>CM042844.1:7992146-9211054 GCA_023653725.1 Bungarus multicinctus
CCCCAACTGCGTTCATATCTACTATCTGGCACACAAAGCCATCCTCGAGGATGAACGGGAAAGGTCTGAGGAGGGGCCCACTGAGAAAAGGGGGGCATTCCTCAGGGCCCTCAGTTCAGCTGCAGAATAGATAGACTTCAGTTTTCATCGCCTCTGGGCAGTAAGGCCTCCCCAAAGCAAGGGCCAGAATAAATGTCCTGTGGAAGAAAGAAAAGATCCTCTACCCCAATGGACCCTCTCACGGTCACTGGGGAGTCTGATGTAATAGGCCACCATCCTCTCACGATGGTGAGGGGACCAGATCACACGGACCATAGGGTGGAGACAAGGTTCACCCACTGTCCTCTCACAACAGTGGGGAGGGATGATATGCAACGCCATCGTCCTCTCACCACGATGGCGGTCTGAGAACCTCCTCCTCTGGCACCTTTCTCCTGGTCAAGGATAGTCAGAATAAGGGCATTCGCTGGCAGATGGAAAATGTTATACCACTAAAAGTGGCAATAGGCTGGAGTTGATGGTAAACAGCAGACGAGTATCCAGACAAGTATCCAGAGCTCATACAGGAACAACGATATAAAACGCTGCCAGGCTGAACGGTACAAGTAGAAAGAGGACGACGAGGTAAAACAACAAATGGCAGCAGCCTCGACCATCCACTAAAACAAGAACAAGAGAGGATCGCAGCAAGACAGATCTCAGCCGATCCTCTCGGCCTAGAATTCAAATATCCCGACATCCAAGATGGCGGGCGCAGCTGTAATCCCCAGGCCCGGCGTCGCAGACCCACCGCTCGTCACAAATACCCTCCAGGAAGAACTCAAAACGACGGTCGAGTCCATCTCTACCAGCTGGCAGAAGACCAGGAGGGAAAACTCTCCCCCCCGACAGTCCTCTGCCCTGATCGAATGCAGCCCTCCAAGAACATCTGACAACATCTCCGTCGCAGCAAAAAAGCCTCGGCCAATCCTGGAATTCAAATGTCCCGCCCTTCAGAATGGCGGCGAAGTTGTAAGCCTGCAGGCTCTGCATCGACGGACTCACCGCTCCGCAGCCGCGGCTCCAGCACCGTCCAGGATGGCCTCAAAGCGACGCGAGGTCCATCCCTACCAGCTGGCAGAAGGGTAGGGGGGAGAAATCCCCCCCCGAGCTCTCTGCCCAGGCCGAACAAAACCCTCCGGAGCGTCTTCATTTCAGCTGGCCGACATCCCAGTCATGCGCAGTCCTGAAGCAGTACTTCAGGTTATATGGTGTTCCTAAATGGATGTGCTGTTTACTGACACGTACATAAACAAAATTTCATTTCATGTCATCTACTGAAGCGAATATGCTTGTGTTTTCAGATGCATGTAATTCTTTAAATTGGTTTGATGCTTCAGTTACAGATATCTGGACTCACCCAATCCAGCCAATCACCATGATGGAAGACAATGAATCTGTGGTTCATATTCCAAAACTCGTTTCACAGGTTTCTAGATCCAGACACCATTAACATTCGGTATAAGAACATAAAGCAACTAGTCAAACAAGGCTCTGTTTAAATTGAAGTATGTGTCCACACATGATCAGATTGCTGATATGCTCAACAAACCACTTGCAGCTGCTCAGCATGAATACCTGCGTGAGAAGATGTGCCTTACTGATGTCAGCTCATCAGACAAAGAAGGGGTTGTCACTGTGTTTAGTTTGGTTTGTCTGAGGAGCTTCCAAAGAAGTTTACAGAATGAGCTGGACTGGTTATCAAGTTTCCATAGTAACAGATATGAGTGTCTTGTGATGTTCTGTTTTACTGCGCATGTGTGCAGGGGAGGAGTTTTACTTCCACTTCGTCTTTCATTATAGCTTTCTTTGCTTGCTTATTAGAATGATACTGCTGTTTCTTTTGTTTCTTAGTTATTTTGTAAATAAAGTATGCTGGCAACAGAAAAAACACGATTCATTTCCTCTAATTTACAAAATTGAATGTTTTCGTTTTGATACTGCCGACCTAGGAATTCGAAAGCACGTAAAAATGCAAGTAGAAAATATGGGACCACTTCGGTGGGAAGGTAACAGCACTCTGTGCGCCTTTGGCATTTAGTCATGCTGGCCACATGACCACAGAAACGTCTTCGGACAGCGCTGGCTCTTCGGCTTAGAAACAGAGATGAGCAACATCCCTACAGCCAGAAATGACTAGCATGCACTTTTAGGGGGATCCTTCACTTTTATCTTTACCTAACCAGGGGAAGATCATGATTGCTATAGGGGTTATAATTCCTAAGGAATCTAACCCTTATATTGTCAGTAAAATGTGTTCAAATAGTTTATTCATCTCTCACGATATCATTGTCTGGATGACATCTTTTTCCAGATGGACCTAATATCTACCACCAATTATTGTTGCCAACAGCTGGAGAGCAAGGTCCAATCTCTATAGCAGTCCAACCTCTATGGCCCAAGAAATATTTATCAGGTAATGGGGACTGCACCTTGCAAATTATTCTGGCCTGGTCCAATCATCATCTGATTGCCATAGAAACCTGGCCCATAGTTCATAACCCCCAAACTACTTTACCTGTTTTTTTCCCCAAACTTTTCATTTATCTTACATACACCTCATCTCACCTCACCTCACCTCACAAATTTCAATCAAATATTATGCTAAAATCAAGATAATGTTGCTGTGTTCCAACACAGTAACAGTTTATAAGAAGATTAATAGCCATGGTCCAATAAAAGAACTTTTTTTCTTCTGAAATTATAAAAAATGGAAATTCACATTTTGTAGAGAAATACTAATTTGATTGCCACAGCTTAAAATATAGATACATTTACACACACACAGAGAGAGAGAGAGAGAGAGAGAAAGTTTATATCTTGGATAAGATAGATAGATAAATAGATAGATAAATAGGAGAGATCTATACATACAATACATACATACATACATACATACATACTTGCATGTGTGCCTCCCGCCAGCCAGCTGATTGTCGGGTATCTGCTGCGCATGTGCAAGGGCAGGGCACGTGTGGGCAGGCAGGTGATGTGCACGTATGCACAGAGGTGAGCAGAATGCACGGGGGTCATGCACGCATGCGCGGGGGGGCGCATGCATTGCATTATGGGTGCAGGCACTTTCAACATGGAAGGACAAAAAGATTAGCAATATACAATAAAAATAAATATGTCATGCCTGATAAGTATTAGCAGAGTTTCCTTGGTTACAAGGAGTATGCAGCAAATGAAAGCAGTGTGCAAAGTTGTAGCAATGAACATAAAGTCAAACAACCACAGAAGTTGAAAGGTATTAAAGGTTTTATATACAGGATATAGGCACAGTCCGAGATTCAGTCCAATATTTATACAAAGTTCATCAGTCAATACAGTAGAAAACTAACCATCATAATCAGCAGGCAAAACAGCAATACCGTAGCTCAAACACATCAATGGAGAGAGATGGAGAGATATGGAGAGATATATGTGCTCTCCAGCTTCCTGCTTTATAGTAAGCCTGCTTCTTGTAGCCAATCAGTATCCTGGCTTCAGTAAAATGATGAGTCATCATGACTTACAACCATATTTTGTAAGCCAACAGTTCGGATTCTTAAAGAAACCTAACAATGCCACCCTCCAGAGTGGCTCCATTGGCTGTGGAGGAAACTGGGGAAGAGCAAAGTCAGGCTGGGCAGAGCAGGGAAGAGGTAGAGCAAGGGAAAGGGGGTTCAGATGAAGATCAAGGCCCACCCCTCCTCATCCTAGGGCATACAGGGAAGAAAGCAGAAGAGCGCAACGTGGGTTGCATAGCTTACAAGGGCCTCAATTTCCTTCACAAGGCACACCTGGGGATGGAGTTTAAAGGAGAGGCAGTTGGGAGGGGCATTTGTCAGGAACAAATGCTGAATTCATCAAGGGTTGTGAGTGTTAGCCTACATTCCTGGCATTCCTCATCTCCGTATGAATTATTGCCGTGCTTCTGTGAGCTTATCTGCCTTGCTGAAATTATTGGATTCATTATTTTGCCTTGCTGGAGTGATTGATTTCAGTCATTCTGCTTACAGCATTTGGACTGGAGTATCTGCAGCCAGAGGCTGTTGTAGGTTCGTGGGAGAGTTTTTCTCCAGGTTGGAGAATAACCAGGACATTAGGGGCAAAGTTGGAGCAAATAAAGGGACTCATACATATTTTCTGGCTGTGTTGCCTTTATGCCATGCCCCAGGTCATCAAAAAATATTTTCCGTTCTGTATTGGAGCACTTCTCACATTATTTAATGGATAGGTGATTAGTGAATATACATGTATATTGAATATACATGTTTGTGTGGCTAGACAATATGCAACTGGAGCATTTACATGTGAGAGAGAATGAGTAAAAATCAAATTTGCAAAAACAGAAATATGAAAGAAGAGGAAAGAGATCCAGAGGAAGGAGAAGAAAGAGAAACGTGTGGTTGAATGAAGTTGATGACAGCCTCAAAAAAACGAGATAGAAGTTTAATGAAAAAGGCAATGTCTAAATCAATATATGAATGTAATAGTCCAGATGGAATGTTATGGACATGTATAATAATTTGGTGTAAAGTGAATTAAGCAATATTTATTTTGCTTGCTAATTCCTGTAAATCATTTTGTTTACTACATCTTACTCTCTTTTTTCCTGTGCTATGCATAATATTACCACAAATTGGAAGAGTTTGATGGTTATTAAGGTAGAATTTCTTACAATTTGCACTTACCACTTCCTTTTCCAAAATCATTCAAGAAAGCATCCTCTGGTCGATACGAGAATTCTTCTGGGAAGTTGGTCATTCCTTCTTTCACAGCTTTGAATCCGGACAGCACTATCATAAGTTGTTGCCCATACCACAATCTGTATATATTTCCATATCGTTTCACAGGCTGTCAAGTGAATCAAAAATGAGAAAAGTTACAATCAAATACAGAGATTATTTTCATTTAATACTGTATGCCATCTACAGGTGTTCCAAAATCCTAAATTTTAAGACTTTTCATTATATGCAATTCTATCTCTAGAAATCTTTTTCCACTCTCTAAGATTCTTGCCAAGAATGTCTTTCTGATTTTAAGAATTATTTTTCTAAGAATGTACAGCCTTTTATTTATTTTCTTTTTGCCTATCTTATTCACTTTTTGAATTTCTATTACCACCATCCTCTCTCTGAAAAATTGGTTCCATCATCAAACATTTATTGATAAGATTGAACTAGAACCTGCCTTCTAAAAATTCAGCCCCACTATTTTAAATTGTTCTCAATGAAGCAACTATAAACAAGTCATTCTCAGTCATTCAGGTCATGGTTATCCCAAAGGTTCTTTTTCAAGAGGCAATAGGACTTTCTGATTTTTCTTTGAAGATGTTTTGCTCTCTTCCAAGAAGCTGAGTTGAAGAAATTTCTTGGATGAGAAACAAACGTCTTTTTAAAAAAACCAGAAAGTCCAGTTTCCTCTTGAAAAACAACCTTTGGCATTACTCGAATATTGTGGCATGATGAATTATATCATAATTTTGAGAATTATCTTGCATACTACTAGTTGAATTAAATACCTTAAGGAAGTAATCTTCACGGAGCCAAAGCCCAGCTGCCAAGAAAGACCCAAGGAATGGCAGAGCCAAAGGCCCGGGAGGCAAATATCTTCGGGTCCAAAGTTGTTTCAGGAAGCAGAGAATCAACAGAACAAACAGCAAAAAACCCAAAATTGTTCCTATCACCATCATTGTTCTGCTAGTTCTTTTTCTTTGATGTTCACTAGTAGATTTGGAGATAGTTATATCCTTTTATCTGATGCTTTTTCTCCTTCCTCCTGTTTATGTAATCCTTGATGGGAATGAATAGCAAGACATGTTTTGATTATTAATTTGAATGCCACCGGCATTTTACCAACGAGTTATATAAATCCACATGAAGGAGGTTCTCTCTGACCATGCGTTACTCAAATAATAAAGAGATTTTTAAAAAAAAAACAAATCTAAGGCTGTATGTCCTCATTAACATTCATTCAGCTTCAACCATAACAACACAAGAGCAAACAATAGATACAAACTCAAGGTTAATCGCACCAAACTTGATTGCAGGAAATATGACTTCAGCAACAGAGTGGTCAATGTCTGGAATACTCTACCTGACTCTGTGGTTTCTTCCCCAAACCCCAAAAACTTTAACCTTAGACTTTCTACTATTGACCTCACCCCTTTCCTAAGAGGTCTGTAGGAGGCGTGCATAAGCGCACCAACTACCGTCCCTGCCTACAGTCACTGTCCTATTGTTTCTTTTATTGTTTTTATTTTTCTTATATGTATCCATGTATTCATAACTATGTTTTTACTTATATCTATTACCTTGTAAGCAATTGACAAAACAAATAAATATAAATAAAATATAAAATACCTCTCATGGGGCCCTTGTTGGCAAATGAGATTGGATTTCAAGAAGATGTTTTGCTTAAGCTACTTAATTCTAAATAATCGACCATTCAGAAATACCATAATTCTTAATTGTTTAATAAATTAACAGAAGAAACCTTGTAGGTAATTTAGTCAAAAAACCCTGCCCAACCACGAGATCCTACACCATTTCTGATAAAAAGCCAGTGCAATCTCTTCTTGAAAGCTTCCAGTGATGAAGCTCTCACAACTTCTGGAGGCAAAAGCTATTCCATTGGTTGATTGTTGTTGACTGTCAGAAAAGTTCTCCTTATTTCTAGTTGAATCTCTCCTTGTTCAGTTTCCGTCAGTTATTCCTTGTCTGGCCATTGAGTGCCTTGGAAAAATAGCTTGACCTCTTCCTCTCTGTGGCAGCCCCTCAAATATTGGAACACTGCTATCATGTCTCCCCTAGTCCTTCTCTTCACTAGACTAGCCAAGCCCAGTTCCTGCAACCATCATCGTATGTTTTAGTCTCCAGTCCCCTAATCATCCTGGTTGCTCTTCTCTGCACTTTTTCTAGAGTCTCAACATCTTTTTTATAATGTGGTGACCAAAACTGGATGTGGTCTTACTAAGGGATCGGCAACCTTAAACACTGAAAGAGCATTTGGACCCATTTGCCACAGAACAGAAAACACCAGGAGCCACAAAACCCTTTTGATATCTAAAATGAAGATAACACTGCATATATCATTTTTAGCTTTATGCTATGTATAAAAAACAATAGCATTTATGAAATAAAAATTAAAACTTAAATTATCCACCTGCACCAAACCAAAAATACCATCTGGTTCTGTGTGCTGTCATCCTCAATAAATTGCATGCTGGCAGGTATCGCACATTGGCAGTTAAGATGCATATTTTGAGCAACAGGGAGCCACAGCAGAGAAGTGAAAGAGCCACATGTGGCTCCAGAGCTGCGGGTTGCTGAACCCTGTTCTAGAGTCTCAACATCTTTTTTATATTGTGGTAACCAAAACTGGATTCTGGGTGTGCTCTTACTAAGGCTTTATAAAGCCATAATAGTACCTCACTTGATCCTGATTGTATCCTTCTGTTAATGCAATTTAGGATTGCATTGGCTTTTTTGGATGCACCACATGCTGCTGATTCATATTTACCTGGTTGTCCACTAAGACTCTATGAGAAAAGGACAACTAGACTCTAAAGTGGGTGTAGGTCTCTGCCTAATTGAAAGTCTCAAATTAACAATATATAATAACGCCAGCTGAGCTGGTTTTGCAAGCATGGCAAAATATTTGCAATCTGCTGAGCTGACTTTGCAGGCACAGCAATATGTTTGCTATCTGCTACTTCTACAAAAAGCATATTTATTTTTTATTTATTTATAACACATTTATATACCACCCTTCTCCCGAAAGACTCAGAGCGGTGTACAGCCAACTATAACACACTACACTTTACAAAAGTTCAAAAATTAAATATATTAAGGCTGCTACTAAAATTTATACCCAACCCCAATAAATTACAATAGAAAATCCCAAATTTAAAACCCCAAATTTTAAAACCCCAATATCTCAAATTACACTTTAAAACTCCCATTTAAAATCAGCCCAGGCCGGCCTGCTCAAAGAGCCAAGTTTTCAGCGCACGTCTAAATGCTCTCAGGTCAGCAGTCTTATGTAGCTCAGGAGGCAACCCATTCCAGAGGGTGGGTGCCCCCAGAGAGAAGGCCCTGTTCCTCGGGGTCACCAAGCGGCACATAGATGCTGTCGGGACCCGAAGGAGGCCCTCCCTGTGGGAGCACACGGGTCAGTGGGAGACTACCAGCAGAACGCGGTCTTGCAAATAGCTGTCAATCAAAAATAGAGCTATTTTGTATCACGAATGTCCGGGACATTGAGAAAAAGGGGAACTAAAAGTAGCAGATGGTAAGTGAGTTGACATATACCTTCAAATGAGTATTAAGTGATGAGGAAATAGGGAATACATCCAATAAGATTACATACCACTGGGTGGGCTTCAGAAGAAGAAGGGTGGACCTCATTGCAATGTTTAATGTTATAAACATTATCTTACTGAAATGTTGTTAGGTTATGATAGCTTCTCATGTTCCAAATTGCTCATGAAATAAACCTCTGATCTCAAAGTAAGATTTATTACCTGTGGTTTGTCTGTGTATTTCTTTTACTGAATTATTTTTATAACAGACGGTGCATCGGCTGGGAATAAGACAGCTGCTGGAAGAGACCTGCCGTCTGGCCAGAACCCCTGACCACTCTTGATTTGGACCCTCAGGTCTCCAGCCTGCTCTTATTTCAGATTCCAGCAGTCTGTTTTGGATTAGAAGTAAGCCATTTGGTCCTTTTGGGACCAAAGTTAGTTAGATAATGTGTTGTTTTTTTTCAGATAGAGAAGATGGGATTTTTTCCAAAATTCAGCTGCAAGGGAAAGGTCACTACTGGACTTGCACAAGGGACAGGCCCATGTCTTACCTGACATATTTCCCTGGCAAAACAGTCCAGGGTGGTGACCCTGTGGCTGGGACCCATTGGAATATCATCTCCCCTGAGAGCTGATCACTCTCTTGTATTGTATTGAAGGAGGGTTGCGCCCTCAGTCTGGGTCGTGCCCAAGGAAATGTGCTCCTTAAAGTAAGATTTATTTTACTGTATTGTTATGTGTTCTCAGTTTGGCAGTAGTACTTGCTCCCACCATTAACAACACCCTACAGGAAAAGAAGTTTTATAAAAGAAAAAGAAAAAAAGAAAGAAAAGAAAAAAAGAAAGTAGTTTTCAACCAACTGGTTAAGTTGGTGTTTCATAAAGATGTTGTTTTTATGCTGTTATTTTTTGTGATTACAGTTGTATTACAATTTGCAATCTGGTAGTTGTAATTGTCATCCTGTGATGAGATTTCTGAACATATGCCTCTTGATTATTTTGCTTCTGTTTCAACTTTTCTCCCGATGAAGGTTATGCCTCAATGTCAGAGTCCTTTTTGCCTTCTTCCCATTATCTATTGTCTCTCTATTGACTCCTTTATTTCAAATTATTTATGCTCAAATTGTTACATTGGTTTATTTTTCTCCTCCGTATTGTCCTTTCATATTCTTTATAATACTGCCTAAGTCAGGGGTGGATATGACAGGGTTAACTACCTGTTCAGGATTTACGAGCTGTGAACCGCGCACCTGTAACTCATCAGCATGCTGTGTGCAGAGACACAGCCTTTGAAACAACCCTGTTTTCCTGCTTTTTTAACTGTAGCTGTGCTTCATTCGGCAGCTGAAGTTGAAAAATCAGGAAATAAAGATCAAGTAAGATCTTTGGGTGAGTGGGTGGGCAAAACCATCAGCAGACGTAGAACCGGTTCTATATCTGCTGCTCTTCAAAGCTATCGGTTCTACAGAAGTGGACAGAAGTGGTAGAAACCCACCCCTGGCCTAATTTAATTGGAGGAAGCTTAACCTTCCTGCTAGGATTGAGTTTTCCATTCCTTCTTTTGTCTGAATTACTATTTTTCATCCTGGATGCTTTTTCCTTCAGCACTATGATTTTTTCTTCACCTGCTCCTGTTTTTTTCCTTTCTGTCCTTACTTGCTCTCAACTCATTATTAGTGTCTTTTAGCTTGCTTTTCTAAGTGTCTCTGTCCCAACTTAATTACTTCCTACCATGTCGCCCCTTTTTCGTGTAGATAAGATTCAACTTGTTTTATTATTATTATTATTATTATTATTATTATTATTATTATTATTATTATTATTGTTGTTGTTGTTGTTGTTGTTGTTGTTGTTATTGTTGTTTTGTTGTTGTTTTGTTGTTATTATTGTTGTTGTTATTGTTATTGTTATAATAATAATAATAACTTTTAATATTACTTAATAATATTAATTACTTAATAATATTACTTTTATTGTCAGAGTACAATGTGTACAATGAGATTGGCTCAGCCTCCCTTCATGCACCCACCCCGCCAAACACAACTCACAGTGAGGACAGAAGTCCTTAACCCAGTCCCAAACTTACTACACGGTGTGATCTTGTTGTAAAACGCGCCGGCCCTGCAAGTCTCTCATACAGTGTTGACATGAAGTTATTTTCCGTTCAGGAGTCTGACAACCCACAGATAGAAAATGTTCTTCAGCCTGTTGGTGCGGCTGGCTATGCTTCTATACCTCCTACACAGTGGTAGGAGAGAGAAGAAGTGCTGACCAGGGTGTGAGTCATCCCTGAGAATTTTCCTCCCTCTTCTAAGGCAGTGAGCCCTAGCGATGTCATCTAGTGGTATCAGGGAATAGCCTACAATGTTTTGTTCTGTGCTCACCACCCTCTGTAATGACTTTCTATCCGAGGCTGTCACGCCAGCTGTCAGCCTTCAAGATTTTCTTCCTTTGCTTTGCATCTCTCGGCTGTCATAAATAACAGGGGGAGGGAGTGGGCCATGGTTATGGGAAGCAAGCTACAAAACAGAACTGTATAAGTTGGGGAGGGGGAGATTCTTGCTTAGGCTTCTATTCTATGCTATGCACAGCCACAACTCTTTATCAAAATATGTCAAGGTCAATGGAGGCCTCATCATCACCTGAAGATGCCCACATGATGCTATACACAACTTTTAACTGGATGAGCAAGTTGAACTATTGGGGGGTGGGAACGTTGCCATCACTTTGTATATGTGATTTACGCGCTCATTTTCTCAGATTCAGAATTCTTTTGTTGCTACCACTTGATTTCCAGTAAAATATATCTTTTCTCTAACTAATGGAGTCTAAGTATTTCTTTCTTGGATTTTGAATGGAGCACCAGCTGACACCAGCATACCACACTGTAATGCAGTATGAGAGGATGCTTTCTATTGTGGACCAGTAAAAGGAGGTCATCAGTCATTGTTCCACTTTATTATTTCACAAGACCCTAAGGAAATGGAGTCTCTGTTGGGCCTTTCTGGCCACCTGGGTTGTGTTGATTTTCCAGGTGAGATCTTCACTGAGGTAAGACTCCCAGGAATTTAAAGGGGGAAACTCTCTCCACACAGCCCCCCTTGATGTAAAGTGGGGCAGGTTCCTCTCTCTTCTTCCGGAAGTCTAACCCATCTCCTTTGTCTTGCTGATGTTTAGATGCAGGTTGTTTTCTAGGTACCATGAGGATAATTTTTGAACCTCCCTCCTGTACACTGCTTCATCTCCACCTGTAATGAGAACCAATATGGTAGTATCATCTGCGAAATGAATGATCACAGTGGATGGGTCAGATGATACACAGTCATGTCTGTACAATGAGTACAGGTAGGGACTTAGCGCCCAACCTTGTGGGGAGCCAGTGCTAAGCTTCAGGGAGGTGGATGTGACAGACCCAGCCCTCACTATTGGTGGTCAGTCCCTCAGAAAGTCTTTGATCCAATCACAGATAGAAGAGGGAAAATCCAAGCCAGTCACTTTTTGATAAGGATGCTCGGCAGGATAGTATTGAAGGCCAAGCTGTAGTCAGTGAAAAACATCCTGACATCGTTTCCGGGTTTCTCAAAGATGGGTCACTACAGAATGTAATGCAATAGCTATAGCGTCGTGTATCGACCTGTTCCCCCTGTAGGCAAACTGATGTTTATCAAAGTCTGGTGGGAGACATGTCCTAAGGAGTTGGAGAACCAGTCTTTTGAACCATCTCATCACTACTGACTTTAATGCGATAGGCCTGTAGTCATTTAGGCAGTTAATTGCTGTTTTCTTGGGAATTGGGACAATACTGGCTGTTTTCAAGCATGATGGAACACAGGCCATTTGCAGGGAGATGTTAAAGATCTTTGTCAGAATCCCTGCTAACTGATCAGCATAAATCTTTATCACTATCACCAGCACCCCATCTGGACCTGCAGCTTTACTGGAATTCACAGCCTTCAGTGCAGCTCTCAGTTGATATTCATATAGGTTGAGTGGCTAGAAATCAGAAGGCTGCCAGGCAGAAGCTACAGGGTCTGGTCTTTTCACCTCGTAGTGGGCAAAGAAGATGTTCAACTCCTCTACCAACAAGGCATCAGCATTGACCATGTTCCTCGTGTTGCTTTTATCATGTTGTTTGCTGGAAGGGTGCATTGTTTTACTTCCTGTGCCTGCTACCTTTCCTGTAGATAAGAGTTGGCTGTCTTGCTAAGGTAGCAAGTCTTTCTCCTTAATTTTTCTTTGGGGAGAAATTGATCTTTTCCTTATATAAGGACTGCCTGTATTGGTAGGGTTCAATTTCCTTCCGTTTCCCTAGCCAGCTGGGTCTCTGGGCTGGCTCAGTGGATGAAACAAACAGCAATTGCAAAGACAAACAAGAAGAAAAAAGAAAGTCAAAACAGAGACCTAATCATCAAGCACCTACACCGGGGAGGGGGGGGGAGGGAAAGCAACCAGGTAAGACCAATCACTTAAGTAACTATGAGATCCAGTTTGAATGAATGAGATGAGCCATAGGCTAGAGGTGATTGGGACCTCAGCCCTGTGTTTCTGTTTTTTTTTTCCCCATGAGGGAAACAGCCAGCAATCAGCAAAGCAATTGGCCATTAGAGCACCTATGTGTATAAAAGTGATGTGCATGAGACGAGCTGAAGGGTTGAAGCGCAAAACGTAAGTACCGAACTGGTAGTAACACCGGTTGAATCCCACCCCTAATTGGCCTTCTTAAGGACATTTTTTGCCCCAATACCATTTTTTGGTATCCCTATCTATTTAGGAAGTGATAGGGGTACTCACTTTGCAAACAAGATAATTAAAGAAATATGCAAGAAAACTAACCTGAAATGGCCAGATTGTCTTCCACTAGCCTTGATGTCTATGAGAATGACAGATTCAAAAAAACTATAAGCCTCTCCCCTCGTGAAATAATAATGGGGTGCCCCATGCGGATGCCTGCTTCTCCTCCATCCATGGGCCAGTTGGCTGATATCCATGCTTTGGATAGTATGATACTAGACTATTGTCATGCTCTCATTGTCACCCTTAAGTCCTGTCATTCACAGGTTGTGGCTGTTGTTCCCAAAGAGACTCTCCACCCTTGTCATTCCTTAGTGCCTGGGGACTAGGTACTGGTCAAGGTATTTCAACGGAAACACTGTTTGACTCCTCATTGGAAGGGTCTGTTCCAGATCGTACTGACCACCAACATGGGTGTAAAGTGTCAAGGTTTGCTTTCCTGGGTGCACACATCGCACTGTAAGAAGGTATCTGCCTCATATGCTAAAATATATATAGCAGTGAAAGAAGACAAGAATCAAACTAAAACTATTACAGGACATTACAATGAGAGGAGGTTTTGGATTACCCAATTGGGAATTATACTATCAGGCAGTAATATTGATGTAGATGAAAGAATGGATTGTTTTGAGAAATATCAGATTGTTAACATTGGAAGGTCATGATTTGCAATTTGAGTGGCATGCATTTTTATGGTATAAGGAAAGTAAAGCGCATGGATACTTTCGGAGACATAATATTCAAGTTGCTTTACTATCAACATGGGAGAAAATAAGGAAATAACATTACTTGAAAATACTAGTCTGGTTATCAATAATAGAGGCATTTGCGTATCCAAATGTATTTAAAATGGAAAATATTGTTAGATATACTGAAATTTTAAATGAAAAGGATGAACTCAAAACAAAGCAATAACTAGATGAACAAGGGATAAAGATGAATTGGTATTCAAATTAAGAGAACAGGCCTATAAGAAACGTTTTTATGCTTTTTGTGCTGTTTTTTAAAGGTTAAGCCTGGGTGGGAATAGCACACAGTTTGTAAGGGTGTGGGTGCATTATCAACTTTACAACAGGTTCTTCATTGAGTTCTTTCACTCCTTCAGGCAACCGGAAGTTGAAGGCCCTCAACAGGCTGGTCAGAAAGATGAAGATCTCAATTCTTGCCAGTTGCTGTCCCACGCATGCTCGTTTACCTGTGTGTGTGTGTTTTCATAGATTTTCACAGCACAAGATTACAGCACAAGGCCCAGGATGTCACAACAATAGAACTCAGAAGGTCATCACACAGCCCATTACCCAGGTCATTACAACACAGGAGGCTGATAGACACACAGACAATACTTCAGTCACACATGTTCTTAAGAAAAAGCCAGCCAATCTGTGAACATCAACTCCATCAACCAATTAAGAAATGACAACACAGCCAGCCTCCCCACCAGTATATATAGGGAGATGGCAGCTCCGATCACACTTTGCTCTGAAAAGCACAAAGCCGAAAGCACTAGCCTGAAGATGGCAAATGGGACCTCATCGAAACGTTGCCAAGATACAGTATATAAATATACTAAATCAAAAACGAAGAACCAACCTCTTCCCTGGTCCAATACCTCAAAGCCACAGGACATAAGATTGACTTTAAAAATACCAGAACTATCGCTGAAACCAAACACTTCAACAACAGAATAATCAGAGAAGTCATAGAGATAGAAAAACGCCCACACAGCATGAATAAACGAGATGAGACCTCCCGCATACCAGCCATTTGGAAACCCACCCTCATTAACAAACGAGTACCTAACATGAAGAAGGACACCAGACCCACACCCACGAGGGCCACAGAAGAAACTACCACCACACTTCCACACAGAAAGCAGACTCACACCCACACAGAAGATGAAACATGACCACGGACCAGAAGCCGTACCACAGCTGCATCACTACCTGCTTCAAACCCCCCCAACACATACATGAAGGGAACTGATGCCCACCATGAAGATGTGGCACGACCACGAACACGAAGCCAAACAATAGGATCACAGCTCACCAGCTCAAATACCCCAGCAACTGAGACTAACCGGAGTACAACCAAACCCCCACCAGAACAGAACACACCCCCAGCCAATCAGAACACAGCCAACCCCCCAACCAATCAGAACACAGCCAAACCCCCAACCAATCAAAACACAGCCAAACCCCCAACCAATCAGAACACACCCCCACCCAATCAGAACATAGCCAAGCCCCCACCCAATCAAGTCACACCCCCATTAGTAGTTAAAAGGAAGAAGCAGCTGCAATCTCACATCACTCTGAGAAGCACAAGGCCGAAGACACAAGCCTGAAGATGATGAATGAGACTTCATTGAAACGTCGCCTAGATATTTTCAACTCTACACGGGAGAAAACCCGAAGAACCAAAGATCCACATACAAATACCCGCGAAAATCTCTGAAAACAAATATATATATATATATAAATCTTACACGGGAAAAGACCCGAACACGCCAAGACCTGCATACCTGTACCTGTGAAAATCTATGAAAACAAATATATATACATATGTATGTATGTATGTATGTATATGTATGTATAAATAGATAGATAGATAGATAGATAGATAGATAGATAGATAGATAGATAGATAGATAGATAGATAGATAGATAGATAGAGATATGGTATTTAGATTTCTTCAAGTATTTTCCCATGTAATATTTGTATCTTAGATGAATCTGTTTATGGAAGAATTCGAATCCAGAGCCCTGGCAAATGCCACCCACAAACCCAAAAGATGGAAACTAAGATACATCGATGACATATTTGTTATTTGGCCCCATGGAAAAGAAAACCTAAACAATTTCCTAACACAACTAAACAGTATACACCCCAAATCAAATTCACCATGGAAATAGAAACAAACAAACCAGCATTCCTAGGTGTGCTAATCTACAAAAAAACAGATTTCACACTAGGACACACCATATACTAGAAGAAAACACACACCAACCGCTACCTAAACACTGAATCCCACCACCACCCAGCACAAATAAATTCTGTAGCCCAAACACTAATTACCAGAACCAAACGCCCTGGCAGACAAGGAACACATAAACACTGAACTATGCACCCTGACCAAAATACTGACAGCTAATGGCTTCCACAAAAATAAAATCATGAACCTGATCCACAAAAACATACTGAAACACAATAGAGACTCAAAAGATGAACAAAAAAAGATGGAATGCCCTACATAAGAGGAACAACAGACAAAATCAGCAAGATACTATGCAGGCACCACATCAAGACTGCCTCCAAAATGAACAAAAAAATAGCAGCCATTCTAAGAAACCCCAAAGATAAAATTGACCTAGAAAACCAAGGCATATATGAAGTACCCTGTGCACCATGTCCTGCCACATACATAGGACAAACCAACAGAAGGATAAGTACCCGCCTTGAAGAACACAAGAATGCAATAAAAAACACACTTCCTCACTAGTCCAACATATGAAGGCCACAGGTCATAGCATCGACATCAATGGCACCAAAACCCTAGCTGCTATCGAAAACCCTGGCTACAGAATCAGCAGAGAAGCCATAGAAATTGATAAAAGACCTAATAGTATGAATAAAAGAAATGACTGCACCAGACTATCAATTATCTGGAAGCCTGCACTCACCAACAAAAAAATCTCTATACCACAATCCAGGCAAACACCTGGACACAAACAGACTCCCCCAATACCTCCAGCCCAAACATGCCCCAGCCAGCCACCCAAATAAAATCTAACTTTCTAATAAATAATTATCGGCCATTTACAAGAAACCAAGCTGCACTAAGAAACCCCAATGCACAAAACACAATGTTGCCAACCAATCAAAAACACAGCAACTCAAAGACCAATAAAAACAGACCTAGACTCCCAGCCAATCAAGATGAGGAAAAAAACCATTCAAATATAACAGAAAGCCAGCACCAAATTCAAACAAAAAACGACTGCCAAGCCTGGCACCCTCCCTTTGGAATGAACTACCGGCAGAGATGCGAGCCATTACTGAGCTTCGGGCCCTCCGACGGGCACTTAAGACCCTCCTTTTCCAACAGGCCGGTCTGGCGTAACGTTATGAGTAGGGTTTTTAATTCGATTTTAATTTTTTACGAGTTTTACTGGTCTTAGCCATGTATTTAATTAATTTTTAAACTCTTTTTAACTTTTCTATTTGTATGTTTTTACTGTGGCTGTTCATCGCCCCGAGTCCCTTTTTGGGAGACAGGGCGGTATACAAATTAAATAAATAAATAAATAAATAAATAAATAAATAAATAAATAAATAAATAAATAAATAAATAAAATTAAAAAGAACCTAACACACAAGCCTGAGAATGGCAGATGAGATTCTGCCGAAACATTGCTATAATAAAAGCACAAATATTACGTTGGAAAATACCTGAAGAAACCTAAATACCATACATATAAATACCCATGAAAACATAAGAAAACAAATACATATATATTTGTTTCTGTCTGGATGGTCTCTGGTGATGAGCCGAAAGACAAAAAAGGAAAGCAGTATGCTTCCTCCCTTAATTGGGGCTTAACAGGGTGTTGTAACACAAAATATATACTCATTCCCCTGTCTCAGCTGATCAGGATAAGAACCAGTGGCCTAATGGCAATTACAACTGCTCACATGTAATACTTCCCTGGTTCAAATCCCAGTAAGGGTATGGCTAGTTGATGTAGATCTATCCTAGTCTTCCTTGTTTAATTATTTATCAGCTCAAAAACCTAACATACATACATACATACATACATACATATTATTTATTTATTTATTATTTATTTATTTATCATTTATATGCCGCCCTTCTCCGGAGACTCAGGGCGGCTTACAGTCTTTAGAGCACCATGCTAAGTGCTCGGCAATAGCCTTCATTCCATTGTATATGTCTGCTTTTATATATATATATATATACATATACATATATATATATACATACACATATGCAGGTCTTGGCGTGTTCGGGTCTTTTCCCGTGTAAGATTGAGAATATCTTGGCAACTCTCAACCTTACATGGGAAAAGACCCGAACGCACCAAGACCTGCATACCTATATCTTGAAAATCTACGAAAACATATGACACTGCGGCATTTAAGGTGCACTGCTTAAATGGAGGGAATGAGTAAAAATCAAATTCACAAAAACAGAAATATGAAAGAAGAGGAAAGAGATCCAGAGAAAGGGGAAGATGCAGAAACATGTGGTTGGAGGAAGTTGATGAGATCCTCAAACAAAAAAGAGATAGAAGTTTAATGAAAAAGATAATGTCTAAATTGTTAGAGTTTGCAGCAGAAATTCAAGTCCTGAAAACACACAGATGACTGACTCAGCAAGATCCTTAAGTTCTTTACAAACATATTAACATATTGAAGTAAAGCTCACAATTCTGTTTGTAGATTCTTTCAACGAAACATAAGCAAAAACAAAAGCAGCAACTCAGAGGGCTCAGAACAGAACTCTAGTTTTCAGCAAGCAAGCAAGTTAGTTTCTCTTTCACTTCTCAGCAAAGCACACACAGCCAAACCACACCCAGGCTGTCAGCTCCCATTGGCTGGTCTGTAGCCATGCTTACTTTGTTAACCATGTCTCTGCCAGTTAATGAATATACTCTGACATCAATCAATACATGAATGTAATAATCCAGACAGAAAGCTATAGGCATGTATAATATTTTGGTGTGAAGTGAATTAAGCAATATTTCTTTTGCTTGTTTCATTTCTGTAAATCGTTTTGCACCTTGTACAATGAAATCAAACACCATCTTCAGTGCACATCATGACCATGAAAATAAACACAAACACACATCCTTCACACTCCATATATTGAACCGAAAATCCCCAACACCACACCAACACTGCACTATACAGTAGAATTCAAAAGAGCTACTGCCCTGGGATAGAAGCAGTTTTTCAGCCTGTTTGTGCTTGTTTTTAATATTCTGTACCATCTGCCAGTTGGTAATAGTTCAAAAAAGGGTGCCCAGGATGAGATGGATCTTTGAGAATATTTTGAACTTTCTTAAGGCAGCTCTTCCAAAGAGGGGAGAGGGCAACCAATGATCTTCTGGGCAATGATGTTAATCTTCTGGATATTTTACTATCTGCCACTGTGCAATTGACAAATCATACAGAGGTGCACTAAGTTAAGATATTCTCTATGGTCTTGCAGTAGAAGGCCACCAACAGTTTTTCATTCTGTTGTCGTTTTCTGAGAAGTCTTAGGTAGTATAATATCTGCTGGGTCCTTTTGACCAGGCTGGGGCTGAGGGGGCAGTGGAGGCAGCGGCAGGGGCACCCCGAAAGGCTGCGCTGGAGCTGGGGCTGGGACTGGGGCTGGGGCTGGGGCTGAGACGGGTGGCAGCAGAGGCCAGGAACACTTGGGCCTGCTTCCCCTAGCCACGCTGCAGCCGCCACTGTCCCCCTGCCCTCTGGACTGACCCAAAAAATATGTCCCACCTTGGCCTCCTCCTGCCTGGAAAGACCCGGGCATTGTGGGAGAGGCAAGGGAATGCTCTGGGCAGCGGGGGGAGGCCCAGAAAGGCCCCAGGGGGTGGGCAAGGGCCTAGCATGATGCAGGCTTACCTGAGAGCAGGGCAGGCAGTTCAGGGCTGCTTAGTTGGGGTGCAGGCACCACGTGGGGCAGTCAGGTTAGGCAAGCCATGAAGGGCCCAGCGTGCCACATAGGAAGGGAGGAGTGACTGGGCGGGGCAAGCAGCAGGTGGGCGAGCTGCACAAGCGAGCTACACAAGCGAGTGAGCGAGCATCATGTGAGTGGAGCAACTGAGCAACCGGGGACTGGGGAACCAGTTCGGGGACATGGCCAGCCAGAAGTCGCTACCAGTTCCGCAACCCATGCCAAATTCTTGCTATCGGGTCACCAGAACCGTTGTGAACCGGCTGAATACCACCTCTGCTCCTTAGTCATATTGGTGTTGAGGACAAGTTATTGTCTCCACACTACGAAAGCAACCGGTCCACCTCATCTCGGTAGGCAGACTTAATACATCTTACTCTTTTTTTCCTGTGCTATGCATGATATTACCACAAATTGGAAGAGTTTGATTAGTTATTAAGGTAGAATTTCTTACAATTTGGACTTACCCCTTCCTTTCCCTAACTCATTCAAGAAAGCACCCTCTATTCGATACAAGAATTCTTCTGGGAAGTTGGTCATTCCTTCTTTCACAGATTTGAATCCGGACAGAACTATCATAAGTTGTTGCCCAAACCAAAAGCTGTATATATTTCCATATCGTTTTGCAAGCTGTCACATGAATCAAAAATGAGGAATGTTGCAATCAAATACATGGATTATTCCCATTTAATACTGTATGCTATTACAGGTGCTCCTAAATCCTGAATTCTAAGACTTTTCACCATATGCAATTCTATCTTTTTTTTCCCTCTCTAAGATTCTTGCCATTGTCTTTCTGATTTTAAAAATTATTTTCCTTAAAAAGGACATCCTTTTATTTATTTTTGTTTTGCCTATTTTATTCACTTATTAAATTTCTACATCACCATCCTCTCTCTGAAGAATGGTTCCCTCATCAAACATTTATTGGTAAGATTGAACTAGAATCTGCCTTCTAAAAATTCAGCCCCATTATTTTACATAGTTCTCAGTGAAGCAGCTATAAACAAATCATTCTCAGTCATTCAGGTCATGGTGATCCCACAGGTTCTTTTTCAAGAGGCAACAAGACTCTCTGGTTTTTCTCTGAAGTCGTTTTGTTCTCTTCCAAGAACCTGAGCTGAGGAAATTTCTTGGATGACACACAAAACATCTTCAAGAAAAACCAGAAAGTCCAGCTGCCAAGAAGGTCCCAAGGAATGGCAGAGCCAAAGGACTGGGAGGCAAATGTCTTCGGGTCCAAAATTGTCTCAGGAAGAAGAGAATCAACAGAACAAACGGAAAAAAAAACAAAATTATCCTTATCATCATCATTATTCTGTTGGTTCTTTTTCTTTAATGCTCACTAGTAGATTTGGAGATGGTTGTATCCTTTTGTCTCATGCTTTTTGCTCTTCCTCCTGTTTTATGTATTCCTTGATGGGAATGAATAGCAAGACAAGTTTTAATTATTAGTTTGAATGTCACTGGCATTTTGCCAACAAGTTATATTAATCCACATGAAGGAGGTTCTCTCTGACCATGTGTCACTCAAATAATACAGAGATTCTTTTAAAAAAAGTCTAGGGCTGAATAACTCAGTATGTCCTTAATAAGATGATAGTATGCCAGGATTATTTGAAAATCATGATGAAAATCATGGTGTCCCTTATAACCATGAAATCTGCCCAAATATACAGAAAAATCTTGTTGGCACACAGAGATATTATCTAGTCCAGGATCATGTCTCATACTTACCCTTGCAATCCCAGCATCAGGACTTTATCATGAAGAACCTTGCTCAACTTTGCTTACCGATAAGGGAACATCTTCATGAAGGATTCATACTGTTGAGCAATGTCTTTGGTTGCTGTGCAACTTTTGGCAACTAAAACAAGTGTAACCCCCATGCTAATAAGAAAGGGCTGTTCTAATAGATTCTGCAGTAGTTGTTTTTTGATTGAAAGATGTCGTCAATCCAAGCAGTAAATTATACGTAAAGAGCTATGGGTATTTAGCTATTTACCTATTTAAAAATGATATCAACAATCCAGCTGCCAAACCCATGACCACATCTGGAAATGATCCTTGCTAAAGCTCTACCAGGAACAATTGCCCAATTCCGAAGCATCATTAAACCCAACAGAGGTCAGGTGGCTTGAGTAGCACCTAGCCATCCTTTGCGATATTGTGTTTTGCCTTATGACCCCATACTTTCATTATTCTTTTTATTCTGTGCCACCAAACTACAGATTGCCTTGCTGTGTCTCATTCTGAGCATAACCTGAAAGCTGTATCTTTGACGACTTTTTAAAGCTCACATCTGTTCTTGTTCCTGGGCTCCAGAGGTTTTCATTTTCTCCTTAGATACACAGCAGAACTCTAAGGATGACTCAGGTTTCACTTGGTTCCCAGGGTCATTCCACAATTATCCATTTATAGGACTTCATTATGGTAATTGGGTGCCAGGCCCATGCCTGAAAGACAAGAATTGCCCCAATTCTCCCCTTGAATCACCTTCTTGTTTGTTAGTTGTTATAAGTAAATTTGGATGTTATACTTGAGAAACTATAGAACCAGACTGTAGCCATTTTGTGTTCGTAGAATGAGCTTTTTAAAAGAACAGAAAAGTTGAGAAATATGTTTTTGTACAATAAACATGTGGTATTGCGAAATTGTCCTTGGAAGAGGTTCTAGAATGTGTAGGGAATAACTTGACATTATATAGTCATATTAATCAAAAATATAATCCTCTGATAATTGCATAACCGGATATCTGGAGATAAATCTGGGAAAAGGATGTTGGTACCAATCCAAATGTCAAGTAAGAAGAGGTCATTGGAAATACCCATAACTTTCCTATGAGAATCTATGTATCTTTGTAACTGAAAAACAACATGTGATCTGTAATTGTTTATATCAATATATTTGGGTGTAAATATATGGTCTGTCTGGTAATCAGGGTTCTCCTTTGTCTCATACTATCTTTGGTATGGGTTAAAGAGTGCCGGTACTGCAGTATCTTCAATAAAGCCAGTTACGTGTTTCAGTATTTCAAGTCTGTTCTAATTTTTTTCTGCTCATACGCATGACAAGTTTTGGCGAGCCAGGCAGGAGACAGGACAAGGACTCTGGAGGTGGTTCTTCTGGGCTGCAAAACGGGGGCCCCTGCTGCTGTTCTGCGGGGTTTTGTGCTTTGAATGAGCCTCCGTCCAGGGGCCTTGCTCCTGGTGACCTGCGTTTGGTTGACTGATTGCTGGGACCGTGCTGGCTTCCAGTGGCCATGGGTGAGTTGTGGTGCACCGAGGAATCAGGTGAGCTCTATCTGAGTTTTTTTTATATATATATATCTCTATATATATTTTAGAGGCTTATGTTGCAACATTTTTTTTTACCGGTCTAATATTTTTGTTCCTCTCTTTTGAAACGTTTCATTTTTTTTTTTCTTCTCTAAATGAAGGCTTGTTCGGCTTGTATGCTTTTTTACTTCGTGTCTAGAGTGTGTGTTTGTGCAGAGGGGTCTGTCTGTGCTGTTACATTGTTTATTCCCCCTTTCTCTGTCTCATTTCCTGTGAATAGGGGGGTGGAAATGGGGAATTTATTTTCCTGAATAAAGAAACCAGCTGTTGCTAGTGAAGTTCCTTCCATTCCTATGTCATCTCCTCTTGGGGTGTTAATAAATCAGTGGAATGAGGCATGGTTAGTTCAGTATACTAAACTTTTGGATAAGATACGGTTAATTGGGCTGTGTACAGCTCGCTGGCCGGATCATATCTTGAAACCTCCGAATTATAGTCACGGTTTGGGGAGTCTAATGTATATTGGATTAATGCTTTAAAGGATGTCTTGACTAAAAAGAGGTAGGTTTCTCAATTGTCTTATGTTGTGCCTTGGTATCATGTACACTTTACCGATCCATTTCCTCCTCTTGGGAAAAATTCTAAGAGACTTTTATATACAAAGGAAAGTGATAAGTGGGATCCTTTGGATTATGCTGGTCCTGTACGTCCTCCTCCTTATAATGCAGCTAACTCTGTGCAAGATGTGGGAGAAAAGAGGGGGGGAAGTTCCTCCGCAGTTTTTCAGTATAGAGAGTTAAAACAGGAGTTGGATTCATTAGCAGTTGCTGGACCTTCTATTCTATGCCATCTATTCAGGTTGATCCAATATCATTATAACAGAGTTTGGATTTATTCTTGGGTCCTAATATTTATGCTTATGTGGAATTACAGCATATCTTGGGATATTTTTTTTTTTCTCCTGAGGAGCGAGGGCAGATTAGATGAGCTGGCATAGCATACTGGAATAAGACACAGGAAGGTGTAGTAAATGCAGTAGATGGTGAAGATAAGTTTCCTTTGGCAGATCCTGGTTGGGATAGTCAGATTCCAGAGGATAGATACAGATGATGGATATGAAGAAACGTATTGTGCAGGGTGTGAAAACTGCTGTACCTCAAGGTAGAAATCTAGCTAGAGCATTTGAGGTAGGTCAGTTAAAAGATGAGTCTCCGGCTGAATTCTTGACTAAAATCAAGGATAGTTTAAATATTAAATTAAATTAATCTTAAATATTAAATTAAATTAATCTGGTCGTGCCCCTGAAACACCAGAATATCAGGCTTTAATGAAACTGCAGTTTGTTACTAAAGCCTGGGGTGATGTGCAGAGGAAATTGCAGAAGATAGAGAGATGGGCTGAATCGGACATAGCTACTTTGTTGCAAGAGGCCACCAAGGTGTTTATTGGTCGCGATCTTGCAAAGTCTCGTCAGAAATCCCAAATTATGTTTTCAGCGTTGAAAGCTGCTACAACCGAAAAGGTAGATAAGCCAGTTGGACTGGTTGCAGCTACTAGAAGAGCTGGAGGTCCATCTACTAGAGGTGGATGGAAGCATCCTGGGAGAAGACGGAGGGGATTTTTTTTTTCCTTGAATAGGAATAGTGAGCTAAAAGGGAGTAGACATTGTTTTGCTTGTGGAAAGGAGGGGCACTTTGCGAGTAATTGCCCAGACAAGCAAAGATTGCAATGAAGAGAATAGAGACTGTATACCCTAATTGAAGATTAGGGGGGTCAAGGGCTCCTGACGTTGGAGTCCCACCGGGAGCCTTTAGTAAAATTGAAGGTGGGACCTAAGGAAATAAATTGCATTTTTCTGATAGACACAGGGGCGGCTAGAACGTCTTTGTGTGAGTTACCTGAGGGTCTTACTCAGGAGGGAAAAATGATGATAGTCTCTGGGGTTAAAGGGGAACCCTTTGAAGTTGCTGTTGTTGAAAATGTGTCTCTGAAGGGAGAATACTCAGAGATAACATTAAATGTCTTGTACATACCTGAAGCAGGTATGAACCTTTTAGGACGAGATGCTTTGTCTTTATTGGGATGTGAGCTTATCTTTTCTGCAGATAAATGCACAATTCAGCTATTAGATAGTGAACAGGAGAAATATATAGATCCTATTGTGTGGGAAGCAAAAGGAAACAGAGGTGTTTTGAGAATCCCACCTGTTGAAGTGATTTTAAAAGAGATTGCTGAGCCAGTGAGGCGGAAGCAATATAATATTTCTCCAGAAGGGAGACGTGGTCTAAAGCCAGTGATAGAGTCTCTTTTAAGGGATGGGCTAATTGAACCTGCAATGTCACCATATAATACACCTATCTTACCTGTAAAGTAACCTGATGGGTCCTTTCGTCTAGCAGATCTGAGGCTCATAAATAGGTTGGTAGTAGAATGACATATTATTACGCCAGATCCCTATACATTATTGGGGAGGATTCCACATGAGCATAACTATTTTAGTATAATAGATTTGAAGGATGCTTTTTGGACGTGTCCTTTGGCCAAAAACTCGAGGGATATTTTTGCTTTTGAATGGACAGATCCAAATACATATCGAACTCAACCATATCGATGGTGTGTGTTACCACAGGGTTTTTCAGAAAGTCCTAATTTGTTTGGACAGGCATTATACCTGTGGGGATAACAGTATTGCAATATGTGGATGATTTGTTGGTTTCAGGAGAGAAGAAACGAGAGGTAGAAAGAGGCACGAATGCTTTGTTAAATTTTTTTTTAGGGCAACAGGGCTTGAGAGTGTCAAAGAAGAAGTTGCAATATGTTGAGTCTGAGGTTAAGTATGTAGGATATTTAATTAGTCATGGACGTAAGAGAATGATGAACCCTGGGAGGTTATATGGAATAATGAAGAGATAAATAATATTGAGAAGCTTAAGCATGATTTAATACAAGCTCCGGTACTAAGTTTGCCTGATTTAAAGAAACCTTTTCATTTGTTTGTCGCAGTTGAAGATGGAATAGCTAAGGGAGTTCTGGCTCAGGTCTGGGCTGGAAAGAAAAAGCCTGTAGCATTTTTATCCAAATTGATGGATCCAGTAGTACGTGGTTGGCCTTTATGTATACAGGCAGTAGCGGCTACAGCTATATTGGTAGAAGAAAGTAGGAAGTTAACTTTTGGAAGTGCTTTAGTGGTAAGCAGTCCACACCAGATGAGAACTATTTTAATGCAGAAAGCACATAAATGGCTTACACATGCTAGGTTATTGGAAAATGAAGCTATTTTCATTTGTTTGTCGCAGTTGAAGATGGAATAGCTAAGGGAGTTCTGGCTCAGGTCTGGGCTGGAAAGAAAAAGCCTGTAGCATTTTTATCCAAATTGATGGATCCAGTAGTACGTGGTTGGCCTTTATGTATACAGGCAGTAGCGGCTACAGCTATATTGGTAGAAGAAAGTAGGAAGTTAACTTTTGGAAGTGCTTTAGTGGTAAGCAGTCCACATCAGATGAGAACTATTTTAATGCAGAAAGCACATAAATGGCTTACACATGCTAGGTTATTGAAATATGAAGCTATTTTATTATCTCAGGAGGATTTGCTCCTCTCACTGGATAGGAATTTAAATCCAGCTGAATTCCTTTCGGGAGAGAAACAAGAGTGGGATAATATAGAGCATGATTGTATTGAGGCTATAGATTTACAGACGAAAATAAGAGAAGATTTGGAGGATAGCCCAATAGAGGGAGGTATTAATTTGTTTATAGATGGATCTTCTAGAGTAGAAAATGGTAAACGAATGAATGGATATGCAATTGTGAATGGAGATACGTCTGAAGTACTGGAAATGGGCAGAATGCCAAATGATTGCTCTGCACAAGTATGTGAAGTTTTTGCTTTATTGCAAGCCTTGAAACTTTTAGAGAATGAAGTGGGTAATATCTATACTGATTCTAGATATGCCTATGGTATTTTACAAACTTTTGGAAAAATTTGGGTAGAAAGAGGACTGATTACAAGTAAAATCAAAGCTGTATGCAGTTCCGGAACGTTTAGCTATAATACATGTTGAAGCTCATAAGAAGGGAAATTCTAAGGAGATTTTAGGAAATAAATTAGCAGATCAGGCAGCTAAAGAGGCTGCCCGTAAAGGAAGAGAGGTGAAGCTAATGGTTTTAATTCCTGTTTTGGAATGGGATGTAAAACCAGAGTTCACTGATGAAGAAGAAAAGCAGATGCAATTGGAAGGTGTTACCTGTGTTGATGGAAAATGGGTAACAAATAATGGTTTACAAATAGTTAATAAACCTATTATGAGAAACATAATAGAGAGAGTACATGAGGGTACTCATTGGGGAACACAGGCACTTGTGGATTTTGTGAAACGGAAGTATATTTGCAGAGGAATGTTTACAATAGCTATGCAAATATGTAGAAAATGTATACATTGTATAAGAATAAATAGGAAAATGATGAGAAAAACATTACTAGGAGGAAGAGATTTAGTTGTCTGGCCATTTCAGAGGATACAAGTTGATTATACTGAAATGCCAGCTGTAGGTACATTGAAATACTTATTAGTTATAGTTGATCATTTAACAGGATAGGTGGAAGCTGTTCTGTGTGCGGGAGTGAATGCACAAATGACTGTGAAGTTAATATTGGAACAGATATAGATATAGATATGCATTGATAGTGCATTTATGATGATAGAGGTACACATTTTACTTTTCATGTGGTAAAAGAGGTATAGGAAAGAATTGGAAATAGACTGGCAATAGACCTGTTGGGTTTCTGCCTCAGGTGGGGTGAAGAATGAGAACTATAAAACAATACATTGAAGAAATTAATGTTAGCAGTTTAATTACCCTGGATGAAATGTTTATCTCTAGCTCTATTGTGAGTGTGTACTAGTTTGAGAAAAAAAGATGTTGATAATTTCAATGTATGAAATGATGTTTGGCATACCTTATACTGGAAGTGTGGGTATGTTTAGGAATTGTACTTGAAGATATTTTATTTTGTTTAGAAAATATATACAGGGACTGTCCCAGTGTTTTTCTCTTTTAAGGTCTAGAGGACTTTTGGCGCAAACACCACCGTTTGATTTCCGAGTGTATGATTTTAAGAGTGGAGACTGGGTTCTGATAAAGCAGTGGAGAGCTTTTGGAAAGCTGAGGCCTTTCTGGGAAGGATCGTTAAAAGTACTCTTGACTACTGAGTCTGCTGTTTGGACATGTGAGTGAGGCTGGACACATCATTCGTGTCTACAGGGATTTGTGGATCCAGTTCCTGTTTCCGGTGGAAGGAAGCTTCGGAAAGACTGGACTTTTTATTTTCTATTTCTTTTAGATAGTGGGAATAGATAATTACATGTCTAGTTTAGCTTAGGTTTGTGGAACTTTGAGATGTATTGTTGATTATTTGGTTGCATGTAATACATTTTTCTTTGTATTGTTTAGTATTTTAAGACATGAAATAATAGACTGTTGTACACAGGTATTATATCCTCTGTGTGCGGAAGAAGATAAAGAAGTGGATGTAAGTCCCCAGAGACCGGTTGTAAGTTGTGAAGTGTAAAACTACATATGTTAAGGTGGGTGGGGGCCTAGTCCATTTGTGAATATGATGTGGATAGTGATTATTGCCTTATGTGGGGTAGGTATGGAGGCTTCTGGGATATTGCCTGGTTATTCATTAACATGGCAATGGTTATGTTTCCAAACTGAACCCGACAGTACTGAATATGAAGGGCAGATATCACTGACATTGATGAAATCTATGGCTGAGGTTGGAAACTGTATAAGATCCACCTTAGATGATGGTTCATATTTGAGAAATATCAAGCATGTAACCGCACATATGACATATGACATGAGGACTTGTCTAAGAGGATGGAACAACTATATGATCGTTGTTTTGACCTGTATGGCAATTATTCTCCTTCCTATATGAGACCTAGAGTTCTGGAAGAGATGTTATTTATGCCATTCATTGAATTAAGAAATACTCTAATGAGGTTGATGTTTTTGTGTGACAGTTGGTTAGTGCAAAATGTTCATTTAACTGGAAAAGTAGATGTACAGTTAGATGCTTTGAGGTACCAAGAATTCTACAGAGAAGTGTAAGATACTGAAAGGAACAGAGCCTAATGTGAAAAGTGAAAATGTTGTTCTGGAATTAATGAGAGTAGCTTTGAATAGTTTTTCTTTTTGTGTGAAAGGAATAACTACAGTTACAGACATCATGTCTATTTGTTTTATAAAAGTTCCAGTGTCAGAAAATTTTTTATGCTAGAGTTTATCCTGATGATATTTTGTATATTTGTAAAAGGTGATACCTTGTTTGGATTTCCTGTGAGGCCAACAAATGGACTAATCAGAAAAGCTGATAATTTTTCAGCTTATGATTGTATTAAGTATAAACATGCAGATGACAAAACAATTTATACTTATTTACCTACTGAAGAAGTTTTTTTTATTGAATGGAGGTTGAAGACATAGATGGAATGACACATGTGTTGTATTTAACTAGAGGTTGGTTGATGTGTTGTAGAGCATATGTATATGCATTGATACCAATTAATACAATGAGTGTGCAATTGGTCGTTTAATGACTGTTATGGTAACTGCCCATACTAGGGTGAACATGTGAAGAAATATAGAGGACAACGTTAGTGTTTAGTGATACTTCTTTTACAGCCTGTAATGATATGTAAGTTGTGTTTCTGCTGTTGTAAGATTAAGAAACCTGAGGAAAAATGCAAGATATATAGTCAGCAGAAAGTTAGGCTTATGTTGAGAGAGTCTGATGATCATTCTCAAGTATAAATTGGTAATAAAAAGAAAGGGAGGAGTTGTTATAAGTAAATTTGGATGTTATACTTGAGAAACTATAGAACCAGACTGTAGCCATTTTGTGTTCGTAGAATGACCTTTTTAAAAGAACAGAAAAGTTGAGAAATATGTTTTTGTACAATAAACATGTGGTATTGCGAAATTGTCCTTGGAAGAGGTTCTAGAATGTGTAGGGAATAACTTGACATTATATAGTCATATTAATCAAAAGTATAATCCTCTGATAATTGCATAACCGGATATCTGGAGATAAATCTGGGAAAAGGATGTTGGTACCAATCCAAATGTCAAGTAAGAAGAGGTCATTGGAAATACCCATAACTTTCCTATGAGAATCTATGTATCTTTGTAACTGAAAAACAACATGTGATCTGTAATTGTTTATATCAATATATTTGGGTGTAAATATATGGTCTGTCTGGTAATCAGGGTTCTCCTTTGTCTCATACTATCTTTGGTATGGGTTAAAGGGTGCCGGTACTGCAGTATCTTCAATAAAGCCAGTTACGTGTTTCAGTATTTCAAGTCTGTTCTAATTTTTTTCTGCTCATACGCATGACATTATTCGTTTAATTATTTACTTCATGTATAAATTGTCACATTCAGCAAAGGCGGTATGCAATACATGGCTTTCTTTCCCTAACTGCTTTTGCTCCCACCCTACCACGCCCCATGTCCCAGCTTTTTTAAAAAAAATCTCTTCCTCTGCTACTTAAGTGGCACTTGGTCAGAAGTATGTGAATGAAAGTGGCACTCTCTTCTTGACAAAATACCAGCGCTAATTACACAGACCATCAAAAGACACTTTGCTATTAGTTTCCAATCAATTGTTGGAAGAATTATCCTTCTGGGTTCAGTTCCAAGTGGAGTAGATAGACACTGGAAACATGGTGACTGCTTGGATAGATGGTTTAATGGTGTACAGGACCACATGGCTTAGAACTCCACAGTGAACAAATGATAGTGATGATAATTGATTATTTTCATCATTATGCCAAAATATTCAACCCAAAACCTGGGCAGGATGTGAAATGATAGAGAAGGATATGAATTTTTAGAAGGCACATTCTGGTTCAATTTTACCAATAAAATATTGATAACAGAACTAATTTTGTTACAGAGAGGATAGTTTCCCCTTCACTCTGCTCAAATGGAGGCTGGACATCCCTAATGAAGATGTTTTATTTTGTATTCCTGCATTGGACAACAGGTCAAATGTGACAGCCTAAATGGCCCTTCTTAATTCTTCGATTCTATAATGATAAAATGGTAATGTTCATATACTGCTTTTGAGATCATAGAATCACTAATTACTATGTCCAGTAAAATGGAAAGAGTAGCATTAACACTGAGAAATAAATGCAGGGACTTTATCTGGGAAGAACATTAGTAGAACTAAAAGTACTAAAAGCACCAGCCAGAGGTGAGATTCAACCAATTTGGCCCAGTTCAGGCATACCGGTTATTAACTTTGGCCCCAGTTCGGCGAACTAGCTGATCATACACTGGTTGGTCCCGCCCCTTGTCCCTCTCCACCCTGGCACTCCTCACCTTGGCTGGCCTCTCTTGAGGCCATTTTGGCATCTCGTCACTCCTCTAACCGGGCCACTACTCACCTCCAAGCAAGCGAAGTCCACGCAGACAAAAACCCAAGGCAGCTCTGACAAGACACTCAGAGGGAGGGGCTGGAGCTACTAAACAAGCGGCCAAGCTAAGTGCCTGAAGGACCCCATCTCGTCACCGGGAGTCCAGGCACCTCAGCGGGCAGCAGGTGAGGCCTCGGCTCAGCTCCTCGGCAGACAATAGGCTTCACGGGGGGGCCAGACAGTCTATCACCTAAGTTTGTTCAGCAGATCAGGACTTTCTCTGTGGGGAACTATTAATAGAAGTATTGCTCACTGAGGAAATCTGCCAACAGAGCCTTTTAATCAATGTTTAATATGCTCTGGCTGCCTGCCCAGGAAGGAAGAATAGAAGATCCAGGCAGTCTCTCTCTCTCCCTCTCCTACCTCTGAGCGAGCTGCGTGACGCCGTAGAGCCCTCGACTGCAGCTTTTTTGTTGCTGTTATTTTGCGCCACAGGGAGGTCTGGGAACAGAGCCAAGAAACCTCTGCAGTTATGGCAATCCCGGTGGCTTGGAAGCCAGGATCTCGGAGAGTGCAGACCGAATGGGCTTTTTGCTTCCCCCCCCCCACCTTCCCATCCCAATCCAGAGCAGCACAAACAGCCCAATGGAGGTGGAAAATGGGGTGTTTCCATCAGCCCTTCTCTTTATTATTTTCCCATAGCCTCCTTTTGCCAGCATGTGGCAGGCAGGCAGGCAGGCAGGCAGGCATTAGCACACCAATGTGCCTACCGTCCCTATTCCTATTGCTTCATTTATTTTATCCATATATTCGTAACTATGTTTATACTTATACCTATTGTCTTGTAAGCAATTGACAAATCCAATCAAATAAAAATGATCTTTAGATGGACTTTTATTTTGTCAGCCCAAGAGAGGGGGAGGCTCGGAATGGTATGTAGGAAATTGCCCTCTCTCTGTGGCATCAGCTGGCCTGTGCCGCCCCACCTTGCCGTGAGTGATGTCGAGTTGGCCACATCTATTCAGTCACATGACACACCCCAGCCACGACACTCCAACTGGTCACTAGGAAGAATCGATTGTTAAATTAGTTGAATTCCACCACCGGCACTGGCATCTTTCCAGATGTAATTCAAGGTGTTGTTTGTCACCAGTCAGTCCTTCATGGCTTGAAACCAGATTCCTGAGGGACTGTTTTTCTCCTAGCTGTTTCTCCCCATCCAATTTGGTCCAGCAGATTGGGCTTCTTGTGGATCCTGTCAGCCAAGGAAAGTTGAGAGATGTTCCTCTTCTGGAGTAACCCCTATTCTCTTTCTCCAGAGATTAGAATGTCCTAACCTTGCTTGGCTTTCATAAGCTCTTGAGGATAACGGTAATATCCCGAAGCCTGGGGCCATGAGTATGTTAAGGGCCCCATTTCTTGGCTACATCTATCTATGACACTAGTTATATTTGTTGACTACACACACACACACACACACACACACACACACACACACAATTTTTTAATAAGAATAAGAAAGATAAACATGCAATGATTGTAATTGAGCAAATACAACCAATTATATGAGCCATAGGTGCAATGGTATGTGTGAAAGACTTTGGAAGATGGGGAAAAGAAATGCCGCCTAGGGAATAGGCAGATTATTTATTTATTTTATTTATTATTATTTATTATTTAAATTTATATACCGCCCTTCTCCCAAGGGACTCAGGGCGGTGTACAGCCCATCTAAAACCCACAAGTATAAAAAAATTAAAAAACTATTAAATTAATTGGCTGATTACTGAGACTAAAAAGACCCCCCCCCCTTAAAACCCCAATTTAAAATTAAATATGGAGACCAAATTAAAACCATTATCTCAGCCCAGGCCGGCCTGCTCAAAGAGCCAGGTCTTCAACGCGCGCCTGAAGGCCCTCAGGTCCATGCCGGTACGGAGCTCCGGTGGCAGAGTATTCCAGAGGGCGGGGGCACCCACAGAGAAGGCTCTACCCCTCGGCGCCGCCAGATGACACATAGCGGCCGACGGCACCCAGAGCAGACCCTCTCTGTGGGAACGCACCGGCCTGTTGGAGATCACTGGCAGAATGCGGTCCTGGAGGTAACCTGGTCCCATGCCATGGGTCGCCCTAAAGGTCAAAACTAGAACCTTAAAGCGAACCCGGAGAGCCACCGGCAACCAATGCAGCTCGCGCAGGAGAGGCGTCACATGGGCGCTATGCGACGCCCCCATGATCACCCGCGCGGCTGCATTTTGCACCAGCTGGAGTCTCCGGATGCTCCCCACGGGGAGCCCCATGTAGAGGGCATTACAATAGTCCAGGCGAGAGGTGACAAGGGCCTGAGTGACCGTGCGCAAGGCGTCCCGATCCAGGAAGGGCCGCAACCGGTAGATCCGACGGATCTGGTGAAAAGCCCCCCTGGAGACAGCCGCAATGTGATGTTCAAGTGACAGCCGTACATCCAGGAGGACACCCAGGCTGCGAGCCCTCTCTGCGGGGGGCAAAACTTCCCCCCCGATAGCAAGCGAAGGTGTCAGTTCCCAAGGTGCTTTTTCCTTGAAGATGTTTCACTTCTCATCCAAGAATTGAAGAATCTTTTCTTTTTCTGTTGCTCTTGTAATCTAATTTCTTGTCTGATATGGTGTTAAAATGTCCAACTATGCATGTCTTGTCACTTTCTAAATCACAAATAATGCTATGTAATTTCTTATAAAAAATTTTCTGTCCCTCATTTGGCACATATATTACAACTAAGAGGACCTTTTTTTGGTTCAACGTTATTTCAATGATCAATATCCTTCCGTCTTCGTCTTGAAATATTTGTTTAGTCTGGATTGTTTCTTTGATGTATAGCACTACTCTTTTCTTCTGGTCTGCTAAGGCCAAAAAGAGTTTCCCCAATCTAGAATGTTCCAATACCTGTTTCTGTTGTTTATCGATATGAATCTCTTGTAGTGCAATTATGTTGAGATTCAGGCGCTTTAATTTGGTAAAGGTTTTCTTCCTTTTCTGGGGTGAGTTTAAACTGTTAATATTCAATGATAAAATCTTTGTTTCTTCATGCATAGTTCTATTTATTTTTAGGTCTTATGCTTCTTGTTACTCTTGTCTCTCTCACTTCTTGGATTCTTCTTTATTCTCTAGCTCAGTTTCTTTCTCCTTCCTTTTCTCTGTTGGTTGGGGTTCCTTTTCTACCCTTGCCTTTGCCCTTGTTCCTTGAGCCCTTGCCTCTGTTAGTTCTCCTCCTCCTCCTCCTCCTCCTCTTCTTTCTTCGTTCTTCTTCCTCTTGACCAAAAAGTTGATTATAGGATTCTTCCGCTTGTTCAACTGTATCTATTCTGAATCTTTTTTCTCCGTGTAACCAGTATGCCCTCCAGCATCAGCCACCTGAAGTTGATATTTAAGATATGTTTATTCAGCACTGATATCAGGAATTGGTATGGTTTTCTTAATTATTGGATCCTTCTGGGTACATGTTTTAGATCTATCAATTGCCTTTCTTTATATATTATCAGGTTGTCTCTTGCTCTGTTTAATACTTCATTTGCGGATTGATTTTTTGACGAACCTCACGTGTACTTCCCTAGGAAGATTATTCTTTTTTGGATAATTCATTTGAATTCTATATATCTCATCTAGCTCATCAGCCATCTTGTCTTTCTCAATTCCCAGTGCCTTTGCCATCAAATCTGCCATCATATCTGGAAGGTCCTCCCCCTTTCCTTCTTTCATGTTTTGAAATTGCAAAAAAATGTGCCGCTTTTTCTGATTCCAAGAGAAGTACCTTTGTCTCCAATTCCTTATTTTCCTGAATCAACCTGACACTCAACTCATCCATCCTTTTCCTTCTCCATTCTTCCTTCTAGCACATGTTGTCTCTGTTCATTTTTACTAGTCTGTTCCTGGAACATTTCAAATTTCTCATCCATCTTTTAATCTTTTCTTTTAATTCCCCAGTATTGTTCCTCGCAACTCCTTTTTTTTTTCATCTCCTCATGGTTCTTAACAATTGTCTCCTGCGTTGATTCTCCTCTCAACAGTGTCTTAAGGCTCCATGAAAGGGTGTGATCAGATTTTTTTGGTTTGGGGCTCTTATTGACTAACAAGGTCATCCTCCACAGGATCTACATGAGTTATACATCACATGGAAGTTCTTCAATACTTTTTTACAACTCACTCCTACTGAGCAAATGGTAGCACTTGGAGCAATTTAGGTTTACCAGGCCGCTATTGTCCACTCTTGAAGATGATGTCTATCCTCAATAGTGTCTTAAAGTTTCCTGTAGTCTGAAAGGGTTTGATGTTGATCAATATTTTTTTACAGCTCACTCAATAATTCATATGCATAGTACTGCTTTTATGGGCAATTTTCATTCAGGTAACAACCCACCAAAATCTTAAGAACCTGACACTTGCTTTTTAGCCTGGTGCCTTAACCACTAGATTAAGCTGACTCTTGTAGAACAAGAATAGAATAGAACACAACACAACACCTTGGAGATCTTCTAATCCAACCTGCTGCTCAGGCAGGAAACCCTATACCATTTCAGACAACTGGTTGTCCAGTCCCTTCTTAAAAACTTCTATTATTGGAGCATTCACAACTTCTGGAGGCAAGCTGTTACACTGATTAATTACTCTGTCAAGAAATATCACCTTATTCTAGGTTGGATCTCTCCTTCATTAGTTTCCATTCATAGCTTCTTGTTCTGCCCTCAGGTATTTTGGAGAATAGCTTATCTCCCTCTTCCTTGTGGCAAACCCCGAGGTATTGGAACACTGCTATCACATCATTCGGTCACCTCATTTACCTGATAACTAGACTGGCCTGGGTTTAGATGCTTTTAAATGCCATAACAGCCTTAATAAGGCTATGCCAAAAGAAAGATTCTGGGATTAAATGGAGAGTAATAGGTTTATTGGCACCCAAAAGAAAACTAAGGTAAAACAAAGCAAATTTACTTAGCATATTGTTCACACACCACTGGTTGAACTGGTGAAGTATGTTTGTGAATCCAGCACTAGGCTGAAAAGTACAATAAATGAAGGCAAAAGTACAATAAATGTACTTTAAAGTACAATAAATGAAGGCAAAAGTTCAAATTAAGAGAACCGGGCTCTTAATGAAACAAGTGTGATTAAAATGATAGATAAAATACTTAATGTAATGGAATGGAATGTTTGTTAATAAATAAGAAAGAGAGAATGAAATTGAAAGGATGGGAACATTTTAATTATTATTAATGATTTTTATGCTGTTTTTTAAAGGTTAAGCCTGCGTGGAAATAGCACAGAGTTTGTAAGGGTGTGGGTGCATTGTCATCTTTGCAACAGGGGCTTCGTTGAGTTCTTTCACTCCTTCAGGCAACCGGAAGTTGAAGGCTCTCAACAGGCTGGTCAGAAAGATGAAGATCTCAATTCTTGCCAGTTGCTCTCCCACACATACACGTTTACCTGTGGAGGAGACAAAGCATGCATAAAGGGGGTCATAATTTATTCTCCACAGTATAAATGAAATAAGAAATGAGTAAGCTGCTTTTGGCTCAAGGATTTACCTAATCCGAAGGGCAGAAACTCTTCTCGATCAATGAATTTCCCATCCTTATCTAAAAAATGATTTGGATTGAATTTTTCAGGTGTCTCCCATTGTTCAGGATCAAGAAGAACAGAACGCAGGTCTGGGATGATAAAGGCCCCCTGTTTAAAAAAAAAGATGAATCAAACAAAACAGTTTCATAAAGGAAAGAAGCAAAGATGTTCAAACAATATTGATGAAATCCTTGCTCGTAGCTTGCCTTTAGGGATCCATGTTTATTCATTTCTCAGTTTCTGAGAGCAGTGGTTGCTCAACGGCTTAGCTTCCTTTCTCTTAACTAAAGTCATCTTGTCTCTTGACAAAGGGGACAAAGAAGCATGGCTATACATGACTACAATTCTGATCTCAAGTTCAGCCCCTAAACTCTTATCATCTTCCTAGGATAAAAATAAAACGTTTAAGGTTGTAATTTTAAAAGCTGAGAGGTGTTTGCATTTAAATCCATAATTCATCCCTCAAAAGGTTTTGCCGTTCTTGCTTATTCAGTTTTGCATGACTAATTGCCACTTCCTGAACAAAGACCTTCTAGGTGCTCCATTCTCTTCTTCCTTCCATGTTGGGCTACTACAATGCATCCTGAACACGTTTCTCACCTTTGGAATGTGATATCCCCTCATCTTCACATCCTTTGTGCTTTGCCTGGGAATCCCATAGAGCAAAATATATTTTACACGCTGCATTTCATGAATCACGGCATCGGTGTAGGGCAGCTTCTTCCGATCCTGGTAAGAAATTGACCCCGAGGAACCAAACACATCTTCAATCTCTTTCTGGACTTTCTCTGGAAAAATAATAATAAAACAGAACCTTTATATTCAATATTGTGTTTTTATTCCTTTGTTCATTTATTTATTCATTTCCCAGTTTTAATCTTCAGAAGTATCAATCAATCTACACGACTACACAACTCGATCAGGGCAAAGCAATAAACGCAATCTACATAACTTCTGTAAAGCCTTTGATTCAGTGGTTCACAACAAACTACTCCTAAAACTAAAATCTTACGGTATCTCTGGACACCTGCATAACTGGATAGAAGCATTCCTGTCAAACAGACAACAAATGGTCAAAATTGGGAGCGTCCTATCAAATTCTGTACCTGTCAACAGTGGTGTCCCCTAAGGCAGTGTTCTAGGATCAACTCTTTTCATACTCTACATAAATAATCTCTGTGATCATATCAAGAGCAACTGCGTTCTCTTCGCTGATGATGTAAAGCTATTCAACACTACAGACAATACTGCTACCCTTCAAAAAGACCTTGACTATATATCAGAATGGTCAAACAAATGGCAACTTAAAATCTCAACAAATAAATGCTCTGTCCTACATATTGGCAAAAAAAATCAGAAAATAAAATACAGGCTGAATAGTCAAGACCTTGTTGATGACCCAAACCCTGTCAAGGATCTTGGAGTACTCATCTCAAATGACCTAACTGCTAGAGCCCACTGTAACTACATAGCCAAAAAGGCGTTAAGAGTTGTTAACCTAATCTTATGTAGCTTTTTCTCTGGTAATATTACACTGCTAACCAGAGCATACAAAACATTTGCTAGACCAATACTCGAATACAGCTCATCAGTCTGGAACCCACATTACGTACCTGATATTAACACAGTTGAGAAAGTCCAGAAATATTTCACTATAAGAGTTCTTCCACTCCTCTACTCGTTGCAGAATACCTTATGCACCAGACTCGAAATTCTAGACCTAGAAAACCTAGAACTATGCCGCCTTCAGTCCGATCTAAGTAAAGTAAATAAAATCATACATTGCAATGTCCTACCTGTCAATGAATACTTCAGCTTCAACCATAACACTAGACCAAACAATAGATACAAACTCCAAATTCATCACACCAAACTTGATTGCAGGAAATATGACTTCAGCAACAGAGTGGCCAATGTCTGGAATACTCTACCTGACTCTGTGGTTTTTTTCCCCAAATCTCAAAAACTTTAACCTTAGACTATCTACTATTGACCTCACCCCTTTCCTAAGAGGTCTGTAGAGGGCGTGCATAAGCGCACCAACATGCTTACTGTCCCTGTCCTAATGCTTCAAGATGGTGGTGTGCATGGTCACAGTGGCTCAATGCTCCCGACGACTGTTCTTCTTTTTATGTTTTTACTTCCTTCTGTTCCTGCTTTTTACTCCATCCTGCAACGGACTAACCTACTGTCGAGAAGACCTGATAAGTACTCAAAACTGAAGTCACCTATGCTTATACAGAATCCCACAATATCCCATTGGAGCTAGTAAGATCTCCAGGAGCTCCGTAGATTGCTGTCGGATTAAGCAAGCATAGAAGACGGCATAGGGAGAGAAAACAGAAGCAGGGATGCAGACCGGGTCTGCTAACTCAATTGAGGAAGAGACCGCAGAAACTCCCATTACCATCTATTCCTCATAAACGCCAGATCCCTCATAAACAAAGTGGATTAACTACAGCTGCAGATCTCCCACAATGACACAATTCGTGAGTGCTGTCTACTAATCATCACAGAATCCTGGCTGCACCCGCAAGTCCCTGATGCTGCAATGGAGCTAGCAGACCAGAGCTTGCATCCTGGGTCTTGTAATCTCCTGGGTCGTTGGCTATGTTGCAAGATGTCACAAGATTAGAACTCAGAAGGTCATCACACAGCCCATTACCCAGGTCATTACGACCCAGGAGATTACAGCACAAGACCCAGGAGGTCACAATATTAGAACTCAGAAGGTCATCACACAGCCCATTACCCAGGTCATTACAACCCAGGACAAGACCCAGGATGTCAAAACAATAGAACTCAGAAGGTCATCACACAGCCCATTACCCAAGTTGTTACAACATAGGAGGCTGATAGACACACAGCTAATACCTCAGCCACACATGTTCTTAAGAAAAAGCCAGCCAATCTGCATATATATATATTTATATGTATCAATGTGTTCATAACTATGTTTTTACTTATACCTATTATCTTGTAAGCAATTGACAAATAAAATAAATAAAATAAAATGTATTATCTAAATGCAAAAAAAAAATCTTTCATTAGGGTTATAGACTAGAGTTAAAAATGAACACTTTTTTAAAAAATTAAACAGAACAAGATATAATATTACATTACAACATATAGTGAGATCATCAAGAGGTGGCCTAATGTTACCTTTTTACAAAAGAGTTTAGGTACATTCAAAGAGATTGTGTCATACTGATCCAATAATAACAGAGATGAGAATTTCCCAGAATATATCACCAGCAGAGATAGTATTCTGCAGGTTCTGACCAGTTCTGGAGAACCGATAGCGAAATGTTAAGTAGTTCGGAGAACCAGCAAATACCACCTTTGACTGGCCCCGCCCATATCTATTCTCTGCCTCCCGAGTCCCAGCTGATTGGCTGGGACTTCTTTGTTTGCCCTGCATAGGAAAACGCAGCTGGAAAGCAGGTTAGTGGGGTGGGGGGCAATGGGATTTTGTAGTAACCTTCCCCCAGGAGTGGGGTGGGAATGGAGATTTTACAGTATCCTTCCCCCTGCCATTCCCACAAAACTGGTAGTAAAATTATTTGAATCCCACCACTGATCACCAGGTAAGGAATTATAAAATGAGTGCAGAATCCTTATAGAGAGAATAATATAACAGGACCTGAACTGTAGTTTCAGTGGCCCCTTGTGCACTGGGGCACAATGGCAGCTCAAAGTGTAAAGTTCAAGGTTTCTCCTGTCCAGTCGTGTCTGACTCTAGGGGGCGCTGCTCCTCTCCATTTCTTAGCCAAGGGACCCAACGTTCTCTGAAGACATTTCCATGGTCATGTAGGAAAATTACTATATAGATTCAGTTCATCATTAAACAGACCTTAATATTTCAATTACTTCAAATAATTCTTCTGTGTTCTAGAACCTGAGCTGGCCCTTGTTCCCACAGCCCATATTTCGCTCACCTTGGATGTCGGGATGATTTGTCAAGAGGAGCAGAGCCCACTTCACAGTAGCGAAGGTTGTCTCTGTTCCAGCAGCAAAAAAATCCAAAATACACTGAGCCAGGTTCTCTTCATTGTAGGTAGAGTTGGGATCATTCTTGCTCTGAGGTTTAAAACGGAAATTACAGTGCATTCTATGTAGCTTTCCTGTGGTTATTTTTGTTTCTGAATTTCTGGGGCTTCTCCTAGATTCACAACACCTGCTTAAACAGCAGGTGGCAGCCATCTCTAAGAGAATCTTTGAGCTTCTCCTGTTGCCTTTTCCTGGATCATGAGGCCCATGCAGTCACTCATATACTGTTTGGATTATTGCAACTTGGTCTACATGGGGCTATCCTTGAAGAGTATTCGGAAGTGATAACTGGTGTAGAATGCAGTGGTGTGGACAGTTCCTGAGGCCACTCAGGCAGCCCATGTAACACAACTGTTGTATGAGCTGCACTGATTGTTGGTGGCTCCTAGATCTAATTCAAGGTGTTGGATATTCCCTATAAAGCGCTTTATGGCCTGGGTCCAAGGACCCATCTCACTCCAATGGGAGTGCCCGTATACCACTCAATGCAGCAGAAGAAGCCCACTTCAGATCTCATCTGCCAAAGAATTTCAGCTGACAAGTTCCAGGACAAGAGCTTTTCCTCCTCTGGTCCTAGTCCTATTGAATATTTCCTCCTAGGAGGTGAGGCTGGTCTCCTGATCTCTTGAGAAAGCTAAAACTTGGCTCTGCTGGTTGGCTTGGGACCATGATTGAGGTGCACTACTTTGGGGGGGCCATTGATGGTGTAGAAAAAAAGATTCCCATTACTCTGTGTCATCTGTCCCCTTGGTTTTTACTTTCTTACTTAATCTTTCTAATTTTAAGTGATTTTTTACTATCTTTTTTTACTTTTTATTATTCTATAAGCTTTCCAGAATCTTTGTAAGACATGAGATTGAAGGCATATAAATTTAATCAATAAACAGAAGTTATACTGATGAGACCATGATAGAAAGTAAAATATGAAGCAGCATAGAACCATTAATGGTAAATACATATTAATGTATTTAGGAATGAGGGCCATTATCTTGAATGTGATTATTAAACCAATGGTACACTCAAGCTTGATGGTATCAAATTAAATAAAGTGACCCAATTCAGATACTGGGCTGTTACTTGGCTTCTGATTGTGATGCACTACTGGATTACCATGCTTTGTGACCGTAGAGACACTAAGACCATGTGAAATTATGAGCATGATGCTAAGGCCATGGTGGTGCAGTGGTTAGAATGCAGTACTGCATGCCAATTCTTCTGACTGCCAGCTGCCTGGAATCTGCCTGGAATCTCACCAATCTCAAGGTTGACTCAGCTTTCCATCCTTCCAAGGTAGGTAAAATGAGGACCCAAATTGTTGGAGGCAATAAGCTGACTCTGTAAACTGCTTAAAGAGGGCTGTAAAGCTCTGTGAAGTGGTGTATAGCCTGTTTCTCTAAAAATACGACCTGCCCTGAAAGTAAGTCCTAGCTTGAATTTTTAACATGTACCCAATATAAGCCCTATCTCCCAAAATAAGCCCTAATTAAGATCCGGATCAACCTGGAGCTCTCTTATCGACTGCAGAGACCTTCAGGAAAGCCTTGCCGGCAGCAGAAGAAATTCCTGAAGGCCTCTGACAGCGAAAAGGAGGCCAGAGAGTGACACGAATAAGTGAGGTTAGTCAGTGGATGACATCCTCCCAAAATAAGACCTGGTGCCTTTTTTGGTGGCAAAATTTTTTTTAAGACAGGATCTCATTTTCGGGGAAACACAGTAAGTCTACGTGCAATTGCTAAAGCACTTCAAATTGATACATCATTTCTAAAAAATTAATTCTGGGTCTTTTCCCAAAAACATTGGAAAACATGACTTCTTCTTTGAAAATACTTTACCTTTTTACTTATAGTCAAGGCTATGAAAGTATCTGTCCTTTCCCAATCACTTCAGGGATTAAGTCCTTTTCCAATCATTTCAGGGATGAATTAATCAAAATTCCTACCCTGTTAATTCTTTTTCCTTCATAATGGAACTTCTTAGAAAAAGGAGTGGCAGACAAACATGAGAGGCTGACACAGAAGCCACTGAGCAGAGGTATAATATAGTTCTCATTTAAAAACATGGCTTATTTATAAAGGAGGCTGAATAAACAAGAAGAAAAATCAAAAATGAAGGAACAAGTTATCAGTAGCTCTGCCTGTTTATTTGCAGCAAGGAATATAATTATTTCTTGCCCGTGTATTGAACCGCAATAAATCCATACCTTCTCCATCTGAAGAAGATAGTAATCAATGAAATCTCGTGGCTCGTGCAGAGAGTGAAATTCCTTGTGTTTCTCTATTTCCTGCTTTGCAAATGCAAGGATAACATCCAGAGAAGCAAGGGCTTTCTTGTGAGGGCCTGGGAGGTACTTCATTAACTGTGGGAACAAATCATACACCTAACAGAAAAAGAAGAGGAAAAGTTATTCCCCACTATAAGTAAAGCAGGGAAGAGTCAAACACATCATAAGTCATTAGCCCTGCACGCTCACAGAAAAATGCCTTGAATGCCTTTCTTTACTCCCACAAATTTCCCTAGGTTGTTAGTAGCTCAGATTCTTGTAGAGAGCTTAAGCTTGCAATAAATCTTTACACTCATTTGAACTGCATGAATGTCCTGATTTCCCTGGCGCTTGACAGGAGGATAGGGATGACTTATGGGGCTTAAACTGTTGGAATCTTGAGAGGGACATTCCAAGCTATTAGATGGACTGAAATAGTCAAGTTGTAGATTCATGGAAAAAAGGACTGTTTAATGCTATTCCAAGATACTGTATTGGAGGAGAGTCCTAATGCAGACCTACATCGAGTTGCTTTTAGAATTTGGAAGTTTGTAGATGATACAACTCTGATTGGTCTCATTGAAGACAACGACGAATCCATATACAGGCAGGAGGTTGTACAACTTATCTCGTGGTGCGACCAGAACAATCTGAAACTGACTCAAAATTGTAGAAATGGTGATAGACTTTAGGAGAAACCCTCCCATACTACCATCTCTTACAGTACTAGTTCAACACAGTATCAATACTAGAAACCTTCAAATTTCTAGGTTCTATCATATCTCAAGACCTAAAATGGACACCTAACATCAAAAATGTCATCAAAAAAGCACAACAAAAAATGTTCTTTCTGCACCGACTCAGAAAGCTCAAACTGCCCAATGAGCTGCTGATCCAGTTCTACAGAGGAATTATTGAGTCTGTCATCTGCACCTCTATAACTGTCTGGTTTGGTTCTGTAACCCAACAAAACAGACAAAGACTTCAGAGAGTAATTAGGACTGCAGAAAAAATAATTATTACCAACCTGCCTTTAATCGAGGACCTGTATACCGCCCGAGTCAAAAAGTGGGTTGTGAAAATATCTACAGACCCATCACATCCCGGACATAAACTGTTTCAACTCCTTCCCTCAAAATGACGCTATAGAGCACTGCACACTAGAACAACTAGACACAATGACAGTTTTTCCCTGAATGCCATTACTCTCCTAAACAAATGTCCTCAACACTGTCCAACTATTTACTAAATCTGCACTACTATTACTATTTATTTATTTATTTAAGTTTATATACCGCCCCTCTCCCAAGTTGGGACTCGGGGTGGTGTACAGCCCAGCTAAAAATAATACAATTACAAATATAAAATTTAAAAATAGCTTAAAATGAATTAAACAAAGGCTGAAAGATTAAAAACTATAATAAGATGATAAAACAGGGTAAAAAGTTACAAAAATTAAAACCATTCCAATGATACTAGGCCAGACCGGCCTGTTGAAAAAGATGGGTCTTCAGTGCACGCCGGAAGGTTCGCAGATCAGGGATAGTCCTCATCTCCGGGGGTAACTCATTCCAAAGTGAGGGTGCTCCCACAGAGAAGGCCCGCACCTTTGGGGCTGCCAGCCAGCATCACCCAGCTGGCAGCACCCCGAGGAGACCCATCCTGTGAGAGCGCACTGGCCGGCGGAAGGCCAATGGTGGCAGGAGGCGGTCCTGTAAGTACCCGGGTCCCAAGCCATGGAGCGCTTTGAAGGTGACCACCAACACACCCGGAAGGCCACCGGAAGCCAATGCAGCTCATGCAGGAGCGGTGTAACATGGGAGGTCCGAGAAGCCCCCAGAATCACCCGCGTTGCTGCATTCTGCACCAGCTGAAGCCTCCGGATGCTCTTCAAGGGGAGCCCCATGTAGAGGCTAGATGGGAAATGACGAGGGCATAAGTGACTGTGCAAAGTGAGTCCAGATCCAGAAAGGGCCGTAACTGGCAGATCCGACAGATCTGACAAAAAGCCCCCCTGCCGACGGCCGTTATATGATCTTCTAACGACAGCCGTACATCCAGGAGGACATCAAGATTGCGTGCCCTCTCCGTGGGGGTCAAAATTTCTCCCCCCACAGCCAGCAATGGAATAAGCTGGCTGTATCTGGGTGCAGGAAACCACAGCCACTCGGTTTTGGTCAGGTTGAGTCGAAGCCTGTTTAGACCCATCCAGCTCCGCACAGCTTCAAGGCAGCAGGTCATCACTTCCATGGCTTCGTTGGGGTGGCCTGGGGTAGAAATGTATAGCTGAGTGTCATCGGCATACTGATGGAACTCTACCCCAAAACCACGGATGATCTCATCCAGCGGCTTCACATAAATGTTGAACAGCAGGGGCGAGAGCTCAAACCCCTGAAGTACCCCACAAATCAAGGGCCTCAGGGTCGACCTCTGCCTCCCTGCCAACACAAATTGCGAGTGGTCGGAGAGGAAGGAGGAGAACCACCGTAACATGGTGCCTCCCACTCCCAACCCCCCCCCCAACTGCCGCAATAAGATACTGTGCTCAACAGTATCAAAAGCCGCTGAGAGATCTAACAGGACCAAGACAGAGGAGCACCCCCTGTCTCGGGCCCTCCAGAGATCATCCACCAACGTGACCAATGCCGTCTCCATGCTGTACCCAGGCCTGAAACCCGATTGGAGGGGATCTAAATAGACAGCTTCATCCAGGTGCTGAGGGAGCTGTCATGCCACCACACTCTCAACAACCTTCGCCACAAAGTGAAGGTTGGAGACCGGCCGGTAGTTTGATGTTGGGTCCAGGGACGGTTTCTTGAGGAGGAGCCTCACCACCGCCTCTTTCAAGGTGGCAGGCAAAAACCCCTCACTCAAGGAAGCATTAATAATACCCTGGAACCAACCTCGTGTCACCTCCCGGGTGGCCAAGACCAACCAGGAGGGACACGGATCCAGTAAACATGTGGTGGCATTAAGCCCACCCAGTATCCTGTCCACGTCCTCTAGGGTCACAGGATTGAACTTGCCCCAAATAACCTCTCTGAAATCAGCCCCCGTTCTCCCACTCAGAGCTGCCCAGTCAAAGTCCAACTCATCCCGAATCTGAACGATTTTGTCCTGCAGATATCTTGAAAAATCCTCGGCCCATCCTCGCAGGGGATCCTCCCGCACTCCCAAAGGGAGCAATCCAAAAGGGAGCAGGTCACCCTAAAAAGGGTGGCCGGGTGATTTTCTGTGGACGCAATAATGGCGGAAAAGTAAGACTGCTTCGTCGCTCTTATCGCCACTAAATAGGCCCTAACATGGGACCGCAATAGTGTTCAGTCAGATTTGGAGCGGCTGGTTCTCCAACCACTCTCTAGGTGTCTTTTCTGGCACTTCATCTCCCTCAGCTCCTCGGAAAAACAAGGAGCTAGTTGGGATCGGCACCGGGTCACAGGCCGCAAGGGCACAACCCAGTCAAGGGCCTTGGCCACCACCCTATCCCAGGTGGCCACCAAGTCCCCAACCGAGTTCTGTGTGCGAGCCTCGTTAAAAGGCCCAAGCTCCATTAGGAACCTACCCGGGTCCATCAGGTGCCTGGGGCAGAACCATTTTATTGGCCCCGCCTCCCCACAATGAGGGGGTGCAGAACAGAAGTCTAGCCTAAGGAGCGAATGATCAGACCATGACAGGAGCTCTATAACAATTTGGGTGTCCTCCTGGATGTACGGCTGTCTTTGGAAGAACATATTGCAGCCGTCGCCAGGGGGGCTTTTTATAAGATTCGTTTGATCTACCAGTTGCGGCCCTTTCTGGATCTGGACGCACTTCGCACAGTCACTTCCGCCCTCGTTATCTCCCGCTTGGACTACTGCAACGCTCTCTACATGGGGCTCCCCTTGAAGAGTCTCCGGAGGTTACAGTTAGTCCAGAATGCAGCCGCACGGATGATTATGGGCGCCCCCAAGGACACCCACATAACACCACTTCTCCGCAGACTGCACTGGCTTCCTGTGGCCTTCCGGATTCGATTCAAGGTGGTACTATTAGTATTTAAAGTGCTCCATGGCTCGGGACCTGGCTACTTACGGGACTGCCTTCTGCCACAAACAACCTCCCGCCGCCCAGTACGCTCCCACAGGGTCGCCCTGCTTGGGATACCGCCACCTGATCGTTGTCGGCTGGCGACCTCCCACGTGCTTTCTCTGTGGGAGCCCCCTCCCTTTGGAACTATTTCCCCCCGGAGATACGAGACACATCGGACATCCTAACCTTCCGGCGTGCAGTCAAGACCTTACTTTTTAAGCAGGCCGGCCTAGCCAATTAAAGGTTTTCTGAGATTTTTAAATTTTAGATTCAAATAAGACTTTTAATTCTATTTGATGGGACTCAATCATTTACTTACTTACTTATTTTACTCATTTATCCTATTTTCATCTATCTATATTCAATTCTGAGTTAATTACTGTTACTGTTGACTGTATCTTTATATGTTTAGACTGTACACCGCCCCGAGTCCCTTTTGGGAGAGGGAGCGGTATAAAAATATGATAAATAAATAAATAAATAAACATCCCCATGCCTAGATCATCCTGCCACTGGCCAGAAACAAAAACCAAATCCAAGATGTGACCCCGCCCCCGTGTGTGTGGGGTCCCAAATTAATTGGGTCAGGTCCAAGGCTGTCATGGAAGCCAAGAACTCCTGAGCAATCCCTGAGGTCCCGCCGGTGGAGGGTAGGTTGAAATCCCCCATAACCATAAGCCTAGGGGTCCCAACTGCCAAGCTGGCTATAACCTCAAGGAGCTCAGGCAGGGCCAATAGAAGGGAGCCAGGTATGTGATCAATAGGCCCATCTGAACCCCGGAACCACACTTCACAAAGAGGGATTCACATCCGGTAGTCTGAGGAACAGTGGATTCGCTAGGACATAGATCTTCTTTAATAACCACTGCAACCCCCCCACCCCTCCCCTGAGCCCTTGGTCGATGGAAAACCCAAAACCCAGGTGGGCACATCTCCACCAGGGGAACACCCCCTTCCTGGCCCAACCAGGTTTCGGTAATACCCACCAGGTCCGCTCCCCCCTCCGAAATTAGATCAAAAATGAGGAGGGCTTTATTTACTAGGGACCTGGCATTAGACAGCATCAATCGAAGGCCCAGGGCCTGATGATTCGGACAGCCCGGGGAACGGGGAATGCCTTGGGGGTCAGAGCACTCCACCGCATGCAAACAGCGGGGGCACATTCCCAGAACATGATTTGGCCCCCTATAACCACCATATCTGCCTCTCCCGCCTACCGTGCAAGTAGATTGCACAGGTGGTCTCCGGTATCGGGGGCGGAGAGACCTGGCAAATTGGGCCCAGCCTGCTTGGTCACCACATCCTGCCGGCCACAACCTCCTCCATCGTCACCGCCGTCATCGTCGTCTCTGAGACCGAGGCCGGGGCCGAGACAGCCAGGCCTCCATTGCTGTCAAGCCAGGTCTCCACCGCTGTCACCCCCGTCACCTTTGAGGCAACAGCGCCACCCCCGCCAGTGAGGCTGCCGAAGCTGGGACCATCACCATCAAGGCCGCTGTCACCAGCAAATCAGGCGGCGCCAGCGAGCCAGGCCGCCGTTGTCGCCACCATCGTTGCCATCGAGGCCACCAAGCCATCATCACCGCCGTTGCCACCGGGGCCACTGAAGTTGAGGCCGCCGCCGCCGAGGCCACCGCAGCTATTAGGCTAGGTGCCGCCACCACCGAACCAGGTGATGTCGTCGAGCCAGGCCGACATCACCACCGACATCGTCGCCACCGAGGCTTCCAAACTGCCATCACTGCCATTGCCACCGGGGCCACCGAAACTGAGGCCACCACTGCCGAGGCCGCCGCCGCCACCAAGCCAGGAGCCGCCACTGCTAAGCCGGGTGATGCCGCCGAGCCAGGCTGCCATCGCCGTCGCCATCATCGCTGTCGAGGCCTCCAAGCCGCCATCATCGCCACCGCCAATATGATTACTATTAATCATATCATCCATCCTTTCACCCATCTCCTCCCACTTATGACTACATGAATGTAATTTTGTTAATTGTATCCTTATGATTTTTTATTGACTGTTTACTGGTTGATTTGATTTGATTGCTTATTATTATGATTTCTAGTATGATTTGACTGCTTATTTGTACCCTATGACCATCATTAAGCGTTGTACCTTCTTGATGAATGTATTTTTTCTTTTACATAAACTGAGAGCATTTGCACCAAGACAAATCCCTTGTGTGTCCAATCACACTTGGCCAATAAAGAATTCTATTCTATTCTAGCTGGAAGAGATTTTGGGGGTCTTCTAGTCCAACCCCTTATTGTTTGCTTGTTTGTGTGAATGGAAAGGAAAGCCCTCCCACCCTCCCACCCACCCCCACCCCACCTCTCTCTCTCTCTCTCAGATAAGATAGATATCCATCAGATTTATTTATTTATTATTATATTTATATACTGCCCTTCTCCCGGAGGACTCAGGGCGGTACACAGCCAACCATAAAACTTTGTTACAATTTACAAAAGTTAAAAATAAATTAAATATTTTAGGCTGTCTAAAATTATACCCTCCCCCAATAAGTTATTAAAACCCAAATTTTAAAATCCAGATTAAAACACAAATACTAAATTAAAAATCCCATTTCAGCCTAGGCCGGCCTGCTCGAAGAGCCAGGTTTTTAATGCACGTCTGAAAGCTCTCAGGTCCATATTATTTCGTATTTCCAGAGGCAGATCATTCCAGAGGGTGGGGGCCCCCACAGAGAAGGCCTTACTCCTAGGGGCCGCCAGGCGACACATACAAGCTGACGGCACCCAAAGAAGGCCCTCCCTGTGGGAACGCACAGGTCGGTGGGAGATTACTGGCAGAACGCGGCCCTGCAGATAACCTGGTCCAATGCCATGGATTGCTTTAAAGGTCAAAACCAGAACCTTAAAGTGAACCCGGAAAACCACCGGCAGCCAATGCAACTCACGCAGGAGAGGCGTCACATGGGAGCTTCCTGATGCCCCCATAACCACCCGCGCGGCCACATTTTGTACCAGTTGGAGTCTCTGGGTGCTCCCCTTAGGGAGCCCCATGTAGAGAGCATAGTAGTCCAGGTGAGAGGTGACAAGGGCATGAGTGACCATACGTAAGGCGTCCCGATCCAGAAAGGACCGCAACTGGTGAATCAGGCGAACCTGATAAAAAGCCCCCCTGGAGACGGCCGTAATATAATCTTCTAAAGACAGCCGTGCATCCAGGAGGATGCCAAAATTGCGAGCCCGCTCTGTGGGGGGTAAGATCTCTCCCCCAATTTCCAGCGACAGAGTCAGCTGACTATATTGGGGCACCGGAAACCACAGCCACTCAGCCTTGGAAGGGTTGAGCCGGAGCCTATTCCCGCCCATCCAAATCCGCACGGCCTCCAGGCACTGGGACATAACCTCCACAGCATCGTTGGGGTGGCTTGGGGTGGAGATGTAAAGCTGGGTATCATCCGCATACAGATGACACCGCACCCCAAAACCACAGATGATCTACCCCAGCAGCTTCACCTAAATATTGAACAAAAGAGGGGAGAGGACCGACCCCTGAGGCACCCCACAAATGAGGGGCCTAGAGGTGGACCTCTCCCCCCCCCCGTCAACACAAATTGCGAGCAGTTGGAGAGGAAGGAGTGGGGGGGTTGCGGTGGTTATTAAGGAGGATCTGTGTCCTAGGGAATCCACTGTTTCTCAGATGACCGGATGTGAGTCCCTTTTTGTGAGGTTCAGTCCCGGGGTTCAGGTGGGCTTGTTGGTCACATACCTGGCTCCCTGCTATGTGACATCGGCCCTGCCTGAGCTCCTTGAGGTCATAGCCGGCTTGGCGGTTGGGACCCCCAGGCTTATGGTCATGGGGGATTTCAACCTGCCATCTGCCGGTGGGGCCTCGGGGATTGCTCAGGAGTTCATGGCTTCCATGACAGCCATGGGCCTGACCCAACTAATTCGGGATCCTACTCACTTGGGGGGGTCACACCCTGGATCTGGTTTTTGTCTCTGATCAGTGGCAGAATGATCTTGGTATAGGGGATGTAGTTGTGGAACCCCTGTCATGGACTGATCATTCGCTCCTGAGACTCGAGTTCCATTCCGCACCCCCTGGCCGCAGGGAGGCGGGGCCGATAAAATGGTACCGCCCCAGGCCCCTGATGGACCCAGATAGATTCCTGATGGAGCTCGGGCCGTTTCCCGATGCTCACACACATGACTCGGTCGAGGGCTTGGTAGCCGCCTGGGATAGGGTGGCCGCTGGGACCCTTGACTGAGTCGTGCCCTTGCGGCCTCTGACCCGGTGCCGATCCCAGGTGGCTCCTTGGTTTTCTGAGGAGCTAAGGGAGATGAAGCACCGGAAAAGACGGCTAGAGAGTAGTTGGAGGGCCAGCCGCTCTGGGTCTGACCGAACACTATTACGATCCTATATTAAGATGTATTTAGTGGCGATAAGGATGGCAAGGAGGTCTTACCTCCCCACCCTTATTGCGTCCGCGGAAAACTGCCCGGCCGCCCTGTTCAGGGTGACCTGTTCCCTTATGGAGGTGGGGGCGCGGGAGGATCCCTTGCAGGGACGGGCTGAGGATTTTTCTAGATTTCTGCAGGACAAGATCACTCAGATCCGGGATGAGTTGGACTCTGACTGGGCATCTCCGGGCAGGGGGACGGGGATGGATTTCAGGGAGGTCATTTGGGATGAGTTCGATCCTGTTACTCTGGAGGACGTGGACAGGATACTGGGGGGGCTTAATGCCACCACTTGTTTATTGGACCCGTGCCCCTCCTGGCTGGTCTTGGTCACTCGGGAGGTGACACGAGGCTGGTTCCAAGGGATTATCAATGCTTCCCTGAGAGATGGGCTTTTACCCGCCGCCTTGAAAGAGGCGGTGGGGCGGCCCCTCCTCAAGAAACCGTCCCTGGATCCAGCATTATTGTCAAATTATCGTCCGGTCTCCAAACTTCGCTTTGTTGCGAAAGTTGTTGAGAGTGTAGTGGCACGTCAGCTCCCTCAGTATCTGGATGAAGAAGTATACCTAGACCCCCTCCAATCAGGTTTCAGGCCCGGGCACAGCACGGAGACGGTGTTGGTCGCGTTGGTGGATGATCTCTGGAGGGCCCAGGACAGGGGTTGTTCCTTTGTCCTGGTCCTGTTAGACCTCTCAGCGGCTTTTGATACTGTCGACCACAGTATCTTGTTGCTACGGTTGGGGGGGTTGGGAGTGGGAGGCACCATTTTACGGTGGTTCTCCTCCTTCCTCTCTGACCGCTCACAATTTGTGTTGACTGGGGGGCAGAGGTCGACCCTGAGGCCCCTACTATGTGGGGTGCCTCAGGGGTCGGTGCTCTCGTCCCTGGTGTTCAACATTTATGTGAAGCCGCTGGGTGAGATCATCTGTGATTTCGGGGTAGAGTTCCATCAGTACGTTGATGACACTCAGCTGTATATCTCTACCCCGGGCCACCCCAACGAAGCTGTTGAAGTGATGACTCGGTGCCTGGAGGCCGTGCGGAGTTGGATGGGTCTTAACAGGCTTCGTCTCAACCCGACCAAAACCGAGTGGCTGTGGTTTCCTACGCCCAGATACAGCCAGCTTGTTCCTTCACTGGCCATGGGGGGAGAAATTTTGACCCCCGTGGAAAGGGCTCGCAATCTAGGTGTTCTCCTGGACATATGGCTGTCTTTAGAAGATCATATCACGGCCGTTGCCAAGGAGGCCTTTTGTCAGATTCATCTGATTTACCAGTTGCAGCTCTTTCTGGATCTGGATGCACTTCGCACAGTCACTTCCACCCTTGTCATCTCCCGCTTGGACTACTGCAACGCTCTCTACATGGGGCTCCCCTTGAAGAGTGTCCGGAGGCTGCAGTTGGTTCAGAATGCGGCCGCGCGGGTGATCTTGGGAGCTCCTCGGAGCTCCCATGTAAAACCACTTCTCTGCAGGCTGCACTGGCTTCCTGTGGCCTTCCAGATCCGATTCAAGGTGGTACTGATTGTTTTTAAAGCGCTCCATGGCTTGGGACCTGGGTACTTACGGGACTGCCTGCTGCCATCAACAGCTTCCCGCCGCCCAGTGCGCTCCCACAGGGTTGTCCCCCAGTGCGCTCCTCGGGGTTCCGCCGCCTGATCGTTGCCAGTTAGCAACCCCGAGGGTGCGGGCCTTCTCTGTGGGGGCCCCCTCCCTGTGGAATGATCTGCCCCCGGAGATACGGGCCATTACCGACATCCTGACCTTCTGGCGCGCAGTAAAGTTCCTGTTTTTCCAGCAGGCTGGCCTGGCCCAGTAAACGGTTCTTGGGGTTTTAAATTAATTAGGTTTTAATTAGGTTTGGTGCACCAGGGGGTCTCAGGTGAGCTGAATTTTAATTAGTAACTTTTCAAATTGTGTTGCAACATTTCCTAAATTGGAATGGGATTGTTTAGATGGGTCTGAAGATGATTTCTGTTTGACGTGTGTATGAACTTACACTGTTATTGTTTTCTTGTCTCTTTTCTCCCTGTCATATTTTGTGTTAATGGGGGTTATAATGAGAACAAGATGTTTCTAAAGTTTCAGAGTTCTCTTTTGGAGAGCTGGTTCAGCTTTTGGCTGCTGATATTGAGGTATTATTCCCTTGATACAGATTGTACTTTGTATGACTGGAATGGCTGACATATGTTTGAAACAGTTTAAAACTTTAGAGTGTATATTGAAATGTCTATTGGTTTGAATGCCTTAAAAGCTGTGTTAAACGGTTAACTGTTGACTCTTTGTATTGTCTCTTTTAATGCTGTGTTGAAGAGTTAAAGAGATTATGCCCAGGTGATTTATGTTGATTTGTGATAGTATGTGGAAGGGTCTTTTCCCTTCTTAGTGAGAGGTTTCCTTAAGGAATATGTGAGCCAACTTTGCGAGAGAGAGTTGTGAAGATTTTATGTTTGGAATAGTTATAAAATTTACAGCAAAGAATTTTAATTTGTAGTGTGAAATGCCTAACAGTCTTACAGATGTGTTATTTACTTCCTTTGTTTTGAGGAATTATAAGTTGTCAATGCTGAGATTGAAAAGTGTTCCGGTAAGGAGTTTGTTCCTGGTTTAAGCATTTATACTTTTGTGGAGTTGCAGCATATTTTGGATTATTTGTTTACTTCAGAAGGGATATAGATACTATACTCTACTAGTATAGCCTATTGCAGGAAATACCTGGTGATATACTGGCTGGAATAGTCAGGGCAGTTTAGTATAAGGTATTAACAACTTATGTGCCAAGAGGACGGAATCTGGTTAGAGCTTTTTTTCGTAGATGGGTCAGTTTAGAGATGAATTGTCAGCTGAATTCTTGAATAGAATTAGAGTTAGTTTGAATAAGTGTTTATTTTTTCTCTTCAGAGAGACACCAGAATACTAAGCGTTAATGAAATTGTAGTTTGTGACAGAGGCCACGGAAGGTTTTTTTTTAAAGTTGTGATGAAATGGAATCTTGTCAGTGAAATATGTTTTCTGTGTTCAAAGCTGTTATGAAGCAAGAGAGGGAGAGCAGAGATAAGTCAGATGGATTTGGACTTGTAATAGTTAATAATATCACAAGATTGGATCTTCATATTCATATTTATCTACTGGGAGTAGATGGAAGCATCCAGAGATGGGGAGAGAATAGAATTTCTTTCCTGGAACAGAAATAGCTGCTGAAAAAAAGTAAGCAGTGTGTTGCTTGTGGCATTTTTAGAGAAATTTGCCCGGACAAGCGGAGAAATGCAGCAAAGGCTGTATACCCTAATTGGAGATTAGGGGGGTCAAAGGCTTTTAACACTTGCGTCTCATTAGATGTAAAGATGAGATTTGAGGAAACAGTTGTGGTTTCCTGATAGATACGTAGCCAGAATTTGTTTTTTGGCCAGGTATCTAGTGTTAAGGGAGAGCCTTTTGATGTTGCTATTGTTCAAGATGTGTCTCTAAAAGGAGGACACTCTGAGATAACATTGGATGCTATGTGTATACCTGAAGCAGGTATGGACCTTTTAGGATGAGATGCTTTGTCCTTATTAGGTTGTGCTTATCATTCTGAAGATAAGTGTACTGTTCAGTTATTGACTGATGAACAGGAGAGATTTATAGATCCTATTGTGTGGGAAGTAAAAAGAGGTGTTTTGACTATTACACTTGTGATATTAGTGATATATTGAGCCAGTGAGGTGGAAGCAATGTGATATTTCCCTGGAAGGGAGATGTGGCTTGTAGCTAGTGATAGAGTTCCTGTTAGGGGATGGGTTAATTGAGCCTGTGATGTTTCCGTACAATATATTCATATTGCCTGTAGAGAAACCTGATGGTTTCTGATGTCTAGTGGTTGGTTTCATATAATCACTTGGTGATTATTGTGCCAGAATCCCTATACTTTGTTAGGGGGACATTCCATATGAATACAGGTGTTTTAGTGTGATAGATTTGAAAGACACTTGGACTTGCCCAGTATTGAGGGCTGATCCAGATACACATTGAACTTGACAGTATCAATGGTGTGTTTTACCGAGAGTGGTTCTTAGAAAGCCCTAGTTTGTTTGGACAAGCTTAGAGCATGTCCTTGCGGGTTTTGAACCGCCTGTGAGTATAAAGGTATTACAATATGTAAATGATCTGTTGGTCTTAGGTGAGAAGAAGAGAGATGTTGAGAAAGATGTGTAAATGCTTTGTTAGAGTTCTTAGGAGAATAGGGCCTAAGAGTTTTAAGGAAGGAATTGTAATCTGTGGAGTCTGATTTAGGACATTTGATTAGGTATAGAGAATCAATCCAGAGAGAGGATTGAGAGGATAGTTAGATAATCTATGCTGAGAACTAAGAGAGCTCTTGTGTTGACTTTTTATCTGAGTGTAAGGAAGCCTTTCCATTTGTTTGTAGCTGTGGAAGAGGTATAGCTGAAGGTGTTTGTTCTAGCTCAGGTGTGAGCTGGGAAGCAGAAACTTATAGTTCTGTTGCTGGTTGACAATTGATGGATTTAATAGTGCTTTAGTAGTTTTAGTGTTTTAATGTGGGAGGCATATGTGGCGTACATATGTTAGATTTTTGAAGCAATTTTATTGTTACGGAGATTTTTTTTCAACTGACAGGAATTTAAATTCTATTGAATTTCTTTTGAGAGAGAGATATGAATGGAAGATATAGAACTATACATGATTGTATTGAAGTTCTAGATTTACTGACAAAAGTGAGAGAGGATTTGGAAGATAGCCCAATAGAGGGAGGTATTAATTCGTGTACTGATTGATCTTCTTGAAGTAAAGAATGCTTATCTGTTGCGTTTTTTGCTTAGGTGTGTGAAGTGTTTGCTTTAGTGCAAGCTTTGAAGCTTCTAGAAAATACAGTGGGTATGCAGTGGCCGAAGTTATTGGCTAAGAGAAGTTTTCCGAAATGAGATTTTGGGAAATACATTAGCAGATGAGGCTTATGTATGTATATATAGATGCATGTATGAGAGAAATACCGATGATGGTTTTAGTTCCTGTTTTGGAATGGGATGTAAAACCAGGTTTCCTTGATGAAGAAGAGAAACAGATGAAGTTAGACATGTGGAGTATAGAGATTACATATAGTTAATAAGCCTATTATAAGGGATATAATAAAGAAGGTACATGAGGGTACTTATTAGGAAACACAAGTATTTGTGGCTTGTGTGAAGAGAGGATATATTTGTAGAAGTATGTACACGATAGTTATGCAAGTGAGTAGAACATATATATATATTGTGTGAATGCATATAATCCTGATAGAAGGAAGAGATTTGGCTATTTGGCCATTTTAAAGAATGTGAGTTGCTTGTACTACAATGTCAACAGTGAGTACTTTGAAATATCTGTTGGTGATTGTTGATCATTTGAATGGCTGGAAGCTGTTCTGTGTGCGAGAGTGAATGCACAAATGACTGTGAAGTTAATATTGGAACAGACATATATATAGATGTAGATATGCATTGATAGTGCATTTATGATAATAGAGGTACATATTTTACTTTTCATGTGGTAAAAAGGGTATAGGAAAGAATTGGAAATAGACTAGCAATAGACCTGTTGGGTTTTTTGCCTCAGGTGGGGTGAAGAATGAGAACTATAAAACAATACATTGAAGAAATTAATGTTAGCAGTTTAATTACCCTGGATGAAATGTTTACCTCTAGCTCTATTGTGAGTATTACTTGTTAAAAAAAAAAAGATGTTGAAATTTCACTGTATGAAATGATGTTTGGCATACCTTATACTGGAAGTTTGGGTATGTTTAGAATTGTATTTGAAGATATTTTATTTTGTTTAGAAAATATATACAGGGACTGTCCCAGTGTTTTTCTCTTTTAAAGTCTAGAGGACTTTTGGCGCAAACACCACCGTTTGAATTCCGAGTGCATGATTTTAAGAATAGAGACTGGGTCCTGATAAAGCAGTGGAGAGCTGTTGGGAAGCTGAGGCCTATCTGGGAAGGATCGTTAAAAGTACTCTTGACTACTGAGTCTGCTGTTTGGACATGTGAGTGAGGCTGGACACATCATTCGTGTCTACAGGGATTTGTGGATCCAGTTCCTGTTTCCAGTGGAAGCAAGCTTCGGAAAGACTAGACTTTTTATTTTCTATTTCTTTTAGATAGTGGGGATAGATAATTACATGTCTAGTTTAGCTTAGGTTTGTCAAACTTTGAGATGTATTGTTGATTATTTTAAGACATGAAATAATAGACTGTTGTATACAGGTATTGTATCCTCTGTGTGCGGAAGAAGATAAAGAAGTGGATGTAAGTCCCCAGAGACCGGTTGTAAGTTTTGAAGTGTAAAACTACATACGTTAAGGTGGGTGGGGGCCTAGTCCGTTTGTGAATATGATGTGGATAGTGATTATTGCCTTATGTAGGGTAGGTATGGAGGCTTCTGAGATATTGCCTGGTTATTCATTAACATGGCAATGGTTATGTTTCCAAACTGAACCCGACAGTACTGAATATGAAGGGCAGATATCACTGACATTGATGAAATCTATGGCTGAGGTTGGAATCTGTATAAGATCCACCTTAGATGATGGTTCATATTTGAGAAATATCTAGCATGTAACCGCACATATGACATATGACATGAGGACTTGTCTAAGAGGATGGAACAACTATATGATTGTTGTTTTGACCTGTATGGCAATTATTCTCCTTCCTATATGAGACTTAGAGCTCTGGAAGAGATGTTATTTATGCCATTCATTGAATTAAGAAGTATTCTAATGAAGTTGATGTTTTTGTGTGACAGTTGGTTAGTGCAAAATGTTCATTTATCTGGAAAAGTAGATGTACAGTTAGATGTTTTGAAGTATCAAGAATTCTACAGAGAAGTGTAAGATACTGAAAGGAACAGAGCCTAATGTGAGAAGTGAAAATGTTGTTCTGGAATTAATGAGAGTAGCTTTGAATAGTTTTTCTTTTTGTGTGAAAGGAAAGACTACAGTTACAGACATCATGTCTATTTGTTTTAGAAAAGTTCCAGTGTCAGAAGAATTTTTATAGTAGAGTTTATCCTAATGATATTTTGTATATTTGTAAAAGGTGATACCTTTTTTGGATTTCCTGTGAAGCCAATGAAATGGACTAATCAGGAAAGCTGACAATTTTTCAGCTTATGATTGTATTAAGTATAAACATGCAGATGACAAAACAATTTATACTTATTTACCTACTGAAGAAGTTTTTTTTTATTGAATAGAGGTTGAAGACGTAGGTGGAATGACACATGTGTTGTATTTACCTAGAGGTTGATTAATGTTTTGTAGAGCATATGTATATGCATTGATACCAATTAATACAATGGGTGTGCAATTGGTCGTTTAATGACTGTTATGGCAACTGCCCATACTAAGGATGAACATGTGAAGAAATACAGAGGACAACGTTAGTGTTTAGTGATACTTCTTTTACAGACTGTAATGATATGTGTTGTGTACTGACTGAGTCTTTCACTCAGCTCCGTGCTTTGAGCGGGAAGCACGGACCTCTCCCATTGGCTGGAGCCATTTGACAGCCGGCTATAAAAGGCGGCTGTCAAACGGCATCAGCTGTTGCCGCTCCAGCTGGCTGCCGTGTTAGCTGTTTGCTGTTAGCTGTCAGCTGGCTGCCGTGTTAGCTGTTTGCCCTCTTTGCTGTTAATAAAGAGTTAAGCTGAACCTTGCCCTGGTCTCTGCCTGAGTATTCCCGTCGCTCCACAACACTGGCGACGAGGACGGAATACTAAATAAAGGCAAGCCAGGCAAGGAAGAGAAAAAAGAGCGAAATCACTAGCCGAGAGCTGAAATCGGTACAGAGTTGCTGCCTCTAGCCGCGAAGCACCGTCTCTAACTTGCCTGAGGAAAGAACACCACAGCTGACAGAAGATGACTTTGAATCCTGCATTCCCGCCCTTCAGACCGACTGCTGAGACTTGGGAGTCATACAAGAACCGGTTTGACTGCTTTTTAGATGCTATAGACCTGTCAGAAATTTCTGAGCATAGGAAAAAATCTTACTTCCTAAGCTTTTGCGGAGCCACAGTTTTTGACACCGCAACAACATTACTGGCCCCACGATCTATTAAGACTATTCCTTGGGAGGAACTGCAAGAAATTCTCTCAAATCATTACTCCCCTAAGCCCTCCAAAATTGCTAGGCGCCATGCATTTAGAAGGCGCATCCAAACAGAGGGGGAAACAATTAGTAATTATATGGCAGCACTGAGAACAGCTGCCTTGCATTGCGGGTTCAGAGATTACCTGGACGATATGTTGTTGGATCAGCTGGTTTGTGGCGTTAGAGACCCCAAATTACAAAGACGTTTATTAGCCAAAGGGGATCTAACCTTAAAGCAAGCCATAGAGGAATCCCAGGCTGCTGAGCTGTCAGCACTCTCAGCAGCTGAAATACAGGGAAACCGCAGCAGACTAGAAAATCCAACAGTATATTTTGAGGAAGCCTCCACAGAAAATGGCTCAGAAGAGGCTACTGAGGTAAACCGCCTCAGACAGCCCAACGCAAATCAAAAAGAGTTCAGGCAAGGTATAAGCCAAACCCCACGTTTACAAACTACATGCTTAAGCTGTGGGGGCAACCATCTCAGGGCATCCTGCAGATTCAGGAATGCCATATGTTCAAGGTGTCAAAAGAAAGGCCATTTGGCCAAAATATGTCAGGCAGGGAAAACCTTCAATCAGCCACAAAGGCCCCAGAAGCTCATTCAATATCCTAGATAAATTGAGGACTGTTTCACATGCTACCAGTCTAAGATACAAAAAAACGAAAAATCTAACAAAATTAGTGTCACTGTTTCTATAGAAGGTAGACCCTGCAGAATGGAGGTTGACACCGGCTCTGCATTATCCATCATCTCGTGGGACACCTTAAAGAAGCTACTCCCCAGAATATCAAGACAGAAAATTCCAGTCTGCAATCTAACACTTCGGGACTGCCAAGGCAGAACCATCCCTGTCATCGGAAAAGGCAAGTTCCTTGTCCAATTTCAAGGGTTTAAGGGTCACTTGCCTCTAGTGATAGTGGATGGCGTCCTCCCAAGCCTATTGGGACTAGATTGGTTCCCAGCCCTGGGCCTCCACATAGGGGGAATCCACGCCATTACCAATTCAGAAGTTGAATCCCTATTCAGGGACTATGCAGATGTATTCAGTGAGGGCCTAGGCTGCTACGTGGAACCCCAATATCCTTCAGGGTAGACTCCCAGGCAGTACCAATTCGTTTGAAGCCCCGCAGAGTTCCTTTTGCAATCCGTCCTAAGCTAGACAAGGAACTTGACAAATTAATCAAGCAGGGCATACTGAAACCTACAGACTTCTCAAAGTGGGAAACCCCCATAGTAACACCGTTAAAGAAGGACGGAAATTTAAGGATCTGCTCTGATTACAAGTCGTCAATAAACAAATATTTACAAGTCAGCACGTACCCAGTCCCTGTGGTACAACATCTACTCCATTCCCTTGAGCCTGGCTCCATTTTTGCCAAGTTGGACATGTCCCAGGCGTATCAACAGTTTCCTGTTGATGATGAAACTGCTGAACTGCAAACAATAGTAACCCACAGAGGGGCTTTCAAATGCACACGCCTACAATTCGGAGTTAGTGTGGCCCCTGGAATTTTCCAGTCCCTTATGGAACGAATCCTGCAAGGGTTGCCAGGTGCTGTGCCTTACTTTGATGATATTCTGGTATCCGCTACCAATCTACAGCAATTACTACAAAGGGTCAGAGGTGTACTTGACCGTTTTAGACAATCTGGTCTCAAACTAAAAAGGGAAAAATGTACCATAGCCACTCCACAAGTGGAATTCTTAGGTTACAAGATTGATGCCAAGGGTATTCACCCAACTGAGTCAAAGGTCAAGGCCATTCACGATGCGCCTACTCCTACTAACAAAACTGAGCTTCAAGCTTTCCTGGGCCTCTTGAATTTCTACGCTTCATTCCTGCCCCATAAAGCTTCTGTTGCCGAGCCCCTTCATAGACTTTTAGACAAGAACTCACCATGGCACTGGGGACCAAGGGAAACTATTGCTTTCAAACAAGTCAAGTCATTGTTAACTTCAAAGGCCGTCTTAATCCAATTCAATAAAGACTTACCACTCATTCTAGCAGCCGATGCTTCTCCATTCGGAATTGGGGCCGTCCTGAGCCACAGACTGCCCAATGGTGCAGAAGCACCTATAGCTTTCTTTTCAAGGACACTGTCTTCCACTGAACGCAACTATAGCCAGATTGACAAGGAGGCCTTGGCTGCAGTGGCTTCAGTGAAGAAGTTCCATGAATTCCTCTGCGGGCATCATTTCGAACTCATAACTGACCACAAGCCACTGTTAGGTATTTTATCCGGCACTAAACAAACTCCCCAGATTTTGTCCCCAAGGATGACCAGATGGACAGTTTTTCTAGCTGCATATTCCTACACTCTAATCCATCGATCCGGGAAAAGCCTTTGCCATGCTGATGCACTCAGCCGCTGCCCCCTGCCAGTGCCAGTCGTGGACCCAGCACCAGCAACCACAGTCTTTCTCATCAACGAACTCAATCTACCAGTCACTGCTGCTGACATCGCTGCCCATTTGGCCAAGGACCAGGTAATATCCCAAGTCCTGGACTGGGTAGGGAGGGGGTGGCCTACGACCCCTTATCCTTCAGACTTCCTACCCTACAAATTACGCCAACAGGAACTTTCCTCCTTGCAAGGCTGTTTATTATGGGAACCAGAGTAGTCATTCCCCACAAATTGCAAACCTCCATACTGAAGGTGCTGCATGAGGGTCACCCAGGAATTGTGCAAATGAAGGCCCTCGCCCATAGCTACGTATGGTGGCCAGGCATGGATGCCCAAATCTCTAACTGGGTAAATTCTTGCCAGGCATGCCAGGCCACCAGGGCATTACTACCAGCAGCCACCCCTAGGACCTGGGAGGAAGCAGGCAGCCCCTGGTCCAGAATACACATAGACTTGGCAGGCCCCTTCCATGGGCGTACTTTCCTGGTGGTGGTAGATTCATATTCAAAATGGGTGGAATTGACCTTAATGCACTCCACCTCTACAGAAGCAGTCAGCAAGGCACTGACTAGGATGTTCGCCACACATGGCCTTCCTGATTCCATTGTATCCGACAATGGCCCCCAATTCACCTCCTGTGAGTTTGAGATGTTTCTAGCAAGTTTGGGCATCAGGCACATATTAGTAGCCCCTTTTCATCCTGCCAGCAATGGGCTGGCTGAGAGGGCAGTTAGATCTGCCAAAGAAGTGCTACAAAGATTGGGTCCTATTAACTGGCATGCCAAGCTGGCCCAATACCTGTTGAGCCAACATACTACACCCTGTGCCTCTACAAATAGGTCTCCAGCCGAAGTATTAATGGGACGCCGGCTGAGAACCACTCTAGACAGGCTGCACCCAAATTATGCCCCATTGCTTCCCCTTGGGTCAAACAGCCAAGACAGAGGGTTCCTGGTAAATGACAAGGTGTTTGTCAGGAATTTTGCTGGGCAACCACTATGGTTACCAGGGCGTGTGATAGCAGTAACTGGTCCTAAGTCTTATAGAGTCCAGTTACCTGATGGACGGACCTGGAGGCGTCACGTAGACCACCTGAGGAAGCATTGGAGCACGGCACCCAGAGGTCATCTAGACGGGCCCCATGCAGAAGCAGCCACACCATTCGACGAAACCGGTTTCCAACCCACCGGGGACGACAGCCTACCAGATGGAGAAGCTGACCAAGGTGCAGACCCGGCTCCAGACAGTCCAGCAGCCTCACCATCATCAGAAGACACGCAGATGGCACAAGACAGCAACCCGGCGCCATTTTTGACTGAGCTGAGAAGATCCAGACGAGTACGCAGGCGTCCAACGTACCTGAAGGACTACGCATGCTCCTCACTGGGAGGGAGGAGTGTTGTGTACTGACTGAGTCTGTCACTCAGGTCCGTGCTTTGAGCGGGAAACACGGACCTCTCCCATTGGCTGGAGCCGTTTGACAGCCGGCTATAAAAGGCGGCTGTCAAACGGCATCAGCTGTTGCCGCTCCAGCTGGCTGCCGTGTTAGCGCGGCAGTAGCGGTAACCCTCTTTGCTGTTAATAAAGAGTTAAGCTGAATCTTGCCCTGGTCTCTGCCTGAGTATTCCCGTCGCTCCACAACAATATGTAAGTTGTGTTTCTGCTGTTGTAAGATTAAGAAACCTGAGGAAAAATGCAAGATATATAGTCAACAAGAAGTTAGGCTTATGTTAAGGGATCTTGATGATCATTCTCAAGTATAAATTGGTAACAAAAAGAAAGGGAGGAGTTGTTATAAGTAAAATTTGGAAATTATACTTGAGAAATTACAGAACCAAACTGTAGCCATTTTGTGTCCGTAGCCTGACCTTTTAAAAGGACAGAAAAGTTGAGAAATATGTTTTTGTGAAACAAATATGTTGGATTGCGAAGTTTGTCTTTGACATAGGTTAGAGGACATTTGTACTGGGGCGTTCTGACATTATAAATGTCACCTTAAGGAATATTAATGTTTCCTTATAATTTTTCTAGAATGTGAAAAACAGGACATCTGAAAATATTGGAAGTTTTCCATGGAAGGTTGTATAACGTCCATATATGGAAAAAGGAAGTATTATGTAACTATGTGATTTGATAAACTTATATAAGCTGTATTCTCTGAAAGGAGAGCATCTCCTTCCTCTTAGAAATTTTTCTTTTCTGGAGTGAACTGAGTCGAATACTGCAGTATTTTCCCTAATAAAGCATCCTATAACTCAGATTATCAAAAGTCTGTTGTTTTCATTTTTGAATGCTTATAACAGGTACAATGCCCGGGCCTGAAGCCCAATTGGAAAGGATCGAGGTAAGTCGCTTCCTCCAGGTACTGAGGAAGCTGACGTGCCACCACACTCTCAACAACCTTCACTAGAAAAGGAAGGTTGGAGACTGGACGATAGTTATTTAAAACAGCCGGGTCCAGGGCAGGCTTCTTGAGGAGGGGCCGCACCACCGCCATTTTCAGGGCAGTAGGGAGCGACCCCTCTCTCAACGAAGCGTTGATAATCCCCTGGAGCCAGCCTCGTGTCACCTCCCTGGCAGTCAAAACCAACCAGGAGGGACACGGGTCCAACAAACATGTGGTGGTATTCAGCCCCCCCCCCAGCAACTTGTCCACACCCTCAGCGGTCACAAGGTCAAACTCTTCCCAGATAATAGTCTCAAGATTTGCCCTGGACACCTCCCCCGGGACCACCCAATTGGAGTCCAGCCCGCCCCGGATCTGAGCTGGATTCAGACTTACAAACATGTGATTTGCTTAATATCTATGCTGACTTGCTTAACAGCCTTTGTAAAATTGGTTCTAATATAAGTCCAGTCACATCATGGCACAACTTCCAACCACAATGACTTACGATCAAAATTCTAGGCTCAATTATGCTACTAAAGCAATGACTATCTGTATAATTTCATCTGCTCCCAATATTGAAATGATGGATTCCTCCATGGAGAGAGCCAATTTTGTGCAGGGATAAAGGCACCACCCTAAAAATGGGGAGGCAGTAATTTTAGTCCTAATCAGGCACTAAGTCAACTGGGTGACCCTGAGTCAATCTTTAGGAAGTGGGCAATGCTAAAGCACTTCCAAAATCGTGACAAGAAATCTACAGAAACTTGTCCAGACTCTCACCAAGAGTCAAGATTCACTCAAAGAACACATACATACGCGCGCGCGCGCACGCACACACACACACACACACACATACTGGGAAGAAGAGTAGATTAAAGCATTTCCAAAACTTCCTCTATGCTGCCCATTCTAGGATTCCATGAAAATACTGGTGGAAATAGTTTGGTGGCATTGTCTCCTTACTAGAAAACATGACTCACCCAGAGGTGGTATTCAGCAGGTTCTAACCAGTTCTGGAGAACCGGTCACGGAAATTTTGAGTAGGTTGGAGAATCGGCAAATACCACCTCTCACTGCCCCACCCCCATCTGTTCTCAGTCTCCCGAATCACAGCTGATCGGCTGGGTCTTCTTTTGTTGCCCTGCATAGAAGAACAGAGCTGGAAAGCAGGTTAGTGGGGCGGGGAGGGAATTGAGATTTTTCAGTAACCTTCCCCCAGGAGTGGGAAGGCAATGGGGATTTTGCAATATCCTTTCCCTGAAGTGAGGTGGGAATGGAGATTTTATAGTAACCTTCCCATGCCATGCCCACCAAGCCACACTCACAGAACCAGCAGTAAAAAAAATTTGAATCCCATGACTGGACTCACTGCATGAAAAGTGTCACCCAAGAATTGGAAAATAATTTTAATTGCTTGAACCAGCTTCTGAAACTCTTCATCTTCTGCAGAAAACTGATGTCCGAAACTCAAAGCACATATGACATTAGAAACCGCATTTAGTACCGAAAATGAAGGGTCAAATGGTTGCCCTGCAAAAGAAGATATTTCATAATGAACCCAGTCTCTTTTGTTAACCTGTTTGTGCTGGAATCAGAATCATACAGCTGGAGTTTTCTCAAGGCAGGAGTTTTATACCATGGATATTCAGTCTGTTTTGAAAACTTCCAGTGATAGTGCACCCACAATCATGGAGGCGAGCTCTTCTGTTGATTAATTTCTCCTTACATCTAAGCTGGTTCTCTCTTTGACAAGTTTCTACCCATTACTTTTTGTCCTGCCCTCTGGTGCCCTAAAAAATAAGTCAAATGCTTCTTTGTTATAGCCCCTCAACTAATGTTTATTAATTGTTCTCACTGTCAGAAAATTACTTCTAGATTGGTTCTCTCTTCAACAGGTTTTTACACATTACTGTATTTTTTGGAGTTTAAGAGACTCTGAAGTATAAGACGCACCTAGCTTTTGGGAAGGAAATCAAGAAAAAAATCTGCCTCTGCTTCCCAGCAATTTGCCTCCTTGCAGCAAGCAGCCATCAGCCTGGTCATCTTCAGCACAGCCTGATTAGCATAAGCAGCTGATTGTTGGTAGGATCAGCCTCCCAAAAATCAGCTGTTTCAGGCTGCAGTGATTGCTATTGCCGCTTCCGTGTGCCCCGTTTTCGGCCTCTGTATCCCGTTTTCAGTCTCCGCACTCCCCATTTTTGGCTTCCTGTGCCCCATTTTCAGCCTACTCCAGGAGGCAGGGATTGGAATGGTTGGAAAATGGACTGTGCGGAGCCCCAAAATGGGGGCATAGAGGCCAAAAATGGGATGCAGATGCAACACACTGCTGGCTCATATATAAGATTTTAGGACCACTACACCTAGATACTAAAGCTCAGGACTTCTAAGGTAATGTATTGGAATGTGAGAACGACCTTGGAAAACAGGTGGGTGAAGAGATGCTGCATAGGAAATGATTATATAAAAGGGGGAGGAGCCCAAACTGAGTAATCAGTAATGAGCAGAAAATGAAACTTCAAAAGGATCCCATCTAACTTCAACCAGTAAAAATAAACTGGAGCAGATTTGTACTTTCAGACTTCTTAATGTTGGTTAATGTAGCCTTACAGTAAAGTAGAAATTGTTCATCTTGTCATTTCCCCTATCTAATCATTTTGGGAGGTTGACAGGGTGAAGGAAGAGAAATGAGAGCTGTCCATTTAAAACACAAACCAAAAAAACCAACAACAAATCAATACATCTATTTTTGTTGGAATACGTGTTAGAATGTATTTTGTATTGCAACAACTACAGAATTATTTAGCCAATAGATGGCAGTGTTTAGTGTGCATCTATGCTTATAATCTGTGGTTTCTTATATGTTCTGAGGAGAGTTTCCTGTTACAGTAATATAATTGAGCAGTAAAGTATATGGTGACTCTTTGTTTGCTCTATATGGTACTTTATATAAATAGAATTTCTAACAATTTTTATTTAAAATACTCAAAATGGGGGGGAAATTGGCAGATGGAGATTTGAATCATTACCCCAAATGACATACCTTTTGTTTGTCTTAAGATCTCCACCATCGTCTGAGCTATGTCTTCTATCTGATGCTCAATGCTTTTCTTCCCCAGGCCCAGCTTCCGCAGAGAAGTGATGCCAATGTGTCGCTGCTGTTTCCAGATGTGGCCATTGGAGAAAATAATTCCTGAGGGCATCAGTGGACAATGATAAATGATTTCTGATTACCTTTGTGTTAAAAAAAACAGGTTGAGTTCTTGCCAAATTTCTCTCTAAATTTCAAGTGGGAATACCATTCACTTGTGACATGTTGCAATTTTTGTAAAATTCTAGACATGTTATTTTTTTTTACAAAATATTTATTCATTTTGAGATCCACATGGACAGCAGGAGACATACACCTCTATCATATATGATGGACATCAAAACCTTCTAAGATGGTGTAATTCAGTGGCGGTATGCTACCAGTTCAGACTGGTTTGGCCGAACCGGTAGTAAAAAAAGCCTCTGACCATCAGCTGAGAGGAGAAAGAAGAGAAAAGCACAGGATTGGGCTCCCACCTGCCCCTGCACTTTTCTTTATCCTCTCAACTGATTGGCACTGCAGGCCTCAGATGGTGTGTGGAAAGCTGTGCGCACACATTAGGTGTGCACGCCCGTGATCGCCGAACCAGTAGTGGAACAGGTAGGATCCCACTGTACGAGAACTTACATTATAAGCACCAGATACAGGATCTTCTCAGTGATGGATTCCTATTGCATTTATGTGCCAGAGATTGACCAAAATATTTTAAATTGCTTTTATGGGGCTGTTTTTAAGTAGTCAGTTAACATCAGCAAAACAAAAAAACAAACCTGATGGCAATATCCTCCATTTCCAGATCATGCACCATTTCTTTTGAGGTGAACATTAACTCTGTAATTAAGAGCCACTATGAATTAAGGTGGCTCAGTGGCTAAGACGATCAGAAGATCAGCAGTTCAATAGTTTCATTCCCTAGCACCACATAATAGAGTGAGCTCCTGTTATTGGTCCCAGCTTCTGCCTGTCACCGCGTTTATTTTAGTTTGTCTGAGAAGTTTCCAAAGACATTTACAGAATGAGCTGGACTGGTTATCAAGTTTCCATAGTAACAAGATATGAGTGTCTTGTGATGTTCTGTTTTACTGCGCATGTGTGCAGGGGAGGAGTTTTACTTCCACTTCGTCTTTCATTATAGCTTTCTTTCGCTTGCTTATTAGAATGGTACTGCTGTTTCTTTTGTTTCTTAGTTATTTTGTAAATAAAGTATGCTGGCAACAGAAAAACACGATTCATTTCCTTTAATTTACAAAACTGAATGTTTTCATTTTGACAAATGGTAGCAGAAGATAGTTTGTTTTGATTTGTTAGCTCACAACATTCTGAGGAATTTGTGAGTAACTTTGATAAACACTACAATGCCACGAAAGAAAGGAAAAGGAAAGCGGAGAGCTCAGTCGGAAGATTTATTATCATTTTCTGAAATACCTAATGAGGAGATAAGAAGTTTGCAGACGCTGCTGGCTACCGCTAATCATCTGGAAAAAGCTGTCGTGGGAGGACAAGACAGCAGGTCTGTACCAAGTTTTATTTATGATGCATGCTATCAAACTCAGCCTGAGAAGCCAGAAGCCCAAGAATTTGAGAAGCTTGGTGCTAACTCTGAAATAATACAGGCAGCTGATAGTTTTTCAAGAAAAGAGAAAGGTGAAATTTATTATGCTCTATTAAGTCCTGAGCCAACAATTAGAGTTCCTGAGTCCTCCATCTTGCCTTCTTCATTGAAGCCAAGGGTCCACCCATAAATTGGTCACATGGGAGTGGTGTCAGACCAATCAGAGCAGAGAGCTATGCCTACATCACAGATACCTCGTGATATGTCTTATGATGCTGATTCAGTTAAAACAGCAAGAGCTTCTGCCATTTCTAATGTTGCAGCACTATCTGCTGGTGATTTGCGTGAAATACAGGAACAATTACAAAATTTGCAAAGAGCATTTTCAAAATTGTCAAGGAGTCAGTCTGCTGTACAGATATCTCCAGCAAGCCAGTCAGTGCCAGCATTCATGCACGCCACGCCACATTTACGAAAACCACCTGCATTGCGAGCTCCAGATACAAGGCGCAATTTCCGAGGAAAAGCCTTTGTTCCTAGGATGCCAAGATGCTACGTCTGTGATCATCTGGGACATATTGTCCGTGATTGTCCCCAGCGATCTCCAGCACCTGTCATGTACCAGCTCAGAGGAGCAGATTCCAGAAGCAAGGGCAGAGGTGAAAGACAAGGTCATTGTGGTTCCAGACGTGATCTACAAGCTCCACACATCACATTGGCATTAACCAACGAAGGAAGTCCGAATTATGACAGAAGACATCTCTGGACTTTGGACAGTGGAGCAGCTGTGCAGGTTACCTACAGAAGAGATCTTTTCACAGAGATGCACGAGCCTGAACCTGACATGTGTGAACTGTATACTTTTTCAAATAATATTGTTCAGGTCAAGGGAAAAGGAACTGTTTATATTGAAGAGCTAGATGCATTTATTCCTGATATTTATTATATTCCAACAGCAACCAGCAGTTTGCTTAGTTAGAGTCATTTGTCGAGAGTATCCAAGTACCAGGTTCACCATTTTGAAAAAGCAAGTTATGTGATGAAAGAAGGTAATATTGTTGCTGAAACCATATTAATCGGTGGTGTTTATTACCTAAAGCCGAAGTCTACTTGGAAGCACAGGCAAGTATACCTTGTTCCAATAAGAGGGAGCACAGGCCCAGAGAGAGATGTTCCAGAGAGAGATCCTGCTGCTATCTCAAAGGTTCTTAGAACCAATAGAAGTCAGAAACAGGTTGCTCAAAGCAAGCCTAAGGTTTCTAATAAGGATGTTGAAAATTCACTAACAGGTAATTTTTTTGCATTCCAGGTGTATCCATAAGTGGCATAGAAGATTGGGACACGCCAGTTTTCGTGTTCTTAGCAAGATGCCAGAATTTGTAAAAGGTTTGGATCTGAAGGGGTATAAGGTGTTTCTGGATTGTGCTGTCTGCAAGAAAGCCAAATCCAAGGCAGCAGCCATTCCAAAACATGGTACACGCCTGTCAACACGCATTTTTGATTTGGTACATACTGGCAGAGTAGGTCTATTTGCACCAATACTTGGTAGTAGAAAATATTTCTTAACAATTGTTGACAATTATTCTAGATATGGATTTGTGTTTCCTATGAAGGAAAAATTTGAGACCTTTCAGATCTTTAAAGACTTTGTAACTTATGTCAACATTCAACATGGTGTTCATATAACTAGAATTCAAAGTGATCACGGTGCTGAATTCATGTCCCTGCATTTTCAGGACTGGATGCGTAAGAATGGAATTCTGTACCAGACCTCAGCTCCTTACGTTCCTGAAGAAAATGATGTGGCGGAACGCAGAAATGGAGTACTGCAAACCATGATGACGCTCCTAGAAGACGCTAATCTGAATTTCCCATACTGGGGTGAAGCAATTAAATATGCAAACTATATCATTAACCATATCTGGAGTAGTGTAATTAACCAGACACCTTTCTTCATGTTATATGGATATAAACCCAACTTGAGAAATATCCATATTTTTGGTTCCTATGCTATGGTGAATATTCCATTAGCTCAAAGAAGGAAAGGATGTCCAGCAGTGAAAAGACTGAGATTCATGGGGATTGATGACAATTCCAGATGCAGCAAGTTTGTGGACTCCAGAAATGTAATAGTGGTTTCTCAATCCTTTACTTTTGAAGAAGATGCTGACTGGTCCAGAATTCACTCCAATGATCCAATGGTTTCGCTCAACGTTATTATTTATTTATTTTATTTATTCCATTTATATACCGCCCTTCTCCCAAGGGACTCAGGGCGGTGAACAGCTCATCTAAAAACCCCACAAAGAATACAAAAGTTAAAAAATATTAAATTTCAATCGGCTGCTTGATAAAACTAACAAAACCCCACCCCCCCACCCCTTAAAACACAATTTAGAATTAATAAAATGGAGACCAAATTAAAACCATCTCAGCCAAGGCCGGCCTGCTCAAAGAGCCAGGTCTTCAATGCGCGCCTGAAGGCCCTCAGGTCCGTGCCGGTACGGAGCTCCGGTGGCAGAGTATTCCAGAGGGCGGGGGCACCCACAGAGAAGGCCCTACTCCTCGGCGCCGCCAGACGGCACATAGCGGCCGACGGCACCCGGAGCAGACCCTCTCTGTGGGAACGCACCGGCCTGTTGGAGAACGCTGGCAGAATGCGGTCCTGAAGGTAACCTGGTCCCATTCCATGGGTCGCCCTAAAGGTCAAAACTAGAACCTTAAAGCGAACCCGGAGAGCCACCGGCAACCAATGCAGCTCGCGCAGGAGAGGCATCACATGGGCGCTACGTGACGCCCCCATGATCACCCGCGCGGCTGCATTTTGCACCAGCTGGAGTCTCCGGATGCTCCCCGCAGGGAGCCCCATGTAGAGGGCATTACAATAGTCCAGGCGAGAGGTGACAAGGGCCTGAGTGACCGTGCGCAAGGCGTCCCGATCCAGGAAGGGCCGCAACCGGTAGATCCGACGGATCTGATGAAACACCCCCCTGGAGACGGCCGCGATGTGATGTTCAAGCGACAGCCGTACATCCAGGAGGACTCCCAAGTTGCGAGCCCTCTCTGTGGGGGGCAGAACTTCCCCCCCGATAGCCAGCGAAGGTGTCAGCTGGCTATATCGGGGCGCCGGAAACCACAGCCACTCGGTCTTGGATGGGTTGAGCCGAAGCTTGTTCCCGCCCATCCAGTCCCGCACGGCCTCCAGGCACCTAGACATAGCCCCCACAGCATCGTTGGGGTGGTCCGGAGTGGAGATGTACAACTGTATACATCTGACACCTCACTCCAAGACCACGGATGATCTCACCCAGCGGCTTCATGTAAATGTTGAACAAGAGGGGAGAGAGGACCGACCCCTGAGGCACCCCACAAACCAGGGGCCTAGAGGTGGACCTCTCCCCCCCCGCCAACACGAATTGCGAACGGTCGGAGAGGAAGGAGGAGAACCATCGAAGGACGGTTCCACCAATCCCCAACCCCACCAACCGTCGCAACAAGATACTATGGTCGATAGTATCGAAAGCCGCCAAGAGATCTAATAGGACCAGGACAGAGGCTCTGTCACGAGCCCTCCAGAGATCATCAACCAACGCGACCAATGCCGTCTCAGTGCTATGTCCAGGCCTGAAGCCCGATTGGAACGGATCGAGGTAAGTAGCTTCCTCCAGGTACTGGGGGAGCTGACGTGCCACCACACTCTCAACAACCTTCGCCACGAAGGGAAGGTTGGAGACTGGACGATAGTTGTTTAAAATAGCTGGGTCCAGGGAAGGCTTCTTGAGGAGGGGGCGCACCACCGCCGCCTTCAGGGCAGTAGGGAGCACCCCCTCTCTCAAGGAAGCATTGACAATCCCCTGGAGCCAGCTTCGTGTCGTCTCCCTGGTGGCCGAAACCAGCCAGGAAGGGCACGGGTCCAATAAACAGGTGGTGGCATTCAGACCCCCCAGCAACCTGTCCACACCCTCGGCGGTCACAGGGTCGAACTCCCCCCAGATAACACTCACAAGACCTGCCCCGGACACCTCCCACGGGACCATCCAATTGGAGTCGAGCCCCTCCCGAATCTGAGCGATTTTATCATGCAGAAATCGGGAAAACTCCTCCGCCCTACCCTGCAAGAGGTCATCCCGCGCTCTCGGTTCAAGTAGAGAGCGGGTCACTCTAAACAGGGCGGCAGGCCGATTTTCTGCTGATGCAATAAGGGCGGAGAAATACGAAGATTTCGCCGCCCCTATCGCCACAAGGTAAGTCTTAATATGAGATCTCACCTGTGTTCGGTCAGACTCAGAACGGCTCGCCCTCCAAATGCCCTCTAGACGTCTTTTCCGGCACTTCATCTCCCGTAGCTCCTCCGTATACCACGGAGCCACATGGGATCTGTGCTGGGTCAGAGGTCGCAGGGGCACAACTCGATCTAGAGCCCCGGCGGCCAACCCATCCCAGGTCGCCACCAGGTCTCCAGACGAGCTGTGAGCCAGAGACTCAGGAAACGGCCCAAGCTCCCTCTGGAACCGCTCCGGGTCCATCAGGCGCCTGGGGCGGAACAATCTAAGTGGTTCCGGCTCCCTACGGTGGGGGGTGGCGGAACAGAAGTCCAACCTAAGGAGGGAATGATCTGTCCATGACAAGGGTGTAATAACTAACTCCCCAAAATTACAGTCATTCAACCACTGCCCAGAGACAAAAATCAGGTCCAGCATGTGTCCTCCAATGTGAGTGGGGGCAGAAACTAACTGGGTCAGGTCCATGGCCATCATGGAAGCCAAGAACTCCCGAACCAACCCCGAGGTTTCACCGGACGATGGCAGGTTGAAATCCCCCATGACCAGAAGCCTGGGGGTCTCAACCGCCAGCCCGGCTGTCACCTCGAGGAGTCCGGGCAGGGCCGATGAGATGTGGCAGGGAGCCAGGTACGCCATCAAAAGACCCATCTGAACCCCTTGCCCCCACTTCACAAATAGAGATTCACAGCCAGCCGTCTGAGGGACAGTGGCCTCCCTAGGATAAAGGGCTTCCTTTATAAGCACCGCCACCCCTCCACCCCTTCCCTGAGCCCTAGGCTGGTGAAATGCAAGAAAACCTGGTGGGCACATCTCAACCAGAGGGACACCGCCCTCTGGGCCCAACCAGGTTTCGGTAACACTTACCAGGTCCGCGGCCTCCTCCTGAACCAAATCATGGATCAGAGGAGCCTTGTTAACCACGGACCTGGCATTGCACAACAGCAGCCGGGTATTCAGGGCCTGAGAATCCAGACAACCAGGGCTGCAGGATGGGTATGGAGGGTTGGAGCACGCTACCGCTTGCAAACATCGGGAGCGTGATCCCCTTACTGGATATGGCCCTCTACCCCCAGCATATCTGCCTCTCCCAGTCACCGTGCTGATAAAATTTGCCCCCGGCAGCCCACCCCCAGTCTGCCACCCCGACACGGAAACCCCCAAGGCCCCCCAGGCGCGCGGGCCGGCCCGGCTGCCCCCAACTCCATATGGGCTGTCTCCCCTGCCCACCCTGGATCCTTTTAACCCATTAAAAAACCCCATTAAAAAATTACCAATCCCGGGTTTCCCGCGTTTCCTCCCATTCCTCCGGCTTCCACGGCCCCACCATCGCTCCGGATCCCAGGATCCCTCATAGCGGAACGTCTTCGAAAGTTTTGAGGGCCAATTAAGGGAGAGGGGGACATCCCTCAAGGCCCAAAGCTCCGCCATGGAGTACATCCGTGGCCCCGGCCACCCCACCCCGACGGTCTCGCAGCGTCCAAGGTCTTTGTGATGGAAAAATCCAGGCGGACTAGGGTAAACCCCTTCCCCCCCCGGCCACCCCACCCCTGCCACCGGTGGGACCCCCGGGAGAAAAGGGGTCATAGGCAAGGTCACTCCCCCCCTCCCCGGGCCCACCACCCCTGCCACAGTTATCCTGAGGATTACACAAATACTTACTCACCGACAGTTCGGACTGAGAGTATGAAAATTGCTTTAACCACTGCAACTATTCTGGGTTTAGAAGTGTTCCAGTTCGATGCTGAAACAGCTTATTTACATGCTGACCTGGATGAAGAAATTTACGTCAAAGGTCCTCCAGGGTTCCGGAAGCAAGAAGGGGATACCTGGCTCTTAAACAAAAGTCTTTATGGTCTGAAACAGTCTGGCTTAATGTGGTATTGATATCTAACTGACAAACTAAATTTAATGGGTTTTATTAAATCCGAAACTGATGAATGCGTGTTCACAAAAAGATCTGGGAATGTATATGAGATAATTCTTGCTTATGTTGATGATATTGTTTATATTGGTCCAAATAAGCAAATGAGAGACAGTTTTGCTAACACTTTGCAGAAATCTTTCACATTGAAATCTTTAGGTCACATTACACTTATTTGGGTGTTCAGATTACTAAAACTCAGAAGGAGTTTAGCATTTCACAAGAGGACAAGATTGAACAACTGTTGCATCATTGCAATATGAAGGATGCTAATCCAGTTCGCATACCTATGCAAACAGATTTGTATAATCTGGCACATGAACCAAGTCCTGATTTTGAGGATCAAACACTTTATCATTCAGTAATTGGGTTCTTGTTATACATTAGTAGTTGGACCAGACCAGATATTGCTCTTACTGTTAATCTTTTGTCACGACACGTAGGTAAAGCAAAACAGTTTCATTGATTATGCATTAAGAAGTTGTTGAGATATCTGAAGCACACAAAAAATATGAAGTTGTTATTAGAACCAATATACTAACTATGCAGAATTAAGTTGTTATGCAGATTCTGATTGGGCAAATGATAAAAAGTCACAGAAAAGTACTTATTATTATTATTATTTATTTGATTTATATACCGCCCCCTCTCCCCGAAGGGACTCGGGGCGGTGAACAGCCAATAAAAACACATCTAACAAGGTACAAAATATGAGACAACATAGAATATTAAAATTTAAAAACTGAAATATAATATGGCTCTAATAAAATATAAACAAGTATTAAAAAGATTAAAACCCGATTAAAATTTAAAAACCCCTAGGCCAGTCCAGCCTGCCGAAATAAATGCGTTTTGAGCAACCGACGGAAGGCCATGAGATCGGGGGCGGCCCTTACCTCCGGGGGTAATTCATTCCAGAGAGGGAGTGCTCCCAATGAGAAGGCCCGCGCCCTCGGGGTCGCCAGCCGTCCAGCCGGCGGCACCCCGAGGAGGCCCACTCTATGGGAGCGTACCGGTCGGTGGGAAGCCGGTGGTGGCAGGAGGCGGTCTCGCAAGTAACCTGGTCCCGAGCCATGGAGCACTTTAAAGATAGTGACCAAGACCTTGAAGCGCACCCGGAGGGCCACCGGGAGCCAATGCAGCGCGCGTAGAAGTGGCATAACATGGGAGCCCCTAGGTGCCCCCATTACCACCCTCGCGGCTGCATTATGCACCAACTGGAGCCTCCGGATGCTCTTCAAGGGCAGCCCCATGTAGAGAGCATTGGCATAGTCTAGGCGGGAGATCACCAGGGCGGAAGTGACCGTGCGAAGCGCATCCCGATCCAGAAAGGGCCGCAACTGGTAGATCCTACGGACCTGTCCAAAAGCCCCCCTGGCGACGGCCGCCACATGATCTTCCAATGACAGCCGTACATCCAGGAGGACACCCAGATTGCGGGCCCTCTCTGTGGGGGCAAGAATTTCCCCCCCCCACAGCCAGCGATGGAACCAGCCGGCTGTATCGGGGTGCCGGGAAGCACAGCCACTCAGTCTTAGATGGGTTGAGCTGAAGCCTGTTCCGCCCCATCCAACACCGCACGGCCTCCAGGCATCGGGCCATCACTTCGACGGCTTCATCGGGGTGGCCCGGGGTAGAGATGTACAGCTGGGTGTCATCAGCGTACTGATGGAACTCTACCCCAAAGCCACGGATGATCTCACCTAGCGGCTTCATATATATGTTGAACAGGAGGGGCGAGAGCACCGACCCCTGAGGCACCCCGCAAACCAGGGGCCTCGGGGCCGACCTCTGCCCCCCTGCCAACACAAATTGCGAGCGGTCAGAGAGGAAGGAGGAGAACCACCGCATAACGGTGCCTCCCACCCCCAACCCCCCCAGCCGCTGCAATAGGATACTGTGGTCGACAGTATCAAAAGCCGCCGAAAGATCTAGGAGGACCAGGACAGAGGAATAACCCCTGTCACGGGCCCTCCAGAGATCATCCACCAATGCGACCAGTGCCGTCTCTGTGCTGTGCCCGGGCCTGAAGCCCGATTGGCGTGGATCCAAATAGACAGCTTCATCCAGGTGCTGGGGAAACTGTTGTGCCACCACACTCTCAACAACCTTCGCCATAAAACGAAGGTTGGAGACAGGACGATAATTAGATAACAAAGTTGGGTCCAGGGACGGTTTCTTGAGGAGGGGTCTCACCACCGCCTCTTTCAAGGCGGCGGGTAGATATCCCTCACTCAAGGAAGCGTTAATAATGCCCTGGAACCAACCTCGTGTCACCTCCCGGGTGGCCAACACCAGCCAGGAGGGACACGGGTCCAATAAACATGTGGTCGCATTCAGTCCCCGCAGTAACCTGTCCACGTCCTCGGGGGTCACAGGATCAAACTCGTCCCAAATGACTGTTCCAAATTCCGCCCCCGATTCCCCACCCAGAGCTGCCCATTCGGAGTCCAAGCCATCCCGGATCTGAGTGATTTTATCCACCAGGAACTGTGAAAAATCCTCAGCCTGTCCCTGCAAGGGGTCCTCCCGCGCTCCCCCTTCTAAGAGGGAGCGGGTCACTCTAAACAGGGCAGCCGGGCGGTTTCCTGCGGACGCAATAAGGGTGGAAAAGTAAAGACGCCTTGCCACCCTTATCGCCACTAAATAGGTCTTAATAAAAGACCGTAAAAGTGTTCGGTCAGGTCCGGAGCGAGTAGTCCTCCAAATACTCTCCAGGCGTCTTTTCCGGCGCTTCATCTCCCTCAGCTCCCGGAAAACCAGGGGGCTGAGCGAGAGCGGCACCGGGTCAGAGGCCGCAAGGGCACGACCCGGTCCAGGGCCCCAGCCGCCACCCTTTCCCAGGTGGCGACTAGGTCCCCCACCGAGTCGTGAGTCCGAATGTCGGGATATGGCCCAAGCTCCATCAGGAACCTATCTGGATCCATCAGGCGCCTGGGGCGGTACCAACGTATTTGGTCCGCCTCCCTGTGATGGGGAGGAGCGGCCTGGAAGTCTAGCCTAAGGAGCGAATGATCTGACCATGACAAGGGTTCAACAGAAACATCCCCAACACCTAGATCATCCTGCCACTGTCCAGAGACAAAAACCAGATCCAGAATGTGACCCCCAATATGCGTGGGTTCCTTAATTAATTGGGTCAGGCCCAAGGCTGTCATGGAAGCCAAGAACTCCTGAGCAGTCCCCGAGGCCCCATGGCCGAAGGCAGGTTGAGATCCCCCATGACCATCAGTCTGGGGGTCTCAACCGCCATACCGGCTATGACCTCGAGGAGCTCAGGCAGGGCCGATGTCACATAGCAGGGAGCCAGGTATGTGATCAATAGGCCCATCTGAGCCCCGGAACCACACTTAACAAACAGGGACTCACATCCGGTCGTCTGAGGAACAGTGGATTCCCTAGGATCTAGATCCTCCCGAATAATTACCGCAACCCCCCCACCCCTCCCCTCGGCCCTTGGCCGATGAAAGACCCGAAACCCGGCTGGGCATATCTCCACTAGAGGGACACCCCCCTCCTGTCCCAGCCAGGTCTCGGTAACGCCCGCCAGGTCCGCACCCCCCTCCGTGACAAGATCGTGAACAAGGGGGGCTTTATTCACTAAGGACCTGGCATTGCAAAGCTTCAGCCGGAGGCCCGGGGCCCGATCATTTAAACAACTCAGGGAGCGAGACATGACCTGGGGGCCGGAGCGCACCACCGCTTGTAAACAGCAGGGGCGAGCTCCCATCACTTGATAAGACCCCCTGTCAACACCATACCTGCCTCTCCCACCGATCGTAGGGATAGCCCTTTCATCCCCCCCCCCAGAGGAAACCCCCATCTTCAGAACGACCGTCCTCGATCCCAAGGCCTCCCAGTCGCAGGTATCCCCCGGTCTGGCCTTATCCCCAGGCGGGTTGTCCCCCAAACCCAGCCCGGGCCCCCTCCCTAACCCAATTAATAAATTCCCTTGCCCTAACCCCATTAAAAATTTCGACAAAAATTTAAATAATTTAAAAGACCCCTTAAAATCCCTAAAATTAAAATCCCCAACTGCGTCATATCTCCTCTCTGGCACCCAAGAGCCATCCTCGAGGTATGACCGGGAAAGGTCTGAGGGCCACACCTGAGAAAGGGGGGCATTCCTCAGGGCCCTCAGTTCAGCTGCCGAATAGATAGACTTCAGTTTTTCATCGCCTCTGGGCAGTAAGGCCTCACAAAGCAAGGGCCAGAATAAAATGTCCTGTGGAAGAAAAGAAAAGATCCTCTACCCCAATGACCCTCTCACGGTCACTGGGGAGTCCTGATGGTAATAGGCCCACCATCCTCTCACGATGGTGAGGGACCAGATCACACGGACCCTAGGGTGGAGACAAGGTTCAACCCACTGTCCTCTCACAACAGTGGGGAGGGATGATATGCAACGCCATCGTCCTCTCACCACGATGGCGGTCTGAGAACCTCCTCCTCTGGCACCTTTCTCCTGGTCAAGGATAGTCAGAATAAGGGCATTCGCTGGCAGATGGAAAATGTTATACCACTAAAAGTGGCAATAGGCTGGAGTTGATGGTAAACAGCAGACGAGTATCCAGACAAGTATCCAGAGCTCATACAGGAACAACGATATAAAACGCTGCCAGGCTGAACGGTACAAGTAGAAGAGGACGACGAGGTAAAACAACAAATGGCAGCAGCCTCGACCATCCACTAAAACAAGAACAAGAGAGGATCGCAGCAAGACAGATCTCAGCCGATCCTCTCGCCTAGAATTCAAATATCCCGCCATCCAAGATGGCGGGCGCAGCTGTAATCCCGCAGGCCCGGCGTCGCAGACCCACCGCTCGTCACAAATACCCTCCAGGAAGAACTCAAAACGACGGTCGAGTCCATCTCTACCAGCTGGCAGAAGACCAGGAGGGAAAACTCTCCCCCCGACATCCTCTGCCCTGATCGAATGCAGCCCTCCAAGAACATCTGACAACATCTCCGTCGCAGCAAAAAAGCCTCGGCCAATCCTGGAATTCAAATGTCCCGCCCTTCAGAATGGCGGGCGAAGTTGTAAGCCTGCAGGCTCTGCATCGCGGACTCACCGCTCCGCAGCCGCGGCTCCAGCACAGTCCAGGATGGCCTCAAAGCGACGGCGAGGTCCATCCCTACCAGCTGGCAGAAGGGTAGGGGGGAGAAATCCCCCCCCGATGCTCTCTGCCCAGGCCGAACAAAACCCTCCGGAGCGTCTTCATTTCAGCTGGCCGACTATCCCAGTCATGCGCAGTCCTGAAGCAGTACTTCAGGTTATATGGTGTTCCTAAATGGATGTGCTGTTTACTGACACGTACATAAACAAAATTTCATTTCATGTTCATCTACTGAAGCCGAATATGCTTGTGTTTCAGATGCATGTAATTCTTTAAATTGGTTTGATGCTTCAGTTACAGATATCTGGACTCACCCAATCCAGCCAATCACCATGATGGAAGACAATGAATCTGTGGTTCATATTTCCAAAACTCGTTTCACAGGTTCTAGATCCAGACACATTAACATTCGGTATAAGAACATAAAGCAACTAGTCAAACAAGGCTCTGTTAAATTGAAGTATGTGTCCACACATGATCAGATTGCTGATATGCTCAACAAACCACTTGCAGCTGCTCAGCATGAATACCTGCGTGAGAAGATGTGCCTTACCTGATGTCAGCTCATCAGACAAAGAAGGGGTTGTCACTGTGTTTAGTTTGGTTTGTCTGAGGAGCTTCCAAAGAAGTTTACAGAATGAGCTGGACTGGTTATCAAGTTTCCATAGTAACAGATATGAGTGTCTTGTGATGTTCTGTTTTACTGCGCATGTGTGCAGGGGAGGAGTTTTACTTCCACTTCGTCTTTCATTATAGCTTTCTTTTGCTTGCTTATTAGAATGATACTGCTGTTTCTTTTGTTTCTTAGTTATTTTGTAAATAAAGTATGCTGGCAACAGAAAAACACGATTCATTTCCTCTAATTTACAAAATTGAATGTTTTCGTTTTGATACTGCCGACCTAGGAATTCGAAAGCACGTAAAAAATGCAAGTAGAAAAATAGGGACCACTTCGGTGGGAAGGTAACAGCACTCTGTGCGCCTTTGGCATTTAGTCATGCTGGCCACATGACCACAGAAACGTCTTCGGACAGCGCTGGCTCTTCGGCTTAGAAACAGAGATGAGCAACATCCCTACAGCCAGAAATGACTAGCATGCACTTTTAGGGGGATCCTTCACTTTTATCTTTACCTAACCAGGGGAAGATCATGATTGCTATAGGGGTTATAATTCCTAAGGAATCTAACCCTTATATTGTCAGTAAAATGTGTTCAAATAGTTTATTCATCTCTCACGATATCATTGTCTGGATGACATCTTTTTCCAGATGGACCTAATATCTACCACCAATTATTGTTGCCAACAGCTGGAGAGCAAGGTCCAATCTCTATAGCAGTCCAACCTCTATGGCCCAAGAAATATTTATCAGGTAATGGGGAACTGCACCAACTGCTTGCAAATTATTCTGGCCTGGTCCAATCATCATCTGATTGCCATAGAAACCTGGCCCATAGTTCATAACCCCCAAACTACTTTACCTGTTTTTCCCCAAACTTTTCATTTTATCTTACATACACCTCATCTCACCTCACCTCACCTCACAAATTTCAATCAAATATTATGCTAAAATCAAGATAATGTTGCTGTGTTCCAACACAGTAACAGTTTATAAGAATGATTAATAGCCATGGTCCAATAAAAAGAACTTTTTTTTCTTCTGAAATTATAAAAAACTGGAAATTCACATTTTGTAGAGAAATACTAATTTTGATTGCCACAGCTTAAAATATAGATACATTTACACACACACAGAGAGAGAGAGAGAGAGAGAGAAAGTTTATATCTTGGATAAAGATAGATAGATAAATAGATAGATAAATAGGAGAGATCTATACATACAATACATACATACATACATACATACATACTTGCATGTGTGCCTCCCGCCAGCCAGCTGATTGTCGGGTATCTGCTGCGCATGTGCAAGGGCAGGGCACGTGTGGGCAGGCAGGTGATGTGCACGTATGCACAGAGGTGAGCAGAATGCACGGGGGTCATGCACGCATGCGCGGGGGGGCGCATGCATTGCATTATGGGTGCAGGCACTTTCAACATGGAAGGACAAAAAGATTAGCAATATACAATAAAAATAAATATGTCATGCCTGATAAGTATTAGCAGAGTTTCCTTGGTTACAAGGAGTATGCAGCAAATGAAAGCAGTGTGCAAAGTTGTAGCAATGAACATAAAGTCAAACAACCACAGAAGTTGAAAGGTATTAAAGGTTTTATATACAGGATATAGGCACAGTCCGAGATTCAGTCCAATATTTATACAAAGTTCATCAGTCAATACAGTAGAAAACTAACCATCATAATCAGCAGGCAAAACAGCAATACCGTAGCTCAAACACATCAATGGAGAGAGATGGAGAGATATGGAGAGATATATGTGCTCTCCAGCTTCCTGCTTTATAGTAAGCCTGCTTCTTGTAGCCAATCAGTATCCTGGCTTCAGTAAAATGATGAGTCATCATGACTTACAACCATATTTTGTAAGCCAACAGTTCGGATTCTTAAAGAAACCTAACAATGCCACCCTCCAGAGTGGCTCCATTGGCTGTGGAGGAAACTGGGGAAGAGCAAAGTCAGGCTGGGCAGAGCAGGGAAGAGGTAGAGCAAGGGAAAGGGGGTTCAGATGAAGATCAAGGCCCATCCCTCCTCATCCTAGGGCATACAGGGAAGAAAGCAGAAGAGCGCAACGTGGGTTGCATAGCTTACAAGGGCCTCAATTTCCTTCACAAGGCACACCTGGGGATGGAGTTTAAAGGAGAGGCAGTTGGGAGGGGCATTTGTCAGGAACAAATGCTGAATTCATCAAGGGTTGTGAGTGTTAGCCTACATTCCTGGCATTCCTCATCTCCGTATGAATTATTGCCGTGCTTCTGTGAGCTTATCTGCCTTGCTGAAATTATTGGATTCATTATTTTGCCTTGCTGGAGTGATTGATTTCAGTCATTCTGCTTACAGCATTTGGACTGGAGTATCTGCAGCCAGAGGCTGTTGTAGGTTCGTGGGAGAGTTTTTCTCCAGGTTGGAGAATAACCAGGACATTAGGGGCAAAGTTGGAGCAAATAAAGGGACTCATACATATTTTCTGGCTGTGTTGCCTTTATGCCATGCCCCAGGTCATCAAAAAATATTTTCCGTTCTGTATTGGAGCACTTCTCACATTATTTAATGGATAGGTGATTAGTGAATATACATGTATATTGAATATACATGTTTGTGTGGCTAGACAATATGCAACTGGAGCATTTACATGTGAGAGAGAATGAGTAAAAATCAAATTTGCAAAAACAGAAATATGAAAGAAGAGGAAAGAGATCCAGAGGAAGGAGAAGAAAGAGAAACGTGTGGTTGAATGAAGTTGATGACAGCCTCAAAAAAACGAGATAGAAGTTTAATGAAAAAGGCAATGTCTAAATCAATATATGAATGTAATAGTCCAGATGGAATGTTATGGACATGTATAATAATTTGGTGTAAAGTGAATTAAGCAATATTTATTTTGCTTGCTAATTCCTGTAAATCATTTTGTTTATTACATCTTACTCTCTTTTTTCCTGTGCTATGCATAATATTACCACAAATTGGAAGAGTTTGATGGTTATTAAGGTAGAATTTCTTACAATTTGCACTTACCACTTCCTTTTCCAAAATCATTCAAGAAAGCATCCTCTGGTCGATACGAGAATTCTTCTGGGAAGTTGGTCATTCCTTCTTTCACAGCTTTGAATCCGGACAGCACTATCATAAGTTGTTGCCCATACCACAATCTGTATATATTTCCATATTGTTTCACAGGCTGTCAAGTGAATCAAAAATGAGAAAAGTTACAATCAAATACAGAGATTATTTTCATTTAATACTGTATGCCATCTACAGGTGTTCCAAAATCCTAAATTTTAAGACTTTTCATTATATACAATTCTATCTCTAGAAATCTTTTTCCACTCTCTAAGATTCTTGCCAAGAATGTCTTTCTGATTTTAAGAATTATTTTTCTAAGAATGTACAGCCTTTTATTTATTTTCTTTTTGCCTATCTTATTCACTTTTTGAATTTCTATTACCACCATCCTCTCTCTGAAAAATTGGTTCCATCATCAAACATTTATTGATAAGATTGAACTAGAACCTGCCTTCTAAAAATTCAGCCCCACTATTTTAAATTGTTCTCAATGAAGCAACTATAAACAAGTCATTCTCAGTCATTCAGGTCATGGTTATCCCAAAGGTTCTTTTTCAAGAGGCAACAGGACTTTCTGATTTTTCTTTGAAGATGTTTTGCTCTCTTCCAAGAAGCTGAGTTGAAGAAATTTCTTGGATGAGAAACAAACGTCTTTTAAAAAAAACCAGAAAGTCCAGTTTCCTCTTGAAAAACAACCTTTGGCATTACTCGAATATTGTGGCATGATGAATTATATCATAATTTTGAGAATTATCTTGCATACTACTAGTTGAATTAAATACCTTAAGGAAGTAATCTTCACGGAGCCAAAGCCCAGCTGCCAAGAAAGACCCAAGGAATGGCAGAGCCAAAGGCCCGGGAGGCAAATATCTTCGGGTCCAAAGTTGTTTCAGGAAGCAGAGAATCAACAGAACAAACAGCAAAAAACCCAAAATTGTTCCTATCACCATCATTGTTCTGCTAGTTCTTTTTCTTTGATGTTCACTAGTAGATTTGGAGATAGTTATATCCTTTTATCTGATGCTTTTTCTCCTTCCTCCTGTTTATGTAATCCTTGATGGGAATGAATAGCAAGACATGTTTTGATTATTAATTTGAATGCCACCGGCATTTTACCAACGAGTTATATAAATCCACATGAAGGAGGTTCTCTCTGACCATGCGTTACTCAAATAATAAAGAGATTTTTTTAAAAAAAACAAATCTAAGGCTGTATGTCCTCATTAACATTCATTCAGCTTCAACCATAACAACACAAGAGCAAACAATAGATACAAACTCAAGATTAATCGCACCAAACTTGATTGCAGGAAATATGACTTCAGCAACAGAGTGGTCAATGTCTGGAATACTCTACCTGACTCTGTGGTTTCTTCCCCAAACCCTCAAAACTTTAACCTTAGACTGTCTACTATTGACCACACCCCTTTCCTAAGAGGTCTGTAGGAGGCATGCATAAGCGCACCAACTACCGTCCCTGCCTACAGTCACTGTCCTATTGTTTCTTTTATTGTTTTTATTTTTCTTATATGTATCCATGTATTCATAACTATGTTTTTACTTATATCTATTACCTTGTAAGCAATTGACAAAACAAATAAATATAAATAAAATATAAAATACCTCTCATGGGGCCCTTGTTGGCAAATGAGATTGGATTTCAAGAAGATGTTTTGCTTAAGCTACTTAATTCTAAATAATCGACCATTCAGAAATACCATAATTCTTAATTGTTTAATAAATTAACAGAAGAAACCTTGTAGGTAATTTAGTCAAAAAACCCTGCCCAACCACGAGATCCTACACCATTTCTGATAAAAAGCCAGTGCAATCTCTTCTTGAAAGCTTCCAGTGATGAAGCTCTCACAACTTCTGGAGGCAAAAGCTATTCCATTGGTTGATTGTTGTTGACTGTCAGAAAAGTTCTCCTTATTTCTAGTTGAATCTCTCCTTGTTCAGTTTCCGTCAGTTATTCCTTGTCTGGCCATTGAGTGCCTTGGAAAAATAGCTTGACCTCTTCCTCTCTGTGGCAGCCCCTCAAATATTGGAACACTGCTATCATGTCTCCCCTAGTCCTTCTCTTCACTAGACTAGCCAAGCCCAGTTCCTGCAACCATCATCGTATGTTTTAGTCTCCAGTTCCCTAATCATCCTGGTTGCTCTTCTCTGCACTTTTTCTAGAGTCTCAACATCTTTTTTATAATGTGGTGACCAAAACTGGATGTGGTCTTATTAAGGGATCGGCAACCTTAAACACTGAAAGAGCATTTGGACCCATTTGCCACAGAACAGAAAACACCAGGAGCCACAAAACCCTTTTGATATCTAAAATGAAGATAACACTGCATATATCATTTTTAGCTTTATGCTATGTATAAAAAACAATAGCATTTATGAAATAAAAATTAAAACTTAAATTATCCACCTGCACCAAACCAAAAATACCATCTGGTTCTGTGTGCTGTCATCCTCAATAAATTGCATGCTGGCAGGTATCGCACATTGGCAGTTAAGATGCATATTTTGAGCAACAGGGAGCCACAGCAGAGAAGTGAAAGAGCCACATGTGGCTCCAGAGCTGCGGGTTGCTGAACCCTGTTCTAGAGTCTCAACATCTTTTTTATATTGTGGTAACCAAAACTGGATTCTGGGTGTGCTCTTACTAAGGCTTTATAAAGCCATAATAGTACCTCACTTGATCCTGATTGTATCCTTCTGTTAATGCAATTTAGGATTGCATTGGCTTTTTTGGATGCACCACATGCTGCTGATTCATATTTACCTGGTTGTCCACTAAGACTCTATGAGAAAAGGACAACTAGACTCTAAAGTGGGTGTAGGTCTCTGCCTAATTGAAAGTCTCAAATTAACAATATATAATAACGCCAGCTGAGCTGGTTTTGCAAGCATGGCAAAATATTTGCAATCTGCTGAGCTGACTTTGCAGGCACAGCAATATGTTTGCTATCTGCTACTTCTGCAAAAAGCATATTTATTTTTTATTTATTTATAACACATTTATATACCACCCTTCTCCCGAAAGACTCAGAGCGGTGTACAGCCAACTATAACACACTACACTTTACAAAAGTTAAAAAATTAAATATATTAAGGCTGCTACTAAAATTTATACCCAACCCCAACAAATTACAATAGAAAATCCCAAATTTAAAACCCCAAATTTTAAAACCCCAATATCTAAAATTACACTTTAAAACTCCCATTTAAAATCAGCCCAGGCCGGCCTGCTCAAAGAGCCAAGTTTTCAGCGCACGTCTAAATGCTCTCAGGTCAGCAGTCTTATGTAGCTCAGGAGGCAACCCATTCCAGAGGGTGGGTGCCCCCAGAGAGAAGGCCCTGTTCCTCGGGGTCACCAAGCGGCACATAGATGCTGTCGGGACCCGAAGGAGGCCCTCCCTGTGGGAGCACACGGGTCAGTGGGAGACTACCAGCAGAACGCGGTCTTGCAAATAGCTGTCAATCAAAAATAGAGCTATTTTGTATCACGAATGTCCGGGACATTGAGAAAAAGGGGAACTAAAAGTAACAGATGGTAAGTGAGTTGACATATACCTTCAAATGAGTATTAAGTGATGAGGAAATAGGGAATACATCCAATAAGATTACATACCACTGGGTGGGCTTCAGAAGAAGAAGGGTGGACCTCATTGCAATGTTTAATGTTATAAACATTATCTTACTGAAATGTTGTTAGGTTATGATGGCTTCTCATGTTCCAAATTGCTCATGAAATAAACCTCTGATCTCAAAGTAAGATTTATTACCTGTGGTTTGTCTGTGTATTTCTTTTACTGAATTATTTTTATAACAGACGGTGCATCGGCTGGGAATAAGACAGCTGCTGGAAGAGACCTGCCGTCTGGCCAGAACCCCTGACCACTCTTGATTTGGACCCTCAGGTCTCCAGCCTGCTCTTACTTCAGATTCCAGCAGTCTGTTTTGGATTAGAAGTAAGCCATTTGGTCCTTTTGGGACCAAAGATAGTTAGATAATGTGTTGTTTTTTTTCAGATAGAGAAGATGGGATTTTTTCCAAAATTCAGCTGCAAGGGAAAGGTCACTACTGGACTTGCACAAGGGACAGGCCCATGTCTTACCTGACATATTTCCCTGGCAAAACAGTCCAGGGTGGTGACCCTGTGGCTGGGACCCATTGGAATATCATCTCCCCTGAGAGCTGATCACTCTCTTGTATTGTATTGAAGGAGGGTTGCGCCCTCAGTCTGGGTCGTGCCCAAGGAAATGTGCTCCTTAAAGTAAGATTTATTTTACTGTATTGTTATGTGTTCTCAGTTTGGCAGTAGTACTTGCTCCCACCATTAACAACACCCTACAGGAAAAGAAGTTTTATAAAAGAAAAAGAAAAAAAAAAAGAAAAGAAAAAAAGAAAGTAGTTTTCAACCAACTGGTTAAGTTGGTGTTTCATAAAGATGTTGTTTTTATGCTGTTATTTTTTGTGATTACAGTTGTATTACAATTTGCAATCTGGTAGTTGTAATTGTCATCCTGTGATGAGATTTCTGAACATATGCCTCTTGATTATTTTGCTTCTGTTTCAACTTTTCTCCCGATGAAGGTTATGCCTCAATGTCAGAGTCCTTTTTGCCTTCTTCCCATTATCTATTGTCTCTCTATTGACTCCTTTATTTCAAATTATTTATGCTCAAATTGTTACATTGGTTTATTTTTCTCCTCCGTATTGTCCTTTCATATTCTTTATAATACTGCCTAAGTCAGGGGTGGATATGACAGGGTTAACTACCTGTTCAGGATTTACGAGCTGTGAACCGCGCACCTGTAACTCATCAGCATGCTGTGTGCAGAGACACAGCCTTTGAAACAACCCTGTTTTCCTGCTTTTTTAACTGTAGCTGTGCTTCATTCGGCAGCTGAAGTTGAAAAATCAGGAAATAAAGATCAAGTAAGATCTTTGGGTGAGTGGGTGGGCAAAACCATCAGCAGACGTAGAACCGGTTCTATATCTGCTGCTCTTCAAAGCTATCGGTTCTACAGAAGTGGACAGAAGTGGTAGAAACCCACCCCTGGCCTAATTTAATTGGAGGAAGCTTAACCTTCCTGCTAGGATTGAGTTTTCCATTCCTTCTTTTGTCTGAATTACTATTTTTCATCCTGGATGCTTTTTCCTTCAGCACTATGATTTTTTCTTCACCTGCTCCTGTTTTTTTCCTTTCTGTCCTTACTTGCTCTCAACTCATTATTAGTGTCTTTTAGCTTGCTTTTCTAAGTGTCTCTGTCCCAACTTAATTACTTCCTACCATGTCGCCCCTTTTTCGTGTAGATAAGATTCAACTTTTATTATTATTATTATTATTATTGTTGTTGTTGTTGTTGTTGTTTTGTTGTTATTATTGTTGTTGTTGTTATTGTTATTGTTATAATAATAATAATAATAATAACTTTTAATATTACTTAATAATATTAATTACTTAATAATATTACTTTTATTGTCAGAGTACAATGTGTACAATGAGATTGGCTCAGCCTCCCTTCATGCACCCACCCCGCCAAACACAACTCACAGTGAGGACAGAAGTCCTTAACCCAGTCCCAAACTTACTACACGGTGTGATCTTGTTGTAAAACGCGCCGGCCCTGCAAGTCTCTCATACAGTGTTGACATGAAGTTATTTTCCGTTCAGGAGTCTGACAACCCACAGATAGAAAATGTTCTTCAGCCTGTTGGTGCGGCTGGCTATGCTTCTATACCTCCTACACAGTGGTAGGAGAGAGAAGAAGTGCTGACCAGGGTGTGAGTCATCCCTGAGAATTTTCCTCCCTCTTCTAAGGCAGTGAGCCCTAGCGATGTCATCTAGTGGTATCAGGGAATAGCCTACAATGTTTTGTTCTGTGCTCACCACCCCCTGTAATGACTTTCTATCCGAGGCTGTCACGCCAGCTGTCAGCCTTCAAGATTTTCTTCCTTTGCTTTGCATCTCTCGGCTGTCATAAATAACAGGGGGAGGGAGTGGGCCATGGTTATGGGAAGTGAGCTGGAGGTGTTACAAAACAGAACTGTATAAGTTGGGGAGGGGGAGATTCTTGCTTAGGCTTCTATTCTATGCTATGCACAGCCACAACTCTTTATCAAAATATGTCAAGGTCAATGGACAGAGGCCTCATCATCACCTGAAGATGCCCACATGATGCTATACACAACTTTTAACTGGATGAGCAAGTTGAACTATTGGGGGGTGGGAACGTTGCCATCACTTTGTATATGTGATTTACGCGCTCATTTTCTCAGATTCAGAATTCTTTTGTTGCTACCACTTGATTTCCAGTAAAATATATCTTTTCTCTAACTAATGGAGTCTAAGTATTTCTTTCTTGGATTTTGAATGGAGCACCAGCTGACACCAGAATACCACACTGTAATGCAGTATGAGAGGATGCTTTCTATTGTGGACCAGTAAAAGGAGGTCATCAGTCATTGTTCCACTTTATTATTTCACAAGACCCTAAGGAAATGGAGTCTCTGTTGGGCCTTTCTGGCCACCTGGGTTGTTTTGATTTTCCAGGTGAGATCTTCACTGAGGTAGACTCCCAGGAATTTAAAGGGGGAAACTCTCTCCACACAGCCCCCCTTGATGTAAAGTGGGGCAGGTTCCTCTCTCTTCTCCCGGAAGTCTAACCCATCTCCTTTGTCTTGCTGATGTTTAGATGCAGGTTGTTTTCTAGGTACCATGAGGATAATTTTTGAACCTCCCTCCTGTACACTGCTTCATCTCCACCTGTAATGAGAACCAATATGGTAGTATCATCTGCGAAATGAATGATCACAGTGGATGGGTCAGATGATACACAGTCATGTCTGTACAATGAGTACAGGTAGGGACTGAGCGCCCAACCTTGTGGGGAGCCAGTGCTAAGCTTCAGGGAGGTGGATGTGACAGACCCAGCCCTCACTATTGGTGGTCAGTCCCTCAGAAAGTCTTTGATCCAATCACAGATAGAAGAGGGAAAATCCAAGCCAGTCACTTTTTGATAAGGATGCTCGGCAGGATAGTATTGAAGGCCAAGCTGTAGTCAGTGAAAAACATCCTGACATCGTTTCCGGGTTTCTCAAAGATGGGTCACTACAGAATGTAATGCAATAGCTATAGCGTCGTGTATCGACCTGTTCCCCCTGTAGGCAAACTGATGTTTATCAAAGTCTGGTGGGAGACATGTCCTAAGGAGTTGGAGAACCAGTCTTTTGAAGCATCTCATCACTACTGACTTTAATGCAATAGGCCTGTAGTCATTTAGGCAGTTAATTGCTGTTTTCTTGGGAATTGGGACAATACTGGCTGTTTTCAAGCATGATGGAACACAGGCCATTTGCAGGGAGATGTTAAAGATCTTTGTCAGAACCCCTGCTAACTGATCAGCATAAATCTTTATCACTATCACCAGCACCCCATCTGGACCTGCAGCTTTACTGGAATTCACAGCCTTCAGTGCAGCTCTCAGTTGATATTCATATAGGTTGAGTGGCTAGAAATCAGAAGGCTGCCAGGCAGAAGCTACAGGGTCTGGTCTTTTCACCTCGTAGTGGGCAAAGAAGATGTTCAACTCCTCTACCAACAAGGCATCAGCATTGACCATGTTCCTCGTGTTGCTTTTATCATGTTGTTTGCTGGAAGGGTGCATTGTTTTACTTCCTGTGCCTGCTACCTTTCCTGTAGATAAGAGTTGGCTGTCTTGCTAAGGTAGCAAGTCTTTCTCCTTAATTTTTCTTTGGGGAGAAATTGATCTTTTCCTTATATAAGGACTGCCTGTATTGGTAGGGTTCAATTCCCTTCCATTTCCCTAGCCAGCTGGGTCTCTGGGCTGGCTCAGTGGATGAAACAAACAGCGATTGCAAAGACAAACAAGAAGAAAAAAGAAAGTCAAAACAGAGACCTAATCATCAAGCACCTACACCGGGGAGGGGGGGGGGAGGGAAAGCAACCGGGTAAGACCAATCACTTAAGTAACTATGAGATCCAGTTTGAATGAATGAGATGAGCCATAGGCTAGAGGTGATTGGGACCTTAGCCCTGTGTTTCTGTTTTTTTTTTCCCCATGAGGGAAACAGCCAGCAATCAGCAAAGCAATTGGCCATTAGAGCACCTATGTGTATAAAAGTGATGTGCATGAGACGAGCTGAAGGGTTGAAGCGCAAAACGTAAGTACCGAACTGGTAGTAACACCGGTTGAATCCCACCCCTAATTGGCCTTCTTAAGGACATTTTTTGCCCCAATACCATTTTTTGGTATCCCTATCTATTTAGGAAGTGATAGGGGTACTCACTTTGCAAACAAGATAATTAAAGAAATATGCAAGAAAACTAACCTGAAATGGCCAGATTGTCTTCCACTAGCCTTGATGTCTATGAGAATGACAGATTCAAAAAAACTATAAGCCTCTCCCCTCGTGAAATAATAATGGGGTGCCCCATGCGGATGCCTGCTTCTCCTCCATCCATGGGCCAGTTGGCTGATATCCATGCTTTGGATAGTATGATACTAGACTATTGTCATGCTCTCATTGTCACCCTTAAGTCCTGTCATTCACAGGTTGTGGCTGTTGTTCCCAAAGAGACTCTCCACCCTTGTCATTCCTTAGTGCCTGGGGACTAGGTACTGGTCAAGGTATTTCAACAGAAACACTGTTTGACTCCTCATTGGAAGGGTCTGTTCCAGATCGTACTGACCACCAACATGGGTGTAAAGTGTCAAGGTCTGCTTTCCTGGGTGCACACATCGCACTGTAAGAAGGTATCTGCCCCATATGCTAAAATATATATAGCAGGGAAAGAAGACAAGAATCAAACTAAAACTATTACAGGACACTACAATGAGAGGAGGTTTTGGATTACCCAATTGGGAATTATACTATCAGGCAGTAATATTGATGTAAATGAAAGAATGGATTGTTTTGAGAAATATCAGATTGTTAACATTGGAAGGTCATGATTTGCAATTGGAGTGGCATGCATTTTTATGGTATAAGGAAAGTAAAGCTCATGGATACTTTCGGAGACATAATATTCAAGATGCTTTACTATCAACATGGGAGAAAATAAGGGAATAACATTACTTGAAAATATTAGTCTGGTTATCAACAATAGAGGCATTTGCGTATCCAAATGTATTTAAAATGGAAAATATTGTGAGATATACTGAAATTTTAAATGAAAAGGATGAACTCAAAACAAAGCAATAACTAGATGAACAAGGGATAAAGATGAATTGGTATTCAAATTAAGAGAACAGGCATATAAGAAATGTTTTTATGCTTTTTGTGCTGTTTTTTAAAGGTTAAGCCTGGGTGGGAATAGCACACAGTTTGTAAGGGTGTGGGTGCATTATCAACTTTACAACAGGTTCTTCATTGAGTTCTTTCACTCCTTCAGGCAACCGGAAGTTGAAGGCCCTCAACAGGCTGGTCAGAAAGATGAAGATCTCAATTCTTGCCAGTTGCTGTCCCACGCATGCTCGTTTACCTGTGGAGGAGACAAAGCATGCATAAAGGGGGTCATAATCTCTTCTCCACAGTATAAATGAAATAAGAAATTAGTAAGCCGCTTTTGGCTCAAGGATTTACCTATTCCAAAGGGCAGAAATTCTTCTCGATCAATGAATTTCCCATCCTCATCTAAAAAATGATTTGGATTGAATTTTTCAGGTGTCTCCCATTGTTCAGGATCAAAAAGAACAGAACGCAGGTCTGGGATAATAATGGACCCCTGTTTAAAAAAAGAGAGAGATGATTAAACAGAACAGTTTCATAAAGGAAAGAGGCAAAGACATTCAAACAATATTGATGAAACTCTTGCTCGTAGCCTGCCTTTAGGGATCCATGCTTGTTCATTTCTCAGATTCTGAGAGCAGTGATTACTCAACGGCTTAGCTTACTTTCTCTTAACTAAAGTCACCTTGTCTCTCTCTTTTTTTTATATCAATCTTTTTATTGTATATTCTTATACATATCAATATTTGAATGGTGTGATACCTGGTATCATACATTTTAATACAAACATAATTATTATTATTCCTAATTATTATATTTCATTTTCATTATTTCATGTTGTTTACACATATCTTATACTTCTGCCCTTCATTTTCTAAACCTCCCTCTTGTTTTTTCATATATCTTTTATATGTTTGTGTGTGTAAACACACACACACACACACACACACATTTGTTTTCGTAGATTTTCACAGGTACAGGTATGCAGGTCTTGGCAAGTTCGGATCTTTTCCCGTGTAAGTCTGAGACTATCTTGGCAACGTTTCGATGAGATCTCACTTGCCATCTTCAGGCTCGTGCTTTCGCCTTTGTGCTTGTGCGAGCAAAGCGTGATCTAAGCTGCTTTCTCCCTATATATATGTGGGGAGATTGGCTGTGTTGTCAGGTACTCGTTTGTTAATGAGAATGGGTTTCCAAATGGCTGGTAGGAGGGAGGTGTCATCTCGTTTATTCATGCTGTGTGGGCATTTTTCTATCTCTATGGCTTCTCTGATTATTCTGTTGGTGAAGTGTTCGGTTTTGGCGATAGTTCTGGTATTTTTAAAGTCAATCTCATGTCCTGTGGCTTTGAGGTATTGGACCAGGGAAGAGGTCGGTTCGTCTTTTTTGATTGAGTTCTTCTGTTCTTCAATGCGTGCACTTATTCTTCTGTTAGTTTGTCTGATGTATGTGGTGGGGCAGGAGGTGCACGGGATTTCATATATTCCTTGGTTTTCTAACGCAATTTTGTCTTTAGGGTTTCTTAGGATGGTGGATATTTTTTGTTTGTGTAGAATGCTGTTTTAATGTTGTGTTTTTGGAGGATCTTGCTGATTTTGTCTGTAGTGCCTTTTATATATGGGAGGAGGGCTTTGCCGTTTTCTTGTTCTCTGTCTTGGATTTTGGTTGGGGTTTCTTTTTGGATTAGGTGAGTAATCTTCTTTCTTTGGAATCCATTGGCTGTTAGTATGTTAGTGAGAGTGTGTAGTTCAGTTTTTAGGTGTTGTTCGTCGGCTAAGCATTTTGTTCTGGAGATGAGTGTCTCAGCTACAGAATTGATCTGTGCTGGGTAGTGGTGTGAGAGTGCATGTAGATAGCGGTTTGTATGTGTTTTCTTTTGGTAGATAGTGTGTCCTAGGAAGCCATTGGATTTTTTGGATACTAAGACATCTAGGAAGGGAAGTTGATTGTTAGCTTCTGTTTCCATGGTGAATTGTATTTTGGGGTGTAGGCTGTTGAGGTGTGTAAGTTGTTCAGTTTTTCTTTCCCATGTGGTCAGATTATGAAGGTGTCATCTACGTATCTGAGCCAGAGTTTGGGTTTGTGATCATATTTTTCTAGAGCTTGTGTTTCAAAGTGTTCCATGTAGAGGTTTGCGATGACAGGTGAGAGGGATGATCCCATGGGTGTGCCTTCTATTTGTTTGTATTTTTGTCCGTTGTAAGTGAAGTATGTATTGGATAGGCAGTGGTTGGTCAGATCTAAGATGTGCTTGGGGGGGTTGTATTTGTTTTGGATGGCTGTCAAGGCTTCTTTTATAGGCACTTGGGTGAAGAGGAATATGACATCGAAGCTCACTAATAGGTCATTGGGTTGTAAGTTTTGTTTCTTTATGATCTCAATGAACTGGAATGAGTTTCTTACATGTGAGTTGATGGATTCTGCATAGGGCTGCAGTTGTTTGGCGAGAAATTTGGCTACCGTATTTTCTGGCGTATAAGACGACTTTTGAAACGAAAAAAAGGCAACCGAAAATCGGGGGTCGTCTTATACGCCCGGTCGTCTTATACGCCGGAAAATACGGTACATCAGGAGTGAAGCTTGAGCGCTTTTACGCTTCCTCTTTGAGGGAGCCGAGAAATAAGTTTGCGGGCGCTTCCTCCAAGGCAAGGGAGAGATGCGAAGCGCAACCAGTCAGCTCGATCCGGAGTAATGCAGCGGTTCACAAGGACAAGGATCCCCCCTCACTCCCACTCGCCTTGAGCTTCTCTGGAGCTGCCGGCACGGAAGGGACGTCAAGGGAGGAGGCGCCACGGAAAGCCGGGAGCTTCCGGCGTGGCTCTGTCTTGTTTGCCTCCTGCGAGAAGCGAGGGATAACAGAGGGCGGCTCTAAGCCGCTCACCCGCCCTGTGAAAGAGACGCTTCGCTCTTCTTTGACACCTTCGGGAGGTCGCCCGGCTTCTGCCTCTCTAGCTGCTATTCTCTCCTTCGGAGCTCTAGTGGCGGCAGATCGGGCTGTTTTCTTTCGCGGAGTAGCGGCCGGAATTTTAAAAAATATGTCATTAATAGAAAGTTGTAGAGTTCATTTATAATGCTGACTGTATTGAATTGAATAAAAATGTATTTGCCTACACACTTAAGGAGAAGCATCTTAGTTTACAAATCCTTGCAGCTTAATTTTGAATACCCGTATTTTCCGGCGTATAAGACGACTTTTGAAAAAAAGTCAACTGAAAATCAGGGGTCATCTTATACGCCCGGTCGTCTTATACGCCGGAAAATACGGTAGGTTTTGTAGAGGTGAGCCTATGGAGCTGACTATTGGTCTAAGTGGGGTTCCTTCTTTGTATACCTTGGGGAGGCCATAAAGCTTAGGGCTTCTGGATGATTTCTCTCTGGGTAAGATTCTTTGCTGGATATCTTCGCTGATGGGGGAGGCTTTTATTTTGGATCTGGTGGTTTTTTCTAGGTAGGTGGTGGGGTCTGTGTTTAGGGGTTTATATGTGGGGTCTTGGAGTAGGTTGGTTAACTTGGTTTGGTAGTTGGATGTGTTCATAACCACTGTCGCGTTGCCCTTGTCTGCTGGTAGGATTATTATGCTGGTGTCTTTTTTTTTTCAGGATTTATCCTTCTTAGGATAAGTTGCTTTTGGGTGGTTTGCTAGTGCAGAGGATGTCGGTGATTTCAAGTCTGATTCTGTTCGCATCATCAGGGTTGGTTTTGGTCAGGCTGGTTTCAACTCTGCATATGATGGTTTCTGTGGGGATTTGTTTGTGAGCGACAGCAAAGTTGAATCCTTTCGAAAGGACATTGGTTTCAGCTTCGCTGAGGATCTTGGCTGAGATGTTGTGCACTGTTTGTTTCATGTGTGGCTGTGAGGGGGGAGGAGTTCGTTTCTGGCATTATTGTAGTTTTCTGGGTTTGTTGGTATGTGTGTCTGTCTTGAGGGTGGTCTGTGTTTCGGCTCTCCAGACAGCGAGTTGTTTGGTTTTGTCCTAAAGTGCGGGGTGAATCTTGTTGCTGAGTCTGAAGTGAAGTGTGAGGAGATCTTTGTTGATTTGGTCTAGGAGGAAACTTTTTGTGTGAAGTTCATTTCTAATTAGGGTCAATTCTGTTCTTTTTAGGATGCGTTTGGTGGCTGCTGTGTTGGTGTGGAATTTCAATTGGAAGCTTATGGGAATTAAATTTTGATCTTGGCAGTTGCATAGGAATGCGAGGTCACAAAATGGAAGCTCTTTTGACTTCAAGTTTTTCGTAAGTCCTGATCAGATGGTGGGTTTCCTCCCCGTAGAGGTGCAATATTTGTTTTCTGAAGTTTTTGCGGGTATTTGTATGTGGATCTTTGGTTCTTCGGGTTTTCTCCCGTGTAGAATTGGAAGTATCTAGGCAATGTTTCAATGAAGTCTCATTCATCATCTTCAGGCTTGTGTCTTCGGCCTTGTGCTTCTCAGAGTAATGTGAGCTTGCAGCTGCTTCTTCCTTTTAACTGCTAGTGGGGGTGTGACTTGATTGGGTCGGGGCTTGGCTGTGTTCTGATTGGCTGGGGGGGTGTTCTCATTGGTTGGGGGTTTGGCTGTGTTCTGATTGGTTGGGGAATTGGCTGTGTTCTGATTGGCTGGGTGTGTGTTCTGTTCCGGTGGGGGTTTGGTTATACTCAGGTTAGTCTTAGTTGCTGGGGGATTTGCTGGTGAGCTGTGATCCTATTGTTTGGCTTCACGTTCGTGGTGGTGCCACATCTTCATGGTGGTTGCTTCGCGTTCATGGTGGTGCCACATCTTCATGGTGGGCATCAGTTCGCTTCATGTATGGATTGGGGGGGTTTGAAGTAAGTAGTGATGCAGCTGCGGTGCGGCTTCTGGTTCGTGGTCGTGTCTCATTTTCTATGTGAGTGTGAGTCTGCTTTTTACGTGGAAGTGTGGTGGTAGCTTCTTGTGTGGCCCTCGTGGGTGTGGGTCTGGTGTCCTTCTTCATGTTAGGTACTCGTTTGTTAATGAGAGTGGGTTTCCAAATGGCTGGTATGTGGGAGGTGTCATCTCGTTTATTCATGCTGTGTGGGCGTTTTTCTATCTCTATGGCTTCTCTGATTATTCTGTTGTTGAAGTGTTTGGTTTCGGCGATAGTTCTGGTATTTTTAAAGTCAATCTTATGTCCTCTGGCTTTGAGGTATTGGACCAGGGAAGAGGTTGGTTCTTTGTTTTTGATTGAGTATATTTATATACTGTATCTTGGCAACGTTTCGATGAGGTCCCACTTGCCATCTTCAGGCTAGTGCTTTCGGCTTTGTGCTTTTCTGAGCAAAGTGTGATCAGAGCTGCCATCTCCCTATATATACTGGTGGGGAGGCTGGCTATGTTGTCATTTCTTAATTGGTTGATGGAGTTGATGTTCGCAGATTGGCTGGCTTTTTCTTAAGAACATGTGTGACTGAAGTATTGTCTGTGTCTATCAGCCTCCTGTGTTGTAATGACCTGGGTAATGGGCTGTGTGATGACCTTCTGAGTTCTATTGTTGTGACATCCTGGGCCTTGTGCTGTAATCTTGTGCTGTGAAAATCTACAAAAACACACACACACACACATATACACATGTGTGTATGTGTGTGTGTATAGTATTCAGCTTTGTTCGGGTATTTTCCCACGTCATTATAGTTGTGCTTTTAAAGTTGTAGCGACATTTCGGCAGAATCTCATCTGCCATCATCAGGCTTGTGTATTATGTTCATCTGTGAGTCAAGCTTTCACAGCCATTTCTGTTTTAAATTTGGTGCTAGCCTACTGTTATGTTAGAATGGTTTTTTCTTCATCCTGATTGGCTGGGAGTCTTGGTCTGTGTTTATTGGTCTTGGAGTTTGCTGTGTTCTGCTTGATTGGTGTTTCTAATATCTTCTATCTGTTTTGTAGCATTTTTTTTTTGTCTTGATTGGCTGACAACATTGTGTTTCCTATATTGGAGGCTTTTTGTGTGGCTTAGCTTTGGGTAAATGGACGGCTATCATTTATTAGGAAGCTAGGTTTCATCTGGGTGCCTGGTTGGGATGTGTTTGAGCTGGAGGTATGGGGGGTCTGTTTGTGCCTGGGTGTTTGCTTGGCTTGTGGTGTGGAGATTTTTTTGTTTGTGAGTGCAGGCTTCCAGATGATTGACAGTCTGGTGGAGTCATCTCTTCTATTCATGCTTTCAGGTCTTTTTTCAATCTCTATGGCTTCTCTGATAATTCTGTGGCTGGGGTTTTCTATAGTGGCTAGGGTTTTGGTGCCATTGAAGTCGTGCTATGACCTGTGGCTTTCATGTGTTGGACTAGTGAGGAAGTGTGTTCCAGCTTTTTTACTGCATTTTTGTGTTCATCCAAGTGGGCACTTATAATTCTATCTGATGTATGTGGCAGGGCATGATGCGCAGGGGACTTCATATATGCCTTGGTTTTCCAGGTCAATTTTTTCTTTGGGGTTTCTTAGGATGGCTGCTATTTTTTTGTCTGTTTGGAAGGCAGTCTTGATGTGATGCCTGTGTAATATCTTACTGATTTTGTCTGTAGTACCTCTTATGTAGGGCAGGACAGCTGTTCCATAGGTCTGTTCATCATTCAATCTCTAATTTTCCAATTAGTACTTAATTCTTATTCATAATTCCCTTATTTCACTCTTCATATCTATTCATCATAAGATATTATCCCAATGTCTATCACACTAGTCATCTTGTCGCTTGATGAGGTGCTTAAGGTTGTAATTTTCAAATCTGAGAGGTGTTTGCATTTAGACCAATAATTCATCCCTCAAAAAGTTTTGCTATTCTTGCTTATTCAGTTTTACATGACTAATTGTCACTTCCTGAACAGAGACCTTCCAAGTGCCCCATTCTCTTCATCCTTCCATGTTGGGCTATTACAATGCATCCTGAACATGTTTCTCACCTTTGGAATGTGATATCCCCTCATCATCACATCCTTTGTGCTTTGCCTGGGAATCCCATAAAGCAAGATATATTTTACACGCTGCATTTCATGAATCACGGCATTGGTGTAGGGCAGCTTCTTCTGATTCTGGTAGGATATTGACCCCGAGGAACCAAACACATCTTCAATTTCTTTCTGGACTTTCTCTAGAAAAATAATAATAATGAAAACAGAAGCTTCATGTTCAATATTGTGTTTTTATTCCTTTGTTCATTTATTTATTCATTTCCCAATTTTAATCCTTGGATGTGTCAATCAATCCTTTTCTTTTTAATTTTTAATTCTTTATTTTAACCAACTTAAGTGTTTAGTGAACATACCATTGTCTGAGATATTTTATTTATACAGTCCAATATTAATAGCAATACTACTACTACTACTACTACTACTACTACTACTAAGAATAATAATAATAACAACAACAACATGTAACAGTGATATCCATTGTCATTGGGAAACTTGGTACTATGTCCAAGAATTTTACAAAACACATCAAGAAATTGCAATTTTCTGCAATAACATCAGCGGAACTGGAAAAAACTGCACTACTCAGATTACTGTACATCTTAAGAAGATACTTGATTAATACCGAGGATGTTGACAACAACCTGTATCAACCATTAGCACCAGTCACTGGTTTTGGTGATACATTTTTTAATTTTCAGTTGACTGTGTTTCATACTTAATGAATAAAAGTTAATAATAATAATAATAATAATAATAATAATAGTAATTGTGTACTGTTTACTTATATATAATCATAATTTTTCATTATTAACTTATGCCTAGTCATAATCTTTTATCTTTTAATTTCTACTTCTATTATCTAGCCACTGATAAAATACATCCCATGTTAAAAAATATTCTGTTTCTTCCCTGTCCTTTATTTTTAGGGTCAGTCAATCCATCTCTGCACAATGTAATATCTTTTTACTTATATAGGGGTGTCCTCATTCTTCCAATCTTATGCAAATACAATTTTCACCGCTGTCAACAACTGTACCAATAAATATATGTTCCCTTTGTTATAATTTTCTGGTATTATATCTAACAAAAATATTTCTGGTTTTAAATCTATATTATAGAATAACAGAGTTGGAAGGGACCTTGGAGGTCACCTAGTCCAACCCCCTGCTCAAGCAGGAGAGTCTATTAGCCTCTACCTAGGATCGAACTCACAGAAGCTGTTGTTTTATCATTTTTTCTAACCATGTATGTATTTTCGTTGAAAATCTTTTTGTCTTTGGACATATCTACCACATATAGTAGTAAGAACCTGATATCTGGTTGCATCTCCAACATTTAGCGGACATGTTTTTGAACATCTTTCAAAACACCTATAAAACATTTTATAGAGATTTTCCTTGTAGGTTGTTGCCATTGTTAATTTATAATTTCTATCTCAGAATTTAGCTACATTCAAAGAAACCGGTTGTGATCCAGTAGTAACACCTATGCATAACAAAGATGAGAATTTCCCAGAATAGTGTACTTATCACACTATAAGGTGCACTCCCCCCCCCCAAACAAAGTGGGTGGAAATGTCTGTGTATCTTACATAGCAAATATTGTGGCAAGGGAGGAGGGGGGTTGGTGCAGCGCCGCCACTGGGGAACGCTGGAGCCTTCGCTGCCGAGCAGCTGATTGGTGATTGGATCGGCAGCAAATGGGCGGCGGTGATTGGCGGTAGCAAACAGTGGTGGTAAGTGGACAGCGGCAAATGGGCGGGCAGCAAACGAACAGCCACAATGGTGATCCCCACCACCTAAAACAGCTGATCGGTGGTATTCCAGGAGGCTGATCCAACTGCCACTCAGCTGCTTGGTGGTGAAGGCTCCAGCATTTTCCAGCGACGGTGGCAGCCCAGCTCAGTGAACTGTTGTGGGTGCAATGGAGGGGAGCCCTTAGAAGCGGCGGTAATGTGCTGGGGCTGCGATAATGTGCTGAAGCTGACCAGGCTGTTTGCTGTTTGCTGCAAAAATGCTAGCCAAATGAACGCTGGATGGATGCTGGGAGACACAGGCAGATTTTTTTTTCTTATTTTCCCCTTCTAAAGTTAATGTGTACCTTATAGTCCAGAGCATCTTATAGTGTGAAAAATATGGTATATTACCAGGTAAGGAGTTTAAAAAGGAGTCTCCAAACTTATAGATTAGGGTGTTTTGACACAAACCTTGTTCCAAAGAAACAAACACGAAACAGAGGTAACAGCAAAACCTTTTAATGATTCTTTATGAATTCCATTCTTTCATGGTTAAAAGGCTGTTTCAAACTAATTGTCTCTGATAAGAACGAGCCTTGCCAAGATAGTGCAAGGCTGCCAAGAACACTAGATAAAGTTGCCAAGAAATAGTTCAAACACAAAGAGTCTCCAAATACAAACTAAGAGAGTCTGAACATCCACAAGGCTTGAGTGCAAAAACTTCTTTGCTTCCTGCTAAGAACTCCGGTTTCTCAGCTGGCTTTTATCTCTTAAGGGAGGGGCCATTACCTTGCAGCCTTATTTCTGAGTCGCCCATGCTGCTGCAGCAGCTGCTCTTTCCTTTGAGCAACCCTGCGTGCACTGGGCACAGGCTCCTCGGGGACCTCTTCATCACTGCTGCCAGCCTCCACAATCTCCAAAGGCAGCATTCCACTCCCTGATGGTCCTGGCCCCATCCTGCATCACACGCAGGCCCCTCATCTGAGTCCTCGCTCTCCGATACCTCAGCCGTCTGCACCTGTTGCTGGCAAACCACAACATAGGGGGAATAATATAAGAGGACTTGAACTGTAATTTCTGTGGCCCCTGTAGCTCATAAAATGTAAAGATCAAGGTTTCTCCTGTCCAGCTGTGTCTGACTCTAGGGGGCACTGCTCATCTCTGTTGCTTGGTCAAGGGACCTAACATTGTCTGTCAGCTCACAAGAGCTGTTTTATATAAGCCCTCCAGAACTACTTTGAGGGGGAGTGTTACAGCATGCTAGATTTACTGACTTTAGAAATTAGGAAAGCATTCTACAAAATAGGTATCTTGCTGGTTTACAAAGGGCAGCCTAACTGCTCGAGAAAATATTTTGAGGTAAATTATTGTTGTTAATTGGAAGGTAATAATTAAGTATGATTACATTGATATTAGTCTTATTTTATTTTTGTTTGCTATACATCGGCTTTGAGAAAGTAAAAGAAGAAAATATATAATATAAAATAGGTGGTAAGACTGAAATGAAAATACATGGGGGAAAATAGTAGAAAATATGTGTTAGGATGAAAATGTTACTGGATTAATGAATGGAAAATTTGAAGTGAAAATTTATTAAAAGAAAAATGGAATAGATAATGATTTAATACGAAACTAGATAAGAAAGCTGGAAATATAATTACTATGTATGTATGTTGTAACCTGGAATCACATTGCTCACTTGAAGAGGTGTATAAAAAATAAAAAATAATTTTAAAAAAGATAAGAAAATATTCTGAGGTAGAGCAGACAGGTCTTGTTCCACTTACTGGTCCTTAACACATTGTTGAAATGTACTGAATGCATGCTCATAGCCCATCAGTAGGAACACCTTCGTGGAGAGGCCAAGTTGATGGAGTTTTAATGAAATAGTTCTCACCCTTATTGGTTTCTAGTTATCCTCTGTAAGAAAAGAGCTCAAAGCTCAAAGAACAGTAAGTTCAGCCAGTGTGTGATGATATCAGTCCATGCATCTGTTTCAGCTTTAGACAGTCCTGCATCCCTCTTTAGTTCAGTGGTTGAAACACTAGGGGCTACCTGAAACATAACGCCTTAGAAATTTGGATTGAAGCCATTCAAGAGAGATCAAGGAAAAATAAGATCCTAGCTGGGCAATAAAAGTGTCCAAGAGGTTTACCTGAAAATAGCTTCAGTGTTGCTGGAATATTTTTTGCTCCTCTGGTAAAATAGAAGGTTTGCATTGTGGACAGTGGTTTTTTGTTTTTTGCTTTTGCATTTTATGTAGTGTAGTTTTGATATGCTCCATGTTTAATGGAGTTGTGGAAAATCATGCCTAAAGATTTAAAGCATTTCTGGACATTTATCCTCCTGTCACGCTGTTAGATCTCTTTGCGAAAGACAAAATTTTACTTTTGCTATTGTCTATTTCAAATACTACCTTAGAGCAATATAGCTGGTTAGGCAGTGGTGGGATTCAGCCAGTTCGTACCAGTAGGGAAAACCGGTTGTTAACTTTCTGAGCAGTTTGGTGAACTGGTTGTTGGAAGAAAACATTAGGGCAGAGAACCGGTTGTTAAATTATTTGAATCCCACCACTGTGGCCAGGACATTCGAGACTCATACAAATCCAAATAATGTTTGTGAGAAAATACAATGTCATCTGTATACAACAAATTTATAATATGCCTTTTTGCTGACTTTGAAGGGTGATCTAATCAATTCAATTTGGCCACAAGTGGATTAATATATACATTAAACAACATACATTCCTGCCCTACTCCTCTCCCTGTTGGCATGGTGGCCTTGTACCCTGAAGTGAACTTTGGATCTAGAGGTCCTATAAAGATTATGCATTAGCAGTAATAATCATCTATTAATAGTGTCTTATTAAACTCAACGTTAAGAAAACTAAGATCATGGCATCCAGCCCTCTCAAATTTCTGCAAATAGGTGGGAAAGAAATGGAGGCAGTGACAGATTTTATTTTCCTGGGCTCCAAGATCACCGCAAATGGGGACTGCAGCAAGGAAACGAAAAGACGCTTGCTCCTGGGGAGGAAAGCTATGGCAAATCTAGGCAGCATACTAAAAAGCAGAGACATCACTCTGCCAACAAAGATGTGTATAGTCAAAGCTATGGTTTTCCCAGTTGCAATGTGTGGCTGTGAAAGTTGGACCGTGGGAAAGGCTGAGTGCCAAAGAATGAAGGCCTTTGAATTCTGGTGCTGGAGAAGACTCCTGCGAGTCCCTTGGACTGCAAGGCGATCCAACCGATCAGTCCTAGAGGAGATCCACCCTGACTGATCTTTAGAAGGCCAGATCCTGAAGATGAAACTCAAATACTTTGGCCACCTAGTGCTGGGAACGATGGAGGGCAAAAGAAGAAGAAGGGGACGACAGAGGAGGAGGTGGCTGGATGGAGTCACTGAAGCAGTCGGTGTGAGCTTAAATGGACTCCAGAAGATGGCAGAGGACAGGAAGGCCTGGAGGAACGTTGTCCATGGGGTCACGATGGGTCGGACACGACTTCGCAACTAACAACAGCAGCAGCAACAACAACAAAAGAGTGTCCTTGGTAATACTTTTAGGATAAAAAATGATGGAAATACAAACTTACTGAATGAAGACAAATGTATGTGTCCCGGGATAATATTGCAGAATCCAATATGGGTTGGTCACTGGAACCAGAGTTTAGTCTTCCAAGCCCATTGTCAGGGGACTTCTCTGTACCAGAAGGCAGACAACACACTTGCTGGAGAGAAATTCCCTATGTGAACGAGCTCCAGCATGACCCCAAAAGCTTGGAAGAATAATCCTCTGGTCCTGGTGACCCACCCAGATTGGATCCTGCTACAAACTTAACTTTCAATATTGTTTTTCCCTTATTTATTTATTTTCCAATTGTAATATTCAGTCTTAACAGTAGAATTTAGGCTAACCTTCCAATTAACCCCATTCTACTTTTGAGGATCAAAGGCGAATTGAACTTTTAAGGTTTCTGGAATATGACTAGATCCAGCGGTGGGATTCAAATTTTTTTACTACTGGGTCTGTGGGCATGGCTTGGTGGGCGTAGCAGGTCTTGGTGGCTGGGGCAGGGGAAGGATACTGCAAAATCTCCATTCCTTCCCCATCCCACTGACCTGCTTTCCAGCTCTGTTCTCCTATGCAGGACAACCAAAGGAGACCCAGCCAATCAGCTGGGAATTGGGAGGTGGACAATAGAAGGGGGCGGGGCCATTCAGAGGTGGGATTTGCCAGTTCTCCAAACTACACAAAATTTCCACTACCGGTTCTCCAGAACTGGTCACAACCTGCTGAATACCACCTCTGATCCAGTCCAAACTGATTCAGAACATTGATGTAAATTGGTGATTTAATTAAAAGATGACTCTCCTCAGACAAGTCACTCACCTGATTTTAATTCCAACCAATTTAGAAATCTGGTTAATTTTTTTAAAAAATTCATAATTGTTTTGAAAATAATCCAGATGAAATTTTTTCCAAGCCCCTCTTATGTTCATTATCATACTCTACAGTGGTCTTCTACCTGCAATTTAGGCTGCAAGCGGAAAACAAATCTAAAAACTTTGACAGATTGCAGCATTTAAAATGTGCTCAGTTATTTTCCTTTGTACTGATTTCTAGTTTTTTGTTCCTCACACAATATTTTTTTGATATCATGTTTCTCCAACAATACGACCCCCCCCCCCAATATTTTCTAGGCATAAGGTGAAATTAAGCCCCTCCCCCCCAAATTTAGGCCTATTTTAAAACATGCGAAATGGGGGGGGGGGAAGAGCAGGGGGGAACTTGCCATTAGGAGCACCCCACAGGCAGCCATGCCTTGCCACCAGCTGCTCCTAACAGCTGGTCATGGCGGTGTGTGGAGAGCTCCCTACCTCCGCCGAGCGCTTTTGCTGCAGACCCAGGTATGGTGCTGGTTGCAGGCTGGGTCAGTGGGCACGTGGGGACAGCGTGGATGTCGGCGTTGGCGCGGCACTTTTCATCGCAAGACCTTCAGCACCCGCCACTGCTGCTTTCCCTTCTTCCCGTGCCGCTGCCATGTTTGGAGTGCTGTGCATTCCTCCACCAGCAGCGTTTCAGCTGCTTCTCAGGCAGGGAAGCCACCTCCGTAGCTTCCATAGGCCGAAGGTCTCGTGACGTAAAGTGCCTCGCTGCTGCTGCCAACATCCATGCCGTCACCACCCGCCTGCTGACCTGGCCTGCACCAGCACTCGTGGTCTGCAGCAAAGGCGCTTGACGAAGGTAATGAGCCCTCCAGGTTCTGTCATGATCAGCTGTTAGGAGCAGCTAGTGGTGAGGCATGGCTGCCCGCAGGATGCTCTAAGTGAGGATGCACTGGGTGGGATTAAGTCATCCCCGAAAAGACGTCTTAGCCATTTTTTGGGGGCTCAAAAAAAAAATAAGGCCTAGCCTTATTTTATGAGAAACACAGTATCAAAGAAGGCTCTCTGTTTGTACAATCTCTGCTTTCCTTTAATCCTATTAAGCTCATGTTCATAATTTTAGGTTCAGGAATCCAAATAGGAAAACTACTGTGAAGAACACATTCAATTCATCATTTAGCCCTTAATATTTCAAATACCTTCAAATAATTCTTCTGTGTTCTAGAATCTGAGACTTTTCCCCACAGCCCAGATTTCTCTCACCTTGGATGTCGGGATGATTTGTCAAGAGGAGCAGAGCCCACATCACAGTAGCGAAGGTTGTCTCTGTTCCAGCAGAAAAAAAATCAAAAATACACTGAGCCAGGTTCTCTTCACTGTAGGTAGAATTGGGGTCCTTCCTGCTCTGATGTTTAAAATAGAAAATAAAAATTGCAATGAATTCTATATAACTTTCCTATAGTTGCTTTTGTTTCTGAGTTTCTGAGGGTTCTCCTAGAGTCACAACTTCTGCTCAAATAGCAGGTGGCAGCCATGGCTAAGAGAATCTTTGAGCAACTTCTCCTGTTGCCTTTTCCTGGATCATGAGGCCCATGCAGTCACTCATATACTGTTTATCTCTTGGTTGGATTATTGCAACATGGTCTACATGGGGCTACCCTTGAAGAGTATTTGGAAGTGATAACTGATGTAGAACGCAGTGGTGTGGACAGTTCCTGAGGTCACGCAGACGGCCCATGTAACACCACTGTTGTATGAGCTGCACTGATTGTTGGTGGCTCCTAGATCTAATTCAAGGTGTTGGATATTCCCTATAAAGCGCTTTATGGCCTGGGTCCAAGGACCCATCTCACTTCAATGGGAGTGCCCTTATACCACTCAATCCAGCAGAAGAAGCCCACTTCAGATCTCATCTGCCAAAGAATTTCAGCTGACAAGTTCCAGGACAGGAACTTTTTCTCCTGTGGTCCCTGCCCTATGGAATATTTCCTCCCTGGAGGGGAGGTAGGTCTCCAGTCTTCTGATCAGTGGTGGGATTTAAAAAACTTTACTACCAGTTCTGTGGACATGGCATGGCTTTTGGGTGTGCCTTGGTGGGCGTGGTAGGGGAAGGATACCGTAAAATCTCCATTCCCACCCCACTCCAGGGGAAAGTTACCACAGGTTCTCTGAACTACTCAAAATTTCCGCTACCAGTTCTCCAGAACTGATCAGAACTTGCTGAATACCACCTCTACTCCAAGATGATTAAGGGACTGGAAACTAAAACATATAATGAACGGTTACAGGAACTGGGCTTGGCTAGTCTAGTGAAGAGAAGGACCAGGGGAGACAGGATAGCAGTGTTCCAATATTTGAGGGGCTGCCACAGAGAGAAGGAGGGGGTCAAGCTGTTTTCTAAAGCACCCGAAGGCCAAACAAGGAGTAATGGATGGAAACTGAACAAGGAGAGATTCAACCTGGAAATAAGGAGAAAGTTTCTGACAGTGAGAACAATCAGCCAATGGAACAGCTTGTTCTCGGAAGTTATGGGAGCACCATCTCTTGAGACTTTCAAGAAGAGATTGGACTCCCATCTGTCAGAAATCATGTACAGTCTCCTGCTTGGGCAGAGAGTTGGACTAGATGACCTACAAGGTCCCTTCCAATTCTGATAATCTGTTATCTGTTGCTGTTATTTTTTATCTGATCTCCTGAGAAAGCTAAAAAAAAGGGAGTCTGTTGGTTGGCTTGTGACTGTAAAGACACTGAGCATGTGAAATGGTGAGCACAGTGCTAAGCCACTTCAAATCAATAAGGGTCTTATTGATTCTGGGTCTATTCTCCAAAACTTTGGAAAGGACAACCTTTTTTTTCCTTGTTTTAAAATATTTTACATTTTTATTTATAGTCAAGGCTATGAAAGTATCTGTCCTTTCCCAATCTTTTTAGGGATTAAGTATGAATTCATCAAAATCCCTGCCCTATTAATACTTTTTCCTTCATAGTGGAACATGAGAGGCTAACAAACAGAAGCCATTCATTTGTTTTCCCCCACCTTCCACGCCTAACAACAGCAGAGGTATAATATAGTTCTCATTTCAAAGCATGGGATAGATTCACAAATGGAGCTGAAGAAAAAAGAAAGGAAATCCAATATGAAGGAATATTTTATCAGCAGCTCCGCCTGTTTATTTACAGCAAGGAATATAATTATAATTGCCCATTTATTGAACCGCAATAAATCCATACCTTCTCCATCTGAAGAAGATAGTAATCAGTGAAATCTTGTGGCTCATGCAGAGAGTGAAATTCCTTGTGTTTCTCTATTTCCTGCTTTGCAAATGCAAGGATAACATCCAGAGAAGCAAGGACTTTCTTGTGAGGGCCTGGGAGGTACTTCATTAACTGTGGGAACAAATCATACACCTAATAGAAAAAGAAGAGGAAAATTTATTCCCTGCCATAAGTAAAGCAGGGAAGGGTCAAACCCATCATAAGTCATGAGTCCCTGCGTGACCACAAGAAAATGCCTTGAATGCCTTTCTTTACTCCCATAAATTTCCCTAGACTGTAAGTAGCTCAGATTCTTGTAGAGAGCTTAAGCTTGCAATAAAACTTTGCACACAATTGAACTGCCTGAATGTCCTGATTTCTAATGTCATGGACATTAGAAATGTCTATGGCACTTGATTCACTTAATAACTATGCTGACTTGCTTAACAACTATTGTGTTTTTTTTTTCCCTAGTAGAAAACATGACTCACCACATGAAAAAAGTCACCCAAGAATTTTAAAATAATTTTAAGAGCTTGAACCAGCTTCTGGAATTCTTCATCTTCTGCAGAAAACTGATGTCCGAAAGTCAAAGCACATATGACATTAGAAATTGCATTTAGTACTGCAAATGAAGGGTCAAATGGCTGTCCTGCAAAGGAAGATACATTACATAAAAGGGGGATAATGAATTACATAAAAGGGGGAGAAGCCCAAACTGAGTAATCAGTATTGAGCAAAAAAAGAAACTTCAAAAGAATCCCATCTAACTTATCAGGCAGTAAAAAGAAACTTCAGGAGAGTTGTATTTTCAAACTTGCAAGACTCTATTAATATAGTCTTATATTAATAAGTCTTTCTGTTGGCAACTATAAAACATATATAACAAATGTTTTATGAGTTGACATTCGGCTCCCCTCACTTCTTGAAGGTGACCTATACGACACACAAAAAAAACCAAATTGATTGCAGGTATAAAAACTTATGCTCATGGAACCTCCCCCCCCCCCCCCCCCCGGGTTGGTTGGATTTTCTGCCTGGAACCTTGCTACAAGGCGATCGGCTTAGATGTTCCTACTCTTTACCCATGATGCCTCTGATAAGGGATAGCCCTTCCACTTGATTAAATATTGGAGTTGTCTCCTGTGCCACCTCAAACTGAGGATTCGCTGCACCTCATAATGGGTTTGGCCTCCTATGACCACAGGGTCTGGGGGCTCACAAGGTAGAGGCCTCAGCATTGATCCGACCACAAGTTTTAATAGGCTACTATGGAATACCAGGTGTATTTTCCCTAACAATCGGGGCAACTTCAATTGCACCATGATTGAGTTGATGATCTGTACTATGGGGAATGGTCCCATGAACTTTGGCCCCAATTTCTTGCTAGGGAGTTGCAATTAGTTCATCTTGTCATATCCCTTGTCTAAGCAATTTAGGAGACTGGCATGGAGTGAAGGAACAATAATGGGAACTCTCCATTTATTTTTATGAAAAACAAATGAAATACATCTATTTCTGTTTAAAATACTCAGAATGGAAAAGATGGGAATTTGAGTCGTTATCCTGAATGACATACCTTTTGTTTCACTAAAGACCTCCACCAACGTCTGAGCTGCAGATTCTATTTGATGCTCAATGCTTTTCTTCCCTAGTCCCAGTTTCCGCAGAGAAGTGATGCCAATGCGCCGCTGCTGTTTCCAGTTATTGCCATTGGAGAAAATTATTCCTGAGGGCATCAGCAGACAATGATAAATGATTCCTGATTACCTTTGTGTTGAAAAAACAGTTAGGTCCAGTCCTTGCCAAACAACTCTCTGAATTTCGGGTGGGAATACCAAACCCTTGTGAGAGATTGGCATTTTTGTAAAATTCTGGACATGTTATTTTTTTTGCTTTACAATTATTATTTCATTTTGGGATTCACATGGACACGGGGAGACATACGTGCTGTGGTGACCATGGGTGCAGTGCTTGCCAACCTCTATCATACATGATGGACATCAAAACCTTCTAAGATGGTGTAATTGTTCATGTACAAGAACTTCCGTTATAGGCACCAGGGACAGGATCTTCTCATGATTGCACAATCCAGTGGTGGGATTCAAAAAAAATTACTACAGGTTCTGTGGGCGTGGCTCAGTGGGCATGGCAGGGGAAGGTTACTGTAAAATCCCCATTCCCTCCCCACCCCACCAACCTGCTTTCCAGCTCCATTCTCCTGTGCAGGGCAACAAAAGAAGAGAAGAGCCAGCCAATCAGCTGGGACTCGGGAGGCAGAGAATAGATGGGGGCGGGGCCAGTCAGAGGTGGGATTTGCTAGTTCTCCAAACTACTCAAAATTTCTGCTACCGGTTCTCCAGAACTGGTCACAACCTGCTGAATACCACCTCTCGAACAATCCATCTGCACCTTCTCCTCACTAAATTGAAACCAGCCACCAAAATAGGCAAATGGCTTTTTTTATTCACCTAGTTTCATCAAGTTCCGTTCTTTGGCATTTATGTGCCAACGATTGATTACAATGTTTTAAATTGCTTTTATAGGTTTTAGTTTCAGTGGTCAGTTAACCCAACCAAAACCCAAAAACCCTGATTACAATGTCCTCCATTTCTAGATCATGCAGCCATTTTTTTCTGAGATAAACGTTAAGTCTATTATGTAACTACCAATTGGGTGAGGTAACTAGGGGGAAGCTCATGGTTGCCATAGGAATTATAATTCCTAAGCAACATTAGACCCATCTGCAGCTTTTTGTAGTTGAAACTACAAAACCTAACCCTTTCATTCCCCAGTAAAATGTGCTCAGATAGTTTATTCATCTTCCATGATATTAAGTCTGGATGACATCTTTTTCCTGATGGACCTAATATCTGCCACCAATTATTATTGCCAACAGCCTGAGAGCAAGGCTGTTAGCAACCCATGAAATACTTATCAGGTAATGGGTAACTGCACCAACTGCTGATAAGTTATTCTGGCCTGGCCAGCTCTAATCATCATCTAATTGCCATAAAACCTGGCCCATACTTCATAACCAGTGGTGGGAATTCCAATAATTTCACAACTGTTTCTCTGCACTAATGACCTGGGTAGGCGTGGCTGGGTGGTCATGTGACTGGGTGGGCATGACCAACTTGACATCACTTATGGCGAGGGGCGCTTTGCTTCACCGTGGGGATCCTGCAATGGTCGTAAATGTGAAAAATGGTCATAAGTCACTTTTTCAGTACCATTATAATTTTGAATGGTCACTAAATGAATTGGTGTAAGTCAAGGATTACCTGTACAAAAATACAAAAAAGTTCTTTGTTTGTGTAGGAAGTTAGCACCCACCCCTCTCCTAGAAAATTGAAATAGTCTAGGAAATATTTAAAAGGCAGAATATTATATCTCCCTGGATGAGAAAAAGAGAAATATGTTTTAAAGACAAAGCAGCTCTCTGCAGCTCCCTGCCCCCCCCCCCCCCCTTCAGCTCCAGGGTGATGGGATTAAGGATGGCCCTCAGGACCTGATAGGATGACCCATCTCACCACATGTTCTGGGAAGATTGCATTAGCCAGCACTCAGGTGAAGCCATGTGGTTCAGACCAAGCCTACAAAGTTAAGACCCCCGCCCCTGGAGTCAGACAGCCAATGGGATTCATTTCTTGCACAGGAACAGGAAACACTAAGGTGGGGCCCTACAGAGGTTATATAAGGGTCTCTCAGCATCTTGGTCAGCCCTTCTTCCCTTCTCTTCTCACCTTGAAGCATGTGATCATCTTTCTCACATGGCTCCAAGCCATGTGGTCCTGCTGTCCACCATTAAACCATCTTTCCAAATAGCCTCCATGTTTCCAGTGTCTTTTTTCCCCACTTGGAACTGAACCCAGAAGGATATTTCTTTCAACAATTGGCATCCAAGCAGATGGGACTCCAAGTTAATCTAACCAATGGACCAGACCCAGGTAAGATTCCCTTGCCGGCAAACAGACCCATTGAGTCTGTGGGTGAGTTTTTCCTGGACCTTGGCCATTTGGAAAAAAGGTTTTAAAGGGGTTTTGAGTGTTGAGCTCAAAAGCTGTTTGGAAGGAAGGTGAGTACCTCTAAATTCTAAATTTAAAGCATGGAAAAATGTGGGAAATGTGTGTATGCCTGTGTGTGAGTGAGAAACACTCTGTGTGTTCTACCAAAAGAGCTAGTATCAATTATATTACTGTTTATAACAATGATATTCATGTTATTTGTTTAACCAAGGTAATGTATCTTCCTTATATCACTAATCCTTTCACATATTTCCCTTTTTTTCCCCTGTTTTTGTCTGCTAGCCATTGATGAGTCCCAAGGGGGGAAAAATCAATTTCTTCCTTTTCCTTAATTGTAAGTGTTAGCTTAGTTTAATCACATCTTCTTCATCGGTTGGGATTTGTTCACCTTTTCATTCTTGAGCAAATACTATTCTCCCTGCAGTCAATACATGTAAATTACATTCCCTTTGTCATACCTCAATCGAATAGCCAAAATTTTTAGAATCTTGTAACATTTTCAAGTTTATCCTTGCTTTTTTTTTCCTTGCCAAATATATTTTAATATTGTTTAATTTTTCAAAATATTTTTTCTCCAGTTTTATTGGTATTGCTTGGAATAAATATAATAATCTTGACAGGATATTCAATTTTATGGTGGCTACTCTTTCTATCAATGATAGTTGTAGATTTTTCTACTTAACCAAATTTGTTTTAATTGGTTCCACCAATTTATAATAACTTTCTTTACTACTTGTATACCTATTTTCTTCATTAGTTCTTTTTCTATATGTCTGTAAGCAATTATTTTGATTTTTTTTTCTTTATTTATTTTCAGTCCTGCAACTTCACCATACTCTTCTATTTTCCTAATTAGTTTGAGTCCATTTTCTTGTAGGTCTTCCAAGAAAAAGAGCAAATCCTCTATAAATGCCTATAGTTTATATTGTTCCCTTTTTATTTCCATAGCTTTAATTTCTATCTCTTGTCTAATATTTCTATTTAGCAGTTCTAATATCAATATGAATAGTAAAGGGGATAGTGGACATCCTTTTCTTGTGCCTTTTTATATTAAAATTCTCTGTCCTATTTCCATTTTCTATCACCTTTGCCATTTGTTTATGGCAAATTGCCTTTGAAGTTAAAATTATTCTCATATTGTTTTAATCTATCTCTTAGGCAAAAAAGCCATTTTAATCTGAATATATAAATTCATTTAGAAACTTTTTTACTCTCTGCCATTATTAAAGCATATATTTTATAGTCAGTGTTCAATAAAGATATGAGTCTATAGTTTTTTTATCTGTATTAAATCTAAATCTTTTGGAATCTAAGTAATATTTGCTTTCATCCACAAATTTGGCACCTTTGCATCAATCAATATTTCATTATGGACTTCCAACATTGATGAGCCTAAAGTATCTTGTAAATATTTGTAAAATTCTGCCTGCAGCCCATCTGGCCCTGGTGTTTTATTATTCTTTTGTCTCTTGATCACTTCTGATAATTCCATCATTGATATTTGTTCATTTAACATAGTTTTTATTTTTTCGGGTACTTTAGGTAATTCCACGTTTTTTCCAAATATTGTTTAATTTTCTCTTCTGAAACTTTTCTTGCTCATACAGCTTTTCTTAACAATCTTGAATTATTATTTTTATCCTCATTTTGGTAGTATAAAGTTCCTTTCTCATCTCCTGTAACTGTTACAACTGTTAAATGTCTCTGACCCCTTCAGATATTAATTTTAAATTGTTAAGAATTAAAAACACTAAGAGAAATTGTCTTCTCCCAGTCTGGTCTGGCCAACTAGATTGGATGAGGAACAGAGTCAATTTTCTTTCCTTTTTGTGCTTTTAAAAAAAACCCAAGGTTATTAGCGAATGTTCTAAGTTCATTTACAAGAAAAGTTTCATCCTTGCATTTACTGTGTGTTTAAATGATTTTATCTGTTCATCCTTTTTCCTGAAGCTTGTGAATCCAGTTTTTTTCCTTTTTTATCTGCTGTGTCTCCATTTTGTTGAAACTTATTTATCTTTTTAGTAACTGCAATACTAATGTATTATTCTTCATCCTCAAACCATGCCTGTAAGCTATCTACCCCCCCATCAAAATCTCTAATCCTTTTACAATGCCTTTCCTGGTTGAATTACCAGCAAAGGGGGAGGGGACCCTTGTTCTATGTCTTCCAGGCCTGCCACATGTGGAAGCAGATGCTGCCCCCTAGAGACATTCCATCTATTGGAGTCAGAAATTGGGCTTGGATCCAGTCTCCACTGAAAGTCATTACAGCAAACCAGAGTGGGCAGACCTTCCCAAGCCTGACTGACCATCCATACCATCAGGCTAAGCCTATGCCACCCAGAGACATGTAGGAAAGGACCCTGAGATGGACCAGTAAAAGACTAAAATATTCTTTTCAATCCCCAGAAGACAGAATGATTATGGGGGGAGGGTGGAAATTCATTGTAACTGGAAATTCATTGTAATGTGAAATCCATTATAATGTTTTCCTTCTTGTATCATTTATATTGTAACCAGTTTGATGTACTCATGTAAGGATTGTATTTGAGAGTGGCTGGCCCAGCAAGTTCTGAACACCTTGTACTTCTGTCTGGTGGGAGGGAAAATTGTCCAGCATGTTTGTATTATCTGTATTGTAAAACTAGCTGCATACACAGGCACATACAGAGACACACCATTTAGAATTAGATAGAGGCTAACCCCTTTCACCTACCTCCACACAAAGCTGCTCCTCGCTTCGTTTTAATGTGTTTTTTGTTTTGTTTTGTTTTTGTTTGCTGCTCTGAGGCACTAAGGCCCAAGCAGTCATGTTGCCCTGCTAATTCCATGGGGGAGAGGGCATCTCCCTCAGGCAATTCTTGAAGAGATAGCAGAAAAGAGATCTCCAAACCCCAAGTCCTGACTGTGACTCACAAATGATGCTGCCCAGTTGCCCAGTAAAGCAGGATATGTTGCACTGGTGGTCTCATGAGTAGAAGTCCCAGGGCTCATTGTGTGTAACTTTAAAAATACTAAATAGCCTGGTTTGCACACTGGCTAACCTCAATTTGGCCTCACAAGCCCTGGAAGCAAAGAGCTAGGCAGGTAGTAACCATAACCTTGGATATGGGCAGCCTGTAATTTAAAGGTTGTGAAGACTGTATAGAGGCTTGTGCTTACAACCTGACTGTAAGCTCACAAAAAGTACATCAAACATCTGAAAATCATTTGGCAAGAAAAATTGGATACAGCTAAAAAAAAACAAAAAAACAGAAGTTTTCCCAGACCTTCATGGTTGAAAGCTTTTGGGAGCTACTGAAGGAATCCTTTTCTGTTGCCTCTTTTTCAATGCCTTTCCTTTGCATCAGAAAAAATTAAAAGCACCCATCAAGTTTCCCTGATCTGATCACCTTTTAATCTTTTGTCAAAACTCTCACGTGTTTTGAAAAAAAAAAAAAGAGGGATTATTGTTGAAAGAAATATCCTTCTGGGTTCAGTTCCAAGTGGGGAAAAAAGACACTGGAAACATGGAGGCTATTTGGAAAGATGGTTTAATGGTGGACAGCAGGACCACATGGCTTGGAGCCATGTGAGAAAGATGATCACATGTTTCAAGGTGAGAAGAGAAGGGAAGAAGGGCTGACCAAGATGCTGAGAGACCCTTATATAACCTCTGTTGGGCCCCACCTTAGTGTTTCCTGTTCCTGTGCAAGAAATGAATCCCATTGGCTGTCAGACTTCCAGGAGTGGGGGTCTTAACTTTGTAGGCTTGGTCTGGACCACATGGCTTCACCTGGCTAATGCAATCTTCCCAGAACATGTGATGAGATGTAATCCTATCATTTTCTGAGGGCCATCCTTAATCCCATCACCCTGGACCTGAAGGCAGGGGGGAGGGAGCTGCAGGAAGTTGCTTTGTCTTTAAAACATATTTCTCCTCTTCTCATCCAGGGAGATATAACATTCTGCCTTTTAAATATTTCCTAGACTATTTCAATTTTCTAGGAGAGGGGTGGGTGCTAACTTCCTACATTTGCAAAAAGCTGTCCTATATACCAATCATTAGATTAAAAATGGGGGAATACACACTGAAGATCAATAATAACCACAGCCATCATGGAAACTTAAACCATTCCGTCTGAATACCTTTCTTTTCCTCAGCAATACCTGCAACCTGGAGTTAGAAATCAGGCAGAGTGCCAGAACACCTTGAGGAATTAACTTAGTTAAAATGCAATGATAACTATCAGCAGCCAACTCTTGCTCATAAAATGATGGGCTGCATCTCACAAAGACTGGAAGAATGTTTCTGGAAACTGGCTCAATTTAGTCCAACCTACCAAAAACATAACTGTAAAAGACAGTCTAGAAATAAAAGTTAAAATAAGCCAAAAAAATGGTAAGAGAACACCTGTCTGATCTTGATGAATACAAATCACTGAGACCTGATGGATTACATTCCCAAGTTCTAAAAGAGCTGGAAGATGTCATCTCAGAACTACTGTACCACATCTTTCAAAAATCCTGGTGCACCGGGGAACTACCAGACGATTGGAAAGGAGCTGATGTGGTTCCCATCTTCAAAAAAGGGAAAAAACCAGACCCAGGAAATTACAGACCAATCAACCTAACATCAATACCTGGGGAGATACTGGGAAAGATAATAAAAAAAACAGATCTGCCAACATCTAGAAACAAGTAAAGTAATAACTAAAAGTCACCATGGATTTGTTAAAAATAGATCATGCCAAACCAATCTTATTTCATTTTTCAACATAGCAGCTAAATTAGTAGACCAGTGAAATACTGTGGATATAATATACTTAGACTTCAGCAAGGCATTCGACAAAATAGATCACAATCTACTTCTAGGTAAGATTTTAAAAAGTGGGATAGATAGCATCACCATCAGATGGATTTGTAACCGACTGACAAACCATATTCAACAAGTAGTCCTTAATGGTACTACATCTACATGGAAGGAAGGAAGCAGTGGAGTACCACAAGGTTCAGCAGTTGGGTACCATTAAGAAAGAGCAACCAGGATGATTAGGGGACTGAAGGCTAAAACAGACGATGAATGGTTGCAGGAACTGGGCACGGCTAGTCTAGGAAAGAAAGGACCAAGGGAGACATGAGAGCAGTCTTCCAATATTTAAGGGGCTGCCACAGAGAGGAAGGAGTCAAGCTATTCTTCAAAGCACCTGTAGGCCAGACAAGGTATAATGGATGGAAACTGATCAAGGAGAGATTCAACCTGGAAATAAGGAGAAACTTTCTGACAGTGAGAACAATCAACCCATAGAACAGCTTTTGCCTTTGGAAGTTGTGGGAGCTTCATCACTGGATGCTTTCAAGAAGCGACTGGACTGCCATCTGTCAGAAATAGTGTAGGGCAGTGGTTCCCAAACTTTTTCAGTCCACTGCCCCCTTGGTGCTACAAACTCATCCTCAGTGTCCCTCACCCAGGGGTGGGATTCAAATTTCTTAACAACTGGTTCTATGGGCATGGCCTAATTTGTGGGCATGTCTTGGTGGTCACATGACCAGATGGGCATGGTTTGATGGTCATGTAACTGTGTGGGCATGGCCAGGTGGCCATGTGACTGGCAAACCAAATATAAGTGGTCCTTGCTTAATGGCCAGTTGCTTAGTAAGTGGTCTAATTTGACTGACCTCCCCAGAGTTACCTGTTTTTAGCGTGTTGACAGCCATACACACACACACACACACACACACACAAACACACACACCCTTCTAACCCTACTAGATATTTCATTCACTGTCTCCTCCCTCCCTTTCTTTCTTTCTTTCTTTCTTTCTTTCTTTCTTTCTTTCTTTTCTTTCTTTCTTTCTTTCTTTCTTTCTTTCTTTTTTCTTTCTTTCTTTGTCTTTCTTTCTGTCCCTTCCTTCCATCTCCCCTCTTTCTTTGTCTATCCTTTTTCCTCCTTTCTCTCTCCCTTTTTCTTTTCCCTTTCCCTTTCTTTTCTTTCTTGACTCTTCCTTCTCTCTCTCTCTTTCTCTCCCTCCCTCCCTCCCTCCATATCCCATTCACTTTCTCCTCTCTCCCTCTTTCTTTCTCTTTCATTCCCTCTCTCTCTCTCTTTCCCTTTCTTTCTGTCCCTTTCTTCCATCTCCCCTCTTTCTTTTCTATCCCTTTTCTTCCTTTCTCTTCCTTTCTCTCTCCCTTTTTCTTTCATTATTTTCTTGTCTGTTCCTTCTCTCTTTCCCTCTCTTTCTCTCTCTTTCCCTCTTTCTTTCCCTCTCTCTCTTTCTTTTCTCTCTTTCTCTCTTTCCCTCTCTTTCTTTATTTTCTCTCTCTCTTTCTCTTTCCCCCCTCTCTCTTTCTTTTCTCTTTCTCTTTTTCTCTTTCTCTTTCCCTCTCTTTTTCTCTCTCTCTTTCTTTTCTCTCTCTCTTTCCCTCTTTCTTTCCCCCCTCTCTCTTTATTTTTCCCTCTCTCTTTCTCTCTCTTTCTCTTTCCCTCTCTCTCTTTCTTTTTTCTCTTTCTTTCTCTTTCTCTTTCCCTCTCTCTCTCTCTCTTTCTCTCTCTCTTTCTCTCGTTCCCTCTCTCTCTTTCCCTCTCTCTCTATCCCTTCCTTAATCTATCTACCTATAGATTAAGGTGTGGCCTAATCTGTCAAAGGCCTGGGCTAATCCTGCATCACCCCGTTTCCCCTTTCAGAAGCCCTGGCCCTTAATCTCCCCATTTCCTCCCCCATGACCGTCTCTTACATCATCCCATGGCCGGGACTTTACCTTCCTCCTGTGGCTGGCTGCCACGGAAGGCAAGTCAGGGCTGAGCCATTGTTGTCGCTGGGCTCCCCGCCAGCCCATGTCACCCTTGTCACGAATGCCTGCAGCCACTGCGTGTTTTTTTTCGGTGTGGTTGGACTGCAGTCACTCTGAAAAAAAACATGCAGCAGCTGGAGGTTTTTTGCAGTGAAAATTATCGACCTCCAGCTTTGCTCTGCTTCTCCAATGCGCCACTGCGGCCGCATTCTAGGAGCCGGCCGCGCAGGTCCACCCCATTGAGCCTGCTGCACCAGACGGACTTGTCCAAGCAAGTCCAAGTGGAGTGGTGCAGCAGTCAATGGAGTGACCTTGCATGGCGGGTGCCTAGAACACGGTGGCGGTAGCACATTGGAGAAGAAGAGCAAGCAAAGCCAGAGATCGGTAATTTTCGCTGCAAAAAACCCTCCAGACACCACGTGTTTTTTTCGGTGTGGCTGGACTCCAGCTTTTTGCAGCAAAAATTACTGACCTCCTGCTTTGCTTGCTCTGCTTCTCCAACGTGCCACTGTGGCCGTCAGTGATTGTTGCACATGCACAATAAGGACTGACTGGGCAGGTAATGGAGGAGCAGACAGAGAGGAGCCAGGGGCCCATTTTACCAGTTTTCCAAACTACTGGGAATGATAATGAACTGGTAGAATCCCATTCCTGAATTGCGCTCTGCGAGGGGCCCATCTCCAGCACCCCCTGCCACTTATAAGCGCCCCCTGCCATCCCCCTTGCCTCTTAGTGCCCCCTAAGGCATCCCCTACATCAGGGATAGGTACTGCCCACTTTGGGAACCACTGGACTATATGACTTACAAGGTCCCTTCCCACTCTGTTAGTTTGTATCTGTATCTGAAAATGGCAATGTCTAAATCAATATATGAAAGTTATGGATGTGTATAATATTTTGGTATAAAGTGTATTAAGCAATATTTATTTTGCTTGTCTAATTCATGTAAATCATTTTGTTTACTACATCTTACTCTCTTTTTCCTGTGCTATGCATAATATTACCACAAATTGGAAGAGTTTGATGGTTATTAAGGTACAATTTCTTACAATTTGCACTTACCCCTTCCTTTCCCTAAATCATTCAAGAAAGCAGTCTCTCCTCGAACTGAGAATTCTTCTGGGAAGTTGGTCATTCCTTCTTTCACAGCTTTGAACCCAGACAGTATTATTGAAAGTTGTTGCCCGTACCAGAAGGAGTAAATATTTCCATATCGTTTTACAGGCTGCCAAGTGAATCAAAGTTGAGAAATGTTGCAATCAAATGCACATATTATTTCCATTTAATATTATATGCTATCTACAGGTGTTCTTAAATCCTGAATTCTAAGGTTTTTCACCATGTGTAATTCTCTCTTTATAATTCTTTTTTTCTCTCTCTCTTTAAGATTCTTGCCAAAAAATTTCATAACAATGAGAACAATCAATCAATGGAATAATTTACTTCCAAAGGTTGTGGGTGCTCCAACACTATAATGGAACCCAGGCAAAGAATGTAACTTTCTTCCCTGGGCAAAAGTAAGTTACTTTGCTAAGAGAACATGGAGCTGGAGAACACACCAGAAGTGGATATGCAGTTAATTTAGACTGTATAAGTACCAATATCTAGGTCAGTGATATTGACCTAGTGTATGTGCGCACGCATGCGTGCACCCATGATGCAGTGCACGTACTCCCCTGTGCTGCCCCACCTCCCTGCACATGCGTGCACATCTCCTGCATGCCCCCTGCCCACCACGTATATGTGGCAGATACCCGAAAATCAGCTGGCTGGCAGGAAGCGTGTGCACATGTGCAGTGAAACTGAACTGGGGCAACGGATCATGTGCTGGCAGAGATGGTTCGGTGTGCCACTTCCGGTCATATTATCTTCTTCTTGTGCCATATCCATCATCAGATGTTGGCGATCATGTTGGTGATCCTATTCTTATCAACAGTCACACGAAAAAGTGCTGTTGTGTTTTGTCCAAATCAGTCCCTTAGATTTTGCAGCCATGATGTTTTTCTTCTGCGTGGACCTTGTTTGCCTTCAATCTTTCCTTGGAGGATTAAGTGAAGGATGCCATATTTTTCTTCTTTCACTTTTTTATGGTTTTGATGATTTCCTTTGGCTTTCCCAGGTGGCTTATCACCTCTTCATTTCTGATTTTGTCAATCCAACTTATACATAACAGCTGCCTGGTCATACTATACTACATACAATACTAGAGAAACACTACGTACAATACATACAATACTACATACAATTCTGGTCATACTGTACTACAGACAAAGCAGATATGAAAACTGTTCTATTCCTGTCCTCTCCAACTAGCTACAAGAATCATTAATTAAAATAGAAATTACTCTTCAGAACTCAAACCCAGAACATGTTAGAAATTATTATACAATTGCAGAATTAGAGGGGCCATTTGTGCTATAAGGTTCTACCTATTGTCCACCATAGGAACCTAGAATAAAGCATCTTCAACAGAAGAATGTCTAACTTCATTTGAGCAAAATGAAGGGAAATCCACCCTCTCTTTGAAGAATCGGTTCCATTATCAAACATTTATGGGTAAGATGGAACTAGAAACTGCCTTTTAAAAATTCAATCCCATTATTTCACATTGTTTTCAGTGAAGTAGTTATAAGCAGCTCTTACCTAAATATTGCGGCATGATGAATTATACCATAATTTTGGTATAAAGAATACAATTGAGAATTATCTTGCATACTACTAGTTGAATTAAATACCTTAAGGAAGTAATCTTCACGGATCCAAAGCCCAGCTGCCAGGAAGGACCCAAGGAATGGCAGAGCCAAAGGCCTGGGAGGCAAATATCTTCGGGTCCAAAGTTGTTTCAGGAAGCAGAGAATCAACAGAACAAACAGCAAAAAACCCAAAATTGTTCCTATCACCATCATTGTTCTGCTAGTTCTTTTTCTTTGATGCTCAATACTACCGTAAATCTGGAGACGGTCGTATCCTTTTTTTCTTATGCTTTTTCTTCTGCCTCTTGTTTTACGTATTCATTGATGGAAATGAATAGCAAGACATTTTTTTATTATCTGTTTGATTATCACTGATTATTTTGTCAACAAGTTATTATATTAATCCACACGAATGAAGTTCCTTCTGACCCTGCATCTCTCAAATAATAGATTTCTTTAAAAAAAAAAAAAACTAGGAGTGTATAATCCAGAAGGTTCTTAAAATGATACCATGTCAGCATTATTTGAAAATCATGATGAAATCACGATGAAAAGCACGGTGTTTCATACGTCCATGAAATCTTATTGGGCCACAGAGATATTATCTAGTCCAAGATAATGTCTCATACTTATCCTTTTAAGTCCAGCATCAGGACATTATCATGAAAAAGAAAAACTCACTCAACTTTGCTTATCTTCAAAAACGTCTTCAGGAAGTTGAGAACAATCTCTGGTTGTTGCGCAGCCTTTTGCAACTAAAAACAAGTGTAACCACTATGCTAATAGGGAAGGGCTGTTGCAATAGATTCTGCAGCAGCTGTTAATGATTGAATGGTGTTCTAAATATAAGCAGCAAATTATAATGCTTTGGAGTTGGGCAATTGTTCCTGATGTGAGTATTTAGAAATACCTATTTAAAAATTATGACTACAATCTAGGTCCCTAACCTATTACTATATCTGGAAATGATCCATACTAAAGCTTTACCAGGAACAGTTGCCCAACTCCGAAGCATCATTAAACCCAACAAAGCTCATGTGGCTTGAGTAGCACCTAGCCATTTATTGTGACATTGTGCCTTGCCTTATGGCCCAATACTTTTATTACTCTTTTTAAACTACTGAATGCCTAGATATGTTTCATTGGGTACCAGGCCCATGCCTGAAGGATAAGAGTTGCCCCAATTCACTCCTTGAATCACCTTCTTGCTTGTTATTAATTTAATTATTTACCATGTATAAATGGTCTCATTCACCAAAATGACTATAAGTAAAAGTAAAGGTTCCCCTTACACATATGTGCTAGTCATTTCCGGCTTTAGGGGGGCAGTGCCCATCTCTGTTACAAAGCCAAAGAGCCAGCACTGTCCGAAGATGTCTCCATGGTCATGTGGCCGACATGACTAAAGGCCAAAGGTGCATGAAGCGCTGATCCCTTCCCACCAAGGTGGTCCCTATTTTTCTACTTGCATTTTTTCACATGCTGTCGAACTGCTAGGTTGGCAGAAGCTGGGACAAGCAACGGGAGCTCACTCCGTTATGCGGTGCTAGGGATTCAAACCGCCAAACTGCCGACCTTTCTGATCGTCTTAGCCACTGAGCCATCGCATCCCCCCCCCCCAAAAAAAAAGTGACTGTGGGTATTATGCAATACATGACTTTATTCCTTGGTGGTGCAGGCTGTTAATCATCTAGCACTTAGTGCAAGCTGTCTGCAATTAGTGCAGGTTCGAATCCCACCAGGCTCAAGGTTGACTCAGCCTTCCATCCTCTCGGGGTAGGTAAATTGAGGACCCAAGATTGTTGTGGGCAATAAGCTGACTTTGTAAAAATGCCACTTGGGGGGGGGGGGGGGGGCAAAAGCCCTAGTAATAAGTAGGCATATACAATGGAATGAAGGCTATTGCCGAGCACTTAGCATGGTGCTCCATAGACTGTAAGCCGCCCTGAGTCTCTGGAGAAGGGCGGCATATAAATATAATTAAAAAAAAAAAATTCCCTAACTGCTTTGGCTCCCAGCCCACCCCATATCCTTGATTCTAAAAAAAAAAAAAATCTCTTCCTCTGCTACTTAAGTGACACATGGTATTAAGAAGTATGTGAATGAATGTACCAATCTCTTGTTGACAAAATACCAGCGCTAATTACACAGATCATCAAAAGACACATTGCTATTAGTTTCCAATCAATGAAGTACAGAAACCAGGAAGAAAAGCAAAGAGAGTTGGATAAAAGGAAACAACCACCTCCAGATTAACTTGGAAGCATCAAAGGGAAAGATCCAGAAGGACAATGATGGCAATAGGGGTGATTTTGTTCATTTTGCTGCTTGCTCTGCTGATTCTCTTCTTCCTGAGGCAACTTTGGACCCGAAGACATTTGCCTCCCGGTCCTCTGGCTCTTCCCTTCATTGGGACCTTGTTGTCAAATGGGATAGGACTTCAAGAAGATGTTTTGCTTAGGGTAATACCATAATTTTAATTATTTTCTTTGTACCATAGTTATGGATACATGCACTAACCTAGAGGAATATTCTTGCATGATGAGGAATTTAATCAAGTGATGGTGATGATACTTGATTACTTTTGTCGTCCTGCAAGAATATGCAAGCCGAGACCTGCTTTCCATCGTTTCGCAGGGCAGGATGTGAAAGAATAGGGCAGGATGTACATTTTCAGAAGGCAGATTTTGGCTCAATCGGTCCAATAAAACACTGATAATAGAACCAATTTCTTGAGAGAGAGGGTGGTTTCCCTTTCACTCTGCTCAAATGGAAGCTGGACATCCCACAGTGAAGATGTTTTATTTTGTATTCCTGCACTGGACAACAGGTCAAACGTGACAGCTGAAATGGTCCTTCCTAATTCTATAATGGCAAAATAGTAATGTTCATATATTGCTTTGAGTTTATATAATCACTAATTACAATCTCCAGTAAAATGGAACTGCTAGTATTAACATGAAGAAATAAACACAGGAGCTTCTTCTGGAAAGAACATTAATAGAACTAAAATGACTAGAGGCACAGGCATTTTGCCAATATTTTTTCCAGGTGCAATTCAAAGTGTTTCTATATCTGCCAGCCCTTCCTAGCTTGCAACCAAATTCCCAAGGGACTGTTTTTCTCCCAGCTGTTTCTCCCCATCCAATTCTGTCCAGCAGATTGGGCTTGTTATGGATTCTGTCCACCAAGGAATGGCGATATCCCTTTTCTGTGGTAGCCCCTATCCTTTGAGACATTCTTCCTCCAGAAATTAGGATATCCCAACCCTGCTTGGCTTTCATAAAGCGATGAAGACAATGGTTATATGCCCAGGCCTGGGATCATGAGTGTATTAAGGGCATCTGTTTCTTGTTAATCATGGTATCTATGGCAATAGTCACATCTGGTGACCATATATATATTTATTTTGTACTGTTTTAATTTTTTATGTTGCACACTGTACAGTATATGTGATTCAGATGAGTGAGGAAAGGGGAGGGGGAGGAAGGAAGGAAGGAAGGAAGGAAGGAAGGAAGGAAGGAAGGAAGGAAGGAAAGGAAGGAAGGAAGGAAAATACGTACAAACATGTAATTATTGTAATTCCTCAAATACAACGAATTAAATAATCCATAAGTACAATGGTATGTGTGAAAGACTTAGGAAGATGGGACTAAGAAATGCTGCCTAGGGAACAGACAGATAAGAGAGAGCATAATGCAGATCTAGACAGTGGCAGGGCAAGAAATTCAGAAGATACCTTTCCTAGTTTCTTGGACTGTAAAAGAGACAGGGGGAAGAACTATTCTTTCAGACTTGCAAAATTCTATTAATGTAGCTTTACTGTAAAATAGAATTAGATTATCTGATCGTGTTCCCTGTCTGATCTACCAACCTAATAATGCTAACATTAGGTCTATTTGTCAGGTTTCCAAGTGATGAAATCCATTTAAAAAGAAAAGAACAAAGTACATCTTACAAAACAATTTCTTTTATTTAGGAAAGCATCAAATTGCCAAAGTCCATAGTAATTCCAGATCTGACACAACCCGGAATTACCCCACAATATTAAAAGTTAGAAACAATCCCCAAAAATCACATTCTCCGATAGAAGTAATTCAATGTTGCTTGGCATCATAAATCTCCACCTCTAGGGGCCCAAGCACAGACAGATCATTTTCCCATGGGAAGAAGAATCACCTAGCCTAAACAACTCTCTCTATCTCCACTCCTCCCCCCTTAGGAATGTGGCAAGCCCGAAACCCTTCTCCCCACAACTACCACAGAGAACGTAAGAAAAGGAATATATACCGTATTTTCCGGCGTATAAGACGACTTTTGAAACCAAAAAAAGACAACCGAAAATCCGGGGTTGTCTTATACGCCGGGTCGTCTTATACGCCGGAAAATATTACGGGCGTCGCCGGGAGACGCTCCTCCCCTTCCCGAAGAAAACAAGATGGCGGCCGCTCTGCCGGCCCATCATGCTCCGCGGGAGGCCTGGTCGTCTTCCGTGTGTGTGGGAGAGAGACCGAGAGAGCCGCCCTGGGGCCGGAGGAGGAAGGTTGTACGGTTGGCTGATGCGAGCGCGAAGGAAGGAGAAGCATTTACAAATCCTTGCAGCTTAATTTTGAATACCCGTATTTTCTGGTGTATAAGATGACTTTGAAAAAAGTCAACCAAAAATCGGGGGTCGTCTTATACGCCCGGTCGTCTTATACGCCGGAAAATACAGTACTAAGCCTAACTAAAATGGCTACACTTATGTCAATTTCGGGCTTGACACTATTCTTATCATTTCTATTCTTATAATTTCATATATTTATTTTATTCATTAATCAAAGTTATACATTGCCCATTTCATCTAAGTGACTCTGGGCGGTTTACAAATAAAAGCCATACAGCCATATAAATACATAGATTAAAAACAAATTAAAAACAAGAATAAAATCAAATTAAAATTTGGTAAATGTCTATGGAGATTCTCAGTCATCGTATCATGGTTGTTCCAAAGGTGCTTTTTCATTGAAAATGTTTTGCTTCTCATCTTAGCCAACAAATTAAAACCAAATTGAAGAATTCCCAATACCAATAAAGAAGGATATTTGTAGCTTAGGGTTGAAATGAAGGATCCTTGGTGCTCTCTGAGCTTGGTTGTTTTTTTGCAGACGTTTTATTACCACAACTAGATAACATCCTAGTACTGAAGAAGCTGAAAAGCTTCTTGGATGAAAAGCAAAACATCTTCAAGGAAAAACAAAGTCCAGTTGTCTTTTGAAAAAGCATCTTTGGGATGTTAAAAATTGGTATACTTGCCTAAGCTTTTCTGTCTCTCTTTAGAGCCCTTCTTTGTCTTCTACTGAGCTAATGGTAGCACTAAGAGCAATTTAGGTTCACCAGGGCACTATTCTCCTCTGTTGAAGATGATGTCTGTCCCCAACAGTGTCTTAAGGCTCCCTATAGTCTGAAAGAGTTTTACCAGATTCTTGGGGCTACTACTGAGTAACAAGGCCCTCCTCCATGAAAGGGGTCTCCAACCTTTTGGACCTCAGGGACCACCAAACTCATAATTTTAAATCCCGCGAACAGAGACCCTGGGAAAATCCCCAAAAAAGTCTGCTGGAAAATTCCCCACCCTGTTTTCCTACCGATCGATCATTCTTTATTTGAGATCGCAGGATACCGTCTCCAGGTCCAATCTCAGGGGGGAAGAGAGAGAGAGAGAGAGAGAGACTTTTGGCTTCATGCAAGGAAAGCAGCAGAAGCAGCAGAACTCTTTCTTTCTCTCCCCTAAGCTCTGCCAGAAATGAGTATTTGCTGGCACAGCCTCTTGGAGCAGGATGCCTTGCAGGGTCCCAAAGACTCATTTCTGACAAAGTTTGGGGAGAGAGAAAGAAAGACTTTTGCTTTCCTTGTGTCCGGCCAAAAGCAGAAGAAGAAAGAAGCGGAAGGAAGCAGCCCGGTGGCCAGGGCAGGTGCGTGGGGCGAATGGGGCAAGTTCATCCCCTCCACCCTTCTCCCCCTCCCCTCTCTACCTTGTGTTGTTTGCAATGCAAGCGACACAAGCCTTGTGTTCCCATGGGCCATGTGGGTGGCACAGCCTTGTGTTCCTGCGCAGCCTGGATTAATTGCTTTGGGGGTGACATTTCTCTGCAGACTACCAAAATTTTCTCATGGACTACCAGTGGTCCTTGGCCCACTGGTTGGTGACCACTGCTCCACGGTATCTACATGACTTATACATCACATGGAAGTAGCTCAATTTTTGTTTACAACTCACCCAATAGTTGTAAACTATATGGATGGTATTGCTGTTGTGGCCAATTTTTATTCAGGTTACAACCCATCAGATGAAGAACAATTCTTCATCCCAAAATCCTGTAGATCAGGGATGTCAAACTCAATTTCATTGAGAGCCACATCAGGGTTTTGTTTGACCTCGGGGGTGAGGGTTTGGCCAGGGTGGGCGTGGCCAGCTCAACATCATTCCTGCTGGGGGCGCCTGTGGCAGCCTGAGCATTCTGCCAGTGAAAACAGGCTCCCAAGTTCCGTTTTCGGTTGCCACAGCCTCTTGCAACTCTCTGCCAGTGTGTTTTCACTGGCAGAGGGTTCCAGGAGGCTATGGCAGCCGAAAACGGAGCTCGGGAGCAGGTCCTTCGCTATTTCCAGGGCGGTTCCATGGGCCAGATCTAAGTACCCCATGGGCCAGATCGGGCCCCCAGGCCTTGAGTTTGACACCCCTGCTGTAGACTGTCCTATCAATATAACAACCAGTTGGAAAATTGAAGAGTTTGTGGCTTTAAAAAGCACAGGGCAAAGAGGTTGAGAAAGCTTCTGAAAATCATCCAAACTGTAGCCTTCAAAAGATGTGACTCATGAATAAGCTCTTTCAAACAACCATTGGCTCACATTTCTGTCAGTCACAGGAGGAGTGGGCAATAAGAATACCCTCTCTCATCTAAGGCAAGGGGGAATGGAGCCAACAGATAGGAGAAAATAGTGGATCTCAGGCAGGAATCTTAGAGAGCGAGAAAAGAATTTTAAAGAGCAGAGAATTGCATAATTCAGGATTTAGGGAAACTGTTGGTAGAGTATGGTAACTGCACAAACCCTGTTTTATTTGATTGTAATATTTCTCATCTTTGATTCCCCTGGCAGCATGTAAAACCATATGGAAATATATACTCCATGTGGCTCGGACCTTACCTTGTGATAGTGCTGTCTGGATTCAAAACTGTGAAAGAAGAAATGGCCAGATTCTCAGAAGAATTATCTGATCGACCAGATGATCCTTTCTTGACTGCTGTAGGAAAAGGAATGGGTAGGTGCAAATTGTAAGGAATTGTATCTCAATAACCATCATACTATTATAATTTGTGGTAATATTATTCATACCATGGGGGAAAAAAACTAAGACATAATAAACAAAATGATTTAAAGGCACGATATAAGCAAAATAAATATTGCTTAATTTACTTTCTGCTGATCTCACCAATTTTGTCCAATACCAGTTTCTCCATCTTTCTCTTCCTTTTGACATAGATAGATAGATAGATAGATAGATAGATAGATAGATAGATAGATAGATAGATAAATAGAGAGAGAGATAGATAGATAGAGAGATAGATATAGTTATATAGACATATGCAAAATACCACTCACACATCATCACAAAAACTCCAGAACCGTAAAGCCTACAAACTTGAAATTTGGCACATATGTTCCTCTTGGCTTCTAAGTGCTCACTAAGAAATAATTTTTCGAAATGACTATCAGAGCATTAGTATTTCCTATATTATTATTACTAACATGCTCTGATGCTAAGGAGTTCTACTCCCTCTCCCCACCTGAAAAGAAATCTGTTCCAAATGCAAAACACTAGGAGAGGAGAAGAGTTTCAATTTCAGTTTTAGTTTCGCAGCATCAAGCAGCTTTATTACAGAACAGTTGAGCTAAGCCACGCCTAGGCTCCTTGCTGTCTCCTCCTTGTTCATGCAGCAGATACTGTTTCAGTTTCCAAACACACTGAGAGGACGCTAGCCAGATGAATACTGATGGATGCTGGTAGGCGGTAGGCAGAAGCAGAATTTTTTTTTTAATTTATTTATTTATTATTAACATTTATATACCGCCCTTCTCCCTAGGGACTCAGGGTGGTGTACAGCCAAATCAAACCCCGAACAATACAAAGTTAAAAAGAAATTAAATAGTGGCTGTTTAGATTAAAACAACCCTCCCCCCTAAATTAAAAACCCAAGTTAAAACCGAATTAAGGAGACAATTAAAACTGTCTCAGCCCAGGCCAGCCTGCTCAAAGAGCCAGGTCTTCAACGCGCGCCTGAAGGCCCTCAGGTCCGTGCTGGTGCGTAACTCAGGTGGCAGAGTATTCCAGAGGGCAGGGGCCCCCACAGAGAAGGCCCTACTCCTGGGGGCCGCCAGACAACACATAGCGGCTGACGGCACCCGGAGAAGGCCCTCCCTGTGAGAACGCACCGGTCTGCTGGAGATCACCGGCAGAATGCGGTCCTGCAGATAACCTGGCCCAAAGCATATATATATATCCTAAATATATATAACCAAACTTGGTACACAGAAGACTTACTCTCTGGAAACAAATACTGTGGGTGGGTGTTCTGTGAAGATACAGCCTACAAAGTTGCCATGGTAACGACTTCATAGTACTCTACACTTCACAAGAGGGCATTTGTAGGGGCACCTCCCTGCACCAAATATGATATTTCCAGCTGAAATCCAGAGAGATGTTTGTCAACAACTAGATCTAAGCAGTTTTTAACATGAATGTTATCAAGAATAATTTCTTGTCTGCTGATGCTCACAGGAATTATTCTTTCCAATGGCCACACCTGGAAACAGCAACGACACATTGGCATCCGTTCTCTGAGGAAGCTGGGCCTGGGGAAGAAAAGCATCGAGCATAGAATAGAAGAAGTTGCTCAGACATTGATAGACAACTTTAGACAAACAAACGGTATGTAATTTGGGGTAATGACAATGGCTCAAGTCCCTATCTGCAGAAATCTTTTCCATTCTGAGCATTTCGATTAAAAACCTGTGTATGTGGTTTGATTTTTCTATTTCTCAAACAATTAGTTCCAAATTCTTTTCCTTCTCCCCCTTAGAAATCATGTTCCCTAAACATTCATTATAAAATATCTTCATTTGCAGGACAACCATTTGACCCTTCGTTTCTGATACTAAATGCAGTTTCTAATGTCATCTGTGCTTTGAGTTTTGGACGTCAATTTTCTGCAGAAGATGAACATTTCCAGAAGTTAATTCAATCCCTCCAAACTATTGTGGATTTTTTTGCTGGCTTTTTCCATATGGTGAGTCATTTTTCTACAAGAGAGACAAAACTCCCTCCCAAACCTATATTTCCTCCAGTATTTTCAGGGAGTCGTATAAGGCATGGAGGAAGCCTTGCAAATACACACTCTGATGCTAAGTTCTGCTCCCCCTCCCCACCTGAAAAGAAATCTGTTCCAAATCCAAAACACAAGCAGAGGGGAGGAGTTTCAGTGTCAGTTTTAGTTTCACAGCAGCAACCAGCTTTAGTACAGAACAGTTGAGCTAAGCCACGCCCAGGCTCCTTGCTGTCTCCTTCTTGCTCACACAGCTAATACTGTTTCAGTTTCCATGTTTCAGTTTCCAAACAGCCCTCAACTCTCACACACTGACAGGGCACTAGCCAGATGAATACTGATGGATGCTGTAGGCAGAGGCACAATTTTTTGCTCCTTATTTTCCTCCCCAAAAACTAAGCCCGATCACATAATTTCATAGCGGGTCTAGAGCTAGTCTATTTATAATATATATATTATATATTATAAATTATATATAGGCAATTCTTTTATAGGCAATATATATAATATATATTATATATTATATATATTGCCTATAAAAGAAGCCTTGACAGCCATCCAAAATAAATACAACCCCCCCAAGCACATCCTAGATCTGACCAACCACTGCCTATCCAATACATACTTCACCTACAATGGACAAAAATACAAACAAATAGAAGGAGCACCCATGGGATCACCCCTCTCACCTGTCATCGCAAACCTTTACATGGAACACTTTGAAACACAAGCTCTAGAAAAATATGATCACAAACCCAAACTCTGGCTCAGATACGTAGATGACACCTTCATAATCTGGCCACACGGGAAAGAAAAACTGAACAACTTCCTCACACACCTCAACAGCCTACACCCCAAAATACAATTTACCATGGAAACAGAAGCTAACAATCAACTTCCCTTCCTAGATGTCTTAGTATACAAAAAATCCAATGGCTCCCTAGGACACACCATCTACCAGAAGAAAAAAAAAAAAAACCGCTATCTACACGCACTCTCACACCACCACCCAGCTCAGATCAATTCCGTAGCTGAGACACTCATCTCCAGAACAAAATGCTTAGCCGATGAACAACACCTAAAAACCGAACTACACACTCTCACTAACGTACTAACAGCAAATGGATTTCAAAGAAGAAAGATTACTCACCTAATCCAAAAAGAAACCCCAACCAAAATCCAAGACAGAGAACAAGAAACTGGCAAAGCCCTCCTCCCATATATAAAAGGCACTACAGACAAAATCAGCAAGATCCTCCAAAAACACAACATAAAAACAGCATTCTGCACGAACGGAAAAATATCCACCATCCTAAGAAACCCTAAAGACAAAATCGAGTTAGAAAACCAAGGAGTATACGAAATCCCGTGCACCTCCTGCCCCACCACATACATTGGACAAACTAACAGAAGGATAAGTGCACGCATTGAAGAACACAAGAACTCAATCAAAAAAGAAGAACCGACCTCTTCCCTGGTCCAACACCTCAAAGCCACAGGACACAAGATTGACTTTAAAAATACCAGAACTATCGCCAAAACTGAACACTTAAACAACAGAATAATCAGAGAAGCCATAGAGATAGAAAAACGCCCACACAGCATGAATAAACGAGATGACACCTCCCGCCTACCAGCCATTTGGAAACCCGCCCTCATTAACAAAAGAGTACCTAACATAAAGGACACCAGACCCACACCCACGAGGGCCACACAAGAAACTACCACCACACTTCCATGCAGAAAGCAGACTCACACCCACACAGAAGATGAAACATGACCACGGACCAGAAGCCGTACCACAGCTGCATCACTACCTGCTTCAAACCCCCCCAACCCATACATGAAGGGAACTGATGCCCACCATGAAGATGTGGCACGACCACGAACGCGAAGCCAAACAACAGGATCACAGCTCACCAGCTCAAATCCCGCAGCAACTGAGACTAACCTGAGTACAATCAAACCCCCACCAGAACAGAACACACCCCCAGCCAATCAGAACACAGCCAACCCCCCAACCAATCAGAACACAGCCAAACCCCCAACCAATGAGAACACCCCCCCACCCAATCAGAACACAGCCAAGCCCCCACCCAATCAAGTCACACCCCCACTAGTAGTTAAAAGGAAGAAGCAGCTGCAAGCTCACATCACTCTGAGAAGCACAAGGCCGAAGACACAAGCCTGAAGATGATGAATGAGACTTCATCGAAATGTCGCCTAGATATTTCCAACTCTACGCGGGAGAAAACCCGAAGAACCAAAGATCCACATATATATATATATATATATATATATATATATATATATATATATATATATTATATATATATACTTTGTATTACAACACCCTGTTAAGCCCCAATTAAGGGAGAAAGCATACTGCTTTCTTTTCTGTCTTTCGGCTCATCACCAGAGACCATACCGACAGAAAGCTATTTGTTTCGTTGTCTTTTCTTTACATGTGTGTAAGGTTTTTAAGCTGATAATTTTTAAATAATAAATAAGGGAGACTAGTATAGATCTATTTCGAGCTAGTTAGCTCTCTTCAGCTAGCCATACCCTTACTGGGATTCGAACCAGGGAAGTATTACATGTGAGGCAGTTGTAATTGCCTCTACACCACTGGCTCTCTCCTTATCAGCTCAGGCAGGGGAATACAAAGTATATACTTATTATTTATTTATATACTTATTATAATATATACTTATTATTAGTATATACTAATACAAAGTATATACTTATTCCCCTGCCTGAGCTGAGTATATACTAATACAAAGTATATACTTATTCCCCTATATACTACAAAGTATATACTTATCCCCCTACTTATTCCCCTGCCTGAGCTGATAAGGAGAGAGCCAGTGGTGTAGAGGCAATTACAACTGCCTCACATGTAATACTTCCCTGGTTCGAATCCCAGTAAGGGTATGGCTAGCTGAAGAGAGCTAACTAGCTCGAAATAGATCTATACTAGTCTCCCTTATTTATTATTTAAAAATTATCAGCTTAAAAACCTTACACACATGTAAAGAAAAGACAACGAAACAAATAGCTTTCTGTCGGTATGGTCTCTGGTGATGAGCCGAAAGACAGAAAAGAAAGCAGTATGCTTTCTCCCTTAATTGGGGCTTAACAGGGTGTTGTAATACAAAGTATATACTTATTCCCCTGCCTGAGCTGATAAGGAGAGAGCCAGTGGTGTAGAGGCAATTACAACTGCCTCACATGTAATACTTCCCTGGTTCGAATCCCAGTAAGGGTATGGCTAGCTGAAGAGAGCTAACTAGCTCGAAATAGATCTATACTAGTCTCCCTTATTTATTATTTAAAAATTATCAGCTTAAAAACCTTACACACATGTAAAGAAAAGACAACGAAACAAATAGCTTTCTGTCGGTATGGTCTCTGGTGATGAGCCGAAAGACAGAAAAGAAAGCAGTATGCTTTCTCCCTTAATTGGGGCTTAACAGGGTGTTGTAATACAAAGTATATACTTATTCCCCTGCCTGAGCTGATAAGGAGAGAGCCAGTGGTGTAGAGGCAATTACAACTGCCTCACATGTAATACTTCCCTGGTTCGAATCCCAGTAAGGGTATGGCTAGCTGAAGAGAGCTAACTAGCTCGAAATAGATCTATACTAGTCTCCCTTATTTATTATTTAAAAATTATCAGCTTAAAAACCTTACACACACATATATATATATATATATATATATATATATATATATATATATATATATATATATATATATATATATATATATATATATTATTATTATTAGTAAGTGCTGTCTGTTACTGTCCACTGCTAAGAGTCTTCTTTACTTGTAGTGGGAAATAAGTAACTTTTCCTCTTCCTTTTCTGTAGGTATATGATTTGTTCCCCACAATAATGAACTACCTCCCAGGCCCCCACAAGAGAGCCTTGGCTTCTACAGCCTGGATCCTCTCCTTTGCAAAGCAAGAAATACAGAAACACAAGGAATCCAGCGCTCTTCATGAGCCACAAGATTTCATTGATTACTATCTTCTTGAGATGGAGAAGGTATGAGCTTATTGTAATTCAATACATGGGCAAGGAAACAAGGGAATTACTGTATTTTTCAATGTATAAGACGCACCTTTCTCCCCCACCACAAAAATGTGGGTGGAAATGTCTGTGTATCTTATACAGCAAATATTGCCAAAGCCCCGCTCACCCACCGGCCCCTACCCTTCGGCCTCTGCCTCCCAGCAATTTGCCTCCTTGCAGCAAACAGCAAACAGCCTGTTCAGCTTCAGCACAGCCTGATTTAGCACAAGCAGCTGATTGTCGGCTGGATCGGCCTCCCGACAATCAGCTGTTTCAGGCTGCAGGGATCACCATCACCTATTGCCACCTCCGCATGCCCCATTTTCGGTCTGTTCCAACCCCACTGCCTGCAGGCCAAAAATGGGGCACGTGGAGGCTGAAAATAGGGCCAAAAACAGGATGTGAAGGCCAAAAATGGAATGCGCAGAGGTGGCAATAGGTGATCCCTGCAGCCTGAAACAGCTGATCATCGGGAGGCCGATCCAACTGACAATCAGTTGCTTGTGCTAAATCAGGCTGTGCTGAAGCTGAACAGGCTGTTTGCTGTTTGCTGCAAGGAAGCAAATTGTTGTGAGGCGGGAGGCAGATTTTTTTTTCTTGTTTTCCTCCCCCAAAGCTAGGTGCATCTTACACTTTGGAGTGTCTTATCATCCGAAAAATAGGGTACTTGTTACTGTGTATTAATAATTCACCTGTGGAGGTAGTTAGCCACATCAGGTTTCTGGGTGTACAACTAACAAAGAAGGCTAGCTTGGTCATTCAACAGTGAGACACTGATGAAGCAGGCACAGGTACACCTGCATTTTCTGTGTTGTATGAGAAAAGTACATGTTCCTTCTCCTGTCCTTACCACTTTCTATAGAGGAACGATCGAGAGCATCATGTCATATTGCATTACTGTCTAGTTTGGAAGCATTACTGCTTTGGACAGGAAGGCAGTGCAGAAAATGGTGAGGATGAGCAGAAAAGATTATTGGTGATTCACTTCCTTCTATCCAGGACATGGTACATAAGCGATGCTTGGGCAGGATGCACAAGATTGTCTGGGACACATCCTCTTTTCCTTGTTACCTTCTGGGAGAAAGAAGGCTTTGTAATATCTAAAGCAGAACATTCAGATTCAGTCACAGTTTTGTACCAAATAGTATCAACACCTTGTGAAATCTCATTTCCTCTTTCCACCTATGTATTCAAAATGGACCGTGATTTATATACATCTAAATCATTCTGCTTTAAATTTGGTGCTAGCCTACTGCTGTGTTAGAATGTTTTTTTCTTCATCCTGATTGGCTGGGAGTCTTGGTCTGTGTTTATTGGTCTTGGAGTTTGCTGTGTTCTGCTTGATTGGCGTTTCTAATATCTTCTATCTGTTTTGTAGCATTTTTTTTGTCTTGATTGGCTGGCAACATTGTGTTTCCTGTATTGGAGGCTTTTTGTGCGGCTTAGCTTTGGGTAAATGGACGGCTATCATTTATTAGGAAGCTAGGTTTCATCTGGGTGCCTGGTTGGGATGTGTTTGAGCTGGAGGTATGGGGGGGTCTGTTTGTGCCTAGGTGTTTGCTTAGCTTGTGGTGTGGAGATTTTTTTGTTTGTGAGTGCAGGCTTCCAGATAATTGACAGGTCAATTATGGTCAAGAGAGTCATCTCTTCTATTCATGCTTTCAGGTCTTTTTTTCAATCTCTATGGCTTCACTGATAATTGTGTAGCTGGGGTTTGCTATAGTGGCTAGGGTTTGGGTGCCATTGAAGTCGATGCTATGACCTGTGGCTTTCATGTGTTGGACTAGTGAGGAAGCGTGTTCCAGCTTTTTTACTGCATTTTTGTGTTCATCCAGGCAGGTACTTATTCTTCTATCCGATGTACGTGGCAGAGCATGATGCGCAGGGGACTTCATATATGCCTTGGTTTTCCAGGTCAATTTTATATTTGGGATTTTTTAGGATGGCTGCTGTTTTTCTGTCTGTTTGGAAGGCAGACTTGATGTGATACCTGTGTACTATCTTACTGATTTTGTCTGTAGTATCTCTTATGTAGGGCAGGACAGCTGTTCCATAGGTCTGTTCATCTTCTAGTTCTCCATTATGTCTCAGTGTGTTTTTGTGGATCAGGCCTGCGATTTTGCTTTTGTAGAAGCCATTGGCTGTCAGTACTTTAGTCAGGGTGTATAGTTCAATCTTTATGTGTGTCTTGTCTGCCAGGTGTTTGGTTCTGGCAATTAGTGTTTTGGCCACAGAGTTTACCTGTGCTGGGTGGTGGTGGGATTAGGCGTTGAGGTAGTGGTTGGTGTGTGTTTTTTTCTGGTATATGGTGTGTCCTAGTGTGCCATCTGTTTTTTTGTAGATTAGTATATGTAGGAATGGTAGTTGTTTGTTTGTTTCCATTTCCATGATGAATTTGATTTTGGGGTATGTGCTGTTTAGGTGTGTTTAGGTGTGTTGACCACTCAGTTGCTGAAGTCGTATTTCCTGCAATCAAGTTTGATGCAGTTAACCATGAGTTTGTATCTATTGTGTGCTCTTGTATTGTTATGGTTGAAGCTGAAGTATTCATTGACAGGTAGGACATTGCAATGTATGATTTTATATACTAAGATTGAACCAAAGGCGGTGTAGTTCTAGGTTTTCTATGTCTAGAATTTCAAGTCTGGTGGCATAAGGTATTCTTATATTAAATTCTTATATTATATTCTTAGCAAATCCTGATTTTAATGAAGAAAATGCTAAAGCAGAAGTGAATTGATCAATAAGTATGATGATCAGGGATTGGGATATTCTCTATTCTAGGCTAATATATATTATATAATACCTTTGAATGAGCTGGAAATACTTCTTACTTTTCAGTAATGTTTGAATTCTCAAGTGACAGTGCTGGAAAAGAATGCAACTGCATAATTACACCTAGTGGCAACTGCTTCTAAGCTAGAAGATTTAGTAGGGGGTCGTGCAAACCACTATTCCGAATAATGCTATTTATGGGGGGGCACTGAGGATGAGTTTGTAGCACCAAGGGGGTGGTGGACTGAAAAAGTTTGGGAATCACTGCTCTAGTTAGTAGTACAATATTACTGGAGAAAAAGCTTCGCAGGGTTAAGGTAACAACTTTTAATGCCTTTTTGGCAATGTTGTTACAGTGGGCTCTAGCACTTAGTTCATCAGAGATGAGAACTCCAAGGTCCTTGATAGAGTGAGATAAGGTCTTGTCCATCCAGCTTGTATTTTATTTTATTTTTAATCTTTTCTTGCCAATATGTAAGACAGAGCATTTGTTTGTTGAGATTTGAAGTTGATTTGCGACACAAAAGCAACAGAATAAACACAGAAAATAACCACAGAAAAGCTGCATAGAATTCATTGTAAATTTTACTTTTACATTTTAAACATCAGAGCAAGAATGACCCCAACTCTACGTACAATGAAGAAAATCTGGCTCAGAGTATTAATGATTTTTTTGCTGCTGGAACAGACACATCCTTTGTTTCTATGAAATGGGCACTGATTCTCTTGGCAAATCATCCTGATGTCCAAGGTGAGAGAAATCTGGGCAGTAGGAACCAGGGTAGGAATAATTTAAAATTATTTGAAATATCAACGGTTGTTGAACGATAAACTGCATCTGCTCGTCATAATAATTTCATAGCTGGATTTTTGAACCAATAATCACAAACACGAGCTTTGCAAGATTAGAGGAAATCAAGAATGTACATATGGAGAGCCTCTTTGATATCTTCGATAAAATTCTGAGTGGTGAACCAAAAAACAGAAATAATACAGATCTAAAATATTTAACACAATTCAAATGTAAAAATCCACCAGGATTTTCAGGTTTGGTACTTGTTCTCAGCTTAGATTGTGTGTCAAAGTCCAAATTAGAGTATGACAATCGACCCAAGAGGGCTGTGCAAAAATTTGGTTGTGAATATTTTCAAGACTGTTATTCATTTTTTAAAAATTGAATCAGATTTCCAAACTGGTTGGGATTGAATTCTGATAACTGACTTGACTGAAGGAGATTCAATGGAATCTTTGAAGTAAATCATCAGTTTGCATCCATTTGGACCAGATTTAATCAGTGCCTTTTTAATCTGTACTCTTTTGTGACACTCAAAATTAAATTACATTTAATTAGAATTAGAATTCTTTTATTGGCCAAGTGTGATTGGACACACAAAGAATTTGTCTTGGTGCAAATGCTTTCAGTGTACATAAAAGAAAAGATACATTCATCAAGAATCATAAGGTACAACACTTAATGATAGTCATAGGGTACAATAAGCAATCAAATCATACTAGGAAACAGTCCATATAAATCGTAACAATACAAGGGACAAAGTTACAGTCATACAGTCACAAGTGAGAGGGGATGGGTGATGAGAAATGATGAGAAGATTAATAGTAATAGTAATGCATATTTATTAAATAGTTTGACAGTGTAGAGGGAATTATTTGTTTAGCAGAGTGATGGCTTTTGGGGAAAAAACTGCCCTTGTGTCTAGTTGTTCTGGTGTGCAGTGCTCTATATAGCATCGTTTTGAGGGTAGGAATTGAAACAGTTTATGTCTGGGATGTGAGGGGTCTGTAAATGTTTTCACAGCCCTCTTTTTTACTTGTACAGTATACATTTAATGCCCTCAAAGGATATTCTACAGTATTACTGAGGATTAATATTAGGAAATTAATAAATGAAACCCAATACTGAACATGAAGCTTCTATTCCCATCATTTTTTCCTAGAGAAAGTCCAGAAGGAGATTGAAGATGTGTTTGGCTTCTCACGGTCAATTTCCTACCAGGATAAGAAGAATTTGCCTTATACCAATGCTGTGATTCATGAAATGCAGCGTGCAAAGTATGCCTTGCTATTTGGGGTTCCCAGGCAAAACACAAAGGACATAACGATGAGGGGATACCACATTCCAAAGGTGAGAAACATGATCAGGATGCATTCTGGTACTCCAACTTAGAAGGAAAAGCAGAACACAGATAGTCTTCAACTTACGGCCACTCAACAACTGTTAAAAGGTACCACAGACCCCACCCCTCCCAAGCTAACTATGACCCAGTTTCAAAGTTACAGTCACTACAGCACTCCCACGGCAATTCAAATTTTTTTACTACCGGTTCTGTGGGCATGGCCTAGTGGGCATGGTGTGGCTTGGTGGATGTAGGTTGGTAGGCATGGTAGGGGAAGGATACTGTAAAATCTCCGTTCCCCACCCCACTAACCTGCTTTCCAGCTCCATTCTCCTGTGCAGGGCAACAAAAGAAGAGCCAGCCAATCAGCTGGGACTCGGGAGGCAGAGAAGAGATGGGGGCGGGCCCAGTCAGAGGTGGTATTTGCTGGTTCTCCAAACTACTCAAAATTTCCACTTACCGATTCTCCAGAACTGGTCAGAACCTGCTGAATACCATCTCTATCCCACAGGCACTTGCCCTTATGACCAACCTCAGAGAACCCTGTCTATCCTTCACCCATCCTGCCTTGCCAGTACCAACAGACTCTGGGCCTGCTTTGCCACCCCACTGGATTCCACATACTCCTCTCCACCTTCATCATTGATCAGTCACTTACTTTTTATCATTCACCTCCTTTTTTACAGATAACAGATAATCAGAGTTGGAAGGGACCTTGCAGGTCATCTAGTCCAACCCACTGCCCAAGCAGGACACCATTTCGGACAGATGGGAGTCCAATCTCTTCTTGAAAGTCTTAAGTGATGGCGCTCCCACAACTTGTGAGGGCAACTTCTGTTCCATTGGGTTGATTGTTCTCACTGTCAGAAAGTTTCTCCTTATTTCCAGGTTAAATCTCTCCTTGTTCAGTTTCCATCCATTATTTCTTGTCTGGCCTTCGGGTGCTTTAGAAAATAGCTTGACCCCTTCCTCTCTGTGGCAGCCCCTCAAATATTGGAAGATGCTCTCCTGTCTCCCCTAGTCCTTCTCTTCCCTAGACTAGCCATGCCCAATTCCTGTAACCGTACTAGAAGCTCCACAAACCATGCTAAGAAAACTTCTCTGTCCGTAACTGTCTTAGACAAATATGGATCCATAAAGGCAAACTATGAATAAAAGTTTCATCAATATTCTTTGAACTTTTCTGCCTGTTTGCCTTATGAAACTGCTCTGTCTAGTCATCTCATTTTTTTTTTACAGGGGACCTTTATTGTCCCAGATCTGCGTTCTGTTCTTCTAGATCCTGAACAATGGGAGACACCTGAAAAATTCAACCCAAATCACTTTTTAGACAAAGATGGGAAGTTCGTTGAACGAGAAGAGTTTCTGCCCTTCGGATTAGGTAAATCCAAGAGTCCAAAACAGCTGATTTCAAATTACCAACACTACCACCACCCCTGAGTTGTTCTGAAGTCATCATGGTCTGAAGAAGAGATCCAGGAGTTCTAATTCCTTCTAGTTTCAAAACTAAGAGTCTGAAATTCCCCTTAGGCTATAAACTGTGATGTATGAAGAAATACTAGTTTTATATTTTTTTTTATTTATTATATCCCATCTTCATTATTTTTACAAATAACTTGAATGGTGAATATATCCAACACATTTCCTCCTCCTATTGTCCCCACAACAACAATCTTGTAAAGTGAGTTGGACTGAGCGAGAGTGACTGACCTAAGAACACCCAGCTCCCTTTCATGGCTAAGGTGTGACTAGAACTCACAGTCTCCCATTTTCTAACCTTGTGCCTTAACCATTTTGGTGGTCCACAGAGAAATGTCACCCCCAAAGCATCCCCCAAAGCAATTAATCCAGACTACACGGGAACACAAGGCTTGAGACACTTGCATTGTGAACAACATGAAGTAGTGAGGGGAAGAGGGGGGGAAGGCAGAAGAGGGGAACTTGCCACACATGCCTCATCTGGCCACTGGGCTGTTTCTTTACACTTCTCTCTTCTGCTTCTGGATGTGCACAAGGAAAGCAGCAAAAGTCTTTCTTTCTCTCCCCCAAACACCACCAGAAATGAGATTTTGGGACCCTGCAAGGCATCCTGCTCCAAGAGGCTGCACCGGCGCAACAAGTCTCACAAAAACTCATTTCTGGCGGAGTTCGGAGGAGAGAAAGAAAGACTTATTTATTTATTTATTTATTATTCAAACTTCTATACCGCTCCCTCTCCCAAAAAGGGACTCGGGGCGGTGTACAGCCTACTAAAAACACATAGCATACATCTAAAATAAATACAATTTAAATACAATTTAAAAATATATTAAATAAGCGAGTCCGGCTGTATCCCATCCAATTAAGAAATTTAGACATTTAAAATCAGGGATTAATTAAAAATTAAAAATATAAAATTTAGCGATTAAAACCCAATATAAATCTAAAACCCAAGAACCCATTACTGGGCCAGGCCGGCCTGTTTGAAAAATAGGGTTTTAACTGCGCGCCGGAAGGTCAGGATATCCGTCATGGCCCATATCTCCGGGGGGAGATCATTCCACAGGGAGGGGGCTCCCACAGAGAAAGCCCGCACCCTAGGGGCCACCAGCCAACAACGATCAGGCAGCGGCACCCCAAGCAGGGCAACCCTGTGAGAGCGTACTGGGCGGCGGGAGGTTGATGATGGCAGTAGGCGGTCCCGTAAGTAACCAGGTCCCAAGCCATGGAGCACTTTAAATACCATCAGTATCACCTTGAATCGAATCCGGAAGGCCATAGGAAGCCAGTGCAGCTTGCGGAGAAGCAGTGTTACGTGGGAGCTCCGAGGGGCACCCACGATCACCCGCGCGGCTGCATTCTGGACCAGCTGCAACCTCCGGAGACTCTTCAAGGGGAGCCCCATGTAGAGAGCATTGCAATAGTCCAAGCGGGAGATAACGAGGGCGGAAGTGACTGTGCGAAGTGCGCCCAGATCCAGCTTCTGCTGCTTTCCTTGCATGAAGGCAAAAGTGTCTGTCTGTCATTCTGTCTGTCTGTCTGTCTTTCTCTCTCTCTCTCTCCCTCCCTGAGAATGGAGCTAAAGACAGTATCCTGCAATCCCAAATAAAGAATGATCAGTAGGAAAACGGGGTGGGGAATTTTCCTGCAGACTTTTTTGGGGATTTTCCCAGGGTCTCTGGTCCGCGGGATTTAAAATTACGAGTTTGGTGGTCCCTGAGGTTCAAAAGGTTGGTGACCCCTGGACTAGACCAAACTGGCTTTCTTACCCAGTAGAGTTTTGTAAGACAAGCACAAGATTGTATAATGATCTTCATTGCTTGGGGGAGAATTGTTAGATAAATCCAAAGAAAACTAGCCAAATTACTGATGGAACTGGACCACAGAGGCTCCACCATTTTAATGAATGCAGAATTCCTTCTACCACAATGCTTCCACTCAGGTCTGTTACTTCATATATATCAGTGAATCCTTCTCTACTGATGGTATGGATAGCAAAGAGCATAAAAAACACAACTTTAACTATGGTAGATTTGAAAACCTGTGACTCTTTGCAATGGAGAACATTCCAGTGATTTTGGAAATGCCTTGAGTAGATTTAACCCAGGTTTTTCAATCTGGGTTCTGATGGATCTACTACAGACTATGGGCAACACACACATGCACAAACACACATATTTCAAATACACATTTAGCCATCCTATTTGCTCCATTTGCATGGCCCTCCCAAGCTCCGTTTTCATTGGCAGGGGGTTACAGGAGGTCATCAGCCAAAAACAGAGCTTGGGAGTGCTCAGGCCACAGGCACCCCTGACACAAGTAATGTCAATCTGGCCATACACACCCTGGCCACATCTCCACGCCCCCACAAAGTCAAACATAATCCTGATGCTGCCCTCAATGAAATCAAGTTTGACACCCCTGATCTAGTAGATCTTGAGTTAAATCCCCCTGAAGGGATTTTCTTGCTTATGGGGTATACTCTGCAAAACAGATTATTATCCCCTTTATGCATGTTTTGTTTCATTTACAGGTACACGTGCCTGCGTGGGAGAGCAGCTGGCAAGAATTGAGATCTTCATCTTTCTGACCAACCTGTTGAAGGCCTTCAGCTTCCGGTTGCCTGAAGGAGTGAAAGAATTCAATGAAAAATCTGTTGTAAACGTGACCATGCCCCCACAGCCTTACAAGATATGTGCTATTCCCCACAAATCTTAAACTTATAAAAACATCACACAAAGGATTAAAGTAATTACAGTACACATTCAATGGGTAAATGCTTCCTATATACCTATTCTCTTAATTTGAGCTTCCACCTCCATTTACTCTACACGTCTTCAACCTATTGCTGGGTTCACATAACATACGTAACCAGATCAACAAAAGATCTGGAAGTTGTGGCTGAACAATGTGCTAAGTAAGCTTGTTTAGTTTTGCCTTTGTTTTCTTTTGGATGCTAATAAAACATATTCGTATCAATATGCTCTTAGTATCTTTTTTTCAATTTGTAGTAGATTTCTTCAGTTGGCTTCGGCCAGAACAAAAGGTAAAATTTCTTAAAATTACACTTTCTAATCATATGTCTTTCAAAGAGAAAAGAGAAGCATTTTCATTGCAGATCATCTTGGTAAAGTATGTGTACTAATTTATAAAGCATCCAACCCAGAGTCTTTCTTTAATTTTGGGATTGTGACTCAAAATACATTTTACATTGGCTACCTTTATAAGCCACTTCAATTGCATAGTGTAAAGCACATGTGCTAAAGAGCTGATTTTGACCTCTAAAGCCCTTTATACTTGATTTGCCTTATGCTCACAGAATTGCCTACTACAACCAGGATTATTTCAATTTATTAGGGTCAGCAGAAGATTTATTAGGGTCTTGTAGTGTCCCACTTTCTAGAAATTAAAAGATCTTGAAATGAAGATGGACTGTTCCTCAGTTGCAGTGCCTATTTTCTGGACAGGCCCTGAGTAGAGTAAGTAAATAAATGTATTGTTAAAAATCTATAGAGCTTCTCTGTCATTCAGGTCATGGTTGTGTTGATAACTTATAATGGATCTTAGCCAAAGTCAACTCCCAAAACTATTTGCTGTAAGAATAATTCTTTTATTGCAGAAAAATCAAACCAATACTCATCCACGCTCTCTTCCCTCCAGGAAGTAAATGAGAGTCTGGGCTAAGCCAAAAGTGGGCATCCTTTATAACTAGTGGGAGGGGAATATGCAGTGAAGCATTATGGCACTTGTATGCTTAACCAGTTCGATATTTTGCCTTAACAGGTTGTTCCAAAGGTGTTTTTTTCTGGAGGCAACTGGACTTTCCCCTTTTTTTTTCCTTTGAAGACGTTTCGTTTCTCATCCAAGAACTTCCTTCAGCTGACAGGATAGTGAGGAATGGAAGGATTTATAACTCTATCCTGTCAACACAAGGAAGTCCAGTTGCCTCCAGAAAAAGCACTTTTGGGATAAATGTATTGTTGTAACCCCCTGTGATATGGACAACACTAAACAGAATTTACACTGGCTATGGTAGATGTGCAAATGCCCTCTTTAAGTGAGGCAAAATACTACCAACAAATTGTAACTGCAGGGCCAAAAAACAAACTATCCAGCATATACCATCGTGAGAGAGCTCCAAATTAGAGTGGAGACTTTGCTGATTTCCTGGCTGTCACAAATGAAGCAAAATCGTATATCTGTAATTGAGACGTACGTTTATAATATTTTAGATTTATATGTCATATTTTGGATTTTTATCTCTTGTGTTTTTATCGACGTGTGATATGTAGATGACCTACAAGGTCCCTTCCAACTCTGATTATCTGTTATCTGATATGAAGATGCCATATGATTAATAATAATACCGTTGTAACCAAAGGTCATAATTTATCATGTGCCGTAAAATAATAGTAATATATGGTAAAATAAGGTAATAAAATGACCTGGCTTTGCCAGTTAGCTTGGGATTTCAACCAGGGACTATCACAGTGGAACTGGCTGATAGATTAAGAGAAAATCCCATCTCCCCCCTATGCATCCTGCTCTCATCCTCCTTATCTTTTAATTGTAAATATCTGAAATATATATATTTTATGGCTTTATTGCTTTAAATGTTGCAAGTGCCCAGAGTCACCTTGAGGCAAGAGGAGTGGCAAATAAAATAAAATAAACAAATGAAATACATTAATTAAATAAATAAATAATAAAGTATTCATGTAAAAAGGTTAGATAAAAATAAAGTCAGGACTACAGCTAAAAACTTAAATATGCCCTCAAAAAGCCATCCCTTTGACACTGTTTTTTAATCATCCTTGCCTCTTTTTAAATTTTAACTTTTATACATTGTTTTTACATTTTAATATTTTATTAAATATTATTTTAATATTAAAGTGATAAGGAGGTGGTACCTAACACCAGGTAAATTAAATCAAATAGATGTTAAATATATAAATATTTGTTGGAGGTGCAAGAAAGGGGTTGGAACATGTAAACATATGTGGTGGGATTATGATAGTGCACAAAAAATATGGGACATGGTGTTTAGGGAAATTATAGCACTTTTGAATGCAAATTTAGATATGTCACGAAGGTTTGGATTAGTGTTGCTGTGGAAAAACAGGATACAAACAAAACAAGAAAGGAATTGATTGTAAATTTGATAATGGCTGCTAGATTAGGGATGGCTAAATATTGGGGATGAAATTGGGATATTGAGTGGTATAATGAAATTTGGAGTATGGGAACAAATGATAAATTAACAAAAATAAATAAATTTTAAAAAGGGATGATTAAAGTAAACAATTATAATGAAATAGGCGGTGATTTTATAAAAACAGTGTTGGTGGAAGGTAAATGGAATAAATCTACTCAAGAATGTATGTTGTTTTGGAGGAGATAAGGGCACAATTGGAATATATTGTATATCTTTTAGTTGTTATAGAACAGAGGTCTTCAAACGTGGCAATTTTAAGACTTGTGGACTTCAACTCCCAGAATTCTCCAGCCAGCATAGCTGGGCTGAGAGAGAATAATTGGCCCAAAGTCACCAAGCCAGATTTCATGCCTAAGGCAGAACTAGAACTCATAGTCTCCTGGTTTCTCAGCCAGCACCTTAACCACTATTTCAAATTAGCTCTCTGTGTTGCATTAGTTATTTTGTTTTTATGCCTGTTTCCTCCAAAGCATTGCAATGATTCTTTGCTTGTTTCTATTTCAGTCTCTGTGCTCTTTCTCCATACTTCATATACATTTCCATAACATTTACACCTGTCAACTACGAATGTAAAGTGAATTTTGATGAATCCTGAGGCTGAATTATGCTCTGTGTTAAAAATAAAATAAAACAGTGTTTCCCCTTTCCTCATCCTTGGAGATGACTTTTTTAATTATTTCCAAAGTACTGCAATTCTAATTGTTATTATTATTGTGGGAAGAAATATCCATCTTGGTTCAATTCCAAGCTGGGAGAAAGACACTGGAAACATGGAGGTTGATTGGGAAAATGGATTATTGATGAAACAGAACTACTAGTGCTTATGATTCTGATGCAACTGACAAAAATGGAATTGAGGGTGGGTCAGTGGTGGTATGCTACCGGTTCAGACTGGTTCTACCGAACCAGTAGTAAAAAAAAAAAAGCCTTCCACAATCAGCTGAGATTGGCTCTCCCATCCTCCCTTGAGCTTTTCCCTTCTTTATCCTCCCAGCTGATTGGCGCTGCAGGCCACAGCTGGTGTGGGGAAAGCTGCGTGCGTATTAGGTGCGCACGTGATCACCGAAGTGGTAAGTGTAACAGGTAGGATCCCACTGCTGGAGTGGATGGTTTTTAGACCTTCTTTGGGCTTTGTATTTGAGCTTTCTGTTCCTGTGCAAGAACATGCCCTTTAATATTCTATTGGCTGTTGTCAGATTCCTATGGCACTATGTAGGGGTTATGTAGGGGTCATAGCTGGCTCTATAGGCAAAAGGAAATGCAAATCCTAGGTGCTTGTTCTGAGTTAATCTGGTTAACCTCTGACTTATTGTTTATCTGAGCTCCCAGGTGAAATTTGGACTGCTCTGGGATGGTGCAATGAAGGGGCTTGTGTTCTGAAAGGGCGTTTGGCAATTCCTATTATGTTGTAATGGCTTTGTCCTGTGTTGGATCTTGAGTGAGGGCTAATCCTACCATTTTGCCTTTGTTCAGACTTCGTTGCAGGGAGTTATCAAATCTGCATTTCTAAAAGCTGCCTCCTCGGTTTCTGCTTGGCAACAGGGAGACTGGGGCTGCTTCCTGCCTCTAAAAAAATGTGTTTCTCCATTTCTCATTTAGGGAAATATAATATTCTGTCTTTTTCAATATTCCTCAAAATATTTCATTGTTCTAGGAGAGTGAGGCTTCCCACATTATTATTGTATTTTGGTTCTATTTTTGTAAGATGTGCACCACCATTGAGGGTGTGCATGGCATAGATGTTTTCTGAAAATAGATTGCACTTAACATGTAAACCTGAATGTGATCTACTGATCAACTTGTAAAAGAGAATGTACCATATCCTGAATGTTACAATTTGTACAGTGAATGTATAGAATGTACAGCGAGTACAGGTAGGGACTGAGCACACAGCCCTGTGGGGAGCCAGCACCTCCCTAAAGCTTAACACTGGCTCCCCACAGGGCTGTGGGCTCAGGTCCTATCTGTATTCACTGTACACACGATTGTTCATCGTCTGACCCATCCACTGTGATCATTCATTTCGCAGATGATACTACCATATTAGGTCTCATTACAGGTGGAAATGAAACAGTGTACAGGGGGGAGGTTCAAAAATTATCCTCATGGTGCCTAGAAAACAACCTGCACCTAAACATCAGCAAGACAAAGAAGATGGTGTTAGATTTCCGGAAGAAGAGAGAGGAACCCATCCCACTTTACATCAAGTGGGGTTGTGCGGAGAGAGTTTCCTCCTTTAAATTCCTGGGAGTCTACCTCACTGAAGATCTTACCTGGAAAATCAACACAACCCAGGTGGCCAGGAAGGCCCAACAGAGATTCCATTTCTTTATTTATTATTTATTTATTATTATTTATTAATTACATTTATATACCGCCCTTCTCCCAAGGGACTCAGGGCGGTGAACAGCTCATCTAAAAACCCCACAAAAATACAAAAGTTAAAAAGTAATTAAATATTTAAATCAGCTGCAGACTAAAATTAGGAAACCCCCCCCCACCCTTAAAAACCCAATTTAAAGTTAAAAATGGAGATCAAATTTAAAATCATTATCTCAGCCCAGGCCGGCCTGCTCAAAGAGCCAGGTCTTTAACGCGCGCCTGAAGGCCCTCAGGTCCGTGCCGGTACGAAGTTCCGGTGGCAGAGTATTCCAGAGGGCGGGGGCACCCACAGAGAAGGCCCTACTCCTTGGCGCCGCCAGACGACACATAGCGGCCGACGGCACCCGGAGCAGACCCTCCCTGTGGGAACGCACCGGCCTGTTGGAGAACGTTGGCAGAATGCGGTCCTGAAGGTAACCTGGTCCCATGCCATGGGTCGCCCTAAAGGTCAAAACTAGAACCTTAAAGCGAACCCGGAGAGCCATCGGCAACCAATGCAGCTCGCGCAGGAGAGGCATCACATGGGCGCTACGCGACGCCCCCATAATCACCCTCGCGGCTGCATTTTGCACCAACTAGAGTCTCCGGATGCTCCCCGCAGGGAGCCCCATGTAGAGGGCATTACAATAGTCTAGGCGAGAGGTGACAAGGGCCTGAGTGACCGTGCGCAAGGCGTCCCGATCCAGAAAGGGCCGCAACCGGTAGATCCGACGGATCTGATGAAACGCCCCCCTGGAGACGGCCGCGATGTGATGTTCAAGCGACAGCCGTACATCCAGGAGGACTCCCAGGTTGCGAGCCCTCTCTGTGGGGGGCAGAACTTCCCCCCCAATAGCCAGCGAAGGTGTCAGCTGGCTATATCGGGGCGCCGGAAACCACAGCCACTCGGTCTTGGATGGGTTGAGCCGAAGCCTGTTCCCGCCCATCCAGTCCCGCACGGCCTCCAGGCACCTAGACATAGCCCCCACAGCATCGTTGGGGTGGTCCGGAGTGGAGATGTACAGCTGGGTGTCATCTGCATACAGATGACACCTCACTCCAAGACCACGGATGATCTCGCCCAGCGGCTTCATGTAAATGTTGAACAGGAGGGGAGAAAGGACCGACCCCTGAGGCACCCCACAAACCAGGGGCCTAGAGGTGGACCTCTCCCCCCCCGCCAACACGAATTGCGAACGGTCAGAGAGGAAGGAGGAGAACCATCGAAGGACGGTTCCACCAATCCCCAACCCCTCCAACCGTCGCAATAAGATACTATGGTCGATAGTATCAAAAGCCGCCGAGAGATCTAATAGGACCAGGACAGAGGAGAACCCTCTGTCACGAGCCCTCCAGAGATCATCAACCAACGCGACCAATGCCGTCTCAGTGCTATGTCCAGGCCTGAAGCCCGATTGGAACGGATCGAGGTAAGTTGCTTCCTCCAGGTACCGGGGGAGCTGACGTGCCACCACACTCTCAACAACCTTCGCCACGAAGGGAAGGTTGGAGACTGGACGATAGTTGTTTAAAATAGCTGGGTCCAGGGAAGGCTTCTTGAGGAGGGGGCGCACCACCGCCGCCTTCAGGGCGGTAGGGAGCACCCCCTCTCTCAAGGAAGCGTTGACAATCCCCTGGAGCCAGCCTCGTGTCGTCTCCCTGGCGGCCGAAACCAACCAGGAAGGACACGGGTCCAATAAACAGGTGGTGGCATTCAGACCCCCCAGCAACCTGTCCACACCCTCGGCGGTCACAGGATCGAACTCCCCCCAGATAACACTCTCAAGACCTGCCCCGGACACCTCCCCCGGGACCACCCAATTGGAGTCGAGCCCCTCCCGAATCTGAGCGATTTTATCATGCAGAAATCGGGAAAACTCCTCTGCTCTACCCTGCAAGAGGTCATCCCGCACTCTCGGTTCAAGTAGAGAGCGGGTCACTCTAAACAGGGCGGCAGGCCGATTTTCTGCCGATGCAATAAGGGCGGAGAAATACGAAGATTTCGCCGCCCCTATCGCCACAAGGTAAGTCTTAATATGAGATCTCACCTGTGTTCGGTCAGACTCAGAACGGCTCGCCCTCCAAATGCCCTCAAGACGTCTTTTTCGGCACTTCATCTCCCGTAGCTCCTCCGTATACCACGGAGCCAAATGGGATCTGTGCCGAGTCAGAGGTCGCATAGGCACAACTCGCTCTAGGGCCCCGGCGGCCAACCCCTCCCAGGTGGCCACCAGGTCTCCAGGCGAGCTGAGAGCCAGAGATTCAGGAAATGGCCCAAGCTCCCTCTGGAACCGATCCGGATCCATTAGGCGCCTGGGGCGGAACCATCTAAGTGGCTCCGCCTCCCTGCGGTGGGGGGTAGCGGAACAGAAATCCAGCCTAAGGAGGGAATGATCTGTCCATGACAAGGGTGTAATAACTAAATCCCCCCAATTACAGTCATTCAACCACTGCCCAGAGACAAAAATCAGGTCCAGCATGTGTCCTCCCATGTGAGTGGGGGCAGAAACTAACTGGGTCAGGTCCATGGCCGTCATGGAAGCCAAGAACTCCCGGACCAACCCCGAGGTTTCACCGAGCGATGGCAGGTTGAAATCCCCCATGACCAAAAGCCTAGGGGTCTCAACCGCCAGCCCGGCTATTACCTCTAGGAGTCCGGGTAGGGCCGATGAGACGTGGCAGGGAGCCAGGTACGCCATCAAAAGACCCATCTGTACCCCTTGCCCCCACTTCACAAATAGAGATTCACAGCCAGCCGTCTGAGGGACAGTGGCCTCCCTAGGACAAAGGACTTCCTTTATAAGCACCGCTACCCCACCACCCCTTCCCTGAGCCCTAGGCTGGTGAAATGCAAGGAAACCTGGTGGGCACATCTCAACCAGAGGGACACCACCCTCTGGGCCCAACCAGGTTTCGGTGACACCTACCAGATCCGCGGCCTCCTCCTGAACCAAATCGTGGATCAGGGGAGCCTTATTAACCACGGACCTGGCATTGCACAACAACAGCCGGGTATTCAGGGCCTGAGATTCCGGACAACCAGGGCTGCAGGATGGGTAATGAGGGTCGGAGCGCGCTACCGTTTGCAAACATCGGGAGCGCGATCCCCTTACCGGATATGGCCCTCTACCCCCAGCATATCTGCCTCTCCCAGTCACCGTGCTAATAAAATTGACCCCCCGGGTCTTGCGAAAGAATAAAGTGGAATAACAACTGATGACCTCCTTTTACTGGTCCACAATAGAAAGCGTTCTCACATATTGCATTATAGTGTGAAAGTCATTACAGAGGGTGGTGAGCACAGAACAAAACATCGTGGGCTGTTCCCTGATACCACTAGATGATATCGCTAGGGCTCTCTGCCTTAGAAGAGGGAGGAAAACTCTTCGGTCAGCACTTCTTCTCTCTCCTACCACTGTGTAGGAGGTATAGAAGCATAGCCAGCCACACCAACAGGCTGAAGACTCCTGGACAGAAAATAACTTCATGTCAACATAGTATGACAGACTTGCAGTGTCAGCACGTTGTTCAACAAAGTCCCATAGTATAATAAGATTGGGACTGGGTTAGGGACTTCTGTCCACACTGTGAGTTGTGGGGGGTACATGAGGGGAGGCTCAGCCAATCTCATTGTACACATGTTGTACTCTGACAATAAAGTAATAATCTATTTAATAAAGCTCCCTCAAGATTTTTTCCAAAGACCCAAAGAGAATTTATTATTATGTACTACAGTATGATGAGTGCACCAATGGATATCGGAAAGAACAGGTTAGGGATACATTATCTTGGAGAAAATCTATCTTTATGGTCACTTGAGTTAAAAATGACTTCATGGCATATAATCAGAAAGTGCTATGCACTGCAAAGAACCAAATATTGTACATTAAATTAGCAGTGTCAAACAAGGAAGAATATGTCAGGCAATCATCACAGACTCAGCAATCCAATCCGTCAAAGAGCCAATTCGTTCTGTGAATTTCTACTCAAGATTGATTTGAGCAAGTTGAGATTGAACCTCATAGTGGGAAAAGGCTATTGTAAAATCGGAGTGTGCTATTGAGAATTAGAATTTAGGATGTCTTGCGGTGAGGAACAGCACAGATTTTATAAGAATGAGGATACGTTGTCAACCCAATTCTAGTTTTTTCACTGGTTTTCTTCTCTCCTTCTGGTAACTTGAAGACGAATGTCTTGAGCAGATTTATAAAGAAGGTAAAGGACTCAGCTCTTGCTAATTTATCCTCTAAAGATCCATCCGACTCTGTGGAGGAAGTGGGAGGCATAGTTATGAAACAATCATGAAACAAAAATTCATGATAATATTCAGAATCTTTTACCATATCATCTGGCATTGCTCTAGGAACTGGTTGTGTCATGACATGTGTAATTTTTTCTTAGTATATGAAGACCATTTTCATTCCCCCAACTTGCTTAAATTTATTCCTGAATGGATCTATTGTATAACTTCATGCAATACAGATAGTCCTTGACTTACTGTCAACTCATAACATATTTCTATGGTCTTTTTAGAGTTGCCAACAGAAAGGGAGGGAACAGTGGGCAGCTTGCATTCCATAAATGTTTTCAAAGATAGTTTCTAGGTGACCGAAGTTTCTGCCGTGCAAAATTCTAACTGGAGAGCATGATTGATGACTCTTGGCTAGGGATGTGTTCCATTGGAGAATATGAATTATGATGCACCTGGAGGAAAACCAGGGTATAGGGTGACAATGAATGATATGTCTCAGAGTCGGCTACACCCAGGCAGTGCTGGCATGTTTACTCCTAATAAATCTTCTTTAAGTTTTGGAAGTTTGGCTCACAACTCATGATTTAAATGAGGGGTAACTGCCAGAGCCCTGACACTATCACAATTGGTACCAGAATTTCCATTGTCAAGCAAGGATGTTGTACATTGTGCTTAATTTTACCAATGTTTTCAAGCCATGACTGTTAAGCAAATCACTGCAGTTGTTGAGTGAATCCCATGATCATTATGTGAATTTGGCTTTCTCCATTGATTTTGCTTGTCGAAAACTGGCTGGGAAGGTTGCAAATGGCGGTCACATAACCTCAGGACATTGTTGTAAATACATGCCAGTTGCCAAGCACCTAACACACTGGACATGCATGCCCATCGGTCATACACAGGCGCTCACCTACCCACTGCACGAGCAAATGGAGCTGCATGAATGCACATGCTTACCTTGCCACTTCCATGGACCAGTTTTGAATGGCCCATGGTCCAGTAGCAGCCCACGGCCTAGAGGCTGAGGATCCCTGGTTTAAATGAATGTTTGTAAGTCAAGGACCACCTGTACATTGAACTATAAACTAAACCAACCATTTGAATTCACCTAACATACTAAAATCCCTCAAATTTACATTAACCAAGTTTCACTTTTCATACAAATGTAGTCCTGATGCGGTAACATACCTGTTAAAAGTATTGTACAAATGGCCAATTCAAAAATCCACATTCAAATCCAAAGCAAAATCTTGTCAGTAATTATTACCAATATATGGTTTGGTTACTAAGCTAGCACTTCTGCAGCCCAATTCATGCAGCACTTTAGGCTACAATGCTAGAAATTTAATTCCAACTTATTGTTCACATTATTAACCCACATGAAGAATGGTTTGTAAGTTATACTTCTGTTCTGATCAAGGCTTCCTGAGACCATAATTATGCACGCGCTTAGTTCAAACTCTTGCTTTATTTCAACGCTGGGAATTATATTCATTCCCAGCCTGTAATGAATCCCAAAGAGTCCCTCGAGATAAGCACTCACCTTTCTCTCCTTTGAGTTGCTACCAACAACTAAAGTGCCAAGGTAACTGTAAAAAGTCAATTGAAATACAAAGTCCACACAGAGCTTCAAGGTTTAATCCAAACAGAGCGAACGACTTTGCTTCCTGCAAAGGTTTCTGTACCTTTGCCTGTCCTTTATACCTTATGGGAGGGGCAATCACCTCCAAGCCTTACTCCCGACTCACCCCTTTTGTCTCAGCTGCTCTTGCCTTCTAGCAGCTCTGCGCATATGCACACTGGGAACAGGGTCCCCTTGATCCTCTGCCTCGCTGCTGCCAGACTCTGGAAGCTCCGGAGTCAGCACACAACTCCCAGATGGTTCTGGCCCCATCTCTGCATCAGATGCAGGACCCTCGTCCGAGTCCTCCCCAGACCCCCGGACTGGTCCCCGTTCTTCCCCACTGTCTGATTCTGCTGCCATCTGCACAGGCTGCTGGCGAATCATAACAACTTCTCTAGTTTAGTGTGTTGTAAAAAATCTAGCCAACTAGCATATGATTCATTCAATGAAAAATAATTTAGCATGACTCATGAACCTTGTCATGTCTCTATTTTTGCAACACACACACACACACAAATGTTCTTTCCCTCACCAAATTATAGAACGTTGAAAAAATTCAACTTGTATATATAGAAATAGATAAGTCAGGGACTCGCAACTGATCTCCAAGTCCTGCTACGTGGTCTAAATATCCCTTTTGTCTTTGAAAACAAAACACAGGTTTCCTATTTAAAATAAAAATCACGTCGTCTATATGATAATAAATCACTTTCATATTTACCACCAGTAAGGAGCTGAAATTCTTTTTTGGCAACAAATTGTCCATCCTTGTCCAGAAAATGACTTGGGTTGAATTTTTCAGGTGTCTCCCATAGTTTGGGATCAAGTAATACTGAATTCAGATCTGGGTTAATAAAAGTTCCCTGGAATTAATTTAAAAAAAAAAAGTTAACTCAAAGCATCCAAATTATCCCATTTCTAATTACTTCCTCACTTTCACAGGACCAGGTTTTGAGCCCTTTTCAAACAAGGTGTGCAAACTTCATCAATTTGAAATTAAGCATAGTATATTTCTCTGGCACATCTGAATTTAAATCGATTTGTCGTGTCTCTTATGAAACAGAGGTGGCAAAAACTCATTCTGAGCATGTATAAAATAAGGTGTTCTCTGGGCTTGTTTGTTTTCTTGCAGAAGTTTCATTACCCTAACTAGATAACATCATCAGTGCTAGCATCATGTACAAAGTAATATTAGACTCTTCCTGATTATTTGTTTTTTAGATCCTCACCAACCCCACGAGCTATAAGTAGCCATTACTGGGGAGAAGAGGAAGAAGGAAGCTACATGGAAATTTCAGTACCGCTTCACTGGAAGTCTTCAAACAAAGTTTGAGGATCATCTATCTGAGATGCTTTTGTGAATGTTGCACTGAGAAGGGCTTGGATTAGATGTCAATAGTTGGCCTACAGCAGAGGTGATATTCAGCAGGTTCTGAGCAGTTCTAGAGAACCGGAAGTGGAAATTTTGAGTAGTTTGGAGAACCAGCAAATGCCACCTCTGACTGGCCCCGCCCCCATCTATTCTCTGCCTCCCGAGTCCCAGCTGATTGGCTCGGTCTTCTTTGGTTGCCCTGCACAGGAGAACGGAGCTGGGAAGCAGGTTAGTGGGGTGGGGAGGGAATGGAGATTTTGCAGTATCCTTCCCCTGCCATGCTCACCAAGCCACACCCACAGATCCAGTAGTAAAAAAAAATTGAATCCCACCACTGGCCTACAATACTTTACAACTCTAGGATTCTATGAAAAGAAGAAATTAGCAGCTATTTTAAAAAGTCTTTAGAAAGTATCACTGTTTCTTCTTGACATGAATCTCATTACTGATGCAATAAGGGCCATGAATAGTTATTTATTTAAAATCCTTTTCATGTCACCCGTTTTATATGCCATAATCTTGTAAACTAATGGTCAAAACCCATAAAATTGTAACGAAAACTCACAACATCCCAAAGGCAAACTCTCCTCCATCCTTCAAAGTTCTAATTTTGCTTGCCTTACCTCAGTGTTTGTGGAAAGAGCTAACTTTTCAAGGCTAGAAGGATAGGGGCCTACTGCATTCTTGGAGAAGGAATGTTTCACAGGGCAGGGACCACTACAGAGTCACCGGTAGAATATATAGGAGTCATGTATTCATTCATTTATTCAGTCATTCATTCACTCATTGATATATAACCATTGTTCCAGGGGTTGGCTTCAAAAATTTTAGCCTGGTTGTTGGGTGGGCGTGGCCATGGTGGGCGTGGCCTATGCAGCCTGCACCACAGTGGGGGGTATTTTTGCGCTCCCTGGGCTGTGGAGGTTTTTCTTGAGCCTCCAGGAGGGTAAAAACAGCCTCCCCAAACTCCCCAGGCTGGAAACGGGCCCATTCCCGAACTTCTAGAAGGCCTGTTTTTCGCCCTCCCCGAGCCTCTGTGCATGCCGTGCACTTACCTATCCAAAACAGGCCGTGTGGGGACTGCTGGGAGGGGAGGGGACAGGTGGGCGGGGCCAGCCAGCAGTGGGGCCAGCCAGCAGTGGCATTTGGGGGTTCTCCGAACTGCACAGAATCTCAGCTAGGGTCTCTCCCGAACCCCTGCAAACCTCCAACACCCACCCCTGCATTGTTCTATACCTTGGGAGCAAGAAAACCAAAGATATTCACGTCCTTTGCACATTGTTTGATGATTCTGAATAAGAACGCGTGTTTGGTTCGCTGGATCTCATGAATCACAGCAGTGGTATAGGGTAGTTTCTTCCCATCTTGATGGCTGTTAGCATTTGAAGAACCCAAAACCTTCTCTATCTCCTTATGGACTTTATCTGGAAAAAAAATGAAAGTGGGACAGACATTTTACTTTGGGAAATGCTTGTCCATATGTCACATTTGCAAAGTAAGGCAGGCGCAGGGGTGAAGAGCAGCAAACAGAGAGCACACATAGAATCGATTCTATGTCTGCTGCTGTTTTGGCTCACCCGCCTGCCCGGGCTCTTACCTGACCTTTATTTCCTGCTTTTTCAACCACAGCTGCTTTGTGCGACATAGCTGAGGTTAAAAAAGCAGGAAAAGGGGGCTTTTCCAACTGCTGCACGCTTGCATGCAGCGCTGCTCAGCTGTCCAGGCAGCTCAGCAGATCATAAATTGCACTCGTGGGACTTGCGCGACTTGCATGACTCACCCATGCACGTGCGACGCAGAGCAACAAAACCGATAGTTATACCGGTCGGATCCCATCCCCGGGCAGGCCTAGTAAGTAACTTTCCATAACTACAACTCTGTGAAGGTTGGACTGCAAGAATCCCACAGAGCAATGTCAGTGAAGGTGGATTTAAACCTGGGTCTATTAGCAGTGGTGGCATTCTGCCGGTTCAGCCCGGTTCTGCAGAGCTGGTAGTAGTGATGAGCAGCGGAGACAGAATCGGTTCTCTCCGCCACTCTGTTGTTGGGCCCATCCGCTAGTCCAGGCTCCTATAATCACCTTTATCCTCTGAATTTGAAGTGCAGCTGCTTTGTGTGGCACAGAAGAGTGCCGCACGGCAGCTGCTAAAGCAACCAGGAGACTGCAGGCTTGCAGAAAGCGAGCTAGAATGCCTCTGCGCCTGTGCAAAGTGCATGTTTGGTGCGCACATGTAAAGTGTATGCATGCATGCAAAGCATGCCCACCAAGCCGTGCCCACCGAACCGGTGGTAAAAATATTTGAATCCCACCACTGTCTACTAGGTCCTTATACCATATGCCAACGTTTGTTGCTACATGATGTCAAAACCTGAATTTCTCAGGCGAATCTTTCTCAGGTGGATAGAAGCACAGCTCCCAATATTCCAAGCCAATATATCAGTGGAAAATCCTTTACAGCCCATCTGGAAGGCAGGATGATGGTATATTGAAAAGACCTTGCGAGACAGGTTGAGGAGATGCTGCCTAGGAAATTGGTCAAATAAGAGAGGACATCACCTGCAGCTGGAGAGTGGCTGGAGCAAGAAACTCAGAAGGCACCCTCTCTAGTTTCCTGGGCTGTAAAGAAGATGGCAGAAGACCTGAAACTTCAAACTTGCAAGATTCTACTAATGTAGCTTTACAATCAAGTTAGAATATGAATGGGTCATGTAGGAACCTTATGGATGGGCAGGGAGAGTTTCCTAAACAGATAGAATAGAATAACAGAGTTGGAAAGGACCTTGGAGGTCTTCTAATCCAACCTCCTGATTAGGCAGGAAACCATTTCATGGTTTATATCATTTCAAACAAATCTCTTCTTAAAAACTTCAAGCATTGAAGCATTCATAACTTCTGGAGGCAAGTTATTCCACTGATTAATTTTTCTAAATGTCAGGAAATTTCTTCTTAGTTCTAAGTTGCTTCTCTCCTTGATTCCATCTTGCTTCTTGTCCTGCCCTCAGGTGCTTTGGAGAATAGCTTGACTCCCTCTTCTTTGTGGCAACCCCTGAGATATTGGAAGACTGCTATCATGTTAGCCCTGGCCCTTCCTTTCATTAAACTAGGCATACCCAATTCCAGCAACTGCTCTTTATATGTTTTGGCCTCCAGTCCCCTAATCATCTTTGTTCTTCTCTGCATTCTTTCTAAAGTCTCAACATTTTTTTTTAGCATCATGGCGACCAAAACTGGATGCAGTATTCCACGTGTAGCCTTACCAAGGCATTATAAAGTTGAATTAGTTTATCTGGTTATGTTCTATTCTGGTCCAGCTGATAAGGCTGACCTGAGGCATCCCATCGAGCCCTTGGTTTAGCCTATATTCATAGAAGATGCGGCTACATACATAGATAATTTTCCAAAATTATTTGATATTAATGTGGGTAACGTGAAGGCTCTTTTTGCTCAAACCGATGCACAAGGACCTTCTCAGACTAACAGCTTGCTCCTGGGTCTCTAATAAAGTTCAGTAGCATTCAAGGGGGGTTGGACTTCACCCTATATAGAGACTCTAAACTAATTCCCTATTTGACTCTTCCCCCTGACTCTGCCAGTCTCTCTCCGACAAGTTAGTGGTTTTGGTTTGGTCTTAATCTATTATGTGAATCCAGTCTAATAAGCTATGATAGAGCTGGGCTATATTAGTCAAACCCAGAAAAAGAACTAATTTAGTGTGTGGTGTGAAAGAAACCCTAGGCTCCCGTTCCGTGGAGCTACAAGTATTTCAGAAGAAAAATGAAACCAGAAGGAATTATTAACGTTAATCAAACATTCTCCCATCAGATAAAGTTCCCCCAAAATTGGTAAAGAATTCACCTTATAAGAGAGGAGTGAAAATGACAACATTTTAAGGTGGTGGCGAATTATGTATGAGGAGATAGCCAAAATTATGTTTACTACGTCTTCTGCTCATTACACGCACACAAAAAATAGCTAAACCATTCCTCCAAGTTGCAACTTGTCTGTGCCTAATACTCATTTTACTCAGGTTTACTTTGTAAAATGTCCAGGAACGACTCTTCAGAAGCTACCAGAGCAATCATTTTCTCATCTAATGCCACTCCACCCTCCAAGAATGCAGCTGGGAGCAATTATACATTTTCATTTATGGCAACTTCCTGAGAAGTTTAGGCTGCCAAGCCCAATTTCAAGCAGGTATTTAGAGCAACAGTTTCCTTCTTAATTATTTTTTTTTTCAGAGGGAAAGATTTCACCACTCTGAGGTGCTGTGTTAAAATGAAATCCTTCCCTTTGATCTACCTGGGATCAATCACAATCTTCTTCCTGTGGTCTACCCCTCCCTCACCTTGAACATCTGGATGAGATGCCATCAACAGCAGTGCCCACTGCAGAGTGATTGCAGTCGATTCTGCAGCCGAGATAAGGAAGTTGAAAATACATTCAGCCAGGTTCTCTTCATTGTAGGCAGTATTCTGGCCACCTTTGCTCTGTTTGAGGCAAAAGAAAAGAAAACGTCATTTAAAAGTTATTGCTTGGTCTCCCAAATCTTGTTGTATCATCTGTGATGCTCTCTGTTCTACAACACGATACAATCACTAAAAATGTACTATGATCTTTGGTGCAATAGTTTTTGAACTATTACCATCTGGCAGATGGTATAAGATAATAAAAACAAAGACAAATAGGCTGAAAAACAGCTTCTATCCCAGGGCAGTAACTCTATTGCATTCTATTGTATAGTACAATATTAATGCAGTATCAGGGGTTTTCAATGCAATGTATAGAATGTGAAGGATGTATGTTTGTGTTTATTTTCATAGTCATAATGCACACTGAAGATGGTATTTAATTTCATTGTACGAGGTGCAATGACAATAAAGTAAACTAAACTAAACCAAACTCTCTGAATTTGCTTGTTATTTGTTTTGCAGACATTTCATTACCCAACTAGGTAACATCACAAAACATCAGCAAGCCAACAATCAAACTCCAAGACTCCACAGTTCAACCCTGATCTATAGAGGTTTGCTCTTCTGTTGGAACTATGAACATTTTATGAATTTAGAAAAATATTTCTCAGATTCTGTTTTAAGAAACTCTTCCTATCTTATACCTCCCCGACAACCTGCCATTTACACCCTATTTTTGTGAATGCTTTTCAAACTGTAAATGGTGTTAAAGGAGGAAACACTCAAATCTATATCTACGGCAAATCACTAGTTGTATATAGATTTGGATGAAAAGAGCTTATCATTTTAATGGGCAAAAGCATTTGGCTTCAAAGTCTTTTCAACTCAGAATCTTCATTGACATTCAGTCTCAAATCTTCACTTATAAATACTTCAGAACCAAATGAACTTGAGAAATGACATATTGTAAACTGATTATTATATGATTGTTCATCAAGACATTGCTGGATACATTTGCAAAGAGTCTGGACAGCTGTCTGTTACAGATGATCTGGTTTGGATTCTTGTACTGAAGAAGGAGTGTAACTCAATAGCCCCTTCCAACTTTTTGATTCTACACAAACAAATTCCTTAAAGACCAACCAGCTATTATTTAAACTTCCTGGTCATTCATTGTCATTCACAGCTCATGTTTTTCAATGCCCTTCAAAGTATCCACAACTTTTGATGCTTTTCCCATGTGTTTCCAATCCATGTTTAGGTGTGAATAACCTTCCATTATTCAAAAATAAACATGGAGATAGAGAGAAATGTGGGAAAATGCAACAACCAAGAGTTCCAAAAATAAGTGTAATACGGAGAAGCTTGGGTGACCTCTTGGCATTTAAAGAAATTCAGCACACCAAGGAATTATTAACTCCTTTGACTAGCCCCTTTTACAAAGTATACAGTAATAAGAAAATAAGAATAACAGAGTTGGAAGGGACCTTGGAGGTCTTCTAGTCCAACCCCCTGCTTGAGCAGGAGACCCTATACCATTCCAGACAAATGGCTATCCAGTCTCTTCTTAAAAGCCTCCAGTGTTGGAGCATCCACAACTTCTGAAGGAAAAGCATTCCAATGGTTAATTGTTCTCACTATCAGGAAATTTCTCCTTAGTTCTCTCCTTGATTAGTTTCCATCCATTGCTTCTTGTATTGCCTTCTGGTGCTTTGGAAAACAAGTTGACTCCCTCATTTTTGTGGCAGCCCCTCTGAGAGTGGAACACAGCTATCACGTCCTATACAAGCAACTGGTACTTACTTTCTCCATTTGTGACAAGTAAAAATCAATGAAATCTTGTGGCTCCTTCACTGCCTTTGCTTCCTTGTGTTTCTGTATCGCCTTCTTTGTAAAGGAAAGCACCAGCTCCTTGCTAGACAAAGCATTTTTCTGTGGCCCTGGGAAATACTTCATGAGCCATGAGAACTCTTTATGTAACTACAGAGAAAACATAAGCAAAGTAATGTTATTATCGAGAGTCCTATACCTACTATGGCCAAATCCACAACGGGCCATTAATATCTTAATAAGAGCAGCTTTATTTTTAGATGCATTCTCTATGAATATCTATGGCCTTGATGGTGAACCTATGGCACGTGTGCCACAAGTGGCACGCAGAGCCATTTGTGCTGGCACGCGAGCCACAGGTAAACTTACCTCACTGCACATGTGCGTGCCTCACAGCTGATTTTTCGGCTGGTTTGAGGCCTTTTTCGGCATCCCAGAGGCTTGGGAAAAGCCTCTGCAAGGCTTTTCAGGATGAATAATAGGCCCATTTCGTGACTTCCTGTAATACCGGAAGTGCAGAAACGGGCCCATTTTCAGCTTCCCGAGGCTGCAGAGGCTTCCCTCAAGCCTCTGGGAGGATGAAAACAGCCTCCCCTGGGCTCCAGAGGCACTCAGGAGGCTGAAAAGGGGCACTTCCGATATTTCCGGAAGGCCCGTTTTTTTGGTTTCCTGAAGCTGCAGAGGCTTCCCTCGAGCCTCCAGGAGGGCAAAAATGGTCTCAAACGGGCTGAAAATCAGTTGGGAGGCAAGGACATAGGCAGTACAGGTAAGTGGGTGGGGGATGTTGCGCATGCATGCGCAGGGAGGGCAGGGCACATTGCATTGTGGGTGCTGGCACATCACAACACAAAGGGTTGCCATCACTGATCTACCCTTACATCTGGGCCCATGTCTAGACTGAACTCTGTCACTCCACATCTTTTATCTGCCTATCTTTATGAATTCGATTACACACCAATAAATACAGGTAGTCCTCGACTTACAACTCATATATATGACAATTGCAGTGTCCCGGGGTCATGTGTGATCACCCTTTGGGACCTTCTGAGAAACAAAATTGTACATTTTATACCTTCTTTTCTACAAAGTCAACAGGGAAGCCAGATTTACTTAACAGCTGTGTTCACACCTGCAGAGATTCACTTCACAATTGTGGCAAGAAAGGTCATAAATTGGGACAAAACTCACTGAGCCAATATCTCACTTAGCAACAGAAATGTTGGGCTCAATTCTGGTCGTAAGTTGAAGACTACCTGTAATGCAATAGGAGTGAGCGAAAGAAGAAGGGAGGGGAAAATACAGGCAACTGTACGTTTTAAGGTAGGCGTTGTAAGAAAGTAAAACTGTAGAATAGAAGTTTCTCCATCAGCTAAACTGAATGGTTTTTCTTGTCTTGGTCTATATACAGATTAGTTGGAAGGGACCTTATAGATCAACTAGTCCAGCCCCCCCACCATTTCTGACAAATGGCAGTCCAATCTCTTCTTGAAAGCTTCCAGTGATGAAGCTCCCACAACTTCTCTCTCTTTCCCTCCCTCCCTCCCTCCCTCCCTCCCTCCCTCCCTCTCAGATTAACAGAGTTGGAAGGGACCTTGTAGGTCATCTAGTCTAACTCCCTGCCCAAGCAAATCCTACACTATTTCTGACTGATGGCAGTCCATTCTCTTCTTGAAAGCTTCCGGTGATGAAGCTCCCACAACTTCTGAAGACAACTTCTGTTCCATGGGTTGATTGTTCTCACCGTCAGAATTTTTTTTTTCTTATTTCTAGGTTGAATCTCTCCTTGTTCAGTTTTCATCCATTATTCCTTGTCTGACCTTCAGGTGCTTTGGAAAATAGTGTGAACCTCTCCTTTCTGTGGCAGCTCCTCAAATTTTGAAATCCTGCTATCATGTCTCCCTTGGTCTTCTCTTCCCTAGACTAGCCAAGCCCAGTTCCTGTAACTATTCTTCATATGATTTAATCTCCAGTCCCCTAATCATCCTGGTTGCTCTTCTCTGCACTTTTTCTACAGCCTCAACATCTTTTTATAGCGTGGTGACCAAAACTGTATGCAGTACTCTAGGTGTGGACTTACTAAAACTTTATAGAGTGGTTTTAGTATCTCACATGAATCTTGACTGTCTACTCCAATCACAAACTCTACTTGGGACAAGATGAGATTACAGTTTTTTTCACCTTTGTCCCCTAAGATCATCACAATGGCTCTCCAAAAGTTTTGTGTGGAATTGCCGGTCTCAGTCATAAAGCAAAGAATAACTTACAGCGTAAACAAAACTCCCTCCAGATTTTACAGCAGATTCAATGGCATCTGTCAATTGTTGGCTGTCCTTCTCTTCAAGAGGGGAACGGTCGCTGAAACTCATTGTCCAAACCACTTTGCAAAGGGAAGCAATGATGGCATTCAAAGGGTCAAAGGGTTGCCCTGTAAATGAAATGATTGATGAAATATTTTCCACTTTCTTCTTAATAAAGATAGTACTCCAATTACGACCACGATTGAACCCAAAGTTTCCGTTGTTCAATGAGACATTGGCTAAGTGAGTTTTGCCCCATTTTATGACCTTTTTTGCCACAATTGCTCAGTGAACCACTGCAGTTGATAAGTGAGTAATGCAATTGTGAAGTGAATCTGGCTTCCCCACTGATTTCGCTTGTCAGAATAGAACAGAACAGAACAGAATAGAATAGAATTCTTTATTGGCCAAGTGTGGTTGGACACACAAGGAATTTGTCTTGGTGCAAATGCTCTCAGTATACGTAAAAGAAAAGATACATTCATCAAGAATCATCAGGTACAACACTTAATGATAGTCATAGGATACAATAAGCAATCAAATCATACTAGGAAACAGTCAATATAAATCATAAGAATACAAGTGACAAAGTTACAGTCATATAGTCACAAGTGGGAGGGGTGGGTGATAAGGAGTGATGAGAAGATTAATAGTAATAGTAATGCAGACTTAATAAATAGTTGGACAGTGTTGAGGGAATTATTTGTTTAGCAGAGTGATGGCGCTCAGGAAAAAACTGCCCTTGTGTCTAGTTGTTCTGGTGTGCAGTGCTCTATAGCATCATTTTGAGGGTAGGAGTTGAAACAGTTTATGTCCAGGATGTAAGGGGTTGGTAAATATTGTCACAGCCCTCTATTTGACTCGTGCAGTATACAGGTCCTCGATTGAAGGCAGGTTGGTAGCAATTGTTTTTTCTGCAGTTTTTCTGCAGAAGGTCGTAAAAGGGGATCACGTGACCCCGGGAACACAGCAACGGTCATAAGTGTCAGCTTTGAAAGTCATATTAGCACCAGACGCTTCCATACTCCCACATTCTTGAGCCTGGGAAAAATGGGAGGGGGGGGGTTCTTGGAGTATATGTGATTAGACATAATAACATTCTTTTTTTCTAATTCAAGATCATGTTATTTTATGCACAAGTGAGGGGAAGTCTCAAGTTGGGACGGATGAGGATTGGGGCATGTGATGCAATGATGGGTGCAGGGGATGGATTTGTAGTTTTGACTTATTACAAGGAAGCCCAGAACTTTCAGATTCGGGATTTCCCAGATGTGCCAGTTTACTATCCAAAGAAAACAGAACTTTTGAGAAGATGCCTGTCTCGGAGTTATTGGTGGGAGTGGAGGTTTTCTGGAACTCTGACAATAAGTATGGACCTATTGCCAAGCATCCGAAATTTGATCCCGTGACCGTGAGATCACGTCACAACTGTGAAAAGTGGTCATAAGTCATTTTTTTCAGTGCTGCTGTAACTTTGAATGGTCATTAAGTAAACTATTGCAAGTCGAGGACTACCTGTATAGGTAATCCTCGAATTACAACCATTTGTTTAGTGACCATTCGAAGTTACAACAGCACTGGAAAAAACGTGATTTCTGACTGTTTTTCACACTTAAGACCATTGCAGCATTCCCAGGGTCACGTAATCAAAATTGGGGTGTTTTTGCAACCAGTTTGTATTTATGACGGTCACAATGTCCTGAGGTCACGTGATCAACTTTTGCTACTTTCTGACAAGTGAAAGTCCGTGAAAAAGCCAGATTCACTTAACTACTCTATTAGTAACTTAACAACCGTAATGATTGACTAAACAACTGTGGCAAGAAAGGTCATAAAATGGGACAAAACTCATTTAACAACTGTCCTGTTTAGCTGTGGAAATTTGGAACTTGACTGTGGTCTTAAATTGAGGACTACGTGTATCAGTTTGGAATTTATGGTGGAACTAACTTGATTAGATTAGATTAGATGGAAGAAGGGAGGGAGGGAGGAACTGAGAGACAGAAACAGAGAGACGAAAAGACAGAGATAGAAAGACAGAGACACAGATAGAGATAGAGAGATAGAGAAACTGAGAGACAGACAGACAGAGAGACAGAGACACAGATAGAGATAGAGAGATAGAGAAACTGAGAGACAGACAGACAGACAGAGAGACAGAGACACAGATAGAGATAGAGAGATAGAGAAACTGAGAGACAGACAGACAGAGAGAGAGACAGAGACACAGATAGAGATAGAGAGAGATAGAGAAACTGAGAGACAGACAGACAGATAGAGAGACAGAGACACAGATAGAGATAGAGAGATAGAGAAACTGAGAGACAGACAGACAGAGAGAGAGACTGAGAGACAGATAGAGATAGACAGAGAGAGAGACAGTTAGAGAGAGAGAGACAGAGAGACAGAGAGACACAGAGAAAGACAGAGAGAGACAGAGACAGAGATAGAGACAGAGACAAACAAAGATAGAGATAGAGATAAATATATATATTAGAATGTTACTGAAAGGTGCAAAATTGTATTTCAAAGCATGTGGAGACTCCATAGACACTTGAGTAGAGCAAAATAAGAGCCAATGTGATCTCCTAGAGGACAGGAAGGCCTGGAGGAACATTGTCCATGGAGCTGCGATGGGTCAGACACGACTTTGCAACTAACAACAACAAAAGTGCTACCTACCATTTACACGCGCAAAAGTCTCAACCAGCCGAGCGGCCTCCTCTTCCACCAGGGTTTCCACTCCTTTCTTTTCTTTTCCTTTCTTTTCTTTCTCGTGCTTTGACAAAATAAGCTGCCCAATTTCTTTTTGCTGCTTCAATAGTTCTCCGCCTAAAAATACCAGATTAAAAGAAGTAAAAGACGTAAATAAATCAAGCGATAAAATAATGCGATAAGAGTTAGTCATCCCCCAAAAGGTAGTTCATATCCAGGGCAAAAGAGTCTGACAGTTAAATTTTCTCACAAATATTCCATCTTAAATTCATTTTTTTCTTTGAGTTTTGCATTAGCAAAAGAAATGAGCCGTGTGAGACCCATCTCCAGTATGTAGTGGAGCTGTTCGGCCCGGTCAGTACATCAAGGAAAAGAGATGGAAATATAGAGTGTCTGAAAAATAAGATTCTTCATTATAGAACTCAGTGGTAGAGTCCCTAGTACAGACTGGCTGTCAACACACAAACTTTCCGCTAACATTTTTATTGAGTTATAAAGTATGATAAAATACAAAATAAATAGAAAAGTGGTGAAGAGGGAGGGGAAAAAGAAGTGAGGAAAGATAAGAAAGAAAAGGAAAAAGAAGCATTGAATTTGTGCTTGATGTGGAGAAGAATGAAACTCTGACTTTGGGTTTTACCGATTAGACTGATAGATCTTTAAAGAAAATGGCCTGTTCATTATGAAAAAGCAAAAAAATGTAATTTGATGTTAATACCTTATTTTACTGTAAAAGAGAGAGTCGGAGGCTGACAACACACAAATTATGTTCAATAAGCCTATCTTTTCCCTATTAATTTGAAGCACCTGAAAGTTACAAATTGAAAGAATTGATGTCTGAGGGAAGGACTAATTCATAGGTTTATTTGTATTCCTATAGTTAGCTCATTCTGTTGGCTCTAGTTCAGTGTTTCTTAGCTTAGCAACTTGAAGATAGGTAGATTTCAATTCCCAAAATTCCCCAACCAGCAGTGTTTCTCAGCCTCAGCCATTGCGAGATGGGTGGATTTCAACTCCCAGAATTCCACAAGGCATTTGACAAAGTAGACCACAACCTACTTCTTAGTAAGCTAGAAAAAAGTGGAATAGATAGCATCACCACTAGATGGACTTACAACTGGCTGACAAACCATACTCAACGAGTAGTCCTTAATGGGTCTAAGTCTACATGGAGGAAAGTAAGCAGTGGGATGCCACAAGGTTCTGTCTTAGGCCTAGTATCTTCAATATCTTCATTAACAACTTAGATGAGGGAATAGAAAGAGAACATACCAAATTTTCAGATGATACTAAGCTGGCAGGAATAGCTAACACCCAAGAAGATACGCTCAAGATCCAGATGGATCTTAACAGATTAGAACACTGGGCTATATCTAACAAAATGAAATTCAATGTAGAGAAAAGTAAAGTCCTACACTTAGGCAAGAAAAACACAAAAGTGCACATATAGATTGGGTGAAACCAGGCTCAACAGCAGTAACTGTGAGAGGGATCTTGGAATCTTAGTGGACATCCAGCTAAATATGAGCCAGCAGTGTGCAGCAGCAGCCAAAAAAGCTAATGCAATCCTAAATTGCATTAACAGAGGGATACAATCAAGATCAAGTGAGGTACTAATACCACTCTATAAAGCCTTAGTAAGACCACACCTAGAGTACTGCATCCATTTTTGGTCACCACATTATAAAAAAGATATTGAGACTCTAGAAAGAGTACAGAGAAGAGCAACCAGGATGATTAGGGGAATGGAGACTAAGGCATATGAAGAACGGTTACAGGAACTGGGCATGGCTAATCCAGTGAAGAGAAAGACCAGGGGAGACATGATAGCAGTCTTCCAATACTTGAGGGGCTGCCACAGAGAGGAAGGGGTCAAGCTATTTTCCAAGGTATCTGAAGGCCAGACAAGGAACAATGGGTGGAAACTGCACAAGGAGAGATTTAACCTGGAAATAAGGAGAAACTTTCTGACAGTGAGAACAATCAACCAATGGAACAGAATTTGCCTTTGGAAGTTGTGGGAGTGTCATCACTTGAGATTTTCAAGACGAGATTGGACTGCCATTTGGCAGAAATGGTGTAAGGTCTCCTGCTTGTGTAAGGGTTGGACTAGATGACCTACAAGGTCCCTTCCAACTCTGATTATCTGTTATCTGTTAATTCCCCAACCAGCAGTGTTTCTCAGCCTCAGCCACTGCGAGATGGATGGACTTCAACTCCCAGAATTTCTGGGGAAGCATCATGCTGGCTGTGGAATTCTGGGAGTTGAAGTCCACACATTTTCCAGATGCCAAGACTGAGGAACACTGATCTAATGTTTCCAAAGAGAAATCCAGCACAAATACTTCTATATTTTATAAACACTTACCATTGTCGTTGAATATGCTACTGTAGGGAGTCACAGAGGTCTTAGAAGTGCCATTTTGTTCTTTCATCTGCTGTTTGGATCAAGAGAAAAAAGAAAGTTTTATTCTTAGATATACTTCCTCAACTTGACAAGCTTAGTTGTTGGAACAACTCAAGACTGAGTTCCTATTTACAGCAGCACAACATTTTAGCCAACCATAAGATTTAGCATCCCCCAACTTTGGAAAGAACCAGGGGTAGGATTCAACCGGTGTTATTACCAGTTGGGTGACTATGTTTTGCTGTGTGTGTCTGTAAAAAAAAACCTTAAATTGTGCCTCCTGGACAGCTGGAAAGCGCTGCGCAGCGTTTGAAATGCCTCTTTTTTCCTGCTTTTTCAACCACAGCTGTGCTGCGCAAAGCAGCTGAGGTTGAAAAAGCAGGAAATAAAAGACAGGTAAGAGCCCAGGTGGGTGGGTGGGCCAAACAGCAGCAAACACAGAACCAGTTCGGTGTCTGCTGCTCTTCAGAGTGACCGGTTCTTTAAAACCGGGCAGAACCAGTAACATCCCACCTCTGGAAAGGACCAAATTAAAATATTCCCAATACCAATAAAGGAGAATATTTGTAGCTCAGGGTTGAAGTTGAGCTCGGTTATTTTTTTGCAGACGTTTCATTACCAAAACTAAGTAACACCATCAGCCGTAGTACTGAAGAAGTTTCTTGGATGAGAAGGGAAATATTTTCAAAGAGAAAAAAAAGTCAAGTTGCCTCTTGAAAAAGCGCCTTTGGGAAGACATGGGTAGATTTAATATTATAATGCATCATTATTCTAGGGAACATTTGCATAATGAGATGTTGTAAACACACAAAAAGATACAAATCTGGGCTGGCTGTTGTATTATTTGTTCTATCTACTAAGGTTGATACGATAGCTGCTTCAGTGATATAAGTCAGTTCTGGAAAAACTATTCTGATAAACAGAACATGAATGAGATTTCAGCAACCGCTTCAGAAATGCTCGGGCAGCCGTATGTTGTCAGATATAAATTTAAACTAGGTGTTAATAAACTTATAAATAAGGAGCAGGGGTGAGATTTAACTTTTTTAACAACCGGTTCTGTGGGCGTGGCTAGGTGGACATGGCAAGGTGGGCGTGGCCATGTGACAGGGTGGGCATGGCTTTTCTTTTTTTCAGCACCCCCCCCCCCATTTTTTTTCCTTCTGGTCCTCAGAGAAGCTTCCGGGGGGGCATTTTTGCTCCCAGAAAGCTTCCTTGGGACCCAGGAAGGCAAAAAAATGGAGCACGGGGGTCAGAATCCCCCTGCTCCTTCCCCCACACCCCTTTATGCCTCCTGGGTATCAGGGAAGCCTCCTGGGCAAAGCAGTAAGGCAGCGAGGGGGATCCCAGCACAGCTGATCCTTGGAACAGCTGATAGTCGGAGTGGGGCACAATTTGCCAGTTCTCCGAACTCTGCAGAATCATAACAACCAGTTCTATAAAACCTTTCTGAACCGGTAGAATCCCACCCCTGATAAGGAGCCAAGTGGCTGAATATTAGAGGGAGCAGATGAAAAAAAAATTTTTTTGCTAAAAATATGAAATCACTACCCTGAAATAACAACCAGTAAGTTATCTTGTGATGCCATGGCTTCTGTGCTCTTCTCTTAAGCTATATGATAAATTTTCCTAATGCTTTACATAATTTATATTTATTCATTTGATTAATTACATTTGTATCTTACTGCAATCAGAATGTGTTTATTTATTTGGAAAATTTAATTGACTCTTGATGGTTGACTGCTCAGCACCTTCCATCTTAGAATACATTTCAAAGTGTTTCAGGCTGGGTATGTTTTCTCTTTTCCCTGGCCAGTTATGTGTTAGTCTACACCAAGGGTCTTCAAACTTGGCAAGTTTATGACTTGTGGACTTCGACTCCCAGAATTCCTGAGCTAACATGACTGGAGGAGGAATTCTGGGAGTTGAAGTCCACAAGTCTTAAAGCTGTCAAGTTTGAAGACCCCTGATCTACACAGTCTCTTCAGATAGTGGAATATAAGCTTTCATTGTTCCTGAACTCATGTTCTATCAAGAAATAACTGAGTTGGACTCTCCTTGATGTATACCTGATAAATTATTTATCCCAAAGGCCTCTGCTTCTCAAAATGTGTATGGTTCCAAATATCTTTCAATCAAAAAACCTTCTCTATCTCAAATGACATAAAATGTTTTCATTTAACACCTAATAACATCTGAGCCACAAACTTCTGATCTCTGGAGGACCAAGAGAGTTTCATGTATCTCTTGGCTGCCATCTAGTGGGAATCTGGAGTATCCCACGTGGAAATGAGCTAAGACTAGAATGTCAGACTAGATTAGGAATGAGGAGACCCCAGACTCACATTTCGATTCTACCTTGAAACTCAAAGGCTTGTGTCCATCTTTTGCAACTAAGCCCCTGTTACAGCATTGGTATGAAAATAGGGCTCATCAGACTCAAAGTTGACTCAACCTTCCATCCTTCCAAGGTGGGTAAAATGAGGACCCAGGTTGTTGGGGGCAATAGGCTGACTCTGTAAACTGCTTAAGAGAGGATTGTAAAGCATTGTGAAGCAGTATATAAATCTGATATTGCTATTGCTATTATCTCCCACTTATTTCCCTTATTGGCCAGTTGGTCAGATTCTTGTAGAAACCTTAAGCTTGCAATACATCTTTACATTCATTTGTGCTGCCTGAATCTCCTAATTTCCCCATTGCTTCCACCAGTTTTTCTCTGGAGAAGCCTTGCTATGGAGTACATATTCCCAGGGATCCTCCTATAAAGATAATTATACTTTACACATCACCTCATCCCCTGCCCACGTGCATTTGCTGTAGTATCTCCTTTTCCCCAGGCCTCACTCTATAGCGCTCATGCACCCTCTTGGCTCCTTGGGATTTACCTAGGACAATGGTGTCAAACTTGATTTCATTGAGGGCTGCATCAGGGTTGTGCTTGACCTCGGGGGGCCGGGTGGGCATGGCCAGAGTGGGCATGCCAACTCAATGTCACTCGAGGCTCCATTTTCCATCACAATGGCCTCCCGCAGCCCTCTGCAGTGAAAACGGAGTCTGGGAGGAGTTTCTGAGCTCCATTTTCACTGGCAGAGGGCTACAGGAGGCCGCCGTGGCTGGAAACGGAGCCCAGGAGCCCTCCTGAGCTCCATTTTCCCTGGCAGAGCACCATGGGCTGGTCCTTTGCTGTTTCCAGGATGGGCCCATAGGCCAGATCTAAGCACCCTGTGGGCCGGATATGGCCCACCGGCCTTGAGCTTGACGCCCCTGACCTAGGACTTGCAACTTCCTGCTGGCTTCCCCATTGACTTTGCTCGTGGGAAGCCATCAGGAAGTCATAAGTTATGGTCATGTGACATCCTCACTTAATGAGCCCTGATCTTTGTTTAACAAAAGCAATGGAGACTGTCAGGATTGTTGTCACTAAGCGATGCAGCCACATGGCATCATGCTTTACAACTCCATCATTTAAAGATCGAAATTCTCAGTAAGAAGTTAATTTATGTCAGATCCATATCTTCTCCTCATTATCCCTGCCCCAGCACCATTCTCCCTGCCTCCTTAATAATAGAGAAGCAGGATCAGAAAATACCTGTTCAAAGATTCCCATTGACAATACCAAATTTAGTGAGGGCCTAAGCTCTGAGAAGCTGTAGAGGCTTTATTCCAGTGATGGTATTCTACCAGTTCGGCCCAGTTCAGCCAAACCGGTAGCTCCAAGGATCATCTGTAAGCAACCCAGTTTGCTCTGACGATCAGCTGCTGGGCCCATCCACACACCCTGGCTCTATTCTTACCTTTACTTCCTAGTTTTCAAGCTCAGCTGCTTCACACGGCACAGCAGATTGCCACACATCAGCTGTTTTACACACTGGGCTTGCAAAAGCTGCATGAGTGCAAAGCGCACGCTCACACCGAACCGGTAGGAAACATTTTTGAAACCCGCCACTGCTTTATTCGCCAGATGCTAACGGAGAATAAACCCAGGTAAGAACGGATCTTCACAAGAATGCCATCAAGATGCCTAAGAACTCTGTGAGTAGAAGCAGTGGTGGTATTCTACCGGTTTGGCCTGGTTCTGCAGAGCCAGTAGCAGCAATGAGCAGCGGAGACCGAACCAGTTCTCTCCGCCGCTCTGCTCTTAGGCCCAGCCACCCACCCGGGCTCCCATACTTATGTTTATCTTCTGAATTTGAAGTGCAGCTGCTTTGCATGGCACAGAAGAGTGCCGCGCGGCAGCTGCTGAAGCGACCGGGATTGTGCAGGCTTGCAGGAAGTTAGTTAGAACGCCTCTGCGCCTGCATAAAGTGAGCATTTGGCACACACACACACGCAAAGTGTATGCACACGCACAAACCACGCCCACCAAGCCACACCCACCGAACCAGCAGTAAAAATATTTGAATCCCACCACTGAGTGGAAGGAAAAACCCTTCTTCGCAGGCTGCACTGGCTTCCTGTGGCCTTCCGGATTCGATTTAAGGTGGTACTGATGGTATTTAAAGTGCTCCATGGCTCGGGACCTGGGTACTTACGGGACCGCCTGCTGCCACCAACAACCTCCCGCCGCCCAGTACGCTCCCACAGGGTCGCCCTACTTGGGGTACCACCACCTGATCGTTGTCGGCTGGCGGCCCCGAGGGTGCGTGCTTTCTCTGTGGGAGCCCCCTCCCTGTGGAATGATCTCCCCCCGGAGATACGAGCCATGACAGATAACCTCTCCTTCCGGCGCGCAGTTAAGACCCTATTTTTTAAACAGGCTGGCCTGGCCCAGTAAGGGTCTATGGGGTTTTAAGTTAACAGGGTTTTTTTAAATTTTAATCTCATTTTTAAAATTTTTCGGGATGCAGCCACATCTATGTTTAATCTGGTTTTAAATTCTATTTAATTTTGTAACTTTGTATTTTATGTATTTATTAGGCTGTACACCGCCCCGAGTCCCTTTTGGGAGAGGGAGCAGTATAGAAATACGAACAATATATATATATTAATATTCTTAAACAGAAGGTGTAAATGGGTATTGTAATTAAGGAGGATGAAATGAGTGATACAGGAGGCCTTCATTTCTGAAGTCTTCCATATGTGAAATTAGAAGAAAGCTGTAACAAATAGGAGATCTAAATTCTGAAACCATTCTAAGATACTCTAAACCAGGGGTGTCAAATTCCCGGCCCATGGGCCAGATGCATCACGCGCTGGCCACGCCCATGCCCAGTTTTAGCAATACATCACGTGACACCCTCCTAATGCCGTGAATTTGACAGCCCTGCTCTAAACGTACTTGGTTTAGCCTATACCTACACCTGGCTTTGCCAGTACAACTGAAAGAACAATTCTGAAATCAAGTCTGATGGCATCTCTGTCCATCTCTCTTTCTTCTTGAAGATTGAGCTCCAAGAATTCTTTATGCAATTTCTTCCTAGGGTTCACATCAGTATACCCAAGGATGGCCCAGATTATTTTAACCAACATTACCTTTCAATGGAAAACGATTCACAGTTCTCTCCCCAAATCCCTTAACTCACCGCACACAACAGATTTAATTTAGCAATTAATTCAGAAGGGTTACCTTAGACAGAGTCTCTTGATAAAGCCTGATGCCAGCTTGTTGTAAGCTTCCGGTGGCAGGCAATGGAAGCCATCCCGAAGGATAATGACTGCGAAACCAGAATTGTCTTAGGAGGTAGAGCATCAAAAGGCTCAGGAGAATAGCCACCGACAAGAGCTCTGTTATAGACATTCTCCTTTCTCCTTTTTTTTTTTTTCTTTGTCAGGACTTGTCAAACGTTACATGCAGATGTGCCGAACCTTCTCTCTCTGGCCTCACAAACTTTTCCAGTTCTTTCTGCCAGCCCACGATTCCTTTTAAATGAAAGTACAAAATCACTCACGTTGTTAGACTAATAAGCAAGCCTGCAAGGTCAGCTGCCAGGTATTAAAGCCATTAAGGTTCAAACAATTTAATTTTTGCCACACCACCCACATGCACTTAGTGAGATATGGTTAATTCAAGCGTGCATTGCTCACATAATTGAGGGAACTGGAAGGTAGGTCTAATATATGGGGGGCAAGTAAAATCCACAGGTCCAATTTGGTATATGTCAGGGGTGTCAAACTCAAGGCCCGCGGGCCGGATCTGGCCTGCGGGGTCCTTAGATCTGGCCCACGGGGCCCACCCTGGAAACAGTGAGGGACTGGCCAGTGGTGATTCTGCCAGCAAAAATGGAGCTTGGGAGGGCCACGTGCAGCCCTCCTAAGTTCCATTTTTGCTGGCAGAGGGTTGAAGGAGGCTGTCGCAGCTGGAAATGGAGCTTGGGAGACCGTTTTCACTGGCAGAACACTTTGGGCCACTACAGGTGCCCCCAACATGAGTGACATTAAGCTGGCCACACCCACCTTGGCCATACCCACCCCTCCCCCTTGATGCGGCCCTCAATGAAATCGATTTTGAGACCCCTGGTATATGTGATCTAAAATATCTTCTCATGGGTTGCATTCACAGAATGCATTTAACAAGATTACTGATCTAGACCATTTTCTAGGTTTGTAGGTTTTTTTGTATGTATGTATGTGTATAATTAGAAAATATGGAGATTTAAAATGAGACAAAGAGCTTTGGGAAATGTTTAAGGACAATAATTCAATAGAAAGGACGGGGAGATAAGCCAACTAGCCATCCAACTAGCCAGCCAACCAGTCAGCCAGCGTTCAAAAAATGTTGCTTGCACAATTTTGAGACCCCCTTGAAACAGGGGTCCCCAACCTCATGGCAAAAACTCTGGAACCAGTCCCTGATGCCCAAAAAAGGTTGGGAGCCAACTGCCTTAGAAGAATACCTAATTATGAGAAGAGCAGATAGATGTGTGTCTCTATTCTATGTGGGAATGGAGGAGCAATCTTGGACAATATAATCCTGATGTACCAAGATAAGCAACTTGGAATATATATTCCCTCCCACAAACTGGAGGACGGGGGAAGTAGAAGACACAAAAATTCCAGATCATTGCTTTCTCCTCTTCCCACCGTCTCTGGATGAAGTGCTGTGGGCAAATGCCAGTCAGATTGCCAAAGGAAATTCCTTCCCCACCCCACTAGCACTTGTTCAATGTTATTTTTTTACCTCTCCATGAGAGGTGTTATTCAGCAGGTTCTGATCAGCTCTGGAGAACCGATAGCGGAAATTTTGAGTAGTTCGAAGAACCTCTGATTGGAGATTTTACAGTGTCCTTCCCCTGCCACGCCCATCAAGCCACGCCCACAGAATTGGTAGTAAAAAAAAATTGAATCCCACCACTGCTCTCCATGCCATCCTTTGGCCTTACTTTGAGGTCCAATGTGACCGGAAATATTTTGCTGAACAATATCTTTCCTAGGCCATTGTGACTCAAGAGCAGAGAAGGTCATTTGGGCCTTAGAGATCATTCATATGGATCGCCAATGAGATCTTCTTGATTATGCATTGCAAAAGAGTGGTTGGTAATTGCCATGTTGACTCCTCAAAGTAGTATCTTGTGTGTAGTGATGATCACCTGAACACCTAGATTAGGCTTGATAGCTAGGACATTATTTATTTATAGTTAAACATGGGCAGCATAAGCCGCACCTCATTTCCTGTAAAGATAATTATACCTTTGGATAATCTTAAGTTCTCCCTTGGAAGGTCTTAGATAAGCACCATATTGAGGAGGTATATACTGTACTATAGGCTCCATACAGGTAGTCCTCGACTTACAACAGTTCATTTAGTGTCCGTTGAAAGTTACAACGGCACTGAAAAATGTGACTTATGACCATTTTCACACTTAAGGACCTTTGTAGCACCCCCACAACGGTCACATGATCAGAATTCAGATGCTTGGCAACTGGTTCATATTTATGACCATTGTTGACTTTTGTAACCTTCTCACAAGCAAAGTTAACTGAGAAGCCAGATTCATGAACAACTGAGTTACTAACATATCCACTGCAGCTATTCACTTAACAACTGCACTAAAAAAGGTCGTAAAATGGGGCAAAACTCACTGAACAAATGTCTCACTTAAAAACAGAAATTTGGGGCTCAATTGTGGTCATAAGTCAAGGACTACCTGTAGATCTAAATCAAGCACAACTTTGGAACTCCCCCCCTCAAAAGGTGTGATTATTCATCTGAAGTTCTAGCTTGCCCTGTGTCCCATTTCACATCAGGAAGGGCAGGTCACTGGTCTCTGAAAGCACAAAGCTATGCCAAATCATCTGCACCTCCACATTCTGAAGTGTTCGCTTACAGAACTTGTAAAGCACCATTTTTGTTCTGACAAATCGCAAACAATAATAATAGCAATAGTGCTTATAATACCTCTTCATAGTGCTTTACAGCCCTCTCTAAGCAGTTTACAGAGTCAGCCTATTTGCCCCTCAACAATCTGGGGTCCTCATTTTACCCAGCTCGGAAGAATGGAAGGCTGAGTCAACCTTGAGCCTGGTGAGATTCCATCTGCCAAATTGCAGGCAGCCGGCAGTCAGCAGAAGTAGCCTGCAGTACTGCACTCTAACCACGGCGTCACTGTGGCTCTTAATAATAAAATTTCTAATCAGATGTTTACACATGAACAAAGCAACACCCTTTTTATAACAGGGCAGTCACAGTCTTTAATTCACATGGATAAACAAAAAAATCAAACATAATGAGTCCCAACAAACTTGGGTTTATCCAGGGGTGGGATCCGACCGGTTTAACTACCAGTTTGGTGATTTACGATATGCTTCCCTGCACACTGCGCACGTGTGTAAATCTTCGTCAGCTTGCTGCCTGGACAGCCGAGCAGCGCTGCGTGCAGGGAAGCAGCATTTGAAAAAGCACTTTTTTCCTGCTTTTTCAACCACAGCTATGCCTCACAAGGCAGCTGAGGTTGAAAAACCAGGAAATAAAGGTCAGGTAAGAGCCCGGGCGGGCATGTGGGCCAAAACAGCAGCAGACATAGAACCGGCTCTATGTCTGCTGCTCTTCAGAGCTACCAGTTCTACAGAGCTGGGCAGAATCGGTAGAATCCCACCCCTGGATTTACCCAAGAAATCTGAATTGTTTGCTGTATACTAGAAATGACCAGTTGTCTGCGACAACCGGCCACTCCTAAACCCCTCCTATTTATTTCCCAACCTGGGAGGGGCTGGCTATTGTCTGCGTCTGCCTCTCTCTGAGAGCCAGCTTATTGCTTTCCTTTGCTCTTCTCCTCTCTACACGTCCTGGGATGGGCCCCATCTGTTCCTCCCTCTGACTCAGCTCAGGCATCGAAGACAGCTGCCTCTCCACTTAGGGGAGGATGGAAGGCCCTTGCCTTGCCTCTGTCTCTGATGCCATTTCCTTATCAGAGCCTTCCAAAGGGTCCGAAGCCAGCCCAGACCCTCCCTCAGCCCTCCTCCTTGTCAGGCTCTGCTGCTAGTTCTACTAGCAGCCGATAGGCCACAACAATGTTATGCATTTGAGAGTCCTTCAACTGCATCAGGCAATTCTGAAGCAATGCCTAAGAAGCTTGGTCCCCAAATTACAGGGAGTCCTCGACATATGATCCCAGTTGAGCCCAACATTTGTATTCTTAAGCAAGACACTTATAAAGTGAGTTTTGTCCCATCTTGCAACCTTGCTTGCCATGGTTGTTAAGTGAATTGCGGCAGGTGTTCAGTTAGTAACACAGTGAATCTGGCTTATTTATTTATGTATTTCATTTTTTATTTGTCGAGCATGTATTACACAACAGATATAAGTATAAACATGATTATTAATACATGAAATGGATAAGAATAAAAAGGGAACATTAGGACAGGGATGGTAGGCAGGTTGGTGCGCTTATGCACGTCCCTTAAAGACCTCTTAGGAAAGGGCTGAGGTCAACAGTAGACAGTCTAAAGTTAAAGTTTGTGGGTTTGGGGAAGAAACCACAGAGTCAGGTAGAGTATTCCAGGCAGGGGTGGGATTCAATTGGTGTTATTACTGGTTCGGTGACTATGTTTTGCCTGATGTGCGCTGCGTGCGTGTGTAAAAAACCTTAAGCTGTGCCATCTGGACAGCTGAAAAGTGCTGCGCACGGATATGCAGCATTTGAAAAGCCTCTTCTTTCCTGCTTTTTCAACCTCAGCTGTGCTGCGCAAAGCAGCTGTGGTTGAAAAAGCAGAAAATAAAGGACAGGTAAGAGCCCGGGCAGGCGGGTGGGCCAAACAGCAGCAAACACAGAACCGGTTTGGTGTCTGCTGCTCTTCAGAGCTACCAGTTCTATAGAGCCGGGCAGAACTGGTAGCATCCCACCCCTGATTCCAGGCATTGACTACTCTGTTGCTGAAGTCGTATTTTTTGCAATCAAGTTTGGTGCAGTTTACCTTGAGTTTGTATCTATTGTGTGCTCGTGTATTGTTGTGGTTGAAGCTGAAGTATTCATTGATGGGTAAGACATTGCAATGGATAATTTTATGTACTACGCTTAGGTCAGACCAAAGGCAGCGTAGTTCTAAGTTGTCTAAGCCTAACATTTCAAGTCTGGGTATTCTCTCGATTCCTATTGATGTTGCTTGTTGGAAGATCACAAAAGGTGATCACGTGACCCCAGGACACTGCAACCATCATGAATACATGCTGGTTGCTGAGCGTCCAAATTTTGATCATGTGGCCAAGGGGGCGCTGCAACGGTTATGTGAACAATAGTCATTGGTCACTTTTTACAATGTCATTGTAACTTTGAACGGTCATTAAATGAATGGTTGTAAGTCAAGGACTACTTGTATCGCCTAATCAAATAATGGACTCCAGAGATGGACCTGATAGTCTTAATAAATGATTGGATCATGCAGAAAAAGACATTCTTTTAGGCATCACAAACTAAAAAATAATATTATAACAAAGCTGGATATGCCTTTAGCTGGATTTGCAGAATTATTAATTAGAACTGTTATGGTCAGACATAACTTCCAGTACCTACTTGTAATGGAATTCAAATGAATTAATTTGGGAAATATCTTACAGGTGTTAACTTACCAGGGCAATACAGATGGAATAAACCAAAGGACATGTGGAATAAACCACAAAATGCATGGAATCAACCAAAACTCCCAATAGCCCAAGTGGGGGGGGGGCGGGAACAGGAGTCATCTTCAACATAAAGGGTAAGTATTGTAACAACTACTATGTGGGGCAGTAGGCAGAAAACTGGCAGAGTGCATCTATGAACACCAATTAGCAGACAGAAGACATGTTGAAAAGTCCTTAATCTCACAACAAATGGACAGACTCAACCACTCTTTCAACTGGGAAACTATGAGCATCATGGACCAAGCTAAAACGAAAAATACTGTTATCAGTGGTATCTAGCCCCTTTGAGATTGGCCAAAATGTATCCCAACCTAAGCCCAATCTGCTGGAAATGTAAGCAATCACAGGGCATCTTTTTCCACATCTGGTGGCTTTACCTGAAAATTAAGAAATATTGGATAAAAATACGAACATGGTTAAAAGAAATCATAACCATCCAAATAGAATTCAAACTAGAAATTTTCTTACTGAGGATTATAAAAGGAAACTACACAAAAGAGATAAAATATATAATCCTGCACATAGACACTGCAGTGAGATTAGCACTTGCACAATGTTGGAAAGGAGTCATGTTGACAGAGAGCTTAATAATCCAAAAAATCTACAATTGCATTGAAATGGATAAACTTACTTTAAAATTAAAAGAGAAGGAAGACTCAAAGTATTATATAGTGTGGGAAAACTGGTACAAATGGATAAATGACAGAAATAAGTGATTAAATAAATAAGGAATGAATAGTTTAGAAGGTTAATGTATAAGAACAACCAGGAATATGAAATATGCATGGGAACAATAATTGGTATGTAAGCACTCTCAAAATGGATTGTAACATTTATACTGTTTTCGTTTTAATGAGTTGCATTGTATTTTATTATATATTGTATTTTATTATATATATAGTTGTATAGTATTATATCAAAAGAGTCATCAATTTATATGTACCAATAACAATTGCCAAAACCAGAAAAAACAGATTACCCATAACAATAAGGAAACTTCAATCCAAAAAGAAATCACTTTGGTGGAAAAACAAATCTGGTCACATTGCCAACTTCAAAAGCTGATACAAAAATTTATGATACCAGATAAAGACTGAAAGCACCAACTATCACATTAAACAAGAGGAAAACCTTCTACGCACCAATTCCACCTGAGCATTCTACAATTTTGTAAACAACAAACTAAATGACTCAAGGTCCATCACACCCCTGAAAGGACCAAATGGTGAAGACTGCAACAACAACACCATTAAAGCCAACCTCTTTAACACATTCTTTGGCTCAGTATTTGTAAACAGCAATGGATCATGCCCAGTATTTCCTAGTCGAACCACAGACAACTACAATAATCTAATACATATCGATTTTACAGAAGACAATGTTGAAAAAGCACTACGCAATCTAAAACCATCTCTATCTATTGGACCGGACGGAATATGTGCCTATTCTTAAAAAAGCTATCCACTGCCATAGCCGAACCTCTAAGCACAATCTTTGAAAAATCTTTCAAGACCAGCTCTTTGCCTAACTTGTGGTCACCAGCCACGGTCATCCCCATCTTCAAAAAGGGAGACCTCCAGCCTAGTTGAAAATTACAGACCAATCTCTTTCTACTGCATTACCTGTAAAGTCACGGAATCAATTATGAACCAATCCATTATCCTCCACTTAGAGACAAACAACCTATTTCCTAATAAACAATTTGGTTTTAGAAAAAAACTATCCTGTAATCTGCAACTCTTACATTGCAAAAACATATAGATTATAGAACTCGATCAGGGCAAAGCTATAGACGCAATCTACATAGACCTCTGTAAAGCCTTTGATTCAGTGGTACATGACAAATTACACCTAAAACTAAAATCCTATGGTATCTCTGGACACCTGCATAACTAGATAGAAGCATTCCTATCAAACAAACAAATGGTCAAAATTGGGAGCGTCCTATCAAATTCTGTACCTGTCAACAGTGGTGTCCCCCAAGGCAGTGTTCTATGACCAACTCTCTTCATACTCTACATAAATGACCTCTGTGATCATATTAAGAGCAACTGTGTTCTCTTCACTGATGATGTAAAGCTATTCAACACCACAGACAATACTGCTACCCTTCAAAAAGACCTTGACTATGTATCAGAATGGTCAAACAAATGGCAACTTCAAATCTCAAGAAATAAATGCTCTGTCTTACATATTGGCAAACAAAATCAGAAAATAAAATACAAGCTGAATAATCAAGACCTTGTTGATGATCCAAACTCTGTCAAGGATTTGGAATTCTCATCTCAAATGATCTAAGTACTAGAGCCCACTTAACTACATAGCCAAAAAGCATTAAGAGTTGTTAACCTAATCCTGTAGATTTTTCCCTGGTAATATCACACTACTAACTAGAGCATACAAAACATTTGCTTGACCAATACTCGAATACAGCTCATCAGTCTGGAACCCACATTATGTATCTGATATTAACACTGTTGACAAAGTCCAGAAATATTTCACAACTCATTTACTCATTGCAGAATACCTTATGCCATCAGACTCAAAATTCTAGACCTAGAAAACCTAGAACTACGCCGTCTTCAGTCCAATCTACGTATAGTATATAAAATCATACATTGCAATGTCCTACCTGTCAATGAATACTTCAGCTTCAACCATAACAACACTAGAGCAAACAATAGATACAAACTCAAGGTTAACAGCACCAAACTTGATTGCAGGAAATACGACTTCAGCAACAGAGTGGTCAATGTCTGGAATACTCTACTTGATTCTGTGGTTTCTTCCCCAAACCCCAAAAACTTTAACCTTAGACTGTCTACTATTGACCTCACCCCTTTTCCTAAGAGGTCTGTAGGGGCGTGCATAAGCGCACCAATGTGCCTACCATCCCTGTTCTATTGTTTCTTTTATTTTTCTTAGATGTATCCATGTATTCATGACTACTTATACCTATTATCTTGTAAGCAATTGATATAATAAAATAAAAAATAAAATATATACCGTTTCATAGTGTTTTACACCCCTTTCTAAGCAGTTTACAAATGTCAGCATATGTCTTTTTATTTTTCTTATAAGTATCTATCTCATGTATTCAAAACTATATTTATTCTTATACCTGTATCTTGTAAGCGATTGACAAATGAAATAAATACTAAATATTACCCCTGACAATCTGGGTCCTCATTTTACCATCCTCGAAAGGATGGAAGGCTGAGTCAACTTTGACCCGGTCAGGATCGAACTTCTGGCAGTCGGCAGAGTTAACCTGCAATACTGCATTCTAACCACTGTGCCACCAGGGGTCTGATAGGCAGGTGCTGGTCATGTTGCCATGATCAATGGGGATCTGGTTATCCTTTTTTGTCCTGTTGTCTGCTACTTGGAAAAGTGTTCCCTCCGCTCCTGGTTTCTGGGCTCAGTGAAAACAGAACTTGATTTGTTTGGTACTAACCCAGATTGCACCCCTGCCCAGTTGATCATAGGGCTGTTCTATATCCTTTGTTTTCAGCTCCTTTCAAGAGACTTATCAGATTTATCCATCCTCCTAATCACAAATGTGATTTCGAGTCTGGTAAGGAGGAACACATTCCTATACAAACTATATGTGGCACAAGCTTTTGTGTTGCAAACTTTCCTGAGTGGATTATATAAAGCACTCTTTAAAAAAAAAAAAACAATGATGCTATTCACTTCTTGGTGGAAGGTACTGGAGAAAACAGATTTGATCCACTCTGCTGTCGTGAAGACATTGTAAGAGAGAAAGGCAAAGTGAAAGGATTTGTACTGAAACTGAAGCCAGGAACTAGCTTTGGCTTAAGATTTCCTATCATTCCATATAGTACATAAAATTATATATTGCAGTGTCCTACCTGTCAATGAATACTTCAGCTTCAACCATAACAACACCAGAGCACACAATAGATACAAACTCAAGGTTAATCGCATCAAACTTGATTGCAGGAAATACGACTTCAGCAACAGAGTGGTCAATGTCTGGAATACTCTATCTGACTCTGTGGTTTCTTCCCCAAACCCCAAAAACTTTAACCTTAGACTGTCCACTATTGACCTCACCCCTTTCCTAAGAGGTCTGTAGGGGGCGTGCATAAGCGCACCAACGTGCCTACCGTCCCTGTCCTATTGTTTCTTTTATTTTTCTTATATGTATCCATTTCATGTTTATTTTTTATTTATTTATTTATTTTATTTGTCAATTTCTTACAAGATAATAGGTATAAGTAAAACATAGTTATGAATACATGTATTCCTAACTATGTTTATTCTTATACCAATTATCTTGTAAGCGACTGACAAATCAAATTAAAAGAAATAAAAAATAAATTTTGCATTCAATGAAATGTTTAATAAAGGTTTTTCTAAAAAAAAGAACCCCAAAATGCCAGGGAATTCCTGAACACTTGGCACTCAGACAAATCAGCCATCAACAGGCACATACACATAAATTACATTTATACATTATTCAAATAAGGAAACAAAAATGCAGCAACCAATACAATCAGGTATTCCAACCAGACAAACCATCATACAGAAACCAATTCCATAATCAAAGAACTACCAAACTAGAAGGCCAATCCTACATATATAAACAGGGTGCACTGCCACTATTGATGTTGCCTAGTTGGGTAATGAAACATCCGCAAGAAACAGCCAAACTCAGAGACCACCAAGGACATCAAGAGGCCGCATGTTTTGCCACAACCCAGGCCTTAAAATAGCTTGGGACAAGTCTTCCATTTCACAACTCTATTTGCCTTCTAATTGCCTCCCTTGTCATTTAAGCTCCTATTGTCCTATATTTCATGGAGCTAATTTTGGCTAGAGAAGACACTAAGAAAGGATTCTATTGACTACACTGGAGAGTTCAACAGGGCATGGACAGAATATCTCTAGCAGAACTAAGTGTAAATCTATGGAAAGTTTTTTTGAAATCCTGCCCAATCCAGCAGGCTAGACATTCTTTAAAAAGGCAGGCAGGAAGGAAGGCTTGGTCATCAGTGTAAGACATCTTTAATAAGGAAGCGATCTGTTCATAGCAACAATGAGACTGTGGAACCCTAACCGGGGAAAGGCTTATTGATGAAGATGTGATGATGTTATCTATTCAGTTGTATTGACGATTCTATGAGTCAGGTTTCTCCACATCTTCCAATCTTGCACTTCTCTTTGTTGTTAGTTGCAGAGTCATGTCTGACTCATTGCAACCCCATGGACAATGTCCCTCCAGGCCTCCCTGTCCTCTGCCATCTTCTGGAGTCTATTTAAGCTCACACCCACTGCTTCAGTGATTCCATCCAGCCACCTCCTCCTCTGTCGTCCCCTTCTTCTTCATTTTGCCCTCCATCGTTCCCAGCATTAGGTGGCCAAAGTATTTGAGTTTCATCTTCAGGATCAGTCAGGGTGGATCTCCTCTTCAGGATCAGTCAGGGTGGATCTCCTCTAGGACTGATCGGTTGGATGGCCTTGCAGTCTAAGGAACTTGCAGGAGTCCAGCACCACTTCTTTTCCTAGACCAGGCCAAGTCAAAAAATGTCAGGGAATTTCCAGAAGTCTGGCACTCTGACAAATCAGCCATCAATAGACACATAGACATTAACAGCATCTATAGACTATCTAAAAGAGACAATCAATCAGCCCAAAAGAGAAAAAAGACTCCAGCACCTCTCCACCAGCAATCAGCACTCAGATCAGCATAGATTACCCCAAGGACCACTTTAGACCAACAATCAAGTAAACAATACCCTAATCAAGAAACCGCCAAAGAGCCATCAGCCCAACCAAAGAATCCACAACCAAAGAATGAACACTGGGCCCTATCTAACAAAATGAAATTCCATGTAGAGAAAAGTAAAGCCCTACACTTAGGCAAGAAAAACCAAAAGTACACATATAGACTGGGTGAAACCAGGCTCAATAGCAATAACTGTGAGAGGGATCTTGGAGTCGTAATGGACAACCAGCTAAATATGAGCCAGCAGTGTGCAGCAGCAGCCAAAAAAGCTAATGCAATCCTAAGTTGTATTAACAGAGGGATACAGTCAAAATCAAGGGAGGTACTAATACCACTCTATAAAGTCTTAGTAAGACCACACCTAGAGTACTGCATCCAGTATTGTTCAGCACATTACAAAAAAGATGTTGAGACTCTAGAAAAAGTACAGAGAAGAGCAACCAGGATGATTAGGGGACCAGAGGCTAAAACATATGAAGAACGGTTACAGGAACTGGGCCTGGCTAGTCTAGTGAAGAGAAGGACCAGGGGAGACATGATAGCAGTCTTCCAATATTTGAGGGACTGCCACAAAGACGAAGGGGTCAAGCTATTTTTTAAAGCACCCGAAGACCAGACAAGGAATAATGGATGGAAACTGAATAAGGAGAGATTTAACCTGGAAATAAGGAGGAATTTTCTGACAGTGAGAACAATCAACCAATGGAACAGAAGTTGCCCTTGGAAGTTGTGGGAGCGTCATTGCTTGATACTTTCAAGAAGAGATTGAACTTCCATCTGTCAGAAATGGTACAGAGTCTCCTGCTTGGGTGGGTGGGGTGTATGTGGACTAGATGACCTACAAGGTCCCTTCCAACTCTGTTAATCTAATCTAATCTAATCCCTAAGACCACCTGCACCCAAAAAGCAGGCAAGACACCAGAACATAAACTGACAGAAAACAGCACTTCTTACTTGCACTGATGATGTAACCTAGTTTGGTCATGAAATGCCTGCAAAGAAACAAGCAAGCTCAAAGAGCACCCAGATCCCTCACTTCTCCTTTGGGTTGTTCTCTGATCTGGCTGGTATCATCTTTGATGGTGTCCAGTCATCATGTTCTTTGGTGGCTTGGTTTCCTTTTACTACTAATGCCAAGGTTCCGATTGACAAACTCAACCAAAAACAAGTGCGGCTGAGATGTTCCAATCTCTTAATGCAAAACTTTAATGAGTACATCATATCCGCAAAGATGAGAGCAAAGCCAGATCTAACCATTTCCTCTGCAATCCCACATAGCTAAAGTTCAAGTTTTCATTCCCCCTCCCAACCCTATTAAGCCAGGTCATATTGTCCAATGGAGACATCTGGTATTTTTGTGAGAAAGTCTTTTTTTGGTTCTGGTAAACAGCTGCCAAAACATCCTTGGTTCCCATGGCTGGCATCTTGATATCTGGAGCTTCGCTCTATCTACCTCTTCCCTCCATCCACCCATAGTTTGTTGGCAAGCTGAGAAGTGAAAATAGTTGCAATAGCAAAACTGCCATTTAGAACAGTGGTGGGATTCAAAATTTGTTACTACCAGTTCTGTGGGCGTGGCTTGGTGGGTACAGGCATGGCATGGTTTGGTGGACGTAGCAGGGGAAAGATACTGCTAAATCTCCATTCCCTCCCCACTCCTGGGGGAAGGTTACTACAAAATCCCCATTCCTCTCCACCCCACTAACCTGCTTTCCAGCTCCATTCTCCTGTGCAAGGCAACAAAAGAAGACCCAGCCAATCAGCTGGGATTTGGGAGGCGGAGAATAGATGGAGGTGGGGCCAATCAGAGGTGATATTTGCCGGTTCTCCAAACTATGCAAAATTTCCACTATCAGAGAAAGGAAAGCAGGTTAGTGGGGTAGGGAGGAAATGGGGATTTTGCAGTATCCTTCTGCTGCCACGCCCACCAAGCCAAGTCATGCCCACAGAACCGGTTGTAAAAAAAAATTGAATCCCACCACTGGCCTTAATTCACTAGATCAAACTGGCTATGTACCTAGCCAATATTTCTCAATGCAAGCATGCATCCAAGTGGCATCTAAGCACTATTCCAGAAGATCAGAAACACCCACCCACCCAGAATCCTATTTTGCATACACATACATGGGTAATACAGGTAGTCCTCATCTTACGATCACAACTGAGCCTGAAATGCGTGTCATTAAGTGAGAAATTTGTCAAGTGGATTTTGTCCCATTTTACGACTTATCTGGCCATTTGTTAAGTGAATCCCTGCAGTTGTTAAATGAGTTGTTAAGAGAATCTGGTTTCCCCATTTACTTGGCTTGTCAGATGGTCACGAAAGGAGATCATATGACCCCTGGGGACACTGCAACTGTCATAAATGTGAGTCGGTTTTTAAGCATCTGAATGTAAATCACCTATCCATGGGGATGCTACAATGGTGGTAACCAGGGATGGGATTCTATCGGTTAGGCCTGGTTTGAGCGAACTGGTAATGACGGTGAGGATTTGGCCCCACTCATCCACCTCTGCCCTATTCTGTCCTTTATTTCCGGGGTTTTCAGCTCAGCTGTTTGGCGGGCCTCAGCTGATTTACTCACCAAGACTGCAGCAGCGGGTAAGTTTTTGAAATGCTGCTCGCACGCAAAGCACGTGCTCAATGAACCGGTTATTATACCAATTGAATCGCATCCCTGGTTGTAAGTGTGAAAAATGGTCCCAAGTCACCTTTTTTTTTTCAGTGATGTTGTAACTTTGAACAGGTCACTAAACTGTTGCAAGTCGAGGACTAGCTGTACATATTCCCACATTCAGATTAGTTACTGGGGAGAAAGTGCACACAAGGCCAGAAAGAGAGAGAAAAATATTTTACTTCCTTGCTCCGAAGAAAATGCAGGCACTTCGTATGGCCACTGTTGATAAAGTTGTTTTCCTACCTTGTCCTGCTTTGCAGATATTCTCTTCTCGTCTTGCAAGACGTGTGCTCAAGCCCCTGATCTCAAGCCCTCTTTTGTATCTTTTTCCAGCTCTGATATGCTTTTACAAATGCGATGACTCTTTCAGCTATATTCCAAGAAGGATGCCCCATAGATTGGCAAAGGACATTCAAGTGCTGGCATGTTTCATTCTCTTCTTTAAAAGAATCCCTAGCATGGACCTGAAGAACAAGTGCACCGTGAGTCAACCTCTCCAGTGAGCTGATGACCCAAGACCTTCCGCTTAATTGTAAACAACTCGGATCCTATCAGTGTATTCAGGGGTGGGCTTCTAAGGGTTTGCAAGGGTTTGGGAGAGCCCCTAGCTGGCATTCTGTGCAGTTCAGAGAACTCCCAAATCCCACTCCTGGCTGGCCCCACCCACCCTTTTCCTCCCCTCCCAGGAGTCCCCACACAGCCCATTTTGGATGCAGGTAAGCGCAGGGCACACGCGGAGACTCAGGAAGGGTGAAAAATGGGCCTCCCAGATGTTTGGGAAGGCTGAAAATGGGACCATTTCTGGCTTCCAGAGAGCCTCCGGAGCCCAGGGAGGCCATCTTCACCTCCCGGAAGCTCAAGGAAAGCCTCCAGCAAAAACACCCCCCCCCCACTGAGATGCAGAAGGCCAACTAGGCCATGCTCACCATGGCCACGCCCACCCAACAACCAGGCAGAGAACCCTTTGCTAAAATTTTTGAAGCCCACCCTGTAAGACCTCCATGGTTAAAGTAGGGAATGTTAGATCTATGGGTCAGTTCACCCATCTTTACTGAACGATTGGCTGTATTTTTGGAAGATCTGTATGAAACCATCGGAGGAGCGGTCCTCAGAGGCTTTCCTTCCATAACATTCGAACCAGGAGAAGCTGCGATGTGTGTCAGCCCTTCAATCGTAGGCAAGGTCAAGAAACAAGATCAACAGGTGTTTCAGGAATGCTCTTTATTGTGGTTGGGTATGAGAACTGAATTTTGAAAATCTTCTCAGAGATTCTCTCCACTAGATCTTGTACCAAATGGAATCAAGGTGGGATTGTTTTAAGTGTCCTTATTTCTCCAAATTGAGTTATGTTTTCTGAACCTTTTCTCCCATTTAACAGTTCATTCATCCCTCACTTATTCCAACCCATGAATTTATGTCTGGAGACAGTCAGACTGGCCACAGCCTGCTCCGTAGGAAGGAATGACTCTTGACTCCATAGGTGTTAGAGAAAAGGTACTTTTACTAGAGGTGCTGAGTGCAGAGTAAGCGAGGCAAGCTCTGAAGAAAAAAACACATGAAAAATCATATATTGAAAGCAATCCCCAATGTCCAAAACCTGCCACCACACCCCATAAGAGTAGTCCAATCAGGTTCTGTTCTGATGTTTTGGGAACTCGGTGCCTGACTGTAAATTCCTTTCCCACAGCCAGAGTCCTTGAAGACAGGAAGATGGCTCGGTTTGGCATCTCTGGTTCCTGTTAGTGTCCATATTCCCCAATTTCCCACAACTTTCTTTCACATCTCCAGCACTCTTCCCCTCCTAAATGCGCTCTCCCTTCTGGTTCTGGCATTTGGTTCAATCAAAGAAAATGAAGATAGGCTGTTGACAGATACAGATATAGATGGTTGATAGTCCACAAAGTTTGATTCTCAATCATCCATGTCATGGCAGGCCCAAGAGTGCTTTTTCAAAAGACAACTGGACTTTCTTTGGTTTTCCTTGAAAAGACGTTTTGCTTCATATCCAAGGAGCTTCTTCAGTTCTGACTCATACAAGGAGCTTCTTCAGTCAAAACTGAAGAAGCTTCTTGGATGAGAAGTGAAACATCTTCAAGGAAAAACAAAGGAAGTCCAATTGCCTTTTGAAAAAACACTTTTGGGATAAACTTTGATTGATTGATTGATTGCTTCATTGATTCCTGAAAAGATGAAGAATTGAAAGACTGAACTCTAATAAGATGAAGATCGTGAGGGCAGGTGATTCCTTACTATGAGAATTGGAGGATTTAGCTAGTCTAAATCAGATTAAAATCCTCCTGTAAGAATAAGTAGATAGCTTGGGAATGGTCCTAAAATCATTATTGTTCAAATGACTTCTATGGTTAGACATGCCTATTCATGTTTTAGAATATGCTCACCTCTAGCATTTGGAAAGCATTAGCATCTTTTAGTGGACTAATATTAGTCAAAACCCCATTCTCAGCAGAGTACCGTAAGTGGACCAGTCAGCTATCAGATGAAATTGGAAAGAACAGAATTTTCTGTTATCTCTTCATTGCCATCTGCTGGACTTCAGCTAGATTTGACTGGATCTGATGGAGGAGTAAAGCTGGTGGATCATGAGCCTGGATAAGCAACCAGTTTTACCTCTTGAGATACAACTTGCACATTTAGTATTTAAATATTAGTATTTAAAGTGCTCCATGGCTCGGGACCTGGCTACTTACGGGACCGCCTTCTGCCACAGACAACCTCCCGCCGCCCAGTACTCTCCCATAGGGTCGCCCTGCTTGGGGTGCCGCCGCCTGATCGTTGTCGGCTGGTGACCCCGAGATTACGTGCTTTCTCTGTGGGAGCCCCCTCCCTTTGGAACTATCTCCCCCCGGAGATACGAGACACATCGGACATCCTAACCTTCCGGTGTGCAGTCAAGACCTTACTTTTTAAGCAGGCCGGCCTAGCCAATTAAAGGTTTTCTGAGATTTTTAAATTTTAGATTCAAATAAGACTTTTAATTCTATTTGATGGGACTCAATCATTACTTACTTACTTATTTTACTCATTTATCCTATTCTCATCTATCTATATTCAATTCTGAGTTAATTACTGTTACTGTTGACTGTATCTTTATATGTTTAGACTGTACACCGCCCCGAGTCCCTTTTGGGAGAGGGAGCGGTATAAAAATACGATAAATAAATAAATAAATAAAATTTAAACATGAGCCAGCAGCCTGCAGAAACAGTCAAAAAAGCTAATACAATCCTTGGTTGTATAAGCAGAGGCGTAGAATCAAAATCACATGAAGTATTAGTAGCACTTTATAAATCCTTAGCAAGACCACAACTGAAATACTTCATCCACTTTTGGTCACCACATTGCAAAAAAATGTTGAGATTTTGGAAAAAGTGCAGAGAAGAGCAACTAAGATGATTAAAAACCTGGAGATAAAAATATATAAAGAACGGTTGCGGGAATTGGGTGTGGTTAATCTAGAGAAGAAGAAAAAAAGACTAGGGTTGAGAAGATAGCAGTGTTCCAGTATTTGAGGGGCTGCAAGAAAGAATAGGGGGTCAACTTATGTTCCAAAGCACCAGAAGGTAAGACAAAAAACAATTGGATGGAAACTAATCAAGGAGAGAAGCAAACTGGAATTAAGGAGAAACTTCCTAACAGTGAGAACAATAAACCAGTGGATAGCTTGCCTTCAGAAATTGTAAGCGCTTGATCATTGGAGGTCTTTAAGAAGAGATTGGACAGTCATCTGTTTGAAATGGTTTAAGGTCTCCTGCTTGAGCAGGGGGTTGGACTAGAAGACCTCCAAGATCCCTTCCAGTTCTATTCTGATCGATTGGTTTTGAGGTTCATTCTCATTCTATCTAAAGGATTTTCCCCATTTGTTCCTCACAAGGACACAAATGTGTCTTGCTGATTTCTTTCTTTCTTTCTTTCTTTCTTTCTTTCTTTCTTTCTTTCTTTCTTTCTTTCTTTCTTTCTTTCTTTCTTTCTTTCTTCCTTCCTTCCTTCCTTCCTTCCTTCCTTTTATTTTATTTTCTTTCTTTTTCTTTTCCTCAGGACATTGTCCTCATTTTTTCTTCAGCCCATGAGTAGGCAATCTTTAGTCATAACACTGTGAAAAGCGTCATTTGATTAATCAAATTGGGCAACCATTCTATTCCTACTGCGATATAAGGACAGGGGGTGGGAAATAAGCAATACTATATGGTGTCAACTTCTTTTTCCTTTGCACTGGGACTACTTCAGCTAGTTGCTCAGGATTCTTATACGTCCTAATACAATAAATGGATTGTCTGGGAAAATAGCTGCTTCGTTAAATATGTATGGAGTAACACTGCCCTCTATCAGCATATCCCATTTATGCAGGGATCCAAGAACAGAAAGTGAAAAACCATCTTGCCTCAAGAGTGGAATGTACAATGGAATCTACAGCGAAAGTAATAACTTTCTTAAAACATTAACCAGCAACAATTGATGCCCTCATCAAATACTGTTTTGGTATACAGAAGCAGTGGTGGGGTTCAAAAAAATTTACTACAGGTTCTGTGGGCATGGCTTGGTGGACGTGGTGTGGCTTGGAGGGAAGGATACTGTAAAATCTCCATTCCCTCCCCACTCCTGGGGGAAAGTTACTGCAAAATCCCATGGTCTCCCCATCCCACTAACCTGCTTTCCAGCTGCATTCTCCTGTGCAGGGCAACCAAAAAAGACCCAGCCAATCAGCTGAGACTCAGGAGGCAGAGAATAGATGGGGGCAGGGCCAGTCAAATCCCAGAGGTGGGATTTGCCGGTTCTCTGAACTACTCAAAATTTCTGCTACCGGTTCTCCAGAACCGGTCAGAACCCACTGAACACCACCTCTGTATAGAAGGGATTTGTACTGAAACTGAAGCCAGGAACTAGCTTTGGCTTAAGGTTTCCCATCATTCCATATAGTACATAAAATTATATATTGCAATGTCCTACCTGTCAATAAATACTTCAGTTTCAACCATAACAACAATAGATACAAACTCAAGGCTAACCGCATCAAACTTGATTGCAGGAAATACGACTTCAGCAACAGAGTGGTCAATGTCTGGAATACTCTACCTGACTCTGTGGTTTCTTCCCCAAACCCCTAAAAACGTTAACCTTAGACTGTCTACTATTGACCTCACCCCTTTCCTAAGAGGTCTGTTGGGGGCGTGCATAAGCACACCAACGTGCCTACCTACCCTGTCCTATTGTTTCTTTTTATTTTTCTTACATATCCATTTCATGTATTCATAACTATATTTATACTTATACCTGTTATCTTATAATTGCTTGACAAAATAAATAAATAAATAAATAAATAAATAAATAAATAAATAAATAAATAAATAAATAAATAAATAAATAAATAAAAATAAATTGACAGAAGGATTTCCAAGACATATTCAGTGAAAAGTAAAACTGGCTGCCCACATCTTACAATTGCACCAGTGGATTAATACCATTTTTCTCAAGTTTGACAACTTTAAGGTGCATAGACCTTGGTGGTGCAGGAGCCTTGGCGGTGCAGGCTGTTAATCATCTAGCACTTAGTGCAAGCTGCCTGCAATTATTGCAGGCTTGAATCCCACCAGGCTCAAGGTTGACTCAGCCTTCCATCCTCTCGGGGTGGGTAAATTGAGGACCCAAGATTGTTGGGGGCAATAAGCTGACTTTGTAAAAATGCCGCTTGGGGGGGCCAAAAAGCCCTAGTAATAAGCAGGCATATACAATGGAATGAAGGCTATTGCCGAGCACCTAGCATGATGCTCCATAGACTGTAAGCCGCCCTGAGTCTCCGGAGAAGGGCGGCATGTAAATGTAAATAAAAATTTAAAAAAAAATAGACTTCAATTCCCAGTGGGTGGATAATTCTGGAAATTGAAGTCCACACATCTTAAAGTTGCCATGGTTGAGAAAAACAATATTTGATTCCTGGGACGCAGTTTTCCTTGAGGTAGATATGCTCCTTACCAGAGTTAGAAGCCTCAAAACATCTTGGGAGAAAAGAATAGCAGAAAAGGTTTCAATCCCCAGAGACATCAGTCAAGTTTTCCTTAAAAATAAATAAATAAATAAACCTGCAATAGGATAGATGTCAACTCGTAAAGCATTCCTATGCCTGTTTTAGAGTTGCCATAAACAAGTGGGGGCGGGGGGGGGAGGAAATCTAAAGGAGCAGGATGGCAGTTTAAAACCAGAAGTACATTCCACACTTATCTCACAAAGATTGTAACTAAGCTAACCGGACCTTCTGCCTATGAAAATGCTTAATTGGAGAACATGATTGATGACACTCAGCCCTGAACATGCTTCATTGGAGAACCTAATTTATGATACACCCGGGGGGAGGGGGAAACAGGGTCAGAGGTGGCTGTAAATTATGTATGTCAGAGTTGGCTTCATACAGGCTAATGCCGGACATGTTGCTCCTAATAAATATTCTGGATTCTTTGGAAACTTGACTTGAGGCTCATGATTTAATTAGGGCAATCGCCGGATTCCTGACAATAGATTTTGAACTTTCCACTTTTACACATGATCATCCAAATGACAATGGATCCAGAAAGTTCTGCTTACCTTTTAAGCCCAGATGTATTTTTAAGCTGTATGCTACCTGAAGCTAAGATTGATTTTATCTTCAGAAATTCCAAAATCTGAGGACTTTCACTTCAGTGTGTCAGAGTATATTCATGAACTGGAATAGAGCTTGGTAATAAGGTTAGCCAATGAATAGGAATAGCAACTACGTCAGCCAATGAGGACAGTTTGGAAACTGAAACTAGAAGTAGTCTAGGCTGGAAACTGAAACTAGAAGTAGCCTAGGCGTGGCTCTATGTTAAGCTCTGCAACTCTGCAGCTATGTTGTAGCTCCGTTGAAGATGATAATAACTTGCTTCCTTGCTGAAGACTGGAGCTTTGCTCTGAACTTGCAACATGTTTCTGTTTGAGTTTGCTCCATGTTGGAGAAATCTACAACTGGTTTGTAAAATCTACTTATGTTTATAAAGATGTTCAATGAAGCATCAGCCATCTGTGTTTATTATTCTGGCGCTGAATTATCACTGCAAAACTCTCAATACGGCGTGTTCTTCTGTCAATTCACAGGACAGATAGTGAGCATGATACCTCTATTAACAGAATGACAAAGTTGGAAGGGACCTTGGAGGTCTTCTAGTCCAACCCACTTCTCAAGCAGGAGACCCCCATTTCAGACAAATGGTTGTCCAAGCTCTTCTGAAACTCCTCCAGTGTTGGAGTATCCACAGCCGTTCCACTGATAAATTATTCTAATGGTTAGGAAGTTTCTCTCTAGTTCTAGTTTGCTTTTCTCCTTGATCAATTTCCATCCATTGTTTCTTGTTCTGCCTTCAGGAACTTTGGAGAATAGTTTGACCCTTTCTTCCAGCTTCTATAGAGAATTGTTATTAATAAATCGGTTTGATATACAGATGCTATGAAATGAGTGGAGAAAGGATTTAGAGATGCCTAGAAAATCTGAGACCATTTTTACTTCTATACCAGCAGTGCCAATGGACCATAAAGTACGGGTTATACAACAAAAGATAATATTTAGAATTTATTATGCCTGTACAGAGCAGGATGGCTTAAACAGCATTTTGTTGGAGGTATAATAAGGATAATACTTCTTTAAAACACATGTCTTCACAATGCCCTTTACTTACTTTAGGAGAAAGTAGTAGACTATATAAATGTGACTTTGCATTCAAAAACTAAAATTTTCAGACAATAACATCCTTTTGAAATATATACTTAACATTTGGCATTTGACAACTCAGCAACATAGCATTGAAAAAAAAAAATCCACAAAGGTAAAAATCCATAGATTATCAAAGAAGAGGGGAAAGAACCTGAAAAGTACATCTTTTTTTTTTTAAAGTGAATTCAAAAACAATGAAGGGGGGAAAGTACAATATATTTTAACGGTAAATAGTTACAGTTCTATGTAATTGTCTAATGCAATTATCATTCATATATATGTGTGTGTGTGTGTGTGCGTGTGTGTTTTCGTAGATTTTCACGGGTACAGGTATGCAGGTCTTGGCGTGTTTGGGTCTTTTCCCGCGTAAGATTGAGAGTATCTTGGCGACGTTTCGATGAAGTCCCACTTCATCCATGTTTTGTATACCTGTTGTGGTTTGCCGGCAGCCGGTGCAGCCGGCAGTAGAGTCGGACAATGAGGAAGAAAGGGGACCAGGCAGGGAGTCTGGGGTGGACTTGGATGAGGATCCTGCTTCCAATGCAGGGATGGGGCCAGGACCATCTGGGAATGGGGTGTTGCCTTTGGAGTCGGGCAGCAGCGAGGCAGAGGACCCAGGGGAGCCTGTGCACGTGTGCGCAGAACTGCTAGAAGGTGAGAGCAGCTGAAGCAGAAGGGGAGACTCGATAGTAAGGCTGGGAGGTGATTGCCCCTCCCGTTAGGGATAAAAGTCAGACCTCAGTGACGAACGCTTTGCAGGAAGCAAAGTAATGCAGTAATTTCTGAGTCCTTCTTGAAGCTCGGTGAACTCTGGTTGGTTTTTTTCTGGAACTTTGGTTAGTTTATGTTATAATTAATTGGACTTCTGTCTTTTGACAGCATTCTACAGCACTGAAAGGCGTGCTCTTATCTGGAGGAACTGTTTATAAGTAGTTCTGGCTGGGAATGCAAGTGATTCCCAGTGTTGCATTAAAATAGGTTTTGCTTTTAAAATAAGTTTGTGTTTCATCAAGTTTGACGAAGCCTGGGTCAGAACAATACCACTCTCATCTCTTTCAGGACAAAGAACAGCATGAAAATAAAACAAACTGTAAGGAATAGCAATATTTCTTCATGTTCTAAGAAACTTCTAGGACAAGTAAATCCGAGCAACGTGCTCAGAGTAGAATTTCAGTCAAAAGGTAAAGACCAACAAGCAAATTTTACAGCAATCATCTCGATTTTACGGGGTCCTACAGTGAGGAACAGCACAAAGTTTGTAAGGACGAGGGTGCAACGATAATCCCACAATTGGTTCTAGACTGAGTTCTTTGACTCCTTCTGGCAGCTGAAACTTAAAGGACCTCAGCAAGATGGTCAAGAAAAGGAAGAGCTCCATCCTGGCCATTTGCTCCCCCAGGCACACACGAGGTCCTGCAGTGCAAAGATAAGGAAAAGAGAAGGGTTAGAAGTGATTGACAGCTCTTCGCCAACGCTTCCAGTTTCAGTCCTAACTGAGGAATTTGATTGGTAGGCTGGATCTCATCACTTAAAATGGCGTGCTCTAAAATTCCACTGTTGGAATCTGCTTTAATTTGCCTTTAACCTCTTGGACACCAATAATTATGCCCATACCTTGAAGTTTCAACAAGGAAGGTCTTTTCACAGATCAGAGACTGACAAACATAATAGAATAACAGAATTGGAAGAAACCTTGGAGGTCTTCTAGTCCAGCGGTCGCCAACCGGTGGGCCGTGAGAAAATTTTGGTGGTCCGCAGAGAAATGTTACCCCCAGAGCACCCCACAATGCAATTAATCCAGCCTGCCTGGGAACACAAGGTTGCACTGTCGACATGGCCCACGGGAACCCTCCCTGCCCACTCACTCCTTACCTGGCAAACTTGCCTGCTAAGTTGCTATTTTTCCTTTTTCTGACCATCAGCTGTTCTGCTGTGCTGGGAGATTTAGATTAGCTAGAAAGCAGAGAATCATTGGATTTCTTGCTTTCTAGCTAATCTTTAGATGAGCCGAATCTTCCTTAGGACTGAAGCAGTGCAGACTGAGCTAGCCAATGGCAGAAACACAGATCTCTAAGTGAATCTGTGATTCTGTGAGCAACTCAATCTGCCTGCCTGCTCTGCCTGATTTTGGGTAAAAGTTGCTCTTTTTTATAAAGAAAATCAATATTTACATACATGGCATGTTGTGAGTTAATTTTGTGAGTTTGCTTGCCAGCAAATTTTATGTGACAGACTGAGCTAGCCAATGGCAGATAGATAGATTTCTGAATGAATCTGTGATTCTGTGAGCAATTCAATCTGCCTGCTTTGTCTGATTTTGGGTAAAAGTTGTTCTTTTTTAAATAAAAAATTCAATAAATATTTAGAAACAAGCCATGCCCAGCTAGTCACATGACCACCAAGCCACACCCATAAATTAGGCCATGCCCACAGAACCGGTTAATGGTCCCTGGGATTTAAAATTATGAGTTTAGTGGTTCCCTGAGGTCCAAAAGGTTGGTGACCTCTGTTGTAATCCAACCACCTCTTCAAGCAGGAGACCCTGTACTGTTTAAATAACAAATTTGCTGTCTAATTTCTTCTTTAAAACTTCCAATGACAAAACACCCACAACTTCTGGAGGCAACTGATTAATTGTTCTCACTGTCAGGAAATTTCTCCTTAGTTCTAAGTTGCTTCTCTCCTTGATTGGCTTCCATCCATTGCTTCTTGTCCTGCCTTCAGGTGCTTTGGAGAATAGCTTGACTCCCTCTTCTTTATGTCAACCCCTCAAGTATTGGAACACTGCTATCAGGTCACTCCTAGTCCTTTTTTTTTTTATTAAACCAGTGTTTAAACTTAGACAAGTAAAGTATGCTACTCCTGTGGTTTATCTTTGCTTATTAATCAAATCATTTTGGGAAAAATATCTATCATAATCAGAAAAGCCCAGAAGACAATCTCAGAAAACCCACCAATAGAGTTTCCAACATCACGTTTCCAATTATAGAATCATTTCTTTAGTTCTATTTATCTACATATTGCATTCATAGCCCACACCTCTCTTTTCATAAATGCACAGACCTGTTTACAAGGCAGTCCTTGACTTATAACCATTCATTTTTAGTGACTGTTCAAAGCTACAACACTGAAAAGGTGACTTATAGACATTTTTCACACTTACAACCGTTGGAGCATCCCTATGGTCATGTGATCAAATTTCAGATACTTGGCAACTGGCATGTATTTATGATGGTTGCAGTGTGCCAAGGTAGTGATCACCTTTTGCGACTTTCTGACTAGCAAAATCAATGGGGAAGTCAGATTCACTTAACAATCTTATTACTAACTTAACAACCGTAGTTGATTCTCTTAACAATTGTGACAAGAGAGCTCGTAAAATGGGGCAAGACTTGCCTAACAACTGTCTTGCTTTGAAATGGAAATTTGGAGCTCAGTTGTGATCACAAGTCTAGGGCTACCTATATAATGTTTAAAATTATGGACAAAACTGGAAAAATCAAACAGAGATTGGCCTGAAGACCAGGAGGAATGCATATCAACAGAATGTCAACTCATAAAATCTTGCTATGGTCTTTTTAGAGTTGCCAACAGAAAGGGAGGGAGAGCAGTGCGGCATCTTGCAAACCGAAAGTGCATTCCATAAATGTTTTTTGAAAGATAGTAACTAGGTGACTGAAGTTTCTGCCATGCAAAATTCTAACTTGAGAGCATGACTGATGACTCTAGGCTATGGATGTGTCCCATTGGAGAATATAAATTATGATACACTCAGGAGATGGGGGGAAACTAGGGTCAAGGGTGACAATGAATGTAGAGTGGGCTACACCTAGGCAGTGCCAGACAGTTTAACTACCAATAAATCCTTTTGAAATTTTGAAGTTTGGCTCGAGACTCATGATTTAAACATGGGTAACTGCCAGAATCCTGACACAGAGCCTTGGATGAACGTAGTATGTCACCACCCATGATTAAGGGCTTACGCAGCCTCTCCTTATTGCTATCTCAGCACAACACTTGGTGGATGAATCACAAAAAAATGGCCATTCACCCATACATTCCCAGAGGGATTTATTTTAAATATTTTGGAAAATGAGTGTGTCAGATTTACCTGCTCCAAATGGCAAAAATTCTTCCCTTGATATAAAATGCCCATCCTTGTCCAAAAAATGGTGTGGGTTGAATTTTTCAGGAGTCTCCCATCTCTTGGGATCATAAAGAACTGAGTTCAGATCTGTAACAACCAAAGTCCCCTGAAGGAGGAAGAAATGCATTTCAATATACAGATGATGACGTTTCTAGAGCCTTGTATTTTTTTATTTTCATCTCATCTTTATTTTTTTTATATTTTATTTATTTATTTTATTTATAGAATTTCTATACCGCCCTTCTCCCTAGGGACTCAGGGCGGTGTACAGCCAAATCCGAACCCCAAAAGACAATACAAAAATTAAAAAGCAATTAAATACTGGCTGATTACATTAGTAAAACCCTCCCCCCCCCCAACTTTAAAACCCAATTAAAATCCAAAAGTCGGAGACAATTTAAAACTACCTCAGCCCAGAGCCATTCAGGCAGCTTCTAGTCCTTCTAAGGTAGGACTAGAATTCAGTGTCTCCTGGTGATTGGCTCAAAGTCATCATCCAGCTTTCATGCCTAAGGTGAGTCTAGAATTCACTATCTCCTGGTGATTGGTCCAAAGTTACCTAGGTAGCTTTGATGCCCAAGGTGGCAGTAGAACTCAGTTTCCAAATTTCTTAGTGCCTTTACCACTAGATCAAACTGGGTCCCGTCCTAGTAAATTCCCCTAATTGCATAAAAAGATAATTACCTCATATTGCCAATTTGGTTAAAATGAAAACTAAACCAGTTCCTGAGTTCCCGTTCATATTTGAAGGTGTTTGTTCCATGAAAGTCAGCTGAAAATCCATTATCCACCATTTTTACAGGGAAAAAATGAATGTGTTTGTGCAAAGAGGAACCCAGGGGTAGCAACCTGCAGAAAACTGGAATTCTCCTATGAAGAGCATCATTGTTGACCACAACTTCTCATGAGCTTTGTTCATACATGATGTTTAACCAGATCAGCTACACGCTTAGTGGATGCATTCACACACCGTGCAAAACCTAGTCAGTCTTAACCTTGGTTAGATTTGAGGATTCTTAGAGTGGTGTGGAAACCTAGCCTATTTTGTCACTTGTGGTGAAAGGAATCCAGAAAGTGGATTAAGCCAATAACCAAGTTAAACAGATAATCAGAGTTGGAAGAGACCTTATAGGTCATGTAGTCCAACCCCCCACCCAAGCAGGAGACCCTACACCATTTCTGACAAATGGCAGTCCAATCTCTTCTTGAAGGTCTCAAGTGATGACGTTCCCACAACTTCCAAGGGCAAGCTGTTCCATTGGTTGATTGTTTAACTGTCAGAAAGTTTCTCCTTATTTCCAGGTTAAATCTCTCCTTGTTCAGTTTCCATCCATTATTCCTTGTCTGGCCTTCAGGTGCTTTAGAAAATAGATTGATCACTTCCTCTCTGTTGCAGCCCCTCAAATATTGGAAGGCTATCCTGTCTTCCCTGGTCCTTCTCTTTACTAGTCTAGCCAAGCCCAGTTCCTGTAACCATTCTTTACATGCCTTAGTCTCCTGTCCCCTAATCATCCTGGTTGCTCTTCTCTGCATTTTTTCTAGAATCTCAACATCTTTTTTATAATGTGGTGAACAAAACTGGATGCAGTACTCTGGGTGTGGTCTTACTAAGGCTTTATAAAGTGGTAGTACCTCACTTGATCTTGATCGTAGCCCTCTGTTAATGCAATTTAGGATTGCATTAGCTTTTTTGGCGCCAGCTGCACACTGCTGGCTCATAGTTAAATGAATCTAATGCAGCTGTCATCAAATATAGAAGCAGGTTTTGGTTAATCTTGATCACTAAAATGTTGGAGTAAATTATGGAAAGATTGTGCGGATTAATCTGCAATAAACTTTTTTCAAGCTACTGAAAAAAAAGTGGACAAATTTTTGTCTTATGTTTCCCAGAAATTGAATCATTACTTGCATTGAATACATGAATTTCTCGACTTTCAGGTTTTTTTAAAAAATAAGAGTTTCAACATGTTCATTGCACTAAATTCCAGAGGAAGTGTCCTCTGGTATGTTAATTGTTCTTGAATCAATTTCTGTACCTTTGGAATGTGATATCCATGCAGGTTCACATCTCTGGCACTTTGCCTGGGGACTCCAACAATTAAGACATATTTCAAACGGAGGACCTCATGAATCACAGCATAGGTATACGGGAGTTTCACCCGATCTTGATAGCAGATTGAATGGGTGGGATCCAACGTATCTTCTATTTCCTTGCGGACTTTCTCTGAAGACCAATAATAGAAAAAGAAAATTATAAGAGAATATCAGAGGAACCTTGGACCTTGGAGGTCTTTTAGTCCAACCCTCCTTACTCAAGCATATGTCATTTCAGACATATGATTGCCCAATCTCTTCTTAAATTATCTCAGATACTCCACTACAATTGACGTAGTCAGTGAAGAACATGGGACATTGTTGTGGTAATTTCCTGTTAGGAGAATGAGTGCACACAGGGAGACATAGTGAGAGTAATGTTGAATAACACACACACAGCTACACTATATAGTAAAATGTAGGTTTTACTTCCAGTAAACGGTTAAGCAAAGTTCAACAAACAGTCCAAGACATACACGGTTATAGCAGTCAGTTTTCAGTCCAGGGATAATCCAATAACAAAATCCAGTATCAAAAATAGTTCAGTAATAGACTCACATTAATCCAAGAATAACGACGATCAGCAACAGTCAATAGGGTAATGCAGGAACCAAAAACAGTGAACATCAGAACATCGACCAACTAGCAACTAGCAACACTCTGGGAAACCAGGTTTCTGGCTCCATCTTATGGCCGTTTAAGGAACCACACCCAATTACAATTTTAGCATTCCCTTAAAGAGACAGTATTAAAATGTCTATCCTGGTTTATATATTTCCAACCCAACTGTTAGGTGACTTACATTCCTAACAGACAAAATTCACAAAGAACCTGAATAAGAACTGAGTTATAATGGTAAACCATAAGGTGGTGGATCTCCCTCTGGGGAATATTTATGGAGATTCTCGTCATCATGCAGATCATAATTGACGCAAAGGTGCATTTTCAAAAGGCAACTGGACTTTCTTCATTTTTCCTTGAAGATGTTTCGTTTCTCATCCAAGAGGCTTCTTCTGTTCTGACTGAGTCACAACTGAAGAAGCTTCTTGGGTGAAAAGCAAAACATCTTCAAGAAAAAAAAAGTCTAAATGCCTTTTGAAAAAGCATCTTTGGGACTATCCCTGAGGAGTTTGTAGACAGATGGGCTTCAATTCACAAATCCCATTTCCCCCAAAGCAGTGGTTTTTTGCAAAAAGCATTGGAAACCAGCAACAAACCAAAAAAATCACAAAGCATGGTCACAAGATTGCATGACGCCTGAGCTGGCATGGACTTGCAGTTCTAAAACCCATGTTCTGTGTGTTTACTTCTTAGGAAGGGCTGCCGTACTTGAAAATCCAGATAACCGATAGATGGCATCAAAGAGTACAGTGATGACCATCTTGTAAGGCAGATGTCTCCAAACTTGGCAACTTTAAGACTTGTGGACTTCAACTCCCAGAGCTGGCTGGAGAATTCTGGGAGTTGAAGTCCAAAGTCTTAAAGTTGCCAAGTTTGGGGAGGTGTACTGTAAGGATTGGATTTTAACAGCTCAATTTGGTTGGCCCAATTGTTACAAGAGAAAAATCTGATGTAGGAGGCGGGGAAAAACCAGGAGGAAATACTAATATTAACATCAAATGTATGTCATTGTGATGACCCAGGGCGTGGCACAAAAGCAACAAAGTCACAAAAGTAGGTAAAGTCCCTTTAATTCCTCCAACTTGGCCCCCAATGTCCAGTTATCTTCAGCTGGAGAAAAAACTCTCCCAAGAACAGTTTTTAAAGGGAAGAAATTCATTCTGACCCCAAAGTACATATAAATTATAAATAAAAACCAACACAAACCAATTGAAGACTTCAAAAGATAAAAAAAAACATACACACAGTTGGGAGGACACCAGAACCCAGATAAGACTTGACAAACAAAGATAATGCATGCTTTGTTTCCAGCAAGGTGCTGTGTGCAAATACCCTTTATATCCTGTTTTCCCAGCTGCAGCTAATGAAGGGAATCAGGGCCTTTTTCTCCCCTGTAACCCATGTTGCTTCCTTATCCGTTCCTCCCTGCGTGCCCTAGGATGAAGGGGGGGTGGGCCTGGGTCTTCCTCTGAATGCCCAACTGGACTGTGCCCTCCCTGTCAGAATCAGATTCCAACAGGGGCATGACAGTCATAGACATAGAATAACAGAGTTGGAAGGGACCTTGGAGGTTATCTAGTCAAGCAGGAGAGTCTATTCCAAATATTAGCCTCTACCTAGAATCGAACTCACACCCTCCTGATTGTGAGGCGAGAGCTCCACCTCTAGGCCAAAATAGCTTTCTTTCCCCCCTTTTTTTTTTGCAGGTTCTGAATTTCCTCTTGCTTGTTAGAGATGAGCCATTATTCCTCCTCTGTTCAAGCAGGAATTCTTGGGATCTATTGCTAAAATAAAAGCAGGATCAAGAGAAGCATTTGTGTGCCAATGTAATATAAGATTCTCACCTTGGATCTCCGGGTAAGCCACCATGAGTAGCAGTGCCCATTGTAAGGTGGTGGCCGTGGTCTCTGTGCCTGCGATAAAAAAATCAACAATGCACTGAGCTAGGTTCTCTTCATCATAAGCAGACTCAGGGTCCCCTTTGGTCTGTTGTAGATAATAGAAAATAGGAAATCAACTTAACAATCCCCAATTCGTCATTTAGCCGCTGCGTCGGAGGAAGGTCCTCCTTGTGTAGATGACCTCGTTGAACAGCCAGTCCTCAACTTACAACCACAATTTGGGAGCAGAATGTCTATCGATAAGCAAGGCGGGTTGTAAACTAAGTCCAAACCCGACTTTAAAAACTTTTTTGCTCGTGATTCCTCATCCAATCGCCGGACTTGTTATAGGAATCCTGCGCTCATGGTGCAAATCCAGCTTCCCCTCATTGATTTTGCTTGTCAGAAGGTTGCAAAAGGGGATCATGTCTCTCTCTCTCTCTCTCTCTCTCACACACACACACACATGAACACACACACTGGGACTCTGCAACAGTTGTAAATATAAACCCGTTGTCAAGTGTCTGAATTTGGATCATGTGACCATGGAGAAGCTGCAATGGTTGCATGCGTGGAGGAAAAAGGTCATAAGTCACTTTTTTGGGTGCCGTTGTAGCTGCGTACAGTCACTAAACAAATGGCTGTAAGTCGAGGACTACCTGTATTAGATCATCCTTGTAACCTTGAGCAGAATACTTGAGACTGTTCACCTCCATGGGCTAGAAAATTCCCATCACATTTTTCAGGCATCAAGCTATGGAAAACTACCCTGGACGTTTTCATTCTATTGCACAAAGGAAAGTGATTGGGAGCCATCTAAATGCAAATATTATCGGATACGTATAAAAATGAGCTTCAAAAAGAGCCTAAAAATAATTGCACCCAGACAACACACTGTTCAATTGAAATTGAACTTTTATATGTTATATAAATAAAACAAATAAAAAATTTGGAGAGAGAAAAAAAACCCGAAGACCAGGTTCTGTCAGCAAATAAGGCATGTCACTCTGAAGGTGGTTAATGGACTAAAATAAGACCTCCCCTCCCCTCTCCCTCTATGTGTATCTTGCATAGATACACTTTAAAATTGTGTATCAATTTTAAACCAAATTTAGCTTTACTACACATGTTTCTCCGAAAGTAAGACCAGATCTTATTTGCTTTTAGCCCCCAAAAGGGCTTATTTTGGGGCATGTCTTATTTTCTTTCCATGGATGAGAGGCTCACTTACTCATGGTAGGGCAAGAGGCCGCATGGCATGCTAGGGCTGCCACCACGAGGCAGGAGGGGTGGAGCTGCTCCACGCGCCCCGCACCGGCTTACCTCAGGGCCCCCGCAGCCAGGCCATCCATGACCTGACACCTGCCTCACCTCACAGCTGCAGCACCAACGAGCTACTCGGCCTCCTGCTTCATTGCAGCCATGAGAAAGCAGAAGAAGTGGGCCAGCAGCCCTGTGAGCTCCTGGGGCAGGCGTCAGAGCGTGGATGGCCTGGATGCAATGGCCCTGAGGTAAGTTGGTGTAAGTCACGTGGAGCATCTCCACCCCTCCTATCTTGTGGAAGCAGCACTAGCATGCCATGTGATCTCCTGCCTCACCGTGAGTAAGCGGAAGAAGTGGGCCTCCTGTACATGGGGAAAAAAATAAGACACCCCTGAAAATAAGCCCTTGTGCCCTGAGTTGAGCTGGTACATGGCACATGGGGCAGCTCCACCACCACCACCTCGCTTCGTGGCCGCAGCACCGTGAGCAACCAGACAGAATGGGCATGCATAGGCTCTTAAATAGGGGTTATTTTGCAGGTAGGGTTTATATTAGTTACAGACATTAAAAAAGCATGCTAGGGTTTGTTTTTGGGATAGGTCTTACAGTATTTTCAAGGAAAACAGGGTGCATTTGTTTTAATGTTACATAGTAGCATTTTATGGATTGTAAGCCACCTAGAGCTATCTCTAGGCAAGACAGGAGACATATAAATTGAATAAATAAATAAATGAAATATCTTGCTATCACCACAGATGCCCCTATTTAATAGCACCCCTTTCATCTGATTTTTCAGATAATTGATATTTGCAGACAAAATGTATAGTTAATTAATTAAATAACTATTAAATTATTAACACAGGCCTGCAGGTTTCTGGCAAACTGCTTCAAGCAACAGGAAGGAATATACGTGTAGTCTCGACTTACGATTACAACTGGCCCCAAATTTATGTTGCTCAATGAGATAGTTGTTAAGTGAGCTTTGCTCTGTTGTGTGACCTTACTAGGCATGGTTGTTAAGTGAATCACTAGCAGTTGTTAAGTTAATGATATGAATATGGCTTCCTCATTTACATTGCTTCTCAGAAGGTGGCAATATTACATGGCCCCAGGACACTGCAACTGTCATAAATACGAGTCAGTTGCCAAGCATCTGGAGTTTGATCATGTGACCATGGGGATGTTGCAATCAGTGCCTCTGTAACTTCAAACAGTCACTAAGCAAACTGTTGTTAAGTCAAGGAGTACCTGTACATGCTAACAAAGCAGTAAGATGACTCAGTATGTTGGCCTTAGCAATGTAGGAGGCCATTTTGAGTTCTGGAAACCCACGAAAATTTCTCTCCAGGAAGACACTTACTTTCTCCATCTGAAGAAGGTAGTAATCAATGAAGTCTTGTGGGTCGTGCAGTGATTGAAGTTCCCTGTGCTTCTCTACCTCTTCCTTGGCAAATGAGGTGACATCATTTAAAGCACGGAACACTCTCTGATGACGTCCTGGAAGGTATTTCATTAACCATGGAAACAACTCATACAGCTAAAAGAAAAATGAAAAACAAAATCCTAGGACAATGATGTCATCAGCCAATTACTTGAATTTAGCACTTTGATCATATTGTCTGAAGGATTCGTAATTCTTCAGGCTATGCAGTTTGTATATATTTGGTAAATGGCTTCTGGATGCCAGCAGGATGCCCTTTAGATTGCATGATAGCAGTGCTCCAAGATCTGAAGGGCTGACACACAAAAGAGAGGGTGGGGTCAACCTATTTTCCAAAGCATCTGAAGGCAGGACGAGAAGCAATGGATGGAAACTAATCAAGGAGAGAAGCAACCTAGAACTAAGGAGGAATTTCCTGACTGTGAGAACAATGAACCAGTGGAACGACTTGCCTCCAGAAGTTGTGAATGCTCCAACACTGGAAGTTTATAAGAGATTGGACAACCATTTCTTTGAAGGGTCTTCTGCCTGGAAGGTCACACTCATATTCTGAACCCACATTAGACAGCTGTAACTTTCACTTTACAGGATTCTATTCAAAGACTAAACAACAAACTTGAATGATTAAATATATGATACATGGGTAGGCTATGGTCTCACCCCACCCCAAAAAATAAGGCATGATTTTTCTAGAAATATTTTGCTGGTTTATCTTTTTTTCTCATTCTGTTGAAAAACAGAATAATAGATTTGGAAGGGACCTTGGAGGTCTTCTAGTCCAACCCCCTGCTCAAGCAGGAGACTTACACCATTTCAAATGGTTTTCCAATCTCTGCTTTAAAACCTCTAGTGATGAAGCACCCCCAATTTCTACGGAATGGGACAAACTCGCCACAGCCAACTCACCAGGGCCAACTCGCCGGGGGACAATTTAATAATTCAATTTCATTACTTAAAATAAATAAATAAATATTTTCATTTTATCCTTCTTTTTTTCACCCTTTCTTTAATGATTCTAGTCCACCATTTCTTTGATACTAGTGTAACTCTTGTCCCGCAGCAAGTTATTTCACGGTGAGTTGGCCGTGACAAGTTAGCCACAGCAAGTTGAATGTCAACTCATAAAATATTTCTATGGTCTTTTTAGAGTTGCCAACAGAAAGGGAGGGGGGAAAGGGGTTTGAAAGAGCAGTGCGGCAGCTTGGAAATCAAAAGTGCATTCCATAAATAGTTTTTTAAAGATAGTAACTAGGTGACTGAAATTTCTGCCTCACAAATATATAACTGGAGAGCATGATTGATGACTCTTGGCTACAGATGTGTCCCATTGGAGAATATGAGTTACGATACACCCAGAGGGTGGGGGAAAATTAGGGTCAAGGATGACCATGAATGATGTGTCTCAGAGTCATCTACATCCAGACAGTGCTGGACATGTTAACTCCCAATAAACCCTTTTGAAGTTTTGGAAGTTTGGCTCGAGATGATTTATTTGGGGTAATTGCTGGAATCCAGACAGTGGCTATGGCAAGCTGGCCGTGGCAAATTGTCACAGACCGCAATTTTCAAAGACAAGCCATTACATTGATTAATTGTGCTAACTGTCAGAAAACTAATGATATCTGAAGACATATTCACAGAGAGCTCAGCGAGTCCTTGAAGCAACTATCTTCCCGATACAGTAGAACCCCTATAATTCGTTCCATAACTTTGGTTGTAACCCAATTTGGTCGTGACCCGACCCTAATTTTGAAAATTTGGTGCTTACAAAAAAAAAATGGTGCAGAAGGGGAAATGGGGGAAAAAATTGTGAATTTTTGGGTCAGAACCCGATTTGGTCATGGTCAGAAGCGTTTGTGATCAGAGGTTCTACTGTACCGTGGAGTTTCCCTCCACTGCTAAAACTCTTTTTAAAATTCTTTGCTTATATTGATAAATGAATCTCTCAGGGGTGGGATTCTACCGGTTCGGACTGATTCTATAGAGCCGGTTGTTACGATTCTGTGCAGTTCAGAGAACTGGCAAACCATGCTCCTGGCTGGCCCCTCTCCGCTCCTCCCTGCCCAGTCAGTCCTTATGGTATTTCTCTTTTTTTTCCTTCTGACATCAGCTGTTCTGACAATCAGCTATGCCGGGATCCCCCTCTCTGTCTTACTGCTTCACCCAGGAGGCTTCCCTGAGGCCCAGGAGGCAAAAGAAAACAGAGCACGGGAGGGTGCTGTGCTCCCCCCATGCTCCATTTTCTTTGCCTCCCGGGCCTCAGGGAAACCTCTTGGCAGCAAAAATGGGCCACTAAGAGGCTTCCCTGAGGCCCAGGAGGCCCAAAAACTGGAGCACGGGGTGGAGATTTGCTGCAAAAAAAGAGAGAAGAAGCCATGCCTTCCCAGTCACATGGCCTCTCCCCCATAGCCTCTCCCACCTAGCAGAACCGGTAGTAAAAATATTTGCATTCCACTCCTGGAATCTCTATATTCAAAATGATCAGCAAGATGGTGGAGGATGCAGTCAGGGTCTCTAAGAAGTCTTGTCCGACTCAGTAAACCAAAAGAAGACAACTCACCAGGTAAACAAAGCTGCCTCCAAATTTCATATAGTAATTCAAGTTTATTAACATTCTCTGGAATTTTTCATCTTTGGCAGAAAATCCATATCCAAAAACCATAATGCATATCAAATTAGAGATTGCAGTGGTGACAGGCAACGAAGGATCTAGTGGCTGTTCTGGAAATTTAAAAGAAAATCACCATCAGATTGCTCTTATTGCACATTAACTATTTATATAGAGGCGCACACGTAACACCACTTCTCCGCAGGCTGCACTGGCTTCCTGTGGCCTTCCGGATTCGATTCAAGGTGGTACTGATGGTATTTAAAGTGCTCCATGGCTCGGGACCTGGGTACTTACGGGACCGCCTGCTGCCATCAACAACCTCCCGCCGCCCAGTACGCTCCCACAGGGTCGCCCTCCTTGGGGTACCGCCACCTGATCGTTGTCGACTGGCGGCCCCGAGGGTGCGTGCTTTCTCTGTGGGAGCGCCCTCCCTGTGGAATGATCTCCCCCCGGAGATACGAGCCATGACAGACATCCTCTCCTTCCGGCGCGCAGTTAAGACCCTATTTTTTAAACAGGCTGGCCTGGCCCAGTAAGGGTTTAAGGGGTTTTAGTAAATAGGGTTTTTTAAATTTTAACTTATTTTTAAAATTTTTGGGATGCAGCCATACTCATATTTAATTCGGTTTTAAATTCTATTTAATTTTGTATCTCTGTATTTTATGTATTTATTAGGCTGTACACCGCCCCGAGTCCCTTTTCGGAGAGGGAGCGGTATAGAAATACGATTATAAATAAATAAATAAATAAATATAGTCAATGGGATTTCAGGAGAAAAGGCAGGAGGTACAGGCAGTAGTTGTACACCACTGTACACAATGGTGATCAGAATTCCCATTGCTAAGCAAGGCAGTTGTTAAGTGACTCGCGCCCGGTTTTGACACAGGTGTTAAGGCAATCACTGCAGTTGTGAAGTGAACCATGCAGTCACCATTAAGTGAATCCAGCTTTCTCCATTGACTTTGCTTGTCAGAAGCCATCTGGGAAGGTCACAAATGAAGATTACATGACCCTGGGACACTGCAACCATCATAAATACATACCAATTTCCAACCATCCCAGGATTGATCACGTGGCCACAGGAAGGTTGTGACAGTTGTAAGTTTGAAGACTGATTGTAAGTCACTTTTTTTCAGTGCCAGTATAACTGAACATTTGCTAAACCAATGGTTGTAAGTCGAGGACTACCTATAGTTGTAAATCCATGAGGCAACATTTATTTTTAACTATTTGGCTAGTAGTAGGCCCTGCAGAAGACTCTCTCACCAAAAGGGTAGAAGACATGGGCAGTTTCTTCTGGAACAGAAACTCTTGGGCGTTAGGCTATCAGAACAGGGACTGATACAGTAAAATTGTTGACTCTGTCTTGCACTGGTAGAATAAGAGATTCTCCTGTTATAGGCCTTACATTCAGTTGGGACACAGTTCATGTGGTCAGTAGAAACATGGAAAGGATCAACCTTGATATAAAATCTCAATATTAAACAATGTTGAGACTCTGAAAATAATGCAAAGAGGAGCAACAAAGAAAGATGATTAGGGGACTGGAGGCTAAACCGTATAAATAATGGTTGCTGGAATTGGTTATGTCTAGTCTAATGAAGAGAAGGATGAGGGGTGACATGATACCAGTGTTTCAAAACCTAAGGCGCTGCCATAAAGAACAAGGCCTAACATTAACAGATTAACACAGTTGGAAGGGACCTTGTAAGTCATCTAGTCCAACCTCCGCCCAAGCAGGAGACCCTACACCATTTTTGACAGATGGCAGTCCAATCTCTTCTTGAAAGATTCCAAAGATGAAGCTCCCACAACTTCTGAAGGCAACTGCTGTTCCATGGGTTGATTGTTCTCACTGTCTGAAAGTTTCTCCTTATTTCCAGGTTAAATCACTCCTTGTTCAGTTTCCATCCATTATCCCTTGTCTGGCCTTCGGGTGCCTTGGAAAATAGATTGATCTCTTCCTCTCTCTGAGGCAGTCCCTCAAATATTGGAACCCTTCTATCATGCCTCCTCTGGTCCTTCTCTTCACTAGACTAGCCATGCCGATTATTTGCAACTGTTCATTGTAGTGGATCAACCTACTCTCCAAGGCACCTGAAGGCAGAACAAGGAGCAATGGATGGAAACTAATCAAGGAGAGAACTAACCTACAATTAAGGAGAAATGTCCTGACAGCGAGAACAATTAATCAGTGGAACAGCTTCCTTTCAAATGTTGTGGGTGCTCCAAAACTGGAGGCTTTTAAGAAGAGTCTGGACAGGTTCTCCTGCTTGAGCAAGGGAGTTGGACTAGAAGACCTCTAAGGTCCCTTCCAACTCTGTAATTTTATATTAATGAAATACTAGATAAATCATTCCAAGACATATAGAGATTGTAGACAACATACCTTTTGCACGCGCGAAGATTTTAACCAACCGATGAGCCTCCTCTTCTATTCGATTCTCCATGCCTTTCTTCCCGAGGCCAAGTTTTCGCATAGTAATTAGACCAAACCGTCTTTGTTGCTTCCAGTTTTGACCGTTTGAAAATATAATACCTGAAGCAATCAGAAATCATTGAGGAATTATGCTCATAAAAATTACCACTAAAATATCGTTAGGTAGCTTAGTTCAGGGGTCTGCAACCTTGGAAACTTCAAGACTTGTGAACTTCAACTCCCAGAGTTCCCCTGGTTTACATTTATTTATTTATTTATTACATTTATATATCCGCCCCCTCTCCCAACGGGACTCAGGGTGGTGTACAGCCAGACTAAAAAACACAACAACAGTTCAACAAGTTAAAAACAATTAAAAGGATTATATCTTATAGCTGCGAAATAATAAAGACGAATAGGGGATTAAAAAGAGATTAAAACCCGATAAAACCAATTTAAAACCGAAAAAATCCTAGGCCAGACCAGCTTGGTGGAATAAATGTGTTTTCAACACGCGCCGGAAGGTCAGGGATGGTCCTCATCTCCCGGGGCAATTCATTCCAGAGGGAGGGCGCTCCCAACGAGAAGGCTCGCATCCCTCGGGGTCGCATGACGTGTGTTCTCATGCAAATTCTACTTGGCCATCATGGAGATCCCCTTTTTCCAGCAAAAAACAAAAACAAACCAGGGCCAGTGAGGCCAAATCAGCTTCTGCCTGTTCCAATGGTACGAATAAGACTGGATTTGTTCCAAAAATCTCATGCCTTCTATTGAATATCATGCATTATATTGAACAGAGGCAGAGAAAACAGAGGAGAGAATAGAACTCTCTATTTTACCAGAAAACTTACCCCTTAACCTTCATGAAAACCTACCTTTGTTTTTAAAGGCCTCTTTAAAAAAAGGAGTCATTTGTCGCTCAGCGAAGTCTTCCGTCTGAATGAGGGCTTCTTTGACAGCCTGAAATCCAGAGAAGATCACGATAGCCATGTGCCCTGACCATATTGTGTAGATGTTTCCGTATCGCTTAGCCAGCTGCCGTTGGAATTGCAACAGAAAATGAAAATATGACATTCAGTCCTGGTTGCTGATTACAAATTATGGTACGGATGAAGTCTTTTGCAGAACTGCAGCATCTGAACAGAAGTGTTCAAAATGCCTACATAGCAGGGGGCCAAGGTTACCTGCAGAACCGTGTTTTCTCCATTACATCAGCCTGATCCAGGGATGAGATTCAAAAATCCCAGCAACCGGTTTGTGGCCATGGTGAGCGTGGCCTACCAGAACTTCCTGTTTTCGGCTTCCGGTGGGCCTCCAGACCCCAGGGGAGGAAGTTTTCCCCCGGACCTCTGGGAGGGTGAAAACAGCCTCTCCTCTGGAGGCCCACCGGAAGCTGGAAACAGGCCCGTTTCTGAACTTCCAGTTTTTCCAGGAGGGCCACTTTTTTTTGCCCTCCCAAGGGTCTGGACGGAGGCCGTCCCCAGGCCTCTGTGAGGGCAAAAAAACAGCCTCCCCTCGGTTCTGGAGGCCCACTGGAAGCCAGAAACAAGCCCATTTCCAGACTTCTGGAAGACCCGTTTTTTTATTTATTTATTTATTTTATTTGTCAATTGCATACAAGATAATAGGTATAAGTATAACATAGTTATGAATACATGCATACATATAAGAAAAATAAAATATAAAAGAAACAATAGGACAGGGACAGTAGGCACATTGGTGCGCTTATGCACGCCCCCTACAGACCTCTTAGGAAAGGGGTGAGGTCAATAGTAAACAGTCTAAGGTTAAAGTTTTGGGGGTTTGGGGAAGAAACCACAGTCAGGTAGAGTATTCCAGACATTGACCAGTCTGTTGCTGAAGTCGTATTTCCTGCAATCAAGTTTGGTGTGATTAACCTTGAGTTTGTATCTATTGTTTGCTCTTGTGTTGTTATGTTTGAAGCTGAAATATTCATTGACAGGTAGGACATTGCAATGTATGATTTTATATACTATACTTAGATTAGATTATACTATACTTAGATTAGAGTTTTTCCCTTTCCCAGACCCTCCGCGTAGACCCTTGCACTTACTTCCATTGAAAATGGGTCACATGGAGATTCCTGGGTGGGACAGGCGGGGTGGGCAGGGCCAGCTGGTCGGTTGAAATACTGGTTCAGCGAACCGGATGTAACTTTAACATTCAGTTCACCCGAACCGGTTTGAAGCAGTAGAATCCCAACCCCGGCCTGACATAACTGATTGGGGGGAGTAGGTTGTGGACCCCGTCAGTTAAAGGATTCTGACTGATGGGGTCCAGGAAATGGGTCTAGGATATTTAGGCACAGACCCTGCCTCCGCCTCCTGCCTCAGCCTATTTTAAGGATGGGAGTTGGTTGTTGTTGTTGTTTTTAATTTTTTTTTAATTTTTTTCCAAATTTTGTTCTATTGTTCTTTACTAATTTATTTGATTCTTTTTGTTAGTTTTTATTGTTTTTTATTTTTATTGTTTGTTTTAAATATGGTTTTGCATTGTGAAAGCCGCCTCAAGTCGCCATGGGCAAAAAGGCGGCAATATAAAATAAATAAATAAATTTACAGCCAGCTTTCCTCCTCTGCTGGTCCTCCCCCACCCATTCTCCATGGCCCTTCATCCCTGCCCATTCATCCAGACACCATTTGACCCCAGCCTTTGGCTGGACGGGACAAATAACTGCCAGCCAATTGGCTATTGAACAGTTACTAAATGAATGGTAGTAATTGAGACTACCTACAGGTGAAACTCGAAAAATTAGAATATTGTGCAAAAGTTCATTTATTTCATAATGCAACTTAAAAGGTGAAACTAATATATGAGATAGACTCATTACATGCAAAGCAAGATAGTTCAAGCTGTGATTTGTCATAATTGTGATGATTATGGCTTACAAGTCATGAAAACCCCAAATCTGCAATCTCAGAAAATTAGAATATTATATGCAATCAATAAAACAAGGATTGTACATAGAACAATATTGGACCTCTGAAAAGTATAAGCATGCATATGTACCCAGTACTTGGTTTGGGCCCCTTTTGCAGCAATTACTGCCTCAATGCGGCATGGCATGTAAGCTATCAGCCTGTGGCACTGCTGAGGTGTTATGGAAGACCAGGATGCTTCAATAGCGGCCTTCAGCTCTTCTGCATTGTTTCGTCTCATGTCTCTCATCTTTCTCTTGGCAATGCCCCACAGATTCTCTATGGGGTTCAGGTCAGGCGAGTGCTGGCCAATCAAGCACAGTAATTTTACGGTCATTGAACCAGGTTTTGGTGCTTTTGGCATTGTGGGCAGGTGCCAAGTCCTGCTGGAAAATGAAGTCAGCATCCCCATAAAGCTCGTCTGCAGAAGGAAGCATGAAGTGCTCCAAAATCTCTTGGTAGACGGCTGCATTGACTCTGGACTTAGAGAAGCACAGTGGATCAACACCAGCAGATGACATGGCTCCCCAAATCAACACAGACTGTGGAAACTTCATACTGGACTTCAAGCATCTTGCAGTGTGTGCCTCTCCATTCTTTCTCCAGACTCTGGGTCCTTGGTTTCCAAATGAGATTCAAAAGTTGCTCTCATCAGAAAAGAGGACTTTGGACCACTGAGCAACAGACCAGGTCTGTTTTTCTTTAGCCCAGGTGAGACACTTCTGACGTTGTTTGTTGTTCAGGAGTGGCTTGACAAGAGGAATATGACATTTGAAGCACATGTCCAGGATCCGTCTGTGTGTGGTGGCTCTTGATGCACCCCCAGCCTCAGTCCACTCCTTGTGAAAGTCCCCAACACTTTTGAATGGCCTTTTTTTTGACAATCTTCTCCAGGCTGCAGTCATCCCTGATGCTTGTGCACCTTTTTCTTCCACGCTTTTCCTTTCCACATAACTTTCTATTAATGTGCTTTGATACAGCACTTTGGGAACATCCAACTTCTTTTGCAATTACCTTTTGAGGCTTTCCCTCCTTATGGAGGGTGTCAATGATGGTTTTCTGCACAACTGTCAGGTCAGCAGTCTTTCACATGATTGTGATTCCTACTGAACCTGACTGAGAGACCATTTAAAGGCTCAGGAACCCTTTGCAGATGTTATGGCTTCATTAGCTGATTAGAGTGGGACACTTTGAGCCTAGAATATTGAACCTGTTCACGATATTCTAATTTTCTGAGATTGTGGATTTGGGGTTTTCATGAGCTGTGAGCCATAATTATCTCAATTATGACACATCACGGCTTGAACTATCTTGCTTTGAATGTAATGGGTCTATCTCATATATTAGGTTCACCTTTTAAGTTGCATTACTGAAATAAATGAACTTTTGCACGATATTCTGATTTTTCGAATTTCACCTGTATAATGGCATCCTATTGTTTCCTAATCCCTAAATGTTTACTTGCAGTAAATAGCACCAGATAAACCATCAGGGAAGGAACAATGCCCTAATCAAGAAATTATTAAAGTAGAAATCTAAATAGGCAGGATGAGCTGACATAGATAAACAACCAGCAAATTACACCTTCCCTACACTGTTGATGCTCCTAGCCTGATGATGCCATCTGATTGCCATCTGAAATATTTTGCCAATAGATTGAATAATTATCACTGCATATGTTAAAGCAAGCAAGGATTTTACAGTCCTTTTATTGAAAAAGACCTCTGGTTCCCTTTTTAGAAAATTAGCCAGCAAATTGGTGTGTGCCCCAATGTCTACAATAACTTGATGGAAACTAACCAAGGAGAGAAGCAACCTACAACTAATGAGAAATTTTCTGACAGTTAAAACAATTAATCAGTGGGACGACTTGCCTCCAGAAGTTGTAGGTACTCCAACAATGGAAGTTTTTAAGAGGAGATTGGACAATTGTTTGTCTGAAATGGTATAGTTTTCTTGCCTGAGCAGGGGGTTGGCTTGGAAGACCTCCAAGGTGTTTTCCAACTCTGTCATTCTATTAATTCTAACTTTGAATTTAAAAAGTAAATCCTACTCAGAATTTAAGTTTGGATGAAAACCTTCATAATATTAAGCATGGAATTGTGTCATACCTCAACTTTGCTTTTAAAGCTTATATTTTAACACTGTATAATGAATAGAATTGGTGGAATACATTGTTTACTATTTCTGGTTTTAATCATTTGAATAATGTTAACCAAATATACTTTTGTTTAAAATTCAACTGGGATACTGCGTTTCGACTAGCAAAAGGATGTAAAAATGTAATTAACTTCTGAGAAGAAATCTGGATATGTTAGTATCATGAAATTTCAAATTTGCTATTTATCCACTTCTGTTTTGTACTCTCTACTTGATTTTTATCTACTTATTTCTTGTACATAATAAAGAACTAACGAAAACTAAAAGTCAGTTCTTTCAAAAAGAATCTTTGCACAACTCAAGGATAATGCAAAATTTATTTCTGTAATTTCTGAGAGAAATACTGGAATAGTGAGGGCCAAATTAAGTCACAGAAAACCAAAACACCTTGGGGTGTTTTATAATCTTTTTAAATCTGAATGCAACATCATGTAATGCTGTTCTGGTTTTGTTAAAGGATTAGTAAACAGTATTAGTAGCACAACATTGAGTAGTGCTATCTGCTATCTTGCCTTTAATATTTTAGTAGTATTTCATTCATTCATTGTAGGATGATACATTATTAATCTATTATTCTTCAGAACTTATATGGACATCAATCTTAATCAAAAAACTCTGCCTAGCTAACAAACAGAAAAACAGAAAACCAACGAAATTATTTTAAAAAATAAAATCATAATGGCGGGACAACATTGAAATTTACACATGTTTAAACACCACTTACTTCCGTTTGAATATACATGTTAATCATAACAAAGTATACTGCCAGTCTTTTTGTTGTTCTATTAAAAAATTACTTATTATTGCTAAACAGGTACAGCGGTAGTGGGAATCAAATAATTTAACAACCGGTTCTCTGCCCTAATGATTTCTTCCAAAAACCATACCATCAAACTGCTTAGAAAGTAAACAACCAATTCTCCCGAACTAGTGCAAACTGGCTGAATCCCACCACTGAGATAGAGTAGCAGAAGAGTCATTATGTACAGGTGGGAATATAATCATGATTAAATCATGATTAAAGGATTCAGAGTTATTTTATCACATTGGTTCAGTATCTGGAGAATGAAACAGGAGGCATTTCTGCTAAGCCAATTTCCATCACTACCTTCCAGAAAATTCTGTTGACCTGACAGGAAAATAATATTCTCTTTGCTAAATCACGATTTAAATCACAGATTTGGAGAGATAGTACCTTGATTAAAAGTGTCGGAGTTACTCGAATTCCAGTCTGCCATGCGACTCCAATGAAAGGAAGTGGAAAGGGCCCAGGTGGATAATTTCTACGGGACCACAGTTGTTTCAGGAAATACATCATGATCCCAGTCAGGAACAAAGCAAATAACCATTTTCCAACTTCCTCCATTTTTTTTTTTTAATCCGCTCTTGGTCTACCTCAAGCTGGCTAAGCTGGATCTCCTTTCCACAGTAGATTTTGTCTTCCTGAGAGAGGACGACTCTGTTTTTCAGCCTTTTATATTCTCTATGTTAAAAATGTAAACAACCCTTCTTACACCATATTCAATTATGATAGGAATGGCTTGCCTCCAAACCTGTTATAATAGAATATGAACAACAACGAGCATGCTTGGATGCTCTTCATTTGCATAATTGAAGGGACGAGAATTTGGCAACATGATTCTTCATGCCAGGTACAGTTGGGGACTGATGTCATACTACTTTATCCAGCCCAGAACAGTCATGCCATCTGATCAGCAAATGGATTAAAATGGCAGCTAGGTGCCCAATCGCTCTTGGTTAAAGACAGAGGTGGTATTCAGCAGGTTTTGACCAGTTTTGGAGAACCGGTAATGGAAATTTTGAGCAGTTCAGAGAACCGGCAAATGACACCTCTTACTGGAAATTTTACAGTATCCTTCCCCTGCCACGCCCACTAAACCACACCCACAGAACCAATAGTAAAAAAAATTGAATCCCACCACTGATTAAAGACCACTGTGTGAGCAGTGGATTTGTGGTCTTCAAGTATGAAAGAACTGGATGAATTGAGAACCATCAACCACACTAGGGAGATGTCAAGCGTTCAGGAAACCAGGAGATTCAGGAAATTCAAATGAGTATAAAGGTTTATTGCAAGCTGAAGTTCTCTACAAGAATCTGAGCTACTAATGGTCAAAGGAAATTAACAGGAATTAAGAAAGGAATTCATAGTGGGCTAGTCTTAGAACTCTTGTGGGTATAAAGGGACTCATGACTGATGATGCGTGTGACCCCCTCCCTTGGGCTCAGCCTGGTCATCTCTTACATCAGACCAGGCCAGGAAATCAACTCCAGAAGGTGGTTGAAACTACTTTTATTGAGACTGGCTATTATAACCGAATGGGGCACAATGGCCTAGCAGTTTAGATCAGTGGTTGCCAACCGGTGGGCCAGGGACCACTGGTGGTCTGTGAGAAAATTTTGGTGATCCACAGAGAAATGTCCCCCCAAAGCACTCCCCCCAAAGCAATTAATCCAGGCTATGCCAGAACACAAGGCTGCGCCTGCCCACCCACTGCCCCCACCCTTTGGCTGAGTGCAAACTTTACCTTGAGTAGAGCCACGCAAACTGGAACTAGAAGATAAGACCAATGGCAGGGGGAAGGAAATCCGCCCCAAACTGTCAATTTTTAGGTTGACAAACCCATCATCTAAACCAGGGGTCACCAACATTTTGGACTTCAGGGACCACCAAACTCATAATTTTAAATCCCGTGGACCACTAATATGAATTTTGACTGACAGTGACTTGCTGACGTTGCTGGGAAAGTCAGTCTCATATTCCAGAGCTGCAGTAGTCACAAGACTAGCCCTTTGGTCATCCCGGAGCAGCTGCTCCTCCAGTCCCTGGCAGGCGGGTGCACCCAGGTGGAGGAGCAGCTGCTCCAGGTGACCAAAGGGCCAATCCTGTGACTACTGCAGCTCAGGAATATGGGACCCACTTTCCCAGCAACGTCAGCAAGTCACTGTCAGTCAAAATTCATATTAGTGAATCCCAGTCCACGGGATTTAAAATTATGAGTTTGGTGGTCCCTGAAGTCCAAAATGTTGGTGACCCCTGGTTTAAATGATGGGTTTGTCAACCTAAAGATTGACAGTTTGAAACCGTAGCACCACATGACCGGGTGAGCTCCCATTCTTGTACCAGATCCTGGCAACCTAGCAGTTCGAAAGCATGCAAATGCAAGTAGATAAATAGGTACCACTTTAATGGAAAACTTGCAGCATTCTGTGCACCTCAGGTGTATAGTCATACTGGTCACATGACTATAGAAGCATCTTCAGACAACTCTGGCTCCCTCAGCTAGGAAACGGAGGTTAGCATCAGATACAACAGGACAGGGGAAATCTTTACCTTTTTTAAAAATCATAACAGAATCTTGCAAGTCTAATGATACTGTACCTGTTCTTCTTCCTCATAATTTGGAGAATTAGAGATGGGTCTGCCATGGCCACTTTTGAATGTTATCTTCTTCTGGGCTTGAAAAGTGTTTTAGCTTTTTGCCTGGGTAAAGATTCCCGCATGTCTCCTTCAAGGTGATCTTCAATACTTTCTACAATTCTTTTGGTATCGCTACTGCAAGCAATTTCATATCGCATCACATAATGATACACAAAACAGCTTCAGCATCATAGGTTCCCATGCCACAGGAAGCATGTGATTATAAGATCAAAGGAAATTTGTTTCAATCTAAAAGAAAACTATATTTAAATGAAATATAGTTGATCTGGTTTCTTTGAACCATGGGAACTGTCAGTGCCACTAGTAGGACAATTTCTTCGTTTTGTGGGGTTCCTGGTGCTCTCTGCACTTCATGGTTTTCTTGCAGGTATTTCATTACCCAACTAGGTAACATCATCAATACTAGAAGGGAGAAGGGATTTGTACTCTGATTATATAGAATAGAATGGAATAGAATGGAATGGAATGGAATAGAATAGAATGGAATGGAGTGGAGTGGAGTGGAGTGGAGTGGAGTGGAGTGGAGTGGAATAGAATAGAATAGAATAGAATAGAATAGAATAGAATAGAATAGAATAGAATAGAATAGAATAGAATAGAATAGAATAGAACAGAATAGAATAGAATAAACAAGAGTTGGAAGAGACCTTGGAGGTCTTCTAGTCCAACCCCCCTGCCAAGGCAGGAAGCCCTACACCACTTCAGACAAATAGTTATCCAACTTTAAAAAAAAAAAACTTCCAGGGTTGGAGCATTCACAACTTCTGGAGGCAAGTTGTTCCACTAATTAATTGTTCTAATTGTCAGGAAATTTCTCCTTAGTTCTAAGTTGCTTCTCTCCTTGATTACTTTCCATCCATTGCTTCTTGTCCTGCGTTCAGGTGCTTTGGAGAATAGCTGGACTCCTTCTTCCTTGTGGCAGCCCCTGAGATATTAGAAGACTGCTATGATGTCTCCCCTAGTCCTTCTTTTCATTAGATTAGACATACCCAGTTCCTGCAACTGTACTGCATATGTTTTAGCCTCCAATCCCCTAATCATCTTTGTTGCTCTTCTCTGCAATCTTTCTAGAGTCTCAACACCTTTTTTTTTTTTTTTACATCGTGGCGACCAAAACTGAATGCAGTATTCCAAATGTGGCCTTACCAAGTCATTATAAAGTGGTATTAACACTTCACATGACCTTAAATTCTCTATTTATGCAGCCTAGAACTGTGTCGGTTTTTTGGGCAGCTGCTGCACACTGCTGTCTCATATTTAAATGGTTGTCCACTAGGACTCCGAGATCCTTCTCACAGTTACTACTATTGAGCAAGGTACCACATATACTGTACCTGTGCATTTGATTTTTCTTGCCTAAATGTAGAACCATACTTTTTTCACCATTGAATTTCATTTTGTTAGATAGAGCCCAATGTTCAAGTCTGTCCAGATCCTTCTGTATCTTAAGCCTATCTCCTGGAGTGTTGGCTATTCCTGCCAGCTTGGTGTTGCCTGCAAATTTGATGAGTTCCCCATCTATCCCCTTGTCCAAGTCATTGATGAAGATGTTGAAGAGTACTGGAGAGAGACTTTGTTTGCTTGTAAGTGTTTGCTGATTCGTTGCTTGATTATCTTTTCCAGAATCTTCCCTGGTATTGAGGTCAGGCTGATAGATCTGTAGTTTCCTGGATCTATTTTTTTTTTCCTTAGTTATAAATGGGTTGTCCTCTCAGTGTTGGTGGGAATGAGTTTTTTTTTTCTTGGTAGTTGTTGTTTACTATTTAGTTGTCTGAGTTTGTAGTTCCTTGATTGGGGTATTATTTACTGCTTAATTGTCAGTCTGATATCAATCCTAGTGTTGATTCCTGCTTACCCTGTTGTTTCTTTTTCTTTATTTGTTTCCTCTTTATTTCTTTTTACTTCTGTTTATTGTATCTGCTTAATTTCTCCTTTTTACTTGTTTTCTTTCTGTGGAGATATTCTGGATATTGAAATGTTGCCAATGCTATTGTGGTAGTTGAATTTTGATGTAGCATTTCTAAGTATATGGACAGTTCCTACTTGTGCAAAGAGAATTCATTTTTCATCTAACTAACCATGTTTTTCAGATATTTTCTGTGCTTGAACAGGATCCAGAATGTTGATGGATCTTGAGATCCTTGTGAAATATATCTCCAGATTTAGCTGAAGAAGCTGCCTACATTCTTGATAGGGTAGATTTGCTAAGTCACATAAACCTGAAAATATGCCATAAATAGATTTGCTCTACATCCACAGCCTCATTTCCCACAATCAAGATTATTTCAAATGTTAAGCAGTATTTAAAGACTTGGTCATACTCTCTTGTCTGTAAAAAATTAGGTGTCAGGTAGCACTTTTTCTGACCAACAAATGCAATTATAAGGTATAGACTCTTATAGCTGTTGCTGACTCTATCAGATATCTTGAGTAACTAGAGCAGGATTTAAATTGAGGTGGAGTAGGAAAATGTGGGAAAGGAGAGAATGATGGTTTGGTTATGCAGATGCTGGTTGCCTTCTTTAGGTTTTATGGAAAGTGTTATCTGTTGCTTGAGATGACAGAGAGTCCTAATACAAAAAACGTTCTGAGCATCACCACAATTATCTCTCCCAGATAAAGTTCTCTTCATTGTGAGTTCAAAACCCAGTCCAAAAGTACTTTCGTAAGCAGGTGTTGTTATGGTTGTCTGTTATTTTCATTCTTTTTTCTTTTCCTGATAGTCTCACGCTGATAATGTAGGAAGGAGATGCTTCATTAATCAGATGTACAATAAAGAGAAATGTAGGTTGCCCAAAGAGCTGTGGCAATAGCCAGGTGTGAAACGTTGTGTTACCTTATGAATCTACATCATACAACAGTTCCAACACCCAACCCAAAACTGGAAAAGTGACAAAATTCCAATAGAAGAGGAAGTGATTAAGAAAATAATGGAATGTGCAGAAATGAGTAAATTGACATTAGAAATTAGAGAGCAAGAAGATAAAGAATATTATAAAATATGGGATTTATTTTATCAATGGTTAGATAAGAAAATATGGAAATAAAATATATCATAATGTAAATATAACATACTGTAATAGTAAAATGTTATAATTGATTACGATGAAATGAATGATATTATGAACTAGGCTTTGTAAAAGTTGAGATTTGCTCGAAAAGGATGAAGTGAATTTGTAATTAAAGTCTAATAATGTTTTGATAATAAAATAATGTGCATAATTCATCTATATAATATTAATTTTAATTTAAACTCAGAAAGGAAAAACTGTTGATATCGTGCACAAAAAATGTGTACCAACCGACACACTGCATAATGGAAAGACGGTTTTATTTGATGTTTTATGTTTGTATTTGTCAATGTTTGTTGTCAAAAATAAAGAAATTCTTTTTAAAAAAATCTATATCATCCAACAGTTCCAACACCCAACCGAAACCACCACACATGCGACATGACACAGAGGTGCTCTAGGTGAAAACATCATGAGAAGAAATTCAAGAATTATAAATGTTATAATTTGGAAGGGACCTTTGAAGACTTTTTGTCCAATCACCTGCTCCTAAATAATGTGCATGTGCCAAGATGGCGGCCGGACGCAAAAAGGCGAGCTCCGTCGGCCGCTCCGCGACCTAGGCCGGGCTTTCGCCTCCCCCGGGGGCCCGATGAGGTGAGAGTAACTGGGCCCCTGGGAGGAGGCTGGCCCAACCGAAAGGGCACAGGAGCAGTCAGTGGGGTTGCCCAGATTGTCGTGTGGGCAGTCCAGGCGGTGGGCGGGGTGACGATGCTTCTATCGTGCTTCCCCGTCATGCCTCGTGTGAGATCCTGCCACAGTTTACTAACTCGGCCTGGCTTGGCGATGGCTGGGTTTTCCAGCTGGCCGACCCCTTCCTCCCCCGCCTTGCTTCAGCTCCGTTAGGGTCGATGGCTCGGTGTGGCGCCCCGGCGCTGCTGACAGTGGCACTGGCGGCATTGGCGATGGTGCGGCCCAACCGGGGGCCAGCATTTTCGATCTTGGCTGCCCTGGTTGGGGTTTTTGGTGATCTGGGGGCACTGTGGAGGGCCAGTTTTGATCCCAACCAGACTCACAGTTCAGCTTTGGATCTGGACAGCGATGGCGATGGTGGTGGCAGCCAAAACCGGCGATGGTGGCACTGCCTGGCATGCCGGAACTGCTAACTTTGGGGATGAGTCCCCAGGCCTGGAGGGCCCCGGCGATGGCCCCAGTGATGGCAGCAGCTCCAAGGGTGTTGTGGAAGGCTCGGTGGTCATGGCGTCGTCCTGAGTGGCAAGAGCGGGGGTATGGCCTGGTGGTGACTGCTCCAGGGATAGAGGCTCCGATAGCTGTGGCGGCGGCGGCCTCAACTGGATTGCCCCCTCCGAGAATGATGGTGATGGCGGCGGCCCGAATGCTTCATCGACGACGGCATTGATGTCGCTGGTGGCGGCCTGGCCCTTCATCTTCGAGTCCGGCGATGGGAGCGTCTGGTCCGAGAGCAACGGCGGTCACGACAACAAAGGCTCGGGTTTTGATGGCTCCGATGGTAGCGCCGGGGCCAGACTCACGCCGATCCTGTTTCCGCCGATACCAATGACGGCGGCGTCAACGAGGACAGAGATTACAGAGATCACGACCGGCTGAGCGTCAAAGGACAGGACAGATTGTTTACATGTCGGCAGATTTATGGGCCCTCAGGGATGTCCCCCTGTCTCTAAGATGGTTCTCCGGCCTTTCTATGACATACCTTGATGACGGATCCTACTGGGATCCCGAGAAAGGGAAGAGCGCAAAAAACTATTCTCATTTGTATTCTTTTTTTTTTAGTAGGGTTAGGGAGGGAGACCAGACTGGGTTTGGGGGATAACCCATCTGAGACGAGGGCCAGACCGGGGGTTGAGTGCGGCCGGGAGGTCTTGGGGGCTGAGATGGTTGCATTGAGGATAGGGGCTTCTTTTCGGGAGGAGGAGGGAATGGCTATTTGCACAGTTAGTGGGAGAGGCAGATATGGCGCTGACATGGAGCCATATTATGTTATGGGAGCCCGCTCCCGTTATTCATGTGCGGTGGCGCACTCTGACCTCCAGGTCATTACCCATTCCCTAGGTTGTCCAAATGATCCAGCCCAGGGCCTTCGCTGATGGTTTGCAATGCCAGGTCCGTCATTAACAAAGCCCCCCTAATTTCTGATTTGATCACGAATGAGGGGGCAGACTTGGTGGGTGTTACTGAGACCTGGCTGGGCCATGAAGGGGATGTTCCCCTGGTGGAAATGTGCCCAGCTGGGTCTCAGGTTTTCCATCGGCCGAGGGCCCAGGGGAGGGGTGGGAGGGTTGCGATAATTGTTAAGGAAGATCTGTGTCCTAGGGAATCCACTGTCCCTCAGACGACCGGATGTGAATCCCTTTTTGTGAAATGTGGTTCCGGGGTTCAGATGGGCCTATTGATCACATACCTGGCTCCCTGCTATGTGACATCGGCCCTGCCTCCTCGAGGTCATAGCCGGCTTGGCGGTTGAGATCCCCAGGCTTATGGTCATGGGGGATTTCAACCTACCTTCAGCTGGCGGTGCCTGGGGGATAGCCCAGGAGTTCTTGGCTACCATGACAGCCTTGGGCCTGACCCAATTAATTAGGGACCCCACTCACATGGGGGGTCACATCTTGGATTTGGTTTTTGTCTCTGGACAGTGGCAGGATGATCTAGGTGTAGGGGATGTTGTTGTTGAGCCCCTGTCATGGTCTGATCATTCGCTCCTTAGGCTGGACTTCCATACTGCACCCCCTCATCGCAGGGAGGCAGAGCCAATACGATAGTTCTGCCCTAGGCGCCTGATGGACCCGGATAGGTTCCTGATGGAGCTTGGGCCATTTCCCAGCGTTCGAACACATGACCCGGCTGAGGACCTGGTCGCCACCTGGGATAGGATGGCGGCTGGTGCCCTTGATCGGGTTGTGCCTTTGCGGCCTCTGACCCGATGCCAATCCCAATTAGCTCCTTGGTTTTCCAAGGAGCTGAGGGAGATGAAGCGCCGGAAAAGATGCCTAGAGAGTGTTTGGAGGACCACCCGCTCTGGATCTGATCGAACACTACTGCGGTCCCATATTAGGACCTATTTAGTGGCGATAAGGACGGCGAAGCGTTCTCACTTCTCCACCCTTATTGCGTCTGCGGGGAATCGCCCAGCCGACCTCTTTAGGGTGACCCGCTCCCTCTTAGAGGTGGGAGTGCGGGATGAACCTCTATGGGGGCGGGCTGAGGACTTTTCGAATTTTCTCCAGGACAAAATCACTCAGATCCGGATGGGTTGGACTCTGACTGGGCGACTCTGGACGGGGGGGCGGGGGTGGAGTTCGTTGAGGTTATCTGGGGGGAATTTGATCCTGTGACTCTCGAGGACGTGGACAGGATGCTGGGTGGGCTCAACGCTACCACATGTTTACTGGATCCATGTCCCTCCTGGCTGGTATTGGCCGCCCAGGAGGTGACACGTGGTTGGTTCCAGGGCATTATCGACACTTCCTTGAGTGAGGGGTTTCTGCCCCCTGCCTTGAAAGAGGCGGTGGTGAGACCCCTCCTCAAGAAACCGTCCCTGGACCTGACCCTATTGTCTAATTATCGTCCGGTCTCCAACCTTCGCTTTATGGCAAAGGCTGTTGAGAGTGTGGTGGCACGACAGCTCCCCCGGCACCTGGATGAAGCTGTCTATTTGGATCCACGCCAATCAGGCTTCAGGCCTGGATACAGCACAAAAACAGCGTTGGTCGCATTAGTGGATGATCTCTGGAGGGCCCATGACAGGGGGTATTCCTCTGTCCTGGTCCTATTAGATCTCTCAGCGGCTTTTGATACTGTCGACCACAGTATCTTATTGCGGTGGCTGGAGGGGTTGGGAGTGGGAGGCACTGTGTTGTGGTGGTTCTCCTCCTTTCTCTCCGACTGCTCGCAATTTGTGTTGGCAGGGGGGCAGAGATCGATCTCAAGGCCCCTGATCTGTGGGGTACCTCAGGGGTTGGTGCTCTCACCCCTCCTGTTCAACATTTATGTGAAGCCGCTGGGTGAGATCATCTGTGGCTTCGGGGTAGAATTCCACCAGTACACTGATGATACTCAGCTATACTTTTCTACCCCAGGCCACCCTGACGAAGCCGTGGAAGTGATGACCCGATGTCTGGAGGCCGTGCAGGGTTGGATGGGGAGGAACAGGTTTCAGCTCAACCCAGCCAAAACCGAATGGCTGTGCTTTCTGGCGCCCCAATACAGCCAGCTAATTCCATTGCTGGCTATGGGGGGGGGGAACTCTGGCCCCCACGGAGAGGGCGCGCAATTTGGGTGTCCTCCTGGATGTACGGCTGTCATTGGAAGACCATATAGCAGCCATCGCCAGGGGGGCTTTTTATCAGGTCCGTAGGATCTACCAATTGCAGCCCTTTCTGGATCAGGACGCACTTTGCACAGTCACATCCGCCCTCATCATCTCCCACCTAGATTACGCCAATGCCCTCTACATGGGGCTCCCCTTGAAGAGCACCCAGAGGCTCCAGCTGGTGCAAAATGCGGCCGCACGGGTGGTTTTGGGGGCTTCTCGGAGCTCCCATGTTACACCACTTTTGCGCGAGCTGCATTGGCTCCCAGTGGCCTTCCGGGTGCGATTCAAAGTGCTGGTGATCATCTTTAAAGTGCTCCATGGCTTAGGATCTGGGTACTTACAGGACCGCCTACTGCCACCAGTGCACAGGGCGGGCCTCCTCGGGGTGCCGCCGGCTGGCTGGCTGGTGATCCCAAGGGTTTGGGACTTCTCTCTGGGAGCACCCTCCCTCTGCAACGAATTACCCCAGGAGATGAGGACCATCCCCGACCTATTGACCTTCCAGCGCACACTAAAAACCCACTTATTCCCTCAAGCCAGTCTGGCCTAAAGTTACATGTAGGGTTTTAAATTTGATTTTAAATGGTTTTAGCTTTCTTAATTTCCTAATTTTTTAATCTTTTGATAATGGCCAATCTATTTAATTCTTTTAATTCATTTTAATTATTGTATGTATATTTATATGTATCTTTTATCTGGCTGTACACCGCCCCGAGTCCCCCTGGGAGAGGGGCGATATATAAATTTAAATTTAAATAAAGTAAAGTAAATTTACTGAACTATCCTCCAAAGGTAATAAACAAATTCCATTTTGCAAATTTCAAGATAACAGGGCTCCTCCACCATTTTGGGTCAGCTATTCCACTGATCAGTAAGTCTTACTATCAAGAAATTCCTCTTGCTTTTGAGTGAATCTCCTGTCTTTCAAGTTCCACTTCCTATTTCTGCTCTTCGTTTCCACAGAACTATTTGTATATGTGTGGGTAGGTTGTGCGCAGAGGTGGGTATTCAGCAGGTTCTGACCAGTTCTGGAGAACCGGTAGTGGAAATTTTGAGTAGTGCGGAGAACCGGCAAATACCAACTCTGACTGGAGATTTTACAGTATCCTTCCCCTGCCACACCCACCAAGCCACACCCACAGAACCGGTAATAAAAAAATAAATAAATCCCATTACTGGTTTTGCGTAGGGTGTGTGTGTGTGTGTGTGTGTAGTACACACACACACACACACACATACACACACAAACACACACACATATAAGGTATATGTAGAGATAGATGTATGTGTGAGTAAATAAATAAACAGTCCTGTTGACATATATCAAATTGATTTATATATCAAGCTTCTTAACTGCCCATCTTCCTCTTAGAGGGGATTTGGCTAGGAATTACTTCTTCCAAATTGGAATTTTAAAAAAGGTATTTTCAGGAAAGGCACTGATAATGTGACTAAAACTGTGAATTTATCTTTTAAGGGATTCCATTTTATCATACAAGTTAGAGGTTGTACAACAGTATTGAATGAAAGCAATGTGAGAAGACAACGGCATTTCTCCATTAGGAAATATGGCTATTATTAATATTGCTTCTAGACCCCTTCCAAGGTATAGAAAGGAAAGAAACTGAACACTCTGATTTTTTTCAGTAAGTGAAAGAAACAATAATAAGTCTGAATGGTCACTAAAAAGATGGTTGTAAGTCAAGGATTACCTGTATACATAAAGAGCTACCACTGCATATATTATTATCCAATGTAAGAGTAGGAAAAGGAGGAAGAGAGACTTTTAGCTAGCATGGATGCAATCCAAATTACTAAATAATCCTCTAAATATGGAGGTGGAACTTTTGTTCAAACAGAGAAACCAGGTGAGCTCTTTAAAGCATTAAATTGCGTAAAGATGTGTCTTATTCCAAGCTGGTAGGATCAAATTGTTTTCAGATATAAAAATTTGCCTACCCATCTCCTTTGAAATTATTAGTTTCTTAACCATTCACAAGAACATATCCATCCATGAAAATTGTTGTGTTGAGTAATATCCCTTCAGAAGGAAACCCTGATGGCACATAAACACATTGTACAGGACCATTTTGCAAATGTAGCCATTTAGTTGTACTCACCAATTTCTTCTCTCCAAACGGAACTATCTCGATTTTTACTGTTGTCCCTTCAAATAATGTCCTAAAACTTGGGTTCTTTTCACTTTTTCTTCTTGCCCTTTCTCACAAAATTCTTCAAAACTTTAACAAGCTTCTTTTCTATGTCCCATATAAGATTAGCTGGGTCATTCTGTTGTTGTTTTTATTTGTATGTCCCATTTAATTTTAAAGACATCAGCCAGCTTCTTTTAAATGTTCAGTATAGTATCTTTTTCTATGTCATTCATAAAACCTGTCAAATTTTTAATCTACTTCCCGATCAGCATCAGTCTTCTCTGGTAAAACCTGTTCCTCTTCTATGACACCTTTTAAACACACTCTATCTGCAGAGGCAGACAATCTTAAAACAAATTTATCTGGGCTTCTACAGGGAATTTGTCCTTAGTTTTGCAGACCTTATAAAGGTAGTCCTCAACTTATGACCACAATGGAGAGCAAAATTTCAGTTGTGGTCATAAGTCAAGGAATACCTGTATGTGGAAAGAAGGGTGACATAATCGGACACAGGTGTCTCGTTTGTCTAAGCCCATTGACTTGGTTTACAAAAATAGCACAGCTGTTGCTTTATTATGATGGGATTCCTGATGGACAATTGTCCACTTCTAGGAAAGATAGTGATAGAAACACCATCTTGAAATCCATACATTTTGAAATCCATACATTTTCAAGATTTTACTACCAGTTCTGTGGGTGTGACTTGATAGGCATGGTGTGGCTTGGTGGGCATGGCTTGGTGGGCGTGGCAGGGAAAGGATACTGTAAAATCACCATTCCCTCCCCACTCCACTAACCTGCTTTCCAGCTCCGTTCTTCTGTGCAGGGCAACAAAAGAAGACACAGCCAATCAGGTGGGACTCAGGAGGCAGAGAATAGTTTGGGGCGAGGCCATTCAGAGGTGGTATTTGCTGGTTCTCCAAACTACTCAAAATTTCCGCTACCGGTTTTCCAGAACTGGTCAGGACCTGCTGAATACCACCTCTGGTATGGCATATCATACATGGACCATAAAACATTTCACCTAGAGTAGTAAACCACAATAAAATATAAATGTTAAAAAGACCTATGCTCAAATACCAATGTCTAAGCCATCCACCCACTAAAGCACAGCATCATTTATATTTTTTTAAAAATCAGATATTGGACCAGTATATGCCTATGCCATTTCAGACAAATGGTTGTCCAATCTTTTCCTTAAAACCTCCAGTGTTGGAGCACCCACAATTTCTAGAGGCAAGTCGTTCCACTGATTAATTGTTCTCACTGTCAGGAAATTTCTTCTTAGTTCTAGGTTGCTTCTCTCCTTGATTAGTTTCCATCTGTTGCTTCTTGTCCTGCCTTCAGGGGCTTTGTAGACTATATTGACTCTTCTTCTACAGGAAACCCCTTAGATATTGGAACATGACTATCAAGTCTCCCCTAGTCCTTCTTTTCATTAGACTAGACATACCCAATTCCAGCAACCGTTCTTCATATGTTTTAGCCTTCAGTCTCCTAATCATCTTTGTTGCTGTTCTCTGCACTCTTTCTAGAATCTCAACATATAAGTAGCTGGTCGTGATGTGATGTACAGTTTGATGTGGGACTCTTCAGTCACACTGAGGGGAGGATACTATGCGTCCCAGTAGACGCCGTTAGAGGTGCGAATCCTATTCAAGATTAACCATTGCTGATGTGGTACTTCAAAGCCTGGCCCCTTTTTTTTGTATGGTCATTTATATGTCTTCCTATGACCAGGCCTTCAGCAACCCATTTGGTTTTCCATTGAGAATCAATATTAAAGTTTTTGGGCAGATATTGAGATGTTGAGCCATTGGGGACTTCCTGGATTTGAATCTTCTGGCTGATAAAGGAGGAAGGTCAGCATTATAACAGAATTTCAGCAACTATCCAACTTCCAAAAAAAAAGGAATTCGTAAGTGAGGTCTCTAGCAAGTGTCAAAATTCTTTCCACTTTTTAAAACGTACATCAGTTTGAGCTTGCATCTGTTCTCTAAATCTAATTTTTCTCATTGTAAGAAACTATCTAAACTATCCAGATTTGCTGGTTAGCATATTTTCAATAGCAGAAACCTGTGGTTGTGTCTCTGGAGGTGTATCTGTATAGGGTACCTGTGGGAATTTTTTTTTATTAAGTTGTGTACTTCCTTTGTTATTTCTGAGCGAGATTTATTTTGACAAAGTATAGCATTAAAGAATTGACTCAGTGCCTTTGATGACATCCAACTTGATAAGAGTTTCTTCTATGTTAATTAAATGCACTTGATATTTTCCCGGCATCATAGAAATAATTATATAATAATAGGGCACCTATTTAAATTGCCCTGATAAGAAACCTTTGGTTGCTTTTAATTATTTAAACAAAAACCCTACACAAAAATGGGGAAAAGGTCCTTTTTTTAAAAAAAAGATCTTTAAAAGGTTAATTCAGGGCAACTGCACCAAAGTTTGTTAACCTGAGATGCTTTATTAGTCATCCAACTAACTTGATCAGTCAAAATGAAAAAAAAAAATAGATAGAGAGTCATTGGAATGTACTAACTTTGCCACACCAACTGCAGGGGTTTCTCCTCAAAATGCATCACAATATGTCAATGAAAACTCAATCATGCAGGCCAAAAGTATGTTTAAAAAGTGTAATTATGGCAAATGGACCAAATTTTGTTATTCTGAGATGTTTTGTTACTCATCCAAGTCACTTAATCAGTCAAAAATTTAAAACAATAGGTGGGGAGAAACCCTTGCAAATGAAACATCTCAAATTAATAAACTTTGGTCCAGTTGCCGTGGGTTTAACCTTTTTTAGATATTTTTGGCTTTGATTGTTGAGTTTACATTTTTTTAAAATGGCGAACTAAACAAGAAAGAAATTATAAAGGGTTAAAAACTATCTCTGCATATCACATATCTGTCAAATAATAAACAAAAATTTTAAAATTCCTAAAGACATTTCTAGAAAGAAAAACTTCTGATACTGCAGGAATAATAAAGGATTTCTCTAAGCTATATGAGCTGGCTGGGTTTGGGGTTCGTTGGATTTAAAATCTCTTAAATGTATCCATTTTTTTTTGTGGGTTTTAAAAATAATAATCTTAGGTTCACTATGCATCATTGATGCTCTTTTGGAGATGAAAGAATTTCACCTGAAGAACTTCAGAAGTTCTCGTATGTCATCCTGAAGTGGCTTCCCTGGTTCCACTTTTTGAGTGAGTGATTGATTTTTCAAGTAGGCTACAAAATACCAAAGAACTAAGAACAAAGGACAGAGAAGATGGCTTAGCCAAGATGCTGAAATCCCTAAAAGCTTAGGAAAGAGCTATTTTTCTCTCTTTACATTCTTGTCTTTAAGCTAAAAGCAGGATGAGAGGAGAAAATGCTTGAACCTGTCTAACTGGTAGTAAAAAATGCTATCATTTGGCGGAACCAATAGTAAAAAAAATAGCTATCGGTTCGGCCAAACCAGTATTTCTTTCTTTCCCCTTCCTCCCAACGATCAGCTGTTCCGATGATCAGCTATGCTGGGATCCCCCTCACTATCTTATTGCTTAGCCCAGGCGGCTTTCCTGAGGTCCAGGAGGCAAAAAGGGGTGCGCGGGGGGATGCTAAATGTCCCCTCTGCACTTCATTTTTTGCTTTCCTGGGCCTCAGGGAAGACTCCTGGGAGCAAGAACGGCCCCTCTGGAGCTTCCCTGAGGCCTAGGAGAACAAAAAAGTGAGTGCAGCTGGGGCGGGAGTGCTGCGCAAAAAAAAGAAGCCATGCCCACCCAGTCATATGGCCACGCCCATGTAGCCACTCCCACCTAGCCATGCCCACAGAACCAGCAGTAAAAATATTTTCATCCCACCCCTCAACCAATCATAGCCCCACTCAGGAGCCACCATTCTCTAGTCAATCAATGACAACTGTGTGTTCTGGCTCACTGTCCACTTTATTGTTCCAGATATTAAATTTAATATCCTAACATTATAGAATTATGAAATATAGGACTATGATGGGATGGCAAAGAAAGGCCATAGGCTAAGGTAATAAAAAATAAAAAAATAAATACGGGATTGAGATGGAAAAGTGAAGAGGAGCTGAGGGGTACACAGATGTACACATGTGTACACACGTGTGCACTCACACACACACACAAACATTTATGTGTGTGTGTGTGTTATATGTGTGTGTGTGTTCACATGTGTACATTTGGACCAGAGACCTGATGTCAGCCTGCAAGGTAGAGCAAAACATAATCACCGAACCGGTAGTAACACCAGTTGAATCCCACCCTTGCCTATATTCCATAATTCCATAATGTTAGGATATTAAATTTAATATCTGGAACAGTAAAGTGGACAATGGGCCAGAACACATAGTTGTCCTTGATTGACTGGAGAATGGTGGCTCCTGAGGGAGGCTATGATTGGTTCAGGGGTGGGATGCAAATATTTTTACTACCGGTTCTGTGGGCGTGGCTAGGTGGGAGTGGGTAGGTGGGGGTAGCCATGTGTCTGGGTGGGCATGGCTTCTTTTTTTGTGTTTGCAGCACACACACACACACAGACACACTGCTCCATTTTTTGGGCTCCTGGGCCTTAGGGAAGCTCCTGGGGGGCCGTTCTTGCTCCTAGGAGGCTTCCCTGAGGCCCAGGAAGACAAAAAATGGAGCATGGAAGGGCTGCACAGCACCCCCCTATGTGCCCCTTTTTGCTCCTGGACCTCAGAAAAGCCTCCTGGGCTAAGCAATAAAACAGCAAGGGGGATTCCAGAACAGCTGATCATCGGAACAGCTGATTGTCGGGAGGAAGGAGGGGAAAAAGACATACCAGTCTTACTACTGGTTCACCCGAACCGGGCCTAACCAATAGAATCCCACCACTGGATTGGTTACTGTGAGTGTAAAGGGGGAGGTTCCCTTTTCCCCCGCCATTTTCTTCTGTGTGCTCTGTATACTGTTAAGATTTACCTCAGGATGTTCCTGACCACCAGGCCTGCTGTAAACATAGATGTTAAATATATTTATATAAAACTGCAAGTTTATGTCGGTGTCCCTGACTTCATTTGGACACCTGCTGCACAGTTCTCTGACACATAACATTCCAAACCCCTGAGGAACATCTCAACCGCTTCCTTCAATGACTCACTGCAGATAAGCACACCCATCGCCCCCAGAAACACTTTTGTCCCCATCCTAATGCATTCCTGAACCAATATCTTCACCAAAAATAACTTGGTTGGATCTTCCGGGATGCCTACATTCCTGGCTCTAACTCCTGGTTCAATGGAATTATCAACCTGGTTGTTCATTCCTAACCACTGTTGCCAAGATTTTCATAAAAATCATCTCATCAGCATTCCAACATTATTTTTCATTCATCCGCTTTTGCTCCAATATTCCTAGGATCTCAACCAATCAATCAGAATAGAGCTGGAAGGGACCTTGAAGGTCTTCTAGTCCAACCCTAGCTCAACTAGGAGATTCTATACTATTTCAGATAAATGGCTGTCCAACCTCTTCTTAAAAACCTCCAGTGATGAAGCACCCATAATTTCTGAAGGCAAGCTGTTCCAGTGGTTAATTGTTCTGTTAGAAAGTTTCTCCTTAATTCCAGGTTGCTTCTCTCCTTGATTAGTTTCCACCCATTGCTTCTTGTCCTGTCTTCAGGTGCTTTGGAGGATAACTTTATCCCCTCTTCTTTGTGGCAGCCTCTCAAATACTGGAATATTGTTATCATGTCTCCCCTTGTTTTCTCTAGACTGACCAAACCCAAATCCTGCATTCATTCTTCATATGTTTTAGTCTCCAGGCCTTTAATCATCTTAGTTGCTCTTCTTTGCACTTTTTCTAAAGTCTCAACATCTTTTTTGTAATGCAGTGACCAAAACTGGATGCAGTATTCCAAGTGTGGTCTTACTAAGGCTTTATAAAATGGTACAAATACTTCACGTGATTTTGATTCTATTCAAGATTGTGTTAGCTTTTTTTGTCTGCTGCCGCATACTGCTGATTCATATTTAAGTGATCGTCCACTAAGAGTCCAAGGTCCCTCTCTCAGGTTTCCCAAAGGCACTGCTGAATCACTTTCATCATTTTTTGAAGACATCTAGTTTGAAAAAGAAATTTTGGAGCTCCAAGAATAATGCAGGTAATCCTTCACTTACAACCATTTTTTTAGTGACTGTTCGAAGGTATGGGAAAAAGTAGCTTAGGACGGTTTTTCATGCTTATGACCATTGTAGCATTGCCATGGTCATGTGCAGTGGTGAGATTCAAAAAAAATGTACAACTGGTTCTGTGGGACATGGCAGGGGAAGGTTACTGCAAAATCCCCATTCCCTCCCCACCCCACTAATCTGCTTTCCAGCTCCGTTCTCCTATATAGGGCAACCAAAGGAGAGCCAGCCAATCAGCTGGGACTCAATGGGAGGCAGAGAATAGATGGGGGTGGAGCCAGTCAGAGGCGGTATTTGCCGGTTCTCAAAACTACTCAAAATGTCCGCTATCGGTTCTCCAGAACCAGTCAGAACTTGCTGAATATCACCTCTGGTCAAACGACAAAAAAAATGGCTGCTCGGCTCATATTTATGACAGTTGTAGTATCCCGAATTTATGTGATCACTTTTTGTGACCTCCTGACAAGCAAAGTCAATGGGGAAACCAGATTCACTTAACAACTGTGTTATTAACTTTAGAACTGCAATGATTTCATTTAACAACTGTAGTAAGAAAGGTGGTAAAATTTATTTATTTATTTGTCAATTGCATACAAGATAATAGGCATAAGTAAAACATAGTTATGAATACATGGAGACATATAAGAAAAATAAAATATAAAAGAAACAATAGGACAGGGACGGTAGACACGTTGGTGCATTTATGCACGCCCCCTACAGACCTCTTAGGAAAGGGGTGAGGTCAATGGTAGACAGTCTAAGGTTAAAGTTTTTTGGGTTTGGGGAAGAAACCACAGAGTCAGGTAGAGTATTCCAGACATTGACCACTCTGTTGCTGAAGTCGTATTTCCTGCAATCAAATTTGTTGCAATTAACCTTGAGTTTGTATCTATTGTTTGTTCTTGTGTTGTTATAGTTGAAGCTGAAGTATTCACTGACAGGTAGGACATTGCAATGTATAATTTTATATACTATACTTAGTTCGGACCGAAGGCAGTGTAGTTCTAGGTTTTCAAGGTCTAGAATTTTGAGTCTGGTGGCATAAGGTATTCTGCAACGAGTAGAAGAGTGAAGAACTCTTCTTGTAAAATATTTCTGGACTTTCTCAACTGTGTTAATATCAGATACGTAGTGTGGGTTCCAGACTGATGAGCTGTATTCGAGTATTGGTCTAGCAAATGTTTTGTATGCTCTAATTAGTAGTGTCATATTACCAGAGAAAAAGCTACGTAGGATTAGGTTAACAACTCTTAGTGCTTTTTTGGCTATGTAGTTACAGTGGGCTCTAGCATTTACGTCATTTGAGATGAGAACTTCAAGATCCTTGACAGAGTTTGGGTCATCAACAAGGTCTTGACTATTCAGCCTGTATTTTATTTTCTGATTTTTTTTTGCCAATATGTAAGACAGAGCATTTATTTGTTGAGATTTGAAGCTGCCATTTGTTTGACCATTCTGATACCTAGTCAAGGTCTTTTTGAAGGGTAGCAGTATTGTCTGTGGTGTTGAATAGCTTTACATCATCAGCGAAGAGAACGCGGTTGCTCTTAATATGATCACAGAGGTCATTTATGTAGAGTATGAAAAGAGTTGGTCCTAGAACACTGCCTTGGGGGACACCACTGTTGACAGATATAGAATTTGATAGGACGCTCTCAATTTTGACCATTTGTTGTCTGTTTGACAGGAATGTATCTATCTGGTTTTGCAGGTGTCCAGAGATACCATAAGATTTTAGTTTTAGGAGTAGTTTGTCATGTACCACTGAATCAAAGGCTTTATAGAGGTCTATGTAGATTGCGTCTATTGCTTTGCCCTGATCGAGTTGTGTAGTCCATATGTTTTTGCAATGTAAGAGTTGCAGATTACATGATAGTTTTTTCCTAAAACCAAATTGTTTATTAGAGAGTAGGTTGTTTGTTTCTAAGTGGAGGATGATGGATTGGTTAATAATTGATTCCATGACTTTACAGATGACACAGCATAAAGTGATTGGTCTGTAATTTTCAACTAGGCTGGGGTCTTCCTTTTTGAAGATGGCGATGACCGTGGCTTGTGACCATAGTTTTGGCAAGGAGCTGGTCCTGAAAGATTTTTCAAAGATTATGTTTAGAGGTTCTGCTATGGCAGTGGATAGCTTTTTTAGGAAGTATGCACATATTCCATCCGGTCCAATAGATAGAGATGGTTTTAGATTGCGTAGTGCTTTTTCAACATTGTCTTCTGTAAAATCGATGTGTTAGATCATTGTAGTTGTCTGTGTTTCGACTAGGAAATACTGGGCATTGTCCATTGCTGTTTACAAATACTGAGCCAAAGAATGTGTTAAAGAGGTTGGCTGAGCTTAGCAATGGAAATTTGGGTCTCAATTGTACTTATACATTGAGAACTACCTATAACATTTTGCATTTGACCTGTGGTCCAAGTCACACACTACGATTCCATAACAGAACATTTAAAACTACAAATTACGGATACACCTAAAGTTCTATCCAGAGTGGCTCAATTCATCTAAAACTTATTTTATGTTCAGAAACCCAAAACTATGAAGCTTTCATTTCAGTGTGACATTCTGTCAATGCCAGTAGCTATTCATGGTGAGGATGATACCTCTATTATTACATTAATGAGTGATCAACCTTCATAGTATGATAAAGGATCTTTGTTTACATAGAGAACTTCCGCTACTGATATAATCAGCTGATATAATCAGCAAGCAGAGTAATTCTTTACAATGCAATTATCATTAAAACTAAACTGGTTTCTCAACCTCGTTGGATTAAGTAATCCAGTGCCTCTGTTCATTAGAGGATCATCTATCATCAATCCCACCGATCCAAATAGCATTTTTTAAGGTTTTCATCACAGTGTTTGTACATGACATCTAGTAGCAGCATTACGGCATGCAGAAAGATGGAAACATTTAGCACTACACACAATGGAGGAATGGTTGGTGAAGATGATGGAACTTGTCAAGTTGTCTAAACCTCAGATCGAAGATCACACACATTATCAGTCTGTTGACTGAAAACCCTATAGACTTTTTTTGCATGAAACAGGAAAAAAATGACTTTATGATTTATAGTTTTGATGATTATAGATTACAGAAAGAAGGGAGTTGTTTTAACCTTAGATTAAAACTTAAGTTTATAATTAGAACATGTTTATTTTTAAATGTATGGCATATCATACGTGGACTAGCTTACATATTACCCATTTCACCTGGATTACTAAAACACAATAAAATATGAATGTTAAAAAAATTATTCGAATACAGAATCTTAGGATTGGGATTGTCTGCTCAACTAGGAGACCCTATAACCATGATGGTGAACCTATGGCAAGCGTGCCACAGGTGACACACAGAGCCATTTGTGTAGGCCAGCAGTAGGGAACCTTGGCTCTTTTATCACTGATGGACTTCAACTCCCAGAATTCCTGAGTGAGCCATAAAAGTTTCCCTATCCCTGGCCTAGTGGTTTTTCAGTTGTGAGGGAAATCAATTTTTGACTTGAATGGGACTGTTTAATATACAAATGTAGGACATATAAAGAATATTGATCATTCAAGTCAAAAATTAAGACATTTGTATATTGAACAATCCCATTCAAATCAAAAATTGATTTCCCTCACAACTGAAAAACCAGTAGGCCAGGGATGGGGAACTTTTTATAGCTCATTCAGGAATTCTGGGAGTTGAAGTCCATAAGTGATAAAAGAGCCAAGGTTCCCTACCACTGGTGTAGGCAAACGAGTCCCAGCCAAACTTACCTGCACTCTGCATGCACGAACCTTCCAGCTGATTTTTGGCCCATTTGAGGCACTTTTTGCCCAGAGACTCGAGGAAAGCCTCTGCAACCTTGGAAGGCTGAAAAATGGGCCTTCCAGAAATACCGGAAGTGCCAAAACGGGCCCGTTTTTCGATCTCCAAAGACTGCAGAGGCTTTTCTCCAGCCTCCAGGAGGGCAAAATGGCTTCCCCCAGGTTCCAGAGGCTGAAAACAGGCACTTCCGGTATTTCCGGAAGGCCCATTTTTCAGCCTCCTGAGGCTGCAGACACTTCCCCCAAGCCTCCAGGAGGGCGAAAACCCTCAAACAGGCCGAAAATCAGCTGGAGGCACGCGCATGCGCAATGCAGGTAAAGGGGCAGGGCAGGGGTATTGTGCGTGCATGCGCAAGGAGGGTGGGGCGCATTGCATTGTGGGTGCCGGCACATGCGCGCTTTCGGCACACCACAACAAAAAGCTCACCATCACTGCCCTATACTATTTCAGATAAAATGGCTGTCCAACTCTTTTTACAAACCTTCTGTGATGGCACACGCACAACTTCCAGAAATAAGCCATTCCACCAATTGTTCTCTCTGACAGGAAAATTCTCCTTAGTTCTGGATGTATCTCTGTTTAATGATCTTCCGCCTGTTATTTCTTGTCCTGCCTTCTCTGTCCTGGTGCTTTAGAGAATAACTCAAACCGTCTTCTCTGTGGCAGACCCTCAAGTATTGGAAGAGAGTTTCCCTTTCTGTTTGATTTCTTTGAATTATCATATTTTGGCTACATCATGTGCAAACCCAGCTCTCCTGAAAAATCTAAAAATGCTGGGGAAACAGGAAAGATGAGGATAACTAACAGCAGAGTGGATGGTCTCAAGTTACATTAATTCTGTTTTATCATTATGCTTAACATTGCTGTCATTTGGTTTAAGATTTAATATTAAAGATGGCTTTAATTAATCATCCTGAACATTGTAATATGGTGGATGAAGCCTTTAAAATAAAATGAAGTAAATAAAATGCTTGTATTTCAGATTAGTTTAATAAATACATATAGCATTGTTTGAAGATTTCCTTGCTACTAAATGATCAGTATGCCCTGAATTGTGATCCAGTTTTGACTGCAATGATATAGTTTAGAAGTAGGTATTCTAGAAATCAATTAGTTGTGTGCCAGCACAATGACATGTTATGTGTGACTTCATTCACACAACAGGAAGAATAGTGTGGCTACATGTGGGTGGCACTGACCTGGAATTGTAAGGAATATTTCTAGAATTGTACTATGTAGCAATAGCACTTAGACTTATATACTGCTTCATTGTGCTTTACAGCCCTCTCTAAGTTGTTTACAGAGTCAGCATATTTTCCCCCAACAATCTGGGTCCTCATTTTACCAACCTCGGAAGGTTGGAAGGCTGAGTCAACCTGAAGCTGGTTAGCATTGAACTGCTGGCAGTCAGCAGAGTTAGCCTGCAATACTGCATTCTAACCACCACAGCTCATATGTCAGAATTATCATGCTGCATTTCAAAATTGTTTCTCAAGTTTCTCAAATGCAAAAATGTTCTTCACCCAAAGAAAATTAGCTTAAAAACAATCACAATTGTGATTATAAAATGACAAACAGGACTGTGACATCCCTTCCCGGGGCACCTGGTGACCAAATAAGCCAACAAATTCGTCTCAGCATGGACATAGGCTGGGAGAGTGGAATGGTCAACAATTAAGCCTTGATTGGAAGGCTGTCCTTGGGCTCAGCCGTGTATCTCTGGTCCTCTGGAATCACGCTGAGTGACATTGATTCTTTTGAACCATAAATACAGCCCTGTTTGCACATCATGGCCAGCTGGTCAAGGAAAGATGATAGGCATGCAAAAACTAGATCAATTGACCCAGCTCATTAACTCTGATGGTGTGACATTGAGCTCTACAGAACCATGAGACTTTAGGGGGTTGTTGGACTAACTCTCCCTGGTTAGTCACACCATCCAAGCAAGATTAAGTGTTCCCCTATCTCTGACGAAAACAATTTCCTAAAAGTCCCAAAGATGCTTTTCCAAACTGCAACTGGACTTTCTCTGTGCACCCATTGGCACTATTGAGGTAGCCCTGAGGGCACAGATGAACCTCTAAATCAATAGTCCACAAGAAAATTTTGGTGGTCCGCAGAGAAATGTCACCCCCAAAGCAATTAATTGAGGCTGCGTGGGAACACAAGGCTGTGCCGTCCACATGGCCCATGGGAACACAAGGCTTGTGTCGCTTGCATTGTGAACAACACGAGGTAGTGAGGGGAGGGGGGAAAGGGGGAGGGGAGGAACTTGCCCCATGCGCCCCACGCGCCTCGTCTGACCACTGGGCTGCTTCTTTCCACTTCTTTGTTCTGCTTTTGGCTGCATGCAAAAAAAGCAGCAAAAATCTTTCATTCTCTCCCCCAAATTCTGACAGAAATGAGTCTTTGGGATCTTGCAAGGCCTCCTGCTCCAAGAGGCTGCGCCAGCAAAGACTCATTTCTGGCGGAGTTTGGGGGAGAGAAAGAAAGATTTCTGCTATTTCTGCTGCTTTCTTTGCATGAAGCCAAAAGTCTCTCTCTCTCTCTTTTTCTCCCTCTCTCTCTCTCTCCCTCTCTGTCTCTCTGTGTCTATCTGTCTGTCTGTCTGTCTCCCCTGAGAACAGAGCTGAATGACCGATTGGTAGGAAAACGGGGTGGGGAATTTTCCTACAGACCTTTTTTGGTATTTTCCCAGGGTCTCTGGTCCGTGGGATTTAAAATTATGAGTTTGGTGACCCTTGAGATCCAAAAGGTTGGTGACCTTGCTCTAAATGGCTTCAGTGACTCTCAGAAAGAGTACTAATGACCAGACAACTGCAAAGAATGTAAATCCTTCCACTCTTCACCATTCAGTCAGAACTGAAGATGAGAAGCAAAATGTCTTCAAGGGAAAACAAAACAAAAACCCAATTGCCTTTCAAAAAAGTACCGTTAGTATAACCATGACCTGGATGACTGAGAATCTCCATAGACCGCGGGTGTCAAACTCGATCACGTCACGTGACATATTGTGATGTATCGTGATATTTTTTTGCTTTTGCAGAGCCTGGGTGTGTGTGGCCTGTGCGTGATGCATCTGGCCTGAAGGCCTCCGGTTTGACAGGCCTGTCATAGACAGTTCCCGAAAGGGTATCTCTAGGCACTCCATCTTTGTGGCCATTTCCATTGTTCGCTTGTAGCAGCAACGTGAGAGGTCAAAACAGGCCTGGAATGGCCTCCAACTCTGCTAATGGTCGTCTCAACCCCATCATACTACTGTGGTTGGGAGCTTTTTTTCCCATTATTTTTTAACTCCAAAGTGAAGCATCAAGACACAAGAAAGGGAGATGCCCAGCCTCCCATCTTCTGTGCAACGATTCTGGGAATGACTAATCAGGATATTCCTGACTCCGGTGCCTGGAGTTTAGAGGGAATGGAAGGATGTTGTAGTTGGCTGTGCCATATTAATACCATTTAACCGATCCGTTCAAAGATCAATCAGACACTTAGAAATTCACAGCAATAAATAAGCAATTATTAAGATTTGGGTTTTTTCAAAAAGAATTGTGACGGGGCATAGCACAGGCTTTATAAGAATGGGGATGCACTGTAAGTCCACTTATAGGTTCTTGTCTGAATTGTTTAACTCCTTTAGGCAGCTGAAACTGGAAGTTCCTCAGCAGGTTGGTAAAGACAAGGAAAATCTCCATTCTCGCTATCTGCTCTCCCAAACATATACGCGCTCCTGTGAAGAAGAAACAGAGAACAGCAGCAAGTAAGACATTAACTTACAGGGGCCAGACTGGGGGTCACACACAACCGGGAGGTCTTGAGATTGGGGGTGGTCGGATCGAGGATGGGGGTTTCTTTCCGGGGGGAGGAAGGGATGGCTATTGGCACAGTTGGCGGGAGAGGCAGATATGGCATTGACAGGGGGCCTTATCATGTTATGGGAGCTCATCCCCGCTGTTTACGGACGGTGGCGTGCTCCGACCCCCAGTTCATATCCCATTCCCGGGCTGTTCGAATGATCCAGCCCCGGGCCTTCGGCTGATATTATGCAGCACCAGGTCTGTAATTAATAAAGCTCCCCTCATTTATGATTTAATTGAGGAAGGAGGAGCGGACCTGGCGGGCATCACCAAAACCTGTCTGGGACAGGAAGGGGGTATTCCCCTGATGGAGATGTGCCCGACCGGGTTTCGGGTCTTTCATCAGCTGAGGGCTCAGGGGAGGAGTGGGAGAGTTGCAGTGATTATTCGGGAGGATCTAGATCCTAGGGAATCCACTGTCCCTCAGATGACCAGATGTGAATCCCTCTTTGTAAAATGTGGTTCCGGGGTTCAGATAGGCCTATTGATCACATACCTGGCTCCCTGCTATGTGATATCAGCCCTGCCTGAGCTCCTCAAGGTTATAGCCAGACTGGCGGTTGAGACTCCCAAGCTGATGGTCATGGGAGATTTCGAACTGCCTTCGGCTGGTGGGACCTTGGAGACTGCTCAGGAGTTCTTGGCTTCCATGACAGCCTTGGGCCTGACCCAACTAATCAGGGACCCCACTCACACTGGGGGTCACATCTTGGATCTAGTTTTTATCTCAGGACAGTGGCAGGATGATCTTGGTGTAGGGGACGTTGTTATTGAACCCTTGTCATGGTCAGATCATTCGCTCCTTAGACTAGACTTCCAGACTGTACCCCCTCATTGCAGGGAGGTGGGACCGATACGATGGTTCCACCCCAGGTGCCTGATGGACCCGGATAGGTTCCTGATGGAGCTTGGGCCATTTCCCAGTGTTCGAACACATGGCTCAGTTGAGGATCTGGTGGCCACCTGGGATAGGGTGGAAGCTAGGGCCCTTGACCGAGTCGTGCCCTTGCGGCCTCTGACCCGATGCAACTCTCACTCGGCTCCTTGGTTTTCTGAGAAGCTGAGGGAGATGAAGCGTCGTAAAAGATGCCTAGAGAGTGGTTGGAGGGCCACCTGCTCTGGATCTGACCGAACACTATTGCGGTCCTATATTAGAACCTATGTAGTGGCGATAGAGGCGGCAAAGCGTTCTTACTTTTCCGCCCTAATCGTATCCACAGGAAACCATCCAGCTGCCCTCTTTAGGGTGACGCGCTCCCTTTTAGAAGTGGGAGCGCGGGAGGATCCTCTGCAGGGATAGGCTGAGGACTTTTCGAATTTCCTGCTGGACAAAATCACTCAGATCCGGAATGGGTTGAACTCTGACTGGGCAACTCTGGACGGGGGGTCAGGAGCGAAATTGGGGGAGGTCATCTGGGAAGAATTTGACCCTGTGACCCCCGAAGACGTTGACAGGATGCTGTGTAAGCTTAATGCTACCCTCTGTTTACTGGATCCGTGTCCCTCCTGGCTGGTATTAGCCACTCGGGAGGTGACACAAGGTTGGTTCCAGGGTATTATTAATGCTTCCTTGAGCGAGGGATTTCTGCCTGCCACCTTGAAAGAGGCGGTAATCAGACCCCTCCTCAAGAAACCGTCCCTGGACCCAGCTTTATTATCTAATTATCGTCCAATCTCCAATCTTCGCTTTGTAGCGAAGGCTGTTGAGAGTTCAGTGGCACAACAGCTTCCCCAGCACCTGGATGAAGCTGTCTACTTAGATCCACACCAATCAGGCTTCAGGCCCGGATACAGCACGGAAACGGCATTGGTCACGTTGGTGGATGATCTCTGGATGGCCCATGACAGAGGTTATTCCTCTGTCCTGGTCCTATTAGACCTCTCGGCGGCTTTTGATACTGTCGACCACAATATCTTATTGCGGCGGCTGGAGGGGTTTTGCGGTGGTTCTCCTCCTTCTTCTCTGACCGTTCTCAATTTGTGTTGACAGGGGGGCAGAAATTGACCCCGAGGCCCCTGATTTGCGGGGTTCCTCAGGGGTCGGTGCTCTCACCCCTGCTGTTCAACATTTATATGAAGCCGCTGGGTGAAATCATCCATGGCTTTGGGGTAGAGTTTCATCAGTACATTGATGATACTCAGCTGTACATTTCTACCCCAGGCCACCCCAACGAAGCCATTGAAGTGATGACCTGGTGCCTGGAGGCTATGCGGAGTTGTATGGGACAGAACAGGCTTCAGCTCAACCCAGCTAAGACCAAATGGCTGTACTTTCCAGCACCCCGATACAGCCAGCTAGTTCCATCGCTGACTGTGGGGGAAGAAATTCTTGCCCCCACAGACAGGGTGTGCAATCTAGGTGTCCTCTTGGATGTACAGCTGTCGTTAGAAGAACATATGACGGCCGGCGCCAGGGGGACTTTTTATCAGGTCCATAGGATCTACCAGTTGAGGCCCTTTCTGGATCAGGATGCGCTTCGTACAATCACATCTGCCCTCGTTATCTCCCGCCTAGATTATGCCAATGCTCTCTACATGGGGCTACCCTTGAAGAGCACCCGAAGACTCCAGCTGGTGCAGAATGCGGCCACACGGATGGTCTTGGGAACTTCTCGGAGCTCTCATGTTACACCACTCTTGCGCGAGCTGCATTGGCTCCCGGTGGTCTTTCGGGTGCATTTCAAGGTGTTAGTTACCATCTTTAAAGTGCTCCATGGCTTGGGACCTGGGTATTTATGGGACCACCTACTGCCACCATCAATCTCCCGTCAACCAGTATGCTCCCATAGACTGGGTCTCCTCGGGGTGCCACCAGCTGGAGGGCTGGTGACCCCGAGGATACAGGCCTTCTCTTTGGGGGCACCCTCCCTCTGGAACAAATTACCCCCGGAGATAAGGATCATCCCTGGTCTCTTGACCTTCCGACGCACGTTAAAAACTTACTTATTTCATCAAGCCGGCCTGGCCTAGGGTTTTATGGGGTTTTAAATTCGATCTTAAATGGGTTTTAATTCCTTATTTATAAATTCTTGTTTCATTTTTATTTTTATTTATTCAATCACCTAATATTATTGTATTTTTTAATACACCACCCCGAGTCCCGCAGGGAGAGTGGGCGGTATATAAATCTTGTAAATAAATAAATTAATTAATTAACTGATATATTATCCCAAAGGTGCTTTTTCAAGAGGCAACTGGACTTCGTTTTTTTTTTTTTTTTGAGAAGACATTTTGCTTCTCATCCAAGAAGCTTCTTCAGCTCTGACTGAATGGTGGGAAATGGAAGGATTTATATTCCTTGCAGACAGCTGGTCATTTGTATCCTTTTGGAGGGTCGTTGAGGAGTTTGGAGATCTGCTTGTGTCCTCAGGGTCACCCGAGTGGTACAAATTGACTTTTTAAGCTATGCAATTTGAGATGAACACCCTTTGAATGGTGTGGGAGTACGGAGGGATTTCCAGAAAAATTGCAGACTACAGGAACCATTTGAACTATTCAGGTGACCCTGAGGACACAGATAAACCTCCAGGTGGCCTCAACGACTCTCCAACAAGGATGCATATGACCAGCTGTCTGCAAGGAGTGTAAATCCTTCCACTCCCCGCTGTCCAGTCAGAGCAAAAGAAGCTGTTTGAACAAGAAGTGAAACATCGTCAGAGAAAAAAACAAGGAAGTCCTGTTGCCTGCTGAAAAGACACCTTTGAGACAACCATGACCTGGAGGACTGAGAATCTCTATAGATATTTTAATCGATATATTGTTCTGAGCGGTTGCCTCTATCACTGGAGATACTCTTCGACTTATGACCGCAATTGAGTTCAACATTTCCATTGCTAAAGCAACACAGTTAGGGGACCTGTGCCGCATTTTATGACTGTTTGCCACAGTTGTTAAGCCAATCACTGCAGTTGTTAAGTGAATCTTGCAGTTGTTAACTAAATCTGGCTTCCCCGTTGGTTTTGCTTGTCAGGAGCCAGCTGGGAAGGTTATGCACGGTGATCACATGACTTTGAGACTTTGAAACCGCCATAAATGCATGCCAGTAGCCAAGCACTTGAACTCGGAGCAAGTGACATGGGGATGCTGCAGCGGCTGTTAATTGTGAAAACCGGTCATAAGTTAAGTCACTTTTTTTCAGGGATGTTGTCACTTCGAATGGTCACTAAACAAATAGTTATAAATCGATGACTAGCTGCAATATGTTTGATTTTAAGAAACATGTGGCAACATGTCGGTTCTAGAGCCATGAAGACAGAGGTCAGAGGCTGCCCGATGGCCACCAAGGGAAGCTTTGAAACAGCAAGATGTTATGTATGCTATTTCCAGGATACAAATTAACAGAGCTGAAGGGACCTTGTAGGTCATCTAGTCCAACCCCTCCGCCCAAGCAGACCCTACACCATTTTTGACAGATGGTAGTCCATTCTCTTCTTGAAAGCTTCCAGTGATGAAGCTCCCACAACTTCTCTTTCTCCCTCCCTCCCTTTCTCTCTCTTTCCCTTCCTCCCTCTCTTTCCCTCCCTCCCTCTCAGATTAACAGAGTTGGAAGGGACCTTGTAGGTCATCTAGCCCAACCCCTCACCCAAGCAGACCGTGCACCATTTTTGACAGATGGCAGTCCTTTCTCTTCTTGAAAGCTTCCATTGATGAAGTTCCCACAACCCCCCCTCTTTCTCCCACTCCCTCCCTTTTTCTCTCTTTCTCTTCCTCCCTCTCTTTCCCTCCCTCCTTTTCTCTCAGATTAACAGAGTTGGAAGGGACCTTGTAGGTCATCTAGTCCAACCCCTCTGCCCAAGTGGGAGACCCTACACCATTTCTGACTGATGGCAGTCCATTTTCTTCTTCAAAGCTTCCAGTGATGAAGCTCCCACAACTTCTGAAGGCAACTTCTGTTCCATGGGTTGGTCATTATTTACCTGCTCCAAAAGGAAGAAATTCTTCCCTCACCACAAAATTTCCATCTTTGTCCAAAAAATGATTGGGGTTGAATTTCTCAGGGGTCTCCCACTGCACAGGATCCAGAAGAACTGAACGAAGATCGGGTACAATTATAGACCCCTGTAAGGAGAAAGCAACTCAGTCAAGCAAGCCGCTATTCTATTCTTAACCAGAATGTGTTTCAGGGATATGACTGCAATGTCAGTGTTTGCGAAAGCCGACATCCCCGTCAAATTGTCACGGCGATATTATTTTATTGACCAAGAAAAAAAACCCAGTACAATAACAGTTAGGTTGCTTTCTGACAACCAGCATTTCCATCTTCCAACCTTTCTGATTCCACTATCAAGTTTGCACAAAACTAATTCAGGCCGTTGTAAGCCTTCTCAACTCTCTTCAAATACCAGGTTGACATAGCCATGGACACACTGATATGCTTGCAAGCCTAAGTATTCTGCTCACAAGAGAATTATTAGCCAATGGATACAGCTAGTCCTTGACTTACAACCACAATTGAGCCCAAAATGCATGTCGCCAATCAAGACAGTTGTTAAGAGTGTTTTGTCCCATTTTACAATCTTTCTGGTTGCAGTCGTTAAATGAATTCCTGCTGTCGTTCAAAGTAGTAACAGGGTTGTGAAGTGAATCTGGACTCCCCCCTTGGTTTGCTTGTCAGAAGGACACAGCAGGTGACCAAGTGATCCCCTCAGGACACCGCAACCTGTGATGACCCAGGGCGTGGCACAAAGGCAACACAGTCAGTTAATCAATAAGAGTCCCTTTATTAGCTCCAACTTGGCCCCCCATGTCCTGGTTACCTTCTGGGCTGGAGAAAAACTCTCCCAGGAACAGCCTTTGGCTGTAGGGAATCAAGTCCAAAACAAAAAATGTAACTATAAGTTCAATCTAAGCAAAATGAGGTAATTAGTTCGACAGGGCAGGAGCAAGAATTCCAGATGTGAAAACATGGCAATAACTCAACACAAATGGGAAGATGCCAGGAACACAGATAAGCAAAGTCAACACAAAATAAACTCACATTTGCTCTCAGAAGCTGATGCACGCAGCCTGCATTTCTTTTAAACTTTCTTCCCAGATGTGGCTAATGAAGGGACTCAGGGCCCTTTCCTCCCCCGTAAGCCATGCAAACCATGTTGCTCTCTTCTCTGTTCCTCCCTGTGTGTCCTAGGATGAAGAGGAGGTGGGCCTGGGTCTTCCTCTGAACTCCGTCTCCCTTGTTCTATCTCTTCCCTGCTCTGCCCAGCCAGACTTTGCCCTTCCACAGTTTCCTTCACAGCTACACTCCCACTCCCTGTCAGCTGTTTGTCTTCCTCCTCGGATTCAGACTCCGACAGGGGCATGACACAACCATTGTAAATACGAACCAGTTGCCAATCATCTGAATTTTGATCATGTGACCATGGAGAGGCTGCAACAGTCGTGTGAAAAATGGGCATGTCATAAGAGATGGAAAATCCGAATGTTGTATTGAAGATGGCTATGAGATTCTGAAATTGTCGTATGTTGAAGAGAATCTAGCCATCTTATTTAAATAATTTTACATCAGCTTATGGCCATTTATTTTGCATCCGTAATTTCTCTTCAGCTTTGAAGTCCAACGTTTCTTTTCGGAACAGCATACTGAAATGTTAGTTCCAGGGGTGGGCTGCTGGGGGTTCGCAGGGAGAGCCCCTAGCTAAGACTCTGCAGGGCTGGGAGACCCCCAATGATCTCAGAAACACGAGGCAGCAAGGGAAAGCTTTTAATAGACTTAATTGAATTTCCGGGCGTTCAGCCAAGAGCGTTTCACACCTCATAAAAGTATTGCAAGCTAGATAAACAATCCACTCAGCATTTGCGAGGGAGAGCCATTGAGAAAATCAGATAACATAGCCACTAGCCTCCGAGGGGATTAATTTCGAAATAATAAGAATCACATAACTTACCAGAAACTCCACTAAGACTCCAAGATCCCTCTCACAGTCACTGCTATTAAGCCTGGTTTCACCCAGTCTTTTATTTAAGTATTAAATGCATGAAATAATAAACAACTTTTTGGTACATTTTCTTTTTTTATTAGGTAAATAGGGCAATTAGGGCAAAGAAGCAATGTTGAGTTGGCCACACCCAGTCATATCACACCCAATCATACCCACCCAGTCACATGACCTAGCCATGACCACCTAGCCACACCCACCCAGCCACATGACCACCCAGCCACACCCAGCCAGCCAGTCATTAGGGCAGAGAGCCCCTTGCTAAAAAATTTGAAGCCCACCCCTGGTTAGTTCCCACAACGTATTTTGAAATTTTACTTCTCTGCATTATGAGAGGTGTCCAACTTTGGTTTGGGGAATCTAAACTTTCATCCCAAATAACAATAATACAAACTGATGATGACTTACAACTAGCACACTATAATTTTTTGTTCTTCAGATCTTTGGGAGGAGAAGAAAAAGAAGATATCACCTTTCATATTCTGTGCCAGATCACAAATTCCTAATTATAAGATAAATCTCAGTATCTATGAACATTATTATTATATTATTAAACATCAAAACACATATCTAAAAGAGCTCCGTTCAATACAGTATAAAAGTATAAATGATCTGTACCTTTGGAATGTAAAAACCAAGCATGTTCATATCTTTCCTGCATCTTCTGGCAATACCAAAACTTAAGACATAATAGATCCGCTGGATCTCATGAATCACAGCATTGGTATAAGGCAGTTTCTTTCGATCCCGATAGCAAATTAAGCCTGAGGGACATATATTTTGTATCTCCTTGTATACTTTATCTGCGGAAAAACAAAGAGAACAAAGTAGTTTCTTTAGTATGATTTTAACTTACTTACTTATTTATTTATATCCCACCATTATTATTTTTAGCTCAAGGCAGTGAACATATCCCACACACTGTACCTTTCTCCTCCTATTTTCCCTACAACAACCGTGTGAGGTGAGTTGGGCTAAAAGACAGGGACTGGGCCAAAATCATCCAGCTGGCTTTCATGCCTAAAGCCGGACTAGAACTCACCATCTCTGGCTGGTTCGCCCAAAGTCACCAGCCTGCTTTCAATGCCTAAGGGGGGAATTGAACTCACAGCCTCCGGCTTTTTAGCCTAGACAAAACTGGCTCTCTGGCAGTTGCCCAGATCCTGTGTGGTTTTACTTTTGCCAACAGAGAAGTTTCCTTTTAACTGAGGAACAACCTGGCTAGGCTAGGGCTAGATTTCCTTCTGAAAAATCAAAATTTAAGCAATACAGGTAATCCTTGCTTAGCGACTGTTCAAGTTACGGTGGATCCCTCAAAAGAAACCTATAACCTGATTCTGAAGTTGTGACACACGTACCCTCCAATCATGTGACTGCATTTCAGGCCCCAACAACTAGCCAATATCTACAGCTGTTGGTAGCATCCCTTGGTTATATGACCACAATTTATGACATTTGTCCAACTTCCTGGTACTTACTTCCTGTTTTGGGCAAAAATGCTCTGCAGAAAACAATGGGGTTTTTAACAATTGCCACCAAAAACAGGCTGTAAAATTGGTTTGGTCATAATGGCTCACTTTATATGACCATCCTCGGGATAGTACGAGGATCCTGACTTAGGCAGGGGGTTGAACAAACTATCATAGTTTGGATATGTATTATGTGAAGATCTCCCTTAAGAAGTCTATCATAGTGGGGAAAGAGAGAGAAGAAAAGGACAGCCATCTGCAAGTTAGATGAACTCAATTAGGGGCGAAAAAGGAATTCACATATATTATCATACATGGTATATTATATATATATATGTGTGTGTGCGTGTGTGTGTGTGTGGATCTTTGGTTCTTCGGGTTTTCTCCCGCGTAGAATTGGAAGTATCTAGGTGATGTTTTGATGAAGTCTTTTACTCTGAGAAGCACAAGGCCGAAGACACAAGCCTGAAGATGATGAATGAGACTTCATCGAAACGTCGCCTAGATATTTCCAATTCTACGCGGGAGAAAACCCGAAGAACCAAAGAGCCACATACAAATATCCGCGAAAACCTCCGAAAACAAATTAATGTAATATAATATAATATAATATAATATAATATAATATAATATAATATAATATAATATAATATAATATAATATAATATAATATAATATAATATAATATAATATAATATAATATAATATAATATAATATAATATAATATAATATAATATAATATAATATAATATACATAGTATGATAATTGCACCAAACTTGATTGCAGGAAATACGACTTCAGCAACAGAGTGGTCAATGTCTGGAATACTCTACCTGACTTTGTGGTTTCTTCCCCAAACCCCAAAAACTTTAACCTTAGACTGTCTACTATTGACCTCACCCCTTTCCTAAGAGGTCTGTTGGGGGCGTGCATAAGCGCACCAACTTGCCTACCGTCCCTGTCCTATTGTTTCTTTTATATTTTATTTTTCTTATAAGTATCCATGTATTCGTAACTATGTTTTTACTTATACCTGTTATCTTGTAAGCAATTGAAAAGTAAATAAATAAATAAATAAATAAATATAAAATAAATTGTGTGAAGAAATGATGAGATTAAAAATAGATTATAAAGCGGATTTTTTAAATTGGGAATTATGTCTAAGAAATATAGCAAAGAAGAGACCTATTTAATAATCCATGTTATTACAGTGGCAAAAATTGTTGTGGTTCGCCGGCAGCGGACGGCTGAGGCCTCCGAGAACAAAGACTCAGATGAGGGGCCTGCGTGTGATGCAGGGATGGGGCCAGTGGAATACTCCCTTCAAAGATTGTGGGGGCTGGCAGCAGTGATGCAGAAGACCCCGAGGAGCCTGTGTCCAGTGTGTGTGCGCGCCCGACTGCTCATAGGAAAGAGCAGCTGCAGCAGCACAGGCGACTAAGGAGTAAGGTTGCAAGGTGATGGCCCCTCCCTTAAGAGATAAAAGCCAGCCTGAGAAACCAGGATTCTTTGCAGGAAGCAAAGAAGTTCTTGCACTTCAAGCCTTGTGGACGTTCGTACTATCCTGGTTTGTGTTTGGAGACTTTTTGTTTTGAATATTTCTTGGCAACTTTATCTAGTGTTCTTGGCAGCCTTGCACAACCTTGGCAAGGCTCATTCTTATCAGAGACAATTAGTTTTAATAGCCTTTTAATCGTGAATTAACAGAATTCACAGAGAAGCATGAAAAGGTTTTGCTTTTACCTCTGTTTGGTGTTTGTTTCCTTGGAACAAGGTTTGGGTCAGAACAAGAATGGTGTTTGCCCAGAAGTGGAAGGCGAGAGAAATCCCAAGTGAAGATGAAGTGATAAATAAGATCTTGTTATGTGCTGAAATGGATAGACTGACTTTAGAAATGAAATGCAAGGATGAGTCAGAATATTATATGATTTGGAACAAATTTTATCATTGGTGGGGATGGAAAAGGAGGACTTAAAATGGAAAAGAGCAACAGGATTTGTAGAAGGGGTAGCTGAGACTAAGTGATTAAATGAAAACTGAATGATGTATTAAAGGAAAATTAAATGTAAAAACATTCAATATGTACACATGTATATAAGAAATATATAAGATGTAAGGCGAAAAGATATGTCAAATATGATTTCACCATGTTCAATGTTTTTAAATAATGTATCTAATAAAATTTGTAAAAAGAAAAAGAAAAAAAGGGATTCACCACTAAGGGACTCAAACAGCCAGGACAAAATCAGATCCTCCAAGAGATAATCTATCCATATGACCACTAAGAGTGACACAGTTTAACTGTGTATCATTATCCTGTATGAATTCAAAGAGAGATTACAACTCTCTGCTAGAGAACATAAGTTCCTCCCCGTGGGATGAAGAACACCTCTTTAATTACGTAGCTCTCACCTTGGACATCTGGATGATTGGTGATGAAAAGCAACGCCCATTGCAAACTAGTGGCACTTGTCTCTGTTCCAGCTATAAAAAAATCGACAATGCACTCAGCCAGGTTATCTTCATCGAAGGTATCGCTAGGATCATTCTTGCTCTGTTTAGGTTATTAAAAAGAAATAGCATTAGAGTGAAGGTATGGATCAAACTTTTTTGTGGGTAAGCATCTCTGCAAAGACTTTTGAGCTGGGATAGTAATCTCTAATGCCCATTAATGAGGAGACAGGAAAAGATTATTTTGAAGCTCCTCTAGGATCCTTTTCTGGAACTGGAACCTGTTTCTTTCAGGGAGGCAAAAAAAAGTATATGTCAAAATGATAGAGGCAACCATATGATCAAACCCCCGCCTTTTGTAATCTATCCATGGGGATGTTACAACGGTCACAAGTGTGAAAAACGGGCATATCCAGCAGTGGTATTCTACCGATTCGGTCTGGTTCGGCCGAACAGGTAGCTCTGAGGATCATCTGTGAGTGAACCGGGTTTGCCCCGACGATCAGCTGCTGGGCCTGCCCGCCTGCCTGCCCTGGCTCTATTATGATCTTTATTTCTGGTTTTTATGCACAGCTGCTTCACGCGGCACAGCAGATTGCCGGGCACCAGCTGTTTAACACACAGAGAGAGTGTAGGATTGCAGGAGAAGGTCAGTAGTAAACCTTCTGCGCACGCGCGAAGTGTGCCGAACCAGTAGTAAAATATTTTGAATTCCACCACCGGGCATATCACTTTTTTCAGTGTGGCTGTAACTTTGAACGATCACTAAATGAGCTTCTGTAAATTAAGGACTATCTGCAATGCCTCGTATTCCTTGGCCTTTTCTAAAGCCAGCTGGAAAATCTGGCACCTCTTTTCCAATTTGAATTCTAATCTGCACTGAATCTGGTGCCTCTTTTCCAATTTGAATTCTAATCTGCACTGAATGATCCTAAGCATTGTTTTGTTAGCATCGGTAATTCAGGGATTACACAGACACATAATTTTTTGGTAACACTATTGATAAACCATTATCTTCTTCCGGATTGTTTTTAAACTTTACAGTGTAGTTTACCAATCTGGGATCTCCCAGAGATCTCCCATCCAAGTGCTAAACCTCATCTAGCTTTTTCTGAGATAGCTAGGATCTGATAAAATGAGTGCATAGAGATTATTCATATGATAGGTACAGAATACAGAATAAATACTACAAGTTGAAAGTGACCTTGAAGGTTTTCTAGTCTTTTTACTAGACTAGACATAACCAATTCCTGCAAACATTCTTCATATGTTTTAGTCTCCGGGTCGTTAATCATTTGAGTTGCTCTTCTCTGCACTCTTTCCAGAGTCTCAACATCTTTTTTATAACGAGGTGACCACACCTGGATGAAATATTCCAGATGTGGTCTTACTAAGGTTTTATAAAGCAGTACTAATACTTCACATGAACTGGAATCTATCCCTCTCTTTATGCAACCACAGATTCCATTAGCTTTTTTTTTGCTGGCTTATATTTAAGTAATTGTCCACTAGGACAGGGGTCACCAACCTTTTGGACCTCAGGGACCACCAAACTCATAATTTTAAATCACGCAGACCAGAGACCCTGGGAAAATCCCAAAAAAACTCTGCAGGAAAATTCCCCACCCTGTTTTCCTACAATCGATCATTCTTTATCTGGGATTGCAGGATAACATCTCCAGCTCCATTCTCAGGGGGGGAGAGAGAGAGAGACTTTGGGCTTCATGCAAGGAAAGCAGTAGAAGCCGCAGAAGTCTTTCTTTCTCTCCCCCAAACTTCACCAGAAATGAGTCTTTGCCAGCGCAGCCTCTTGGAGCAGGATGTCTTGCAGGGCCCCAAAGACTCATTTCTGGAGGAGTTTGGGAGAGAGAAAGAAAGACTTTGGCTGCTTTCCTTGCATGCAGTCAAAAGCAGAAGAAGAAAGAAGCATCTCGGTGGCCAAGCCAGGCACGTGGGATGAGTGGGGCAAGTTCTCCCCCTCCATCCTTTCCCCCTCCCCTCACTACCTCGTGTTGTTTGCAATGCAAGCGATGTAAGCCTTGTGTTCCTGCACAGCCTGGATTAATTGCTTTGGGATGACACTTCTCTGCAGACCACCAAAATTTTCTCACGGACCATCAGTGGTCCCCAGCCCACTGGTTGGTAACCACTGCACTAGGACACACCACTAAGATTGTCTTCAAGATAGATTTCAATTGCCAATAGACCAAGCAAACTTTCTCTGTCACTTTTTCTCAAAGCGACCCAATGAGGGAAATCCAAACCACTGTACAAGGTCCAAACCAGGGGTGGGATTCTACTGGTTCGCACCTATTTGGTAGAACTGGTTGTTAGAAGAAATTACTGGCCTAATCCTGTAAGGAAGGCAGGAAGGAAACGTTTTGTGTTGCTTACAGAAACTGCCTCTCCGTTAACCCTTATTACATTCTTGGCAGGACTAGACTTCCTGTCTCAGGAATTTCTCTGGAGTTTTTTTCCCCTCCTTTGCTGGTACTTTGCTTGTGTGGAGTGACCATTCAAAGTTACAATAGCACTGAAAAAAGTGACTTATGACCATTTTTCACACTTATGACTGTTGCAGCATCCCCACAGTCATGAGAGGCCAGGTGAGGAGATGCATGCCTTGATGTGACCAATATTGAGTTGGCCATGCCCAGCCAATAATATGACCATGCCCACCACCTAGGCCACGCCCACAGAACCGGTTGTTAAAAAAATTGAATCCTACCCCTAGTCCAAACCTATCAAAAACTCTAAAGAAAAATCAAAAGCTCTAAAGAAAACTCTACTCAGGTATCATGGAACATGAACAAGGCCACATTCTTCTGCTGTCTAGAAATGGACATCAGACCTTGGTTCTTAGTTAGGAGGACATGTATGGCATCTACAAGGCGATTTGAGAAATTGTGAGGAGGCTTGGAGACAGGGGTGGGATTCTACCGGTTCTGTCCACCTCTGTAGAACCGGTAGTTCTGAAGAACCAGTTCTATGTCTGCTGCTGTTTTGGCCCAGCCTCCCACCCGGGCTCTTACCTGACCTTTATTTCCTGCTTTTTCAACCGCAGCTGCTTTGCGCGACACAGCTGCGGTTGAAAAAGCAGGAAAAAAGGGCTTTTCCAACCGCTGCGCACTTGCACGCAGCGCTCTCAGCTGTCCAGGCAGCTCAGCAAGTCGTAAATTGCACTCGCGCGACTCGCGTGACATGCACGCGCGATGCAGAGCGACAGAACCGGTAATTATACCAGTCGGATCCCATCCCTGCTTGGAGAGGAATGGAAAGTGAAGTTAGATATTAAATAGATAGTAGGTGAGACAAGAAGCAGCTTACAGTATATCATAAAGATCAATTGAGTCCAGGTGTGAAATATCTGGGAAGAAGATTTCAGATCCTTCAAAGAAATTTACTAAAAACAATGCTAGGAACTTCCATTTATACTTTTCTAAGTGTCTATATTTACCCAGATGAGCATTAACAAAACCTCAGTAAAATCTGTGAAGTTTTTGCTTCTTTGATCTTGCCCATCTGTGTGGGGCTTTCTACCTCTTTAACACTTTGACAAGCATGTGAAAACAAAAGTCAGATTTGCTTGAAGAGGAAAAGAGAAATGCTTTAAAAAAAGAATAAAAACTAAAGTAAAGAAGCTCAAATCTTTGCAACTTTATGGCTATGACACTGTCGCCTCCAGGGCAGGTAGTCCTCAATTGACATCCGCAATCGAGCTCAATATTTATGTCGCTCAGTGAGATATTTGTTAAATTAGTTTTGCCCCATTTTACGACTTTTCCTGCCATGTTTGTTAAGTGAATCACTGCCGTTGTTAGATTAGCAAGACAGTTGTTAAGTGAATCTGGCTTCCCCATAGACTTTGCTTGTCAGAAGGTCACCAAAGGGGAATCCCATGACCCCGGGACTCTGCAACCGTCATAAATGTGAGTCATATGTCAAGCATTTGAATGTAAATCACGCAGCCATGGAGATGCTGCAACGGTCATAAGATTAACATAAGAAAACAAATTAACAAGAGTTGGAAGGGACCCTGCAGGTCACCTAGTCCAACCCCCTGCCCAAGCAGGAGACCCTACACCATTTCTGACAAATGGCAGTCCAATCTCTTCTTGAAAGCCTCCAATGGAGTTCCCACAACTTCTGAAGGCAACTTTTGTTCCACTGGTTGATGGTTCTCATTGCCAAAAAGTTTCTCCTTATTTCCAGGTTGAATCTCTCCTTGTTCAGTTTCCATCCATTATTCCTTGCCTGGCTTTCAGGTGCTTTAGAAAATCGCTTGACCCCCTCCTCCTCTCTGTGGCAGCCCCTCAAATATTGGAAGATACTATCATGTCTCCCCTGGTCCTTCTCCTCACTAGACTAGCCAGGCCCAGTTCCTGCAACCGTTCTTCATATGTTTTAGCCTCCATTCCCCTAATCATCCTGGTTGCTCTTCTCTGTACTTTTTCTAGAGTCTCAACATCTTTTTTATAGTATGGTGTCCAAAACTGGATGCAGTACTCTAGGCGTGGTCTTACTAAGGCTTTATAGAGTGGTATTAGTACCTCCCTTGATCTCAATTGTATCCTTCTGTTAATGCAATCTAGAATTGCATTAGCTTTTTTGACTGCTGCTGCACACTGCTGGCTCCTATTCAGCTGGTTGTCCACTAAGACTGCAGACAGAGACTGCATGCTCTGAAGCCCCGTTCTGCCTATGAATGTATGGGTTACGCAGCTCTGATGTTGACCTAAGAAGGCTGCCTTGTAGAGCAAAGGAAACAGTCTCCTTCAGTACAGGTAGTCCTTAACTTACAACAGTTTATTTAGTGACCATTCAAAATTACAGCAGCACTGGCAAAAAAAGAAATATGTAACTGTTTTCACACTTGCATCATTACAACAGGGGCCATGTCAGAGGTGTTATTCAGCAGGTTCTGACTAGTTCTGGAGAACCGGTAGTGGAAATTTTGAGTAGTTTGGAGAACCGGCAAATCCCACCTCTGACTGGCCCCGCCCCCCATCTATTCTCCGCCTCCCATTGACTCCCATTGGCTGGGTCTTCTTTGGTTGCCCTGAACAGGAGAACGGAGCTGGAAAGCAGGTTAGTTGAGACGGGAGGGAATGGAGATTTTGCAATAACCTTCCCCCGCCACATCCACCAAGCCACGCCCACAGAACTGGTATTAAATTTTTTTGAATCCCACCACTGGGCCACAAATTGGGACCCTTAGCAAGTGGCTCATATTTATGACAGTTGCAGTGTCCTGGGGTCATGTGATCTGCTTTTGTGAACTTCTGACAAGCAAAGTCAATGGGGAAGCCAGATTCACTTAACAGCCGGGTTACTAATTTAACAATGGCAGCAATTCACTTAAAAGCCGTGAAAAGAAAAGTTGGAAAGGGGAGCAAAATCCATCACTTCACAGAAATTTTGGGCTCGGTTGTGGTTGTAAGTCAAGGACTATCTGTGCTAGGAAGGCAGTTGGAGCGAGGAGGGTGAGAGAGAATAATCTGAATGATGCTCTGACAATACATTGTTCAAATGGTTGGGCTGTTGCTCGTGTTCCAAAATAAGGAAAGGAGGCATTCCAATGCGAGATAATACTCACTCTTTTCAACTGAAGAAGATAGTAATCAATAAAATCCCGGGGTTCATGCAAGGACTGGTTTTCCTTGTGCTTCTCTATCTCCTCCTTTGCCAGATCATAGATAAACTTAATGTGGGACAGTGTCTTTTGATGTGGCCCAGGAATGTGACACATCAGCCAGGGAAGTACTTCGTACAGCTGAAAGAGAGCAAAATCATCATCGCTGATATAATAATGCAACCTATTTTCTGCTCCTTGCAATTAACATTTTTACTGACATGGATTGGCCCATTGCTTGTGCCTCATGGCATACATCTGTGGCCAGGGACAAAATGGTGGCCACCAAGAAGCTGCCTTGTTTTGCTCCTGAATGAGTCCAGCACAGCACCATAGCAAGCTTCTGAGCTTATAAACTGCTATTCAGAGGGCTGAAAAGCCTGTGAAGCGGTATATAAGTCTAAATGCTATTGCTATTGTTATGTGCAGATCTCGTTAAGTGGAGCAGTTTGTCCCAGTGCTGAGCAGGGGCAACCCAAACAGGGCCATTTTGAAGATGGGACAAAATGGCGGCTGTTTCCAGAATTGCGCCATGCAGCCGTGTGATGAAGTAGTCAGTTCCCAACTCTCTTAAAGGCTTTGGAGCTCTTCAAATGATGTAAGGAGGAGGGTGTTTGACCTGGTTAGGTGGAGGGGAATCAGGTATAATCCCTGGTGGGGGGAAATGTGGCAAGAGTCAGAAAAGCAGAGGTGGTATTCAGCAGGTTCTGACCAGTTCTGGAGAACCGATAGCGGAAATTTTGAGTAGTTCGGAGAACTGGCAAATCCCACCTCTGACTGACCTTGCACCCATCTATTCTCCACCTCCCATTGAGTCCCAGCTGATTAGCTGAGTCTGCTTTGGTTGCCCTGCCCAGGAGAACGGAGCTAGAAAGCAGGTTAGTGGGGTGGGGAGGGAATGGGATTTTGCAGTATCCTTCCCCTGCCACGCCCACCAAGCCATGCCCACCAAGCTACACTACACCCACAGAACAGGTAGTAAAAATTTTTTGAATCCCACCACTGGGGAAAAGCCTTCTGGGGACCCAAGGGACAGAGAGTGGAGCATGCGACATCTCAGGGGAATGGGGCAGTGGTGGTATTCTACGGTTCGGTCCGGTTCTAGCGTGCCGGTAGCACCGAAGAGCAGCAGAGACCAAACCGGTTCTCTAAGATGCTCTGCTGTTAGGCGCACCCGCCAGCCCGGGCTCCCATACTGACTTTTATGTCTTGTTTTTGAAGCACAGCTGCTTTGCACGGCACAACAGATTACCGCGCATCAGTTACTGAAGCGACAGGGAAAGTGCAGGATTGTAGGAGGTGAGTCGGAAAGCCTCTGTGCATGTGTAAAGTGCGCATTTGCCGCGCGCATGCGCGCAAAGTGTGAGCGTGCGCGCCAAGCACGCCCGCCAAGCCACACCTACCGAACTGGTTGTAAACATTTTTGAAATGCACTACTGGAGTGGGTGAGGCCTTGGGAGGAGTCAAAGCCGGTGGGCCTGGGCCAGTGCTAGTGTTGTCTTCAAAACTGGGCTCTTGTTTGGTGTCGTAGCCGATAAGTCACCGAACACAAGGGGTGGTACAAAATTATACTTTTATTTTGGTACCAAGATATAAGGACTCTGGTTCGAAAGCTAACCAAGGGTCCAGTTTGCAATCTTACACCAAGTCTTATAGTCAAGGGGTGGTCGGCTTCAACCCCTTGCCCTTCCCCTAATAATGCATGCACAACAGATAACATTGATTGGTTATTTGGATTGCAGCCCCCAAACCTTTGCGTTTGTTATGCTAAATAGCTAAATGTCACATCACCTGTTTTTCACCCCAGATCACGAGTATCTTGCAAAGTATCCTAGTTTCATGTGCCAGCTATGTGGTTTGGGTGTGTGTGTGTGGGGGGGTTCTTATAAGCAAGCTATTCTTGTTCCTAATATCCTAGTGGTTTTCTAACAGGTGAGAGGTGGTATTCAGCAGGTTCTGACCAGTTCTAGAGAATCGATAGCGGACATTTTGAGTAGTTTGGAGAACCGGTGGTAACCTTTCCCCAGGAGTAGGGTGGCAATGGAGATTTTACAGTATCCTTTCCCTGCCACGCCCACCAAGCCATGCCATACCCACCAAGCCACACCCACTAAGCTATGCTACACCCACCAAGCCACACCCCACAGAAGCAGTAGTAAAAAATTTTGAATCGCACCACTGGTGAGGTGCTAACTTCTGCCTCGCTATGAATATACAGCCTCACCAACTTCCTATTGCAAAGCAGGCCAAGGCAGCACCCCTCACTCCCCGTGACCCCCCCTCCTTCCACAGAGAAAAGTAAAAGCAAGTTTTAAGTCTTTGCCTGAGGCAGCACCCCCACTTACCCGTGATTCCCCCCTCCTTCTGCAGAGAGAAAAAACAGGAAGGAGCAAAGCTGCTTAATTGGCTGTTTTAAGGCAAAAAGATGTTTTTATCAGAATTCATATTCCTCACTTCATGTCCATTCCATCCATACCTGGGTCCTATCTCCACATATGACCCTTCCTCTGATCCCCAGGACCTCATCTGTACATACATTCCCATCATCTGACCCTTCACTAGACCTCCAAGGGCCTGCCCTACCCCTGCAGCACCCCCAATGATCCACTTAATGACCTGCACATTTGTTTAACAATTCATTGGGGGGGGGGAGTCATTAAGTGAGAACTCTTGCCAGTTTCCCCCATTGGATTTGCTTGGTAGAAGCCAGCAGTGAGAGTTGGAAGTAGTGATTATGTGATCATGGGCAGTGGTGGGATTCAAATTTTTTTACTACCGGTTCTGTGGGCGTGGTTTGGTGGGCGTGGCAGGGGAAGGATACTGCAAAATCTCCAGTCAGAGGTGGTATTTGCCGGTTCTCCGAACTACTCAAAATTTCCACTACCAGAATGGATCAGAACCTGCTGAATACCACCTCCAGAATGGATCAGAATGGATCAGAACCTGCTGAATAGCACCTCCAGAATGGATCAGAATGGATCAGAACCTGCTGAATATCATCTCTGGACCATGGGGTGTGTCATGTCCTCGTCGGAGCCTGAATCTGTGGGGGAAGATGAGCTGGAATTGAAGGCGACAGAGATTGAGGGAAGGGGGCTTCGTTGGCTTTGGAAGAAAATGGGGAAGCCCAGGGCCTTTCAGGATTAGGATGGCTTGTAGGCAGGGAAGAACAGAGGCAGGATGACCAAGCAGTGAACATGAGAGACAGAGCTCAGGCAATGAGCAAGGACCACCTCCTCCTGATCCTCGAGCATGGAGAGTAGAGAGAAGGCGAGAACAGCGCAGGTTGACTTGACTATTCGGGAGGAGAGTGCCCCGGCCCTCTTCACAAGGCACACCTGGGGAATGAGGCTTAAGGAGACGCTGTGAGGAGGGGCATTTGTGGGGAACAAAGGCTGAATTCCTGGAGTGTGGAGTGCCGAGCCCTTGCATTCTTTCTGGCTTCCAAGACTACTTGCCTGGATCCTTTGCTTCCTGACCACCCTGATTTGCCCTGCTGGATTTATTGCTGTGCAGTTGTGGTGTTCACAGCATTGAGCTGGACTATTTGCAGCCAGAGGATGCTTGAGGTGTATGCAGGTATTGTCATCCCTTTGCTCTGAGACTTGCCAGAAACATGGGAGGCGTTTGGGGAAATTTGAAGCAATAAAAGAGCAGTTCAAACTGCCAGCTGCCGGTGTTATCTCTGTGTCGTGCCCCAGGTCATCACAGGATGCTGCAACTGTTGTTATTGCAAACTGATTACCAAGTGCCTGAACAGCAATCACCTGATCCTTGGAGGACCAGCCCTAAGTCCCCCTCATTCAGAATTCTCATTAACTTTGAACCATAGTTGAGTGAACGGTCATTTGGCAAAAACTACTTGTTTTTGAGGTAGTCCCCAACTTACAACAGTTCACTTACTGACCGTTCTAAGTTACAACGGAATAAGTGACTTGGGACTATTTTTCACGCTTATGATGACTGTTGCAGCATCCTTATGGTCACATGGTTTACATTCAAATGCTTGACAACTTGACTCACATTTATGATGGTTGCAGTACCCCGGGGTCATGTGAACATCTTTTGCGACCTTCTGTTCTGACCCACGCCCTTTTCCAACAAATCAAACACAATCCAAAAGGAACAGAAACCTTGTAATGTTTTTACAAAATAATTAGCTATGATAAGCACAAGCCTTGCCAAACTGTGCAAGACTTGCCAAAAGATAACAGACAAGAAATAATTATAATTATTATAATATTATTATAATTCTTATAATAATAAGAATCTTCAAATACAAACTCAGGATACTGGAAAGTCCACGAGGCTGGAGTTTCAAAACGTCTTTGCCTTCTGCAAAGAACGTTCATTTCACAGCTGGCTTTTATCTTCTTGAAGGTACAGCCTTACTCCCGAGTTGCCCGTGCTGTTGTAGCTGCTCTTTCCTACGAGCAATCCTGCATACACACGTACTTGGCACAGGCTCCTCAGAAACCTCATCATCATTGCTGCCAGCCCCCACAATCTCTGAAGGCAGCAGTCCACTCTCTAACGGTCCTGGCCCCTCATCTGAGTCCTTGCTCTCCTTAGCCATCTGCACCTGCTGCCAGCTAACCACAACACTTTCTGACAAGCCAAGCCAATGGGGAAATCAGAGTCATTCAACAATTGGGTTTACTAATTTCACAACTGCAGATTCACAACTGTGATTCACAATTGCTGCAAACAATCATAGGTTACAGGTGGTCCTCAACTTACAATAGTTCATTTAGTGGCCATTCAAAATTACAACAGCACTGAAAAATGTGACTCATGACCATTTTTCACAGTGTTGACCTTTGCAACATCCCCATGAACATGTGATCAAAATTCAGATACTTGCCAACTGGTTTGTATTTATGACCATTGCTGTGACTCGGGGTCACGTGGCCCCCTTTTGTGGCCTTCTGATAAGCAACAGGGAAGCCAGATTCACTTAACAACTGCAGGGATCAGGATTTTGGTAGTTACCCCCATTTAAATCATGAGTCTCGAGCCAAACTTCCAAAACTTCAAAAGGATTTATTGGGAGTTAACATGTCTGGCACTGCCTGGGTGAAGCTGACTCTGAAACACATCATTGTCACCCTTGACCCTGGTTTTCCCCCACCCCCTGGGCATATTGTAATTCATATTCTCCAATGGGACACATCCATAGCCAAGAGTCATTAATCATGTTCTCCAGTTAGATATTTGCACGGCAGAAACTTCAGTCACCTAGTTACTATCTTTGAAAAACTAGTTATGGAATGCACTTTCAATTTCCAAGCTGCCGTACTGCTCTTTCAAAACCCCTTTCCCCCCTCCCTTTCTGTTGGCAATTCTAAAAAGACCACAGAAATATTTTATGAGTTGACAGCAGGGATTCACTGAACAGTCGTGGCAAGAAAAGCCATAAAATGGGGTCAAAACTCACTTAACAAATTTCTCATTTAGCAATGTAAATGTTGGGCTCAATTGCAGTTGTAAGTTGAGGATTACCTGTACTGCGGTTGCTCTCCTTTCCCTCTGCTCTCCCCCAACACACACACACTGCACCATTTACTCCAGTGGTGGGATTCAAATATTTTTGCCACCGGTTTGGTGGGCATGGCTTGGTGGGTGCGCTTTGCATGCTGCACATACTTTGCATGCATGCGCGCGCCAAACGCGGACTTTGTGCAGGCGCAGAGGCATTCTAACTCACCTCCTGCCAAGCCTGCACGATCCCGGTTGCTTCAGCAGCTGCCGTGCGGCACTCTTCTGTGCCGCGCAAAGCAGCTGCGCTTCAAATTCAGCGGATAAAGGTGAGTGTGGGAGGCCGGGCAGGTGGATGGGCCCAATGGCAGAGTGGTGGAGAGAACCGGTTCGGTGTCTGCTGCTCATCACTGCTACCGGCTCACCAAAACCAGGCTGAACCGGTAGAATACCACCACTAATTTACTCCATACATTTATTTATACTCAGTCTCTTTTGTTTGAAAGACCCCGCTTCTAAAAGACCAGACTATAATACGGGTGGTCCTTGACTTACAACCATTCATTTGGTGACCATTCAAAGTTACAACAGCACTGAGAAAAAGAGACTGGTGACCATTTTTCAAACTTTCAAATCGTTGCAGCATCCCGATGGTCATGCGATCAAAATTTGGAGGAGTGACTTGATATGATTGTAGTGTTCTGGGAACTCTTGCAACCTTCTGATGGGCAAAATCAATGGAGGGGGGGGAAGCCGCCTCATTTAAAAACTTGCGGTGACTCATTTAACAACTGTGGCCAGAAAGGTCACACAATGGGGCAAGACTCACTTAATGACCGTTTTGCTTAGCAACAGGAATTTGGGGCCCAATGGTGATCGTACGTTGAGGGTTACGTTGTGAAAGTTTTTAGGCCAAGGTGAATCAACCTGGTCAGAAAACAAAAGCTTAACTCACCACATGAAAGAAGCTGCCCACAAATCTTGAACCAAAGATCAGGCCTTTGGTTAGTTTCTGAAAGTTTTCGTCTTCAAGAGAGAATCGGTACCCAAACACCAAGATGGCGATCAAATTGAAGAAAGCGTTGGTGACTGGCAACAAAGGATCGAAGGGTTGACCTGAAAAATTAAGAAATGTATTGTCAAGTGAATATAAAATGTGAGGATTGAAGAATTGCATCCCATCATTTGCTGAAATGGAATAAATCCTTGACTTACAACCAGTCGCTGAGCAACTGGTCAAAATTATATATTTTTTTAATCCTTAAAACCTATTTATGACCTGGATTCAGGGGTTCGCAGGGGTTCGGGAGATCCCCTAAGATTCTGTGCAGTTTGGAGAACCCCCAAATCCCACTCCTGGCAGGCCCTGCCCACCCTGCCACGCCCTTCCCAAGAGTCCACACGCGGCCCGTTTTGGATGCAGGTAAGTACAGGGCGCGCACAGAGGTTCGGGGAGGGCAAAAAACGGGCCTCCCGGAAGTTTGGGCCCATTTCCAGCTTCCAGAGAGCCTCTGGAGTTTGAGGAGGCCATTTTCACACTCCTGGAGGCTCAAGGGAAGACTCCAGAACTCGGGGGGGGGGCAAAAACACCCCCCTCCCCACTGTGGTGCAGGCCAACTAGGCCATACCCTTCCTGGCCATGCCCACCCAGCAACCAGACAGAGAACCCTTTGCTAAAATTTTTGAAGCGCACCCCTGCCTGGATTTGATGTTCCAACGGCTGGGCACACATACCGGCAATTGCATTTTTGCATTTTCGATACTCAGCAACCAGCCTGTATATACAGCGGTCATATGACTGCAAGAACCAGCACTTACAGGTAGTCCTCAATTTACGACAATTGAACTCAATTGAGCTCCATTGCTAAGATGTTAAGTGAATTGCATCTCATTTATTATCTGTTTTTTAAGCACAGTTGTTGAATGAATCATTGCAGTGGTTAAGAGAATCATGCAGTCATTAAGCAAATCTGGCTTCCCCCATGGACTTGGCTGATTGAAAGCTGATTGGGAAATGATGACCATGTGATTTTAGGATTCTTGCGTACTTGCGGGACCGCTTGTTGCCACCATCGGCCTCCCACCGGCCGGTGCACTCCCACAGGGTTGGCCTCCTCGGGGTGCCGCCGGCTGGTCGATGTCGGTTGGCGGCCCCGAGAGTGCGGGCCTTCTCTGTGGGAGCACCCTCCCTTTGGAATGAACTACCGGCGGAGATGCGAGCCATTACTGACCTACGGGCCTTCCGACGAGCACTTAAGACCCACCTTTTCCAACAGGCCGGTCTGGCGTAACGTTATGAGTAGGGTTTTTTATTCGATTTTAATTTTTTACGAATTTTACTGGTCTTAGCCATGTATTTAATTAATTTTTAAACTTTTTTAACTTTTCTATTTGTATATTTTTACTGTGGCTGTTCACCGCCCCGAGTCCCTTTTGGGGAGAGGAGGTGGTATACAAATAGAAGAAATCAATCAATTAATCAATCATAAATACATGCCAGTTGCCAAGTGCCCGAAGTTTGATCTTGTTACCATGGGAATGCTGCACAACAGTCATAAGTTACAGGTAGTCCTCAACTTACAACACTTCGCTTAGTGACCATTCAAAGTTACAACAGCATGGAAAAATGTGACTTATGACCCTTTTTCACAGTTATAGCTTTTGCAGCATCCCCACAATCATGTGATCAAAAAGCTAATGTTTACCAACTAGTTCTTATTTATGACCATTGCTTGTATCCTGGGGTCAGATGATCCCCTTTTGCGACCTTCCGACAAGCAAAGCCAATGGGGAAGCCAGATTCACTTAACAACCGGGTTACTAACTTAACAACTGCAGCGATTCCCTGAACAATTGGGGCCAGAAAAGTCGTAAAACGGGGCAAAACTCACTTAACCAATTTCTTACTTAACAACATAAATTTGGGGCTCAATCGTAGTCCTAACTCAAGGACTACCTGCATTTCTGTTTTCCAACAAAAAACAACTCATGGAAAACAATGAGCAATTAAATTAAATTAAATTAAATTAAGCAATGGGTTTGCTTAATGCCTGTGGCTTTACACAGTACAACTTATGCATTTGCTTAACGACCAACACAAAAAAGGGAAAATGAAGTGCAGTCACATGGTGACCTGTTTAATGACTATCACATTTTATTACCATAATTGCAGGCTCAATTCTCATCGTAAGTCAAGGATTTCTTGTAAAGATTTCGGTAAACTACCCTGTTTTCCCCGAAAATATAACTTATCCTAAAAGTAAGTCCTAGCTTGCTTTTTACATGTGCGCCCAATATAAGCCCTACCCCCCCCCCCAAAAAAAAATAAGCCCTAATTAAGATCCCACCCACTTGAATGCACCGGTAAAAATTAAGGTAGGGTGAGGATTGGGGGTGGAGCTGCCCTACTACTTACCTTTGGACAGTTGAAGCCTGGCCTCGCACACCCCGACACCTGCCTTGCGTGCCCATTTCTTCTACAGTCAGCAAGGCTAGCAAAGTTTTCCTGAAGCCTCTGTAGCTGATAACAAAGCTCCGGATCAATTTGGAGCTCCGTTATCTGCTGCTGAGGCCTTCAGGAAAACCTTGCTGGAAGAAGAAGTAGTTTCTGAAGGCCTCTGATGGCGAAAAGGAGACTGAGGGAGACGCACGCAAGTAAGGTTAGTCAGTGGATGACATCCCCTGAAAATAAGACCTGGTGCCTTTTTTTGGTGGCAAAAAAATATAAGTCAGGGTTTTATTTTGGGGGAAACACAGTAGCTCTTGAGCTGACAGCCTTGGCTGGTCTCACCGACCGTTTGAATCGGCGAAGATCTCCACTAGTTGGCCAGCCTCGTCTTGTATTTGACTCTCTATGCCTGTCCTCCCCACTCCAAGTTTCCTCATAGTAAGTAGGCCAAATCGTCTCTGCTGCTTCCAAGTGTGGCCGTTGGAAAGAATAATGCCTGGATCGAACAGAAATAAGGGAAAAATAGTTACTCACAAGAGAGAGGCATCAAAGTTATGAAATCATCTGCTTGTGGGTTCCTTGGCGCACTCTGGGCTTGGTTATTTTCTTGCAGACGTTTGATTACTCAAACTACGTATCATCATCGATGCTAGTAAGAAGTGGGGTTTGCTCCCTGTTTAAATACAAGGGGCTGCACGGCTAAGCTCAGAAAGCACCAAGGACCCCCTGATTTCAACCTTGAGCTATAAATATTCTCCTTTATTGGACTCATCAGTTTAGAAGAGGTTACGCTCAGCAAGTCATACGGGTATATTTTGGTGGAAATGAAGAACGTGCAAGAATGATGCAGAATTAGACACAACGTTTAAGGAAAAACATTCCTTAACGCAACATGCTAAAACTGGATTTGTTCACTTCAGCTTAGTTGCCTGAGGCAGGCCCCATGTCATAAATCAAGGCCAATATTTAAGTCATACATTCTCTTTGAAGTCGTGGTTTGGAGTTGGTTTGCATGCCAAAGGTTGTTTAAAATGGGACTTGCAATTAGATCAGCTTTGGAATTCTTGCCAATTCCCAGTTCTTTGTATAATTTATCATTTCCTTAGTTGCCCAGAGGCACCTGGATAAGATGGGCACCCATATAAATCTGTGTTTTTCAAAATTGGAAATTTTAACATGGATGGAGGTCAACTCTCAGAATTCCCAAACTAGCCATGCTGTTGATATCCACACATGTCCATTTTAAAATAGAAAATCCATATTCCTCAGATCGTCCCAAAAAGTTACTTTGTCAAAAGGCAACTTGAACATTGTTTCTCCTTGAAAATGTTTCACTTCTCATCCAAGAACCTTTCTTCAGTTCTGGTCAATGATCAGGTAACGTCACGGAATATAAATCCTTCCATCCTCCACCATTCAATCAGAACTGAAGAAGCTTCTTGGATGAGAAGCGAAATGTTTTCAAGGAAAAACAAAGTCCAGTTCAGGGGTGGGATGCTACCAGTTCTGCCTGGTTCTATAGAACCGGTAGCTCTGAAGAGCAGGAGACAGCGAACTGGTTCTGTGTTTGCTGCTGTTTGGCCCACCCGCCTGCCCGGGCTCTTACCTGTCCTTTATTTCCTGCTTTTTCAACCTCACCTGCTTTGCATGGCACAGCTGAGGTTGAATAAGCAGGAAAAAAGAGGCTTTTCAAATGCTGCGCACCTGCGCACAGTGCATTTTAGCTGTCCGGGTGGCACAGCTGATGGTTTTTGTGCAAAATGTAATCACCAAACTGGTAGTAACACCGGTTGAATCCCACCCCTTGTCCAGCTGCCCTCTGAAAAAGCACCTTTGGGATAACCATGACCTGGATGACTGAGAATCTCTCTGGATATTTTACTCAGACGCTTCCCAGAGAAACCAACAATCAGAAACCACTTGTGAAAAACCATGGATGAGATCATGTCCACATTTATAGCTAACCAGTAGCATGTCCACAAAACAAGATTTTAAAAAAAGCTCAAAATGATGGTTGCAATGATGCACCTGAAATTCCAGATAGTTTATTACATCCACCCACAGCCAAACCTTTTTTCTTTCTTTCTTTCTTTGCTGCATTCCAGTGATTCAGTCTTCAGCAATTCCCTAGCCCATGAGATAGACTTAAATCATCCATAGCTGTTGATGTAGCATTCATTAGAATGCATCAGAAACAAGATAGCATATTTTATGCCCACATATTTTTTTTGGCAACTTCAAGATGGACAGCGTGGCATCTGATATGATTGGTTCAGATTCGGTGGTCTGTTTTTGGACATCCTCCTTCTTACATGTGAAAGGATCACTTCTTGCTTTTTCATGCCCACAAAGCTTTCAGGACTTCCTGGAAACTCATCTCTCTCATTTATAATTTTGGAGATTTAACATAAACATATAGAAACATTTGAAATATTTTAACATTGGGGCTGTTTCTCAAGGCACTGCTGGGGGTGAAGTTGGAATATTATAGCATATGTTCTAAAGTTGTTGTTTTGAAAGTCACTTTGAGCCTAAATGGCATATTACAGATTAACAGAGTTGGAAGGGACCTTGTAGTTCATCCAGTCCATCCCCCTGCCCAAGAAGAAGACCCTACACCATTTCTGACAGATGGGAATCCAGTCTCTTCTTGAAAGCCTCCAGAGATGAAGCTCACACAACTTCCGAAGGCAACTTCTGTTCCATTGGTTGATTGTTCTCTCTGTCAGAAAATTTCTCCTTATTTCCAGGTTGAACCTCTCCTTGTTCAATTTCCATCTATTATTCCTTGTCTGGCCTTCAGGTGCTTTGGAAAATAAGTTGACCCCTTCCTCTCTGTGGCAGCTCCTCAAATATTGGAACCCTGCTATCCTGTCTCCCCTGGTCCTTCTCTTCACTAGACTAGCCAAGCCTAGCTCCTACAACTGTTCATCGTACAGTTGTGCTCATAAGTTTACATACCCTGGCAGAATTTATGATTTCTTGGCCAGTTTTCAGAGAATATGAATGACAACACAAAAAACTTTTCTGTCACTCATGGTTAGTGGTTGGCTGAAGCCATTTATTGTCAATCAACTGTGTTTACTCTTTTTAAGTCATAATGACAACAGATCTGTGATCTGTTTGCTTGTAATTAGTGTGTGTGTGTGTGTATGTGTGTGTGTGTGTGTATATAAAAGATCAATGAATTCCTGGACTCCTGACAGACCCTTGCAATTTTCGTCCAGTGCTAAACTGACATTTCTGGCTTCTGAAATGAGTCATGAGGAAAGCAAAAGAATTGTCAAAGGATCTGCGGGAAAAGATAATTGAACTGTATAAAACAGGAAAGGGATATAAAAAGATATCCAAGGAATTGAGAATGCCACTCTGCTAAACAAATAATTCCCTCAACACTGTCCAACTATTTACAAAGTCTACACTACTATTACTGTTAATCTTCTCATTACTCCTTATCACCCACCCCCTCCCACTTGTGATTGTAGGATTGTAACTTTGTCGCTTGTATCCTTACGATTTATATTGACTGTTTCCTAGTATGATTTGATTGTTGATTGTACCCTATGACTATCATTAAGTTTCTTGATTCTTAATGAATGTACCTTTTCTTTATGTATACTGAGAGTATTTACACCAAGACAAATTCCTTGTGTGTCCAATCACACTTGGCCAATAAAGTATTCTATTCTATACAATCAGCAGTGTTCAAACACTAATCAAGAAGTGGAAAATGAGGGGTTCTGTTGAAACCAAACCACGGTCAGGTAGACCAACTAAAATTTCAGCCACAACTGCCAGGAAAATTACAAATAACTTCAGGTGAAATACTGGACTCTCTGAAAACATGTGGTGTGACTGTTTCAAGATGCACAATAAGGAGGCACAGGAAGAAAGATGGGTTGCGTGGTCAAGTCGTCAAAAGAAAGCCATTACTACGCAAACGCCACAAAGTATCCCACTTACAATATGCCAAACAGCACAGCGGCAAGCCTCAAACCTTCTGGCACAAAGTCATTTGGAGTGATGAGACCAAAATTGAGCTTTTTGGCCGCACACAACCATAATTGCTACATTTGGAGAGGAATCAACAAGGCCTATGATGAAAAGTACACCATTCCTACTGTGAAACATGGAGGTGGATCACTGATGTTTTGGGGATGTGTGAGCTATGAAGGCACAGGAAATTTGGTCAGAATTGAAGGCAAGTCGAATGCAGTATGTTATCAAAAGATATCGGAGGAAAATTTGCATTTATCATCCCGGAAGCTGTGCATGGGACGTACTTAGACATTCCAACATGACAATGATCCTAAACACAAGGCCAAGTTGACCTGTCATTGGCTACAGCAGAATAAAGTGAAAGTTCTGGAGTGGCCATCTCAGTCTCCTGACCTCAATATCATTGAGCCACTCTGGGGAGCTCTCAAACGTGCAGTTCATGCAAGACAGCCCAAGAACTTACAGGAACTGGAGGCTCTTGCCAGGAAAAATAGGCAGCTTTACCATCTGAGAAGATAAAGAACCTCATCCACACAAACCATAAAATACTTCAAGCTGTCATTAATGTTAAAGGGGGCAATACACTGTATTAAGAACTGAGGTATGCAAACTTTTGATCAGGGTCATTTGGGTAGTTTCTGTAGTCATTATGAGTTTAAAAGAGTAAACACAGTATGTTAGGAATGTAAGTAACCTAACAGTTGGGTTGGAAATATATAAACCAGGATAGACATTTTAATACTGTATCTTTAAGGGAATGCTAAAATTGTAATTGGGTATGGTATCCAAACGGCCATAAGATGGAGCAGAAACCTGGTTTCCCAAAGAGCTGACAGAGAGAGAGAGAGAGAAAGAGTTTTGCTAGATGGTCGATGTTTGTGTTTCTGCATTTCCCTATTGACTATTACTGATCATTGTTATTCTTGGATTGATGTGAGTCTATTATTGAACTGTTTTTGATACTGGACTTTGTTATTGGATTATCCCTGGACTGAAAACTGCTATAAACCGTGTATGACTTGGACTGTTGGACTTTGCTTAACCGTGTACTGGAAGTAAAACCTACATTTTACTATACAGTGTATCTGTGTGCTGTGTGTGTTATTCAACATTACTCTCAGTACGTCTCCCTGTGTGCACTCATTGTCCTAACGAGGAATTACCTCAACACAGTTGACTGATAATAAATGACTTCAGCCAACCACTAACCATGAGTGAAAGAAAAGTTTTTGTGTTGTCATTCATATTTTCTGAAAAATGGTCAAGAAATCATAAATTCTGCCAAGGTACGTAAACGTATGAGCACAACTGTATGTTTCAGCCTCCAGTCCATGAAGCCATAATAGAGGCTGTTTTTGCATAAACGCACATGTATACTGTATATATGGGATGCGGTGGCTACTGGCTAAAGATGCTGAGCTTATCGAGAAAGGTTGGCAGTTTGGCGGTTCGAATCCTTAGCACTGAGTAACGGAGTGAGCTCCCATTGCTTGTCCCAGCTACTGCCAACCTTAGCAGATCAAAAGCATGTAAAAATGCAAGTAGAAAAATAGGGACCACTTTGGTGGGAAAGGGAACAGCATTCTGTGTGCCTTTCAGCATTTAGTCATGCTGGCCACATGACCACGGAGACGTCTTTGAACAGCGCTGGCTCTTCGGCTTTGAAACGGAGATGAGCACTGCCCACTAGAGCTGAAAGCGACTAGCACATATGTGCGAGGGGAATCTTTACCTTTTATACTGTATGTATACTGTAACAAATAAATACATGGAATTTCAAAAAAAGAAAAGCACAGTTTACACCTTACCTTTTCCTCTGGACAGAGCCCTTAAAAAGGGGGTCTCTACTCGCTCAGAGAAGTCATCAGAATGGTTGATCAATCCATGTTTTACAACTTTGTATCCTGACAGTACTATTACAGGTAAATTCCATGCCAGTAATGTGTAAATATTTCCATAGCGTTTCGCAAGCTGCCATTAGGGGGGGGAAAGAAGAAGGAGGAGGAGGAGGAGAAGGAGAAGGAGAAAATATATAATTCAGGTGAAGAAAAATACAGGTAGTCCTCAACTTACAACCAAAATTGAGCCCAAAATTTCCACAAAGATAGTTTGCCAAGTGAGTTTTGCCCCATTTTATGACTTCTCTGACCACCATTGTTAAGCGAGTCACTGCAGTTGTTCAGTCAGTAAGAAGGTTCTCAAGTGAATCTGGCTTCCTCATTGATTTTGTTTGTCAGAAGGTCACAAAGGGTGATCTCATGACCCCACGACATCACAACCGTCATAAATACAGGGCGGTTGCCAAGTTTTGCACATGTTACCCAGGGGATACTGCAACGGTTATAAATATAAAAACAGTCATAAGTCACGTTTTCAGTGCCATTATAGCTTCAGTCACTAAATGAATGGTTGTTAAGTTGAGGATTGCAGGTCCTCAACTTAGAACAGTTCATTTAGTGACCATTTGAAGTTACAATGGCCCTGGGAAAAAATGACTTATGACCGTTTTTCACACCTTATGACCGTTGGCAGCATCCCCATGGTCATGTGATCAAAATCGAGACGCTTGGAAACTGACTTGTATTCACGACGGTTGCAGCGATCCCCTTTTGCAACCTCCTGACAAGCAAAGTCAATGGAGAAGTCAAATTCGTTTCACCACCCTGTCACTAACTTCGCAACTGCGGTGATTGCTTAACAATGGCGGCAAGAAAGATTGCAAAATAGTGCAAAACTCACTGAACAAATGTCTCGCTTATCAATAGAAATTATGGTCATAAATTGAGGGAGTAGCTGTACCTGTATTCGGTTCCTTCTTTCACAGCAATTTAAGAGGTAAAAATTAGCATCATCATGAGCAACAAACCATGATCATCCTTCCAAGGAGCCGCTGTTCACTTTGGACTCATAACCACCTTTCTCAGTCTGTTGCTCCTCCTGGTTTCGCTTGTCAGCCAAGATTCCTGCTGTTTTTACCCTCTCGCCTTTCCTTTATTTCCCTGGTTTTCTCCACCTGCCCTAGCATCCTTTGTCTGCTACAACGCCTCTTGCCTGTCAACGGCTTCTTCAGCTTCAACCACAACAATACAACCGATACGAACTCAAGATAAACCACTTCAAACTCGATTGCAGAAAATACAACTTCAGCCACAGAGTTTGAAACGCCCTACCCAACTCTGTGGTCCCTGCCTCAATCCCTCAAAGCTTCAGTCTCAAACTGTCTACCGTGGACCTCACCCTATTCCTAAGAGGTCCTTAAAGGGGGCGTGCACAAGAGCACCAGCGTGCCTTACCATTGGTGGGATTCAAATTTTTCTACTACCGGTTCTGTGGGCGTGGCTTAGTGGGCGTGGCAGGGGAAGGATACTGTAAAATCTCCAATTCAGAAGTGGTATTTGCGGTTCTCCGAACTACTCAAAATTTCCGCTACTGGTTCTCCAGAACTGGTCAGAACCTGCTGAATACCCAGCTCTGTTTGCCTACCATCCCTGTCTTACTGTCCTCGTTTATCTGTATTTACTTCCTTTCTTCCTGTTTATGTTCATACCTATTCTCGTTATCTTGTACATGTTTGACAAACAAATAAAATAAAATAAATCAAATCAAATCCTTTTGAACGCATACTGTTAGGGACAGCAAGATATCTTCCCAGACACAGAGAAACAGCTTGTAAAATCAGCAGGAGCTTCCCTGACCACATACAAAGACCTCGCATAGAGACTACCTCGTTTAATAACAATTCCCAGGTAAGACACCAATGACTTTATGACTGACTGATCTTCGCATTTATGACCTTGGCAGGACCATAAGGCAAAGGAAATCTCAAGTAAGCCCATAAGCACATTCAGCAGTTCATTCAGTGACCTGTCCCAACTGTGGTCACTGGGGGAGGACTAACAGGATCATCATCCATTTCTCTCCTAAACAAATTCTCAATCCCCTAAAAGTCATGTATTCATTCTCCAGATTTTACAGACCCAATACCCTCTTCTTCATCACTGCCACAGAGGTCAAATGACTGCAGTTCTCTTCAATTAAGTTTAATAAATAAAATAAAATAAATCTAAATAAATAAATAAGCAAGCTAGCTAGCTTCATAATATTACACAAGTGGAAAAAAATACCTGAATTAGAAGATCAGGGGTTAGTCTAAAACCAGTCTGCCAGCTGATTCCAATTAAAGGAAGTGGCAAAGGTCCAGGTGGACATTTTCTCAGCAACTGGAGTTGTTTTAGAAAGTATACCACCGAAAGACTCAGCAGCAGAAGCAGAATCATTGAAAATATCCAAAGTTGCACCATGATGTCCCACTTTGCCTTTCTCTCTTACGACGTCTTCACGACAGCAGAGTGGATCAAATCTGTTTTTTCCAGTACCTTCCACCAAGAAGTGAGTAGCATCATTGGGGTTTTTTTAAAAAAAGAGTGGTTTATATAATCCACTCAGGAAAGTTTGCAACACAAAAGCTTGTGCCACATATAATTTGTATAGGAATGTGTTCCTCCTTACCAGACTCGAAATCACATTTGTGGTTAGGAGGACGGATAAATCTGATAAGTCTCTCGAAAGGAACTGAAAACAAAGGACATAGAACAGCCCTATGATCAACTGGGCAGAGATGCAATCTGAGTTAGTACCAAACAAATCAAGTTCTGTTTTCACTGAGCCCAGAAACCAGGAGGGGAGAGAACACTTTTCCAAGCAGCAGACAATAGGACAAAAAAGGATAACCAGATCCCCATTGATCATGCCAACATGACCAGCACCTGCCTATCAGACCCCTGGTGGAGCGGTGGTTAGAATGCAGTATTGCAGGCTAACTCTGCTGACTGCCAACAGTTCGATCCTGACCGGGTCAAAGTTGACTCAGCCTTCCATCCTTTCGAGGACGGTAAAATGAGGGCCCAGATTGTCAGGGGTAATATTTAGTATTTATTTAGTATTTATTTCATTCGTCAATCGTTTACAAGATACAGGTATAAGAATAAATATAGTTTTGAATACATGAGATAGATACTTATAAGAAAAATAAAAAGAAATATGCTGACATTTGTAAACTACTTAGAAAGGGGTGTAAAGCACTATGAAATGGTATATATTTTATTTTTTATTTTATTTTATTTTGTCAATTGTCTACAAGATAATAGGTATAAGTAGTTATGAATACATAGATACATCTAAGAAAAATAAAAAAGAAACAATAGGACAGGGACAGTAGGCATGTTGGTGCGCTTATGCATGCCCCCTACAGACTTCTTAGGAAAGGGATGAGGTCAATAGTAGACAGTCTAAAGTTAAAGTTTTTGGGGTTTGGGGAAGAAACCACAGAGTCAGGTAGAGTATTCCAGACATTGACCACTCTGTTGCTGAAGTCGTATTTCCTGCAATCAAGTTTGATGCGGTTAACCTTGAGTTTGTATCTATTGTTTGCTCTTCTGTTGTTATGGTTGAAGCTCAAGTATTCATTGACAGGTAGGACATTGCAATGTATGATTTTATATACTATATTTAGATCGGACCGAAGGCAGCATAGTTCTAGGTTTTCTAGGCCTAGAATTTTGAGTCTGGTGGCATAAGGTATTCTGCAACGAGTAGAGGAGTGAAGAACTCTTCTTGTAAAATATTTATGGACTTTCTCAACTGTGTTAATATCAGATATGTAATGTGGGTTCCAGACTGATGAACTGTATTGGTCTAGCAAATGTTTTGTATGCTCTAGTTATTAGTGTAATATTACCAGAGAAAAAGCTATGTAAGATTAGGTTAACAACTCTTAACGCCTTTTGGGCTATGTAGTTACAGTGGGTTCTAGCATTTAGATCATTTGAGATGACTACTCCAAGATCCTTGACAGAGTTTGGATCATCAACAAGGTCTTGACTATTCAGCCTGTATTTTATTTTCTGACATTTGTTTGCCAATATGTAGGACAGAGCATTTATTTGTTGAGATTTGAAGTTGTCATTTGTTTGACAATTCTGATACATAGTCAAGATCTTTTTGAAGGGTAGCAGTATTGTCTGTAGTGTTGAATAGCTTTACATCATCAGTGAAGAGAATGCAGTTGCTCTTAATATGATCACAGAGGTCATTTATGTAGAGTATGAAAAGAGTTGGTCCTAAAACACTGCCTTGGGGGACACCACTGTTGACAGGTACAGAATTTGATAGGACGCTCCCAATTTTGACCATTTGTTGTCTGTTTGACAGGAATGCTTCTATCCAGTTGTGCAGGTGTCCAGAGATACCGTAAGATTTTAGTTTTAGGAGTAGTTTGTCGTGTACCACTGAATCAAAGGCTTTACAGACGTTTATGTAGATTGCGCCTATTGCTTTGCCCTGATCGAGTTGTGTAGTCCATATGTTTTTGCAGTGTAAGAGTTGCAGATTACAGGATAGTTCTTTTTTGAAACCAAATTGTTTATTTGAGAGTAGGTTGTTTGTCTCTAAGTGGAGGATGATGGATTGGTTAATAATTGATTCCATGACTTTACAGGTGATGCAGCATAAGGAGATTGGTCTATAATTTTCAACTAGGCTGGAGGTCTCCCTTTTTGAGGATGGGGATGACCATAGCTTGTGACCATAGTTTTTGCAAGGAGCTGGTCCTGAAAGATTTTTCAAAGATTATGGTTAGAGGTTTGGCTATGACCGTGGAGAGGCACATATTCCGTCCGGTCCAATAGATAGAGATGGTTTTAGATTGCACAGTGCTTTTTCAACATTGTTTTCTGTAAAATCGATATGTATTAGATCATTGTAGTTGTGAGTGGTTTGACTAGGAAATACTGGGCATGATCCATTGCTGTTTACAAATACTGAGCCAAAGAATGTGTTAAAGAGGTTGGCTTTAATAGTCTCGTCGTCGCAGTCTTTACCATTAGGTCCTTTACCATTAGGGGTGGGATGGAACTTGATTTTGTTGTTTATAAAATTGTAGAAAGCACTGGTGGTATTGGTGCATAGAAGGGTTTCTTCTTATTTAATGTGATAATTGGTGCATTCAGTCTTTATCTGGTGGCATAAATTTTTGTATCGGCTTTTGAAGTTGGCAACGTGACCAGATTTGTTTCTCCGCCAAAGTGATTTCTTTTTGGATTGAAGCTTCCTTATTGTTATGGGTAATCTGTTTCTTTTTGTTTTGTTTTGGGAGTTGTTATTGGTACATATAAGTCTAAGTGCTTTTGGTATTACTAGCAGGAGCCATTTGGGGGGCGGGGGGATAGGGGGGGGCGGAAATCCCTTATTTCCATACAGAATGAGCTAAACTCAAACTCCTTCAGTCACAGCAAGCCACAGCATCATTAACGTCACACTATCTGGGAGAAGAAGAAAAAAGGAAGATGCAGTCACTTAGATGAGTTTTACAACAGGTTGTAATTTAGTGCACCAACTCTTCTTTTTTTTTCTCACATCCACGCAAAAAGCTCCAGGCATCATGAGTTCCTTTCATGTGACTGTAGTTTGGAACAGTGTGTCAAAGCATTCAACTACTAATCAAGGAAACTTGATTACTAATCAAGGAGAGAAGCAACTTAGAACTAAGGAGAAATTACCTGACAGTTAAGTTAATTAATCTTATTCTATTCTCTAATTCTATTCTATTCTCTATTCTATTCTATTCTCTAATTCTATTCTATTCTCTATTCTACTCTATTCTCTCTTCTATTCTATTCTCTATTCTATTCTATTCTGTAATTCTATTCTATTCTCTATCTATTCTGATTCCTCTCTATTTATTCTCTAATTTCTATTCTATTCTCTATTCTATTCTATTCTCTATCTATTCTCTAATCTATCTATTCTCTCTCTATCTTTCTCTAATATTATATTCTATTCTACTATCTATTCTCTATTCATTCTCAAATCTATTCTATTCTCTCTTCATTCTTTCTCTAATTCTATTCTATTCTCTCTCTGATGCTTTCTCTATTCTATTCTATTCTCTCTTCTATTCATTTCTCTATTCTATTCTATCTCTTTTCTTCTATCTCTATTCTATTCTAAGTCTCTATTCTATTCTATTCTCTAATTCTATTCCTATCTCATCTTCTATTCTATTCTCCTAATTCTATTCTATTCTCTCTCTATTCTATCTCTATGCTACTCTATCGCTAATTCTATTCTATTCTCTATTCTATTCTCTAATTCTATTCAATCTCTCATTATATTCTAATTCTATTCTCTAATTCTAATCTATTCTATATTCGATTCTATTCGCTATTTCTATTTCTATTTCTATTCTATTCTATTCTCTAATTCTATTCTATTCTCTATTCTATTCTATTCTCTATTCTATTCTCTAATTCTATTCTATTCTCTCTTCTATTCTATTCTCTAATTCTATTCTATTCTCTATTCTATTCTCTCTATTCTATTCTATTCTATTCTATTCTCTATTCTATTCTATTCTCTATTCTATTCTATTCTCTATTCTATTCTATTCTATTCTATTCTATTCTCTATTCTATTCTATTCTATTCTATTCTATTCTATTCTCTAATTCTATTCTATTCTCTATTCTATTCTATTCTATTCTCTATTCTATTCTCTATTCTATTCTCTCTCTCTATTCTATTCTCTAATTCTATTCTATTCTCTCTTCTATTCTATTCTCTATTCTATTCTCTTCTCTATTCTATTCTCTCTATTCTATTCTCTAATTCTATTCTATTCTCTATTCTATTCTATTCTCTAATTCTATTCTATTCTCTATTCTATTCTATTCTCTATTCTATTCTATTCTATTCTCTATTCTATTCTATTCTCTATTCTATTCTATTCTCTCTTCTATTCTATTCTCTATTCTATTCTCTATTCTATTCTATTCTCTATTCTATTCTATTCTATTCTCTATTCTATTCTATTCTCTATTCTATTCTATTCTATTCTATTCTCTAATTCTATTCTATTCTCTTTTCTATTCTATTCTATTCTATTCTCTATTCTATTCTATTCTATTCTATTCTATTCTCTATTCTATTCTCTATTCTATTCTATTCTATTCTATTCTCTATTCTATTCTATTCTCTCTTCTATTCTATTCTCTATTCTATTCTATTCTATTCTCTATTCTATTCTATTCTATTCTCTATTCTATTCTATTCTCTATTCTATTCTATTCTCTATTCTATTCTATTCTATTCTCTATTCTATTCTATTCTATTCTATTCTATTCTATTCTATTCTCTATTCTATTCTATTCTATTCTCTATTCTATTCTATTCTCTATTCTATTCTATTCTATTCTATTCTCTATTCTATTCTATTCTATTCTATTCTATTCTATTCTCTATTCTATTCTATTCTATTCTCTATTCTATTCTCTAATTCTATTCTATTCTCTATTCTATTCTATTCTATTCTCTATTCTATTCTATTCTATTCTATTCTATTCTATTCTATTCTATTCTATTCTATTCTATTCTATTCTATTCTATTCTATTCTATTCTATTCTATTCTATTCTATTCTATTCTATTCTATTCTATTCTCTATTCTATTCTATTCTATTCTATTCTATTCTATTCTATTCTCTATTCTATTCTATTCTATTCTATTCTATTCTCTAATTCTATTCTACTGCAAATTATTATTATTAACAGCTAATTCTCGACTTGCAACCAATTGAGCCCAAAATTTTCCTTGCAAGATGGTTGTTAAGTGAGTTTTACTCCTAGTTACGACTTTCCTTGCCACAGTTGCTAAGTGAATCACTGCAGTTATTAAGTTAATAAATTATTATTTATTGTTAAGTGAAGCTGCTTTCCCACATTGACTTTGCTTGTCAGAAGGTCGCAAAAAGGGGTTCCCATGACCCCAGGACACTGCAACTATCATAAATACATCATGCCAGTTGTTCGGAAACCCCACAATAGTTTAACCAGCTCATTTCTGAATGCTTTTTCAATTACATATTCCAACCAGTTTTTCATTACAGCTACGTGATAATTTTTATGAATGTTCTAGTGAATCATTTTAACAAGCGTGTCCAGAGAGGGTATTCAGAGATTCCGACCAGTTCTGGACAAGCTGTAGAGGACATGTTGAGTAGTTTGGAGAACCAGCAAATTACCACCTCGGACTGGCCCCATCCCCATCTATTCTGTGCCTCCCAAGTCCCAGCTGATTGGCTGGGTCTTCTTTTGTTGCCCAGCATAGGAGAATGGAGCTGGAAAGCAGGCTAGTAGGGTGGAGAGGGAATGGGGATTTTGCAGTAACCTTCCCCCAGGAGTAGGGAGGGAATGGAGACTTTACAGTATCCTTCCTCTGCCATGCCCACCAAGCCACGACAACCAAGCCATACCACGTTCACCAAGCCACACCCACAGAACCGGTAGTAAAACAATTTGAATCCCACCACTGATGCTGATCCAGTGGGGACATCACTCTGAGCCAGTAAGGACTTTTTGAACATTTGATTTGCTTTGTTATCTGTGTCATCAAACCAATCTTTTGGTAACAGGCAGTTGGGTTCTCTTCTCCGCGCCAAAGCTTTTGCAAATGGACGAAAGGCTTCGGGGGAGCAATCTCACGCTGCTTCAGGCCTTCCTTCGCTTTACAAAAACTTTTGACTCAGAGAAACCTGAAGGAGTGCAAAAATGTGCTCTAAAGGCTTCTCTTGTCTCTTGTGTGAGTGGAATGTGTGCACACATTGACCAATGCACCACTCTCACCGCCCCATTTCCCTCTCCCCACCAGCCAAACTGCCAAACCACAAAAGTTGGGAACTGCTGTTTTAATATACTCTGGCCTCAGAGATCATCACAATTATTCCCACAGCCTCCAGGATGGGTGGGATTCAAAAAATCCCAGCAACTGGTTCGCTACCCAGTTGCTGAGTGGATGTGGCCATGGTGGGCATGGCCAAGGGTGGGATTCTACCAGTTCGCACCTATTCACTAGAATCGGTTGTTTACATTCTAAGCAGTTTGGAGAACCAGTTGTTAGAAGGAATTACTGGCCTAATCCTGTAAGGAAGGCAGGAAGGAAACATTCTGGTGTTGCTTACAGAAACTGCCTCTCCATTAACCCTTATTACATTCTTGGCAGGACTAGACTTCCTGTCTTTGGAACTTCTCTGGAGTTTCCTTTCCCTCCTTTGCTGGTACTTTGCTTGTATGGAGTGACCATTCAAAGTTACAATGGCATTGAAAAAAGTGACTTAGGACTGTTTTTCACACTTATGACTTGCAGCATCCCCACAGTCATGAGAGGCCAGGCAAGGAGATGCGTGCCTCGATGTGAGTGATCTTGAATTGGCCACACTCAACCAATAACATGACCACTAAGTATTGCCCATCAACTAAGCCACACCCACAGAACCAGTTGTTAAAAAAATTGAATCCCACCCCTGTTAATAACATAAACATAAGACTATAAAAATCAATCACTTCCCTGTGTACACAATCTGCCTGACAGTGGACTGATGGAGTCCATACTTCTTGGAAATTATTTCCACCTGATCAGCATCAATTCATATTCAGGAGGTCCTTGGAAATCTCCTTTGTTTCAGCCATCACATACGGTACTTGCGCATGTTGCAAAGATCAGAATGTGATACTGAATCCCCAGATTCCATCCTTTAAATAAGGCAGGATCCCCCACACTCATACCTGATTATCACCCCACTAACTTAAACACCTGGCTTAATTTCCCCTTTAAATGAACTAATCATCCTAGATATTCATAAACTTTGGACATACACAACTATGTTGCTTTTCATCATTTCCCCCAACAAATCTATGAACACGTATCATGCTTTTAGCAGAATAACAGAATTGTAAGGGACCTTGGAGGTCTTCTAGTCTAATCCCCTGTTCAGGCAGGAGATCCTATTCCATTTCAGACAAATGGTTGTCCAAGCTCTTTTTTAAAAACTCCCTGATTGATGGAGCACCCACAACTTCTGGAGACAAGCAGTTCCACTAGTTAACTGTCCTCACTGTTAGGAAATTTCTCCTGAATTCCAGGTTGGTTCTCCTTGATTAGTTTCCATCCATTGCTTCTTGTCCTGCCTTCAGGTGTTTTGGAGAATAGGTTAACCCCCTGTTCTGTGTGGCAGCCCTTCAAATTTTGGAAGACTGCTATCATGTCAGCCCTAGTCCTTTTCATTAAACTAGATGTACCTATTATGAGTGAAATTTGGTTATTATACTTGAGAATATAAAGAACCAAACTAGCCATTTTGTGTCCACAGTCTGAACTTTTAAAAGCTCAGAACAGTTATGAAATGTGTTTTTGTGAGACAAATATGTTAGATTGCAAAATTGTGTGCTTGGCTTAAGTTGGAAATGTGTTCCAGGGCGCTCTGACATTATAAATGTCACATTAAGGAATATTAATTTTTTCTTATAATTTTCTGGAATTTGAAATACAGGAAATCTGAAAATATTGGAAGTTTTCCATGGAAGGTTGTATAACATCCATATATGGAAAAAGGAAGTGTTATGTAACCATATGATTTGATAAACCTATATAAGTTGTATTCACTAAATGGAAGGGACTCCTTCCTCCTAGAAAATGCTTTTTTTTCTGGAGAAGAGGGGTCCCTACTGCAGTATTTTCCCTAATAAAGCATCCTATGGATCAGATTATCAAAAGTCTGTTGATTCATTTTTATATGCTTTTAACAGTACCCAACTGTTCTTCATGTTTTAGCCTTCAGTTCTCAACATTATCAAAAACATTAATCAGCCCTATCACACAGCTGGCTTGGATTAATTTCACAATCAGCTCCTCTTCCAAAGTGGTTTTTAGAAATACCATTACCAAATGGGCTATATATCCCCATATTACAGCTATATGTTTGATTTCTATTTCCTAAGTTAAGAACTCTGAACCTACCTACCCCTGTTAAATTTCATTTGGTTACTTTAGCCCATTTCTCTCTTCTGTTAATTATCCCACTCAGATATCTCATCATTTGCAAATATGACAAACATTCCTGCCATCTCTTCATCCAAATTGATGGTGAAATGTGTTACTGTTGGAAGAAATGTCCATCTGGGTTCCAAGTGGGGAGAAAGACCCTGGAAACATGGAGGCTGGTTGGAAAGATGATGTAATGGTGAAGCAGAACCACCAAGCACGTGTGATTCTGGGTAGCTGACCATATGGAGTTGAGAGTGAGAGGTATTTATACCCTCTCCTGGGCTTTGAATTTGAGCTTCCTGTTCCTGTGGCAAGGGCATGTATTCTATTGGCTGCTGTAGGGGTCATGCTCATACCTGGACTCCGACTGGCCATCTCCGGGTGGGGGGGGTGGGGGTGGATATCGGTGGAGTTGGTTGGGTTGAGTTCGACCCTGTTACTTTAGAGGATGTGGACAGGATACTGGGGGGGCTTAATGCCACCACCTGTTTGTTGGACCCGTGTCCCTCCTGGCTGGTTTTGGCCACTCGGGAGGTGACACGAGGCTGGTTCCAGGGTATTATAAACGCTTCCTTGAGAGAGGGGCTGCTACCTGCTGCCTTGAAAGAGGCGGTGGTGCGGCCCCTCCTCAAGAAACCGTCCCTGGACCCAGCACTGTTATCAAATTATCGTCCCGTCTCCAACCTTCGTTTTGTTGCGAAGGTTGTTGAGAGTGTGGTGGCACGTCAGCTCCCGCAGTGCCTGGATGAAGCGAGTTATCTTGACCCCCTCCAATCGGGTTTCAGGCCCGGGCACAGCACGGAGACGGCTTTGGTCGCGTTGTTTGATGATCTCTGGAGGGCTCGGGACAGGGGTTGTTCCTCTGTCCTGGTCCTATTAGATCTCTCAGCGGCTTTTGATACTGTCGACCACAGTATCCTATTGCGGCGGTTGGAGGGGTTAGGAGTGGGGGGCACCGTGTTACGGTGGTTCACCTCCTTCCTCTCCGACCGTTCGCAATGTGTGTTGACAGGGGGGCAGAGGTCGGCCCCGAGGCCCCTACTATGTGGGGTTCCTCAGGGGTCGGTGCTCTCGCCCCTGCTGTTCAACATTTATGTGAAGCCGCTGGGTGAGATCATCCGTGGCTTCGGGGTGGAGTTCCATCAGTACGCTGATGATACTCAGCTGTACATCTCCACCCCGGGCCACCCCAACGAAGCTGTCGAAGTGATGTCCCGGTGCCTGGAGGCCGTGCGGAGTTGGATGGGTCGTAACAGGCTCCGGCTCAACCCGACTAAAACCGAGTGGCTGTGGTTTCCTGCGCCCAGATACAGCCAGCTGGTTCCTTCGCTGGCCGTGGGGGGAGAGGTTTTGACCCCCGTGGAAAGGGCGCGCAATCTGGGTGTCCTCCTGGATGTGCGGCTGTCTTTAGAAGAGCATATTGCAGCCGTCGCCAGGGGGGCTTTTTATCAGATACGTCTGATTTACCAGTTGCGGCCCTTTCTGGATCTGGGCGCACTTCGCACAGTCACGTCCGCCCTCGTCATTTCCCGCCTGGATTATTGCAATGCTCTCTACATGGGGCTCCCCTTGAAGAGTCTCCGGAGGTTACAGCTGGTCCAGAATGCAGCCGCGCGAGTGCTTGTGGGTGCCCCTCGGAGCTCCCACGTTACTTCGCTGCTTCGCAGGCTGCACTGGCTCCCTGTGGCCTACCGGATTCGATTCAAGGTGGTACTGACGGTATTTAAAGCGCTCCATGGCTCGGGACCTGGGTACTTACGGGACCGCCTGCTGCCATCGTCAACCTCCCACCGCCCAGTACGCTCCCACAGGGTTGCCCTGCTTGGGGTACCGCCGCCTGGCCGTTGTCGGCTGACGGCCCCGAGAGTTCGGGCTTTCTCTGTGGGGGCTCCCTCCCTATGGAATGATCTTCCCCCGGAGATACGGTCTATGACGGATATCCTGACCTTCCGGCGCGCGGTGAAAACTTTATTTTTTAATCAGGCCGGCCTGGCCCAGTAACTGTGTTTTAGGTTTTTAATTAAATTTTAATTGGGGTTTTTAGTTTTTAACTTTTAAATTGAATCTGAATTAGACAGCCGGATTAAATTATTTAATTTATTTTTAACTGTATTTATTGTATATCTTGTATGTTTTAGTAGGCTGTACACCGCCCCGAGTCCCTTTTTTGGGAGAGGGGGCGGTATAGAAGTTTAAACAAATAAATAAATAAATAAATAAATGCGCAAATCCTAGGAGTTTGTCTGAGATAAGTTTGGTTGAACCTTGCTGACTGATGCAATGAAGGGGCTTGGTTGTGCCATGTGGGGAGCTCTGCTGCTAGATAATCCTATTATGTCCTGGAGGGTCATGTCTCAATCCCATTACCCTGGAGCTGGAAGCCTTTTGTGTTGTACAGTAGATAGACTGGCCCAGTCTTTCTCAATGGGCAGGGAGATCCAGGGAACTGTTTTTTGTTTTTAAAAATGTTTCTCCTTTTCCCATCCAGGGAAGTATAATATAATTCTGCCTTTTTTAATATTCCTCAACATATTTGATTCTTCTAGGTGGGGTGGATGCTAGCTTTCTTCACTACAGTACTGGGCTCTGTAGACTGATCCTTCTGGCACCCCATGTGATACCCTGCTTCCTTAATGAGTACTCTGGATGTGCTTTTGAAGCCAGCTATCACAAAGAACAAAGCATGATCACGATGGTGTGATCAAAGTTCCACCTATGATACGATGATCTACCAACTGTGGAAATAGCTATCTGTGAGTAGCTGAATTTTCACCGCTCCTTTAATTAGACTTGAGGAAGTTTCCACCTATAATTGTGCACTGTGCATCTAATCAGCACACACCTAGCAGATAAACAAAACTGGATGACCCTTAGAACTGGCCATTAATTAATTAAATATTTATTTATTTATTTATTTGGTTGGTTGGTTGGTTGGTTTGTCAATTGCTTACAAGATAATAGATATAAGTAAAAACATAGTTATGAATACATGGATACATATAAGAAAAATAAAAAAATCAATAGGACAGGGACGGTCCAATTCAATCTCTCCTTAAAAACTTCCAGTGTTGGAGCATTTACAATTTCTGGAGATAGTATTGAAGAGAAATATGGATTCTCAGAATAACAGAATAACATATTTATTTATTTATATTTATTTATTTGTCAATTGCTTACAAGATAATAGGTATAAGTAAAACATAGTTATGAATACATGGATACATATAAGAAAAATAAAAGAAACAATAGGACAGGGACAGTAGGCATGTTGGTGCGCTTATGCACGCCCCCTACGGACCTCTTAGGAAAGGGGTGAGGTCAATAGTAGACAGTCTAAGGTTAAGGTTTTTGGGGTTTGGGGAAGAAACCACAGAGTCAGGTAGAGTATTCCAGACATTGACCACTCTGTTGCTGAAGTCGTATTTCCTGCAATCAAGTTTGGTGTGATTAACCTTGAGTTTGTATCTATTGTTTGCTCTTGTGTTGTTATAGTTGAAGTTGAGGTATTCATTGACAGGTAGGACATTGCAATGTATGAGTTTATATACTATACTTAGATCAGACTGAAGGCGGCGTAGTTCTAGGTTTTCTAGGTCTAGAATTTCAAGTCTGGTGGCATAAATAGAGGAGTAGAGAATTCTTCTTGTGAAATATTTCTGGACTTTTTCAACTGTGTTAATATCAGATACATAATGTGGGTTCCAGACTGATGAGCTGTATTTGAGTATTGGTCTAGCAAATGTTTTGTATGCTCTAGTTATTAGTGTAATATTACCAGAGAAAAAGCTACGTAGGATTAGGTTAACAACTCTTAACATCTTTTTGGCTATATAATTACAGTGGGCTCTAGCACTTAGATCATTTGAGATAAGTACTCCAAGATCCTTGACAGAGTTTGGATCATCAACAAGGTCTTGATTATTCAGCCCGTATTTTACTTTCTGATTTTTTTTGCTAATATGTAAGACAGAGCATTTATTTGATGAGATTTGAAGTTGCCATTTGTATGACCATTCTGATATATAGTCAAGGTCTTTTTGAAGGGTAGCAGTATTGTCTGTGGTGTTGAATGTTGTGGTGTTGAAGATTGTGAACTCTTCCCCACTTGCCACCAGAGCTCCTGATATAAAAAAGAAGAGCAACAAAGGTGATTGGGGGATTGGAGCAGAGGTGGGTATTCAGCAGGTTCTGACCAGTTCTAGAGAATTGGTAGTGGAAATTTTGAGTAGTTCGGAGTGTCAATTCATAAAGCATTTTGTATATATGTTTTATAGTTGACAACAGAAAAAAGGGGGGGAGTTTCAAAGAGCAGGCGGCAGTGTGGAATGGAAAGTACATTCCATTCATATTTTCTTCAGAGACTGATTAGATGACTGAAGCTTCTGCCAGGAAAAAATCTAATTGGAGAGCATGATTGATGACTCTTGACTATGGACCTTTTATGTTGGATGATACACCCAGAGGGGTGGGGGTGGGGGGAAGCAAGATCAAGGGTGACAGTGAATTATGTATCTCAGAGTTGGCTACACCCAGGTTAGTGCCGGACGTAGAATGTTACCTTCAAATAAATCCTTTTTAGTTTTGGGAGTATGGGTCGAGGCTCATGATTTAATTGGAGTAACTACCGGAACCCTGATACAGAGAACCACAAATGCCAATTTTGACTAGATATTTTATAGAATCCTTCCCACCAAGAGAACCGGTAGTAAAAAAAAATTTGAATCCCACCACCGGATTGGAGGCTAAAACATATGAAGAATGGTTGCAGGAATTGGGTATGTCTAGTTTAATGAAAAGAAGGACTAGGGGTGACATGATAGCACTCTTCCAATATCTCAGGGGCTGCCCCAAAGAAGAGGGAGTCAAGCTATTCTCCAAAGCACCTGAAGGTGGAACAAGAAGCAAAGGATGGACATCAAGGAGAGAAACAATCTAGAACTTAGGAGAAATTTCCTGACAGTTGGAACGATTAACCAGTGGAACGACTTGCCTCCAGAAGTTGTGGGTGCTCCATCACTGGATGTTTTAAAGAAGAGATTGGTCAGCCATTTTGTCTGAAATGGTATAGGGCCTCCTGCTTGAGCAGTCGATTGGATTAGAAGGTCCTTTCCAATTCTGTTATTCTGTTCCGTTAAGCTACTGAATCATCAGCCCATAATATCCATGTTATTTCTAGATTTCTGTGCTTCCTTAGAGGAAAAAAAAGACAACCAGCCAAGTTGCCCAGAGTTTCTTTTCACTAATCAGAAATGAGTTATCATTCTCCCTTCTCATTTATCCAATTGTGGTCTTAGGTTATTTATTTATTTGTTTGTTTATTTGTTTATTATTTATATATTTGTCAATTGTTTACAAGATAACAGGTATAAGTACAGTATATACATGAAATGAGTACATATAAGAAAAATAAAAAGAATCAATAGGACAGGGACGGTAGGCACGTTGGTGCGCTTATGCACGCCCCCTACAGAACTCTTAGGAAAGGGGTGAGGTCAATAGTAGACAGTCTAAGGTTAACGTTTTTGGGGTTTGGGGAAAAAAACCACAGAGTCTATAATTTCTATTATACAGGTGAGGAACTGCCATCTTGAACAATTTTCAATCAATCAGAATCAATCAATCAGAATCAATCAATCAGGATAGAGCAGTCTGGGAGGTGTGGGGGAGTGTTACAATTGGAAAATAAACTTTGATCGTGTATTCTTTTATAGTTTGCGAGATCAGATATGTATAAAATTATGCCTGTTCAGTTTGATGGCTGAACAAGTAATGAGAAGTTCATTGTCCCAAGAACCCAATGGCCTGTTACCAAAAGATTAGTTTGATGACACAGACAACAACGCAAATCAAATGTTCAAAAAGTCCTTACTGGTTCAGTGTGGTGGGATTCAAATTGTTTTACTACCGGTTCTGTGGGTGTGGCTTGGTGAATGTGGTATGGCTTGGTGGTCGTGGCTTGGTGGGCATGGCAGGGGAAGGATACTGTAAAGTCTCCATTCCCTCCCTACTCCTGGGGGAAGGTTACTGCAAGATCCCCATTCCTTCTTCATTCTACTAGCCTGCTTTCCAGCTCCATTCTCCTGTGCAGGGCAACAAAAGAAGACCCAGCCAATCAGCTGGGACTCGGGAGGCACAGAATAGATGGCGGTGGGGCCAGTCAGAGGTGGTATTTGCGGGTTCTCCGAACTACTCAAAATTTCTGCTATTGGTTCTCCGAACTACTCAAATTTTCCACTACCGGTTCTCCAGAACTGGTCAGAACCTGATGAATACCACCTCTGGTCAGCATCCTGTGTAACTGATGGCCCAGCAGGTGCCTTCAAGATGTTCTTAAGGTCAACCAGAATAAGGATCTCATCTTACTCCTTAGTGCCTGGAATTTAAAACATATCTCCTGTGAATTCAAGCTATTATCAGTTGTGACTGACAGCTCCTTTCTTTCCTTCCTTCAATTGTTACACCATCCACTGCAGATGGGTGCAAAATCTGATCAGCACATCCCATTCCAGAGTTCACATTTTTAACCATTTAAGTATAAAATACAAAAATACATAAGAAAAAAATGAAATTAATGGGAAAAGAGGAAAAAGTGCAAGGTAAAAGGAAAAAGGAAAGAAATATCGGTCTCTTTTTGGTGAAATAGAATAAGTAAATCACATCCTAATTGCAGGTGTTGGGAGAAATATCCATCTGGTTCAATTCCAAGCTGGGAGAAAGACCCTGGAAACATGGAGGCTGGTTGGAAAGATGGTTTAATGATGAAGCAGAACCACCAAGCACATGTGATTCTGGGCGTTGTGACATGTGACATGGAGTTGAGAATGGGTTTTTTTTATACCTTCTCTTGGGCTTTGCACTTGAGCTTCCTGTTCCTGTGCAAGAACATGTATTCTAGAACAGAATACTTTATTGGCCAAGTGTGATTGGACACACAAGGAATTTGTCTTGGTGTAAATACTCTCAGTATACATAAGGAAAAGATACATTCGTTAAGAATCAAGAATCATAATGTACAACACTTAATGATAGTCATAGGGTACAATCAACAAATCATACTAGGAAACAGTCAATATAAATTGTAAGGATACAAGGGACAAAGTTACAGTCTTACAATCACAAGTGGGAAGGGATGGATGATAAGAAGTGATGAGAAGATTAGCAGTAATAGTAGTGCAGACTTTATAATAGTTGAACAGTGTTGAGGAAATTATTTGTTTAACAGAGTGATGGCTTTCAGGAAAAAACTGTTCTTGTGTCTAGTTGTTCTGGTATGCAGTGCTCTATAGCGTCGTTTTGAGGGAAGGAGTTGAAACAGTTTATGTCCGGGATGTGAGGGGTCTATGAATATTTTCACAGCCCTCTTTTGACTTGTGCAGTATACAGGTTCTCAATTGAAGGCAGGTGGGTAGTAATTGTTTTTTCTGCAGTCTTAATTATCCTCTGAAATCTGTGTCTGTCCTGTTGGGTTGCAGAACCAAACCAGATAGTTATAGAGGTGCAGATGATAGACTCAGTAATTTCTCTGTAGAACTGGATCAGCAGCTCCTTGGGCAGTTTGAGCTTTCTGAGTTGGCGCAGAAAGAACATTCTTTGTTGTGCTTTTTTGATGACATTTTTGATGTTAGGTGTTCATTTTAAGTCATGTGATATAGTAGAACCTAGAAATTTGAAGGTCTCTACTGTTGATACTGTGTTATCTAGTATTGTAAGAGGTGGTAGTATGGGAGGGTTTCTTCTAAAGTCTACTACCATTTCTACGGTTTTGAGTGTGTTCAGTTCCAGATTGTTCCGGTTACACCACGAGGCAAGTTGTATAACCTCCTATCTGTATGCAGATTCATCATTGTCTCGAATAAAACCAATAAAATTACTTTACCCAGCCTGGGCAGAAAGAGATAGGGTGGAAAAGTCAAGATGGCGCCGACGATGGCTGCCTTGGTGAAATGCTCTCTAATGGTTTCTTTATTCCTTATTATTAACTGCAATTCACTATGGATTTCATACTCACGAGACCATCTGCTAAGAATTAGGCAATGTTTCCTTAAGGAGCAGCATTCTGATTCCCCACCCCCACCTGTCTTTGCAAACGCGGAGGAGATTCTAACCAATTCCCCGGTGCTATGGATTACAACAAAGAAAGCAAAGAAGCAACCGCACCGGAAGAGGGGACGAGGTAAACGAGCGGAAATTTTAAACAGACTAAGGAATAGGGGAAAAGAAACTCATCTCCCTTCAATCGTTCTGACTAATTTACGCTCACTGGCTAACAAGATGGATTAAATTCATCTCTTAAATAAATGGAATTCTGATTTTTATAATTCAGCTGTTCTTTGTTTCACTGAAACCTGGCTTAATCCACAAATTCATGGGGACAACACCATATACATCCCAGGATTTCAGACATTTAGATCAGACAGAATTGAAGAGACATCGGGTAAAACAAAGGGTGGAGGATTGTGTTTATATATATCAACAACAGCTGGTCTCAGGATATAACTATAATATATAAGTTTTGTGATGAAAACTTAGAATCTTTACACATCAACTGCAAGCCATTTTACTCTCCACATGAGTTCTCCTCATTTCTCCTAATAGCTGTGTATGTTCCTCCACAAGCCTGTGTAAACAAGGCATTACAAACTCTTGCTGATCAAATTATGGAGGCTGAAGCCAAACACCCAGGTTCCCTTCCCATCATTTTAGGAGATTTCAATCAAGCAAGTTTAAGGAAAGAGCTCCCAAAATGTTTCCAGCATGTAAATTATCCCACCAGAGGCAAAAATACTTTAGATCACTGCTATACAATAGTAAAGGATGCTTATAGGTTTTTACCACGAGCAGCTGTGGGACACTCTGACCACTGCATGATTCACCTTGTACCTGCCTACAGACAAAGACTTAAAATCATTAAACCATCAATTAAATCAGTGAAGACTTGGTCTGATGAAGCAAAGCTGAAACTCCAGGCCTGCCTTGATTGCACTGATTGGAATGTTTTTGAAGGTGCCTTTGCAGACCTAGATGAGCTCACAGATACTATAACATCATATGTTAGCTTCTGCAAAGACTTATGTGTACCAACAAGGAACCTGCAAATATATAGTAACAATAAACTTTGGTTCACAGCTAAACTTAAGCAGCTATGTCATTCCAAAGAGGAAGCCTACAGAAAAGGTGACAGAATGCTATACAACTAGGCCAGAAACATATTAACAAGAGAGATCAGAGCAGCAAAAAGAAGCTACTCTAAAAAGTTAAAGAAGCTGCTGTGAGTTAGCGAGTCCAGGCAAAAGTGAGGGAAACTCTCCCAACTCATCGAGGGTCAATATAGTGACCAATCAGGATTACAGATATGGCCGTGTGACATGAACTACATTTCCCAGGATACCTTTAACTACATTTATCATGATGCATTCTCTTAAGGGGACAGCTCATAATTCCTAAGTAACTATCCAATTCCCATAGACTGGGACAGCACACCGAACATTAACCAGAGTTGCTCAAGCAGGAGACGCTATGCTATTTCAGACAAATGATTGCCCAGTCTCTTGTTAAAAACCTCCAGTAATGAAGTACCCACAATGACTGAAGGCAAGCAGTTCTCCTGGTTAATTGTCCTCACTGTTAGGAAGTTTCTCCTCAATTCCAGGTTGCTTCTCTCCTTGATTAGTTTCCATCCAATGCTTGCTTTCTGGTGCTTTGGAAGATAAGTTGACCCCCCTCTTCTTTGTGGCAGCCCCTCAAATACTGGAACATTGTTATCTTGTCCTCCTTAGTCCTTCTCTTCTCTAGACTAGCTATACCTAGTTCTTGCAGCTGTTCTTCATATGCTTTATTCTCATGTCATATCAGGAAAATCAACTGGACATTTTTCCCATCAAGAGGAAAATCCAGCAATCACTGCACTTAAGTTTACTTCTCTTTTGCTTTCTTTCTTTCTTCCTCTCTCTCCCTCCCTCCCTTTCTTTCCTTTTCTTCACTTCTTTCTTTCTTTCTTTCTTTCTTTCTTTCTTTCTTTCTTTCTTTCTTTCTTTCTTTCTTTCTTTCTTTCTTTCTTTCTTTCTTTCTTTCTTTCTTTCTTTCTTTCTATATTTCATATTTCTTGATCACCCACCTTTTTCAGAGGGGGCTTTAGGCAGTGGCTTTTCTTGGATTTGATTTAGCGTGTCACACAAATCTGATCTTTATGAATCAACAGTCCATTCATAGCTTACTTATTCTTAGGCACTAGACTACGCTAACAAAACAATAAATGAAATGCACATCCAAAGCAACCCCATGTTGCCATCTGGTGGCTTAACATGAACATGGCCAAACTTTTTCTTTAAAATTAAACTATTATTTAGAGTTTACACTATACCTTTCTGCCACATCCTTTGCTGAAATAATTTGTATTTTTACTGATATTTTTTTAAAATATCATATGCAGTATGTAGCATAGGTCAGGGTTGCTCGAGGGACTGCTTGCTCAGTCAAGTTTGATCTTGCAGGGTTGACATGCTTAGGGTTAAACCATGTCGTTTCTCAGGATCCCAAAAGCACTTTTTTGGGGTTGCAAAACCTGCCCTTTGGAATGAGGTGTGTATGTGTCTGTCTGTCTGTCTCCTGGCTGTTGTTTAGAATGCCAATAATTGTTCAACTTGTGTTCTTGATGCTTTGGGATTGCATCCAAGGGATCTATTACTATTGATATTATGTTACTACACAGAAGCCTCATCTGCTTAGTTATTAATGTTAATGTCCACTTCTTTTTGCTGCAGTCATTCTACTTTTATTTACAATTCTTTGTATTTTCTCCAGTTCTTTCTTTCCTATTCTGCTGTCTCCAGAGCCTCTATCCAAACTTTTTGTCTTTCTTTTTACCAATCGTTAAAGTCTGAGGTGTTACATGGCCAGATGCTTACCTGTTTGAATTACAAAACCCCAGAGCACTTTAGTTTCCTCATTTTTTATTACTTTTGTCAGTTTTATGATCCCACCAGTCCTGTTGATTGTATCCCATGACTATCATTATGATTCTTGACCCTTAACGAATGTACCTTTTCTGTATGTATACTGAGAGTATTTACACCAAGATTCCTTGTGTGTCCAATCACACTTGGCCAATAAAGTATTCTATTCTATTCTATTCTATTCTATTGCTTGTAGTTATTATGGTTCATCACACAGTCAGCTTGGATTTCAGTTCAGACCAGATTCGCCACTTTTATCCACCTATCGAGTCCTTCCCAAGGACCCGAGATACACAGGTGTTGATGTTTTATGGCAGTGTTCCTCAACCATGGCAACTTTAAGACATGAGGACTTCAACTACCAGAATTCCCCAGCCAGCTAAGGTTGAGAAACACTATTTTATGGTATTAGAACAGGGGTCCTCAAACATGGCAATTTTTAAGATGTGTGGACTTCAACTCCCAGAATTCCTCAGCCAGCTAAGGTTGAGAAACATTGTTTTATGGTATTAGAACAGGGGTCCTCAAACTTGGCAACTTTAAGACTTGTGGACTTCAACTCCCAGAATTCCTCAGCCAGCATGGCTTGTTGGAGAATTCTGGGAGTTAAAGTCCACAACTCTTAAAATTGCCAAGTTTTGAGACCTCTGTATTAGAAAAAGTATCATCACAGAAAGCTGCCTTTTGCATTTAATTGACATTATTATCGGCTATGCAAGGCTTGTCAGTTGAGCTGTCCTTAATTCCTGATGCTTTTTTTCATTCTCTTGCCAAAAGATTGCCCATCATTTTCTTCCAGGTAAATTTCCCAGTTCAGCCAATAACCCTGGTTGGTCTGATGAGGGAATAGAAAGGGAACCTAGCAAATCTGCAGATGATACTAAGCTGGCAGGAATAGCTAGCACTCAAGAAGATAGGTTCAAGATCCAGATGGATCTTGATAGACTAGAACACTAGGCCATATTTAACAAAATGAAATTCAATGTAGAGAAAAGTAAAGGCCTACACTTAGGCAAGAAAAACAAAAAAGTATACATATAGACTGGGTGAAACCAGGCTCAATAGCAGTAACTGTGAGAGGGATCTTGGAGTCTTACTGGACAACCAGCTAAATATGAGCCAGCAATGTGCAGCAGCAGCCAAAAAGCTAATGCAATTCTAAATTGCATTAACTATATCCCTTTGTATCAAGATCAAGCGTAGTAATACCACTCTACAAAGGCTTAGTAAGACCACACCTAGAGTACTGCATCCAGTTTTGGTCACCACACTATAAAAAAGATGTTGAGACTCTGGAAAGAGTGCAGAGAAGAGCAACTAAGATAATTAGGGGACTGGAGGCTAAAACATACAATGAACGGTTACAGGAACTGGGCATGGCTAGTCTAGTGAAGAGAAGGACCAGGGGAGACAGGTTAGCAGTCTTCCAATATTTGAGGGGCTGCCACAGAGAGGAAGGGGTCAAGCTATTTTCTAAAGCACCTGTAGGCCAGACAAGGAATAATGGATGGAAACTGAACAAGGAGAGATTTAACCTGAAAATAAGGAAAAACTTTCTGACAGTGAGAATCAACCCATGGAACAGAAGTTGCCTTCAGAAGTTGTGGGAGCGCCATCACTGGAGACTTTCAAGAAGAGATTGGACTGCCATTTGTCAGAAATGGTGTAGGGTCTCCAGCTTGGGCAGGGGATTGGACTAGATGACCTACAAGGTCCCTTCCAACTCTGGTTATTTGTTATCTGTCTGATGGGACTCCTAACCAAGCGCTACACAACTCAGAGCTTATTTGGCTTGTGGATATCAACCAGGAATTGCCACCAGCTGCGGTACGAGAAGAGACCCACACAGAAGCCTCGTCTGCTTATTAACGTTGATATCCATCAAGCCATTTTGCTCTGGACTCCAGAAAAAAAATGAAGCAAGCGGGACCTTCCGCTACAGCTTCAAACTACCACGGTTTCCCAGAAACCTCTACGCCGGCCTACGGCTACAGCGGAGGACTACGTTTCCCAAGAACCACCGCGGCGGCCAACGCTGCAGTCGTCTGCCGGCGGCTGAGGGAGGAAGGCCCAGCGGCCGGGCTGCCATGGCGGCCTCCTGTGCGGAGATTTTGCGTGGGGAGTTCCCGGAGCTCGACGGAGAGATGTTCGAATACGTGACCGGTGGGTGAAGCTGAGGCGGCGAAGGATTAGGCCTCTGGGGTCGGCCTGGGCCTCGGCTCCCCGTTCCCAGGGTGGCTGTGCCGGCTTCCGAAGAGGGTCGGAGGCTACGAGGGCGGTGGAGCCTCCTGAGGGCAGCTGAAAGGGTCTCGTGGGTTCCTGGGGTGGGGAAGGAGAGATCGCTCGAACATCGCACGATGGGCTCCGAGGATCACGAGATTTCTGGATCTCCTTCCCCCCTCTCCAATGCATTGATACATCCCCTTAGAAGCGTGGCCTATGGTCAGCGCTTCTCTGGACTAGTCCATGTCTGGATAAGGGGGTGGGAAAGATTTGCGCTTCTTGTAAGACTTATTTGGAAATTCTAACTTGGGCAAAGAGGAGACGAAAAAGCTTTTAGTTCCAAGCTCTAATCCTAGTAAAAGCACCTTCCTATTCAATTCGGCTGCTAGCAACTTCCTGCATCCATCCATTCCTGAGATTTCCTAGTGGTCTCCCATTCAAAGATTCTAAAAAAATCCCATTCCTGGGGCATTTTTTTCCACTTTTAGGACTATTAGGTGAAATTCAGAGCTTGAGGAAAAAAAGGGTTGGGTCTCTGGGCCTAAAAACTCAAATGAAATGAATCGATGAGTCAACTTCCTTATTTATAGACTTTTCAAATTATGAATTAATTTATTTATTTAGCATATGGCAAATACATGGACTTTTAGTGGTTCAAATGTTAATGTCCAATCCACCCAGCCATTCAAGGATAGGGTGGTCTATGTTGGGGGAAAAAAAATCAGACATTGGGCTGGTGTAAGCTGTTGATGGACATTAGGACACAATGGGATGGATATTTTGTTGAGAAGCACCACAGTCACACTGAAGGGTAGAGACAAGACCCCATTAGAATTGAACTGAATTCTTTATTGGTCAAGTGTGATTGGACACACAAGGTATTTGTCAAACATTAATTTGTCTAAAAATTTGTCTAAACTCATTAAACAATGAGTCCTGGCAGATACCACCCATCGACCAATGCTGGCGAGGAAGGTCAAAACCTGGCACCTTTTGTGTAGGGTCATCTATGTTAGCTGCCTGTATAAAGCAGGATTTCTCTGCCTTACAACTATAAGATACATGGACTTCAATTCCTGGAATTTCCCCAGCCAATCAGGCTGGGGAATACTGGGCGTTGAAGTAAATCTTCATATCCTGCCAACATTGCGAAACACTGATATAGCGCAACATTCTCTAGTTTAATTTAAAAAAAAAAAACAGTTCTGGAATTTGGGGTGAAATCAACCCCTCCTCTTACACCCCTGAGAAGAAGCTCATTTCACATTTACTTAAAGAAAATACATAGCTGTGTCCAGGAGAAAGATAAGATCAGATTTGTTTTATATAGGAGCTTGGCTCAAGATGAGTCCATGGATGACGCTTTAAAGTTTTCTTGCCAGCAATACAAAAATGGTTTGATTTTGTCTTTTTCAGAGATTGATTTATTTTTTAATTCCTGCCTAGGCTGCAGTTGTCACGTTCCTGCTAGTGTCCCATCTAGATCAGTTTTAATCAGGCAGATCCTGATGTCTGCAGTTGGCTCATCCTACAATTTATCTTTTATCTTAACCTTTCTGTTTCCCTCCCAGCTTGCCCAAAATTTGGGAAATTCTGCTCAAAAGTGGAAGATCTAGTTCAGATTAGAGGCTGCCTTCCTTTCAACAGGCGTATTGAACAACTTCTGCCATCCACCATTCCAGCTACCTTGATTGGAAATTGGTTTAAAAATAAATTTATGTAATTGTTGGAAGTGTGGGTTTGTGAGCAAAGGTCATCTTCTGGAAAGGGTTAAGTTTATTGCCAACTGTTATTTTGCCATCAGGTCTTACAACTCTTAGCAGCTTCTCTCCAGCCCTCTGAAATACGGAGATAAATAGTGCCATATCACACTATAGGTCATAAATGTGAAATGATTTATATATTCAAAAGCACTGGATAAATGTAAGCAGATATTAGCTGGGTGCTCATAAAGCAAGTCCAATATCTTATTCCAGAGTAGATGTTCTCATGTATTTTTAGCTGTGACCTCTGTAAGAAAAATTTGAGCACCAACGCGAAAAGCTCATGCGTTATAGAACAGGGGTCTCCAACCTTGGCAACTTTTAAGTCTTGTGGACTTCAAAACTCCTAGAATTTTGGGAGTTGAAGTCCACAAGTCTTAAAATTGCCAAGGTTGGAGACCCCTGTTATAAAGGAAGAAATGCTGTAAAAAAAGAGTATATACGTGTTATTAAATGTCGTCGTTCCCTAATTCTTGCTGCCTCTTATGTTTTCATCTGATGATCTCAGCTAATTATTTGGCAGATTTCTTTTCATATTTCATTTTCATCATAATTCAGCAGGTATTTATACTGAAGCGTATCTACATTATTTCAATTAAGGTTACTATTTAGTTGAATTCAGGGTACTAAAAGCCTGTGATGTCTCTCTTTTGTTTGGTTTGACTCTTCCAGGCCTGGCATTCAGCAAAGATAAAATGATTTCCTTTTTCTTCTTGCTTCCCTTCCAAAGTTTAATTTTACTTCATTCATTCAAGCTATTGTAGGGTGAGCCATGGTCTGGTGTGATTCCATAAGTAAGCTGCAAGATGCGCCATTTTGTATATTGGTAGAAGACATCGCACATAGCTAAACTGGCAGAAGCAAGATTTCTTTAACCCTGGATTAAATAATTGTAGAATAGAATAGTATAGAATAGAATTAGAATAGAACAGAACATAATAGAATTCTTTATTGGCCAAGTGTGATTGGACACACAAGGAATTTGTCTTGGTGCAAATGCTCTCAGTGTACATAAAAGAAAAGATACATTTGTCAAGGTCAAGAATCATCAAGGTACATCATTTAATAATAGTCACAGGATACAATAAGCAATCAAATCATAGTAGGAAACAGTCAATATAAACCGTAAGGATACAAGCAGCAAAGTTACAGTCATACAGTCACAAGTGGGAGGGGATGGGTGATAAGGAGTGATGAGAAGATTAATAGTAATAGTAGTGCAGACTTGTAAATAATTGGACAGTGTTGAGGGAATGATTTGTTTAGCAGAGTGATGGCATTCGGGGAAAAAACTGTTCTTGTGTCTAGTTGTTCTGGTGTACAGTGCTCTATAGCATCGTTTTGAGGGAAGGAGTTTATGTCTGGGGTGTGAGGGTTCTGTAGATATTTTCACAGCCCTCTTTTTGATTCGTGCAGTATACAGGTCCAATGGAAAACCAGGTTGGTAGCAATTGTTTTTTCTGCAGTCTTAATTATCCTCTGAAGTCTGTGTCTGTCCTGTTGGGTTGCAGAACCAAACCAGACAGTTATAGAGGTGCAGATGACAGACTCAATAATTCCACTGTAGAACTGGATCAGCAGCTCCTTGGGCAGTCTGAGCTTTCTGAGTTGGCGCAGAAAGAACATTCTTTCTTGTGCTTTTTTGATGAGGTTTTTGATGTTAGGTGTCCATTTTAGGTCTTGAGATATGATAGAACCTAGAAATTTGAAGGTCTCTACTGTTGATACTGTGTTGTCTAGTATTGTAAAAAGTGGTAGTATGGGAGGGTTTCTCCTAAAGTCTTACCACCATTTCTACGGTTTTGAGTGTGTTCAGTTCCAGATTATTCTGGTTACAGCACGAGACAAGTTGAACAACCTCCATCTGTATGCAGATTCACCATTTTCAGATAAGACCAATCACTGTTGTATCATCTACAAACTTCAGAATTCCCCAAATTCCTCAGATGGAATTTCCTCTTGGGGTCTCGGCCTTGCATTAACAATTGTTTTTTTTTTTTTTGGTCAGGGGTCCTGCACAGTGGCAGCACAGATTTTGAGACGGTGGACGATCTATTTGAAGCTGTCGGCGAGCTCTTGCAAGACGTGTCCCGAGACTCGAAGGATGATGTGGACATCCGTGCCATTTGCCAGCGTATGTTCAACACCCTTCATCTGTAAGTTGCCTCTGGTTAAAACGGGTTCAAGAGAAACCAGACAGCTGCACTTTCTTCACTTGTGATGATGATTTAATAATACATAAAGCAACCACTAGAGGTCCAGAATTCATCAAGACTCTTTGAGTAGAACATGAGAACTCAAGCAATCTATATATCAGAGGTCTCCAAACTTGGCAACTTTAAGCGTTGTGGACTTCAACTCCCAGAATTATCCAGCCAGCTATGCTGGAGAATTCTGGGAGTTGAAATCCACAAGTCTTAAAGTTTACAAGTTTGGGGACCCCTGCTATAAATTATAGCAATAGAGATAGTCCTCAACTTACAATAGTTCATTTAGGGACCATTCTAAGTTAACAACATCACTGAAAAATGTGACTTATGGACCATTTTTCACACTTACGACCATGACAGCATCCGATTTACGTTTGGATGCTTGACAACTGACATTTATGACGGTTGCAGTATCCCATGGGTCATGTAATCCTCTTTGCAATCTTCAGACAAGTGAAGTCAATGGGAAAGCCAGATTCACTTAACAACTGTGTTAGTAATTCAAGAACTGCAATGATTCACTTAACAAACGTGGCAGGAAAAAATCTTAAACTGGGGCAAAACTTACTTAAACAAATTTCTCACTTAACAACATAAATTTTGGGCTCAATTGGGGTTCCAAGTGGAGGACTACCTGTAGTATTTACCACCCTATAACCCTTTAACCACACAATCTGGGTGGGTTAGAATGTAAGCATCATTTGCATATTGCCCCTAACAATCTGGGTTCTCGTTTTATCGACCTCAAAAGGATGGAAGACAGAGTCAACCTTGAGCCCCATCAGGATCGAATTCCAGGCTGTGGGCAGAGTTTGCTTGCAAATACAGCACTTTAACCACTGCGCTGCCAAGGCTTATTTTAACTAAGCATCAGGGAAGCCAGGATACTATTTTTATGGTACTGACTACATAAGCATTCCCCCATTGTGAGAAAGATTTACAACGATGGGATGAGGGCACAGGGGAAGAATCTGGAATTTCATGTAGTAACAAATCTTGTTTCTGGACAGGGAGAATGAAAACTCTCCGAGCAGCCGGCAGGTTCTCCTAGATGCCCCAATTCAGCTTTCTAAAATCACTGACCATTACGGTGAGTAGTGCAGCAGTGAAGTTTCTTGCATTTACCCAGAAAGGGTGTGGTCTGTAAGGATTCTATCCTTTCTATACCTCTTATCAAGCAGACATCACCGAGACGCACATGGTTTCCTTCTCTTGGGATTGTAAGCTTTTAAAAAGAAACACCCACCACCCCCACCACCCCAAAAAAGTGCTTTCAGAAAACAAGCCAAGGTTTTCAAGACTACCAAATAAATCTAGGGGGAAAATATATATAGGTAGTCCTTGAATTATGATCACAGTTAAACCTGGAATTTTGATTGTAAGTTGAGTCACCGTGCAGCCAGACTTGATTTTACAACCGCTTTTATGAAGAGCAAGTTCTGGAAGCAACAAGAATTAGAAGCGATGGGAGAAGCAGGGGAAATTTGTACCCGTTTTTTTTTTTAAAAAAAACAAACACACACCTATCCTTGATGTTGCTGCCATGTTTCAGCATGCCAAAATTAGAAACATCAAGGTAAGACGGAGTCGGGTGGCTTGTTAAATATCTGATGCACCAATAAGTTAATGTTTCCATGTTTATTACACATGCCAGTGTTTCTCAACATGGGCCAGTTGAAGACATCTGGACTTCAACTCTCAGAAGGGACTGGGTGGGGAATTCTAGGAGTTGGAAGTCCAGACATCTTCAAGCAGCCACGGGTAAGAAACACTGGCATGTGCACTTTCCTACAGAATAAATGGGGAAAAGGGTCTGAATTCATGCAGGGATTCTTGAAGCAAGATTATTGTCAAGATTCCAAGTAATACATCCCATTGATTGAGAACTCCAAGGCAGGCATATTTCTCAAAGAACATTTTATTGAGCCATTCTAAGTTGGCACAGTTTCTGCTGATTTCCCCCCCAATTAAAAGTAAAACTTTTATCACTTCCCCCCCAGCATCTCCAGTCACATGGTCCAATCAGCATGTAGTCCAGTTGCTAGGCAACCTCAGTCTCCACCTTTCGAACACCTGCACCATCGACCTTGATTCCCTGGGGGAGGAAAGAATTTTATTTTGGCTACAACACCCCAGCTATCTCTACACACACACCCTCCCCTGGCCCCTTCGCTCCAGGCTGTGTCATCCTTGAAGCAATGAGAAGAGAAACCTCCCTACAGAGAGAAAAAGACCACAGTTAGGCCAGCTTTAGAATTGATAATTATTTTGTTGTTCTTGGTTGCAGATTCTAACTTGGACTTGTTGCCAGGACTGCTGTTGAAGAGAGATCAGACATCGGTAAGGCTATCATCACGGCAGTTTTTATTACTATTGATCCCTAACATTTGAGTCTGAGTAGGTTTCAAAGCTGGATCTTTCACATTTTGGAGCATCTCTTAGTTGTACCAGCCAATGTTGTCTCCTGCTATGGGATGCTAGACACCGTAGTCCAAAACCACGTGGGGGTGTGCCCACTCTCAATATTTGCTTTAGAACTCCAGTAAACAGCTTATTTTGCTGTTGTGCCCTGACCCTTTTATAGCTTTTAGACTTATATACCACCTCACAGTGTTTTCCAGCCCTTTCTAAGTGCTTTACAGAGTCAGCATATTTGCCCCTAACATTTTACCGGCCTTGGAAGGCTGAGTCTGCCTTGAGCCAGTCAGAATCAAACTGCCAAACTGCAGGCAGACAGCAGTCAGCAAAAATAGCCTGCAGTGGTGGCATCTTCCTCCAGTAAGACTTGCTAAAATGTTTAGAAACTTATCAAAATGCTGGAAGTGTAAGGATTTACCAGGTACATACTACCACATGTGGTGGGCATGTAATCAAGCAAGGAAATATTGGTGACAGATTCAAACATAGGTAGAGCAAACAGTGGGAGAACATATCCAATTTAAGCCAGAACTATTCCTCTTAGGAATAATGACAGAAGGTCACAGCAGAGGCATTAACATATTTAATAATACACATACTGACAGTAGCGAGAATGTTCTATGCACAATATAGTAAGAATGAAAATACACCCCCAGAAAGAGAGATAATAAGAAAAATACTGGCTTGTGCAGAACTGGATAGACTAGCTCTAGAACTGAAGAGTAAGGGGGAATCAGAATATTATGATACTTGGAACAGGTTTTATCAATGGTTGCAGAAGAGGGGGGAAGGTCGGAACAAAAAGAACAAATAGACCTAGATTGTGAACATTGTACTAATAATATGAATGTTAATGGTTTAGTAATACCTTTGTATGCATGGCAGAATGATGCCAGAACAGTCACACTGTGTTTGATATTTATAATTGTAAACAATAAAAATATATTTAAATAAATAAATAAATGATAAATAAATAAAGTGGCATTAACACTTTAAAAAAAAATAGCCTGCATTATTGCATTTTAACCACTGCGCCACCACAACTTTATCCACAGATAGAGATTTTAGTTATGTGGACATCCATAATCACAATACAGATGGAGGCAAAAAAAAAAGGCCAAACCCAAATCAAACTTCTTGTAATAAGAGCTGACCAAATGCCAGTAGCCCTCGGTTTACGACCACAACTGAACCCTAAATTTCTGTTGCTAAATGAGAGAGTTGTTAAGTGAGGGTGTCAGCATTCCAGAAAACCTCCACTCCCACCAATAACTCCGAGACAGGCATCTTCTCAAAAGTTCTATTTTACTTGGATAGTAAACTGGCACATCTGGGGAATCCCGAATCTGAAAGTTTCGGGTTTCCTTGCAGTAAGTAAAAACTACAAATCCACTCCCTGCACCCCCTCATCACATCACATGCCTCAATCCCCATCCGTCCCAATTTGAGACTTCCCCTCACCTAGGTGCGGAAATCACATGACCTTGACTTAGAAAAAGAATGTTGTTATGTCTAACCACATACACTCCAAGAAACTCCCCCCTCCCATTTTCCCAGGCTCAAGAATGTGGCAGTATGGAAGCGTCCGGTGTCACTAAGGCTTCCAAAGCTGACAGGGCGGGGGGGGGGGGGGGGGGGGTTGCCCCATTTTATGACCTCTCTGGCCACCATCGTTAAGTGAATTGCTGCAGTTGTGAAGGGAGTAACTCGGGTCGTTAAGTGAATCTGGCGTTCCCCCATCGACATCGCTTGTCACAGGGTTGCAAATGGCGATCCCATGACCCTGGGACACCGCAACCGTCATAAATATGAGCTAGTTGCCAAGCACCTGAAGTTTGATTATATGACCATGGGGATGCTCCAGCGGTTATCAGCGTGAAAAAAATGGTCAGAAGGCCCTTTTTTTCCGTGCTTGTTGTCGCTTCAAACAGTCACTAAACGAAAGGTTGTAAGTCGAGGGTTAGCCATACCTCCTTATCCTCTTCTGTTTTTTTTTTTAATAATACCTTATTGAGTTTTTTTTCCACTTATACATAATACCAATAGTTATTAAACAGCACTGTGACATTATATATACATTTATGTGTCCTATCAAAACTTACAATACATAATACTTTCATACCCTCTTATTTATTATATACATTATTTACATTTTCTATTCTTATATCTATTATCAGTCCAAATCTGCATTGTATTCTGTGTCTGTTTTCCCTTTTAATTCCATAATTAATTTATCTATTTCCACGCACTCAAATTATTTTGATTATTAAGCCTTCAGGTGGCATAGAGTTTTCCTTCCAGTACTGAGCATATGAAATTCTTGCTGCTGTTAGTATATGTAATACGAGATACTTTGTCTTTCTGTTATAGTTTTTTTTTATTATTCTTAAAAGGAATAATTCCAGGACAAAATCAGTTTTGTTTTTAGTTAATTCTTCTAACCACGTTTGAATCATTTTCCAGTATTTTTTCGCTTTGGGGCATGTCCACCAAGAATGAAAGAAGATACCTTGGTATTGTCCACACTTCCAGCAATTTGGTTTTAAATTTGGGTAGTGTTTGGCCAGTCTTGAGGGTGCCAAATGCCAACGATAGAACATTTTATGTTGGTTTTCCTTGTATGCCGCCAGTTTTATTATTTTGTAATTCACATTCCAGATCTTTTCCCATTCTTCCAGATCAGTGGTATGTCCAACGTATCCTCTTATCCTCTTCTTTTTAACTTCCTCTCCTGCCTTCTCTCTGGCGGCTGGTGGGGATCTCTACTGACTCTTTGCTGTCCATCTCCTGCGTTGCAGATGGTGAACGCCAGAAAGCTGGAGAAAGCAGAGGCCCGCCTTAAGGCCAAACAATGCAAGAAGCAGGAGCGAGATTCCGTCAAATCTGGGAGCCCGTTGTGAGTCAAGGGGGATCGTCCTTGAGTGGGGGAACAGTGAGAGGATCTGCCAGGGTCTACTTTTACCAGAGTCATTTCTTAAGGCATCAGTCTTTCCACTGCTTATGGAAAAGGAAGTAGAGGAGACCAGGGTGTGGCCGACATAAAGAATAGATTTCGTCAGACCATAAACCGTATTAATCTCTGGGTGAGGGCATTGAACATTCCTAGATGGGAGGGGTCCAGCTACCCAACGCCATTCAGTCTTCAGGATTAAGCTGTCATAAAGTTCAGATGCTGGAACAAAACGATGATGATGGCCTTTGAGTGATTGAGGGGGTCAAGGTGTATATAATTAGGTATCACCAACATACCTATGATGGCATAATGGCTCAGAGGCTAAAGACACTTGAGTTTTTCAGCTAGAAAGCTGGCAGCCTGGGGTTCGAGGCCCAAGCGCCGCACAACAGAGTGAGCTCTCGTTCCTTGCCTCAGCTCCTGCCCATCTAGCAGTTCAAAAAGCATGCAAATGCAAGTAGATAAATAGGTACCCCTTTGATGGAAAGATAACAGCATTCCATGAGCCTCAGCGTATAGTCATGGTGGCCCCATGACCATGGAAGTGTCTTTGGACAACGCTGGCTCCTCTGGATAAGAAATGGACATGAGCACACTCCCCCCATAGAGTTGGACTTGACTGGACAAGGGAAACCTTTACCTAGCATCCTGATGATATCTGACCCCAAGCCAAGAGATGACTTTTTAGCCAGGGATTTCATGCCAATGTGAAAACAGAAGGGGAAGAACCTCATTGTTGCATGTGGGAAACTGACCCTTCCAACGAAAGGGAAGGAACATGTGCTCTTCCCTGATCTTAATGATTGTTTGTATTCTTGTTCTGGACGGCAGGGTTCTTGAAGAAGCATCTGCCAGCCAAGCGGCCAGTAAGAAAGAGAACCGTCTCGAAATGTCAGGCAAGAACAAATCCTATGACGTACGCATCGAAAACTTCGATGTGTCCTTCGGCGAGCGGTGAGTCTCCACGTTAAGGGTCACGCATCTTTGCGGCATCTTTGACTTGGCCATTTGGACTCCTGTAAGCTAAACCGTGGTTACGCCTAGCGTGGTACCCAGCCCAAACATTGTAGGGGAAAGATGTTAATATTGTTGTTGAATGGAGCCGAGCATAGAATAGAATTAAAGCTGGACTTGGGGAAAAAAAAAAACACGCATGTATTTAAAAGTTGTGATGCCCCATTTACATGCTGGGATGTAACAGAATGTGTGGATGGCCTTGGGGGATGAGTGGAAGAGATGTTCCTAGGAAATGAATAAACCAGAAAAGCAGGAGCCACCAGCGGCTTCACGGTCAGAGAATGAAATTTAGGAAGGACGCACCTTAAATGGATCAGGTGGTTAAAAATACAGGTTAAAATTCATTTAGTGACCGTTGGAAGTTACAATGGCGCTGAACAAGGTGATTGATGACCGTTTTTCATACTTGCGACCATTGCAGCATCACCATGGTCCCGTGATCAAAATTCAGATGCTTGGCAACTGACTCATATTTACGACGGTTGAAGTGTCCCGGAGTCATGAGATCTCCTTTGGTGACCTTCTGAAAAGCGATGTCTGTGGGGAGGCCAGATTTGCGCAACAAGCTAATGTAACGATTACAGGGTGTGTCAGCATTTCGAGTAACAAACTCCGAGACAATCATCTTCTCAAAGTCCATTTTATTAGAGACTAGCTCGATTTCCGTGCTTCGCTATGAAACTATGTGGTCGAGCTTAGTTTTTGGGGAGGAAAATAAGGGGGAAAAAATTCTGCCTCTGCCTACTAGCATCCATCGGTATTCATTTGCTAGCATCCTGTCAGTGTGTGAGAGAGTTGAGGGCTGTTTGGAAACTGAACGAGTATTTGCTGTGTGAGCAAGAAAGAGACAGCAAGGAGCCTGGGCATGGCTTAGCTCAACAGTTCTGTACTAAAGCTGCTTGCTGCTGTGAAACTAAAAGTGAAACTCCTCCTTTGCTTGTGCTTTACATTTGGAACAGATTTCTTTTCAGGTGGGGAGGGGGAGTAGAACTCCTTAGCATCAGAATGTGTTAATAATAATAATATAGGAAATATTGATGCTCTGATGGTCATTTTGAAAAGTTCTTTCTCACTAAGCACCTAGAAGCCAAGAGGAACAAACATGCCACTGTTCAAGTTTGTAGGCTTTACGGTTCTGGAGATTTTGGGATGATGCGTGTGGGGTATTTCACTTTTATATAAGTAGATGTCATTGGTACATCTGGGAAAAGCTGAATCTGAGAGTTCTGGGTTTTCCCTTCCCCAAAAAGAAAATCAAGGATCCATCCCCTGCCTTCATCAGTCCATCACATGACCCAATCATGTCTTCATGCCATCTGGAGACTTATCCCCAGTCACTCCCCTCCAGGTGCAGGGTAACATGTCCTTGACTCACCTAGAAAGAACATTATTGTGGCTAATCATCCACTGCTCTCCAAAACTCTCCCAAATCCCCAGGCACTTAACTGTGGCAGCCTAGAAGCTCTAAAAGAAAAATGGCTTCCCAGGCTGACACAGTGATTAACTTAACAGCTGTGACAAGAGAGGTCCTAAAACGGGACAAAACTAACTGAAGAACTGCCTCACTCAGCAACAGAAATGTTGAGCTCAATTGTGATTGTAAGGACTACCTGTAGCAGGGGAGACTTTGCAAGATTCTTTTAAGGTAGCCCAACAATAGAGTAGAATTGGTTCATCTAGTTTCTTATCTGGTTTGCCTGGAAGAGCTGACGTTAGGTGACTTTCTAGACAAGTGGCTCTATGTTCCTGCAATTCTTACGTCTTGCGATGACCCCGGGGCACGGCACAAAGGCAACACAGTGAGATAATCAGTAGGAGTCCCTTTATTAGCTCCAACTTTGCCCCCAATGTCTTGGTTACCTTCTGGATGGAGAAAAACTCTCCTAGGAACAGCCTTTGGCTGCAGGGAATCAAGTCCAAAACATTTGCCCTCATTAGCTGCCGCACTCGGCATGCATCTCTTTTAAACTCCCTTCCCAGCTTGGCTAATGAAGGGAATCAGGGCCCTTTCCTCCCCCCGTAAGCCATGCAACCCATGTTGCTCCTTTCTCCATTCCTCCCTGCATGCCCTGGGATGAAGAGGGGGTGGGCCTGGGTCTTCCTCTAAAGTCCCTCTGCCTTGCTCTACCTCTCCCTTGCTCTGCCCAGCCGGACTGTACCCTTCCCCAGTTTCCTCCACAGCCAATGGAGCCACCCTCCCACTCCCTGTCAGCTGTTCATCTTCCTCCTCAGACTCCAACGGGCATGATACGTCTGCCCATCAGGTACAGTGCTCACCTGGCACAAATGAAGTTTCTAAACAACGTCCCCTTTGTTTTAGAAAAGCACAGGGTACAATTGTCCAGGGCAGAGCTCGACATTTTCCTTCATCCTCCTCTTTTCAGGGTCCTCCTCACAGGAGCAGACCTGAACCTGGCTTACGGCCGGCGATACGGCTTGGTAGGTCGGAACGGGTTGGGCAAGACCACATTGTTGAAGATGATCGCCAGCCGCAATCTGCGCATCCCCTCGCACATCAGCATCCTTCACGTGGAGCAAGAAGTAGCCGGGGACGAGACGCCAGCCCTGCAGAGTGTGCTGGAATGTGACACGGTCCGCGAGGGGTTGCTCAAGGAGGAAAAGGAGCTGACTGCCCGGGTTAACTCCGGAAGGTAACCTTGTTTCCAAGGAACACCATCGTAATTCAGTCTAATTCAGACGTCTTGGCGGCACCTAGGTTAGAATGCAGTATTGCAGGCTAAATCACTGCTCCTAATGCCAGGGGTTCGATTCTGAATGGCTCAAGGTTGACTCAGCCTTCCATCCTTCTGATTGTTGGGGGCAGCAGGCTGACTGTGTAAACCACTTAGGGAGGGCTGTAAAGCACTGTGAAGCGGCCTGTAAGTCTAAGCACTATTGCCCTTCCTTCCTTCCTTCCCTCCCTCCTTCCTGTAGTGGCGCAGTGGTTAGAATGCATTATTGCAGGCTAATTTCTGCCAACTGTCAGCAGTTCAATCCTGACTGGCTCAGAGTTGACTTGGACTTCTGTCCTTCCGAGGTGGGTAAAACAAGGACCCAGATTGTTCAGGGCAATATGCTGACTCTGGTAAAGCACTGTGAAGTGGTATGTAAGTCTAAGTGCTATTGCTATTAATTCTGGACGGGTAACTTTGTTCCCAAGGAACACTATGAGGGTTTCTACCACTTCTGTACACCTCTGTAGAACCGGTAGCTCTGAAGAGCAGCAGAATAGAACCGGTTCTATGTCTGCTGATGTTTTTGCCCACCCGCCTACCAGGGCTCTTACCTGATCTTTATTTCCTGATTTTTCAACTTCAGCTGCCTTCCGAGGCACAGCTGCAGTTAAAAAAGCAGGAAAAAAGGCCTGTTTCAAAGGCTGCTTCTCTGCATGCAGAGTGCTGATGACGATTTACAGGCGCGCGCGCTCGCAGCATGCAGGGAAGCACATCATCAATCACCGACCCTCATAAATCCCAAACCGGTAGTTAATCCTGTCGTATCCCACCCCTGAACATTATCAAATTCAAGTGCAGTACAGAGCTAATCTACAAATCACCATGCTCCTTTTCTGTCATTTTTTTTTACCAGGGGAATAGGCACAGAAGGTGCTCGGCTGTCCGAAATCTACGCCAGGCTAGAAGAGATTGAGGCAGACAAGGCCCCAGCAAGGTAAGCAGAAACTCTCTGTAGGAGCAGATACAGCTCTGAATTTACCTGCTTGATAGTCGGTGAGTTCTGGTAAAATAGCTGAACTTGCGCAAGATCCACATCTACAATAGCAAATCCTGATGCATACGAGTCTATGGAGATAACAAGTGGATAGGAAGAGGGAATTTCTCCATCTGCTGGGAGTAATAAATTTCTACCAAGAACTCACATTTCTTAAATTCCAAATGGAAATTGGATGCTTCTCCAGTTCTCCAAATGAAAGAGTGTAGGTATTCCTTGACTTACCATGACAAGTTGTTCTGACCCAAACCCTTTTCCAATAAAACAAACACGGACCAAAGGGAACAGGAACCTTTTAATGATTCTTACGAATGCCCCGGTTAAAAGGCTGCTGCAAACTAATTAACTTTGATAAGCACAAGCCTCGCCAAAACTCTGCGAGGCTGCCCAAAATAACAGATAAGGTTACCGAGAGATATTTCACAACACAAGGCTCTTCAAATACCAACTTAAGATACTGCAATGTCCACAAGGCTGAGTTTCAAAACGTCTTTGCTTCCTGCAAAGAACGTCCGATTCACAGCTGGTTTTTATCTTCTTGAAGGAAGGGCCATTACCTTGCAGCTTTACTCCCGAGTCACCCGTGCTGCTGCAGCTGCTCTTTCCTGCGAGCAGCCCTGCGTGCACACGCACTTGGCACAGGCTTCTCAGGAATCTCCTCATCGCTGCTGCCAGCCCCCCACAATCTCTGAAGGCAGCAGTCCACTCCCCAATGGTCCTGGCTCCTCATCTGAGTCCTCGCTCTCCTCAGCCGTCCGCACCTGCTGCCGGCCAACCACAACACAAGTTGAGCCCAACATCTGTGTTGCTAAGCCAGACACTTGTGAAGTGAGTTGCGCCCCATTTTAGGACCTTTTTGGCACAGTGGTTAAATAACTCACTGCCATCTCCAAGTGAATATTGGAGTAGTTAAGTGAATTTTGCTTCCCCGCCCCTAATTGATTTTGCTTACCGGATGCTGGCTGGGGAGGTTGCAAATGGTGATCACATGACCTCAGGACAGCTCAACAGTCATAAATACCTGCCAGTTGCCGAGCACCTGAATTTTGATCACATGACATGACAATGCTGTAGTGGTCATTAAGTGTGAAAACTTAATGAATCACTTATTTCAGTGCCGTTGTAGTTCCAAGTGGTCACTAGATAAAAGGCTGTAAGTTGAGGATTAACTGTTTTCACCTTAAATTGGGAGAACAGACTTTAGATGGTCCCGAAATCTGATTTATAGAATGTTTGCAGAAAGGCAACCTTCTACAAACATACAAACCCATTAGTTTACTTTAGCTTTTCCATCGATGGAAACCCTAGAAGCAAAAGGCTTTAGCGAGGAACGACAAAGCTGTCCACTATTAGAGCTTTGAGGTGTCATGTTTGAGCTGCTCTTCCTGCGGTTTGATAGATGTTCCACAGTCATTCGACGTGGTTTGATAAAAGGAAGCATTTGTGGCCAGCCCAAAAAAAGGTAAAGGAGTCCCTGCAGATTTTACTCTGCTAGTCCTTGTTGACCATATGGGGTGGTCCTCATCTCCATTTCAAGGCCATTGAGCCAGGCATTTCTACAGTCATGTGGCCAGCATGATGTCTCAGAGCTCTGTTACCTTCCCACTGAAGTGGTACCTATTTATCTACTCGCATTTGCAACTGCCAGGTTGGCAGGAGCTGGAGCCAGGAATGGGAGCTCACCCAGTCGTGTGGTGCTCGGATCTCAAACCTGGGCTGCCAGGCTTTCCAGCTGATTAAACCCAGCATCATGACCATTGAGCAGCCACCATGCCACCCTTCGTGGTTAGCACCTTTAGCTAAATACTCCTACTTCCAATCAATTCTTATTTCAAGTTCAGATATCGCTGCCTTTCCTAAAACATTTCAGAGTTTCTTTTAGACCTATCCAGTGTCAGCTTCTAGTCCAGATTCTGGAATCTAGAAATTACATTTCCTTTCCTTTGCTTTCCTCCTTCAGAGCGTCTGTCATCCTGGCCGGGTTGGGCTTCAGCGCAAAGATGCAGCAACAGACAACCAAGTAAGTGGGCTTTAGCCAAGACTGAATTGTTCCCTTCTGTGATTTGAACGATGGGATCCTAGATTTTTTTTTTCTTTTTGATCTTGCCTACTGCTAGGTGCTGGGACAGAGGGGCGCTTCCAGAGATAGGAAGCTTGGTAGCTGTCCCTTCACATTACAATTGTGATAGAGGGGGAAGTGAACTTGGCCATCTCTGACACCAACCCTTGAAAAATGTAAGGCGACCTTCCGTATCTACAGGCAAACTGGGGTCCGGCTGGCCCAGGGAAACTGATCTCTCTCTCTCTTATTCCTTTTCCTCAGAGAGTTTTCTGGAGGCTGGAGAATGAGGCTGGCTTTGGCTCGTGCTCTTTTTGCCCGGTGAGTCGTTTTTAAGGATCTCCGTTCTTCTCAAAATCCTTGTCCAGAAAATGGGTTGATAGTAACAACGGTGGAGTGAAAACCGCACTTGAAGTCTTTAATCCTGATGAGCTGTGTTGAGGAAGGATGCCTGACTGCATTGGGATGGGTGTGGAGATGAGATCACTAGTGTTTGGACTATAGCGAGTCCTTGCCTTACAACCATTCGTTTAGTCACCATTCAAAGTTACAAAGTTTTAAATACATGCCAGTTGCCAAGTGCCTGGATTTTGAGCACGTGACTGTAGGGATACCACAAAGGCAATGGTGAAATGCTACCGGTTCGGCCCAGTTCAACCGAACCTGTAGCAAAAATTGCTACTGGTTCAGCCTAATCCAAGTGTCAACTAAAAAGATACTCCTTTGGTCTTTTTAGCTGTCAGCAGAAAGGGAGTGGGGGAAAACAATGCATTCCTCAAGTACTTAGCTAATCGCCCTGGCAACCCAAAGTTGTCGGAGCGCAAGAATATTATTGGAGAGCATGATTGATGACTCTTGGCTATGGAAGTGTCCCATTGGAGAATATACATCCAGGGGGGGGGAGGACCAGGGTCAAGGGGGAAATGAATGATGTGTGGTGGCGCGTCAGCTCCCTCAGTATCTGGAGGAAGCATCCTATTTAGATCCGTTCCAATCGGGCTTCAGGCCCGGGCACAGTACTGAAACAGCATTGGTCGCGTTGGTAGATGATCTCTGGAGGGCCCGTGACAGAGGTTATTCCTCTGTCCTGGTCTTCTTAGATCTGTCGGCGGCTTTTGATACTATCGACCATAGTATCCTATTGCGGCGGTTGGAGGGGTTGGGAATTGGGGGCACCGTCTTGCGGTGGTTCTCGTCCTTCCTCTCGGACCGCTCGCAATTGGTGTTGACGGCGGGGGAGAGGTCCACCCCTAGGCCCCTCATGTGTGGGGTGCCTCAGGGGTCGGTCCTCTCCCCTCTTCTGTTCAACATCTATGTGAAGCCGCTGGGAGAGATCATCCGTGGTTTTGGGGTGAAATGCCATCTGTATGCTGATGACACTCAGCTTTACATCTCCACCCCAAGCCACCCCAACGATGCTGTGGAGGTTATGGCCCGTTGCCTGGAGGCTGTGCGGAACTGGATGGGCGAGAACAGGCTTCGACTCAACCCTTCCAAGACCGAGTGGCTGTGGTTTCCGGCGGCCCGATATAGTCAGCTGACTCCATCGCTGGCTATTGGGGATGAGATCTTGACCCCCACAGAAGGGGCACGCAATCTTGGTGTCCTCCTGGATGTACGGCTGTCTTTGGAAGAGCATATTACGGCCGTCTCCAGGGGGGCTTTTTATCAGGTTCACCTGATACGCCAGATGCGGCCCTTTCTTGATCGGGACGCCTTACGCACAGTCACTCATGCCCTGGTCACCTCCCGTCTGGACTACTGTAATGCCCTCTACATGGGGCTCCCTGCGGGGAGCACTCGGAGGCTTCAACTGGTACAGAATGCAGCCGCGCGGGTGGTTATGGGGGCGTCGAGATACTCCCACGTGACGCCCCTCCTGCGCGAGCTGCATTGGTTGCCAGTGGCCTTCCGGGTTCGCTTTAAAGTACTGGTTTTGGTCTTTAAAGCGCTCCATGGCATCGGACCAGGATACTTACAAGACCGCATTCTGCCAGTAGTCTCCCACCGACCGGTGCGCTCCCACAGAGAGGGTCTCCTCCGGGTCCCGACGCCTTCTATGTGTCGTCTGGTGACCCCGAGGAATAGGGCCTTCTCTGTGGGGGCACCCGCCCTTTGGAACGGGATGCCCCCTGGATTACGAACGACCAGTGACCTGAGGGCCTTCAGACGTGACCTGAAGACCTGGCTCTTCGAGCAGGCCGGCCTGAGCTGACTCAAATGGGATTTTAAATGGGGTTTTTAGATTAGTTGGGATGGGTGTACAAAGTTTTAATTTATTTTAATTGGGGTTTTTAGATTTTTATAGGGACAGCCTAGGGTTTAATTCTTTTTTAACTATTTATATTTGTCTACATGTATTTTAGTTGGCTGTTCACCGCCCTGAGTCCTTCGGGAGAAGGGCGGTATATAAAACCTAAAATAAATAAATAAAATAAATAAATAAATGTATTTTAGTGTCGGCTACATCCAACTAACACCGACATGGCCACTTCTAATAAATCAATTTTCTTTTCTCTGAGAGATGCGGCTAGAGACTTATGATTTGAATGAGGGTGGATATGTTGGAGTCCTGACAGCAGAGGTCAGCAACCCGCAGCTCTAGAGCCACATATGGCTCTTTTATCCCTCTGTTGCAGGAAACACAGTGCACCAGGAGGAGACTCTATGGCAATGGGTGACTTTTCCATTTGGCTCCACGATTGATGGGGCTTTTGATTAGGACAGGTAGAGGAAAAAGGATGCTGTGCTAGGAGGAGACTCTATGGTGGGGGAACCGGACTTCCGGTCGGCAGAAGAAAAAAGACGTTGTGCTAAGAGGAGACTCTATGGTGGGAGAACCGGACTTCCGGTCAGCAGAAGAGAAAAGAAGCTGTGCTAGGAGGAGACTCTATGGTGGGGGAACCGGACTTCCGGTCAGCAGAAGGAAAAAGATGCTGTGCTAGGAGGAGACTCTATGGTGGGGGAACCGGACTTCCAGTCAGCTCCAGAATTGAATAGGGGGCTTCCAGTTAGGTCCTTTGTGGCTTTTTGAGTGTTTAAGGTTGCCAACCCCTGGCCTAACCGGTAGAAAGAAAGAAAAAGCTCCGACGATCAGCTGAGAAGAGAAAGAAGAGAAAAAAAGCATAGGATCGTCTCTCCCATCCGCCCGTGTGTTTTTCTCTTCTTTATCCTCTGCGCTGATTGGCACGCCCATGAGAAATGCGCGGTCACCAAACCAGTAGGGAAACTGGTAGAATCCCACCACTGCGCAAAGGTCCTAAGTGTTGAAAACAACCGTATGTCACTTTTTTCAGTGCCGTTGTAACTTTGAACGGTCACGAAACAAATGGTTGTGAATCAATGGCTAACCTGTAGGTGTTTTTTGTGCACAAAAGCTACGTAGCTGTTGGGGATACTTGAGTTTTTCCAGAATTTAAAGGACAAAAAAAGAAAAAAAAATGCTTAAATGGCGAAGTCCTAAAGGTGCTTTTTCAAGAGGCAGCTGGACTTTCTGGTTTTGCATTGAAGACATTTTGCTTCTCAGCCAAGAGGCTTCTTGGATAACTGGATGACTGAGAATTTCTATAGACATTTAAATCATGGCATCGGTTCTCTTGCAAAATTGGAAACTTTTTTTTGAAAAGGACAGAGGCCTTCCATGGCAGTGAGAAAATCTTTCAGTCTAATCCAGAGGTCTGCAAACCTGGCGACTTTTAAGACTTGTGAACTTCAACTCCCAGAATTCCTCAGCTAGCCGTGTCTGTTTCTTTTTCTCTTATTCCCCCAAAGAGGAGAGACTGCAGAGGAAGGGATTACAAGAGAGTAAGCTGTGCTGGCTAGAGAATTCTGGGAGTTGAAGTCCACAAGTCTTAAAGTTGCCAAGTTTGAGGACCCCTGGTCTAATCCATCAGCAATGAAACTAATCTAATGTTTCTTTCTTACCTATCTTTCCAAATCACCCCGGTTTCACTGAATAATACATTCAGCTTTTTCAAATGGCTGTGTAATGAATTTTCTCAATTTAAAAGTTGGACAGGGTCCTTTTGTTTTTCAAATTTTAGATGTTCACCTATAGAATTTGGGGCTAGGTCACTTGATTGTGAGATTGATTGGCAGTGTATACATTTAATAATTAAACGTTAGAGCAGTGAACCTTTTGCCAAGTTTTGCACGATGGTAATAAAAGTGCAAACTTATATAAAAAATTGCCAGTTTAAAGCAATTTGAAGAATTTCCCCATCCAAAATAACTGGACTTGAATGGTTTAATTATGATTGGCTTTCAGTGATGATGAAAATATTAAGAGGCATAGTTATTGCATAGAAAGCTTTGTGAGAAATCTATTATTAAAGGAAAGTAGAATTTATGATTGCTGAACTAATAATACTTCTGTCTCCCTTTCCTCCTGTGTTAATTTTAATTTTCCCAGGCCTGACCTTCTTCTGCTTGATGGTAAGTCTTTTCTGGACATATATAGACAGAAGGAAAGGAGTGGTGCAAACCCATCTCAAAGAATTCTCCAGGGAATACTGATGAAGTCCTTTTCCCCTCCCCTGGTAATCTGATGATTTCCCAGTTTCTCTGACCCAGTGTTTCCACACTTCCCAATTCTGGAAAGTGAAGTCCACACACTTCCAACATTTGGAAGCTCCCTAGATTGGAAACCATTGCTACAACCTTTCTTGGCATATGTATGAATATGACCCACCAGAATTTGTGGCCTATTTTCTTGCAATTGGAAGTTGTCAGAGATATATGGCGTCTCTATCACAAGTTGGTCAAAAGTTTTAAGCCTCTATTGTAAGGGGTAACTTTGAAAGATTTAATTGGTTAATCAGAATAGAGCTGGAAGGGACATTGAAGATTTTCTAGTCCAACCCCCTGTTCAAGCGGGAAACCTTATACCAGTGGTGGCTAACCTTTTTGGGCTCCTGTATCAAAAACTGCGCACGCGCCAGCACCCAGAATGCAATGCGCGCACCCCCTTTCCCACGCCCCCTGCGCATGTGCATGCAATTCTCCCCCCCCCCCCCCCCCAAGCAACCCCCTTACCTGCACTGCACCTCACAGTTGATTTTTCAGCCTGTTTGAGGCCTTTTTCAGCCTCCCGGAGGCTTGGAAAAAGCCTCTGCAAGACTTTTCAGGCCAAATTATAGGCCCATTTTGTCACTTCCTGTAATACCGGAAGTGACGAAACAGGCCTATAATGCGTCCTGAAAAGCCTTGCAGAGGCTTTTTCCAAGCCTCCGGGAGGCCGAAAAAGGCCTCAAACCAACCCCAAAAATATCAGCTGTGGGGCATGGGCATGCGCAGTGAGGTAAGTTTGCCTGCGGCTCGCATGCCAGCACAAATGGCTCTGCGTGCCCCTTATGGCCATAGGTTCGCCATCACGGTCCTATACCATTTCAGACAGGTGGCTGTCCAGTGTCTTCTTAAAAAGCTCCAGTGATGAAAACGTCCATGATATCTGATGGCAAGCTGTTCCACTGGTTAATTGTCTTCACCGTTAGGAAGTTTTTCCATAATTTCAGGTTGCTTCTCTCCTCATACAGTTTCTACCCATTGTTTCTTGTCTTGCCTTCTGGTGTTTTGGAAAATAAGTTGACCCTCTCCTCTTTGTGGCAGCCCCTCAGATACTGGAATCCTGCTATCATGTTCCCCCCCCCCCCAGTCTTTCTTTTCATTTAAGCCTTGTTCAGGCACCATTTAACAATGTAACCCGCCATCCCCAAAATCAGCTTAATTTGAAGGAAAGGTTCAAGAGGGAAAATGGAGTCTTTGCAAGAGTTTAGGCACCCATTTCATGAAGGAGAACCTTGTCAATGTCATCCCGTTCCCCCCCCCCCCCCCAAAAAAAAATGTTGGCTCTCCCCACTCTTTCAACTATTTTGCAAATGTCATAAAGGAGCTGTGACCATCCTCTGTCTTAAATTAATTCATTTTCTTTGTTTGGTTTGAATCGTGTTCTGGGCGTATTAAAACTGTTGAAGCATTGTGTTTTCGAGCTGCTTAATTCAAAATGTAGCCATTGCATCATGAATACTTAACCATTCGTTTAGTGACCGTTTGAAGTTACAGAGGCACTGAAAAAGTGACTGATGACCGTTTTTCGTACTTCACAACCACATCACGTGACCAGGATTCAGTCACTTGGCAACGAACTCACATTTACAACGGTTGCACTGTCCCGGGGTCCCGTGTTCCTTTTTTGCCACCTTCTGACAAGCAAGGCCAGTAGGGAAGCCAGATTCCCTTAACAACCGTGATCGAATATTGTTGCCACCGGTTTGGTGGGCGTGGCTTGGTGGGCACGCTTTGCGTGCATGCACACACTTTGCGTGCACGCCCGCACCAAACGTGCACTTTGCGCAGACGCAGAGGCAATTGTGCAGGCGCAGAGGTGATTGCGCAGGCGCAGAGGCATTCTAACTGGCCTCCTGCTAGCCTGCACAATCCTGGTCGTTTCAGCAGCTGCCGCACGGCACTATTTGGTGCCGCGCAGTGCTATTCTGTTCCGCGCAAACCAGCTGCGCTTCAAATTCAGCGGATAAAAGTGAGCCCAACAGCAGAGCAGCGAAAAGAACCAGTTTGGTCTCCGGTGCTCATCACTGCTACCGGCTCTCCAGAACTGGGCAAAACCGGTCGAATACCACCACTGACTGTGATACTAACTTAACAACTGCAAAGCTTCAACTAACAACTCTGGCAAGAAAGGGTTGTAAAATGGGGCAAAACTCACTTCACAACGGTCTCACTTAGCAGTCGAAATTTTGGGCTCCAGTGTGTGATCATAAATTGAGGACTGCCTATGTATGTCTTTCCCTGTGAATTTTATCCAAAGGGGCTTTGTGTTGACAGCTTTCTTTCAAATTCACTTCCAGAGCCAACCAACATGCTGGACGTGAAGGCGATCATCTGGCTGGAAAACTATTTGCAGGTCTGTCCCAAAATTTGGAAAGCCATCCACGGTTGAGGGAGGCCAGGGATAGCTTAAGTCAGCCTTGGCCACTTTTAAGACTTGTGGACTTCAACTCCCAGAATTCTTCAGCCAGTTACTGGCTGAGTGTCAACTCATAAAATATTTCTGTGGTCTTTTTAGAGTTGCCAACCGAAAGGGAGGGGGGAGCAGTGCGGCAGCTTGCAAACTGAAAGTGCATTCCTTAAATGTTTTCAAAGATAGTTTCTAGGTGACTGAAGTTTCTGCCGGGCAAAATTCTAACTGGAGAGTATGATTGATGACTCTTGGCTATGGATGTGTCCCATTGGAGAATATGAATTAAGATACACCCAGGGAGTAGGGGAAAACCAGGGTCAAGAGTGACAATGAATGATGTGTCTCAGAGTCAGCTACACCCAGGCAGTGCCAGCATGTTTACTCCTAATAAATCTTCTTTAACTTTTGGAAGTACGGCTAGAGACTCGTGATTTAAATGGGGGTAACTTCCAGAGCCCTGACACTGAGGAATTCTGGAAGTTGAAGCCCACAAGTCTTAAAAGTGGCCAAGGTTGGAGACCCCTGGTTTAAGGCACTTGGGACCTTCAGATCTGGCTGAGACCTCAATCTTGCCCTTTTTTTCCCCCCATCTGAACCCTTCTAGACATGGCAATCCACCATCCTTGTGGTGTCTCACGACCGGAACTTCTTAAACGCCGTGGCCACCGATGTCATCCACCTGCACTCCCAGCGGCTGGACAGCTACCGTGGGGACTTCGAGAACTTTGTCAAGATCAAAGAAGAACGGCTGAAAAACCAGCAGCGTGAATACGAGGCACAGCAGCAGTACCGGGAGCATATCCAGGTCAGAGGGTGGAGGGGTTATAAGCGATGCAGCTGACGCTGATCCAACGTTATGAAATACGATAGGATATCCGTGATGTGATATCTTGCACATGAGAGGTGATAGCGGTAGGCTGTGAGATACAATACGATTTCGCTATAAGCAAAGAACAGATCCTCAAAATAAGGCTTTTTATCCTGGGCACCACACAAAAGAGGGACTTCTCAAGTGCTTCCCTCTATGTCTGAGGTCTCAAACTGGTTGGCCCGCGGGCTGGATGCCTCACGCACAGGCCACGCCCACCCCAGCTCCATGAAGGCCAAAAAAAAAAAAACCTTGTCAGCTGGTGCTCCCTTCAAAATCCAAGAAAGTAATACTTAGACTCCATGAGTTAGAGAAAAGATATCTTTTACTGGAAATCAAGTGGTAGCAACAAAAGAATTCTGAATCTGAGAAAATGAGCGCGTAAATCACATATACAAAGTGATGGCAACGTTCCCACCCCCAATAGTTCAATTGGCTCATGCAATTAAAAGTTGCGTATAGCATCATGTGGGCATCTCCAGGTGGTGAGGAAGCCTCTGTCTGTTGACCTTGACATATTTTGATAAAGAGTTGCGGCTGCGCATAGCATAGAATAGAAGCCTAAGCAAGAAACTCCCCCCCCCCAACTTATACAGTTCTGTTTTGTAACACCTCCAGTTTGCTTCCCATAACCATGACCCCCTTCCTCCCCCCACTTACTTATGACAGCCGAAAGATGCAAAGCAAAGGAGGAAAATCTTGAAGGCTGACACCCCTGTTGAGTGCCGCCACGTGACATCAAAGTGACGTTGCAAATTTGACACCCGTGCTCTTTAGTCTAACGTCAGTGGTCGACAATAAGTGGGCCGGGAACCACTGGTGGTCTGTGAGAAAATTTTGGTGGTCTGCAGAGAAATGTCACCCCCAAAGCAATTAATCCAGGTTGCACGGGAACACAAGGCTGCGCCTCCCACGTGGCCTGCGGAAAAACAAGGCTTGCGTCACTTGCATTGAGAACAATACAAAGTAGTGAGGGGAGGGGGGAAGGACAGAAAGGGGGAACTTGCCCCACACGCCTTGCCTGGCCACTGGTCTGTGGCAATCCCTGCAGCCTGGAACAGCTGTTTGGGGGTATTGCGGGAGGCCGATCCACCCGCCAATCAGCTGCTCCTGCTGAATCAGGCTGCAGTAATGTGCTGAAACTGACCTGGCTGTTCGCTATTTGCTGCAAAGGCGTGTCAGAGTTTGCAGCAGCAATCACATCCAGAAAGCACATCCAAGTAACTGATTCAGCAGGATTCAATCAATCCCCTTTATATATAATATAACACATAAAGTTAATATACAAAAGCAGGTTTTCCAACATGGTAGTAAATACAAGCAAAGCATATGCCGAGGAGAGGAATTTCAGTTTTAGTTTCAGAGAAGCATGCAGCTTTAGTACAGAACAGTTGAGCTAAGCCACGCCCAGGCTCCTTGCTGTCTCCTTGCTCACACAGCAAATACTGTTTCAGTTTCCAAACAGCCCTCAACTCACACACTGACAGGACGCTAGCCAGATGAATACTGATGGATGCTGGTAGGCAGAGGCAGAATTCCCCCCCCCCCCCTTATTTTCCTCCCTCAAAACTAAGATGCATCTTATACTCTGAAAAATACGGTAAATGTATGTGCCGCCATCTTGTCCAGAGACTACTCCGGGCAGCTTACAAACATTGAAACCTTATTCCTTTGTATCCCGCCTTCATCGTTTTTACAAATAATTCTAGGTAGCCAACATATCCAACACACCTTACTATTTTCCCCACAACAACAACCCTGTGAGGTGAGTTGGACTGAGAGAGAGTGACTGCCTCAAAGTCACTCAGCTGGCTTTCACGGCTAAGGCAGGATTTGAACTCACAGTCCCTTGCTTTCCAGCATGGTGCCTTAACCACCACATCAAACTGGCTCTCTTATCACAAATTAAGTATTGAAGATGGCAAAGAGTAATTCTGTAATTCTTTTTTCATTCTGTTTCAGCTTTTATTTATTTATTCTATTTATATACCGCCCCCTCTCCCTAAAGGGACTCGGGGCGGTGAACAGCCAATAAAATACATATACAGAACACATATACAGCATACAACATGATAATATTAAAATTTAAAAAATTGAATATAGTGTAGCTCTAATTAAAAATATAAACAAGAGTTAAAAGAAATTAAAAACCAGGTTAAAATTTAAAAGACCCCTAGGCCAGTCCGGCCTGCCAAAATAGGTGAGTTTTAAGTAACCGACGGAAGGCCGTGAGATCAGGGGCGGGGGGTAATTCATTCCAGAGAGGGGGTGCTCCCAATGAGAAGGCCCGCGCCCTCGGGGTCGCCAGCCGTCCAGCCGGCTGCACCCCGAGGAGACCGACTCTATGGGAGCGTACCGGTCGGTGGGAAGCCGATGGTGGCAGGAAGCGGTCTCGCAAGTATCCCGGTCCCGAGCCATGGAGCGCTTTAAAGATAGTAACCAAGACTTTGAAGCGCACCCGGAGGGCCACCGGAAGCCAATGCAGCGCGCGCAGAAGTGGCATAACATGGGAGCCCCTAGGAGCTCCCATTACCACCCTCGCGGCTGCATTCTGCACCAACTGGAGCCTCCGGATGCTCTTCAAAGGCAGCCCCATGTAGAGAGCATTGGCATAGTCTAGGCGGGAGGTCACCAGGGCGGAGGTGACCGTGCGAAGCGCATCCCGATCCAGAAAGGGCCGCAACTGGTAGATCCTACGGACCTGGCCAAAAGCCCCCCTGGTGATGGCCGCCACATGGTTTTCCAATGACAGCCGCACATCCAGGAGGACACCCAGATTGCGGGCCCTCTCTGTGGGGGCAAGAATTTCCCCCCCCCACAGCCAGCGATGGAACCAGCTGGCTGTACCGGGGTGCTGGGAAGCACAGCCACTCAATCTTAGATGGGTTGAGCTGAAGCCTGTTCCGCCCCATCCAACACCGCACGGCCTCCAGGCACCGGGTCATCACTTCGACGGCTTTATTTGTATGCCTTCATTAGAACAGAGCAAAAGCTTAGAATTGTTTGTGTGCCCAGCAATAAGAACATTCTAAATATTATTTTTGAATATTATACCCGCATGCACACAGAATAGACCTTCTTCAGCCTCCAGTGCATATCATCCTAATGCTTTGGTTGATTATCAGAGAGGGACAGAATATCTGATTCATTTCTTATTGTGTTCTGTTGACGTCAGGGTGTCCAGTTTTGAAAACCCTTCTGTTCCAGACCTCTGTTATATCTGAGGTTAGGGAGTTTTTATTGATTTATTGAGAAGTATTTCATGTTCTTGGGTGGGCTGCACCAAGGGAGACTCATTCAATTTCATTGTACACATGTTGTGCATTGACAATAAAGGTTTGAACTGAACTGTGGCACGCTCAACATAAATAAACCAGTTTGGGTCATGGGTTCAAACTTCATTTGCCAGGCTGTGTCCCTGCAGCAGCTGGCACGTCCTCCTGCATAAATGAGTCATCTCTGCTTTGCTCCCTACAGGTCTTTATCGATCGATTCCGCTATAACGCAAACAGGGCGTCACAAGTTCAGAGCAAACTCAAACTGTTGGAGAAGCTGTGAGTATCCAAAAGAAAAGGAACATTTGGGTGGATTGCCTAGGTCTGTTTGAGGGTTGATCATTGCAGGATCTACAAGAGCTGATGTAGAACAATTTCTACAATGGAGGTGGACGGCCTGCTCCTGGCATGCAGCATTAGTCTCAAAATTTATAAACTGAAGTTATATGTTTTACTAATTAGTGGTCATTATTTGGATGTACTGTATTTCTTGGTTAGGGGAAGATTGCTCCTTGACACACTTCAGCCCCCAGTTATCTCACAATCATTGCGTTATCATCAGAGCAGCAAACCATCTGTTATTGACAGTATTAATGCAAAGGCTTGTCTGTTTAAAGCAGGGCTCTCCAAACTTGGTAACTTTAAGACCTGTGGACTTCAACTCCCAGAATGCTGGCTGGGGAATTCTGGGAGTTGAAGTCCACAAGATTTAAAGTGACTGGGGAATTCTGCTTCATGCTGGCTGGGGACTTCTGGGAATTGAAGTCCACAAGTCTTTAAATTTAACCAAGTTTGAAGATTCCTGCTTTAAGTCTTACTGTAACTGACAAATATATTAACAGGATGTTGGTAGAACTAGGAAAGGATGAGCTGCTTGGTTCAGTTTGAGTAGATCCTGATTTTAAGTTCCACCGGCCACTGTCAAAGAATGCAAAAAAAAAAAAAGTTAGGAATTTTTCTGATTCAAAAAACTAGAAATAGTTAATGGACTGGTTTTAGCCCAATAATTTCTCTATCTCTCCTCGTCTTGTCCCCACATTTAGGGGGTTTAGTTTTTATTTTTTTAAAAAAATTCTAGTCTCCCATAAAAGAATAGTTAAGAACAGTTCAGATGATAGTGTTAAGTGATTTTCACACTAAACCAAGGGAAATTGGTGAACTCTCTTCTGTCTTTGAAATCTTTTACATTTACAAAACAGAATTAGGGGGAAAAATAACTTGGAAAGGAAAATAAGTTTTCTTTTTCTTTTTACAGAAAACCAAGATCCAGTGAATCTGGTTATAGTAGTTCTTAAGGGCTCGGTCCAGAGAATATATCTGCTACCAGGTGGCTGCTTAGTGATTGGATATTTGGTACCTCTCATGCAACAAGATTGATTGGTCTCTTTCTTTCTCTCAGGCCAAAACTGAAGCCAGTGGACAAAGAATCTGAGGTGATCATGAAGTAAGTGAATCTTGATCAGTACAAGAAAGTCCAATTTTCTAGCCCGTCATAGGAAAAGAAGGGTAGATGTCATCTTACTCACCTGTCGGCCTTCTCAGACTCCGTACAGATAAGTCCTCCTTTAGCAACCACTCTTTCAATGACAGTTGCAATAGTGCTGAAGGAGTGATGCTTATAACCGGTCCTGAAAGTTCTGGCCATTGCAGCATCCTGCAGTCACGTGATCGCCATTTGGCTGCGGAATTCTGGGAGCTGAAGTCCATGCCTCTTAAAAACGACAAGAGGTTGAGAAACACTGCCTTAGGGCAAATCTTGGCACCTAATTTGCAAGACAGAAATGATAACATTGGCCTGTCCTGTGTGGGTTTGGTAAGGAAGGGTTTTGTGACTTGAATCAAGTTAGCAAGTCATTATCCTAGCTTTTCTTCAGGCACCAGTGTCTGCTTTTCCAAACAAGTCCCCCTATGTAGGCATTGTCTAGCTGCACAGACTTTGTAGCCACAACAAAACGGCAGTATTATACACTCTAGACTAGAGCAGGGGTTTCCAACCTTGGCAACTTGGCAAGAGAACTCTGGGAATTGAAGTTCACAAGTCTTAAACTTGCCAAGGTTGGAGACCCCTGCTCTAGACCATATCTCTAAATGATGTCTGCAATGCATACTTACTATTACATTAAAAACAACATTATATAAGTGTAACTGCTATGTATTCCCACCATAGTGTATTCTGCATAAGGCAAAATTAACACCATGCTGATTCTCCTGCTCTTAATAGAAGCAATGAGGGCCCTTTTGGCCACTTCCATTTTTTGCTCATTCCCCTGGACATTTTTTTTTTCCTCCCCCCTATAGGTTCCCAGATGGCTTTGAGAAGTTTTCTCCTCCCATCTTACAACTTGATGAAGTGGACTTTTGCTACGAGCCCAATAACTACATCTTTTGCTCCCTCTCTGTCTCTGCTGACCTGGACTCTCGCATCTGCGTGGTAAGATGAAATATTTGGCAAAAGGTTAATTTACGTGAAAGCGATAAAAGCATTCACTACCACAAACAAGCAAAACAAAAAAAAATCCAATAATTCGGCAATTGTTTTGTATCAGTGGATAGACCAAGAAAAAAAAAATGCTACAAGTGCTTTTAACAGAAGGACCTAGTAAGAGCTAGGAGCTGTGGTTACGCAGGGGTTAAAATGCAGTATTAAAGTCTGACTGCCCGATGCCAGGAGTTTGATCCTGACAGGCTCAAGGTTGATTCAGCCTTCCATCCTTCCGAGGTTGGTAAAATGAGAACTCAGATTGTTGAGGGAAATATGTTGACTCTATAAACTGTCACGTTTGATTGATTGATTGATTGATTGATTTCTATGACCACCCATCTCAGCAAACAACTCTGGGTAACTCACAATTGTTTAAAGTTTGGCAGTTCTGCTTGAATTTAGGTAGCTTATCCTAGTTTCTTTAACTGGCCAGTACATTTAGCTTTATTTCAGCTTATGTGCACCTTTTCTGGCATACTGCTGTACCTAAAGATTTGTAGTTGGGGGGCCCTGTTTAATTTTAACCAAAAAGCAAAACAAAGGAAAGTGTCAGGTTCTTTATAGCATCAATGGATGGCAGTGTTTATCACCATTTCATTGGACCAAAACAAGTTATTGAATGTTAGGGATTAGTACTAGAATTTATTACTGCTTCCTCCATCCCTTCCCATCCTTTTCTTCCATTGCTTGTATGTAAGCTTCTTAGATTGAAAAAAGGCTAGACGTAAATATGCATGTATCAGAGTAAGTTTTATCCAGGGCTGGGTTTCTACCGGTTCTGTCTACCTCTGTAGAACCGGTAGCTCTGAAGAGCAGCAGACATAGAACCGGTTCTATGTTTGCTGATGTTTTTGCCCACCTGGGCTCTTACCTGACCTTTATTTCCTGCTTTTTCAACTTCAGCTACCTTGCAAGGCACAGCTGCAGTTTAAAAAGCAGGAAAAAAGGGCTTTTTCAAAGGCTGCTTCTCTGCACGCAGCGGCTGCTCAGCTGTCCAGGCACCAAGCTGATGACGATTTACAGGCATCCCGCAGCATGCAGGGAAGCACATCGTAAATCACCAAAGTGGTAGTTAACCCTGTCAGATCCCAGCTCTGGAATCCCTGAAATAGGGTTTGACAGGATGTTTCTGTCATTTCTATATCGTTTACTTCTAAGGTTGGAGAGAACGGAGCTGGCAAATCTACCATGCTGAAGATCCTGATGGGAGACCTGGCACCTGTGCGAGGGATTAGACACGCTCACAGGTAGCTTTCAAACCACATCACAGAGATAGGGTGGAATGAGAAGAAGAGGACAAAACACGTAGAATATGGTTGACTTGTTGCTAAGCAATTAATAGCATCCCGGATTCCTGAGGCATATGTGCTTTACGTTGCTTTCTGTCTACTTTGGAGATAAGCTTTTAATCTTTCTGTGGAGATGGCAAACTTTTGCTAAACACTCGGCACATTGGACTAGAACAGTGGCTTTGAATTCCCAGGCTAAAGGCCACATTGTGTGCAACGTAAGCACCACTTCGAAGCACCATCACAGCTCAGGCCAAGACCTGTTAGCCCCAAAGCTGAATGAAGTTACATTTTCTTTTCCCTGCTGCTCCTTCCTTCCTTCATTAAGGGAGGAGTGATACTCTCAGCTTCTCCACGTTAGCTGGGTGATGCAACCCTGCTGTTGCTTCCTATCTCTGCCCTACTTTCCTGCTGTTCTTTTATCGCTCGAAGATGGTGTTTCTCAACCATGGCAACTTTAAATTAGGTGGGCTTCAACTCCCAGAATTCCTCAGTCAGCATGGCCAGCTGGAGGATTCTGGGAATTGAAGTCCACCTGTCTTAAAATGGCCAAGGTTCAGAAACACGGTTTTAAGGGCTGCAGAAAACCAGGCCCTGAGCAGTGCCAGCCTTGTCTCCATCTATTCCCCTCCCATATCTCTATCCCTTGACTTGGGTGGGTGGAGGGAAACCACCAATGAAAAAGACGCAGCCCTTTGCTGTTGTTGAGTGATCCTGGAGGGGGGGAAGGAAGGAATGTGGATTCTTTGAAGAGTTATAGATAAGATATGGTGTCAGGGCAACCTGTGCCCAAGAATCCCCTTTTGGAATTGACCCTGAAATGTTCCCTGGCTCTGATGGAACAGCAGTAAGGAATATCTCTCTTTAAGCAACAGAAGCCAGGTTCAATTTATCCTCCTTCTTCTCTCCTTGTCAAGCAAGGGAACACATTTATCTTGCAAAAGAACGAGTTATTCCTTTGGCTAATTTATATATATAAAAGTGAAATGCCACTCACGCATCATGTAAAGCCCATAAACTTGAAATTTGGCACGTATGTTCCTCTTGGCTTCTAGTTGCTCACTAAGAAAGGATTTTTTGAAATGACCCTCAGAGCATTAGTATTTCCTATATTATTATTAACACGCTCTGATGCTAAGGAGTTCTACTCCCCCTCCCCACCTGAAAAGAAATCTGTTCCAAATGCAAAACACAAGCAGAGTAGATGAGCAGCTTTAGTATAGAACAGTTGAGCTAAGCCACTCCCAGTGTCCTTGCTGTCTCCTTGCATACAAAGCAAATACTGCTTCACTTTCCAAACAGCCCTCGACTCTCACACACTGACAGGGCGCTAGCCAAAGGAATACCGATGGATGCTGGTAGGCAGCAGAGGCAGATTTTTTTCCCCTTATTTTCCCCCCCAAAACTAAGCCCAACCACATAGTTTCGTAGCGAAGTACAGGCAGTGAGCTAGTGTTTTCAATAATGGACCATTTTAAACTCTAGTTTTAACAGTGGGTTTTTTTTTTTTTGGCAGAAACCTTAAAATTGGCTATTTCAGTCAACATCATGTGGATCAGCTGGATTTGGATATTAGTGCCACAGAACTACTAGCCAAAAGGTTTCCAGGTAAGTTGCCAAACGTTCTCTCACAATTTGTTAGATTTCAGCTCCCGCCGTTTCATGGCCTACATAGTTAACTATCAGAAACTTTCTCCTCCCCTGTTCTGTTTACTGAACACTGAAGATTAAAGACAGTGACTTGAGGTACAACCTCATTCTAAGACAGAGGTCTCCAAACTTGGCTGAGGAATTCTGGGAGTTAAAGTCCACAAGTCTTAAAGTGCCAAATTTGGGGACCTGTGTTCTAAGACATGGCTTTTGTGCTGAATTTATTGGCAAGGATTCCTGAAACATGTTAAGCCAGCAGCAACTTTTATTGATCAGTGGGCCACACTGGGTTTTGGCATAACCATACTCCAAAAAGGCACCGATGTTATGGCATTGGTCTTAAGGCACTCATTTTTCCTCTTCCCATATCTTACCAAAGGTGGGATGGGGTAAGGGATATTACTCTGCTTTTGGCTCATCTATTCTCATTGAATCTGAGAGGCAGAGAAAGTAGGGTTTAATAGGTGGGTTTTAAAGGCCCCTAGCCCCACTTTTTTGCATCTCCTTGAATAAGCCACCAATCATGGTCTGTCAGCCACTGTGTCCGAATACATACTATTTTGAATACATTTGCCCATTAAAAGTTTGTAAACCAACAAAGGAGAGTATCCGTAGTTTAGAGCTGAATTGTGGAGCCTTCTCTGAGCTTGGTTGTAACCAATACCCAGATAAGCAGGGATTAACCCCAGACAAACAGTCAAGCAGAAAACAATGTCCTAAACTAGGCACTACCAAGGAGAAAACCATACCCTTTCCAACACGGGGAGGGCAAGCTACTGTATATAAACGGGGAGCAAACCCCACAATCGCCAGCATTGATGATGTTACCTCGTCAGGTAGTGAAACATCAGCAAGCAAACAACCAATCTCAGAGAGCACCAAGGACTCCACGGTTTATGAACCATGGAAATGTGGTTTAATGTTAAGACCTTCAAAAGGTAAAAAGGTAAAGGTTCCCCTTGCACCTGCGTGCTAGTCCTTTCTGGCTCTAGGGGGCGGTGCTCATCTCCATTACTTTACTTACTTTATTTAAATTTATATACCGCCCCTCTCCCAGGGGGACTTGGGGCGGTGTACAGCCATATAAAATATACATATAAATACACATAAATAAAATGAATTAAAAGAATTAAATAGATTGGCCATTATCAAAAGATTAAAAAAATTAGGAAATTAAGAAAGCTAAAACCATTTAAAATCAAATTTAAAACCCTGCACATAACTTTAGGCCACACCGGGTTGATGGAATAAGTGGGTTTTTAGTGCGCGCCGGAAGGTCAATAGGTCGGGGACGGTCCGAAGAGCCAGCGCTGTCCGAAGACGTCTCCGTGGTCATGTGGCCGGCATGACTGAATGCTCGAAGGCGCACAGAACGCTGTTCCCTTCCCACCAAAGTGGTCCCTATTTTTCCACTTGCTTTTTTTATTTTTATTTTTGCATGCTTTCGAACTGCTAGGTTGGCAAAAGCTGGGACAAGGAACGGGAGCTCACTCCATTACGCGGCACTGGGGATTCGAGCCGCCGAACCGCCGACCTTTCTGATCGACAAGCTCAGCCTCTTAACCACCGAGCCACCGCGTCCCTTACATGTTTAATGTTACACCTTTACGTCTCAGCAAAGCGTGTTTTAAAACAGACGCCTCCTAAGATGCTGTATGAATCCAGTCACAAATTAATGCTCCAAATCGTGTTTAACCCCTGTAATCCCTTATCGGCATGGCCAGTAGCATTCTCCCAGCGTGGCTTCCCAGTCGCAGCTGGTTATTGGGATAACAAGATTTGGGTTTAGCACTCTTGCCTCATAACGTTTTAGGCCTGGATTTCACACCTCTCTTTCTGCCCCACGTGATTCAGGGAAGTCAGAGGAGGAGTACCGCCATCAGCTGGGGTGCTACGGAGTCTCCGGAGAATTGGCCGTCCGCCCGGTTGCCAGCCTATCAGGGGGACAGAAGAGCAGAGTGGCCTTTGCCCAGATGACCATGCCTTGGTAATCCCGCTGGGTTGTTACTGTTGGTTGGTTTTCTGTTGTTGCTGTTGTTTTCAGTTTACATTTTAGTTTACTTTATTGTCATTGCACTTCATACAACGAAATCAAACACCATCTTCAGTGCGCATTATGACCATGAAAATAAACACAAACACACACCCTTCACACTCCACACATTGAATTGAAAACCCCACGACACCGCACCAACACTGCACTATATAGTAGAATCCAGAATTACTGCACTGGGATAGAAGCTGTTTTTCAGCCTATTTGTCCTTGTTTTTATTATCCTGTACCGCCTGCCAGAAGGTAATAGTTCAAAAAAAGAATGCTCAGGATGAGATGTATCATTGAGGATGTTTTGAACTTTCTTAAGGCAGCGGGAACTATAAAGCTCTTCCAGAGAGGAGAGAGGGCTACCAATGATCTTCTGGGCAATGATGTTAACCTTCTGGAGTGTTCTCCTATCTGCCAATGTGCAATTGGCAAACCATGCACAGTGCAGTAAGTTAAGATACTCTCTATGGTGCAGAGATAGAAGTCACTAGCAGTTTTCCATTCAGTTTTTGTTTCCTGAGAAGTCTCAGGTCGTATAATCTCTGCTGGGCCCTTTTGACCAGGGCTACAATGTGGGCACTCCAGGTCAGGTCTTCTTTTAGGGTAACACCCAGAAACTTAAAACTGGCCACTTGCTCCACTCAGTCTCCATTGATAAGCAAGGGCTGGATGTCTGATCTGTTCTTTCTATAATCCGCTATAAGCTCCTTGGTCTTATTGGTGTTGAGGACCAAGTTATTGTCTCCACACCACGAAAGCAACCAGTCCACCTCATCTCGGTAGGTAGATTCATCCCCACCGGAGAGGAGTCCCACCACAGTTGTATCATCTGCAAATTTAGTAATTATTTTTAATAATTATAATTCAATTATTCAAATAGTGGGCAGAAAGGATGTCCTTAACATGGATAGGAAACAAGATCATATTTTAGGCACTCTGCAACCAGCCCATGTTTATGACCATTTGCAGCATCCTGCAGTCATAGGAATGCAATTTTTTGAATTGAATTGAATTCTTTATTGGCCAAGTGTGAATGGACACACAAGGAATCTGTCTCTGGTACATATGCTCTTAGTGTACATTAAAAAAAATACAAGAATCATAAGATACAACAAATAAGATACAACATCATAGGATACTAAATAAGCAGTCAAATCATACTAGGAAACTAAATAAAGCAATATAAATCATAAAGATACAAGCAACGTGGTTATAGTCATAAGTGAGAGGAGATAGGTAATAGGAAGGATGAGAAGAATAATTGTAATACAATCTTAGTAAATAGTTTTGACAGTGTTGTGGGAATGGATGATCTCAGCTCACGGTTTCGTTTTAAGTCCTGTTTCTATTTAACTCAGTGGGACTTGTGGATCACGTTGGGTTGAATTGCACTTAAATTGCTATCTGATCCTAATAAACTCCCAACAATTCCCAATGGGACTTTTTTTCGCGGTGCAGGGATTGTGTTAAGTTTTTTTGCCGGAAGCTGGCATTTATTTCCGTTTTCTAGCCAACCCCCCCGCAAAAAAACATCCATTGTAGACAATGCCTTTACTTGGTGACAGCTGTGTTTGCTTTGCGACCGTCACATTCCCTTTAACAAGCACCTCAAAAAACGTTGTAAAATCTAGCATGGTCCTGTGATGACCCACTTAATGACCAACATGGTGGAAATAGGGTAATAATTCCAGCCTCAAAAGTTGTGAATCAAAAATTGCCTGTGCTATAATTGCATTTTTACCCCCCTTGTAGCCCCAACTTCTATATACTGGATGAACCAACAAACCACCTGGACATGGAAACCATTGAAGCTCTAGCAAAAGCACTCAACAAATTCCGAGTAAGTCTGCAACGCTGAGTTTGCACAACATAATAGGATTGGACACACCAAGAATTTGTCTTCAGTGCGTAAGCTCTCAGTGTACATAGCAAATGCATTCATCAAGAATCAAGACGTTAGCAGATACAGATTTAATTCATTCTTTTGTTGTCAAATTTAGTTTTAGGGGGAAATTGTGGGTCGATAATAGGTCTGTGCTTGAAACTGGATCTCAGAAGATGCTTCACACCAATGTAGCATCTTTCTTTTAACAGCTTAAAGCAGCCGTGTCTTTCCCCACTGTAGTACAGTTACACAATCCCAAAGGAAAACACTGCTGCTTTATCATGTAGCACTTCGGCACAAAGTTCCCACCCCAGAGTAACTTTAGTAGGCTGAATGCAAAACACCACAGAGCTTGTTTAATCATAACCAAATCCTAACATAAATCCTATTCTGTGGTGTGTGTTTTTTTTCTTTGAGAAACAGAAGGGCAAATGGAAAAGTGATGTCAGGGAGCAGACAAGACATAGAGCTACCTCGATTTTTGATCTTGCACCATGGTTCCTTTTAAAGCTTCCTCAACATAGGGCAATTTAAATGCTTCCCCAATATAGAACAATTAGCCCAAAGTTTAATGCACACTGTAAGCAGTAGTCCACTGTAGCCAGTAGAGATTAACTCAAGTCTTCCCCAAGATGATACGGGTCGTCCTCAACTTACGACCGCAATTTATATTGCTCAGGGAGAAATCTGTTAAGTGAGTTTTGCCCCATTTTACGACTTTTCTTGCCGCGCTTCTTGAGTGAATCACTGCAATAATTAAATTAGTAACCTGGTTGTTAAGTGAATCCAGCTTCCCCATTAACTTGGCTTGTCAGAAGGTTGCAAAGGGGGGATCATATGCTCCCGGGACACTGCAGCTGTCATAAATATGAGTCAGTTGCTAAACGTCTGAATTTTGTGAATCATGTGACCAATGAGGGATGCTATAGAGGTCGTAACTCTGAAAAACGTTCGCAAGTTGTTGTTTTTTTTTTTTCGGAACAGTTGTAACTTGGAATGGTCAATAAACGAAGTGTTGTAAGGTGAGGACCACCTGTATTCTCCAGACCTGCTGAAATTACAGTCTCCACATTTCCCAAGCAAACCAGAAAATACCAGGCTGAGGATGACTAACTGGGCTTTCCTCATTCTTTGCTTTGTATTGAAGATGGAAGATAAAGGTGCCAAATCAAGCTCAGGATTGGTACCTTCATGGAGGCATCTGCGTAGGGTTCTTCTCAACCACCTTTAAGGGCAGTTTAGCTAGATTGTGGGATTTTTCAGCCTGGGTTTTTATTTGCAGGCGTGTCATTACAGGTTTCTCATCCAAGTCCTAACCTTGCTTGACTTCCAGGCCCAAAGAAAGTCAACCAGATGTTGCCCCCTGCGTAAGAATTTGAAGAGTCATAATGCAGAAGCAGACCTTCAAATGGAAACGCTGCTAATGGCAGGGGGAGGTTAATTGGCCATTTTAATTGGGATTTTAATTTACCCTAAGGGCACAGTGGTTCGAAGACATTATTGCGGGCTAACACTGCCCCACAGATCAGGAGTTTGATCCTGACCGGCTCAAGGTTGACTCAGCCTTCCATCATTCATAAAGAAAATGCTTCCTTTCACCCGTAAAATCCTTCCGTCCTTCCACCCATAAAATGAGGACTCAGATTGTTGGGGGCAAATATGCTGACTCTGTAAACCAGGAGTTTCCCAAACTTGGTAACTTTAAGACTTGTGGACTTCAACTCCCAGAATTCCTCAGCCAGTCGTGTCTGTTTCTTTTTCTCTTATCCCCCAAAGAGGAGAGATTGCAGAGGAAGGGATTACAAGAGAGTTTGAGCTGTGCTGGCTGGAGAATTCTGGGAGTTGAAATCCACAAGTCTTAAAATTGCCAAGTTTGGGGACCCCTGCTGTAAACCGTTTAGAGAGAGGGCTGTAAAGCACTATGAAGCAGTATATAAGTCTAAGTGCTATTGCTAAAGGAGAATATTTGCAGATCAAGGTTGAAATGAGGTGCTCTCACTACAACTTTCTGGCTGTTTGGTATTGAACACGATTAAAACCTTTTGCTGCTCTCTTTGAGCTTGGCTGTTTTCTTGCAGACCTTTCATTACCAAACTAGATCACATCATCAGCGTTATGCTGAGAGATGATGTTCCCCCAGTTAAGGTATCGAAACACCTGCAAGGAAACAAACCAAGCTCAAGAAAGCAGCAAAGGGTTTTAATCGTATTAAAAAAAAAAACAGCCAGAAAAACGGTAGCGAGCGCACCGCTGACCTTGGCGGCTAAAGCTCTCCCCAATGGTGATGTGAGGCTCCCTTCCCACCCCTCTTGTTCTAGGGTGGCCTGATCCTCGTTTCGCACGACGAACGCTTCATCCGGCTGGTGTGCAAGGAGCTGTGGGTGTGCGGCAACGGGACCGTCCAGCGTATCGAGGGCGGCTTCGACGAGTACAGAGACATCTTGCAAGAGCAGTTCCGGAAAGAAGGTTTCCTATAAAGCCGCCCGGCGATGTGCGCAAGCTGGTCGGGGAGTGGAACACGCCGGGGGGGGGGAGGGATTCCACTGTCATTGGGTGAACCAACCGCCGGGCTGACACACACCCCCTTCTCCTCCTTCCCCCCTCCCCCCCACCAAGTAACCAGCATCCGCTGGGAAAGAGGACGAAAGTAACCGCGTTGCCAACTCCGCTGCTGGATCTGTGCCAAGTCTCTGCTGGGCGGCGACGGAAGGACAGCTGAAGGGAGAGGTTTTTTTTTTTGGGGGGGGGGGGGGGGCAGGGCTGATTTAAGTGGGAGGGAGTTAGGATGGGGAAGAGACATGGCTGCTCCGAGCTGTCCTATCTCCCTCACCCCATCCTGCCTGTCGGTAGAACTGAACCCACCGCCAAGGAATGTAAGAAAGGCTTCCGGCATTCAGATGCTGCTACATGTTGCACGTTTGAGTAGCTTCTCCTGGAAATGGGCTGGAGCTGCAAAACCGTCCTTTGGAAACTGGATCGTTTCTTGCCGCCTTCTTCTCCCCCCACCTTTATGGGAAGAGTTCCAGCCCCTCCAAGCAAGCAAGCCAGGTTCTCTTGAAATGGCTTTTATTTTATTTTGTTCATGGCATAGCCTTAAATTTCCTCCCTCTCCCCCCACCCCCCACCTCAGAGGGTGGTGTTTCTTGTAGAGGCCTCCAAACTTGGCAACTTTTAAGACTCGTGGACTTCAATTCCCAGAATTCTTCAGCAACGCTGTGTCTGTTTCTTTTTCTCTTATCCCCCCCAAAGAGGAGAGATTGCAGAGGAAGGGATTACAAGAGAGTTTAAGCTCTGCTGGCTGGAGAATTCTTGGAGTTGAAGTCCACAAGTCTTTAAAGTTGGTAAATTTTGGGGAACTCCCCCCCCCCCCGCGCTTTTTGTATGGGGATACGAGCCTGTCTCCATTTCTGATCTTGACCCAAGGTAGACACATCACAATACAAAAAGCGACACTTACTGTATGCAGGGTACAGGATGGTGGAAATGCAGCAGCTTTTCCTCTTCTGCCAGAAGGGGGTGGGCTTGGCTGTTCTGTTTTGGGTTTTTTTTGGAGTGGGGGTGGGCTTATATCTAAAAATGGCCTCCCAAGTCTCTCTAGGTCTAAACTCCCATGTAGGGTTAAGGTCTGTCCCAGCTAACGCACCATGTCTTGAAAATAAAATGAAGTGGTTCTACATTGCAACGTTACACTTTCAATCCCCCCCGTTTGTCAGCACTGAGACCGCTGTGTAAATAAATTGGATCTCTCTGGTCTTGGATTTCCTTTATTTTCTTTTTTTTTTAGCAGCATGGGTAGTTTTAAAGCAGGGCAGAAGCAGAGGTGGTACTCAGCAGGTTCTGACCAGTTCTGGAGAACCGGAAATGTTAAGTAGTTCAGAGAATCGGCAAATACCACCTCTGACTGGCCCCACCAACCCCCTCTATTCTCTGCTTCCGGAGTCTCAGCTGATCAGCTAGGTCTTCTTTTGTTGCCATGCACAGGAGAACGGAGCTGGAAAGCAGGTTAGTGGGGTGAGGAGGGAATGGGGATTTTGCAGTAGCCTTCCCCTCCGATGCCCACCAAGTTACGCCCACCAAGTAATTCAAAGAACTGGCAAATCCCACCTCTGATGGCCCCGCACCCCCATCTATTCTCTGCCTTCCATTGAGTCCCATCTGATCGGCTGGGTCTTCTTTGGTTGCCCTGCACAGGAGAACAGAGCTGGAAAGCAGGTTAATGGGGTGGGGAGGGAATGGGGATTTTACAGTTTATCCTTCCCCTGCCACGCCCACCAAGCCACGCCCACAGACCCAGTAGTTAAAAAAAATTGGAATGTTCACAAGAGTTGATTGTATATAGATAGTCCTCAACTGAACCACAATTGAGCCCCAAATTTCTGCGGCTAAGCGAGGTGTTAAGTGAGCTTTACCCCAATTTTACAATCTTTCTTGCCACCGTGGCTAAGTGAATCACTGCACTTGTTAAGTTTGTAAGCCGGTTGTTAAGTGAATCTGGCTTCCCTATTCACTTTACTTGCCAGAAGGTCACTAAAAGGGGATCACAACTCCGGGACGCCGAAACCCTTACCAATATGAATTGCCGGCAGAAGTGATATTCAGCAGGTTCTGACCAGTTCTGGAAAAGTTCTGGAGTAGTTCGGAGAACCGGCAAATCCCACCTCTGACTGGCCCCGCCCCCATCTATTCTCCGCCTACCACAAGTCCCAGCTGATTGGCTGGGTCTCCTTTGGTTGCCCTGCACAGGAGAACGGAGCTGGAAAGCAGGTTTGTGGGGTAGGGAGGGAATGGAGATTTTACAGTATATCCTTCCCCTGCCATGCCCATAGAACCGGTAGTAAAAAAATTTGAATCCCACCACTGGTTGCCAGGTGTCTGAATTTGGACCATGAGGATGCTGCAATGGCCATAAAAGTGAAAAACAGTCACAGGTCACTAAATGAACTGTTGTAAATCGAGGACTACCTGTGCACAAAGTCAGAAGGCGTATTTGTACATTGGAACTAATCTGACATCAGTCCGGTGTTTGCTAAACATCTTGGAAACAATTCTGAAAAAAAAAAAAGTTGGAAGAATGCTGTAGCGTGCAGAATACAGGTAATCCTCAACTTAAGACCACGGTTGAGCCCCAAATTTATGTTGCTCAGTGAGAAATTTGTTCAATGAGTTTTGCCCCCATTTTATGACCTTTCCTTGCTGTGCTTCTTAATTAGTAACCCGGTTGTTAAGTGATTCTGGCTTCCCCATTGACTTTGCTTGTCAGAAAGTTGGGGCAAGTTGATGAGTCCAGGACACTGCAACCATCGTAAATGTCAGTCGGTTGTTAAGCATCCGAATGTAAATCACATGACCATGGGGATGCTGCAATGGTCATTAAGTGTGAAAAACTTTTCAGTGCCGTTGTAACTTTGAATGGTCACTAAATAAGCTGTTGTAAGTCAAGGACTGCCTGTAACAGATAGCCCTCGACTCAGATTTCTAATTCAGCCCGGAATTATGGTTGCAAGTGGGTCGTCGAATTTTTTAGGACTTTTTTTTGCGGCATACAGCACCATGGTCATTAAACAAATCCGCAGGTGTTCAATGAACCTGTTATCTGCAATTAGTGTATTTTGCTGGAAAACCAGAAGTAAACACCCTTTTTCCAGCAAAAAACAAAAAACCGTAAATTGCAATCACCTGATCAGCGGCGCTGCAAAAGGTCATAAATGCAGGTTGGTTGCCAAGCACCCAGAATGCAGTCACATGCTTGAGGGAAGGGCCCAGCCATTGGAACTTTGAATCCAGGTCATCTGTACTTTCTTTGGGTCCATTGTAACTTCGAACCGTTGTGACCAGATAGAGGTCGAGGTCCCCCTATACCAGAGGTCTCCAAACTTAACAACTTTAAGACTTGTGGACTTCAAACTCTCTGGGAGTCGAAGTCCACAAGTCTTAAAAGTTGTCGAGTTTTGGGACCCCTGCCCTATACACACAGAGAATAAGCTGGACATTAAAAATATTCACAATACGTGCATGTCAAAAAACAGGCCCAAACACTGGCTTGTCTACATTCACACAACATACTGAGCCTGTGTAGCGAAGTAAGTCATCTTTTATATGCACAATAATCAGGCTTCTTCTCCCAGCCTACTAAACCACAAAAATTAACCATGCTTTACTCAGAACAGAATAAAGTAACAGTTGGAAGGGACCTTGAAGGTCTTCTAGTCCAACCCCCTGCTTGGGCAGGAAACCCTATGCCATTTCAGACAGACAAATTACGTTGACCTCCGTCTTTAACCAATCTGGTTAAACATGTTGGATAAAACATCAATAGACAAATGAAACCCCACAAAATAAAAACAAACTCCTATTGCATCAATGCCCATGAATGTCTTACTTGTCATAAGGGCCATTTTGGTATTTCATTTGGCCACTCTGGATGAAGAAAGGAGGCCTATAATAGTCCCTCAATGTTAATTTGTTTTCCTCTTTACTCTTAAGTGGAATTTCCATCCTTCGATTGCTGGATTTATTTTTTATTTATTTATTTGTCAATTGCTTACAAGATAATAGGTATAAGTAAAACATAGTTATGAATACATGGATACATATAAGAAAAATAAAATATAAAAGAAACAATAGGACAGGGACGGTAGGCAAGTTAGTGTGCTTATGCACGCCCCCTACAGACCTCTTAGGAAAGGGGAGAGGTCAATAGTAGACAGTCTAAGGTTAAAGTTTTGGGGGTTTGGGGAAGAAACCACAGAGTCAGGTAGAGTATTCCAGACATTGACCACTCTGTTGCTGAAGTTTTGAATCAAGTTTTCTGTATATGTTTTTTTAAATGCAATGCAACATCCCTTCTCTTGCGTCTGTTCATTTTCTATACATTATAGCCATACAAAGATGGTGCGCCAATCGTGAGAAGCTTCCACAACATTTTAAAAAAAAACGCAAACATTAAAAAAAAACATTTAAAAATATGTAAAAAAAAGATGTTGAGACTCTAGAAAAAGAAGAGCGGTTGCAGGAACTGGGTATGGCTAGTTTAATGAAGAGAAAGACCAGGGGAGACATGATAGCAGTCTTCCAATATCTCAGGGGATGCCACAAAGAAGAGGGAGTCAAGCTATTATCCAAAGCACCTGAAGGCAGGACAAGAAGTAACTGATGGAAATCAATCGAGAGAAGCAACTTAGAACTAAGGAGAAATTTCCAATTTCCAATTATCACTGATTGGGAGAATATCTACAATTAAGATGAATGTATTGCCTAGAATCTTACACTTATTCCAGACAATTCCAATCAGATTAGGGAAAGAATGTTTTGAAGATTTAAACAAGATAGTGTTAAAATACATCTGGCAGGGGAAGAAAGCGAGAATAAAACTCAAATTGCTACAAGATGCATTAATAAGAGGAGGATTTGCTTTGCCCAATTGGGAATTATACTACCAAGCAACAAGTTTGATGTGGGTAAAGGAGTGGATAACATTAAGGAATACTAGACTTTTGAATTTAGAAGGACATGACTTGCTGTTAGGGTAGCATGTCTTCTTTAGTATAAGGGAACTAAAACGCAGGGGCATTTTAGAAGACATTATATTGAGAAGCATTGTTTCTAAACTGGGAGAAGATGAAAAAGCAATATTACTTAAAAATTCCACTATGGTTATCTACTATTGAAACTTTTTCTTATCCAATAGTATATAAAAAGGAACAAACAGTTAGATATGGTGAGATATTGAATGAAAAGGGTGAACTATGCAAGCGTTGGAAGAACAAGGTGTAAAAATGAATTGGTTTTTGTATTTGCAAATACAATCTAGGTTTGATAAAGATGTTAAAACAGAAGGTGTTTATGATAGGTTGACTGATTTAGATAAAATTTTAACAGGTACTGATGAAAAAGTAATCAAAAAACTTTATGGACACTTATTGGAGTTTAAATTAGAGGAAGAACAAGTTAAAGAAACAATGATTGCATGGGGGAAAATTTTTGGATATGGGATTGACTTAGATAAATGGCAAAATAATAATAATAATAATAATAATATTTATTTATACACTGCTCCTCTCCCGAAGGACTCGGAGCGGTACATAGCCATACAATTAAAAACATTAAATATATAAAAGTTAAAACTAAATTAAATTAAAAGCCCTGGCTGAAAACAATTAAAACCCCTCCCTTGAACCCTAAAATTTGATATAAAAATTAAAATACCCAAATCTAAAATCAGCTCAAGCCGGCCTGGTCAAAGAGCCAGGTTTCCAAGGCACGCCTGAAGGTCCCCAGGTCCGTGGCTGTACGCAACTCCGGAGGCAACCCATTCCAGAGGGCAGACGCCCCCATAGAGAAGGCCCTATTCCTCGGGGTCACCAGCCGGCACATAGATGCCGACGGGACCCGCAAAAAACCCTCCCTGTGGGAGCGCACCGGATGGTGAGAGGAAAATGGCAGAATGTGGTCTTGTAAATATCCTGGTCCGATGCCATGGAGCGCTTTAAAAGTTAACACTAAAATCTTAAAGTGCACCCGAGAGGCCACTGGCAACCAATGCAGCTCGCACAGGAGGGGCATCACATGAGAGAACCTTGACGCCCCCATAACCACCCGCGCGGCCGCATTCTGTACCAGTTGAAGCCTCCGGATGCTCCCATTCGGGAGCCCCATGTAGAGGGCAATTCAGTAGTCCAGTCAGGAGGTCACCAGGGCATGAGTGACTGTGCGTAAGGCATCCCGATCCAGACAGGGCCGCATCTGGCGGATCAGGCGAACCTGATGAAACGCCCCCCTGGAGATGGCCGTAATGTGGTCTTCCAAAGACAGCCGTACATCCAGGAGGACACCCAGATTGCGAGCCCTCTCTGAAGGGGGCAAAATCACACCCCCAATAGCCAGCGATGGAACTACCTGGCTATATCCGGACACCAGAAACCACAGCCACTCAGTTTTGGAAGGGTTGAGTCGAAGCCTGTTCCCGCCCATCCAGTTCCGCACGGCCTCCAGACAACGGGACATGACCTCCATGGCATCGTTGGGGTGACTTGGGGTGGAGATGTACAGCTGAGTATCATCAGCGTATTGATGACACTTCACCCCAAAGCCACGGATGATCTCCCCCAACGGCTTCACATAAATGTTGAACAGAAGAGGAGAGAGGACCGACCCGAGGCACCCCACAATCGAGGGGCCTAGAGGTGGACCTCTCCCCCCCCCCGCCAACACAAATTGCAGACGGTCAGAGAGGAAGGAGGCAAACCACTGCAACACGGTGCCCCCAACCCCCAACCTCCCCAACCTTCACAATAGGATACTATGGTCAATAGTATCAAAAGCCGCTGATAGGTCTAATAGGACCAGGACAGAGGAATAACCCCTGTCATGGGCCCTCCAGAGATCATCAACCAACGCGACCAATGCCGTTTCAGTACTATGTCCGGGCCTGAAGCCCGATTGGAAGGGATCCAGGTACGTATCTTCATCCAGGTACTGGGGAAGCTGACCTGCCACCACACTCTCAACAACCTTCGCCATGAAGGGAAGGTTGGAGACAGGACGATAGTTGTTCAAAAGAGTTGGGTCCAGGGAGGGCGTCTTAAGGAGGGGTCGCACCACTGCCATTTTCAAGGCAGTGGGCAGCGAGCCCTCCCATCAAATTCCCTGGAGCCAACTCCGCGTCACCTCTCTGGTGGTAGAAATCAGCCAGGAGGGGCAAGGGTCCAATAAACATGTGGTGGCATTCAGCCGCCCCAGCAACCTGTCTATACCCTCGGCGGTCACAGGGTCGAACTCATCCCAGATAACCGTCTCAAGACTCGCCGCGGTCACCTCCCCCGGGACCTCCCAACTAGAGTCCAACCCAGCCCAAATCTGAGCGATTTTATTGTGCAGAAATCGAGAAAACTCCTTCGCCCTTCCCTGCAAGAGATCCTTCCGCGCTCCCGGCCCAAGTAGGGAAAAATTGTGGTCTCAAAATTATAAAATGACAATGTCAACTGCATATAAAGAAAACTTGTATAAGATGTTTTACAGGTGGCACTTACCCCCGACGAGAATTGCAAGGATGTTCAAGAATAAATCGGATAAATGTTGGAAATGTCATCAGATACCTGGTTCATATTACCATATGTGGTGGACATGCTTGGATGCAAAACGATATTAGACTATAATCCACAGCTGGTTGGAAAAAATGACAAAACAACACATAGACTTTAAACCTGAGATATTTTTATTGGGAATTATACCGGAAATATATTGTAAAGAACTCAAATATTTGATTGTAAATGTTTTTAACAGCAGCTAGAATTGTATTTGCTAAGAATTGGAAAAATGAAAAAATACTGATGCAGGAGGAAATTATTAAGAAAATCATGGACTGTGCCGAAATGAGTAAATTGACATTTGAAATTAGAGAACAAGAGGATAAACAATTTTATATGATATGGGATTTATTTTATCAATGGTTAGATAAAAAGACATGGTAAAGAAATAGTAAGCCTTGTAATAAAAGTTAATAGATTGATACAGAATACAATATAAAATATATAACCATTGGATGAATGTATAAGATTAAACCATAATGAAATTTAGAATATCTCATATAAAATGAGGAAAAAATAGTTTAGTCAAATGAATGTTTAATAATTGATATTACATAAGCACAAGCTAGATTGATAAGGTGAGAATTTATATAACTCGTGAGTAATGGTTAAAAAAAAAGGATAGCACAAAAGATTGTAACCAACTGACACACTATATGTAAATAATTGGAAGAGGGTTTTATGTTTTATGTTTTGTTTGTATGTTTGTTGAAAAAAAAAACTTTGAAAAAAAAAAACAAATTTCCTGACAGAACAATTAATCAGACGAACAACTTGCCTCTAGAAGTTGGGAATGCTCCAATAATATAAGTTTTTTTTTTTTTAAATGTTGGATAACCGTTTGTCTGAAGTGGTGTAGGGTTTCCTGCCTAAGCAGGGGTTTGGACTAGAAGCCCTCCAAGGTCCCTTCCTACTCTGTTATTCTATTTCAGGGATCCCTATGATATTGTCTTCCTCTTTATTTCTCTATAGCTTATTTTGGGTATCCATGGATGAAGGGATCCTTAAGTGGCAGATAGCTGCATATTATTTGCTGTACTATAGTGAATACTTGAGACAAAAGCTTGACGGGAAATTATGCACCATCCTGAAAATGCAATTCAAGAGAAGAACTTTTAGGTTATGAAGCCAGAAAACCAGGCTATTTGGAGACCCAAGAATAAAGGAGAAGGCTGCCCGATAATTATCCATTTAGGATATTTATTAAATATATAAGTTTACTCAATTCTATTGGGACTCTGGGAAACGTATAATAATACCGTTACTCAAAATACTAGTGAAAACACATCCAGGGACTTCTTGTTATTAAAGCTTCCACTTCAGAGTTAAAAAAAAAAAAGTTGACCTTGAAGGAGATTTGCAAAATCTTATCAAAAGAACATGGGAGGAAACTTATCTTAAATCCACCAAGGGCAAATATAGCCTTTGTAAGCAGCCCAAACACCTCCCTAACTCCCTAACAGAGTAGAAGAAAAGGGAGGAGGCCCAGCAGAAACAGACTTCCAAGGTTCTGTAATTATAGCCATTCTCAATAAAATGATAATAATTTCAGGCCTCCTTGGGGGGAGTCGATTTCCTGACCTGTTTCTAACTAGTGAAGTTGACATAGGCAAGTGGTTCTTGACTTAGGACAGCAACGCCCCCCCAGAATTTATGTTGTTAAGCGAGACATTTGTGAAGTCAGTTTTGCCCCCATTTCACTACTTTTCCTGCCACCGTTGTTAAGTGAGTCCCTGAAGTTGATAAAAAAGTTAGTAACCCGGTTGTATAGCAAATCCGGCTTCCCCATTTTAACTTTGCTTGTCAGGAGGTTGCAAAAGGGGGAATCATGTGACTTGGGGACACAGCAACGGTCATAAGTATGAACCTGTTTCCAAGCGCTTGAATTTTGATCACATGACTGTATGGAATTGTACAGAGGTCGTAACAATGGAACATGGCCATAAGTCGCATTTTTCAGGGCTGTGGTAACACTGAATGGTCACTAAATGTTGTATGTCGAGGACTATCTGTGGAAAATACCTGGCACTCGGCCTAGCCCAGGGGTGCCAAACACAAGGTCCGCGGCCCAGGTACGGCCCACGATGTGGTTGAATTCAGCCCGCAGGGCCATTTGGAAAATGTAATGGGCCGGCCCATGTCACTTTGGGCCGGCCTACCCAGTGCAAAGAGGAAATATCAGGCCAGTGTGCCTTCAGCCTGGTCTACCCAGTGTGAAGATGAAACATGCCAGCAATTTGGGGAGTGGCAGCAAGCTGGCCAAGTCCACCCACCCTAGAATACTGCATCCAATTTTGTTCACCACATTACAAAAAAGATGTTGAGACTCTAGAAAAAGTGCAGAGAAGAGCAACCAGGATGATTAGGGGACTGGAGGCTAAAATATATGAAGAACTGTTGCAGGAACTGGGCATGGCTAGTCTAGTAAAGAAAAGGACTAGGGGAGACATGATAGCATCTTCCAATATTTGAGGGGCTGCCACAGAGAGGAGGAAGGGGTCAAGCTATTTTCTAAAGTTCCTGTAGGCCGGACAAGGAATAATGGATGGAAATCGAACAAGGAGAAATTTAACCTGGAAATAAGGAGAAACTTTCTGGCAGTGAGAACAATCAACCCATGGAACAGAAGTTGCCCTCGGAAGTTGTGGGAGCATCATCACTTGAGACTTTCATGAAGAGATTGGATTCCCATCTGTCAGAAATGGTGTAGGGTCTCTTGCTTGGGCAGGAGGTTGAACTAGATGACCTACAAGGTCCCTTCCAATTCTGATTATCTGTTATCAGTCAGCCATGCCCAGTGAGCAGCATCAAGATGGCCATATCGTATAAGGAAAACCTATATAAAATGTTTTATAGGTGGCATCTTCCACCAGCAAAATTCTCTAAAATGTACCCAAACATATCCCCGAATTGTTGGAAATGTACCAAAGAATATGGATCGTATTATCATGTATGGTGGAAATGTAGGAAAACTAAGGAGTTTTGGCAGAGAATCCAGAAATGGCTTGAGGAGATGCTAGGTCATAAAATGGAATTCAAACCAGAGTTTTTCCTACTTGGAATTATAATAGAAAAATACAATAAAGAGGAGATATATCTAATAATACATGTGATTAAAAGCAGCAAGGTTAGCCTTTGCCCAAATGTGGAAAAGCAAAGAAATTCCCGATGAAAATGATGTAATAAAAACGATACGGTCATGCGCTGAGATGGACAAATTAACTTGGGAAATGAAAGATAAGGATGAGATAGAACACTATAAAATATGGGATAAATTTATCAATGGTGGGGAAAAAGGAAGGATCTAAAAAGAGAATACGGATGACTAAAACTGAGAAATACCATTTATAGCGTATAAATGTATAAATAACAAATAACAGATAATCAGAGTTGAAAGGGACCTTGTAGGTCACCTAGTCCAACCCCCCGCCCAAGTGGGAGACCTTACACCATACGTATTTTATGCCATAATATGTGTGACAACAAGGATTGTCGGCATGATTACACCACGTCCAATGTTTTTCATAATTTACTTAATAAAGTTTTGTAAAAATATGATGGACACCCACCCAGTCTGCCACACCCTCCCAGCTCCCCCTCCCACGAGGTCAATCACAGGCCTGATGCAGTCCTCGATGAAACTGAGTTTGACAATGAACTAGCCAATGACCTGAAGGGCAAGCCAAGATCCCAAGATCCTTTTCATACTGAGGAAACCCAAAGAGATCTGTGGGGGAATCTAGGGGGACAGGCTTTGTGACAGAGAAGGCCTGTTTCCTGGATCCTATTCGATGAGACACAGTTTATGGGAACCGCAGCATGCCAACTCTGCCTGGTCAGGCAAGGATGCTCGAGGGCAACAGAATGAACGTATGTTTAAAAACAAGAAGGAAAAAAATGTTATGTTCAAAATGTCTGAGGAAAGATTCAGTAGGGTTAGTGAAAGGGGGAAGACAAAAGGACAGGCTGTGAATACGGGATGCATGATTTTTGGGGAGGTGTCAACAGTACCATGGAAGTCAACGAAGAAAGCTACATTAAATAGAAAGTTTCTACCACAGTGGGTGGAATTTAAAAAACGAAGATTTGGATTGACTTTCTAGGAGGGGATGCTATACAGAGTATGTTAAGTTTTGTACAAGAATGAACATGCCCACTGAAACAGCTGAGTGGTTAAGGCTTTCTTAGAAAGCAGGAGATTGAGTTCTTAGAAAGCAGGAGATTGAATTCTAGTCCCACCCTTGGCATAGATGCTGGCTGGGTGACTTTGGGCCCATCGCCAGGAGACTGGGAGTTTTAGTCCCACCCTTGTCATGAAAGCTGTCTGGGTGACTTTGGGCCCATCGCCAGGAGACTGGGAGTTCTAGTCCCACCCTTGTCATGAAAGCTGTTTGGGTGACTTGGGGCCCATCGCCAGGAGACTGGGAGTTTTAATCCCACCCTTGTCATGAAAGCTGTCTGGGTGACTTTGGGCCCATCCCAGGAGACTGGGAGTTCTAGTCCCACCCTTGGCATAAATGCTGTCTGGGTGACTTTGGGCCCATCCCAGGAGACTGGGAGTTCTAGTCCCACCCTTGGCATAAATGCTGTCTGGGTGACTTTGGGCCCATCGCCAGGAGATTGGGAGTTTTAGTCCCACCCTTGGCATGAAAGCCAGCTGGATGACAGGACTACTCTTTTTCAGCTCAATGCACCTCACGCGATTATTGTTATGGGAAGTATAGAAGGAAATAATATTAGGTATGTTCGCCATCTTAAGTTTTGTTTTGTTTTTAAATAATAAAGGCAGGATATATGGTAAATAAGATTCAAGAAAAAAAATAGATAAAAAGAAAGACCGAAGGGTTGTTAACATATTGTACCATTACTAGTAATATGTTACATGTCGCAACATGCTTCAGAGATGGAATGTAGCTGAAGAAATGATAAAATACAGATGTGGCTTGCATTTAGAGTTCTGTGTCACATCTATATATTTTGCTAGGTGAATACTACCTCTGTGCCAAAGGGCTGCTGTGATTGTTGCCTTATGCAAAGGAAAAAGTTGTTAAAAGTGAATCGTAAACTGCAATGGGACTATTTTAAGCATGCCAGGTGAAGCTATTTGGAAAAATTCTGATCACAAAGGGTATAAAATGACCATAAACAAACTTTGGAAAGTGTAGTGGTGGTTGGACTAGAAGACCTCCAAGGTCCCTTCCCACTCTGCTATGCTATGCTATGCTGTGCTGTGTATATTTTGGCTTTTCAACACATCACTGGGAAATGTTACAAAAGCAGGGAAGTTTATTGTACATTTGTTGCTATAGAAAAAGCAAATAGACTTGAATTATGATATGCATCGCACATTTGAAGGTTGGTAGTGCTATTAATAGTAATTTATGAAAGTAAGGTCTGTGTGACAATAAACTGAATGTTTACCGGATAGGCCAACGTTGAACAAGGAATAAAACGAAAATGGGTTATTCTTTGACTGCTCAATGGATTCATGGATAAATGCCTAAGGGACATTTATAACAAAAGGCAAGGGAAATTTGAGAGGAAAACAAATTTGTGTCCATTTTTTATGCAAACAATAAGAATCTGAGTAATTTGTAACGGAAGCTAAATATACATTTGTAATGGAAGTTTATAATGAGGAATTAATGTATCAAATCCAAAGCAATTACATTTATTTTATTTAGCATATGGCATCTACAGAGGTCATGCAATCACTCATATATAAATACAAGTTTTAAAAAAGCAAATAGTTAGGTGAACAATAGATGAGATAATGTGGCACCATAGAGTTGATTACCTAAGTCTGAAATTGGACTGTCCAGATTTATTATTCCAGGAGTTTGGGGGAGAGAAAGAAAGACTTCTGCTGCTTCTGCTGCTTTCCTTGCATGAAGCCAAAAGTCTCTCTCTCTCTCTCTCTCTCTCTCCCACCCTGAGAACAGAGTTGCAGACAGTATCCTATGATCCCAAATAAAGAATGATCGATCGGTAGGAAAACGGGGTAGGGAATTTTCCTGCAGACTTTTTGGGGGATTTTCCCAGGGTCTCTGGTCCGCAGGATTTAAAATGACGAGTTTGGTGGTCCCTGACATCCAAAAGGTTGGCAATCCCTGCATTAGAAGACTTCCAAGGTTCCTTCCAACTCTTTTATTCTGTTAAATGCTTGAAAAGAGCCCTCGGGGCACAGTGACTAAAGTGCAGTACTGCAGGCAAACTCTGTCCAGACACTACACACCCAGAAGCCATACATAGGCACAAGAGTATGGTCTCTCACTCTCTTTTGAGACCCCCCCAAAATCTCCTGGTAAGATCCTGTTTGCAAAGCGATCTTGAGCACAGCTTAATCAGGGGATCCTTTAAGCATGCCTGGAAGAGGCGGGGGGACCAATTTTTCATTATCCTTGAGCATAATGCATAGCCTGAGCATGGTCCTCGGTCAGATCCCACTCAAAGTTTGAAGGGCCATGTATGTATTTTCCTCCAATATTTAAATACATACATGGTTGGAAAAGATGATCAAGCAACATATAGATCTGAAACCAGAAATAGTTTCATTGGATATAATGCCAGAGGGCTATGATAAAGGGGTATTGACAGCAGTAAGGATTGTATTTGCACGATATTAGAAAATCAGTTGAGGTTGTAATTCGTAAAATATTCGACTGTGCAGAGATGGATAGATTGACATTAAAAATAAAGGACAAAGAAGACACAGAATGTTACTTAACATGGAATAGATTTTATGAGTGATTAGAGCTGGAAATTAGATGAAGATTATTGCTATGTATGAATTAAATATAAATACGTCTTATAATTATAAATACTGTATGCCAATAGAACCAACATAATTACAAATAAGCTAATATAAAGAGAAATCTAGCCAAAACTATTCTGTTAACACTATTATGGTTATTAGTATATCGCAGGGGTCCCCAAACTTGGCAACTTTAAGACTTGTGGACATAGCTGGCTGAGGAATTCTGGGAGTTGAACTCCACAAGTCTTAAAGTTGCCAAGTTTGGAGACCTCTGGTATATCTATTCTATCTTAAATCTTCTTCTTATATATATAAAAATGAAATACCACTCACGCATCATCACAAAATGTCCAGAACCGTAGAGCCTACAAAATTGAACATTTGGCACGTATGTTCCTCTTGCCTTCTAGGTGCTCACTAAGAGAGGATTTTTTCGAAATGACCATCAGAACATTAGCATTTCCTATATTATTATTAACACGCTCTGATGCTAAGGAGTTCTACTCCCTACCTGAAAAGAAATCTGTTCCAAATGCAAAACAGAGGAGTTTCAATTTCAGAGCACCAAGAAGCTTTAGTACAGAACAGTTGAGCTAAACCAGGCCCAGGTTCCTTGCTGTCTCCTTGCTCACACAGCAAATAACTGTTTCACTTTCCAAACAGCCCTCAACTCTCTCACACACTGACAGGACGCTGAAGGACGGCTATCAAGCTAGTATGTTAATATTCCTTTTTGTTCTTTCTTTGCTTTTCTGTAAACGATATGCCCTGACAATACACTGTATTCAAAATGTTTATGAATAAAAACGTAAATAAATAAATAATTTTTAAAAAACGGTTTGAAGGGCCACCAAAGCAGCGCTGGTGGTTCTCTCAGTTTTTAACCCAGCAGAAGTCTCTGTGCATTTGAAGATAGCATAAAAACCCCTTAAACAGTTACTACCAACCTGCCTTCCATTGAGGACCTGTATGCTGCACGAGTCAAAAAAGAGGGCTGTGAAAATATTTACAGACTCCTCACATTCTGGACATAAACTGTTTCAACTCCTTCCCTCAAAATGATGCTATAGAGCACTGCACACCAGAACAACTAGACACAAGAACAGTTTTTTTCCTAAAACTAAAATGCTAGTTAAAAATTTAATAACTAGTAAACAAAAAATATTAGAAGAAAAGTTGGGTTTACAAATAGTAAATAAAATTAAATATTTAGGAATTTGGTTGAGAGCAAAAACATTAAATCTGCGAGAGGATAATTATATAAAATTATTGAAACAGATTGAAAAGGAATTGGAAAATTGGAATAAAATGCAAATTTCACTATTGGGAAGGATAGGAACAATCAAAATGAATGTGTTACCAAAAATATTATACCTGTTTCAAACAATTCCGATATTATTGGACAAATTTTTTTTTAAAGAGTTAGATAAAATTGTAATGAAATTTATTTGGGCAAAGAAAAAGTCAAGGATAAAAAAAAATATTTAAAAGATAATAAAAGCAGAGGTGGATTCGGGCTACCTGTCTGGGAGATATAGTGCAGCAGTATCATTATGGATAAAAGATTGGATTGATTTGCGAAACAATAGAATCTTACAGGACATGATTTGTTACTTGGTTGGCATGCTTTTTTATGGAACCCAAATACTAAAACTAATATATATTTTACTAGACATGTTTTTCGAAAACCTTTAATTAAAATTTGGAATGACATAAGGAAGAATCATTATAGTAAGATCCCAGTATGGTTCTCAACGATGGAGGCAACGTTTCATCCTAATACAATAGATAGTAGTAAAAAATTAAAAATACTATCAAATAATAAATAATGAGGGAAGAATCAAAACAAAACAGGAATTAGAAACACAAGAAATATTTATTGATAATTGGACATATTTTCAAATTAAAATGAGATATAACAAAGACATGAACGAGCATGGAATTGAAATTAAAAATACACAGATAAAATATTATTAAATCCGGAGAAATGCTTGATCTCCCAACTATATAATTATTTATTGGAATGTGAAATGGTCGAGAAAATGGTCAAAGGTCCAATGCTAGCTTGGGAAAAAAATTTTTGGTTACAATATAGATTTGGAGATTTGGGAGGAGATATGGGAAAAAAATTTGACACTAACTAAATCAGTAGCCCATAAAGAAAATCTCTATAAAATGATATATAGATGGCATCTGGCACCCTCAAGACTGGCGAAGATATTTCCAACAGCCAACCTCTGTTGTTGGAAATGTAAAAAAAAAAATAGGTACTTATTTTCATTCATGGTGGACATGCCCTGAAATAAAGAAATATTGGGTAAAAATTAAAAACTGGATAGAAGTTACAGATTGTAAATTGGAGTGGAAACTGGAATTATTCTTGTTGGGTATAACTAAAGGGGAGTGTACCTCCAAAGTAAAATATTTGATTATATATTTATTAACTGCAGCACGTATTTCGTTAGCTCAATATTGGAAAAACTCTTAACATACCACCAATACATATTACAATTCAGAAAGCTTATGACTGTGCTCAATTGGAGAGACTTACATTAAAGATCAATGGGAAGGAGGATACAGAATACTACGGAATATGGGACAAATGTTATAAATGGATAGAAAACAACAAAAAAGGGAGGGCGGAAACAAATGATTGTAGGAAGAAATATTATATAAATCAGTTATATATTCAATGTTTTATATAAACGTAGAATTTACCATAGCAAAGCTTTCCTGTTATTTAATAGTGTCATTATTAGTATTATGGATTACATTTTCTGATTCAATAATTAAATTATAAATATTATAACATAGTAAATGAATGATTGTTTCTATTGACTGTAGAAGTGTTTAAACCAATGCCTAAAGAAAAACGAGGACCTACCAAGCTCGACAACAAATGTTAAAAAATTTGGATTAGTTATATACTAATGTTTTATATGTTTGTATTTGTATGTTTTTAATCTTGTTAATAAAATTGTTTTTAAAATTAAAAAAGGAGTTTTTTTCCTGAATGCCATCACTCTGCTAAACAAATAATTCCCTCAATATTGTCCAACTATTTATTAAGACTGTATCATTATTATTATTCTCATTCTTCCTATTACCTATCTCCTCACACTTATGACTGTAACTTTGTTGCTTGTATCTTTACGATTTATATTGCTTGGTTTAGTTTTCCTAGTGGGATTTGATTGCTTATTTAAGCATCCTATGACTATCACTAAGTATTGTAACTTATGATTCTTGATGAATGTATTTTTTAAATGTACACTGAGAGATTCTGCATGGGAGACAAAATTCCTTGTGTGTCCACTCACCACTTGGCCAATAAAGAGTTCTGTTCTGTTCCTATTCCTATTGTAAGCAGGTAACCAAGCGGCTTTTTTTTTATCCACGCAGTTGGCAGGTAAGTAAAAAGCAGCCTTTCAACACAAGCAAACCGAGGCTGCAGTTCCCTTGCCCCGACACCCAGGCGCCCCCAAGGCCCATCCGGACGGAGCAAGAACCGGCAGGCTTTTTGCGCTGGCCCGCAGCTCTGCGAAGGGCTCTTGGCGGCTCCCGTTTCCCTTCTTTCCCCGCTTCGCCAACTCGGCTATACTGGCTGGGAAGGATGGGCCCTGGAGTCGGACAACAACTCTGGGAGGCCCCCGTGATGACGCGGGGAAAAGGCTTGACAGGCCATTTCCGATGAGCCTCGTTTCCCCTCCCCACCCTCCGCCCTCTTGGCCGAAGGAAAAGGGGAAAGCGCCATTACCCCCGCGCTTCTGGCTCCCCAGCTGGAATATCCCGAAGGGATGGAAGGAAGGAGGGAGGGAGGACGGAAAGAAAGAGAGAGAGTCTGAAAAAGGGAAGGGAAGAGAAAGAAAGAGCGAGAGACTGAAAGAAGGGAAAGAAAGGAAAGGGAGGAAAGAAAGAAAGGGAAAGAAAGAAAAGAAAGAAAGAAAGAAAGAAAGAAAGAAAGAAAGAAAGAAAGAAAGAAAAAGAAAGAAAGAAAGAAAGAAAAAAGAAGGAAAGGAAAGGGAAATGAAAGGAAAGAAAGGGAAAGGAAGGGCAAGAAAAAAGAAAGAAAGAAAGAAAGAAAGAAAAAGAAAGAAAGAAGAGAGAAAGGAAAGAAAGAAAGAAAGAAGAAGAAGAAAAAGGAGAGAGAGACTGAAGGAAGGGAAGGAGAAAGGAAAGGAAAGAATAAGAGAAGGGAAAGAAAGGAAAAGGGAAGGGAGGAAACGAAGTAAGTCTGCGAACGGAAAGGAAAGAAAACGAAAGAGACTGAAGGGAGAGAAGGAGAAAGGAAAGGAAGAATGAAAGAGTGAAAGAAGGGAAAGGAAGGAAAGAAAGTCTGCGAAAGGAAAGAGCGAGAGAGACTGAAAGAAGGAAAGAGAAGGGGAAGGAAGGAAAAAAGAACTGGAATCACAGAAAAGAGGTAGCTTCTGAAAGAAGGGAGGGGAGGGGAAGAAGAAAAGGAAAGGAAGATCTTTGAAACCAGGTGATCCTGGCGCGCCCACCCTCCCTTCCTAAGGCGACACCGCCACCCCGCCTGCCGATGGCCGCGATGTCCGGAGAGGACGGGCAAACCAGCCCCCGCCCCTCCCTCCCAGCCCCCGCAGCGCTTCAGCCGATAAGACGAACCCAAGGGAGTGAGCGCGTGGGGGGGGGGGGGGGGAGGAGCGGGAGGAGGTCCCCGCCGCATCTTCCCCCCCCCCCCAACCCTCGCGCGCGCCGGCTTCCGCGCGCCTGCCGCCGCCGCCGCCCCTTCCCCTTCCTCCCCAGGTGGTACTGCCTCCCGCGCCAGTCCTGCCTGGGCGGAGCCGGCCCGGGGGAGGCGGAGTTGGCGCTCAACAGCCGGCGCCGGTTACAAGCGAAGGGGGCTGGGAAAGCGAGCGGTCGTCGGTCCCGCCAACCCCTCGTTGCGTCGCCGCGGGAGAAGGAAGGAAGGAAGGAAGGAAGGAAGGAAGACGCGCCGCCACCGCCGCCGCCTCTCGCCGATCCTGCCGCTCCGCCGAAGCCTCCCCGCCCCCGCGCCCCGATCCTTCCTCTCCACCCCCGCCCGTCTTTGGGGGCAGCAGCGGCCGAACCAGGAGGAGACGGGCAGCCGAGCCGAGCCGGCTCGAGTGGCGGCGGGGATGAACAGCTTCGAGGAGGACGCAGGTCGGCGGGCAGTTCCTCACCCCCCATCCGGGCAGCGGGGCAGGACGGCGGGGCCGCTTTGCAAAGGGAGGGAGGGCCGAAGCGCGGACCCGGCCTGCCGGGCAGAAGGCGCCGGTGTCTGGGGCTACTTTCCCGATCTAACTTCCCCTTCTCCTTTCAGGTGCGAGCCCCGTGCCCAGTCCGGGCTTCCCCGCCTTCGACGAGGTGAGTCCCGAGCGCGGCGACTCCTAGCCGGCCGGAGGGGAGGGGAGGGAGGGGAGGGGAAGGCAGGCGGCGGGAGGAGGAGGGCAGCGGCGGGGCAGCAGGGAGGAGAGAAACCGGGCGGGCAGGGATCCGCTCCATTTGCGCCCCGTTTTCCCGAACCGGCCGGTCTCCGACTCGGGGGTAGGGATGGGGTGGGAGTGAGGGCCGAGGGTCTGGGGTGGCCCCGTGGCGAGAGGAAACACCCCCCCCTCCGGTTGTTCCGGAGCGGGGCGGAGAGCTTGCTTCTCCCGGCGGGGGCGGCGCTCCCGGGTGTCTTTGGCGCGACGGCGGCTCCGCCCCAGCTCCAGGAGCCCGAGCAGGCGGAGTTTGGCATTGGCCGTCCCGCGTTTTCTGACCCCGGGAGCTTTTTCCCCCCTTCTTTCCCGCGCGGGGGCAGGGGGGGAAACTTGCGAGGAGAGACCCTCGGCTTGCTCCCTTCTCGGCGGCCGGCGGCGAAGCTCCATGCCTCCCGGCTCTTTTGCCTTAGGACGGCGGCGCCGGCGCCGGCGCCATCTTAAGCGCCGCCCGGGTGTATGTGTGGGGGAGGACGACCCTCCCGGCGTCCTTGGCTCGAGCCGGACCGGCGTCTTGAGGGGATTTTGCGGGGTTGTGTGTGTCAGAGAGAAAGTTCGCTTTTCCCCTTTTTTGGGAGGAGGGGACGACGAGGGTGTTTTGCGCCGGCTCCACGCGCTCAGCTTGCTGGTTTCCTTCAGGTTTTGCGCGGCTCGACTAGATGGCGTTTGGGAGTGGGGTTGTTTGCCCTTCCTCCTTAGAGAACCCCCCTTTTCTTTGGGGGGGGGAGGAAAACCTTGTCCCAATTCCCCCCCCTCTTTTTGAGGGAGAATAGGACAAAGTTCTCTCCCCCCCCCCACACACCTTGCCTCTGCTCAGGTTTTGGTGTGGATAATTAACAGATAATCAGAGTTGGAAGGGACCTTATAGGTCATCTAGCCCAACCCCCCCCCCCCCCCCCAAGCGGGAGACCCTACACCATTTCTGACAAATGGCAGTCCAATCTTTTCTTGAAAGCTAATTCTCCACTCCCCCTCTTCAAAAAAAAAAGGAAAAGAAGGGAAAATTTCTAAGCTCTTGGCAGATCCGCCCCTTTAGTCTCAGGGTCACCCTTGTGGCTTTTATCTCCTTCCCTCCGTCCCTGAAAAGATGATGGATCGCAGTTAGGGCAGTGTCTGTTTGTTGTGAGGATCTTTTTCTCCTTTTCACATCTGGCCTCTTCCTGTTTTGAGAAGTGGCAGGAAAGCCTACTTTGTTTTTTTTAGGGAATCCCCCATTCCCGGCCTTGGATCCATGAACACCTTCTCGAAATATAACCAAAGGTGCTCCGGGTGGCCCATAAATTTAAATTTAATAGATAAAAAGAACCTCGGTGAGGAACAGCACCCTTTTTCTTAGTATGGATGACAGAATAACAGAGTTGGAAGGGACCCTGGAGGTCTTCTAGTCCAACCCCATTTAGGTAGGAGACACTATACTATTTCAGACAAATTGTTGTCCAGTTTCTTCTTAAAAATTATTATTACCTTTATGGTCAGAGTACAACAATGAGATTGACTATCTACATTGCTGGAGCATTCACAACTTCTGGAGGCAAGTCATTCCACTGGTTAATTGTTCTACCTGTCAGGAAATTTCTCCTTAGTTTTAGGTTGCTTCTCCCATTGCTTAATGTCCATCCATTTCTTATCCTGGCTTCAGATGCTTTGGAGAGTAGATTATCCCCCTCTTCTTTGTGGCAAACTCACAAAGAAAAGTGGGATATATACAGCTCTGGCCTCCTGCCTATCAGTTCGAAAGCATGCAAATGCGAATAGATAGATAGCTATCCACCACTGTACTGGGAAGGTAACAAAAAGCGCCTTTGTCGCATAGCCATGTTGACCACATGACCATGGAAAATATCTTTGGACAATTCTGGCTCCTTTGGCCAAGAAACGGACATGAGCACCATGACTAACAGAGGAACATTTACCTCTTAAGAGTTCCTTAGGGTTCCCATCCTGCCTCCTCCTCACCTTCAGGGGGTGGAGCCATGGACCAGTTTCGCAGGGTTCATCAGTATTATTATTTATTAAATTTATATGCTGCCCATCTCGCTATCAAGCGACATATTGGATCAATTTGAGCCCAGGCTTTTGCAAAAGAGAGAGAGAGAGACTGTCCTGGCATGTTTCAAATTGGGGAGGGAGGATATTAAGAATTCAGCAATCTCCCTTGTTTTGGCAGGAATCTGATCTCCGGCTTTCCTTTGTCTGCAGGCAAGCCAACTTGTTTGCTTTGACTGCGTGCCTGCAGGGAAATGTCTCCACACTTCCACACCATTATCATTGTTATTATCATCTTCCCCACTAAATAGCAGGAGAGTTCCATTCCCTGGAGAACCTGGCTCTGAGATTTACTGCTGGAATTCATTCTCTCTTTCATTTTGGAAAGGAGAAAAACCACAGGGCCAAACTCTCCTTTCTGTTGTGATAAGAGATTGGGTCGCCTATGTATTTTCTCCTTGTTTAGAATATCTTGGGAAAGCTAAATGTCCCAGCTGTTAATTTTTTGTCCTTGTGTTACGTAACAGAAGCTGAGATCCTCATAGAAGTGACAGTATTTACTGAGGCAGAAAGTATATTTGGACTATAAAAAGCTATAAAATGCCTTGTGGCCGTATCCCCACATCATCTTTTAACCTGGTCTTTAAAATAACTGATTTTCCCTGTTTGTAAAAGTAGACAAGTGTTTCTCAACTTTGGTAACTTTAAGCTGGGTGGACTCCCAACTCCCAAAAATTCCCCAGCCAGCTTTCTGGGGCACTGTATATTGGAGTGAGAGATAATAAAGGAAGACATGACAGAGGTGTGGAAGTGTATAAAATCATACAAAGGTGTTGAGTATTGGGCAAATAGGGTTCTTAGGATCAGAATTCAGTCATTGACAGATTCAGGCCTGAGAAGCATTTTCTACCTGATGTGTAATTAAATATTGTTGCAAGTCATCCAGAGTCAGTTTTTGTGAGGTGGGCAGCCATGTATATTAGATGGATAGATGGATTGATTGATTTATCAGCCAGCCAATTTAGATGGTTTGAGAAGGGACTAAAGGGGATATGGCTATTAAGATTGAGGGCTGTGGACACCATCCTGCCTTTGGGGCAGAAGACTTGAAATATTTGCAGCTGGGAAGCCACAACTGAAAGGAGCTGGTGAGTCTAGGCTGGTGAGCTTTCTAAAAGCACTCAGATGTCCACTAGATGATCCAGAAGGCCAGCCCAGATCCTTTGGGCCAGACCGGGGCCAGATTGTTGGTGCCATACCAGAATCTCCCATAGGAACCAAGCTTAGCCGGTGCTTGAGATGGCTTGACATTGATTGTCAGTAACATTGAACAGGACAATCAATGGCCAGCCTCTGAGTGAAGGAGATGCTTATGTTCAGATAGCAAGTAATCCATTTTAAAGGGTGTTTTGCTCACAGTGCTAACCAAAGATATTTTGGCAAGATGGTAGGTTTTTGGTATGGGTACAATGGGCAATGATTTATGGAACTGAATAGGGTAGTTTAGGTTTTGTCAACTAACTTGCATTGACTATTCTCATGACATCCCCCTTGTTGGGGCAATGTCCTAGAAACTTTCTATTATTTAGGCTCAGCTAGTTTGTTAACACTGTAAAAGGATCCAATAAAGAAGAATATTGTAGCTCAGGGTTGAAATGAGGGATACTTGGTGCTCTCTGAGCTTGGATGTTTTCTTGCAGACATTTATTTCCCTAACCAGGTAACATCAGTGCTAATAAGGAGTGCTGTTTGCTATCAGTTTATATTCTGCTGTCTTGCCTGTCTGTGTAGGTGGAGTGTGTGTGTGTATGTAGTGGGGTATCTTTGAGATTTTTGGTTAGACTGTTTACTGATGGCAGTTTCTTGATTGAGATACTCTTTACTTGATTGTTGGTCTGAAACTTAACCTATTGTAAAAGGATATTGAGATCCAGACTTATAAATCCGTGTATCTTTGCAGCCACCCCAGAAAAGACAGAGAACTGTCGAAGACTTCAATCAATTCTGTACTTTCGTGCTAGCCTATGCAGGCTACATTCCCTACCCAAAGGAGGTAAGAAAAGTTGTTGGTTATGGAATCAAATGCTTGACCCTTTCCCTGGCTTCCTGGCCTGGGTACTGGGCGTCCTCATTCTCTCCCATCTGCAATAAGGCAAATCCCACAGCTTTCTCTCCTTTCCCCCCCCCCCCCTCCTCAGAATGAGCCATGGACCTACCGAGGCAACAGGAGCCCTCAAAACAGCACAGGGAGCACCCAAGACAGTGACAGTTGGGGATCGTCCCAGTCCTGTGACTCCCAAGTGCTCTCAGACGACGGAGGAAGCAGGAACACGGCCTACAAGGGGACAGGAGAGCTGCTGAACTGCCCTAACATCACCGGTAGCAGCTTTTGCACCGGTCGGCACCAGCAAATCAAGAAGAGAAAGCCATCAAAGAAACTCAGCGTGAACCAGGCGACGGACAAGGGCTTGTTGATGCCCCCGAAGGACCAGATACCGAGAACGACACCCGAGACTTGCACAGAAGAGAAGGAGCTGAAATCCTGTTTCCAAGATCTCCCATCTAGACCTCTCCTGGAGCCAACGGAGAAAGACTGTATCGCTGGACTTTACGCCGAAGAGAAGACTGAGGAACAAGGGACATGCAAAGAGGAGAGAACCAGCTCTGCCTCTTGGGATGTGGTGGAGCAAAGCACAGAAGAACCTGCAGGAGACGACCCTCAACTTAGCAGTAAGTCTGCAAGAACTGGTGCATTTAGAAGAAATTCAACAAGGATGACCCCCCCTTAACAAGACGCAGCAGCTAACCTTGATCCATGTAGCCCACAGCCCTTTAACACAGCAGTTCTCTAGTCTAGAGCAGTGTTTTCAATCTCAGCAATTTTTAGATGTAGACTTCAACTCCCAGAATTCCCCAGCCAGCATTCTGGGAGATGAAGTCCACAGGTCTTAAAAGTTACCAAGTTTGGAGAGCCCTGCTTCAAAGAGACAAGGCTTTGCATTAATACTGTCTGCTCTGATGATTGTGAGATAACTGGGGGCTGAAGTGTGTCAAGGAGCAATCTTCCCCTAGCCAAGAAATACAGTACATCCAAATAATGACCACTAATTAGTACAACATATAACTTCAGTTTATAAATTTTGAGACTAATGCTGCATGCCAGGAGTAGGCCGTGCTCCTCCATTTAGAAATGGTTCTACATCAGCTCTTGTAGATCCTGCAATGATCAACCCTCAAACAGACCTAGGCAATCCACCCAAATGTTCCTTTTCTTTTGGATACTCACAGCTTCTCCAACAGTTTTGAGTTTGCTCTGAACTTGCGACGCCCTGTTTGCGTTGTAGTGTGCAAATGGCTGGAGAATTCTGGGACTTGAAGTCCACCCATTCAAAAGTTGCAGGATTGAGAATCACTGCCTTAGCGATAGTAAAAGTAACCTTAACTTACTTGTGTCCTCCCTGGAAATGACCCTATTACTTTGAGGAGTGTCAAATGACGTTATTTCCCTATTGCCAGCGGACTTTGTGCATGCAGGGATTAGGCAACATTTACAGTGTAACATCAGGAGCCAATAAGCTGCAAGAAGTTGGATGACTCTCTCGATCTAGAATGGTCGGCTCCTTAACCAGTTCAATTAAAGGCATAGTGAGTGGCTGGTTTATCAATTTTACATGGCCTGCTCTGTTTAGGTTTGTAAGGATGCTGTGCAAAGTGTGGCAATGAGCAACATAATGTGGACACTCTTCTTTACCTGATATTTTCCTCTCTCCCTCTTGCAGATCTGCCTGAAGAGTTTACTGCAGCCTCGGACACCAAAATGGATGGTAAGTTAAGAGCAGTATTGCAGCTGTCAGTAGGGGGAGCAAATGCGTTTTGGTTGGGATTCTTCAATAAGCCCAGAAAGCCACAATTCTCAATCTGGCAACTTTTATGACCATTGGGGTTCAATTCCCAGAATGCTGGGCTGCTGGGGATTTCTAGGAATTGAGGCACGCGCGCGCACACACACACACGTCTTTATAATAGCCAGAGTTGAGAAATGTTGCCATAGAAGCTCATTTACATATATACATCTGAACTAGACTATGTGGTTTCTCTGTCATATATGTGGATGTGGATATAGAATAGAATAGAATTTCTTATTGACCAAGTGTGTTTGGACACACAAGGAATTTATTTTGGTGCAAATGCTCTCAGTGTACATAAAAGAAAAGATGCATTTGTCATGAGTCAAGAATCATCAGGTACAACACTTAATAAGTCATAGGGTATAGTAAGCAATTAAATCATACTAGGAAACAGTCAATATAAATCATAAGGATACAAGTGACAAAGTTACAATCATACAGTCACAAGTGGGAGAGGATGGTGATAAGGAGTGATGAGAAGATTAATAGTAATAGTAGTGCAGACTTTGTAAATAGTTGGACAGTGTTGAGGGAATTATTTGTTTAGCAGAGTGATGGGCGTTCGGGAAAAAACTCCCCTTGTATCTAGTTGTTCTGGTGTGCAGGGCTCTATAGCGTCGGTTTGAGGAAAGGAATTGAAACAGTTTATGTCCGGGATGTGAGGGGTCTGTAAATATTTTCACAGCCCTCTTTTTGACTCGTGCATATACTTCCTCCATGGAAGGCAGGTTGGTAGCAATTGTTTTTTCTGCAGTCCTAATTACCCTGTGAAGTCTGTGTCTGTCCTGTTGGATTGCAGAATCAAACCAGACAGTTATAGAGATGCAGATGACTAGACTCAGTATATGTAATTTTGTATTTATCTATTTTGTCATGTTCATGTAGTGTATATTGGAGGTAGTGATCCTTTGAGAGCTGTGTGCAACGAAATTTCGTTTCAATGCATGCCGATTAGCGTATGTTCAAAGTGACAATAAAGTTATTCTAAGTTCTATTCCATCACTATAGGCACGGCATTTAAAATGTTTTGCATAAAGGAAGTGGGTTGAAAATGAAAGGAAGTTAAACAGCTAATTTTACAGCCATCTCTAAGGCAGGGGTCCCCAACTCCCAGGCTGCAGCCCAATACCTGGACTGCGGAAGCTGCGTGTGTGCACATGCAGCTCCACTTGCACAAACAGCTTGCACCAATGGAAAGTGCACATGCTTGCCCACTGTTTGTGTGGAGCCATCCCTTCTCCAGGCCCTGCCAGTCTGCAACGCCAGAAGGTTGGGCATCGCTGCTCTAAGGAGTCTTTAAGAAAAAATACTTTACTAATCCCAATGTTAGATTGGGGTGTGCTGGCTGAGACAAAACAAGTAAGGCTGCCTGTGATAAAACCTCTTTTTCGCCCCCCCTCTTTTTACCCAGAAGACGACTGCTTGGGATCTCATCACTTGCTTCTGCTTAAAGCCCTTTGCCGGGCGACCCATGATCGAGTGCAACGAGTGCGCGACTTGGATACACCTCTCCTGCGCCAAGATCCGCAAGTCCAACGTGCCCGAAGTCTTCATCTGCCAACGCTGCCGCGACGCCAAGCAAGAGATCCGCCGGTCCAACAGAGCCCGGACCATCCCTCGCAAGCGCTTCTGTGACTGACTGTAGCAGGGAGGGACGAAGGGGGGGGGACTCCGCCCTCCGAAGCTTCAGTTGGATTTATTTTCTATTTTTATTTTTGCTGCCAAGACAATCAAAATGCGGGAACTGCCCTTAGGGAAGAGACCGGTGGCAGCCCTGGAAAGACTTTTTGATACGCGTGTCTTAATTCCAAATGTTGAAATTGGGGGAAGAGGAAGACACTGAGGTGCTGTTGAGATCTCAGGGTTATGCTAGAGCAGCAAATGCACAAATGCCTGGCAGAGACAAGAGACAAAGTTGGTGGGGGTGGGGGCAGCAGGGGGTGGGGGGGATTTATCTGCGGGCCATGCACTAAGTCAGCCAGCAGCCTCTCTGCCCTCGCGCAGAGGTGCCTTTTCTCAGCAGCATAGAGAGAGTGGGCCCAAGCAAGGTTTTTCTGTGGTACGCCAGCTACTCGGACTTTAAATGGGTCGGATTATATGCACCCCCAGTTTTGTGGTTTGTTCGGTGCCCCTTTTAAGAACGGCGGGTCGGGAAGCTCCTCAACCCCTTCCCCAAAAGCACACTTCAAGGGGGCCCCCAGTCCTCTCCCCCCTTGTGCACACACTCTCACACACACACAGAGCTTAGAGAGGGCTCTTTTGCAGCCTGTTTGGAGCGCGCTGTTCTGTCCCAGGAGAGCTGGCACCCCATTTCAGAGCCTCCCCGTCCTTTCAGCATTTGAGCGAGATGCCGTACTATATAGCTAAGCTAGTCACTATTGGACCAGGAAAAGGGAGTGATAATATTCCGACTGTACATACTTGGTATGCAGAGGCTTAGAAAATATTTAGCTCTATCTACTCGACTCACTGGCCTAGCCTAGATTTCTGGTTGCACTACTGTCTTTATTTGAAGGGAATGTGGGACTGCCTGGGGGTGGGGGGGTTGGAGAGGAGAGGGAAACAGGGACGCTAATAGCTGTAGAGCCTTTTTAGGAGCTAAAAGGGGAGACCTCTTTTCCCCACCCACCCCCCCAAGGTTGGATGGATGGTGAGGCACCTGGCAGAAGCAGATTGGGTCCTGCTTGTCTCCAGGCTGCTCTTTGAGAGAGCAATCTGGGGATTTCTTTTTTAAAAAAGAGATCTGTGTACTATGCAAACTACTGGTTGTTCCTGGGGAAATGATGCCAGCGAGCAAAATGCTTGCTTGGAGATGATGTGTCTTTTGTCACTCCTTCCCGGCTCAGCGGAGGCTCTTCCGGTTTGACCCACGTGCCTTCTTTCGTCTCATCCTTCAGCCGCACGCGTCGATCTGAAATCTCTGCCCTGATGGCACACGGAATACTGCAGTCGTCTTTCACGGGGGGATTGTGCCCGGTTTGGGACAGGCTACACCTGGCCACTGCTTAAAAAGAGCAAAAAAAATGCAGACCCGGCTTACAGTCCCATCCGTACCTCTGCTTCCCTTGAGTGTTTACATTTTTACGGTTAGTCTCTATAAAAATGTAAGGTAGCACAGTACAACGCTGTATACTGGGTATATACTGAGTGATACATATAGATTAAAATACTTTTAAAGCCAGCCGCTCTTTGTGCTGTTTCCATGCAAATCAAACCACTGCTTTTATCAACAGGCCACATTTGCACACCCTTGCCCTAATTTTTTTCAGTTTGCCTGATATTCTCTCCCTAGTTTAAATGCAATACTATCTCATCTGCTCTCATGTTTCAATTAAGTTTCCTCTTGCTTGCTGCTCCATAGGTAGTCCTCAATTTATGCCTGTTCAGTTAACGACCAGTTACAATAGCCACCTACCCAAAAGCTACTATGACCTGGATCTGGTGCTCCCTCCTGCATTTGCATAAACACATTTCAGGCACTGGGCAACTGCCCTGCATTGGTGTCCCATGGTGACATGCACACACAATTTAGTTTTTTTTTTTTTTGGGGGGGGGGGGGGGGGGGGCAGAAAATCAGCATTTGCTTCCAGTTCCCAGCAAATACAAACTGACCTACAGCAAACAATGGAGTTTGCAAGAAAAGGCCATAAAATCAGGTCAGTAGCATGAGCAACCTGCTTTGCAACTTTCAGGACTGTAACTGCCAGGCTCGATGGTCCTAAGGCCAATGTAAGGTCATGTGATTGAAAGCCAAGTTGGAAATTAGGATGCTACTGCAGGCTACTTCTGTTGGCTGCCTGCAATTTGGCAGTTCAAATCCCACCAGGCTGCAGGTTGACTCAGCCTTCCATCCTTCCAAGGTGGATAAAACGAGGACCCAAATTTGTTGGGGCAAGAGGCCAGCTCTAAACAGCTTAGAGAATTGTAAAAGCACTGTGAAGCGGCATAGAAGTCTAAGTACTATTGCTATTATCCCATTAATAGTTAAGCTTTAAAAGATAGGTTTGGAATCTCAGGCTCAACAGTTCAGCCTTAGGGGTGAGATGGCATCAAATCGTGGTTTCCTGCATTTAAAAGATTTTCCAATCATCCCAAGATCTCTTTATCAGAAAGGCATGGGATGAATTCTCAATCCCCTGCCTTCACCCAAAAAAAATTAGAATAGTTAGCCATAATATGTAGTAAAGAGAAGTAGAAGGAACGAGGCATTTATACCCTATTTTCTCAATTCTTGGTTGCGCTATAAAAGACCACAGGACAACATCCAGCATTTTTATTTTTATTTTCATAACTAGAGGCAAACAGAAGGAATTCTTTTTAATGTGTCCCCAAGAAAAATATCACAAGACTTCTTTTCAAAAACGAAGTTACAATCTACCCCCCACCCCAAATTGCATTTTTAATTACAATTTTTTAAACACGTCTTCAAAATCTTAATTGCAATTCCCTCAAAATGTATCTTTTTAAATTATTTTTTTATACAAACTTCCTAAGCATAAGATGCGCTTCCACCTGTGCTGAAATAAGACTTGGGTCAGCGTTATTTATCCTCTCGCCTAAATGATTTTTTTTTTTTTGGGGGAGAACGAGTTATTCAGGATACAGAACCGAGTGTGTGTCGTTTACAGCAGGAAATGGAAGAGTTTTGATTTGGTTTTGATCCGTGTTCAAAACCTGCAGCTCTTAATTAAACGGGTTAGTTCCACGCAACTTGTGGCCTTCCATTATCATCACACTGGATATTTTTTGGACAACGCAGTTTCCAGAAATACGGGCAACAGTAGATTAGCTGAGGACAATTTAGCTGTGCCGTGGATTGAAACGTTAAAAGTATTCCGTTGTAAGCATATCATGCATTCCAGGTCCTTTTAGTGTTTCTGGCAATAAGGTTAACTGCATCTCAAGCAAAAAGGCTATTTACATTTCTGAGAACGTCTCGATGGAAGATACGTAGAAATTGATCTGGAAATGTGAAAGCAGCAAATCCAGAATGTCTTCCTTTTTTAAAACTACCCATTGCCTGGTCAGGTAAAAAAAAGGAAATAACCAACGATGTTCGTGATCTGCAGGAGAAAAATGGGAGCTGCTCTTAAATGTTGGTCTGTTCTGATAGCAGGCTGAGGGCACTTCACACGTTCCCAGGAGGAATGCAGCTTTTGAAAATGCTGAAAGGCAAAGAGAAAAAGAGGGAGGGAGGAGAGAGACAGAGAGGCCGGCTATAATCTAGGCCAGGGATCTCCAACCTTGGTAACTTTTAAGACTTGTGGGCTTCAAAGCAAAGCTGTCTGAGGAACTTTTCTAGGAGTTAAAAGTTGCCAACGTTGGAGACCCCTGCTCTAGGCCGATGTTTCTCCATCTTGACTTTAAGATGGTGTAGACTTCAACTCCCAGAATTCTCTAGCCGCCTAGGGAATTCTGGGAGTTGAAGTCCACACCTCAAAAATCACCCAGGTTGAGAAACCCTGCCCTAGGCCGCTCCACAGAATTTACAAAGTTGCCTTCGGACACAAGAACTCATTCTGTCCTCTTGAAGAAGGAAAGGAGAACGGGGTTAACAGGTGGAAGGCACATCTTCTGAAGAAAAAAAAAAAGAGAAAAAGAAAATATCAGAAACTTCCCACAGCTTCACTCTTCATTGGCCCAGACAGCAGAAAGTTTCTTCTCTTCCAGATAAGGGACCACGGCATCCGTGTAGAACTTCTCTAGCTTGGGGACCGTTTGCTTCCAGAAAACCGGGTCAAAATCCACCGGGGCAATTGCGGTTTCTTTGTTGGTGTGAACGACAAAATCAGTTTTGTCCAGGCCGGAAACTTTCATCTGGCACTGAACCTGGGTATAATAGGGATGAGTTTTCTTCAAGGAATAGGAATTGCCTTCATTTTCCAGGCAGAAGGTATCATCTCGGCACGCTTCGGCCACCGTCTTATTTCTGTGTTTGTAGGGGCACTTCACCTCCAAGAGACGAAGATCCTTGCCGGTGTTCGCATCTTGGACAATGCCGTCGGGGCTGCCAGCCAGCCAGGGTTTGTCTTTGTCGACGAAGAGGCCGCAGTCCTTCACCTTCACCGGCTTCTTGGCCGTGCTGGACTTGAGGGCTTCGTAAGCTTGCACTGCCGCCTTCTCGTTGCGGATACCCCAATTCACGGCTGGGGTGTGTACCCCGGAGCCCGATCCCCCCACCACCGCCTTCAGGTACGACTGAGGCACTTCTGAGGTCCGGCCGTTTACAAACTTGCTGTTGGAGATCCTGGGAGCGATGGAGGCCGTGATGCGGTTCTCGCGCCACTTGTGCCATTCGGGGTTTCTCCACTGGCCCCGGGTTTCCTTCTCGACCTCAGCCACTTTTTCAGGGGAGAGAGGCGTAGGAGGCAGGCCCTTCGCTCTGCCTTGGGCTTTGCTCGCAGCATCGGAAGTAGCAGGAGGCTTGACTCCGCCCGACGCCGCGGGGCTCTTGATTGCTCCTCCATCGCTGTTCCTTGGACCTCCGCGTCGGCCATCAGAAGCCGTCACAGGCCTGGGCTGGGCACTCTCCCTTGCTCCTCTAGGCTTTGTGGAATAGGAGGCCTTCTCTGGGGCTGACCCTCTGCTGCTTCCACTCTTAGGAACCGCGGCCGTTGGGTTTGCACTGGTTGCAGAGGCGGTCCTGGAGGTGGCCGATGACCGAGGATTTCCCGGACCTGCCTTGGGGGCTGTAGCAGCTGGGCGGGGAGATGCAGCAGAGTCAGAGGTTTTTCTGGGTCTCCCCATTTTTCAAAGTCTTTTTCTGCAAATATCAGAAGACAAGAGGAGAGTTTAAAACAAATGGAGAGACACACCTAGGAAATCATTTCCTAATATTCCTGCTCCATGAGTTGTTTGCATCTGCTGCCTTTGTTTATCAACGGCTGAAAAGACCAAAAGAAACCTCCCCAAAAATCATCCACAGATTAATCTTGGAAAGTACAGGTAGTCCTCGACTTACAACAGTTCACTTAGTGACCATTCAAAGTTACAACAAAAAGTAACTTATTTTATTTATTTTATTTACATTTATATGCCACCCTTCTCCGGAGACTCAGGGCGGCTTACAGTCTTTAGTGCACCATGCTAAGGGCTCGGCAATATGACAACTTTTCAGCTACATTTCCAGGATTCCCACAACCATGTGATCAAAATTCAGAAGCCTGGCAACTGGTTCATGTTTATGACCATTGCTGTATCCTGAAGTCATGGGATCATAGAACAACAGAGTTGGAAGGGACCTTGGTAGGTCATCTAGTCCAACCCCCTGCTCGAGCAGGAGAGTCTATTCCGAATGATTAGCCTCTACCTACTCACAGCCTCCTGACTGTGAGGGGAGGGCTCCACCTCTAGGCCACCAGAGCAGCCTCATATCATGGGATCCCCCCTTTTTGCGACCTCCTGACGCGCAAAGTCAACGGGGAAGCCGGATTCACTCTAACAACCGGGTCACCAACTCATCAACTGCAGGGATTCACTTAACAACCGAGGCAAGAAAGGTTGTCCAACGAGGCGAAAATCACAAAAACACACGTCTCGCTTCCACCACAGAAATGTTGGGCTCCATTGTGATCATTAAGTCGAGGACTATCTGGACAAGTGATGGAAATGGCAGAGCTGCCTCCTCACCACGCTCTCTTTCCTTTGCTTCCCTGGGGGAGAGTGGGAGGAAAACGGACTGGGGAGGGGTAGGAGGAGAACTCTTACTATTCGTCATGGCTGCCAGAGACAAGACTTCAAAGACAGGCAGTTAGGAGAGAACGCAGCAGCTGCGTACCAAGGACAACCATTCCCAAAACATCTGGTTTCAATGTGATTGGACAAAAGTGGAAGGAGGGGACTGGAAAAAGTCTCTTGAAAGGGAGGAAATTACACTTAGGAATTTGGCACCCCAAACTTCAGATCTGGCTTTGCTTTACTGTACTTCGCTTGACCCAAAGGTGGCTTTTTTTTTTCAAGAAGCCACTGGACTTTCTGCATTTTTCTTTTGAGGAGCTTTCGCTTCTCATCCAAGAAGCTTCTTCAGCTGTGACTGGATGGTGGGGAAATGGAAGGATATATACTCCTTGCAGAGTTATATTCCTTGCAAATGACCAAGCTGTCTGCAAGGAATAGAAACCCTTCCATTCCTCACCATCCACTCAGAGCTGAGGAAGCGAAAGGTCTTCAAAGCAAAACCAGAAAGTTCAGTTGCCCCTTGGAAAAACAAAACACCTTTGGGACAAACAAGATCTGGATCCGGGGTCTCCAACCTTGGCAAGTTTTAAGACTTGTGGACTTCAACTCCCAGAATTCCTGAGCTAACATGACTGGAGGAAGAATTCTGGGAGTTGAAGTCCACAGGTTTTAAAGCTGTCAACTTTGAAGACCCCTGCCATAGACATTTACTTCACAGCCTATCTTTCTCCATAAAAATGGATGGATCACTTTTGACTTACAAGTTTGTTTAGTGACTGTTCAAAGTTACGAAGATAAAAGTGACTTGTGACCATTTTTCACTTACAACCGTTGCAGCCACTCCATGGTCATGTGATCAAAACTTGGCAGCTGGTTCCTATTGGTGACAGTTGCAGCGGCCTGGAGTCACGTGCTCCAGCTTTTGTGACCTTGTGACAAGCAAAGTCAATGGGGGAAGCCAGATTCACTTAACCGTATTGCTAACTTACCAAATGATTCACTTAACCACGGTGGCTAGAAGTCATAAAAGGTGGCCAAAACTCCCTTAACCAATGTTTCCCACTTCGCAATATAAAGTCTGGGCTCAGATTAACAGATAATCAGAGTTGGAAGGGACCTTATAGGTCATCTAGTCCAACGCCCCTGCCCAAGCTGGAGACCCCACACCATTTCTGACAAATGGCAGTCCAATCACTTCTTGAAGGTCTCAAATGATGGCACTCCCACAACTTCCAAAGGCAAAAGCTGTTCCATTGGTTGATTGTTCTCACTGTCAGAAAGTTTCTCCTTATTTTCAGGTTGAATCTCTCCTTGTTCAGTTTCCATCCGTTATTCCTTCATTGGCTTTCAGATGCTTTGGAAAATAGCTTGACCCCTTCCTCCTCTCTGTGGCAGCCCCTCAAATATTGGAAGACCGCTATCATATCTCCCCTGGTCCTTCTCCTCACTAGACTAGCCATGCCCAGTTCCTGCAACCATTCATCGTATGTTTTAGTCTCCAGTCCCCTAATCATCCTGGTTGCTCTTCTCTGCACTTTTTCTAGAGTCTCAACATCTTTTTTATGATGTGGTGACCAAAACTGGATGCAGTATTCTAGGGTGGGTGGACTTAACCAGCTTGCTGCCACTCCCCAAACTGCTTTTTGGAACACTGCTATCATGTCTCCCCCTGCTCAATTGTGGTCGTAACTCGAGGACTACCTGTACTGCTTCTCTCCAATGACTGAATCCATTTTAGCCAATCTAACAACAGTTGCAACTTAACTGTAAACATCGGTGCCCAAGTTTGCTTCCCCTCCTTCTTCCCCTAACTTTTGTTTTGCATCTTTTATAAGTCTGCAAGTAAGCCCAATTGTAGGCTTATCTAAACCAAGGGTTGGTTGAAAAAGGCTTCTAGAGTGGTTTAAATCAGGGGTCTCCAACCTTGGAAACTTTTAAGACTTGTAGATTTCAACTCCCAGATTCCTCAGCCACAAATCTTAAAGTTGCCAAGGCTGGAGACCCCTGATGTAAACCACTCTAGAAGCCTTTTTCAACCAACCAGCAAGCCTACAGCATTTTAAATGCGATTGTATACATGCTGCTAATTGCACACATAAGCAAACTGGAAAGAGGTGAACACACCCACCCCTCTTGTGCATGCACAAAGAGTAATTTTCCTCTGAAAACAGTGGAACCTTCAACAATCTGCGAGATACCCCCCCACCCGCCCCATTCCACAGGACTGCAAATAAAAGGCTGCATTCACAAAAACAAACACTTTCCTGAACATTGTTTTATCTTTAGCCTGCTTCCAGAATATTGGCTCCTTTATAACCTGCTTTTTATTCTCTGAATAGCTAGACTACAGCTCCCATTCAGAGTCCTAAGGGCCAGATGACTGCAAATCATATACATATTTCCACGCCATTCTATCAGAACAGAAAAAGCTTCCTGGATAAGAAGTGAAATGTTTTCAAGGAGAAAAACTAAGGAAGAGTCCAGTGGCCTTTTGAGCTCCTTTGCCAACGAGGTCGTTGTAATCACACGATCTGCAGCAATGCTGGTTTGAGGGGAACTGCCTTAACAAAGCCCTTTTGGTCTCATTCTTTTTTAACTCTCTTGTGGTTTAAAATCCCAAAGAGGCTTTAGGGGGGCTGTGGATTAACTCCAGATAATGAGAACCGACCAGTTTTTCTAAGAGTCTGCTGGGAGCTCTGCGTTTTAGATCCCATCAAAACAGGTCTGTATTTCCAACATAATTATTTTCCAAGGACTAACTAAGTTTGCACATCAAAAACGTGATTCGATCCAGAGATATTTTTATTGGGGATTTTACTTGAAGGTTATAATAAAGAAATAACATATTTGATTATTAATGTTTTAACCGCAGCTAGAATTGTATTTGCTCAAAATTGGAAAAAATGAGAAAATTCTGATGGAGATTAAGAAAATAATGGAATGTGCAGAAATGAGTAGATTGACATTAGCAATTAGAGCGCAAGAAGAAAAAAATATTATAAAATATGGGATTTATTTTACCAATGGCTAGATAGAAGAGTAAGAAACTGTTTACTGTAACAGTTGTGATATAATTGATTATTTTTGAATAAGTTACAATATGAACATAATTTACTAAGAGTTGAGATTTGCTTTTAAAAAATAGTCTGGAACTGAAATTAAAACTTTAATGACATTATAATGATATAATATGATATGGAATGTTGATTAGAATATAAAAATGTAAATTTAAGAGGAAAGGATAAATATTGTGCACGATATATGAAGCAAACTGATACATTGTACAATTGAAAGGTTGTTTTGTTTGTCATAAAAATAAAAAAATAATAAAAAACCCTACAGTTTGAAGAAGCCGAGTCCTCGACTTACAACTCTAATGGGACTGTTTGTCACGATCGTAAGTTATCATGGTCATAAAACAGGTTACCTCCAAAATTGATGCAATCCAATGGACCTGTTTTGCCCACTTTTTCAAAGGGTTGCCGAATAACTTGTCGTAAGTGGAGGATTAACTTTATACGCATTGTACAGGTGGTCCTCGACTTATGACAATTGAGCCCAACATTTCTGTCGCTAAATCAAATATTTGTGAAGTGAGCTTAGTCCCGTTTTGCAACCTTTCTTGCCACATCTGTTAAGTGAATTACTACAGTTAAGTGAGTAACGCTATTATTAAAGTAAGTGTGACTTCCTTGTTGACTGAACTCGTCACAATTATGTGACCTCAGGACACTGCGACGCTCATAAATATGAATCAGTTGCCAAGCAGCCAAATTTTGATCAGGTGACTTGGGGGGAGGGAAGTGTTGCAACAGTCACGTGAAAAGCAGTCGTAAATCACTTTTTTCAGTGCCATTGTAACTTCAGATGGTCATTAAACAACAAGTAGTCCTCGACTTACAACAGTTCATTTAGTGACCGTTCAAAGTTACAATGGCACTGAAAAAAGTGACTTATGGCCCCCTTTCAGTTACAACCTTTGCAGCATCCCCCATGGATCATGTGATCAAAATTCAGAGGCTTGGCCATTGTTTCGTACTTATGACCGTTGCTGTATTCCTGGGGTCACGTGATGCCCTTTTGCACCCTTCTGACATGTGAAGTCAACGGGGAAGCCAAATTCACTTAACCACCGTGTTACCAATTTAACAACCACCGTGATTCACTTAACGACTGACAAGAAAAGTCGTAAAATGGGGGCAAAGCTCACTTCATGAATGTCTCACTTAGCAACATAAATTTTGGGCTCAATTGTGGCCATAAGTCGAGGACTACCTGTACTATGACATAAATGATGTCTCCAACCTGTTCTTTGTGGGTTTGCATTAGCAAAAAGGAACCAAATGACCCTGAAGGATATCTTCCCTGAAGCTAACCATAGCACAATTGCATTTAACAAGATTTAAAGAGGTGAAGCAATTGCCTATGGCCTTGAAGTTCTCAGGGAGTACATTCATGCAATACTTTTGAGCTTTGCAAAGACTCCTCGGCTGGGCTGACACACGACTCCAAAATATAAACTAACCAATTGTCAGGTCACCATCTTGTCCTGCCATTCTGTTGGAAAGCGGCGGGGAGGGGGGGGGGAAGGGAGGGAGGAGGAGAGAGAAAGAGAGGGGAGCGGGGGGGGGGGGGGGGGGAGAAGGCTTGCTAGCATTTTTCTCATGCTTTCCCTTTTGCTGTAACCGCTTGGGAGTTAGGGAGGGGGACTGTCTTCCCAGACGGAGCAGACTCTCAGCCAGTTCCAGCCTGGTTCCAAGGCCATCGTTCCCTGAGACTGACCTGTTACCTGCCTAGCACCTCAGCGTTCTCAAAACATTCTTGTGGCATCAGATGGGACTTGTCAGGGGAGTATTGGGTTGGGTTTTGGGGAAACGAAAGAATTGCTTAGTGCTTTGTGAGAGACCTTCAGATACTTCCTGAATTTACTTGCAACCACTTTCTCTCAATAAAAGTACTTCTTAATTCAACTCAATGGAATACAGTTTTGCTTTCCTGATAGATCAGCAGAGACAGGTCCTTACACCAACTTTCCCCAGTATATCAAGCCACAATAAGATTTAACCAAAGTTAAAACTTATCATAGCAGAATATTATGCAAGCGCTGGTAAATTATAACCCATGGTTTATAAGCACCAATTGAAGTCAGTGAAACCCAATAAAGTGCATTATGACTCACAGGCACAAAAAAAGAGGAGACTTGATTCACTCCTCCCTGCAAATACAAAGGTTTCATTTCCCAGAATTCCCCAGCTAGTGTAACTGCTACCAAAAGTATTAGCTATATCCTATATTTTGGAGCACAATAAATGACACACACTTCCTTTGCAAAGCGAAATACGAAAATGCTTTTTCTCCTTTCCCATCAGCAGGGAGAAAGGAATCTCAAAAAAGTTCCCTCTGTGAGTAAGATTTCTTCAAATGAAATGTACAGAAGGGTGGGCTTCAGCCGGTTAGCTCTGGTTCGGCCGAACTTGAAGTTAATTTTACATCTGGTTCAGCGAAACCGATAGTTCTAATGACTGGCTGGCCCTGCCCCACAAGTCCCCATGCGGCCCATTTTGGATCGCAAGTAAGTGCAGAGCCCGTGTGGAGACTCGGGAAGAGTTCCAGAAGGGTCTGGAAGACCCTTAAGAGCCCAGGGAGGGCAAAAACAGCCCCCCTGCGCCCCCGGTTTTTGCTCCCAGGGTGGTGCAGACCGACTAGGCCACACCCACCCAGCAACCGGGCAGAGAACTGGTTGTTAAATGATTTGAAGCCCATCCCTGGATGCATAATATACCTGGGAGAAAATTTCCTTAGGGAATCAGCGCCCAAGATTTATATGTACACTTTAAAAGAAAATATTTATAGCTCAGGGGTGAAATGAGGGGTCTTCTATGCTCTCTGAGCTTGATTGTTTTCTTGCAGATGTTTCATTACCCAAACTAGGTAACATCATCAGTGCTAGAAGGGAGTAACCTTTCAACCCAAAAGGTCTCAGAACTCCTTATTAGCACTGATGATGTTACTTCATTGGGTAATGAAACATCTGAAAGAAAACAAGCCAGCTCAGAGAGCACCAAGAACCCCTCACTGATACACTTTTTTGCTTAAAATGGTGGTTTTTCAAACTTGGTAGCTTTAAGGTATGTGGACTATCTGGCTGGAGAATTCTGGGAGTTGAAGTCCACGTATCTTAAACTTCCCAGTTTAAAGAAGACTGGTTTAAAGCTTCCTTTGAGTTAATCTTGATCCGTATCGATATCCCAGATACACCCAATTAACTTTCATGACAACAAAAAAAGCATGCCTGGGTTCCTATTGCCCCCATTTAAGGTTGTTTTTAATTTTCCAGTCTACAGTTTACAATTTTGTATGTTCTCCCATCCAAATACGAAATGATTACAGGTAATCCTCGACTTACGACCAAATTTGGAACCAGAACTTCTATTGCCGAGCAAGGTGGTTAAGTGAGTTGAGCTCAACTTTATGACTTGTGCCATGTGTTAAACAAATCGCTTCGGTTGTAAATAAATCTCAGACATTAAATACACCCAGTGACTCCCATTGATTTTACTGGCTGGGAAGGTCACAAGTGGTGATCACCTGACCCTACCCCCACCCCCAGGATGCTACAACCATCATAAATACAGGTTGATTGCTAAGTGGCTGAATTTTGATCACATGACCACTGCAATAAATGTATATTTGAGGTCGGGTTGCAAGTCACTTTTTTCAGGTCCATTGTAACTTTGGATGGTTGCTAAAAGAATGGTTGTTAAGTCCAGGACTGTGATGGCGAAACCATGGCACGCGTGCCACAGGTGGCATGCAGAGCCCACTCTGCAGGCATGAACTGTCGCCCCAGCTTAGCTCCAGAGAATGTGCACGTACCTCTAGCCAGCCAGCTGAGTTTCAGGTCCTTGCCGCACATCACAGGCCGCATGCGGGAGATGCAGGGGCTCGCGTGTGCGAGAAGCAGGGGGAGCACAGGAGGGAATTTGCCGTGCCTCCCTCCCAGGCTTCCCATTTTGGGCCTAGTAGGCCTCCTTGCAGCCTCCTGGGAGCAAAAACCTAGGGGGGGGGGAGGGGAAGAGAACCTGCGGCCCGTTTTCGCTCCCAGGAGGCTTCAGAGAGGTCTACTAGGCCCAAACTGGGGCAGTGGTGGAGGTGGGTTTCCACAAGCACATACATAGAGGGGAGAAGCACGGAAGGGGGGGTCCCTATTCATGCGGGCAGGGCAAGCGGGAGGGGATCATGCGTGCATTGCATTATGGGTGCAGGCACGCGGCTAGACAAAAAGGTTAGCCATCACTGGTCTAGATCAAATGACTTGTGGACCCTTCGAATTCTATATTAGGGAATCAGCCTCAACAATAAAGTCCCACTCATTTCATGAGTATTCTCCAGCAACTGTTAAAGTTATACACCGTTTCCTACTTGCCCCTCCAAAGCTATTAATGAAAACTACAAAAAAAAAAACACACCACATTTTCATTCAACATACAAAAAAACCTATAAAGTCTTCCAACATTCTGCACTTAATAAACTTTTTGGGAAGTCAGAAAAAGGTTAGAAAAAAAGCAAGGTTTAAAGCTTCGTAGTAGTTGGAAATTCAATGTACTAATTATTTATATATACAATAGCTCTTTTTTGTAGTTCATATAAAAGATGAAGTAAGGTTTTAATTGAAAGAAATACATTGTGAAGAAAGCATGCTTCTGTATCCAACCCTCATCAGATTGCTTACTCCATAGTTGCCTATATATGTTCCAAATAGCTAAGAGAAGGAACGCAACTAAATATTAAAAACTTTTTTCTGCAATGCAAAGACTTACCTTTTTTAATTCACAAAGCACTTTAGACTTCTTTACTTCGAGGTTTCTTCCAAAGTTGTACCCAAACAGCTGTAGAGAAGAAACACAACAAAATCTTTTAAATTTTTCTTTCTCTCCATACCTTTTCTTGATTCACAAAGTACAACCGTAGACTTCGTCACTTATAAATGCCCCTAGAAGTTTCTTCCAAAGTCCAACTTCCAAAATCCCAATTTATCTTTTGTTCTTTGCTAATGTAACCAGATCCAGCTTCGGAACAGCTGCTGGGGTGAGGTTTGAAGAGGAACAAAATCAAACATGAAAACAAGGCAGGGATTGGGAGACATGACACAAGACTAAAAAGGCATGTCTAGGCATAACACACTGCATGCTGCTTCTGCAGTGATTCTCCATTGCTAAGAAAAAAACTGTTTTATACCAGCGGTCGCCAACCTTCTGGACCTCAGGGACCACGAAACTCGTAGTTTTAAATCCCGCAGACTAGAGACCCTGGGAAAATCCCCCAAAATGTCCCCACCTTTGTTAATGGGCAGGCCATTCAGGCCTGGGCCAGAGTATTCTACATAACAAAGTCCTCTACCCATCTCATTACCTGGTCTGGGAAGATTGCATCAACCAGCACTTAGGAGAAGCCATAGACAATTCTAGTTAGCTAAGACCCCCCGCCCCCTGGGAGTCTTGACAGCCAATAGGATACATTTCTTGCACAGCATTGGAAGTTAACAATTCTCCTGTCTTCTAGGAAAACAGCCCCCACCCTTTGTCAAGTAGGGCTATTAAAATAACTGGAGCCAGCTTACTTTTCACAACAAAGGAAGGAGAAAATTATAGGCATATGAGATACAAAGAAAAAACCCTACAGACTAGCTAGGATCCTTTCCCACAGAAATCAAATAGATGGCAAGCTATAAAAAAACTTGTGAAAAGCATACCAAAAGGCATGGCAGGAAGGGACCATGATAGCAAACAAGCAACTACAAAGGATCAGGACCATAAAACAAGATCCCAGGAAAAGATCCTAATCTCAAAGAGACAGGAATTCAACACACACAAATCAAAGTCTTCAAAGACTCGCACCTACAAATCAAAGAACCTGAAGTGTATAAAAGAGAGGTTTTCTTATTCACTTATTAGATTAATCCTAGGAACGCTGTGAGATTTCTTCCTACCTGCTTTCCTATTAATAAACTGATTCTCAACACAGCTGACCAAATCATTTTGCATTTCTCCCAGCCCGGAAATTTGAATCCACAAAAGGCAAGAACTTTGCCTATTCCTTAAAGGGCAAGATTTCTTTTTTCCATTCCTCAACAGGAACAGAGGGTATAAAACTAAGGGTCTCTCAGCATCTGGCCCTTCTTTTCCTTCACCCAACATCTTTGAAGCGTGTGATCATCCTTTTCACTTTGGAGCTCCAAGCCATGTGGTCCTGTCCACCATTAAACCATCTTTCCAAACAGCCTCCATGCTGTTTCCAGTATCTTTTTCCCCATTTGGAACTGAACTCAGAAGTTTAATTCTTCCAACAGAGTAAAGCAAAAGCCACTTAACAAATCTCTCACTTAGCAACATAAATCCTGGGTTCAATTGTCATAAGTAGAAGACTACCTGCAATGCAAAGCCACAACTGAAGTTGGTACACCAAAATAAACTAAGTTTCCCCCCCCCCCGCCCCCCATTTATAGAAAAAACCTTTCTTAGTGACCACCTAGAAGCCAAGAGGAACATAGAGTTTACGGTTCTGGAGATTTTTTGATAATGTGAGTGGTATTTCGCTTTTATAGATATAGAAAGAAGACATACACACACATAATATACATACACACACATATATATGCACATATAATATACATACACATATATGCACACATAATACACACACACACATATATATGCACACATAATATACATACACACACACATATATGCACATATATATCTGTGTGTCAGAGACCTGTAAAAAGGTTGCAAAGAAGGAATGCACAATGGCCACCTCCTTTCTCCAGGGTGTAGCTGCTCCCTCCCCAAAACACGCAACCTCCAGGAACAAGTTTAGACTTCATCCTCTTCCTACCTTCACCTATCCTGGCTTATTCTCCAAATGTAATGAACTGAGTTGCTGCCAGCAGGAGGATTGCTTGTTTCTTTTCAAGACGGAAACCTCAACAGCCCCAGGGTCCTCTTTATAAAAGGCGCAAGGGCTCCCTCCTAACGTCCCATTTTGATTTTTTCCCGCGTTCAGTTTCTCCCGCCTATCTGGGCAGACCCTTTAACAGATTTGCATTTCCCCGGATGCATTTGCAAAAGCACACTCAGAAACTATACTTAAAAGTCCATGAATATCGTATTCTAAATATTCCAAAGTAAGCCCCATCGTTTTCTCTCTTTTGGATAGGACCTAGTAGTCGCTCTATTTTTTATATTTATATGTATTTGTATTATACACACACACACACGCATATATAAAATGCATCAGCACATGTGTATGTATGTGTATGTATGTATATATATATATATATATATATTTATATATATAAAATATATATATATATACATATACACAGACACATATATATATATACATATATATACATACATATAGCTTTCTGTCGGTATGGTCTCTGGTGATGAGCCAAAAGACAGAAAAGAAAGCAGTATGCTTCCTCCCTTAATTGGGGCTTAACAGGATGTTGTAACACAAAGTGTATATATATTTTCTCTTTTGGATGGCCACTAATGGTCGCTTTATTTTTAATATTGCAATTTTTAATACATATATAATTTATATAACGTAGATTATATGTGTGTATGTATGTATGTGTACACACATACATACACACACACATAAAATCTATATAAATTATATATGTATTAAAAATTGCAATATTAAAACTAAAGCGACCATTAGTGGCCATCCAAAAGAGAAAATATATAAATTTCCATTTATACATACACATCTAAAATACTGCAATATCCCAATAATTGCACCTCGTAGTAGTAAAGCGCGAGAGGAAAACTCTACCTAGAAAGCGCTACGCCTGCAAACCGAGCGCTGCAAACAAACCCAGCGTGCTGCGGTTTCTCCCACAAGCCAGGATTTAAACAACCCAAACTCGGCACAACGCGTGACCTGCATCCATGCAGAATTTTTAGCCATCCCAGGCTTTTTTCCCCCGAGGGGGCATTTGCTCCGAATCATCCGCCCATCCCAAAAGGCAGGAGGGGGAAAAAAAAAATCCCAAAATGCAACAATAACGTTATTTAAGTTTCCCTTTACTGGCTTCTTAAATTAGCATCGGGCGCAGATTCGCAGTCCCGCCAAACAAACACTGCAAAGAGGCGCAATTGCCCGCGGCGAACAAAACAAAACAAAAACAAAAGCGAACTTCGCTCCGCGACAAACTTACCAAACCGCACCGGACCCAAGGAAAAGAATTGCTGAGCTCGCGCACGCGCAGAACGCGTCCTGGGAAAAAGGGGATCCCCGCGGGCCCCACCCACAACGCCGAGTAGTGCTGCGCCTGCGCCGTTCGGAGCGGGCACGTGCTTCGGCCCCACCCTCCGTCAGCAAGAGGTTACCGTTATTTTTTCCAGGGCGGGAAAAAAAAAGAGCGGCCGGCTGAGGAGAATCTTTTTTTCTTTTTTAAAAAAAAACACACACACACAAACGAAAAGAATAATGATTTGACTGTGGTAAAGCGGTATTGAGGAAAAGGGCCCGCAAGTAGAAAGCCCCTACCTGCCCAAGTGGGTGAAATGAGGCCTAGTAGATGGTTAGCAACTACACAGCCTATGGTTCCCAGCCAGAGGGAGCTGTGGAGGGTGGCTGTATTACTGGGCCCATGGTCTTAGGACGTCGTTGTTACTGTAGCTATATGTCAGGTATGATTGACTGGCTGGGCTCAAGGTAAGGAAAATTGGTTTTCAATGGGGGAACCAACGTTTCTCCCCTTGAGGACTCTCAAAAGTGATTTTTCAGAAGGCAACTACACTGTTGTTTTTTCCTAGAGGAAGAACATTGGTGAACCAAAGCAACCACTTCACAAGTGCCTGGCACAACATAGGAGATCAAACTCAATCAGGACAAGGTTCAGCGGTCTAGCTGCATTTGAAAGACAAAGGTCGTTCTTTTTGAAGGCAGCAAAGTCCATGTTTTGGATAGAGAGGATCATTGGTTTGAAAGAGGGATAAAAGAGGCCATTTATGTTAATATTGAGCAACTCCCTCACCCAATAGAGGGGCCGGGATAAAATACTACCTATCCAGTCTACAAATCATGGCAGCAGTTCCAAGAAAATTCCACAACCAATTGCACTCTAATTCTTCAGGTGAATCTGAATGCAAAGATAAAGCAGCACTAGCAATGGCACTTAGACTTATATACTGCTTCACGCTGCTTTACAGCCCTCTCTAAGCTATTTACAGAATCAGCATATTGCCCCCAACAACCTGGGTCCTCATTTTACCAACTTGGAAGGATGCAGAGGTCGGCTACACTTTCATTGACAAGGGGTTCTCTGGTTGTGAGCGCGCGGAAGGAATGGGTGTTAACCATGGCAAACATCTCAGAACGGACCTTCTCATAGAAGTGGGATTGTAAAGGTGAAAAGGCAGGTATGTACTATCAGTCTTGAAAACTTGTTAAATATAATTTTACAATAATGTTAGAGCTAGCAATTCTGGGTTTGCTTCTTCTCTGGATCACCACACACAGGTAACTATAAACTACAACTTCGATGTTTCTCAGCTCACCTTTGAAGAACACCACCATTCATCTAAGATAATTCCACCAAAAGGTTTTAATTTCCTCTTAAATGCAAAACTTAATACAACTTTTTCACAGTGTGGGATCCTGGGACAAGCAGAATAAAGCACCCAAAAACGAATGGAATGGCAACTTTTGGACATGAAAGACCCACGTTATCCAGTATGCTGCCTCTTGATGGTGAAATAACTCCTGTCCATGCCTGGATCATCGCATAAGTCCACAGGTACAACTCAAATGCAAATGAGACCTCTGATCAATAGAGTTTTTCATTTTTTTCTTATTCATCTATAGTAGCCCATCAAAGGAGGAAGTGACTCTGAACAACATACAATACAATAAACGAAATATATAAAATCATTATCATTAACAAATATTAAATACTTTTTAAAAACCTATAACATAGAAAGGAATAATAGAGGGGTGTTTAAACTGCTAGTATAACATTGGACAGTCAGGGTTGTCATTTGAAAACTATGTTTATATACATATACATATGTGTATATATGTGTGTGTTATTTAGGTTTCTTCGTGTATTTTCCCACGTAATATTTGTGCTTTTATTATAGCGAAGTTTCGGCAGAATCTCATCTGCCATCCTCAGGCTTGTGTAGTAGGTTCTTTTTAATTTTGGGTGTCAGGCTTGGCAGTCGTTTTTTGTTTGAATTTGGTGCTGGCTTTCTGTTATATTTGAATGGTCTTTTCCTCATCTTGATTGGCTGGGAGTCTAGGTGTGTTTTTATTGGTCTTCGAGTTGCTGTGTTTTTGATTGGTTGGCAACATTGTGTTTTGTGCACTGGGGTTTCTTAGTGCAGCTTGGTTTCTTGTAAATGGCCAATAATTATTTATTAGGAAGCTAGGTTTTATTTGGATAGCTGGCTGGGGCATGTTTGGGCTGGAGGTATTGGGGCGGTCTGTTTGTGTCCAGGTGTTTACCTGGATTGTGGTATAGAGATTTTTTTGTTGGTGATTGATAGTCTGGTGGAGTCATCACTTTTATTCATACTATTAGGTGTTTTATCAATTTCTATGGCTTCTCTGATGATTCTGTAGCCGGGGTTTTCTATAGCAGCTAGGGTTTTGGTGCCATTGATGTCGATGCTATGACTTGTGGCCTTCATATGTTGGACTAGTGAGGAAGCGTGTTTTTTATTGCATTCTTGTGTTCTTCAAGGCGGGTACTTATCCTTCTGTTGGTTTGTCCTATGTATGTGGCAGGACATGATGCACAGGGTACTTCATATATGCCTTGGTTTTCTAGGTCAATTTTATCTTTGGGGTTTCTTAGGATGGCTGCTATTTTTTGTTCGTTTTGAAAGCGGTCTTGATGTGATGCCTGTGTAGTATCTTGCTAATTTTGTCTGTTGTTTCTCTTATGTAGGGCAGGACAGCTGTTCCACAGGTTTGTTCATCTTTTGGGTCTCTATTGTGTTTCAGTATGTTTTTGTGGATCAGGTTCGTGATTTTATTTTTGTGGAAGCCATTAGCTACCAGTATTTTGGTCAGGGTGCATAGTTCAGTGTTTATGTGTTCTTTGTCTGCCAGGCGTTTGGTTCTGGTAATTAGTGTTTGGGCTACAGAATTTATTTGTGCTGGGTGGTGGTGGGATTGAGCATTTAGGTAGCGGTTGGCGTGTGTCTGTACACACCAGACTGGAGCCCAAAATTTATCTCGCTAAACAAAACAGTTCCTAAGTGGTTTTTCCCCATTTTATGACATTTTTTCCCACATTTTATAAGTGAACCACTACAGTTCTTAAGATACTAACACAGTTGTTAAGTGAATCTGGAATCTGGCTTGTCCCTTTACTTCACAAAAGGTGATCATGTGAACCCAAGACACCGCAACTATCATAAATATAAGTCAGTTGCAGGGCATCCAAGGGGATGATAATCAATAGTCATAAACAATAAGTCAATTTTTTCATTACCTCTTTAAGTTGGGAATATGAGTAAAGATATGTACTGTATACATATGTGAAATACAGAAACAGATAAAATATTTTTTTACAAAATGTTAAAGATCCAAAAAGAGAAAAGGGTGGAGTTTTTGGCCCCAGAGACACAGCCACAGGTGTAGTAAGTAAAGTAGAAACAGGCTGAGTGGCTGCAGCAGCAGTACACAAAGGAGGAAGGATGGGCCTGAGGGAATGCAAGGAAAGTGAGTGGTACTGTAGATTGCTTAAAGACAGCAGCAAGAAGCCTAAGTACCATCTACAGCCATATGTGATGACTCCCCACTTACACAGATACCTCTCCAAATGTCAATTTGGAGGAAGATAAAGCAGTTCCGATAACATGAGGGGAATTGGTCAATAGCTGCAAGCAGCCATCTCAGTGTGATTTGGCTAAAGCACAGATGCAGCAGGATAGCCCTAAGACTTAAGCTGTGGAAAGAATGCAGCTGCAACCGGTCAGTGACAAGGAAGAAGAACTGTCTATTGCACATGATCCAATACCACGTAGGGCAGATAAAAGGCTAAATTTCAGCCAGATTACATGTGAGGAAAGCACAGCAGACAGGTGGAGATGATGATGACAACAAGTTCATTAATTTCTCGGTATTCTTGCCTTGAACTTTGGAGTGTGTCTCTCCAGCTGTTGTCTTTCCCTTGCTTTTACCTGTGAATTTGTCTTTCTCTTGGAAATTACCTTTGTTATGGGAAGTTCCTTTTGCCTAATGGACTGGACTTGCATTGCCTTCATGACTAGCATTGGTTACATTTGAGTAGACTGTGAAATTTATTTGGTTCAGCTGGTGCTGACACAGGGAAATCCTGTGCAGTGTCAATACACATTCCAAAACCTTAATAAACATTACTTACTGTATTTTCCGGCGTATAAGACGACCGGGAGTTTAAGACGACCCCCGATTTTTGGTTGACTTCTTTTCGTTTCAAAAGTCGTCTTATACGCCGGAAAATACGGTACACATTTGATGTGTTTCCATCAGTGGCATAGCAAACAGATAGCACACCATACTACTCTGTTAATACCAGATATAATCTGATCTCATAAGCTAAGAAAGTTCAAGCCTGAGCGGCAGCCAAGGTCACAAAATGAGCCTGTGGGAATACAGTGAGACCCTGGAAAGAATTGCCTGCCAGGGCTTCAACAGGGGGCGCTGCAGGGTGTTTCAAGGCAGCGGCAAGCAGCTTGAGCACTGTTTACGGCCATACTACCCTGAACATGCCTAATCTCGGAAACTAAGCACGGTCAGGCCTCTTTAGTACATAGATGGGAGACCGCCTGGGAATACCGGGTGCTGTAGGCTTTTGCCCCCGGCTCTCTCCCCACCCCCAGCCTGTCGCCCCTGCCCTTTGCTGCCACTTTAACACTTTTGATGCCGCTCCCCCCTTCCCCCTCCCACGATCCTCTGTAGCCGTCCAAACAATCGAAGCTTAAAAGCTAAGTTCTTTGGGAAACGCAGGAGTGCTTGACTTACCATCCCAAATCAACCCTAAGTTTCCCTTTCTAAGCAAGCCGGTTGAGAAGTGAATTGCATCCCGTCCACGGCCATCCTTGACAGTGGTGAAGAAAATACCTGCCGTTGCTAAGTGAGTCACCTGTCGTTAAGCGAATGTGCAAGCCCCATTGACTTTGCCTGTCGGAAGCCCGTTGGAAAGATTACAGAGGACCATCGCACGATCCTGGGATGGTGTGATCTTCATCCAGACGTGCGTATACCTAGGTATACGTCCATCAATTCCGGAAAGCGAAAGTATGCTTTGGAAAAGTAAAACGTACCATAGCCAAAAGGAAAAAGTAAGAAATCCTCTAAAAAGGGAGAAAACGCTTAAGTCAAGTTTTGAATTCCAACCTCCTTCTGCCGTTCTGCGCCCGTGATCAAGGTCTGCTTGTCAGCTGGCGTTTTGTCTCTGCTGGTCCAGGGTGAAGATGGCCTGCCCCGCAGGGCAGAGTTTGGTGCTGGATTTTGCCTGCAGGATCCATCGGAATAGAGTCCCGGAGCGAGCAGCGGAGTGGCATGGTCAGAGTCCATGAGACGTCCAGGCTTGCTAGGTTGAGGAGAGATGAAAGGTGTCGTGGGAAGAGGTCGAGTGGCACAATCCCATACCCAGTCTGTGCGGTAGGGACAGTCTTGAGCGGCATGCAAAGGAGGCGGGATGGGCCTGTGTGAATGCAGTGAGACGCTGGGCCGTATTCCCTGCCAGGGCTTGAACAGGGGGTGCTGCGGGTTGCTTAAAGGCAGCGGCAAGCAGCTTGAGTGCCGTCTACGGCCATACTACCCTGAACACGCCCGATCTCGTCTGATCTCGGAAGCTAAGCAGGGTCAGGCCTGGTTAGTACTTGGATGGGAGACCGCCTGGGAATACCGGGTGCTGTAGGCTTTTGCCCCCGGCTCTCTCCCCACCCCCAGCCTGTCGCCCCTGCCCTTTGCTGCCACTTTAACACTTTTGATGCCGCTCCCCCCTTCCCCCTCCCACGATCCTCTGTAGCCGTCCAAACAATCGAAGCTTAAAAGCTAAGTTGTTTGGGAAACGCAGGAGTGCTTGACTTACCATCCCAATTCAACCCTAAGTTTCCCTTTCTAAGCAAGCCGGTTGAGAAGTGAATTGCATCCCGTCCACGGCCATCCTTGACAGTGGTGAAGAAAATACCTGCCGTTGCTAAGTGAGTCACCTGTCGTTAAGTGAATGTGCAAGCCCCATTGACTTTGCCTGTCGGAAGCCCGTTGGAAAGATTACAAAGGACCATCGCACGATCCTGGGATGGTGTGATCTTCATCCAGACGTGCGTATACCTAGGTATACGTCCATCAATTCCGGAAAGCGAAAGTATGCTTTGGAAAAGTAAAACGTACCATAGCCAAAAGGAAAAAGTAAGAAATCCTCTAAAAAGGGAGAAAACGCTTAAGTCAAGTTTTGAATTCCAACCTCCTTCTGCCGTTCTGCGCCCGTGATCAAGGTCTGCTTGTCAGCTGGCGTTTTGTCTCTGCTGGTCCAGGGTGAAGATGGCCTGCCCCGCAGGGCAGAGTGTTTGGTGCTGGATTTTGCCTGCAGGATCCATCGGAATAGAGTCCCGGAGCGAGCAGCGGAGTGGCATGGTCAGAGTCCATGAGACGTCCAGGCTTGCTAGGTTGAGGAGAGATGAAAGGTGTCGTGGGAAGAGGTCGAGTGGCACAATCCCATACCCAGTCTGTGCGGTAGGGACAGTCTTGAGCGGCATGCAAAGGAGGCGGGATGGGCCTGTGTGAATGCAGTGAGACGCTGGGCCGTATTCCCTGCCAGGGCTTGAACAGGGGGTGCTGCGGGTTGCTTAAAGGCAGCGGCAAGCAGCTTGAGTGCCGTCTACGGCCATACTACCCTGAACACGCCCGATCTCGTCTGATCTCGGAAGCTAAGCAGGGTCAGGCCTGGTTAGTACTTGGATGGGAGACCGCCTGGGAATACCGGGTGCTGTAGGCTTTTGCCCCCGGCTCTCTCCCCACCCCCAGCCTGTCGCCCCTGCCCTTTGCTGCCACTTTAACACTTTTGATGCCGCTCCCCCCTTCCCCCTCCCACGATCCTCTGTAGCCGTCCAAACAATCGAAGCTTAAAAGCTAAGTTGTTTGGGATACGCAGGAGTGCTTGACTTACCACCGCAATTCAGCCCTAAGTTTCCCTTCTAAGCAAGCCGGTTGAGAAGTGAATTGCATCCCGTCCACGGCCATCCTTGACACAGTGGTGAAGAAAATACCTGCCGTTGCTAAGTGAGTCACCTGTCGTTAAGCGAATGTGCAAGCCCCATTGACTTTGCCTGTCGGAAGCCCGTTGGAAAGATTACAAAGGACCATCGCACGATCCTGGGATGGTGTGATCTTCATCCAGACGTGCGTATACCTAGGTATACGTCCATCAATTCTGGAAAGCGAAAGTATGCTTTGGAAAAGTAAAACGTACTATAGCCAAAATTAAAAAGGAAGAAATCCTCTAAAAAGGGAGAAAACGCTTAAGTCAAGGTTTGAATTCCAATCTCCTTCTGCCAGTCTGCGCCCGTGATCAAGGTCTACTTGTCAGCTGGCGTTTTGTCTCTGCTGGTCCAGGGTGAGGGTGGCCTGCCCCGCAGGGCAGAGTGTTTGGTGCTGGATTTTGCCTGCAGGATCCATCGGAATAGAGTCCCGGAGCGAGCAGCGGAGTGGCATGGTCAGAGTCCATGAGACGTCCAGGCTTGCTAGGTTGAGGAGAGATGAAAGGTGTCGTGGGAAGAGGTCGAGTGGCACAATCCCATACCCAGTCTGTGCGGTAGGGACAGTCTTGAGCGGCATGCAAAGGAGGCGGGATGGGCCTGTGTGAATGCAGTGAGACGCTGGGCCGTATTCCCTGCCAGGGCTTGAACAGGGGGTGCTGCGGGTTGCTTAAAGGCAGCGGCAAGCAGCTTGAGTGCCGTCTACGGCCATACTACCCTGAACACGCCCGATCTCGTCTGATCTCGGAAGCTAAGCAGGGTCAGGCCTGGTTAGTACTTGGATGGGAGACCGCCTGGGAATACCGGGTGCTGTAGGCTTTTGCCCCCGGCTCTCTCCCCACCCCCAGCCTGTCGCCCCTGCCCTTTGCTGCCACTTTAACACTTTTGATGCCGCTCCCCCCTTCCCCCTCCCACGATCCTCTGTAGCCGTCCAAACAATCGAAGCTTAAAAGCTAAGTTGTTTGGGATACGCAGGAGTGCTTGACTTACCACCGCAATTCAGCCCTAAGTTTCCCTTTCTAAGCAAGCCGGTTGAGAAGTGAATTGCATCCCGTCCACGGCCATCCTTGACACAGTGGTGAAGAAAATACCTGCCGTTGCTAAGTGAGTCACCTGTCGTTAAGCGAATGTGCAAGCCCCATTGACTTTGCCTGTCGGAAGCCCGTTGGAAAGATTACAAAGGACCATCGCACGATCCTGGGATGGTGTGATCTTCATCCAGACGTGCGTATACCTAGGTATACGTCCATGAATTCCGGAAAGCGAAAGTATGCTTTGGAAAAGTAAAACGTACTATAGCAAAAATAAAAAAGTAAGAAATGCTGTAAAAAGGGAGAAAATGCTTAAGTCAAGGTTTGAATTCCAATCTCCTTCTGCCAGTCTGCGCCCGTGATCAAGGTCTACTTGTCAGCTGGCGTTTTGTCTCTGCTGGTCCAGGGTGAAGATGGCCTGCCCCGCAGGGCAGAGTGTTTGGTGCTGGATTTTGCCTGCAGGATCCATCGGAATAGAGTCCCGGAGCGAGCAGCGGAGTGGCATGGTCAGAGTCCATGAGACGTCCAGGCTTGCTAGGTTGAGGAGAGATGAAAGGTGTCGTGGGAAGAGGTCGAGTGGCACAATCCCATACCCAGTCTGTGCGGTAGGGACAGTCTTGAGCGGCATGCAAAGGAGGCGGGATGGGCCTGTGTGAATGCAGTGAGACGCTGGGCCGTATTCCCTGCCAGGGCTTGAACAGGGGGTGCTGCGGGTTGCTTAAAGGCAGCGGCAAGCAGCTTGAGTGCCGTCTACGGCCATACTACCCTGAACACGCCCGATCTCGTCTGATCTCGGAAGCTAAGCAGGGTCAGGCCTGGTTAGTACTTGGATGGGAGACCGCCTGGGAATACCGGGTGCTGTAGGCTTTTGCCCCCGGCTCTCTCCCCACCCCCAGCCTGTCGCCCCTGCCCTTTGCTGCCACTTTAACACTTTTGATGCCGCTCCCCCCTTCCCCCTCCCACGATCCTCTGTAGCCGTCCAAACAATCGAAGCTTAAAAGCTAAGTTGTTTGGGATACGCAGGAGTGCTTGACTTACCACCGCAATTCAGACCCTAAGTTTCCCTTTCTAAGCAAGCCGGTTGAGAAGTGAATTGCATCCCGTCCACGGCCATCCTTGACACAGTGGTGAAGAAAATACCTGCCGTTGCTAAGTGAGTCACCTGTCGTTAAGCGAATGTGCAAGCCCCATTGACTTTGCCTGTCGGAAGCCCGTTGGAAAGATTACAAAGGACCATCGCACGATCCTGGGATGGTGTGATCTTCATGCAGACGTGCGTATACCTAGGTATACGTCCATGAATTCCGGAAAGCGAAAGTATGCTTTGGAAAAGTAAAACGTACCATAGCCAAAAGGAAAAAGTAAGAAATGCCTGCTAAAAAGGGAGAAAACGCTTAAGTCAAGGTTTGAATTCCAACCTCCTTCTGCCGGTCTGCGCCCGTGATCAAGGTCTGCTTGTCAGCTGGCGTTTTGTCTCTGCTGGTCCAGGGTGAAGATGGCCTGCCCCGCAGGGCAGAGTGTTTGGTGCTGGATTTTGCCTGCAGGATCCATCGGAATAGAGTCCCGGAGCGAGCAGCGGAGTGGCATGGTCAGAGTCCATGAGACGTCCAGGCTTGCTAGGTTGAGGAGAGATGAAAGGTGTCGTGGGAAGAGGTCGAGTGGCACAATCCCATACCCAGTCTGTGCGGTAGGGACAGTCTTGAGCGGCATGCAAAGGAGGCGGGATGGGCCTGTGTGAATGCAGTGAGACGCTGGGCCGTATTCCCTGCCAGGGCTTGAACAGGGGGTGCTGCGGGTTGCTTAAAGGCAGCGGCAAGCAGCTTGAGTGCCGTCTACGGCCATACTACCCTGAACACGCCCGATCTCGTCTGATCTCGGAAGCTAAGCAGGGTCAGGCCTGGTTAGTACTTGGATGGGAGACCGCCTGGGAATACCGGGTGCTGTAGGCTTTTGCCCCCGGCTCTCTCCCCACCCCCAGCCTGTCGCCCCTGCCCTTTGCTGCCACTTTATTTATTTTTTTAGTCAATTACTTACAAGATAATAGGTATAAGTAAAAACATAGTTATGAATACATGGATACATATAAGAAAATTAAAAATGAAAAACAATAGTACATGGACGGTAGGCACGTTGGCACACTTATGCACGCTTATGCATTTTTGGTGCCACTTGCAGCCTTGGGAACAGAATGCAACTCTGCTTTTCCCAGCCCTTCCCTCTCCCACAATCTTCGATAGCTGGGTAATGTAGGTTTTTGCCCCTCATCCTCACTCAACCGCAGCTCTCTCCCCATCCCAGCGTGACCCATTTGTCTCTTTGTCCTTTTTCCGTCTCCTCATGTACACTGGTTTTTGCCTTCTCTTTGCTTGTACTATTAAGGGTTTTGGTGCCTCTTGCTTTGGTGCCTTGTGAAGAGGATTAAGTCCTATTTTTTGTTGTCATAATTATATCCCTGCTTTATTTTCGTAAATAACTCAAAGCCTTGATCCTATCTAATCTTATTTCCTTCTGTTATTCTCACAACCTTGTAATGTTGTGTTGAAAGAAAATGACTGTCCAATGTCATATTTACAGAATATTGTTTTCCTTCAGTGGGACAATGCTACTATTCGGATTATTTTCTCACTTAAATGCTACAAGACTCTCATTTGATACTTAAAGCAATATCACAGCAGTCAATATTATGTCTGTAAATGTTCTCAGTGAACCCAGTCGTGGTTTTCCCAAAGGTGCTTTTTAAAAGGCAACTGGACTTTTTTCCTGTCATCTTTGAAGATGTTTTGCTTTTCATTCGAGAAGCTTCTTCAGTTCAAAAAGAATAGAGAAAACAAGAAAAAACAAAGAAAGTCTAGTTGCCTTTGGAAAAACAGCTTTCAGACAGCAAGTCATGTATTTCCAGTAGTACCTCTTATTTCCTTTGGGTAGTCTGTGGATTAACAGATCCTTGTCATTTTGCACCTACTACTGTTTAATATTTCTATGCAAAATTAAGAGTTGCTAGAGCAACTTCAAAACATCTGTGTATTAAAAATCCACAGAGAACACCCATGCCCTGCTTTTGGAAAGGCCATGTCTTGTTTTATCAACATATACAATTCCAGATTTGGCCTCAAAATGTTTGAGAAAGTAGAATGCTGATATTTTGTGCGATAAAACGTTGCTCTATATTTTGGATCGCGATCCCGTGGAATTTGCGTTTTCTCAATATAAATGAAGAGGAATAAAGTGTTTTGATTTGCAAAAGTGAGATAGATGTTTAGTGAGTCTTCGCCCCATTTTATGACTTTATTTTTTGCCAGTTGTTAAGTGAATGGCTGCAATTGTTAGTAACGCAGTTGTTAAATATGAAAGTTGCTTCCCCAATGATTTTTGCTTGTCGGAAATTCGCAAAAGTGATCATCTGACCCTGGAACACAGCAACAGTCTTAAAATACATGCCAGTTGCCAAGCATCCAAATTTTAATCCCATGACCACGGGGATGATGCAATGGTCATATGATAGGTCACATTTTTCAATCCTTTTGTAACTTTGGTCACTAAACAAATGGTTGTAAGCCAAGGACTATCTGTAATTCTGAGCTGAGAGAGAACATCTGGCCCAAAGTTGCCTTAAAAAAGCTAGAATTCACAATCTCCTGGTTTCTAGGCCAGCACCTTCATCACTAGGTTCACAAGTATAATATGGAATTTGGCCTAGAGCTATAGTGTAATCCAGTGGGAGGATTCAAAAATTGTTTATTACCAATTCTGTGGGTGTGGCTTGGTGGGCATACTGTGGCTTGGTGGGCATGGCAGGGGAAGGTTACTGCAAAATCCCCATTCCCTCCCCACCCCACTAACCTGCTTTCCAGCTCCGTTCTCCTGTGCAGGGCAACAAAAAAAGAAAAGAGCCAGCCGATCAGCTGGGACTCGGGAGGCAGAGAATAGATGGGGCGGGGCCAGTCAGAGGTGGCATTTGACGGTTCTCTGAACTACTCAAAATTTCCGCTACTGGTTCTCCAGGACTGGTCAGAACCTGCTGAATACCCACCTCTGGTGTAATCTAATGGCTGCTCAAAGGCATTTTTTCCTCAACAGTGGCTGATACTTCCCTGAAATCTGATACATTTTTATATGGCTTTCTCTCTACAGCCAGGGCTTTTAAGTGTCTTGGTAACTTTATCAGATTCTGATTTTTTTTTTATGCTTTTGATTGCATTCTATGTTTTGTAAGATGATTTCAATGCGCTACTGAACAAGATACGGGATAATAGCAACAATAACAGCCCACACAAATATGTCACATGCCCACATTTACAAGGAAAGGAGAAATCAAGATAACCCCAAATCCCCAGGGATGTAAACTATCCTGAGAAACGAGAACTGGTGGTTAACCTTGTCCATATAGAGTCCAATCTCAACTATAGAATAAGAGAAAAACAGAGTCGGAAGGGACCTTAGAGGTCCAACACCCTTCCTGAAGCAGGAGACTCTATACCATTTCTGACAGGTGGCTGTCCAGTCTCTTCTTGAAAACTCCCAGTGATGTTTGTTAAGTGAGTTTTGCTATTTTCTGACTTTTCTTGCCACAGTTGTTAAGTGAATCATTGCAGTTGTTAAGCTTGTAACACGGTTGTTGAGCAAACCTGGCTTGCCCATTGATTTTGCTTGTCAGAAGGTCGCAAAAGGGGATCATGTGACCCCAGGACACTGCGACCCTCATAAATACAAGTCAGATAACAGATAATCAGAGTTGGAAGGGACCTTATAGATCATCTAGCCCAAGCGGGAGACCCTACACCATTTCTGACAAATGGCAGTCCAATCTCTTCTTGAAGGTCTCAAGTGATGATGCTCCCACAACTTCCGAGGGCAACTTCTGTTTCATGGGTTGATTGTTCTCCCTGTCAGAGAAAGTTTCTCCTTATTTCCAGGTTGAATCTCTCCTTGTTCAGTTTCCATCCATTATTCCTTGTCCAGCCTTTAGAAAATAGATTGACCCCTCCCTCTCTATGGCAGCCCCTCAAAAATTGGAAGACTGCTATTATGTCTCCCCTTGGTCAGTTGTCAAGCGTCTGAATTTTGATCACGGCGCGATGCTGCAACAGTTATATGGGTGAAAAATAGTCATAAGTCACTTTTCAGTGGGATTGTAACTTGAAATGGTCACTAAACAAATAGTTGTAAATTGAGGGCTGCCTGTACAGGCAGCTGCACAAGTCCAGCTTGCAGAAGACAGTAGCAGTGGTTTGTTTTCCTCAATAAAAAGTATGCTATTCTTGTGATATACCTCTTGGTTTTGTTGATGCTGGCAACTTTGCTCTTGGCTTGGTCCCAGGATTGGAGTCAGGATGTAGGAAAGTGCCTGGAGTGACCAAGATAAGGAATGGGAGGGGTTGAAGTTTCAGCACTGGATGCATCATTGTTTTAAGCAGGTCCACTCTATTTTGGCTGCAAACATCCAGCCAAGCTTCAGGTGACAGCTAAACATGCCGTTTTTCTATACTGTCTTGTGTTTGTGCAGATGTTTTGCAACCCAAATAGGTCTGGTTAGGAAGGCCCACTCTTACCCAGGTGGGACAGAAGCTTTAGTGTTTAGCTCACCATTCAAGGAGAGGAAGCCTGAAGGGAAAAAAAAACGGAATGTAATTCTACTAGGAAGTAGATTATTAAACAGCTATACAGATACTATACTTAGCACAGGGTGTGGGGTCTGTCTGTCTGTCTGTCTATCTGTCATATCTATCATCTATGTCTGTCTATCATCTGTCTGTCTATCATCTATCTCTGTCTCTCTATGTCTGTCTATATGTCTATCAATCATTTATATCTTCTATCTATCTCTATCATCTATATCAAGGGTCTTCAAACTTGGCAAGTTTAAGACTTGTGGACTTCAACTCCCAGAATTTCTGAGCTAACATGACTGGAGGAGGAATTCTGGGAGTTGAAGTCCACAAGCCTTAAAGCTGTCAAGTTTGAAGACCCCTGATCTATATCTTCTGTCATCTATCATTATATCTTCTATCTATCATCTATCTATTCACATACATACATACATACATACATACATACATACATGCTGATACTCATCATCTTGAGTAAAATAATTTGAACCAATAGATGTGCATGAAGAATTACCCTGTAAGGATGGGAAACCATTTTATTGTTATTGCAAGACTCCGACTTCTGACTGCAATTGCAAGTTGCCCGTGTTTAAACTGAGCTGTCTACTAAGGAGTAAAATGATCAACATGGTAAGGAATCAGAGGAGTCTTGGCTATAAAGTTGAAAATAAGGTTCCTGTTTTCATTTCCTCTTTGGATAAAGAAGAACGTTTGGTATGCAGTGCCTGCAGTTACTTAGATCTCTCCTTTTAACGTTTTGGACTTTTCTCCAGTTCCAAGACCTATTGCTAGCTGCTATTTCTTGAGTTAGCCGAAACTACACTGGAAAGTTGCACGTAAATCAACTTTGCATTTTTTGAACAAAACAGCATGGACGATTCCAGACACAAGGTCTACCTTACTTGGAGGTAACATTGGGCTTTGGGCCCAAATTGTGGACAGGTAGTCCTTGACTTACAACAGTTTGTTTAGTGACTGTTCAAAGTTACAACTGCACTGAAAAATGTGACTTATGACTGCTTTTCACACGACCGTTGCAGCATCCCTGTGGTCATGTGATTAATTGATTCATATTTATGACACTTGCAGTGCTCTGGGATCACACAATCCCCTTTTGCGACTTCCTGACAAGCAAATTCATAAAAGCCAGATTCACTTAACAACTGCAGTGACTCACTTAACAAATGTGACAAGAAAGTGGGGCCAAACTCACTTAACAAATGCCTCGCTTGGCTACCGAAATTTTGGGCTCAATTGTGGTCATAAGTTGAGGACTACCTGTAATTTGGAGGTGGGGGGAGTTTCTCTGTAGTCCAGATGCCTTTCAGAGACTTCCTTCCTGTTTCCGTGCCTAATTCTGACAGGTGTACTTCATCATCTGGATAATGCCTCCTTCTCTCTGTTAGCAGAGTTATTCAGATGTCCTGGCCCTTTAACTGGGATCTGCTTGGACCTGCTCAGTTTCTTTTCTTCTGGCAGAGAGGAAGCAGAGCTATAGTGCTACAGCACTGAGGAAGCCAGTACCGAAGAGAGTCTGCAGCAGAGAGGGTGTGAGTGTATGGGCGAGCAAATGCACAAAGAAGTGGGAAACCTGCCAGTTTTCCCCTTGAAAGGGAAAAGACAGAAGAAGGGAGCTCGCAAAATTCTGCTCACTATTGATGACAGGAGTGGACCCCAAAGTAGCAGGATGCTCAAGCCATATTTATTCATCTAAAAATCAAGCTGGTTAAGACTGCAGATTGTGTGACATTCTCCAGGTAAGCCTTTTAAATGTCAGTTCAGTTGGCTAACTTTGAAGACAGTAAATGAGTGGTAGAAGTAAGTGGGTCTGGATTGCTTATGAAGAGAGACAAAGTACTGGGATCCTGGATCTTTTTGGATAGCCTCCTATGGATGGGATATTCCTGGGCAAAACTCTGAGTAATGAATAACTTATTCTTTTCAAAAGAATAAGCTTAATAAAGCTTAATTGCTAGACAGAGACTCATAATACAGATGTGATCCATATTTTTTTGAACAGAAGAAGGACATGACCTATATACTTGGGTATATCAGGAAATAGTCCTGCTGCTGCATCATAGATAGACCCGTAGTTATGTATTGCACATCTACTGTATTAATTATTTACTGTACTACAATGTCCCACAAAATGTTTCTGAGCCTCTCTTATAAAAATCCCCAGCTTGGAGGCACATGAGACTGGACAACCAACTGTTTCCAGAGAGAAATAAAAAGAGATATGGACAAGAGGCCTTCAGATGCTCCAGTCTATTGAGTTTGAGGGCTCAGATTGCCTTGGTAATTCATCAACTGTCCTAAATTTTAATCTAGGATTGTTTCCACGGTGGACTTTTACTTCACCAATTCAGGTGAAAGGAATCCATCTTTACAGTCCATTCACTTGAATTGCTGAAGGCATCAGAAATCAAGATAACTTTAGTTGGTATTCATTTTGGTTTGCGGATTGCACATGCGTCAGATGATCTAAATTCTATATTTTTTTTTCCTTGTTACATTTATATTCCACCTTACCCCCTCTAAGCGCTCATCCTGATGTACATGGCATTCCCTTCTCTCTTTTCCCCCATGATAACCCTGTGGAATAGATTGGAAATTAAGGGTGCGTGTGAAACTGGATTTTCATGATTTTAGCCTTAACCACTACACCATACTGGAGATACTGTCTAAATGGAACATCTGAGAACAAATGAGAAACCCTATTTTAATGTCTTATTTCATTCTGGCAACTATTTAAATCATCAGGCCCAATTTATCAGACTTCTGCCAGTATTAAAATGTGATTGATGTAATCACAAAAAAGTTTTAAGAAGGAAGATAAATTGCACGCCTGGAGTGAAAGTTATCAAAATACAGTTGGTGAAATTTCTCAGATCATCTGGATTTAGTGCAATTACTACAGTATCTCCCAGTCCTGGAACAAAATCTCTTCTGTTTTTTCTCCCTTTGGCTCATCGTTCCCAGTTTATGTTGAAAGGTTTCCAAGCATTAATATACACATTCAAGGATGCATCTGCAAATGCTGATCTCCTGCCCATCAGATTTCTATCTTTGTCTTTGCTACTTTTGTCTGGGCAAGTTCATAATATTACAAATCATTTGGAAGCCAGAAAAGAAATCCAAGATGCTTGAGAAATTTATGTTTTGGGAGATGCAGGTAGTCCCTGACTTACAACCATGGGTTTAGTGACCATTTGACATTATAGTGGCACTGGAAAAAAAAGTGACTTAAGGCTGTTTTTCATGCTTACAACACTTGCAGCATCCCCATGGTCATGTGATCAAAATTTGGACACTTGGCACCCGGCCATGTATTTCTGACAATAGTACTGTCCCAAGGTTGTGAGATCACCATCTGTGTCTTTCCCAGCCAGCTTCTGACAAGCAAAGTCAGTGGGGGAAAGCCAGATTTGCTTAACGACTGCATGGCTCACTTAACAACTGCAGTGATTCGCTTAACAATGGGGGAAAACGGGGAAAATAGGGTCCAATTCACTTAACTGCCTTGCTTAGCAGTGCAAATTTTAAGCTCAGCTATGGTCATAAATGGAAAAGTACTTCAACAGTAAGCCTGAGGGGTCTTAGGCAAGACAAAATGTAAGATCCTCTGGCTGCATACTTCATTCATGTTGCATGAGTTGTTTTCCTAGTAGCAACCAGGTTAACAGCCTGTCATTTAAGAAAACACTCAGCCAGAAGAGTTACTGCATGAAATATCAAGCAGAGATTTCCTCTGTTGTGCCAGGGAAATACATGGGTGAATGTTGCAAAGAAACACATTTTGGCTAACCTTTGGAAAACCTTTTTACCAGTAAGAATTGTTCAACAGTGGAGCAGGTTAACTCTGGGGATAGTGAGCTCTCCTTTAATTGAGCCTTTCAGTATTTGGAGCTCTTGCCTCACAATCAGGAGGCTGTAAGTTCGATCCTAGGTAGAGGCTAATATTTGGAATAGACTCTGCTGCTCCAGCAGGGGGTTGGACTAGATGACCTCCAAGGTCCCTTCCGACTCTGTTGTTCTATGTTCTTGTTCTATCTATAGGAACAAGTCCATGAAATTGTTAGGAGCCAGGATGGATACAACGCTATAGAGCACTGCATGCCAGAACAACTAGACACAAAGAGAGTTTTTTCCTGAACGCCATCAGTCTGCTAAATAAATAATTCCCTCAACACTGTCCAACTATTTACTAAGTCTGCACTACTATTACTATTAAATCTTCTCATCACTCATCACCCATCCCCTCCCTGTGACTGTATGACTGTAACTTTGTCGCTTGTATCCTTACAATTTATATTGACTGTTTCCTAGTATGATTTGATTGCTGATTGTACCCTATGACTATCATTAAATGTTGTACCTTTTGAATCTTGATGAATGCATCTTTTCTTTTATGTATACTGAGAGCATTTACACTAAGACAAATTCCTTGTGTGTCCAATCACACTTGGCCAATAAAGTATTATAATCTAATCTAATTTGTTGGAAACTCTTAAGCAAAGTTCTTTGCACCGGAGAAACCAGTATAGAGTCTGTACAAGTAGGCCTTGACTTAACGACCACAATTGTGCCCAAAGTTTCTGTTGTTAAGTGAGACATTTGTTAAGGGAGCTTTGCTCCATTTTACAAACTATCTTGCCAGAGTTTTTAAGTGAATCGCTGGAGCTGTTAAGTTAGTAACTCAGCTGTTACGGTAAGTGAAAGCAGCTTCCCCATTGATTTTGCTTGTCTGGAGGTCACAAAAGCTGATCACATAACCCCAGGACACCATAACCGTCATAAATACGAGTCGGTTGCCAAGAGTCTGAATTTCAATCATGGGACCTTGGGGATACTGCGACGGTTGTAAGTATGAAAAATGGTCATAAGTCACTTTTTTCAGTGCTGTTGTAAATTTGAATGGTCACTAAACGAATTATAAGAGGAGTACCTGTTTTGAGGAAATGGACTGGATGAGGTGACTTCCAAGATGCTCCCAGCTCCCTAATTTTGTCCTTTATTTCACTTCTCTGGAATAAAAGGGGCAAATTCACCTAAAATGTTGAAATCGCACCATCTGTATTCTTTTCTTACTCTTGGATCCTCCTGGTTTCATGCTAATGGTAGTTTCATTTCTGTTAGAATGTTTGCCCAGCTAAATTGGAAAAAATAGTACAATTTTAAAAATCCTATCAAACATTTGTGAGCAGCATTTGGTAGCAGCATTTGGTAGCAGCAGCAAATGTGTTGTTTTTAATTTTTAATAAAAGGAAAGGTTGATATATAAGGGGGGAAATGCTTCTGCGGTCTTCCTATAATTTTAAAAAGTGACAGGGTCATGAGAGAAAAAAGGTTTCAGGAACACTTCTGTATAACCTAAACCAGTGTTTTTGCAATCCTGACAACTTTAAGGTGGGTGGACTTCAACTCCCAGAATTCCCCAGCTAAGCAGTGCTGACTGAGGAATTCTGGGAGTTGAAGTCCATGATTGTTCTGTCCCTAAGGAGTTGAAGATTTCATTCTTACATCACTTTCTCCCTCTTGTTGGGCAAGAGGAAGTACTACCACCTGTCCTTTACTTTTGTCATGGATATCTGGTTTCAAATTAACCTCCTTGTTGCTTTCAATAATGTAGCACTTTTCATTTTTTTAATATAATTTTTACTGGAGAATTTTTAACAAGATAAAAATAATGCACATATTACAAAAGAAACAAAGAACTCAAGAAATGGCAAATTGGTAAGAAAGGAAATAGAAAAGGAAAAAAATATAAAGAAGTGACTTCTGATCTTTTGGACAGCATTTATAAATGTATTTTATATTTTACTAGTTCACTCTAAGTGTTCTATCATAACTTCCTCCTTTTTTCAGCAAAAAGTACAGAAGGGGCTTCCATTAAAACAGATTAATATAGTTGTTAATCTTTCTCTACTCAAACAAGTTAATTTTGCCATCTCTCCTATTTCCGTCTTCTTCTCCAGCCATTCTTACATTGTGGGTGTTTCTGAGTCTATTTTTATGCATAGAGTTAGTCTTGGTAATTAGAAAAGATTGCTGGCAGGGGTAATAATATAAAAAAATGATCCTCCGCAGCTTTTCTAATTGATTACTTGCAAAAAAAAATTAGAAAAGTGAGGAGATTTGAGGAAACTGATAATGTTGATGAATACATTGATAAACAATGTTAATTGTCTTTGAGACACAGCGAGAAAGGTTTTCAGAAAAATGTCGCCTGCCTTCGGTGTACACACACACCGTTGTGTTCAGACTCTTCACTTTAACTGGATAGGTGAAAGAGAATCTTTGAAAACGTGGAGATCGGGAGCCTTAACAACATGAATAAAACTGCAGGGCGCTCTATTCTCCGTGACTGATAAGCGAAAGGAAAATCACCAGGATGAAAATCTGTGGGTTTGCATTTATTCATTATAAACGGCCTCCCAGCTGCCTACATAAAACATATCAAGACCAGATGGGCCTTGTTTACCTTGAAAAGATAAAGGTAAAGGGTAGCGATGATTAAATCACATGAAAGGAGCCTGTGGAAGTTTCCTGATAAGCCTTTGGTCAACAATTCATTGAAGTTGTAGCTAGTAAGTGTCATGGCAATTAACGGGTATGTTTAATTGGATGTTTAAAGCAGAGGCTCCTAAGATTGCCCAAAGCTTTGGGACTAGACTCTGGAAAAAGCAGTGAGAAGAGCAACAAAGATGATGAGGGGACTGGAGGCTAAAACATATGAAGAATGGTTGCAGCAGGAATTGGGTATGTCTAGTCTAGAGAAAAGAAGGACTAGTGGAGATATGATAGCTGCCTTCCAATATTTAAGGGACTGCCATAAAGAAGAGGAAGTCAAGCTATTCTCCAAAACTCTTGAAGGCAAGACAATAAAGCAATGGAAAGAAACTAACCAAGGAGAGAAATAATCTAGAACTAAGAAATTTTCTGATAGTAAGATATGCTTACAGTGACTTCCCGGCGTATCTGAAGTCTGATTTGTAACATAGGAATGATGAGGCAGCTGAATGTTTTAACTTTCCCAAATAAGCTTAGTTCAAACCACTTTGTGGATGTTGGTTTACGTTTGGGCAAGATGTTCATGGTGAATCATTTGGGCTCTTGTTTTTCCTCAATTCCCCCACCCCACAAGGACCACATTTTCAGTGCTGTTCATCAGAAAAGGAAAGGTGGATGAGCCAGCATTGCTGCTCCTTTTAACACTAATCTTGTTAGATTAAAAATGGGCTCCCCCCCGCCCCCCTGTCTGCCAGAGTCCCCATTTTGATTAAGAAGCACTCGGCTCATATAGAGAGGAATGGAAACGGCCTCTGTGATCAATCTAGGTCTACTTCCAGTTGGAGTGATTCCAAGCACTTAAAAAGATTCCTCCATAAGGGAAATTGCAGTTGACTGCTTTGCACTCTATTGAATATAAACTCACCTTTTCCTCTATATTCACCCATTTCCCATTCCATAATGTTTTACCGGTATGGATGCAGAAAGATCCTGGACAGAGGAACTGCCTTCAAAGTTGTGTGACAGGCAGTTGGCAGCCTTGTAGGAAATTGGACAAGCTTCTCTCATAACTTGCATCTCGATTGTCCAGGACAGAGATTGAACAACATTATTCTCACCCACTAGATGCCGACTGGTAAGGAACAAGATCACAAGTCAGAATGATCATAGCTTTCTTCATAGGCATTTTGCCTGAATTTATTGGATTCAATTCCTTACACACACACACACACACACACACATCATTTTGAGTTCAATCGTGACTAAGTCAAGGACTACCTGTAGTTAATAGTCAGAGGTGGGATTCTACCAGTTCGCACCTACTTGCTAGAACCGGTTGTTAACATTCTAAGCAGTTCAGAGAACCGGTTGTTAGAAGAAATTACTGGCCTAATCCTGTAAGGAAGGCAGGAAGGAAACATTCTGGTGTTGCTTACAGGAACTGCCTCTCCATTAAACATATTCTTGGCAGGACTAGACTTCCTGTCTCAGGAACCTCTCTGGAGTTTTTTCCCCTCCTTTGCTGGTACTTTGCTTGTGTGGAGTGACCAAAGTTACAATGGCACTGAAAAAAATGACTTATGACCATTTTTCACACTTACGACTGTTGCAGCATCCCCACAGTCATGAGAGGCCAGGCGAGGAGATGCATGACTTGATGTGAGTGATATTGAGTTGGCCACGCCCAGCCAATAACATAACCACCAAGCCACTTCCACCCAATCACATGACCACCACGCTATGCCTACCAACTAAGCCACGCCCACAGAACCAGCTGTTAAAATTTTTGAATCCCACCTCTGTTCATAGTTAGAAGTTTTGGGTAGGTGTGACTGGACTAGCATGATGATCGAGGTGAAAGGAATTCAAAATTTCAGCCCCAGCCACCTCACAGGTTGTTTTTGTGGAGAAAATAGGAGCAGAAAGGCATGGGAGATATGGCTCATCACCTTGAGTTATTTGTAAAAATAATAAGAGGTGGAATACAAATAATCTGTTTTTCAAATTTACCTTCTGAGAAGCAGCATTAACTTGCATATAGTTTTATGAAACAATTCCCATTTCAGACGATGAATGGCTCATTTAAAGGTTGCAAGCTTAGTCATAACTCCTTTAACTTTTCTTTTGTATCAGACACTCCCTTTTTAAATATTTTATGGGAGAAAGTATGGGTGTTGCCTCAAATCTTCTAAAGTTTCACAATGAGAGAGCACTATAATAGAATATGTCAGATTTCGATTTCTATCACCTTCAATGAAAATTGGCTGTTGATGACTAGGGAAAGCTGCTCTGCTTATAACCAGAGCCTTATCATAGCAGTTCTCCTAATCAGTTGCAGCTAGTTGGAGTTTACCCTACAGAGAGAAAAAACATCTTTGCACGGCTCAGGATAGACTAGCAGGTTTGCACAATATCTCTGTTTGTTTTTCCATGCCATCTCTCACAAGAACAACAGCTGGCCGAGACCTCTCAAACTGCCCCTCGGGCTACAGGTACAAGGTGGAGTCAAGGTCACCTGGAAACAAAGAATTATTTTCGGAATATGGATCATCTTCTAGTTCGTTTGATCTGTCAGTGGGGCTCAGCAACTCCGAGGGATTGAAATCACAGAGGTTGCTTGGTTTCCTAGGACAGCATCACCTGTTCCAATTCCATAAGCCACCCACCTGGGTCACCTGGGTGATTTAGCCAGACTTGTAGAGAGAGGGGGAGGGTGGGGGGGAGAGAGATGTTAGCATAGCAAGGAACTAGGATATTAAAAGATACCAGAATAACAAGAGTTAAAAGGGACATTGGAGGTCTTCTAGACCAACTCCATGCTCAAGCAGGAACCCCTGTTCCGTTTCTGATAAATGCTTGTCCAACCTCTTCTTAAAAACCTCCAGTGTGGGAGCATCCACAGTTTCTGGAGTCAAGTTGTTCCACCAACTGTTAGGAAATTTCTCCTTAGTTCTAGGTTGGTTTTCTCTTTGATTAGTTTCCACCCATTGCTTCTTGTTCTGCCATCAGGTGCTTTGGAGAATAGTCCCAAAGGTGTTTTTTTCAGGTGGCAACAGGACTTGGTTTTTTTCTTTTGAAAAAATTGTAACCTCCAAGCACTTGCACCAGTGGTGGGATTCAAATTTTTTTATTATCAGATCTGTGGGTGTGGCTGTATCAGTTCTGTGGGTGTGGGGAGGAATACTGTAAAATCTCCATTCCCTTCCCCACTCCTGGGGGACGGTTACTGCAAATCTGCTTTCCAGCTCTGTTCTCCTGTTCAGGGCAACAAAGTCAGCTGATCAGCTGGGATTCAGGAAGCAGAGAATAGATAGGGGCGGGGCCAGTCAGAGGTGGGATTTGCCGGTTCTCTGAACTACTCAAAATTTCCGCTACCGATTCTCCAGAACTGGTTAGAACCTGCTGAATACCACCTCTGACTTGCACCTCCAAATGTTTCAACGACCATCTAAAGTAGGGGTGTCAAACTCGCAGGCCAGATGTGTCACATGCTGGCCACGCCCACCTCCATCCATCTCAGTGAAAAGGAAAAGTCAGGACACATCATGTGACGATGCGAGTTTGACATGCCTGCTCTAAAAGGATGCAAATGACCAGCTGTCTGCAAGGAATATCAATCCGTCCATTCCCCAGTATCCTGTCAGAGCGGAAGAAGCTTCTTGGATGAGAAGCGAAAGGTCTTCAAAAGAAAAAAACAAGGAAGTCCAGTTGCCTCCTGAAAAAGCACCTGGATGACTGAGAATCTCTACAGACTTTGGAGAATAGATTGACCCCCCCTCTTCTTTGTGGTAGCCCCTCAAATATTGGAACACTGCTATCATGTCAACCCTAGTCCTTTTCATTATGCAGGGGTCTGCAACCTTAAACGCTCAGCCGTTTGGATCCATTTCCTACAGAAGGAAAACACCGGGAGCCTCAAAATCTGGGTCAGCGTGGCCAACTCAATACCACTCACACCCAGTCACATGTCCCCACCACCACACCTACCCAGGTTTTGTGGCTCCCGGTGTTTTCTGTGGGAAATGGGTCCCTCCCTCCCTCTCATTTCTGTTTTTTGTGTTTTACCTTCTCAGGCCAGGTGAGGAGTGACTGGGAGGGGAGGGCAAGGGGCGGGGCCAGCCAGTGATGGAATCACCCAACAGAGCCAAAGCAGAGGGCCCAAAGAGCTGCGGGTTGCTGACACCCTTACTAGCCATACCCAATTCTAAAAGTCTCAAGATCTTTTTTATATGGTGGCGACCAAAACTGGAGGCGGTATTCCAAGTGCGATCTTCCATGAAGTCTGCAGCTGTGGTAATAAGGTCAATGATGAATTTATGAGAAGGGAAATTATTAAAAGGGCAGAAAAAGAATTCCAAGCAAAATGGATGCCGGCCTCTATTTAAAAATGAGCACATCAAATGATCTGTATTTATATGATCTATCCATGTTTTTCTTTTTTTTAGAATGGCCAATAGCACGAAATTATGAGTCCTTCCCTTCCACTCTGAGGTGGTGGAGAAATGAAAAACAGAAATGATTTTTTTTTTTTTTTTGGCAAAGCTGCTTAAGGACTATCCTCATTCAGCAGCAGAAGAGACCCAGACTGTCTGACAAGGACAATTAAGCCTAAACCATTCTTGGAAATAGTTGATCTAAATGCAATCCTTCCAACTGAGTTATGATATTAACATGATCTTTCCATTCAAAGAATGCTTAAAGAAAACAGGTTTTTTTGGAGGAGGAAATATCCACAAAAGTATTAAAAATTGGGAGTTCTTTATGATCCCACCATCAAGTAAGCACAATAATATTCCAATGCTCATTTTAATTGTTCAGTTCATTAGCTTTTGCAAGCACCACAGCAATCAACAAGGGCCAGATGTCTCCTTTGAAAATACCTAGTAATACCTATATAAACAATATAAACATTGAATCTCTTGCATGCATGTCATGCGGTAGACTGCTAACTCTCCATGATGAGTTTTGATTTAGTAGATCTCATAGCAAATGGAAAGGGTATGTGCGTTATTTATGTGTCGAAAGTAAGCAAGAGGCCCAATGGTGGGATTCAAATTTTTCTACTACCATCTCTGTGGGTGTGGCTTGGTGGGTGTGGCAGGGGAAGGATACTGTAAAATCCACATTCCCTCTCCACCCCACTAACCTGCTTTCCAGCTCCGTTCTCCTGTACAGGGCAACCAAAGAAGACTGGGACTCAGGAGGCAGAGAATAGATGGGGGCAGGGCCAGTCAGAGGTGGTCTTGCCGGTTCTCCGAACTACTCAAAATTTCTACTACTGATTCTCCAGAACTGGTCAGAACCTGCTGAATAGAATACCACCTCTAAAGAAGCCCCTGTCTTGCAACTGAAAAAAATTAGGAGCTGTCTGTTTCAGATAATCAGTTGCCTTGTAGGTAAAGACTCCTGCAGGACTGTGTAATCCAATTCTCCATGAACACAAGTGTCAACTCATAAAATATTTCTATGGTCTTTTTAGAGTTGCCAACAGAAAGGGAGGGGGAAGCAGTGGGCAGCTTGCATTCCATCAATGTTTTCAAAGATAGTAACTAGGTGACTGAAGTTTCTGCCACACAAAATTCTAACTGGAGAGTATGATCGATGACTCTTGGCTATGGACGTGTTCCATTGGAGAACATGAATTATGTTACACCCAGGGGGTGGAGGGAAAACTAGGGTCAAGGGTGACAATGAATGATGTGTCTCAGAGTCGGCTACATCCAGGCAATGCCACATCTTCTAACTCCCAATAAATCTTGTTGGAGTTTGGCTAGAGACTCAAGATTTAAATGGGGTTAAGTGTCAGAATGCTAACTAGATCAATCCATAAATCCTTATTCCTGGACAATATGGACATTTGTCCATATAGGACATTTGACGGTATGAGAAATTAATCTTTCCTTGCTCGCTTTAGGATAAGTCATGTCCTCCTTCCACAAAATCCTCTTGGTGCTTTACCCATTCACAATTTGATAATACAGGTAATCCCGGGGGTGGGATTCAAATTTTTAACAACCGGTTCTGTGGGCATGGCTTGGTGGTCATGTGACTGGGTGGACATGGCTTGGTGGTCATGTTATTGGCTGGGTGTGGCCAACTCAATATCACTCACATCGAGGCACGTATCTCCTCGCCTGGCCTCTCATGATTGTGGGGATGCTGCAACAGTCGTAAGCATGAAAAATGGGCATAAGTCACTTTTTCCAGTGCCATTGTAATTTTGAATGGTCCCTCCACACAAGCAAAGTACCAGCAAAGGAGGGGAAAAAAACTCCAGAGAAGTTCCTGAGACATGAAGTGTAGTCCTGCCAAGAATGTAATAAGGGTTAACAGAGAGGCAGTTTCTGTAAGCAACACCAGAATGTTTCCTTCCTGCCTTCCTTACAGGATTAGGCCAGTAATTTCTTCTAACAACCGTTTCTCCGAACTGCTTAGAATGTTAACCGGTTCTAGCGAATAGGTGCAAACTGGTAGAATCCCACCCCTAAGGTAGCCCTCAGCTTACAACAGTTCCATTTACAGGTAGTCCTCGACTTATGACCCCAGTTGAGACCCAGATTTGTGTTGCTAAGAGAGAAATGTACCAAGTGAGTTTTTGACCCATTTTACGACCTTTCTTGCCACCGTTATTAAGTGGATCCCTGCAGTTGTTTAAGTAAGTAACCCGGTTGTTAAGTGGACCTGGCTTCCCCGTTGACTTGGCTTGTCAGAAGGTTGCGAAGGGGGACCATCACGTGACTCTTGCACACTGAATTGGAATTGGCATCCTTCAGTCTCAAGAGACGATGGTATCGTGCTAGGAAACCGGTAACTGCCACTTCCCGTGTTGCTTCAATGCTGTATGCAAAGCTGGAGTGTCCTCTGCAGAGCACGAGGCCTGGGTAATTTAATATGGAGGGTAAACTATTACCCAAGCAGCAGATTTCCCCCCATCTCCACGTCACTAAAGCAGTCTCTAATGGAACAGCCGAGCCGATTAGTTCCAGCTGCGTCGCAGGAGTTACCAGAATGTGATTGTACACAGCCTTTTCCAATAATAGATATAGCCACAAGGCAGTGGAGTTTCAAACCTTCTCCTAGAAGGTGGTTCTACCATTTTATCTGCCGTTGGGGCATAGAGCCTTCTTCCGCCTTCAAAGCTGTTAACCATCTTCTCCTGTAACCCTGGAAAGGGGCCCTTACGAGGTGCTACCAGCCAGGCCAGCTGGACCAAGGTTTTTTTTTTTAAGGAGGTATTTACTCCTCCAGCACTCCTCTTCACTTCAAGACACCCAGCTCGGCTCCATTTTCACTGTCCATTGCACATTACAACCGTCATATACTTGAGTCGGTTGCTAAGCATCTGAATTTTGACCAGGTGACCATGAGGATGCTGCAATAGTCGTAAAGTGGGAAAAAACGGTCATAAGTCATTTTTTTCAGTGCCGTTGAAACAGTCGAACGGTCCCTAAATGAACTGTTGTAAGTTGAGGACTACCTGTACTGACCGTTCAAAGCTATGACAGCACTGGAAAAAAAGTGACTTTTTTCTCACAACTATCGCAGCATCCCTATGGTCACATGGTCAAAATTTGGACTGCTTGACTACTGACTCACATATATGACGGCTGCAGTATCCTAGATGTGATCCCCTTTTGCAATCTTCTGATGAGCAAAGTCAAGGTGGGAAGCCAGATTCACTTTGCAGTTTATTCAGTTAATTGCAATGATTCACTTAACAACTCCGGCAAGAAAGATCGTAAAGTGGAGCAAAATTCATTTTACTGTCTCACTTAGCAACATACATTTTGGACTCAGCTGTGGTCGTACATAAAGGACTACCTATAGTCTTACAACCTTAGCAAGTCAAATTCTCAAGCTTTATCTTAGACTTAAAAAAAAAAAAACTTAATTAGGAATGTGCTAGGCAGCCTCTCACAAATAAAACTGATAGTACCATAATTTTGGAATGCAATGTACCTAGCAACATAATTCAAGCCTGAGTATGTGTCATAAAAACAGTCGGGGGGGAGAGTGCATATTTTTTACTTAAACTGTCATTGCATACAAGACTATTTTCCTGTTCAGGCAGAAGTGAAAAAAATAGTTACTTCCTGAACAACATTTTTGCCTTTGTAGGCAATTTGGCCAACTATTAAAAGACCCACAAGAGACTTAACTGGCATGGAAACAATGTTGGAAACATAGATTCGGTCACATTTTCTCAAGTGGCCCCTGCAATTATATTCCCATAGATTGGACACTTTCACCCAGTTCCATTCCTCAGTCCCATAGAACAACCTGGAATCACCTACAAAATACAAAGAGTATAAGCTGCCTCATTCCAAATCCCAAAAAGCCAAGAATCCACTCATTTCTCTTGCATGCCCCCATACTCCACCTAAAAAAAGGAGAGAGAAATTACATTTTCTAGCAGCCTGGCCTATTCCTGCAGGACAGAAGGGGAAATGGGTAAAACTCTTGTCACTGTCAGGGACTATCCCTTAAGTCTTATATGTCCCTTTCCAGGTAAATGTTTTAAGTAGCCTATCTTTAGAATTAGAATTCTTTATTGGCCAAGTGTGATTGAACACACAAGGAATTTGTCTTGGTGCAGTGTACATAAAAAAAGATATATTCAGTCAAGAGTCAAGAATCATAAGGTACAACACTTAATTATAGTCATAGGGTACAATAAGCAATCAAATCATACTAGGAAACAGTCAATATAAATCATAATACAAGCGACAAAGTTACAGTCACACAGTCACAACTGGGAGGGGATGGGTGATAAGGAGTGATGAGAAGATTAACAGTAATAGTAGTGCAGATTTTGTAAATAGTTGGACAGTGTTGAGGGAATTATTTATTTAGCAGAGTGATGGTGTTTGGGAAAAAGCTGTTCTTTGTGGCTACTTAATTTGCAACCAGCCATTGAAGAATCTAGAAGCCCATCCTGTTTTAAGGCAGTTCCTCCTCTTTTCCTAACAGTTTTTGCCATATAAACATTTAAGAGGTCCTTAAGGAGATGTGCATAAGTGCATTAATGTGCCTATCTTCCCTATCACATTTTAATTATTTTTTTCATTGCTCATTTGAATTTGTAATTTCCATTTGATGAATAAATACATGTGTATTTTTTTAAAAAGCTACCTTTGGAACTACCATGACCTGGATGAATGAAAATCTCCATTTGTCATGTCCAACCCATCGCGACCCCATGGACAACATTCCTCTAGGACTTCCTGTCCTCTACCATCCCCTGGAGTCCATCTAAGCTCATGCCGCTTGCTTCAGTGACTCCATCCAGCCACCTCATTCTCTATTGGCCCCTTCTTCTTAGAATAGAGTAGAATAGAGTAGAATAGAATAGAATAGAATAGAATAGAATTCTTCATTGGCCAAGTGTGGTTGGACACACAAGGAATTTGTCTTGGTGCTAATGCTCTCAGTGTACATAAAAGAAAAGATACATTCGTCAAGAATCATCAGGTACAACCCTTAATAATAGTCATAAGGTACAATAAGCAATCAAATCATACTAGGAAACAGTCAATATAAATCGTAAAGATACAAGCGACAAAGTTACCGTCATACAATGGGAAGGGATGGGTGATAAGGAGTGATGAGAAGATTAACAGTAATAGTAGTGCAGACTTTGTAATAGTTCTATTGCCCTCCATCATTCCCAGATAACAGATAATCAGAGTTGGAAGGGACCTTGTAGGTCATCTAGTCCAACCCCCTGCCAAGCAGGAGATCCTACACCATTTCTGACAAATGGCAGTCCAATCTCTTCTTGAAAGTCTCAAGTGATGTCACTCCCACAACTTCCGAGGGCAACTTCTATTCCATTGGTTGATTGTTCTCGCTGTCAGAAAGTTTCTCCTTATTTCCAGGTTAAATCTCTCCTTGTTCAATTTCCATCCATTATTCCTTGTCTGGCCTACAGGCACTTTAGAAAATAGCTTGACCCCTTCCTCTCTGTGGCAGCCCCTCAAATATTGGAACACCGCTATCCTGTCTCCCCTGGTCCTTCTCTTCCCTAGACTAGCCATGCCCAGTTCCTGTAACTATTCTTCATATGTTTTAGTCTCTAGTTCCCCAACCCCCCTGGTTGATCTTCTCTGCACTTTTTCTAGAGTCTCAACATCTCTTTTATAGTATGGTGACCAAAACTGGATGCAGTACTCTAGGTATGGTCTTACTAAGGCTTTATAGAGTGGTATTAGTACCTCCCTTGATCTTTATTGTATCCCTCTGTTAATACAACTTAGGATTCCCAGCATTGGACTCTTCTCCAGGGAGTTCTTCCTTCTCATTAGGTGCCAAATTCTCCATAGACGCTTCCAAAAGAGTGTTAGACCCTTGTTCAGAAAGTCATAGATGCAGATTTTCGTCAGGAAGCTTGACTCTGAGTTACCCATCCTGTTCAAATCCTGTCCAACTCTACTCACCCAGACTCCTCCCTCCACCAATTAAGCAAAGTGACCTTTTTTCAGAGGGAAATGAAGCCAGATGAACTAAATCTACCACTTTCCTTAATTGGCCCCACATTAATTCTAAAGATAGCTCCATTCACTTGCCTTGTTACTGAGGTAGAATAACAGAATTGGAAGGGACCTTGGGGGTCACATAGTCCAATCCCCTATACCAGGGACTCGCGTTGTCACATTGTCGTCATGTGACGTATCATGACTTTTCTCCCCTTTGCTAAAATGGGGGGGGGTGACGCATCTGGCCTGCGGGCTGCAATTTTAACACACCTGCCCTATACCCTTTCAGACAAATGGCTGTCTAATCTCTTCTTAAAAACCTCCAGTGATGGAGCACCCACAACTTCTGGAGGGAAGCTGTTTCTCTGGTTAATTGTTCTGTCAGGAAATTCCTCCTCAGTTCTAGGTTACTTCTCTCCTTGATTAATTTCCATCCATTGCTTCTTGTCTTGTCCTCCGGTGCTTTGGAGAATAGGTTGTCCCCATCAACTTTGTGGCAGCCCCTCAAATATTGGAAGACTGCTAGATCTTGGCTGTTGGGTTGGTACGCTCTATACTTTATGGCCAGATTAACAAACTAGTGGAAGAAAACATGTTTAATGTAGCCAAGAAGGAACACTCTTGTTGACTTTGCTTGTTGTGTTCAAAGGGAGCCGCAAAGCCTTCAAGGTAACAGGATTTCTTAAGATGGCTGAGGTCCAGAGGAAGCGATGTCGAGGCCTATTTTTTTACATTTATTATTTATTTATTTATTTATTATTTACATTTATATACCGCCCTTCTCCCAAGGGACTCAGGGCGGTGTACAGCCCATCTAAAACCCACAAATATACAAAAATTAAAAAACTATTAAATTAATTGGCTGATTACTGAGACTAAACCCCCCCCCTTAAAACCCCAATTTAAAATTAAATATGGAGACCAAATTAAAACCATTATCTCAGCCCAGGCCGGCCAGCTCAAAGAGCCAGGTCTTCAACGCGCGCCTGAAGGCCCTCAGGTCCATGCCGGTATGGAGCTCCAGGTGGCAGAGTATTCCAGAGGGCGGGGGCACCCACAGAGAAGGCTCTACCCCTCGGTGCCGCCAGACGACACATAGCGGCCGACGGCACCCAGAGCAGACCCTCTCTGTGGGAACGCACCGGCCTGTTGGAGATCACTGGCAGAATGCGGTCCTGGAGGTAACCTGGTCCCATGCCATGGGTCGCCCTAAAGGTCAAAACTAGAACCTTAAAGCGAACCCGGAGAGCCACCGGCAACCAATGCAGCTCGCGCAGGAGAGGCGTCACATGGGCGCTACGCGACGCCCCCATAATCACCCGCGCGGCTGCATTTTGCACCAGCTGGAGTCTCCGGATGCTCCCCGTGGGGAGCCCCATGTAGAGGGCATTACAATAGTCCAGGCGAGAGGTGACAAGGGCCTGAGTGACCGTGCGCAAGGCGTCCCGATCCAGGAAGGGCCGCAACCGGTAGATCCGAGTAAATGGGTCTTCCTCAAGCTCTGTATAGTCTTCATCTCTCAGTCTTGCAAAAGGAAAAACTTCAGCGACATCACAGCTGAGTTGGAAGTAATTTGGCTCAGCCTTCCACCCCTCACCGATGTTGTGGGATCACAGAAACCTGGAGCTGCTTTTCCAACTGGCCCAGGTAGACTACCCTCAAGTAGAAGTTCCCAAATTGTTTTGCCACTTCACCAACCGTTTGAAATAAAGAGCAGATTACATCGTGTGTTCATCTAGATCCGCTGTGAATGACAGCTGCCTCCATTTTTATTTCAATTTTCCATTCCAGAGTTAGATTCACCAGGTGTTCCCTGTGTTCTTTGTCTTTTCTCAACTGCAGAATTTGAGAATTTAACCCAAAGATCATGCCAGGGCTGTACGGCTTGCCTTCCTGGACTGCCCTACCTCTACAGAGCTCGTGTGTGAAGGCCTGTGCCAATGGCTATACCTTGGGAATCACTGCCAATCTTACTTATATCAATCTGGAGCAGCAACCTGTGGAAGGTGAGCTTTTTTTTTTTTTTTAAGAGTTCCAAAGCTATTTATTTTATTTTGGAAAATGTATATATTTATTTATTTAAATTTTTATACCGCCCCCTCTCCCAAAAAGGGACTCAGGGCGGTGTACAGCCTACTAAAAAATGAACAATATGTACAGTTAAAAACAAATTAAATAGAATTGATCCGGCCGAAATCCCATCAAGTACAAAATATTACTAAAATTTAAAATTCAAGGATTATATTAAAAATTTAAAAAATTTAAAACCTAATTAATTTAAAACCCCAAGAACCGTTTACTGGGCCAGGCCGGCCTGCTGGAAAAACAGGGTCTTTACTGCGCGCCGGAAGGTCTGGATGTCGGTAATGGCCCGTATCTCCGGGGGCAGATCATTCCACAGGGAGGGAGCCCCCACAGAGAAGGCCCGCACCCTCGGGGTCGCTAACCGGCAACGATCAGGCGGCGGAACCCCGAGGAGGGCAACCCTGTGGGAGCGCACTGGGCGGCAGGAGGCTGTTGATGGCCGCAGGCGGTCCCGTAAGTACCCAGGTCCCAAGCCATGGAGCGCTTTAAAAACAATCACTACCACCTTGAACCGGATCCGGAAGGCCACAGGAAGCCAGTGCAGCCTGCGGAAAAGTGGTGTTACATGGGACTCCGAGGAGTTCCCAAGATCACCCGCGCAGCCGCATTCTGAACCAGCTGCAGCCTCCGGACACTCTTCAAGGGGAGCCCCATGTAGAGAGCGTTGCAGTAGTCCAAGCGGGAGATGACGAGGGCAGAAGTGACTGTGCGAAGTGCGTCCTGATCCAGAAAGGGCCGCAACTGGTAAATCAGACGAATCTGACAAAAGGCCCCCTTGGCGACGGCCGTGATATGATTTTCTGAAGACAGCCACACATCCAGGAGGACACCCAAGTTGCGCGCCCTTTCCACAGGGGTCAAAACCTCTCCCCCCACGGCCAGCGAAGGAACAAGCTGGCTGTATCTGGGCGCAGGAAACCTCAGTCACTCGGTTTTGGTCGGGTTGAGACGAAGCCTGTTAAGACCCATCCAACTCCGCACGGCCTCCAGGCACCGGGTCATCACTTCAACGGCTTCGTTGGGGTGGCCCGGGGTAGAGATGTACAGCTGAGTGTCATCAGCGTACAGATGGAACTCTACCCCGCCTGCTCATTCATGACAACTCTAGGTGGCTTACAGAAAATAAAAACACATGCAGAATGTAATGCAAAAGGAATAAAAATAATAATAAAATAATAACCTCCCCTTTGGCAACAACACACAGTCATATCAGCTATTTAATGGGTTCCATCTCACTCTAGGTTCCCCAGGCCTGCTGGCAAAACCATGTCTTCAGGGCCTTCCAAATGAGTATCAGAATGTGGGCCAGTCTAATTTCTGGAGGGTTGATGTTCCAGAGTAGTGGTCGCCAACCAGTGGGCTGGGGACCACTAGTGGTCCACGAGAAAATGTTTGTGGTCCACAGAGAAATGTCCCCCACAAAGCACTTCCCCCAAAGCAATTAATCCAGGCTGTGTGAGAACACAAGGCTGCGTCACCCACATGGCCCGCCCACCCGCTGGCCCCCACCCTTCAGCTGAGCGCAAACCTTACCTTGAGTAGAGCCACGCGAGTTAGAACTAGAAGGTAAGACCAAGGCGGGGGAGGGAAATCCACCCTGGGGTGACTTGCTGATGTTGGTGGAAAAGTCGGTCCCATATTCCAGAGCTGCAGTAGTCATGAGACTGGCTCTTCGGTCATCCTGGAGTAACTCCTCCAATCCACGGCAGGCCGGTGATCCGGGTGGAGGAGCAGCTGCTCCGGGGTGACCAAAGGGCCAGTCTTGTGATTATTGCAGCTCTGGAATATGGGACCAACTTTAACCACCAAAGTCAGCAAGCCACTGTCAGTCCAAATTCATATTAGTGGTCCGCGGGATTTAAAATTATGAGTTTGGTGGTCCCTGAGGTTCAGAAGGTTGGCGACCCCTGTTCCAGATGGAGGGAGGGAGCCACCATGGAGAAGGCCCTTCTTCTGGGCCCCACCAGCTATACCTCCCTAGGAGATGGGACTCACAACATTCCTTGCCTCTCTGCTCTAGTGCAGAGGTCGCCAACCTTTGGATCTCAGGGACCACCAAACTCATAATTTTAAATCCCAGGGACCACTAACCAGTACTGTGGGCATGGCCTAATTTGTGGGTGTGGCTTGGTGGTCATGTGACTGGCTGGGCATGGCTTGTATGTAGATATTATAAATATTTATATAAATATTGAATTTTTTATAAAAAAGAGCGACTTTTACCCAAAAGAAGGCAAAGCAGGCAGGTAGATTGAGTTGCTCTCAGAATCATTCAGTGAGCTACCTATCTGTCATCAGCTAGCTCAGTCTCTCAAATTTGCTTGCCGTGAGTCTGCACTGAATAATAGAACCTTCAGTCCTAAGGGAGGTTCAGCTGTGCTTAAAAGCAGAGCCGAAGATATAAAGACTAGCTAGAAAGCAAGAAATCCAACCATTTCCTGCTTCCTAGCTAATCTAAATCTCCCGGCACAGCAGAACAGCTGATGGTCGGAAAAAGAAAAAATAGCAATTTAGCAGGCAAGTTTGCAAGGTAAGGAGAGAGAGGGCGGGGAGGCTCCCCGCGGGCCATGTGGGGGTTCAGGCTTGTGTTTCTGCACAGCCTGGATTAATTGCTTTGGGGGTGTGCTCTGGGGGTGAGACTTCTCTGCGGCCCACCAAAATTTTCTCACGGCCCACCAGTGGGCCGCGGCCCACTGGTTGGCAACCACTGCTCTAGTGGGTTGGGTGGAGGTGATCGGCAAAAATCCTGCAGATAACCTGGTCCCAAGCCAGGAAGGGCTTTAAAATTGACAACCAGCACCTTACAAAGCTATGCTATGTAAGCATAGTTTATATGTTGCATTCCTGGTTTTAATAGACCGGTTACTGATTCTTCAGTTTTTCCTGCATGAACAGGTAAATAACTTCTAGTCAGCATATTGCCCCCAACCATCTAGGTTCTCATTTTACTGACCTTGGGAGGATGAAAAGTTCAGTCAACCATGGGTCCATGAGAATCGAACTGCCACTGGTTAGCAAAGTTAGCCTACAATACTGCATTCTAACCATTGCTCTTTATAGGGTACTTTTCTACAAGTAGCAGAATGATGGTTTCCATCATTCTTCACTTTTGGCCAAGCTGGTCATTAGCAACATCAGACCTGATCTATAGCAACTTCCAATCTCCCATCATTTCCATGCTGGATGCTCTGAAGAAGATACGAGTGTATGGCTCCTGTGCAGGTCATTGGCAATCTCTTTAGCATTAATTCACATTAAGAAAGGTTACGTAAGATCAATATGTGTCTCAACCTTGGCAACTTTAAGATGGGTGGACTTCAACTCCCAGAGTTCTCCAGCCAGAATGGAGAATTGGCTAGAGAATTCTGGGAGTTGAAGTCCACCTAATTTAAAGAGGCCAAGGTTGAGAAATGCTGAGGTAAAGGATACAAAGTCAGCTTATATTGCCCGGTTTCTTTGGCACAGGAGTATTTGTCTATCCTTTGGAGGAGTCCGAGGTGGTCTCAGGCTTTGAAGCAAAGACAGGAAACAGAACCTCCACCTTCCAGATCCAGACCCGGCCTCCAGTGGATGACTGCTGCCTTGACTGTAACATGAATTGCAACCAGCCGCTCCGCTGCAGTAACGGTTGGTGGGGGTCATATCGCCTAGCGGAGCTCTGTACCCAGGACTCCTGAAAAGAATAGGGGCTTGAACCTGCTCTGGATGGACTCCCCAAAGCATTTTCTTGATGTGGAAAGGTCCCGAAAGGTGACTTTTCTCCGTATAAAGAATGATAGGATCCCAGTTCTAAGAGATTTCGGCAGTCTGCTAGATAGGCAGCATAGGGGGATGATGAGCTGTGAGCGAAGCAGAAATCTCAATGCCTCCGTGGACACATATTAACCTGAATCCTCATCTCAGTCAATGCATGCTCCTTAAGCATTGCCTCTATACCAGCCTCTCTCGAATAGATTCTATGGAATCCCAGGGTTCGGCAAGAGATCACGGAGGCTCTGTGGGAAATTATGGTTGAAAAAAAGTATTTTTTTATTATAAAATAAAGTTTGCTTACCACACAATGCACGCTGCACGGTGTGTGAGTTGGATACTTATAAATTTATGAATAGAATAGAATAGTAATTGGAATTGGAATTTGAATAGGAATGGAATAGGAAAGGAAATAGGAATAAGAAATGGAATAGGAAATAGAATGGAATAGGATTAGGAAATGGAATAAGAATAGGAAATGGAAAAGGAAATGGAATGGAATAGAACGGAATGGAGCGGAACAGGAACGGAACAGGAACAGAACAGGAACGGAATAGGATAGAATTGGAATAGAATTAGAATAGAACTGAATTGGAATTGGAATAGAATTAGAATAGGAATAGAATAGGAATAGACATAGGAAAAGAATTAGAATAGGAACAGAATTAGAATAGGAATAGAATAGAGACTTCCCTGAGATTTACAAATTATTTCAAGGGTTTCTCCATAAAGGGTTCCTCTAGGGCAATTTTTTTCAACTTAGCAACTCTAAGATGTCTGGACTTCAGTTTCCAGAATTCAGTATTCTGATTATTCCAGAGGAATGTCTAGGGGCCTACTGATGATGGCCACTTAGGGCTGCTTGAATGATTTGTTCCAGCTGAGCAAGCAGAAGTTGCTGCAAAGACCATAAGACGAATATAAAGCAGTACATGCTTTTGAGGTTTGCATGCTCTGAGGAAGATGAGAACTATATCAGAGGTTTAACCGAACTAGACAGTTCATCAGATTCTGAGATCTGAAGTCCAGACATCTTAGAGTTTCCAAGGTTCAGAAACACTGCTCCAAGGTAAAAGAAAGAGTGATCTATGCTACTATGCTAGAGGATAACATTGGTTTAAGTCACTGTTGAAAGACAGTTATTTTAAAAAACAGTATCCTCTCTGCTCAAAGGGATATTTGCCCTAACTCTTCTTCACTATTCTGTGCAACATTTTCAGTAAGATTGTAAATGTTTGAAATGACTTCAATACCTGTATTAAAATTGTGCCACGCTGACTGTCATGATCAAATAGGGACAGGGAGAAAAGGTGTAATGATTCTAGTTCTCTATATGCAGTTCATAGAGAGGTGCAGTGGTGGGATTCAAATATTGTTGCCACCGGTTCAGTGGGCATGGCTTGGTGGGCGCTGTTCTGTATCCTGTACACTGTTCTGTATCCTGTACAGTGGTAGATTTGTCTTCTGTACAGATGCAGATAGATAAACTCACAAAACATCCATAACAAGGTACTTTTATTGGTTCATCAGGTGTCCTCATAACTCACATTTGTGATGAAGTTCTTCTTTAATGACCAATCCTTTGCATATCTGTCTTGTAGGTAAAAAGATGTTTATCTTCTATCCTTTTTCCCTCATTTTCTAGCGATAGAAGTAGAGCAGTTACCACGAGTCCATGAGTTCAGCCAAGAGCGAGGAAAACTCCCCCAACCCCTCGAGGGTCAATTTAGTGACCAATCAGGATTACAGATGAGGTCACGTGACATAGAGTACATTTCCCAGGATACCTTAACTACATTTACCATGATGCATTCCCTTAAGGGAGGGGACAGCTCACAATTGCTACCTAACTATCCCATTCCCATACACTGGCTGGACAGCATAGACGTGCTTTGCACGCATGCACACACTTTCCAAAGTACATCAAATGCGTACTTTGCATAGGCACAGAGGCATTTGTGCAGGCGCAGAGGCGTTCTAACTTGCCTCTTGCAAGCCGGCACGATCCCGGTCACTTCAGCAGCTGCCGCGCGGCGCTATTGTGTGCCGCGCAAAGCAGCTCTGCTTCAAATTCAGCGGATAAAAGTGAGTATGGGATCCCGGATGGGCAGGTGGGCCCAACAGCAGAGCCAGCAGAAACAGCGGAGAGAACCGGTTCGGTTTCCACTGCTCATCATTCCTACCGGCTCTCCAGAACCGGGCAGAACCGGTCGAATACCTACTATTGGAGAGGTGGTGTTTTTTTTTTTTTTAAAAAAAAGACATTAGATATTCGTAACTATTTTCTCTCTTCTACCTAGGACACTTGATCCTTGATGGAGACCAGGCACGCTCTACTTTCATTGTCAGCGCAGGCCTCCTTGAGCCCTCCGAAACTCTTACTGTGCTCTTCAGCACCAGCCAGGAGCTGGCAACCCTGCCCAATGGTGCCATGCATGTCTCCTTCCCATCTGTACTCATGCCTTTGGTCGTAACCGTGTCTGAAAGTGAAAGCGAAACAAGAAGCTTGTGTGACGACAGGTTGGCCCTATGGTGATTTTCATGGCTTTCTCAGAGTCTATGGCGTTTGGAGAAAAAAGCCAAAGGGCTGAAGATGATTAAAGGGGCAGAAAATAACGATGGCAGTATCTTTCTACCGTTCTGCTTATTATTCTCTGGATGGTATAAAGCAGACAGAGTAACTCCACAAAACAATAACATAACAAAGTCTTTTTTATTGGTACATCAGGAATCCTCATAACTCACATTTGTGATGAAGTTCTTCTTAATGTCCAATCCTTTGCATATCTGTCTTGTAGTGTAGAAAGATAAAAAGGTCTCAACCCCATGATGATTGAAGCATGGTATGGTATGGTGGTTTCAGGCAAGGGTGAGGGAGCCTCCCCCAACCCAACAAGGGTCAATATAGTGACCAATCAGGATTACAGATGTGGTCACGTGACATGGACTACCTTTCCCAGGATATCTTTAACTACATTTACCATGATGCATTCCCCTAAGGGGACAGCTCACAATTCCTAAGTAACTATCCAATTCCCACAGACTGACTGGACAGCACAATGGGGGAAAGGGAAAGGGTTAAAGGTTCTTCCCCCCATTTTAGTTTGGAAAGCTCCTTGAACAATTTGAATAAGCCGTAAGTGTGGTAGGAGTCGTCTTTGGATGTCTAAGCTTAAGTCTCCACTCAAAATCCGCTGTTGCTTTCAGCTTGAGCCTCAAAGTCATTTGAATGAACCATAGGGCGAATGAGTGACTACTTCCTGCAAAGTAAACAAGTAGAGACCTAGGAGAATATAACAGGTAAAAAAACAGATAACAGATAATCACAGTTGGAAGGGACCTTGTAGGTCATCTAGTCCAACCCCCCGCCAAGCAGGAGATCCTACACCATTTCTGACAAATGGCAGTCCAATGTCTTCTTGAAAGTCCTAAGTGATGGCGCTCCCACAACTTCTGAGGGCAACTTCTGTTCCATGGGTTGATTGTTCTCACTGTCAGAAAGTTTCTCCTTATTTCCAGGTTGAATCTCTCCTTGTTCAGTTTCTATCCATTATTCCTTGTCTGGCCTACAGGCGCTTTAGAAAATAGCTTCACCCCTTCCTCACTGTGGCAGCCCTTCAAATATTGGCACACTGCTATCATGTCTCCCCTGGTCCTTCTCTTCACTGGACTAACTAAGCCCAGTTCCTGTAACCATTTTTCATATGTTTTACCTTCCAGTCCCCTAATTATCCTGGTTGCTCTTCTCTGTACTTTTTCTACAGTCTCAACATTTTTTTTATAGTGTGGTGACCAAAACTGGATGCAGTACTCTAGGTGTGGTCTTACTAAGGCTTTATAGAGTGGTGTTAGTACCTCACTTGATCTCAGTTGTATCCTTCTGTTAATGCAACTTAGGATTGCATTAGCTTTTGTGGTGGTTGCTGCACACTGCTAGCTCATATTTAGCTGGTTGTCGACTAAGATTCCAAGATCCCTCTCCCAATTCCTGCTATTGAGCCTGGTTTCACCCAGTCTATATGTGTACTTTTGGTTTTTCTTGCTTAAGTGTAGGACTTTACTTTTCTTTACATTGAATTTCATTTTGTTAGATATGGCCCAGTGTTCTAGTCCAGCGGTCGCCAACCAGTGGGCAGCAGCCCACTGGTGGGCCGTGAGAAAATTTTGGTGGGCCGCAGAGAAATCTCACCCACAGAGCAACCCCCACAAAGCAATTAATCCAGGCTGTGCAGAAACACAGGCTGCACCGCCCACATGGCCTGTGGGAACCCTCCCCGCCCACTCACTCCTTAACCCGGAAAACTTGTCTGCTAAGTTGCTATTTTTCCTTTTTCCGACCATCAGCTGTTCTGCTATGCTGGGAGATTTAGATTAGCTAGGAAGCAGGAAATGGTTGGATTTCTTGCTTTCTAGCTAGTCTTTAGATCTTCAGCTCAGCACAGCCGAACCTCCCTTAGGACTGAAGGTTTGCTTGCAAGCAAATTCAGTGCAGACTCAAGGCAAGCAAATTTGAAAGACTGAGCTAGACGATGGCAGATACATAGATAACTGAATGATTCTGTGAGCAACTCAATCTGCCTGCTTTGCCTGATTTTGGGTAAAAGTTGCTCTTTTTTTAAATAAAAAAATCAATATTTACATGCATGTTGTGGGTTAATTTTGTGAGTTTGTTTGCTAGCAAATTTCATGTGACAGACTGAGCTAGCCAATGGCAGATAGATAGATCTCTGAATGAATCTGATTCTGTGAGCAACTCAATCTGCCTGCCTGCTTTGCCTGATTTTGGATAAATGTTGCTCTTTTTTTAAATAAAAAAAAATCAATATTTACTTGCATGGTGTGTTGTGAGTTAATTTTGTGAGTTTGCTTGCAAGCAAATTTTATGTGACAGACTGAGCTAGCCAATGGCAGATAGATAGATTTCTGAATGATTCTGTGAGCAACTCAATCTGCTTGCCTGCTTTGCCTGATTTTTGGGTAAAAGTTGCTCTTTTTTTATAAAAAATTTAATATTTATATAAATATTTATAATATTTACATACAAGCCATGCCCAGCCAGTCACATGACCACCAAACCACATCCACAAATTAGGCCATGCCCACAGAATCAGTTAGTGGTCCCTGGGATCTAAAATTATGAGTTTGATGGTCCCTGAGGTCCAAAAGGTTGGTGATCCCTGTTCTAGTCTGTCAAGATCCATCTGGATCTTGAGCCTATCTTCTTGGGTGTTAGTTATTCCTGCCAGCTTAGTATCATCTGCAAATTTGGTAAGTTCCCCTATGGTAAGTTCTATGTCATTAATGAAGATAATATAGATAATATAGGTAAGCCAGACACTCTATGCAGTGTTTCTCAACCTTAGCAGTTTTAAGATGCATGGACTTCAAACTCCCAGAATTCCCCAGCCAGCTTTGCGATCCCCTAGTCCTTCTCTTTCTTAGACTTAGATTAGTTCCTGCAACCGTTCTTTATATATCAGAATAACAGAGTTGGAAGGGACCTTGGAGGTCTTCTAGTCCAACCCCCTGCTCATATAAGAAACCCTATACGATTTCAAACAAATGGTTGTCCAGGCTCTTCTTTAAAAACTCCAGCACTGACAACTTCTGAAGGCAAGTTGTCCCACTGATTAATTGTTCTCACGTTTAGGAAATCCCTCCTTAGTTCTAGGTTGCTTTTCTCCTTAAATAGTTTCCATTCATTTTCTTGTCTTGCCTTCAGGTGCTTTGGAGAACCCCCTCTTTTTGTTGGCAGTCCCTCAAATAATGGAATACTCCTATCACGTCACCCTGCCTGATCCTTCTCTTCATTAAACTAGACATACCCAATTCCTGCAACCGTTCGTTATATGTTTTAGCGTCCAGTCACCTAATCATCTTTATTGCTCTTCTCTGCACTTTTTCTAGAATCTCAATATCTTTTTTGTATCATGGTGACCAAAACCGGACGTATCATTCCAAGTTATATGGAATTTTAAACACATACCATTGTAACCAATAGTACTACGAATAACAGTGGCTAGTTCCCTTGACCCTTGGAGGGGGTCAATATTGACCTCTTTAGGGAGCTGTTCCCTATGAGGACTCTATGCATCCAATAGGGAGGACATTTTGATAACCAAATAAGAAGAAAACATCAAGGAAAGAAGATAGTAAAATATTACAAGCACAATACCCAAAAAATATAATCATGAGCATGTTTAAGTGTGGTGTACTAATATTAGAGTAGCTCACCCACTGGTGTTTTTTAATGGAGTTTGTAAAAAAAAAATCTACCTTTGTAAGAAACATTTGATCTTATCATATGATCTTAACATATTATCTTTATGTTATAATGAGTATATTTTCTTAATCTTCACATTTGTTCTCAAATATTTCTGTTTGCCTGCCATTTTAACCCCAAATCTCTATAAGATTTAGTCATATGATCAGGTTGACATGTTAAATATTAGTTATGTGAACCCTAACTATAAAACACTGTAAAGGAAACTTCCTGTAAACCTCCCCCCTTCCAAACAAATATTATATGTCATGGTTTCAATCCCAGAATTACTTTAGATAATATCTCTTCGGGTTTTTTTTTCCTCCTGTAATTTTCACAATATTGAAATCAAAGTAAATGAGCAAGTTTTATTGAAACAATAAAACTCTTCTGGTGATACTCACTTTCAAAAACTTTCTTTCCTATTTTTCCATCTTCCTTCCTTCCCTCCCCCCTCTTCCTTCCTTCCTTCCTTCCTTCCTTCCTTCCTTCCTTCCTTCCTTCCTTCCTTCCTTCCTTCCTTCCTCCCTCCCTCCCTCCCTCCCTCCCTCCCTTCCTTCCTTCCTTTCTTTCCTTCTTTCTTTCTTTCCTTCTTTCTTTCCCCTACCCTGAGAAAATGACTTTTGAAGAGGCTTTGAAAAAACTTCTGAAGAGGCTTTGGAATATGTCTTATCTCCTAACAAACATTTATCAGTTTCACAGGACAAATGGGGTTGGGATATAGTAGTCAGCAGTGTGACTTTTTTCTTCTGCTTCAGCTCCACGAGTTGTTTTGGCTCTGCTAGCCTGAAGAGCGACCCGTCTTTTCATACGCCTCCCAGTGACCCTGACATCCTCAGAGGTGATGTTTACAATCCCTTCCCCTATGAGTTCAGCTTCGAGATGTTGGTTAATGGACCGTGTTTGCTGGCAGGTAGGATATGGCTTCTGTTCTCTCAAGTCTGGCTTTTGGAATGCATCTCCAAAGAGATTAGGAAAGTTGTTAGAATTACCCTTAAGGTTCTTGGTTCCTGTTGGTCTCCTGTCAAAATTTTAACCAGGTCCAGTTCTGAATTTTATTCAGTGTGCAGGCAGTCCTCGACTTATAACATTTCTTTTAGTAACAGTCCAAAGTTACAGCAGCACTGACAAAAGTGACGTAGGGCCATTTTTCACACGACCATTGCAAGCATCCCCATGGTCACATGATCAAAATTCCTACACTTGGCAACGGACTCATATTTATGACGATTGCAGTGTCCCGGGGTCAAGTGTTTGCTATTTGAGACTTTCTGCCTAGCAAAGTCAACTGGGGAAGCCAGATTCACGTCACAGCCATGTTATGAACTTAACAACTGCAGTGATTCACTTAACAGTGTGGCAAGAAAGGTCGTAACATGGAACAAAGCTCCCTTAACAACCGCCTCATTTAACAACAGAAAGTTTGGACTCAATTGTGGTGATCCGTCAAGGACTACCCATAATAAAAGCGTGGTTTATGTCATGGGTGGACTTTGGGTGAAACATTGACCCTGGGATAATCGGGGAAGATGGTCTTCAAAAATGGGTAGCTTCACATGAAAGGCTAGGGGCCGTGATGGTGAACCTATTGCATGCGTGCCGGAAATGGCATGCAGAGCCATTTCTGCCGACACGCAAGAGGTTGCCCGGAACAGAGCCACTGCGCATGTGCGCACGCCCCCCCCGCCAGCCAGCTGATTGTCAGGTATCTGCTGTGTATATGCAGGGGAGATGCGTGCATGGAAGATGCCCATGCATGTGCAGGGGACGGGTTGTGTGCGGGGTTGTTGTGTACACATGCACAGATGTGCACAACGAGGGTTGCACGTGCCTGCGTAGAGGTGACCAGTGCTGGGGGGTCGTGCACGCATGCACAGAGGTGCATGGTGGGCATGCAGGGGAGTTGCACGCGCAGGAGGAGGTGGGTCACGCGCACATTGCATTATGGGTGCAGGCACTTTTGGCATGCGACAAGGAAAAGATTACTGGGCTAGGGCTTAGGCAAAATAAGGATTACGAAAATAGCTTTATTCTCTGACTTAGACTTCCCATTCTTCCCCCAACAATATCTGTGCAGGGTGACGTCTCTTATTGTAAAGGTATCTGGGAAAGAACGTGGGAGACTGAGTGAAGTAACACCGCCTAGTGAATGATTAGACAAGATACAGCCCTGCGTCTTGTTAAGTTAGTAACACTGTTGTAAAGTGAATCTGGATTTCCCCCTTGATTTTGCTTGTCAGAAAGCATAATCTCTAGGAATATTCGTTAATGGCCAAGTGTGATTGGACACACAAGGAATTGTATAAGCTCTCAGTGTACATACAAAGAACAAAGGGGTAGGTTATAGATCATAAATCGTAAGAAACCATCAGAAATTGTAAGATACAAAGAACAAGTGATAAATCATAAAGATACTAATAGGAGAAGGTAGTAGGAAAGATGAGTAAGAAGAAATGATGACAAGGATGCATGTCTCCCTATATAAGATCCAACTGGAAAATAAGCCCTAGCATGATTTTTTTTAGGATTCTTGTCAGGTCTGAGATTCAGCTGCCAAGATTGTTATAAGGAATGCAAGGGGGCGAGGAGGAATTGGAAAGTTCAAGGTTACTTCGTATGTCGCATTAAAAAATTCCAGCTGCAGTTAATTGGTTCTCGTGATTAATGAAGTGTAAGAAGTGGGAGGAGAGAAGGTGGATTTTGTGAAACGTGCTGAAAATGACTTTCAGTTTGGAAATTGCCTTAGAAGTAACAGAGCTGTTCCTCATAAATCAGTTGGAGATTATTCTTGTCTCGGAGTGATTGATTACAGTGGACAATTCTGGATGCCTAACAATGCTCATAATATAAGCCCTACCTCCAAAATAAGCTCCAGTTAAGATTGTCACCCAGATGAACATGTTTAATACTGTGTTTCCCTGAAAATAAGACCTAACCAGAAAAATAAGCCCTAATGTGTCTTTTGGAGCAAAAATTAATATAAGACCGATCTTATTTTCACGGAAATACTGGGTAGTAGCAATACTACATGGGTAAATACAGGTATAAGACAGTGGGAATTTGGCAAAAAGGGGTCACATGACCCCAGGACATTGCAACCATCACAAATACAAGTCACATTCCCAACCGTCTGAGTTTTGATCACATGACTATAGGGATGCAACAATAGTCATAAGAGTGAAAAACGGTTATAATAATTTTTTTTCAGTGCTGTTGTCACTAAATGAAAGGTTGTAAGTCGAGGACCACCTATACCTTGTGGAAGTCACATGGAGTAGCTCACTGAAAATGGGACAGAAGAGAGGAGACTTCTTTTTCATAAGCAGGATTTTTTTTAAAAAAATCTTCATTGCTGAGTCTGTGCTATCTCATGAAAGGATGATATATGCAGGGGAGAAGGAAACAAGGGAAGAGAGGACGTGAAAGCCACTTCTGGGAGTTCGGAACATATATTTTCAGATCTAGAAAGAAGTAATCCCATTAGGAATTGGCTGGAGTCCCAGGTCTTTGAAAGATGCTGCCTTTGTGATCTCACCGTGCTTCAATTTAATCAAAATGTACTGTACTTCTAAACTAAGGAACGGCTTCTTTGTGGCTTGAACATAAAATGTAAAAAAAAAGCCTGCAATGTTAGCTTGAGAATTTATTCCATACCATGAAAACACTGTAAATTAGCTGGCTTATATATTACCATATTCAGGGGTGGTATTCTACTGGTTTGGACTGGTTCGCATGAACCAGATGTTAAAGTTACATCTGGTTCACTGAACCGGTATCTCAACCCACCGGCTGGCCCTGCCCACTCTTCCGCTCCCCTCCCAGGAGTCTCCATGTTGCCCATTTTCGATGGAGGTAAGTGCAGGATTTGTATGGAAGCTCTGGGAGGGGGAAACGGGCCTGTTTCCAGCTTCTGGTGGGCCTCCAGAGCCCAGGGAAGGCTGTTTTCGCCCTCCCAGATGCCTGAGGGAAGCCTCTGGACCCTTGGGAGGGTGAAAACGGCCTCCCTGGTCTCTGGAGGCTCACCGGAAGCCAGAAACAGGAAGTTTCGGTAGGCCATGCCCACCATGGCCACGCCCATCCAGCAACCGGGCAACTAACCATTTGCTGGGATTTATTTATTTATTTTTCGAGTTTATATGCAGCCCCACTCTCCCAAAAAGGGACTCGGGGCGGTGAACAGCCATGGTAAAAACATACAATCAACAAAATTAAAATCAATTTAAAAGTTATTAGATAAATGGCTGAATTAAAAACTACGAAGCCAATAAAACCCAATAAAAATTTAAAAATTAAGTTAAAGTTAAAAATTTAAAACCCATCTCATAACATTAGGCCAGACCAGCCTGCTGGAAAAGGTGGGTTTTAAGTGCACATCGGAAGGCTCGCAGGTCAGCAATGGCTTACATCTCCGTAGGTAGTTCATTCCAAAGGGAGGGTGCTTCCACTGAGAAGACCCGCACCCTCGGGGCCGCCAGCCGATATCGTCCAGGCGGTGGCACCCCGAGGAGGCCCACCCTGTGGGAGTGCACTGGCCGGTGGGAGGCTGATGATGGCAGTAGGCCCACCCCTGCCAGTGTTGTAGTAAAATTTTTGATACTTACAAATCAACGCTTGTGCTGTTGTGTGAATCAAGTGTTGCTCATGGAGTAAACAAGGAGTGACTATTTTCCACCTGAGAGTTGAAAGAGCAATTAAAGATGCTGAGCTTGTCAGCTGGAGAGCTGACAGCCTGGTGTTTGAGACCTAAGCTCTCTGCAATGGGTGAGCTCCCGTTACTAGCTCCAGCTCCTGCTGACATAGCAATTTGAAAGCATGCAGATGCAAGTACAGTAAATTAATAGGGACCACTTTGATGGGAAGATAACAGCGGTCCATTCACCTTTGGTGGATAGTCATGCTGGCCATATGACCACAGAAATTATCGTTGGACAGTGCTGGCTGCTTCGGCCAAGAAAAGATATGAAGATTGTGCCCTAGAGTCAGACATGACTGGATAGGGAAACCTTGACCTTTTTAGTTTTCAACTATGTGACATTTCAGCAACTTAATTTTCTCGTCTTCCTTCCTAGCTGCAGGACTAGAAAGCCCATCGCACACTCTTCGAGCTGATGCCAATCCATATGCCAATTCAGCATCAACGATATGCATTACCTTGGCAGATAAGCACAGTTATGACAAGAACCTGGAAATCATCTTACATCCTTCTGGTAAGAGATCCTTCAAAAACAGGGTTTCTAAGCAAGGTATAGCAACTAAGGCAGTGTGTCATGCCCATGTTGGAATCTGACTCAGAAGAGGAAGCCGAACAGCTGACAGGGAATGGGAGTGTGGCTCCGTTGGCTGTAGAAGTAACTGGGGAAGGGGAACCTCTGGCTGGGCAGAGCAGGAAAGAGGTAGAACAAGGGAGAGGGAATTCAGAGGAAGACCCAGGCCCACCTCCTCTTCATCCTACGGCATGCAGGGAGGAATGGAGAAGAGAGCAACATGGATTGCGAGGCTTACGGCAGAGGAAAGGGCCCTGATTCCCTTCATTAGCTGCAGCTGGGAACACAGTATATAAAAAAGGCAAGCTACGTGCAATCAGCTGTTGGGAGCAAATGTGACTTTATCTTGTATTGTTGTGGCTTATCTGTGTTCTTGGCATCTTCCCAACGGTGTGAGTTTTGCCGTGCTTTCAAGTTTGCAATCCCTGCTCCTGCCCTGCCAAACTAATTACTTCAGTTTGGTTTGTTTGGATTTTAAGTTACAGTTTGTGTGTACCTTGTTTTGGACTGGGTTTTCTACAGTCAAAGGCTGTTTCTGGGAGAGTTTTTCTCCAGCCCGAAGGTAACCTGGACATTGGGGGCAAAGTTGGAGATAATAAAGGGACTCTTATTGCTTATCTGACTGTGTTGCCTTTGTGCCACGCCCTGGATCATCACACAGTGCTTCCCTAAGATTTTCCTTCTGTCAGCATTCCAGAAAAACTCGACTCCAACAGATAACTCCAAACCAGACATGTTCTCAAAGTTCCCTTTTATTAGAATAGTAAACTGGCACACCTGGGAAAACCTGAATCTTGAAAGTCCCGGGTTTCCCTCCAATAAGTAAATATTTCAAATCCACCCCCTGCTCCCATTAACCCATCACATACTCCAATCACCCTCAGTCCCAACTTGAGATGTCCTCTCTACTCCTTCTCAGCCAGGTGTGGAAACAACATGACCTTGACTCTAAAAAAGAATGCTATTATGTCTAACCACATACACTCCATGAAATTCACCCCTCCCATCTTCCCAGGCTCAAGAATGTGGCAGTTTCTGGGGCTAATATGGCTTCCAAAGCTACACCTTCATTAACCCAAATTACCTACCAAAAAATCTTACTGGATTTTGAGACCCTTCCTTCGGCACCATCATAACTTTGAACAGCGGCTGAACAAATGGTCGTAACTCGAGAACAACCCATATAAAAACAACATCACTGAATGATTTTACAGTCCTTGATTTATGACTATAATTGAGCCCAAAATTTCTGTTTCACTATGTTTAACTGTGAGATAATTAAATAAGTTTTGCCCCTTTTTAGTGACCTGTCTTCCCACAGCAGTTGAGCACATCACATCAGGTGTTAAGTTAATAACCCCGTTATTAAGTGAATCTGGCTTCCCCATTGACTAGGCTTATCAGAAGGTCACAAAAGGGGATCACATGATCCCAGGGACACTGAAAACATATCATAAATATGAGTCAGTTGTAAGCATGACCACAGGGACCACATGACCACAGGGATGCTGCAATGATTATAAGTATGGGAAATGGTCATAAGTCAGTTTTTTCCAGTGTGGTTGTAACTTTGAGCAATCACTAAATGAATGGTTGTAAATCAAGGACTACCTGTATGTCTTTTCAACATATCACCATTTTATTTATTAGAAGTACGTACAAGTATCCTACTTTTCCATCAAGATCTCAGCATTTCCTCCCCTTATTTTCTTCCCACAATAACAATTTCTGGAATAGAGAGGGTAGAAAAGACAGGGATTGATTCAGGTTTTCTGTGGCCTCCTGAGACTGAGGCTGTAAGGTAAGTTTGCCTGTGGTTAGCGTGCCGGCACAAATGGCTCTGCGTGCCATCTGTGGCACGCATGCCACAGGTTCACCATCACGGGTATAGGGTCTCTTTCTTGAGCAGGGGGTTGGACTAGAAGTCCTCCAAGGTCCCTTTCAACTCTATTATTCTGATACGTTTGAATTATTCTGACTGTTGGGTATCTTCCTCATTTTTTGCCCTGAAGAACCTCATCATCCCCACCTAATCATTGAAGATGGGGCCATGACTTATGGTGAATATGAGGCACACATAAGGAACCGCTGGGATTATGCACGGATTGCCAAAAAAGACACTGATGGAGAGAGACAGGTAAGAAAGGGTTTTTTGGGGTGGTGGGGTGGTGGTGGGGAACATCTGTTTTGTCCAGATCATGTATATTTGGTATAGATAGATTTGAATGATCAAGACATACCAGCAGTTCCTTCGATCAGGAGTCCCCAACCTGTGGGCCACAGCCCACAGGTGGGCTATGAGGAGTTTGCAACTGGGCCGTGGAAATAGCCGGTGAACTCATGTGTGTGTGCATGTGCATCTTTGCTTGTGAGAGCAGCGTGTGTGTGCATCTATCTTCCATTTGCATCAGCAGCAGGCGTGCATGCACACCACTTGCGCAAATGGAGCTGCACACATGCTTGCCGGCTCCAATTCCCACCTCCTCTGTTGTCTTCATCTGTGTTCTTAGTCGAACTGATTTATTTCAACCGCAGAATAAGTGCCTCCAAGTGGGAAGTAATATTTCCATTTGCGCTAACGAAAGCCTGCAGAGTTTGTGGGTGACCTGTTTTTTGTTTTTTTTTTTACTGCTGGAAACTCTTGATGATCCTACTTTGAAACCTGGGTTTTGGGTTATATTCTATTCAGAGGTCCATAAAGGGGCATGGTAGTTTGATAGCTTCATGGATCCCCCTTCAGAACAGTTTTAATATGGGTTGTTTCCAGTGGTGCGATTCAACCGGTGTAACAACCAGTTCGGTGAGTGCACACTCTCCATTTTAAAAAGCCCATTTTATGTACACTGAGAGCACTTGCACCAAGACAAATTCCTTGTGTGTCCAATCACACTTGGCCAATAAAGGATTCTATTCTATTCTATTCTATTCTATTCCATTCCATTCTATTAGAATAGAATAGAATAGAATAGAATAGAATAGAATAGAATAGAATAGAATAGAATAGAATAGAATAGAATAGAACAGAACAGAACAGAACAGAACAGAACAGAACAGAACAGAACAGAATAGAATAGAATAGAACAGAATAGAATAGAATAGAATAATGGAGTGGAATAGAATGGAATTAGAATAGAATGAAAATGGAATGAAATTAAAATAGAATAGAATGGAATGAGAATGGAATGGAACGGAACGGAACGGAACAGAACAGAATAGAATAGAATAATGGAATGGAATGGAATTAAAATAGAATAGAATTGAATGGAATGGAATGGAATGAAAATGGAATGAAATTAAAATAGAATGGAATGAGAATGGAATGAGAATGGAATGGAATAGAATATAATAGAATAATGGAATGGAATGGAATTAAAATAGAATGGAATTAGAATAGAATAGAATAGAATAGAATAGAATAGAATAGAATAGAATAGAATAGAATAGAATAGAATAATAATGGAATGGAATTAAAATAGAATGGAATGAGAATGGAATAGAATAGAATAGAATAGAATAGAATAATGGAATGGAATGGAATGGAATGAAAATGGAATGGAATGGAATGAAAATGGAATGAAATTAAAATAGAATGGAATGAGAATGGAATGGAATAGAATATAATAGAATAATGGAATGGAATGGAATTAAAATAGAATGGAATTAAAATAGAATGGAATGAGAATGGAATAGAATAGAATAGAATAGAATAATGGAATGGAATGGAATTAAAATAGAATGGAATGAAATAGAGTAGAATAGAATAGAATAGAATAGAATAGAATAGAATAGAAGAATAATGGAATGGAATGGAATTAAAATAGAATGGAATGAGAATGGAATAGAATAGAATAGAATAGAATAGAATAGAATAGAATAGAATAGAATAGAATAGAATAGAATAAACAGAGTTGGAAGGGACCTTGGAGGTCTTCTAGTCCAACCCCCTGCTCAGGCAGGAAACCCTGTACCATTTCAGACAAATGGTTATCCAACATCTTCTTAAAAACTTCCAGTGTTGAAGCATTCACAACTTCTGGAGATGAATCTAAGTACAGGTAGTCCTTGACTTACAACAGTTTGTTTTGTGACCATTCAAAGTTACAACGGCACTGAATAAGTGACTTACGACCGTTTTTCAGAGTTACCACCTTTGCAGCATCCCCACGGTCACAGTCAATATTCAGCTGCTTGGTAAATGGTTCATATTTATGATGGTTGCCAAGGTCGCATGATCCCCTTTTGCGACCTTCTGACAAGCAAAGTTAAAATGGGGAAGCCGGATTCTCTTTACCATTGTGTTACTAGCTTAACAATTGCAGTGATTCACTTAACAGCTGTGGGTGTTAGGTGCAAAATGGGGCAAAACTCTCTTCACAAATGTTTCACTTCACAACAGAAATGTTGGTGCTTCATTGTGGTTGTAACTCTTACTACCGTTCGTTTAGTGCAGGGGTCTTCAAACTCAACAGCTTCAAGACTTGTGGACTTCAATTCCCAGAATTCCTCCTCCAGCCATGTTAGTTCAGGAATTCTGGGAGTTGAAGTCCACCAATCTTAAACTTGCCAAGTTTGGAGACCCTTGGTGTAGTGACTTGTTCGAATCTCAGCATCACTGAAAAAAATGACTTATGACTGGTTTTCACACTTACGGCCATTGCAGCATCCCCATGGTCACATGATCAAACTTTGGGCACTGGACAACTGGCATGTATCTATGACAGTTGCACTGTCCTGGGGTCATGTGATTGCTTTTTCTTCTCTTGAATAGTTTTATTAATATAAAATATGACCTACAAAAAGAATACAAACGCAAATATTAGGGGAATTAGGAAAGGAAAAAGGGAAATGGATAGTGGAGGGAAGAAAGAGAAAAAGAAAAGAAATGGCATTGATTTCTTTTTTTAAAGTTTTTTTTAATTTTTTAGACAAAGATAAACAAAATATAAACAAAAAACATAAAACCATCTTTCAATTTACATACAGTGTGACGGTCGGTACAAATGTCTTGTGTACAATCTTTGCAGTTTTTGCCTTCTAATTCAAGTTAGTCCTGATATTATAAATCAACTATGTATATATTATTATCATTATTATTTGTTAATTAGACTGTTACTAGCATTCCATCATTTTATACGAGCAAATCCCTGTTTTTACTTAACCTATTTTATAACATTCATTTCATCATCACCAATCTATTCAATAATAATCTATCCTTATATTACTTTGTCTAGAAATGGCATTGATTTCTGACTCCTTTGGTGCAGTAAAATAAGGCATTAAGAGCTATGCTCAACTTTTTACTTTTTTATATTAATTAGAAACTAACCATTTCTATAACAACAAATCTATCTAATCGGTAAAATCTAAAATAGAAGTTTCATTTTTTTCCCACCTGTGCTGTCCAGACAGTATATAGTTAATTGGGAATTGAGATAGTTACAGTAAATGAGAATTGGGAGCTGTACCCTTAAGGAAATGCCTCATGGTAAATGTAGTTAATGCATCATGGGAAATGTAGTTCATGTCATGTGGTCACATCTGCAATCCTGACTGGTCACTGAATTGACCCTTGGTTGGGTTGGGAGAGTCTCTTGCCTGGACCCCAGCTTCGTGCTGGTGTCTTACCCTTTGCTCTATCATTATGAGATGAAGATCACTATACTTTCACACTACGAAGTCAGCTATGCAAAGATTTGGACATTAGATGAATCTTGACATAACTGTGAGTTACACCTTGAGAATGCCTTGTGATCCAATAAAGAAAGTTTGTATGGAAGCCTATGTAGAGTTTGCCTGTCTGTCTTTATATTCAGCCAGCAATTTAAAGACAGAACACCACCTCGAGCAAAAAGTCCAGAAGTTGGTTTCCAATTAGAAACGAAAGTATTTGTATTTTTTTTCTTTAATCAAAGCAGTCAATTTAGCCATCTCTGCTATAAGAGATAACTATAACTCCATAAGATTTTGCAGCCATTCATCTCATTGTGGGGATCAAAATGTCCTTCCATTCCTGTGCATAGAATAGTCTTGCTGTGATCGCCATTGGTAACCTTTCCAGACGTCTTCTGATGAAAAAAATCAGGCAGGGGGGGAGTGAGAATCACTTAACAATTGCATGATTCGCTTAATAACCATGGCAAAAAAGTTTGTAAAATGTTTGCGCACCACCTTGCTTAGCAGCAGAAATGTGGGGCTCAGCCATAAGTCAAAGACTACCCGTAATCATTCTGAAGGGAAAACATTTTCATCTAACACGTTAGAGGAAAAGCTAGATTAGATATGGGGTAAGGAGTTTTTAATCGTAAGGAAACATTTGTGATCTGCAGTATTTTTAGATTGCACCAAGAGAGAGGTTAAAATGGCAAAATGTAGTCGATAGTAAAAATATCTGCAGCCATAGAAACGCAGTCTGAGAATCAGTAGTTAATAAGCAATCTGTGATGATCCAGGGTGGGATACAAAATAAACACAGTCACAAAAAACAGGTAAAGCCCCTTTTATTCCTTCACTTTGCTTCCAAGCTCCAAATATCTTTGACCAGAGACAAAAAACTCCCACATGAGCAGTTACAAGAAGGAGGAAATGCCGTTTAAACTAAAAGTGCCTATAAATTATAATGAGTGAAAAACAACACAAACCAGGCAAGATAAGGGCTTGAAGATGCCCACAGATATCAGAACACGCACTGGGAAGGGTACCAAACTCAGAGAGGAACCCTAAACTAGAGATATTTCCACACTTTGTTTCCAGCATTTGCCCGTATGCATGTCTGTCCTCTTATTCAGTTGTCACAACTGCAGCCCATGAAGAGGATCAAGGCCCTCTCTTCCCAACTAGACCACGTATAAGTAGACCCTGATCCTCTCCTCCCTGCGTGCCCTAGGATGGAGGGGGGATGGGCCTGGGTCCTCCTCTGACTGCTCAGCCGGCCTCTGCCCTTCCTCAGCCTCCTCCACAACCTCCGGAGTCACACTTCCATTCCCTGTCAGCTGTTCCTCCTCTCCCTCAGAGTCAGTCTCCAACAGGGGCATAACATAATCCATAATGTGAGCGCTATGTACTCTGCAGCAATATTGATACGTCTCAAAAACCTAGCATGGATGTCTGCAACTCACGGCTCCGGAGCTGCATGCGGCTCTTTGGGCCCTCTGCTGTGGGCTCCCTGTTGGGTGGTCCCACCATTGGTTGGCCCTGCCCCTCGCTTTCTCCTCCCAGTCATTCCTTGCCTGGCCTGAGAAGGTAAAGGTGACGGCGAGGGATGGAGAAGCGGCCAGGGCTGATTCTCTGGCACCTCACTCTTTCTGGAGCTTCTTCTGGCCCTTATTGGTGCTGGGCGTACCTCAGTCACTTACAGAGATGCGCAACCTGTTCTCTGCCCTGAGATACTGGCCCAACCCGGTCTCGGTAACACAAGGACTGGCAGGGTGGGAATGGGATCCAGGAGGAGGGGACAACAGACAGGGGTTTAGAGCCAGGGGTCGCGAGATGAGAAGGAGAGAGAGGAGGAGGAGGATTGGCCAAAGGAAAGCCTCCACCACAACTCGCACTCGTTCCTCAGCCAGCCCGGATTTCCAAAAAGTTGCCAAGAAGAAAGAAAAGGAGCCCCACCCACCCGCCCGCACTCTTTCTTGTGCTTTATTTCCTGGGTTTTTAGCACAGCTGATTTGCACGGCAGAGCTGTTCGCTGTGCCTCAGCTGCAGTAGTAGGATTCAACTGTTTTTACTACCAGTTCTGTGGTTGTGGCTTAGTAGACATGGCAGGGGAAGGATACTGCAAAATCCTATTCCCCCCCCACCCTACTAACTTGCTTTCCAGCTCTGTTCTCCTGTGCAGGGCAACCAAAAAAAGACCCAGCTGATCAGCTGGGACTCGGGAGGCAGAGAATAGATGGGGGTGGGGCCAGTCAGAGGTGGGATTTGCCGGTTCTCCAAACTACTCAAAATTTCCACTACCGGTTCTCCAGAACTGGTCAGAACCTGCTGAATACCCACCTCTGCCCTGCTGTTTTAATCACCGGGTCTGCAGTAGAAGGTAAGTCATTGAGTTGAAAAGAAAAAATACATTTGTCAAGAGTCAAGAATCATAAGGTGCAACACTTAATAATGGTCATAGGGCACAATAAGCAATCAATTCTATTTCTATTCCTACTCCTATTTTATTCTATCCCATTCCATTCCATTCTATTCTAGGGATAAGTCTTTCAATGGCCATTATCCATGATACGTAAATGGCAAAGCCTCTATTTTAAAATAAATGCAACTCCCCAAAGTAGGGAATTGAAAGAAAGACGTTTATTTAAAAACTGCCAAGAGGCAAATGGAAACATCCTCTGTGAGATGGACTTTCCCTGATGGCAACCAAGAGATCTGGATCCTTCAAAATTGCCCAGGGCTTTTAGATCGTGTCCATATCAGCAAAACGAAGTCTCAAATTTTAACATCTCCTTTACAGGTTTTCTTCTTTTCTTGCTCCTAGGTTGCCTTTGTCCAGAAGAGGTTCCACAAAGACATTTTCTACAATCCTGTCCTGATGCTGAATTTCTGCCCCAAGATAAGCAGCGTTTCTACTGACATTCAGACGGTGACCAGGGAAATCTTCTTCCTCATTGACCAGACAGGAAGCGCAAGTGGCTCCAGCATTGATGGGATCAAAGTAAATAGATTCTTACATTAGCGATACGTGAGAACCTGCCTTTTAGAAAGAGTCAAACCATTGGATAAAGACACCCTTGAGTTGAGTTCAACTTAACTCCACGGTTGTGTCCGTGTTAGCTGTCTTAGCAACTTAACAGAAGTGATTTCCCATTGCCTTCTTTCTGGAATGAATTAATCTAATTTCACAGCCTAGCATTCTTTAATACAATGATTCCTTAATCACCTATTTAATAAATTACCCCTTCTGTTACATGACACTTACCACTGAATGACAACTTTTGGAAGTTGTCTTGTGGAATAAGGAAAATAAATATCCCTGGATGGACAATTTCAGACATGTTTTTTTTTTTTTTTAGAAAAAATACTAAATATGATAGGACTTTTTTCTAACTCAGAAGTAAGGGACTTGGCCTGGACTGCAAAATTGGAGTCCAAGTATTAATGCGAAGAATAAGGCCAGTTTTCTTTGGGAGTCAATTTTCACTTTAGGTTTTCTTAGTAACAAGTACAGAAGTGCTTTGCCAGTGTTGTCTTCCACAGTGTTTTTTTTCAACATATCTGCTTGGTCTGGTCCAGGCTTTTCTGATAAGCTCACTTTCAATTACTAGCCAGGTTTGGCTCTCCTTAACCTTATGAGATCAAGCAAGGCAGCTGGGTGCTGCCATATGACATGGAATTAAGAAAATAATTTGCATCTGGTACAGTATTTTTATCTCCCTGCAATATGATTGTTTGCTGCCTGGAGTCACTTGCTTAGGTTGGACAGTGATTGAAATTAAATTAATTAATTACAGTGAGTGCTCCAGAATGAGGGTTGCATAGCAGAATAGTATAGTATAGTATAACAAGAGTTGGAAGGGACCTTGGAGGTCTTCTAGTCCAACCCACTGCTTAAGCAGGAAACCCTGTACCATTTCAGACAAATCTCTTCTTAAAAACTTCCAGTGTTGGAGCATTTACAACTTCTGGAGATAGTATTGAAGAGAAATGTGGATTCTCAGAATAACAGAATAACATATTTATTTATATTTTTATTTATTTATTTATTTGTCAGTTGCTTACAAGATAATAGGTATAAGTTAAACATAGTTATGAATACATGGATACATATAAGAAAGATAAAAGAAACAATAGGACAGGGACGGTAGGCATGTTGGTGCGCTTATGCACGTCCCCTTCAGACCTCTTAGGAAAGGGGTGAGGTCAATAGTAGACAGTCTAAGGTTAAAAGTTTTTGGGGTTTGGGGAAGAAATCACAGAGCAGGTAGAGTATTCCAAACATTGACCACTCTGTTGCTGAAGTTGTATTTCCTGCAGTCAAGTTTGGTGCAATTAATCTTGAGTTTGTATCTATTGTTTGCTCTTGTGTTGTTATGGTTGAAGCTGAAGTATTCATTGACAGGTAGGACATTGCAATGTATGATTTTATATACTATACTTAGATCGGACTGAAGGCGGCGTAGTTCTAACATAGTTAACATAGTTGAAAGGGATCTGGGAGTCCCTTGGACTCCTTCTCAAGCAGGAACCCCTGTACCATTTCAGACAAATGGTTGTCCAATCTCTTCTTGGAGTACTCAACTTCTGAAGGCCACTCATTCCACTGATTGTTTGGTCAGGAACATTTCTCCTTAGTTCTAGGTCGCTTCTATCCTTGAAAGTGAATTAGTATCAGGAAGATCTAGGTCTTCCCTCAGCTAACCTCCAAGTAGCCTTGGGCAAGTTGCTCCCTTTCAGCCCAGCTTCCTTCATACGTTTGTCATGGTGGGGGATAAAGAGTGCTATGGATGCCACCTTGATCTCCTTGCAGGAAGGACAAGAAATACACCTGCATGATAACCTTGACTTTCTCTCCCTCTTCCTGTGCAGGACGCTCTGATAGTGGCCATAAAGAGCCTTCCTTCCAGCAGCTTGTTGAACATGGCAGGCTTTGGCCCCAACATCAGGCCTGCCTTCAAGACAAGCAAGCCTTGTAATAGTGTGAGTACCTACTCCAAAGTGGCAGAACCACTCCAGGGCTGTGCTGGGAATTCATTAAATTTGGCAGAACTGTTAGGAATGATAGTCACCTAACGGTTGGGTTGGCAATATATAAACCCAGGATAGTCATTTAGTAATGTTGTATCTTTAAGAGAATGTTGTAATTGTGATTGGCTGAGGTTCCTCCAATGGCCATAAGATGGCGCCAGAAACCTGGTTTGTTCTTTTTGCATTTCCTTTGCTTCCCTTTTTTGCCTTTGATCGTCATTCTGCTTGAATTGCTGTGAGTCTTGCAACTGTTCACAAACTCTGTTTACTGAATTTTTGTTTTCTGATACTGGTAAAGAAACGGACTTCGTTTTTGGATTATCCCTGGACTGATTGTTTTGAATACTAACTGCTTTAACCGTGTATGCTTTAGACTGTTTGTTGGACTTTGTTTACCCGTTTACTGGAAGTAAAATTTACATTTTACTATTCAGTGTATCTCTGTGCTGGTTGTGTGTTATTCATCACCACTCTCACTATGTTTCCCTGAGTGCACTCATTCTCCTAACGGGGAATACCTCAACAAGAATTCTCTGTGACTGTTCTAGGATAGGGGTCGCCAAACTTTTGGACCTCATAATTTTAAATCCCGTGGACCACTAATATGAATTTTGACTGACAGTTGGCTTTCCTAGTCTCCCTTATTTAATTATTTATCAGCTCAAAACCTAACACACACACATACACACACACACACATATATATATATGGATCTTTGGTTCTTCGGGTTTTCTCCCGCGTAGAATTGGAAATATCTAGGCGACGTTTCGATGAAGTCTCTCATCATCTTCAGGCTTGTGTTTTCGGCCTTGTGCTTCTCAGAGTAATACAAATACCCACGAAAACCTCCAAAAACAACATATATATTAACCTTGGAGGCTGTGATGTGTTCTCTCTTTCTTTCTCTCTCTCTCTCTCTCACACACACACACACACACACAGAGAGAGAGAGAGGTCTATCAATTGCTTTGGAGGTGCTTTGAGGGCGACATTTCTCTATGGACCATCAAAATTTTCTCGCGGGCCACCAGTGGGCCACAGCTCACTAATTGGTGACCACTGTTCTAGGAGACCCTGACTTAGCCAGTTACTGCTGGCTTGCTGTGGTTTACAGGAAGAATGTCCTGCCCCGTTGCAAATCTTCTCTCTCAGCCGTCTGATCTAACTAGCAACCAACCCTTTGATTTAGGATAATCAAATCTTGTGGGTAACTTTGAATTCTCTGCCTGATAACTTAAACCCATTGCATATTGGATAAAGGGTAAAAATAGCCTAGCTGGGCTTCATTTATTTTGGAATGAACAGGTCTAGCAACAAGCTAGAATAAACTCATGATTTAATTGGGGTAACTGCCGGAATCCTAACACCAGAGTTCCTCAGCCAGCTTCTGAGGAACTCTGAGAGTTGAAGTCCACAAATCTTAAAAGTTGCCAAAGTTGGAGACCCCTGTCTTATATTGTCCCTGTAAGCTGCTTATTATCTCCTCAGGACATCCTTAGACTGGCCTGCGAATATATTCAGAAGCTACGGGCTGATGTGAGTGGCACCAGCCTCCTTGCTGCTCTGAATTGGAGCTTGGGTCAGCCTCTCCGCCGGGGATATCCACGGCAGCTCTTTATCCTGTTGGATTCCAGCGTGGAAAACCCAGGCAAGGTTATTGAGCTAGTCAGGAGACAAGCAAGCACTGTCAGGTACGAAGTTGTGTCACCTGGCCTCAAAACTTTGGGCTTTTCTTTTTCCCAGGCTGCTAATGTTATCTTCCCAGATGTCTGGCCTTTAGAAACACCTTGAGGAAGAGAAATGTCCATATTGTGAGCTTTAAAAGCCAGTAGATCAGTGGTGGGATTCAAATTTTTTTACTACCGGTTCTATGGGTGTGACTTGGTGGCCGTGGTAGGGGCAGGATACTGCAAAATCCCCATTCCTCCCCACTTTGCTAACCAGCTTTCCAGCTCTGTTCTCCTGTGCAGGGCAACAAAAGACCCAGCCAATCAGCTGGGACTCAGGAGGCAGAGAATAGATGGGGTTGGTGTGGCCAGTCAGAGGTGGGATTTGCTGGTTCTCCAAACTACTCAAAATTTCCGCTTCTGGTTCTCCAAAACTGGTCAGAACCTGTTGAATACTCACCTCTGCAACAGACACCTGCCACAAACAACTTGCCTGAAAGTTCAAAATAAACCACACTGAAAACAGTGTAAAAGCAATTGGGCAGACAACTGAGGAGGGATTTTATTTATTTATTTATTTTTCGTATTTCTATACCGCTCCCTCTCCCAAAAAGGGACTCGGGGCGGCGTACAGACTAAACATATAAAATAGATACAGTTAAACAGAGATTAAAATCAGAATTAAAATAAATATATGATTGAGTCCCATCAGATAAAAAAAATTAAACCCTTATTAAAATTTAAATTGAGAAAATCCCCCAAAAAAACCCCTTAATTGGCTAGGCCGGCCAGTTTAAAAAATAAGGTCTTAACTGCACGCCGGAAGGTTAGGATGTCTGACATGGCTCGTATCTCCGGGGGGAGATAATTCCAAAGGGAGGGGGCTCCCACAGAGAAAGCACGTAATCTCGGGGCCGCCAGCCGACAACAATCAGGTGGCGGTCCCCAAGTAGGGCGACCCTGTGGGAGCGTACTGGGCGGCGGGAGGTTGTTGGTGGCAGCAGGCGGTCCCGTAAGTAACCAGGTCCCGAGCCATGGAGCACTTTAAATACTAACAGTACCACCTTGAATCGAATTCGGAAGGCCACAGGAAGCCAGTGCAGTCCGCAGAGAAGTGGTGTTACATGGGCGTCCCGGGGGGCGCCCACAATCATTCGTGCGGCCGCATTCTGGACTAACTGCAACCTCCGGAGACTTTTCAAGGGGAGCCCCATGTAGAGAGCATTGCAATAATCCAAGCGGGAGATGACGAGGGCGGAAGTGACCGTGCGAAGTGCGTCCAGATCCAGAAAGGGCCGCAGCTGGTAGATCAAACAAATCTTATAAAAAGCCCCCCTGGCGACGGCTGCAATATGTTCTTCCAAGGACAGCCGCACATTCAGGAGGACACCCAAATTGCGCGCCCTTTCCACAGGGGTCAATACCTCTCCCCCCACGGTCAGCGAAGGAACAAGCTGACTGTATCTGGGAGCAGGAAACCACAGCCACTCGGTTTTGGTCGGGTTGAGACGAAGCCTGTTACGACCCATCCAATCCCGCACGGCCTCCAGGCACCAGGTCATCACTTCGACGGCTTCGTTGGGGTGGCCCGGGGTGGAGATGTACAGCTGAGTATCATCAGCGTACTGATGGAACTCCACCCCAAAGCCACGGATGATCTCACCCAGCGGCTTCACATAAATGTTGAACAACAGGGGCGAGAGTACCAAACCCTGAGGCACCCCACAAAGCAGGGGCCTTGGGGTCGATCTCTGTCCCCCTGTCAACACAAATTGCGAACGGTCGGAGAGGAAGGAGGAGAACCACCGCAACACGGTGCCTCCAACCCCCAACCCCTCCAATCGCTGCAACAAGATACTGTGGTCGACAGTATCAAAAGCCGCTGATAGATCTAACAGGACTAGGACAGAGGAACAACCTCTGTCTCGCGCCCTCCAGAGATCATCCATCAACGCGACCAATGCCGTCTCTGTGCTGTGCCTGGGCCTGAAGCCCGATTGGAGGGGGTCGAGATAACTAGCTTCATCCAGATACTGCGGGAACTGACGTGCCACCACAGTCTCTACAACCTTTGCAACAAAGCAAAGGTTGGAGACAGGACGGTAATTTGATAACAATGCTGGGTCCAGGGACGGTTTCTTGAGGAGAGGTCGTACCACCGCCTCCTTCAAGGAGGCGGGTAAAAACCCCTTTCTCAAGGAAGCGTTTATAATGCCCTGGAACCAGCCTCGAGTCACCTCCCGGGTGGCCAAGACCAGCCAGGAGGGACATGGGTCTAACAAACAGGTGGTAGCATTCAGTCCCCTCAGTATTCTGTCCACGTCCTCTACGGTAACAGGATCGAACTCATCCCAGTTGACCTCACCGATATCCACCCCCACCCTCCCGCCCGGAGATGCCCAGTCAGAGTCCAGCTCATTCCGAATCTGAGCGATTTTGTCCTGCAGAAACTTAGAAAACTCCTCAGCTCATCCCTGCAAGGGATCTTCCCGCGCCTCTACCTCCAGGAGGGAGCGGGTCACCTTAAACAGGGCGGCTGGGCGGTTTTCTGAGGACACAATAAGGGTGGAGAGGTAGGTCCTCCTCGCCATCCTTATCGCACTAAATACGTCTTAATATAAGAACGTAATAGTGTTCGGTCAGACTCAGAGCGGCTGGCCTTCCAACTACTCTCTAGGCGTCTTTTCCGGCGCTTCATCTCCCTTAGCTCCTCAGAAAACCAAGGAGCCACTTGGGATCGGTGCCGGGTCAGAGGCCGCAAGGGCACGATCCGGTTAAGGGCCTCAGCAGCCACCCTATCCCAGGTGGCAACCAAGCCCTCAACCGAGTCGTGTGTGTGAGCATCGGGAAGTGGCCCAAGCTCCATCAGGAACCGATCTGGGTCCATCAGGTGCCTGGGGCGGTACCATTTTAATGGCCCCGCCTCCCTGTGGTCGGGGGGTGCGGAACGGAAGTCGAGCCTTAGGAGCAAGTGATCCGACCATGACAGGGGTTCTAAAGCTATATCCCCTATACTCAGATCACTCTGCCACTGATCAGAGACAAAAACCAAATCCAGGGTGTGACCTCCCACGTGAGTAGGGTCCCGAATTAACTGGGTCAGGCCCATGGCTGTCATGGAAGCCATGAACTCCTGAGCAATCCCCGAGGTACCGCCGGCAGAGGGCAGGTTGAAGTCCCCCATGACCATAAGCCTGGGGGTTCCAACCGCTACGCCGGCTATAACCTCAAGGAGCTCAAGCAGGGCAGATGACGCATAGCAGGGAGCCAGGTATGCGACCAACAAGCCCATCTGTACCTTGGAACCGAACTTCACGAAAAGAGATTCACATCCGGTCGTCTGAGAGACAGTGGATTCCCTCGGACATAGATCTTCCTTAATAATCATCGCAACACCCCCACCCCTCCCCTGGGTCCTTGGCTGATGAAAGACCCGAAACCCGGCTGGGCACATTTCTACAAGAGGGACTCCTCCCTCTGGGCCCAGCCAGGTTTCGGTAATACCCACCAGGTCCGCCCGCCCCTCACAGATCAAATTATAAATGAGGGGGCCTTATTCATGACGGACCTGGCGTTACATAACATCAGCCGAAGGTCCAGGGCCCGATTGCTCAAACCACCTGGGAAACGGGATGTGACAAGGGGGTCGGAGCGCGTTACAGCAGACAGATAGAGGAGGCGCGCTCCCGAAACAGAATGTGGCCCCCTATAAACGCCAAATCTGCCTCTCCCGCTCACCGTACTGATAGATTTAATATCACCCTCCCTGGGACAACCCCCTATCCTCAATAGAGTCCTGTCAGAACCCAAACCCTCCCGGCAGCGCTCCACCCGTGGCCCGGTCCTAGCCCCAGGCGGGTTGTTCCCCAACTCCCGCCTGGCCAACCCTAATCTATTTAAAAATCTAAATAAAAATTTTAAATAACCCTCCCTCCCACGCTTCCGGCGGCCCCACCATCTCTCTGGATCCCAAGATCCGTCCTTGAGATAGGCCTTAGAGAGGTAAGAGGGCACATATCTGGGGAATTGGAGGCTAAAACATATGGGGGAAAAAATGGCAGGAATTGAGTATATCTAGTTTAAGAAAAAGAAAGATTAGGGCTGACATGAAAGCAGTGTTCCAATATTTGAAGGGCTGCCACAAAGAAGAGGGCGTCAAATTATTCTCCAAAGCACCAGAAGGCAGGACAAGAAGCCATGGATGGAAAATAAGCAAGGAGAGAAGCAACCTGGAATTAAGGAGAATTTTTCTGACAGTGAGAATAATTAATCGGTGGGATGGCTTGCCTTCAGAAGTTGTGGGTGTTCCATCACTGGAGGTTTTTAAGAAGAGATTGGACAACCATTTGTCTCAAATGGTAACAGATAACAGATAATTAGAGTTGGAAGGGACCATGTAGGTCATCTAGTCCAACCCCCCACCCGAGCAGGAGACCCTACACCATTTCTGACAAATGGCTGTCCAATCTCTTCTTGAAAGTCTCAAGTGATGGCGCTCCCACAACTTCCGAGGGTAACTTCTGTTCCATTGGTTGATTGTTCTCACTGTCAGAAAGTTTCTCCTTATTTCCAAATTGAATCTCTCCTTGTTCGGTTTCCATCCATGATTCTTTGTCTGGCCTACAGGCCCTTTAGAAAATAGCTTGACGCCTTCCTCCCTGTGGCAGCCCCTCAAATATTGGAACACTCCTGTCATGTACTCCCCTGGTCCTTCTCTTCACTAGACTAGTCAGGCCCAGTTCCTGCAACCATTCTTCATGTGTTTTAGCCTCCAATCCCCTAATCATCCTAGTTGCTCTTCTCTGCACTCTTTCTAGAGTCTCAACATTTTTTTTTATAGTGTGGTGATCACATTTTATAATGTGGTATAGGGTCTGCTTCTTGGACAGGGGGTTGGGGTCTCCTGCTTAGGCGGGTGGGTTGGACTAGATGACCTACAAGATCCCTTCCAACATTGATGATCTGAAATTGAAACTAGAAGGTCCCTTCTAACTCTGTTATTTATGTTATGATGTGATGCATGTGACGTCATTTGCAACACCATTAAGCCAATTCATGCCGGAAGAACAGCTGGAATTAAGAAGTCGCCGCTTCAACTCTGATATATGGGTGATAAGGGCAGATGTAACATTTGGCAGTAACAAAGATGTGGCTGGACTGGACCAGTGCATACAACCAGCATTATTTAGAATGAGATGAATAATAATAATAAAAAATGGCAGTTTTGTCTCTAAAGTCCAGCCTTTTACTTCTTACAGGTGTTTCACATTTGGCTTGGGGTCTGCTGCCTGCCATCAGCTGCTCAGGAGATTGGCCAAAGTTAGCAGAGGTCAGGCAGAATTCCTCAGCCCAGGTGAAAGGTTGCAGCCTAAGGTAGGACTCTTATTCCTTGGATGATGCTTTTTATTTGATCGTGGGTTCTGATCCAGTCCCCAGGTTTGGGTGGTGGGTAGTTAACCCCAATCATCCGACCATGCCTATCATAGAGCGACCAAAGTTGATGAACTATGCACAGTGGTGGGATTCAAATTATTTTACTACCAGTTCTGTGGACGTGGCTAGGTGGGCGTGGTGTGGCTTGGTGGGTGTATCTTGGTGGGCATGGCAGGGGAAGGATACTGCAAAATCTGCCTTCCCTCCCCACTCCTGGGGGAAGCTTACTGCAAAATCCCATTCCCTCCGCATCCCACTAACCTGCTTTCCAGCTCCATTGTCCTCTGCAGGGCAACCAAAGAAGACCCAGCCAATCAGCTGGGACTCGGGAGGCGGAGAAGAGAAGAGGGCGGGGCCAGTCAGAGGTGGGAGTTGCCGGTTTTCCGAACTACTCAACATTTGCACTACCGGTTCTCCAGAACTGGTCAGAACCGGCTGAATACCCACCTCTGCCCTGGTGTAGGCAAACATTCAATATGCTTTCTTCCTCCCCATCCCCAGCTGATAAAGTCTTTGAAGAAAGCCATTGAGCCAGCTGTGAGTGACATCACCATCGACTGGTATGTGCCTGACACCATGGAGGCCCTGCTGTCGCCCAACGAGATTGCGGCCCTTTATCCCGGAGATCGGCTCATCAGCTACTGCACCCTTTACCATGTTGCCAGCTTCCGGGACAAGAAAGCAACAGTTGAGCAATCATTTCCTTACAAAGTAGAGCTCTCCCCAGGGTGGGAAATCATCCCTGGTTTCACTTGGTGACTATCTCCTGGATCCAATATGCCCAAAGCCTTACTTGGCCTATCGTATGCTTGGTGCTCTCTGAGCTTGCAGACATTTCATGATCCAACTAGGTAACATCATCAGGGCTAATAAGGGGTGCTCTTTCCTGTCAGTTTATGTTCTGGTGTCTTGCCTGTCTGTGTGGGTGGAGGTTCTTTGGTTGGGCAGTTTACTGATGGCTCTTTGGCAGTTCCTTGATTGGGGTATTGCTCACTTGATTGTTGGTCTGTTGGTCTCACATGCTTCTCGGGGGAGAGCCATTATTTCTCTCTCCATATCAGGGTTTTCATGTCACACATGGACAAACGTACAGGTGGGTCCTCGACTTACAATCACAATTGGGAGCAGAATTTCTGTGGCCGAGTAATCCAGTGAGTTTATGACTGTTTTTGCAGCACGTGCTTGTCAAGCGAAGCACTGCCGTTATTAAGTGCATCACAGTCCTTAAGTGAAACTGGCTTCTCCCCATTGACTTTGCTTGACAGACTCCAGCTGGGAAAGTTGCAAATGGCGATCACGTGGCTATCATTAATACATGCTGGTCGCCAAGCACTTGAATTTTGGTCACAGAACCACGGGGCTGTTATGATGGTCATAAATGCGAACAGTTGGTCACAAGTCACTTTTTTCAGTGCCTTTGGAAGCTACAAAGGCACTGAAAAAAGTGACCTGTGGCCATTTCTCACCTTTATGACCACTGTCACTAAGTCAACGTAAGTCGAGGATTACCTATATTGCTTCTTCGTTTATCATATTTTGTAGGGCAGAGAGCAAATCTGTCGAAGTTTCTCTAGAGGATCTGCAGGGCTGGCCTTCCCATCCCAGGAGGGGGTAGAAGGACAGGATGGAGCCCTCCCACCTTTAGCTGGAGATAATCCGGAGCGTTCCAAGGGCCTTCAGGACTTTTCCCAGGAAATATCCATGAAATTTTCACCTGGGGACACCGACGAGTCTTTGAAGAGTGAGTGCAGGCCTTGGAAGGCAATATTCATATCCATTTTAAAGGAGGTAGCAACTTGGGATTAGATAGAGTGCAGGGCTCCTTGGGCCTCTCTGAGATTTGGTTGTTTTCTCGCAGACATTTCCTTACCCAAACTAGGCAGGGGTGGAATTCTACTGGTTTGGACTGGTTCTATAGAACCGGTTGTTATGATTCAGAGAACTGGCAAATCGTGCCCCTAGCTGGCCCCTCCCCTCCCCGCCTGCCCCTCCCCTTCCCGCCCAGTCAGTCCTTAAGGTATTTCTTTTTTTTTTCCCTCTCGACAATCCCCCTCGCTGTCTTACTGGTTTGCCCAGGAAACTTCCCTGAGGCCCAGGAGGCAAAAAGGGTATATGGGGGTGGGGTGTGTGCAGGGAAGGGAGCTGTGCCCCCCCCCCCCCACCCGCTCCATTTTTTGCCTTTTCCCAGGTTTCCCAAGCTTCCCTGGGGCTCAGGAAAGCAAAAAACAGAGCACGGGGGTGGCGCACAGCACCCTCCTGTGCTCCATTTTTTGCCTTCCTGGGCCCCAGGGAAGCTTCCTGGGAGCAAAAACATCCCCCCAGGAAACATCCCTGAGGCCCAGGAGGCAAAAAAAAAAAACTGGTGGGGGGTGCAGAAGGAGAAGGAGGAGAAGAAGAAGAAGAAGAAGAAGAAGAAGAAGGTGGTAGGAAGACGAGGAAGAAGAAGGAAGAGGAGGAGGAGGGGAGGAGGTGGAAGGAGAAGGAGAAGAAGAAGGTAGGAACATGGGGAGGAAGAAGGAGAAGGAAGAAGGAGAAGAGGAGGAGGAGGAGTCGGGTCCTTAGTTCTCTCCAAGCTTGCTTGTCGTCTTGCAGATGTGTCAATAGCCAGCTAGGTAACATCATCAGTGCTTATGGGCAAAGTTCAGTCTAAAAAAATAACAGACCTGGCTGCAGAGCCAATGCTCCGGGGCGCACACTTTTTTCCCAGACTGAGGATGCATCGGGGACTGGAATGACATGCTACAGATCCACATTCCCAAAAGTAACAGGACCCAAACAAACAAAATCCTGCGATGTTAATTTTATTTGCATTTACATGACATTAAAAATGAAACTACAGAGAACAGGGTTAACTCGCCACTCTGTACTGCCTTTCATCGTTTCCCCTTTCAATCACATGAAAAATGAATGTGCCCGTTTAATAAACGATCACAGGAGCACTAAAGACATAATTGCAACCATGATCATTCTCACTCTTAACGATATCTTGTACCCAAGCTTTTCCGAGACTAGAGGTCTCCCCGGGGCTTTTATTTATGTATCTGTGCACTTAACACGGTGAATTTCCCCTGTCAATTAATTAAGGTGCAAAGAGGGGAGGGGCTTTTAATAGCACCTTTGCTTAGAGGAAGATCTGTTTCCCTTCTTGGCCTTTGGAGCTAAGGGACTGAGTGCAGAGGGTGGGATTCTACTGGTTCGGACCGCTTTGGGCGAACCGGATATTAAAGTTATATCTGGTTCGCCGAACTGGTATTTCAACTGACCGGCTGCCCCCCCCCCCACCCGGTCCCTGTGCAGGGTCTGCATGGAGGCTTTGAGAGGGGGAAAAAACAGCCCTCGTGGAAGTACTGGAAGTTGAGAAATGGGCCTGTTTCCAGCTTCCAGTGGGCCTCCAGAGCCCGGGAGAGGCCGTTTTCGCCTTCCCAGAGGTGCAGGGGAGGCCTCTGGACCCTTGGGAGGGCGAAAACAATCTCCTCCAGGCTCTGGAGGCCCACCGGAAGCCAGAAACAGGAAGTCCCAGTAGGCCACGCCCACCATGGCCAAGCCCACCCAGCAACCGGGCAGAGAACTGGTTGCTGGGATTTTTGAATCCCACCCCTGGGTAGGTGGATAGAAAATACCTTGCAAATCTCTCCAAGCCGATCTCCATAAATTATTTTCCCTGGCAGGTGGAGATCCAGTGTCTGGAGGAGATATCTGGAAGCGGATTTACCAGCCTTCCTACATCCAGGAGCAATATGTGCTTACTCACTGCTCAGTCAGCACCGAACCTAGTCAAGCCTTATGCCACAGCTCTACCAGCAGTGAGTCTACCGGGTCCAGAGATGTACCTCTGGAGGAAGGCTCCTTAGCCCAGACTCTTGAAAGCACCTCTCAGCAAGGGCAGAAGAGTGTGTCTCTCTGCAATTCTTCCACTAAGTCTGCTCCAGTAAGCCAGACTCAAACTGGGGCTATAGCTAAGGTGAGGAACTTCAAACTCTTACCTTCTACATTTCTCCAGAATTTTGTGGAGATGATAGGATAATAGATTTCGAAGGGACCTTGGAGATTGCAGGAGGGCCGAATGTCAGCCTCCAAGAAGTTTTCCTGACGTCTTTTGCTGCTTGACTCTTGCTGGCTTTAGGAAGGCTTCTGCAGGCTTTTCAGGATGAAACTGGGCCCATTTTATCACTTCCTGTTTTTCCAGAAATATCAGAAGTGACAAAACGGGCCAAGTTTTCGACCTGAAAAGCCTGCAGAAGCCTTAAAGCCTCTGGGAGGCCGAAAAAGGCCTCAAACTGGCCGAAAATCAGTTGTGAGGCGTAGTGCAGGTAAGGGGGCAATGGGAGGGGGTGAGTGGCTGGGGGGGGATTGCACGCGCATGCATAGGGGGTGTGGTGGTACACGCCTTGCCTTCTGGGTGCTGGCACGCAAGCACGAGGGAAGCCTCTACAGTCTCGGGAGGCCGAAAAACGGGCTTTGCAGAAATACCGGAAGTGCCGAAACGGGCCCGTTTTCAGCCCGTTTGAAAACGCCAAAAACGCCTCCCCCGGGCTCCAGAGGCCCTCCGGAGGCTGAAAATGGGCATTTCCAGTATTTCTGGAAAGCCCATTTTTCGGCCTACCGAGGCTGCAGAGGCTTCCCTTGCGCTTGCATGCCAGCACCCAGAAGACAATGCACGCACCACCACGCCCCCTATGCATGCGCGTGCAATCCCCCACCCACCCACTCACACACACACCCATTTCCCCTTTACCTGCACTGTGCCTCACAACTGATTTTCGGCCAGTTTGAGGCCTTTTTCGGCCTCCCAGAGGCTTTAAGGCTTCTGCAGGCTTTTCAGGTCAAAAACTTGGCCCGTTTTGTCACTTCCGGTATTTCTCCAGGAGGCTGAAAACGGCCTCAAACAGGCCGAAAATCAGCTGGGAGGCGCATGCATGCGCAGTGCAGGTAAGAGGGCGAGGATGTTGCACATGCATGCACAAGGGGGGCAGAGCGCATTGTATTGTGGGTGCCGGCATGTGAGCGCTATCGCGCCCACGCTTTTGGCATACCGCAACAAAAAGTTTCGCCGCCATGATCTAGGTCCTTCATGGATCTTGTGCAAGGAGAGCCATTTGGCTTTCTTAACATCATTTCCGGTTTAGATCTTTCTCTTTTCCTCTCTCTGAAGGTCTCTGTTGCCCTGAGCTCCGAAGAGTTGATGCGTAAGAAGAAAGCCCTGGCTTGGACTGCCATGTCTGGACGTAGTTTCTCTTCCCCGCACGGCGAGTTGGATGCCCATCGGCTGCGCCGAGCCTTGGAAAAAGTATCCCAGAAACCCAACCGGTCTCTGGAAGGGAAGTTGGATGAGATTCGGCCTGAGCTGCAGAAGATGCCCAAGGCTGCCGCTGAATCGAGTGAGTGGAGGGAGGGAGAAAGTTGACGTAATTTGGGAACAGGGAGGAACAGGAAGCGAAGGACAAGTAGGAAAAGTTGAGATTTTTACCAGTGTGTAAAAGTAAAAAGATAGCAAGCGTGATGAAATGGTTAAGGTGTTGAACAAGACCAGGGTGATGCTGGTTCCCAGCCATGGGAGCACACTGGGTGACATTTGGACCAGTTGCAAATGCTCAGCTCAACCTACCCCACCGCATATGGGGATAAAAATGAAGGTCTCTGTGTTAGCTGCCTTCAAAAACAAGACAAAGATCCAATAAAATTTATTGAATAAATGAATATAACCAGGGGTGGGATTCAACATTTTTAACAACCGGTTCCGTGGGTGTGGCTTAGGTGGTGGGCGTGGCTTGGTGGTCATATTATTGGCTGGGTGTGGCCAACTGAATATCACTCACATCGAGGCATGCATCTCCTCGTCTGGCCTCTCATGACTGTAGGGATGCTGTAACAGTTGTAAGTGTGAAAAACGGTCATAAGTCACTTTTTTCAGTGCCATTGTAACTTTGAATGGTCATTCCACACAAACAAAGTACCAGCAAAGGAGGGGAAAAAAACTCCAGAGAAGTTCCTGAGACAGGAAGTGTAGTCCTGCCAAGAATGTAATAAGGGTTAACAGAGAGGCAGTTTCTGTAAGCAACACCAGAATGTTTCCTTCCTGCCTTCCTTACAGGATTAGGCCAGTAATTTCTTCTAACAGCCGTTTCTCCGAACTGCTTAGAATGTTAACAACCGGTTCTAGCGAATAGGTGCGAAGTGGTAGAATCTCCACCCCTGAATATAACATTTGAAAAACTGCAAGGTGGATTTCATTCTGACATAAGCTGAAGCAGATCCCATGTTGATGGCAGGCATGGCTTTACAATCAGCACCATGTCAGTGTTCTAAGCATGGGGAAATGAATATTCATGAGCTTCGGCTTTAGCAGCAGCCAATAGGAATGCTTGTGACTTGCAGGAACTTTCTGAGCTAAGAAAGAGTATATACTTATTTATTCTATTTGATTTATTTGATTTGTCAATCGCTTACAAGATAATAGGCATAAGTATAAACATAGTTATGAATACATGAAATGGATACATATAAGAAAAATAAAAAGAAACAATAGGACAGGGACGGTAGGCACGTTGGTGCGCTTATGCACGCCCCCTACGTGCATTGGGATTGAACTGTGGGATCCCTGGTGCTCTCTCAGCTTGGTTATGTTCTTGCAGACCTTCCACTACCCAGCTAAGTAACATCAGTGTTAGGTATCAATCAGTGGTAGGACTCAAACTTTTTTTTACTACTGGTTCTGTGGGCGTGGCTTGGTGGACGTGGCAGGGGAAGGATACTGCAAAATATCCAATCAGAGATAGTATTTGCAGGTTCTCCGAACTACTCAAAATTTCCGCTACCGGTTCTCCAGAACTGGTCAGAACCTGCTGAATACCCACCTCTAGTACCAATAGAAGAGACTATTTATAGCTCAGGACTGAACTCTTGGGTCTTTGCCCTTCTCTGAGCTTGGTGGTTTTCTTGCATATCTTTCATTACCCAATTAAGTAACATCACTGCTAGATACTAATACAGAGGTCTTCAAACTAAGAATTCTGGGAGTTAAAGCCCACAAGTCTTAAAGTTGCCAAGTTTGGAGACCTCTGTTCTAAATGAAGAGAATATTTGTAGCTCAGGGTGGAACTGTGGGGTCCCAGCTCTTCGTGCTTGGTTGTTTTCTTGCAGACATCTCATTACCCAGCTAGGTAACATCATCAGTGCTCGCTGGGTAATGAAACATTTGCAAAAAAAACAAAAACTCACCAGGTTCAGAGAGCACCAAGAATCCACTTTCTGAATTAGCTGTGCAGGCGTCGTGTCCTTTTGCAAACCTTACCTCTGCATCCCAATGGCTTACTCTTTTCTAGGCAACTTGCTGTCACCTGCCCATCTTGACTGGGACATGCTGTTGGAGCCCTCTTACCTTTTCAGCCCATCACCAGCCTTGGAGCAAGGAATGCCCGATGGCAACCCCTTGCCTCCTCTCCAGTGCCAGGTGGTGATCCATGCCCTCAGTGCAGGGAAGCCCGTCTCCTGGGAGGTGATTGGTGGCTTGGATTCCTTGTTCCTCCCCAAAGACTGGCCTGGGACATTCCCAAGGACAGCAGCCACCGCCGTCAAACACGGGATTGGAGAAGCAACTTCACCGCCTGACTGCTGCCTCCGTTATCCGGGATAACGAGACTGTGGCTCAGAGAGAAGCAGAAGTGGAACACGGTAAATAAAGTTCCTCGCGTTTTCTTTGCCTTCAAGTTTGGCCTGCTTGGGCAGGGGGCTGGACTAGAAGACCTCCAAGGTCCCTTCCACCTTTATTCTGATTGATTGATTGATTGATTGATTGATTGGATTGATTGATTGATGAGCTAACAACTGGTTTGGGGATAGGTCTGTTCCTGCCTCCCCCAAAAAGTACAGATAATAGATAACAGATAATCAGAGTTGAAAGGGACCTTGTAGGTCATTTAGTCCAACCCCCTGCCCAAGCGAGAGACCCTACACCATTTCTGACAAATGGCAGTCCAATCTCTTCTTGAAAGTCTCAAGTGATGGCGCTCCCATAACTTCCAAAGGCAACTTCTATTCCATTGGGTTGATTGTTCTCCCTGTCAGAAAGTTTCTCCTTATTTCCAGGTTGAATCTCTCCTTATTCAGTTTCCATCCATTGCTCCTTATAATAATGAAGTGCAATTCTCGCTGCCGTGATAATATGTATAATCAAGTATTTAATCTTTTGGGGGTATTTTCCCTTAAAAGGAGAAACAATTCAGGCTTCAATTCTTTTTTTTTTTTAAATAAACTTTATTGAATTTTATTACTTCAATTCTATTTGACAGTGGAAAGATCCTGAGTGTTAACTGAGTGGAATTGCAATTCTAAAATGCATTAAAGGAACGAATAACATAATCCTCTCTCTTTGGTGGTGGGATTCAATTTTTTTTACTACCGGTTCTGTGGGCGTGGCATGGCTTGGTGGGCTTGGCAGGAGAAGAATACTGCAAAATCCCCATTCCCTCCCCACCCCACTAACCTGCTTTCCAGCTCCATTCTCCTGTGCAGGGCAACCAAAGACCCAGTGTCAGGGCTCCAACAAATCCATCCCCATTCAAATCAAAAGTCTCTAGCTGCATCTCAGAGAAAAGAAAATTGATTTATTAGAGGTTGCCATGTTGGCGCATGGCTGGGTGCAGCCGATACTAAATTACATCATACATTTCCCCCTTGACTCTGGTCTTCCCCCTACCCCCTGGATGTGAGTTCTCCAATGGGACACATCCGTCTCCAAGAGTCATCCATCATGCTCTCAATAACCTTCTTATGCTCCAACAACTTTGGGCTGCTGGAGTGATTATCTAGGCATTTAAGGAATGCCTTGTTTTCTCCCCCACTCCCTTTTTTTGGCAGCTAAAAAGACCAAAGGAGTATCTTTTTAGTTGACACCCAGCCAATCAGCTGGGACTCAATGGGAGCAGAGAATAGATGGGGACGGGGCCTGTCAGAGGTGGTATTTGCCAGTTTTTTTGTTTTTTGTTTTAATTTTACCATACATTTATATGCCGCCCTTCTCCGGAGACTCAGGGCGGCTTACAGTCTTTAGAGCCACCATGCTAAGTGCTCAGCAATAGCCTTCATTCCATTGTATATGCCTGCTTATTACTAGGGCTGTTTTTGGCCCCCCCCCAAGTGGCATTTTTTACAAAGTCAGCTTATTGCCCCCAACAATCTTGGGTCCATCGATTTACCTATCCTGAGAGGATGGAAGTCTGAGTCAACCTTGAGCCTGGTGGGATTCGAACCTGCACTAATTGCAGGCAATTGAGCTAAGTGCTAGATGATTAACAGCCTGCACCACCAAGGACCCATGGTTCTCCAAACTACTCAAAATTTCCACTACTGGTTCTCTAAAACCTGTCAGAACCTGCTGAATACCACCTCTCTCTCTCTTCCTTTCTCAAGGTTTCTTCCGAAGGTTCCGTCTTAAAGCCGTCCAGTCAAGCAAAGCTTGCAATCTCCCTTCCATGTTTACCTCCGCAGTGCCTATAGAGTCTTCCACGAAGGAGACCTTGCCTTTAGCGCTTCAGGTTCGCAACACAGGTAGGACTACCTGGAGTGGGTGCATAATTATCTAATTTCTATACTGCTCCATCACACTTGCCTGACCCTGGGCGGTTTTTTAAGTCCAACAGTAAAATCATATACAAGCCACAGTTGAATGAATGAATGAATTCTTTATTGGCCAAGTGTGATTGACACCTAACCCCAGAGAAGGTCATCTTGCTAGAGGCAAATTATTAACCTTGAGAAGAGAAGTGACATGTGAAATCTAGGGGTTTGCTGACTCTCCACCTGCCTTCACTTAATCCCTCTAGAATAGCTAGAATAGAATTCTTTATTGGCCAAGTATGATTGGACACACAAGGAATTTGTCTTTGGTGCAAATGCTCTCAGTGTACATAAAAAGAAATGATACATTTGTCAAGACTCATAAGGTACAACACTTAATGATAGTCATAGGGTACAAATAAGCAATCAAATCATACTAGGAAACAGTCAAGTATAAATCATAAGGATACAAGCAGGGAATTATTTGTTTAGCAGAGTGATGTCGTTCGGGGAAAAACTGTCCTTGTGTCTAGTTGTTCTGGTGTACAGTGCTCTATAGCGTCATTTTGAGGGAAGGAGTTGAAACAGATTATGTCTGAGATGTGAGGGGTCTGTAGATATTTTCACAGCCCTCTTTTTGACTCATGCAGTATACAGGTCCTCGATGGAAGGCAGGTGGGTAGCCTTCGTTTTTTCTGCAGTCCTAATTATCCTCTGAAGTCTGTGTCTGTCCTGTTGGGTTGCAGAACCAAACCAGACAGTTGTAGTTAAAAACAAAGTTAAAAAACAAATCAAAGCAGAATTAATAAGAAAGTTGAAGAGAGTTAAAAGGTAGAGGAAGCACCTTCAACCCTCCTAACCTCCCTTACGGTTGCATGGCATTTTTAGACCTCCATGCCAGTTGGTAGGTCTTGACGGACTTCTGAAAAGCTTTAACCAATGAAGTCCATAACATATTTTCCTTGTCTGGCTGACAAATTCCACTATAAGCATTTAAGCAGAATCCTGAGTATTCAGTTTATTATATTATGCCCAAATGTTTAAAATTAGAAGCACCCTGTTTCACTTCTTTCTTTCTTTCTTTCTTTCTTTCTTTCTTTCTTTCTTTCTTTCTTTCTTTCTTTCTTTCTTTCTTTCTTTCTTTCTTTCTTTCTTTCTTTCTTTCTTTCTTTCTTTCTTTCTCTCTTCTCTCTCTCTCTCTCTCTTTCTTTCAGATGAAACAATTCCTATTTAGCGTTACTGCAGTCTGGAATAAAATAAGCTATTTCTCCTAATATCCGTGACACAAACAATGACAGAAAGCAGATCAATGCTTGGAGAATGTTGGTCCCATCCAGTAATTTCAGTTTCCCCCCCCTCCTTTTGCTAATTAGTTGCATTATATAAATAAATATTTATTAAACGCCAACAAATAAATGGAACTAAATTTGATCAGTTCTACAGTTCAGTAAGTTTAGACACTGGGCTTAGCAAATTTACGGATGGGAGATACTGTTTAAGAGTTTCTCTTCAAAATGCTAAGCTAGGCTTCCCCACCCCCCTCCCCGCCCCTTACCTTTTGACTTTCATTTGCTCATTTTATTAAAAAGGCCTGGTCTTGTGCTTGAGTTTTGGCTCTTGACAATATTTGCTATCTTAGCCTCTGACTAAAGAAGAGAGGGTTGCATTTGACATCCAGAACTGTGGGAAGAAAAAGTGCTACAGAAACAGTATTGTTTAAGACAAATGTTCATCACTGAAATGGCCGCAAGAGAATTGGAAATACGTCTAATCACCACCCTGACTCTGTTTTCTCCCAGACGGTGTAAACACCATCAGAAAGGGTCCCGCTTAGTCAATCAGCGTCACCATAGTTACTCGCTAAGCCTGGGGCAGAGACAGGATTCACAGGACTTGGATGATGCTCTTGTTCCTGCAGGTACAAACTTCACCTGTTTAATTTGAAATTGGGCTTTTATTAACATGGATGCTGAGCTTGTCAACTGGAAAGCCTGCAGTCCAGGTTCGAGACCCAAGCGCCACGGGGCAGGGGGCGCTCCCACCCTCAGTCTACCAGCTCCTGCCAGCCTAGCAGCTCGAAAGCATGGAAATGCAGATAAATAAACAGGGACCACTTTGGTGGAAAGGTGACAGTGTTCCGTGATGTTGTGTTAGCCACATGACCACGGAAATGTCTTCGGACAGTGCTGTCTGAAATGGCCTTGATATAGAGATGAGCATCACCCATGATGGCACAGTGGTTAGAATCACGGGGTGGGGTTCAAAAAATTTAGCAAAGGGTTCTCTGCTGGGTGGGCATGGCGTAGTTGGCCTCCTGCACCTCAGATGGGGTGGCATTTTTGCTTTTCTTGAGCCTCCGGGAGGGCAAAAATGGCCTCCTCAGGCTCCGGAGGTTCTCTGGAAGCCAGAAACGGGGCCATTTCCGGCCTTCCCGAAGGCCCATTTTTCACCCTCTGTGCGTGCCCTGTACTTACCTTGCATCCAAAATGGGCCATGTGGGGATTCCTGGGAGGGATGGGATGAGGCAGGGCCAGCCAGGAGTCGGATTTGGGGGTTCTCCAAACTGCACAGAATCTTTGCTAGGGACTCTCCCGAACCCCTGCGAACCCCCAGCAGCCCACCCCTGGTTAGAATGCAGTTTTGCAGGCTAACTCTGCCGACTGCCAAGAGTTCGATCCTGACCAGTTCAAGGTTGGCTCAGCCTCCCATCCTTCAGAGGTCGGTAAAATGAGGACCCAGATTGTTGGGGGGCAATAGGCTGACTCTGTAAATCGTTTAGAGACGGCTGTAAAGCATTGTGAAGCAGTATATTAGTCTAAGCGCTATTGCTATAGTCGGCAATGACTAACGGAGTAAAATCCGCAGACTTCTTGATTACATACGCTAACATGTATGCAGACATGCTTGGGGGGGAAAAAAAATCAAACTAAGGGAGTGCTAATCAAGCTTAACAAGCGCAAGTGCTGGTGTTAAATCTTCTTGTTTTGATTTAGCAGGCTGAGTAAACCCAGAATAGTGAATACACATCAGCAGAGGGAGGGGGGCAGGAACCTAGATCAAGTAGCTAAGGGCTTGGGAAAAATGTACAGAAGGTGAGAAGGGATGTGTGGGTTAAATGTAGCTCTGTTCAGTGGTTTTCCAAAATTTTTTTTACTACCGGTTCTGTGGGCGTGGCTTGGTGGGTGTGGCAAGGGAAGGATACCATAAAATCCCCATTCCCTCCCCACTCCTGCGGGAAGGTTACTGCAAAATCCCATTCCCTCCCCACCCCACTAACCTGCTTTCCAGCTCCATTCTCCTGTGCAGGGCAACAAAAGAAGAGCCAGCCAATCAGCTGGGACTCGGGAGGCAGAGAATAGATGGGGGCGGGACCAGTCAGAGGTGGAATTTGCCAGTTCTCTAAACTACTCAAAATTTCCGCTACCGGTTCTCCAGAACTGGTCAGAACCTGCTGAATCCCACTTCTGGCTCTGCTGTTCTGGGTATCCTCCAATGAGACTTGTGTACATTTTGTAAAACTTATCTCTACTTGGAATAGCCTTCCTTGACCCAATGAATTAAGTGGATATGCTGGCTTGGTAATGTGTGAGTTATAACCCAACACATTTTTTTAAATGCTGATTTATATTTTTTTAGCTTCAGGGCTCCAGCAAATCATCGCTCAGGGGGTGCACTTTCACCTCTGGCATTATGCCTTGATTAAGTTTTAGAGCCTCCTTCTGCTGGAGCTAAATTCTGGAAAAGGAAAGAAAAAAGAAAAAAAAAAAAAGACTGTTTCTCTCCTGCTCCTATTTATACTCCCGGGAGTGAAAAATAGCTGTGCTTCCCAGCAACTGCACGTAGCAGCACAACTGCTGGGAAACAGAGAGCGATTAAAACTGGGAATGTTGGATCAGGTGATCGGGTGAGCCGTTCTGCCACAATCTGCATGGAAGCCAACCTGCGTGGTAACCCTTTCGTTGTCTTGGCTCATGCTTGCTTGAGTTCACCCAACCTCTTTAAGCCAGAAACCATACTAGAAAGCTGCTGTTGCCAGGCTCACATCATTGGCTGTGCCCAAATTACAGATAACAGATAATCAGAGTTGGAAGGGACCTTGTAGATCATCTAATCCAACCCCCTGCCCAAGCAGACTCTGCACCATTTTTGACAGATGGCAGTCCAGTCTCTTCTGGAAAACTTCCAGTGATGAAGCTCCCACAACTTCTGAAGGCAACTTCTGTTCCATTGTTCTCACTGTCAGAAAATTTCTACTGATTTCTAGGTTGAATCTCTCCTTGTTCAGTTTCCATCCTTTATTCCTTTTGTGGCCTTCGGATGCTTTAGAAAATAGCTTGACCCCTTCCTCTCTGTGGCAGCCCCTCAAATATTGGAACACTGCTATCATGTACTCCCCTGGTCCTTCTCTTCCCTAGATTAGCCATGCCAAGTTCCTGCAACTGTTCTTCATATGTTTTAGCCTCCAGTCCCCTAATCATCTTGGTTGTTCTTCTCTGCACTCTTTCTAGACTCTCAACATCTTGTTTTTAGTGTGGTAACCAAAACTGGATGCAGTACTCTAGGTGTGGTCTTACTAAGGCTTTATAGAGTGGTATTAGTACCTCACTTGATATCATTTGTATCCTTCTGTTAATGCAATTTAGGATTGTGTGGCTTATTGTTCTAGATCAATGTTATTACTCTAGATCAGTGGTTGCCAATCAGTGGGCTGGGGACCACTGTTGGTCCACGAGAAAATGTTGGTGGTCCGTAGAGAAATGTCACCCCCAAAGCAATTAATCCAGGCTGTGCAGGAACACAAGACTGCGCTATCCACATGGCCCACGGGAACACAAGGCTTGCATTGCTTGCATTGTGAACAACACGAGGTAATGAGGGGAGGGGGGAAAGGGCAGAGGAGGGAACTTGCCCCACACACCCCACGCGCCTGGCCTGGCCACCGGGCTGCTTCTTTCCGCTTCTTTCTTCTTCTGCTTTTGGCTGCCTGCAAGGAAAGCAGCAAAAGCCTTTCTTTCTCTCCCCCAAACTCCGCCAGAAATGAGTCTTTGGGACCCTGCAAGGCCTCCTGCTCCAAGAGGCTGCGCAGGCACGACAAGTCTCACAAACACTCATTTCTGGCAGAGTTTGAGGGAGAGAAAGAAAGACTTCTGCTGCTTTCCTTGCATGAAGCCAAAAGTCTCTCTCTCTCTCTCCCTGAGAATGGAGCTGGAGACGGTATCCTGCAATCCAAAATAAAAAATGATCGATCGGTAGGAAAATAGAGTGGGGGATTTTCTTGCAGACTTTTTTGGGGATTTTCCCAGGGTCTCTGGTCCACGGGATTTAAAATTATGAGTTTGGTGGTCCCTGAGGTCCAAAAAGTTGGCGACCCCTGTTCTAGATCAATGTTTCTCAACCTTGGCTGCTTTAAAATGGGTGGACTTCAATTCCCAGAATTCCCCAGTGCAAAATGTAATCACCGAACCTTAACGCCGGTTGAATACTACCCCTGATTGTAGTGGATAATTTTGTGTACTATGCTTAAGTCCAACCGTAGGCGGCGTAGTTCAAGGTTGTCCAAGCCCAAATCTTCTGTTGGGCAATGGTCAATTCTAACTTTTAATTTCACTGTTGTCCAAAAGCTTTCCAATAAGAGAATAGGCTGAATGTTGTGAGAACATCCTGTGTTTGGAAAGGGACATCCACTTAACCCCTGCATCTTCCTTTGCTTCCTAGAACCAGAAGTTCCTCCTTCACCAGTCAGTGTTTCTTCAGCCACCCAAGTCAGACCAAGCTATCCTAGTGGTAAGTCTTACTCACTATGGAGTCTGGGGAAAAAGGAAGATCTGGTCATGCATGTGCAAGTTGCATTCAAGTTTTGAGCTTCGGTGTCGAAAAATAATAGAATTAGAATTCTAGAACTAGAACTTTATAATTAAAATTTTAGAATTAAAATTCTAGAATTATTAGAATATTAGAATTATAACTTTAAAATTAGAGTTAGAACATTAGGATTAGAATTAGAATACTTCATTGGCCAAGTGTGATTAGATACACAAAGAATTTTGTCTCTGGTGCAGAAGCTCTCAGTGTACATGCAAAACAACAGTGTAATATATATTCTACATTACTATACAGAATAGTGCATAGTAATATAATTATTACTACACATAATGATATCTATAAGAGGTACCTAAATAATACACAGTTAATACCTAGATGATCACCTCTGTATCTATCAACTGTCGCTATGGAAAACTGCTTTTGTAAAATTGAAGAGTACAAGATTGGGTTTCACAATTCCTGCTAAGTCAAGTTTATTTTTATTTTTATTTATTTATACCCCGCTTTTATTATTATTTTTATAAACAACTCAAGGTGCTAAATCATATATATCAGTATATATCATATACTCTTCCTTCCTTCTATTTTCCCCACACCAGCCCTGTGTGGTCGGCTGGGCTCAGAGAGAGTGTCTGGCCCAAACTCATTCAATTGGCTTTTATGCCTAAGGCAAAACTAGAATTCACCGTCTCCTGGTGATTGGCCCAATGTCACCCAGTAGACTTTCATGCCTCCTGTCCCAAAGGTGCTTTTTCCGAAGGTTCCTGGACTTTCTTTATTTTTGTTTTTCTTGAAGAGATTTCGCTTCTCATCCAAGAAGCTTCTTCAGTTCTTCACATATAGCCTTGCATTTTGAGGTATGCGTAAACAAAACCAAGTAAATCAGGTGATACCTAGAGTCCAAATGGATATGCTTGAGAGCTCTGCACCTCTTTTCCAGCCCTCATGAGTCTCTCTCTCTCTCCCTCTCCGCCCCCACCCTCTTTCTTTCTTTCTTTCTTTCTTTCTTTCTTTCTTTCTTTCTTTCTTTCTTTCTTTCTTTCTTTCTTTCTTTCTTTCTTTCTTTCTTTCTTTCTTTCTCTCTCTCTCTCTCTCTCTCTCTCTCTCTCTCTCTCTCTCTCTCTCTCTCTCTCTCTCTCTCTCTCTCTCTTTCTTTCTTTCTTTCTTTCTTTCTTTCTTTCTTTCTCTTTCTACATAGGAGCCAGCTCCAGTCCTTCTCCTGTTTCTGAAGGCTCCCTGAAGTCAATAGAGAGTTTCCTAGGCCGCAGGTAACTCTTTCAAAACTACCTCTCCTCTCCAGCAGAGGATTCCTTTGGGTGGGCATGAATGGGGCAAAGAGTTGTTTGACAGAAAGATCATTCTTTCATTGACACTGGAGCAAAATGTCCATCTGCCCGTGGTGGCTCAATAGCAATAACTGTGAGAGAGATCTTGGAGTCCTAGTGGACTATCACTTAAATATGAGCCAGCCGTGTGCTGCAGCTGCCAGAAAAGCCAACACAATCCTAAGGGGCGTTAATAGAGGGGTAGAATCAACATCATGTGGAATATTAATACCACTTTATAATGTCCTGGTAAGATTTATTTATTTATTTATTTAACATATTTATATACCGCCCTTCTCCCGAAGGACTCAGGGCGGTGTACAGCCAACCATAAAACTTTTTACAATTATAAAAGTTAAAAGAGAATTAAATATCTTAAGGCTGCCTAAAATTATACCCTCCCCCAATAAATTAATAAAACCCCAAATTTTAAAATCCCAATTTAAAACTCAAATGCTAAAATTACTCTAAAAATCCCATTTCAGCCCAGGCCGGCCTGCTCAAAGAGCCAGGTTTTCAATGCACGTCTGAAAGCTCTCAGGTCGGTGTTATTGTGTAACTTCGGAGGCAGATCATTCCAGAGGGCGGGAGCCCCTACAGAGAAGGCCCTACTTCTAGGAGTTGCCAGATGGCACATGGATGCCGTTGGCACCCGAAGAAGGCCCTCTCTGTGGGAGCGCACAGGTCGGTGGGAGATTACCGGCAGAACGCAGTCCTGCAGATAACCTGGTCCAATGCCATGGATCGCTTTAAAGGTCAAAACCAGAACCTTAAAGCGAACCCGGAAAACCACCGGCAACCAATGCAGCTCGCGCAGGAGAGGCATCACATGGGAGTTTCGTGACACTTGGAATACAGATAGTCCTCGACTTATGACCCAAATTGCTGTTGCTAAGTGAAACAGTTGTTGAGTGAGTTTGCCCCATTTTACGACTTTTCTTGCCACAGTTGTTAAGTGAATCACTTAGTTAAATTAGTCAAACTGTTGTTAAGTGAATCTGATTTCTGGCGGGTGACAAGGTTACAAATTGGGATCATGTGTCCTCAGGATACTGCAACTGTCATAAATATGAGTCAATTGCCAAGCATCTAAATTTTGACTATGGGGATGCTACAGTGGTCATAAGTGTGAAAACTGGCCATATGTCACTTTTCTCAATGCCATTTGTAACTTGGATCGGTCACTAAATGATCTACTGTAAGTCAAACACTACCTATATTGCATCAGTTTTGGCCACCACGTTATAAAACAGATATTGAGATTCTAGAAAGAGTATAGGTAAGTTGATTAGGGGTCTGGAGGCTGAAACAAATTGTCATGCCCCTGTCAGAGTCTGAATCCGAAGAGGAAGATGAACAGCTGACAGGAGTGGGAGTGTGGCTCCGTTGGCTGTGGAGAAAACTGGGGAAGGGCAAAGTCCAGCTAGGCAGAGCAGGGGAAAGGTAGAACAAGGGAGAGGGAGTTTAGAGGACGTTGTAGGTCATCTAGTCCACCGCCTCCACCCGCCCAAGCAGGACACCCTACACCATTTCCGACAAATGGCACTCCAGTCTCTTCCTGAATTTAGGAAATTGTTACCTGTTGGAATCAGATCAATTGCTTCCTGGAATGCTTATTACAGGAAGTCCTCGACTTACAGTTGTCAAGTCAATCACTACGTTTGTTCAGGGAAGTATAGATTGTCATTAAGCAGATTTGGCTTCCCTCCCATTGGCTTTGCTGGTCAGTAGCTAGTTGGGAAGGTTACGAATGGTGGTTACAAGACCCCAGGACATTGCGATTAAGATGGGCCAGTTGCCAAGCACCTCAATTTTGATGATGTGACCCTAGAGGGATGCTGCCACGGTCTTAAGCGTGAGAATTGGTCATAAGTCAATCTTTTCAGTGCTTTTGTAACTGTCATGCCCCTGGTGGAGACTGACTCTGAGGGAGAGGAGGAACAGCTGACAGGGAGTGGAAGTATGCCTCCGGAGGTTGTGGAGGAGGCTGGGGAAGGACAGAGGCTGGCTGGGCAGTCAGAGAAAGAGCCAGGCCCATCCCCTCTTCATCCTAGGGCACGCAGGGAGGAATGGAGAAGAGAGCAACGTGGGTTGTATGGCTTACGGGGGAGGAAAGGGCCCTGATTCCCTTCCCTAGCCACGCCTGGGAAGGGAGTTTAAAAGAGATGCAAGCTGAGTGGGGCAGCTGCTGGGAACAAACATGAGTTTATCTTGTGTTGACTTTGCTTATCTGCATTCCTGGCATCCTCCCAACCGGGTTGAAATACTGCCATTCCTTCACATCTGGAATTCCTTCTCCTGCCCTGCCAGACTAATTACCTCATCTTGCCTTGATTGGACTTATAGTTACAGTTTTTGTTGACCACGTTTTGGACTTGATTCTCTGCAGCCAAAGGTTGTTCCTGGGAGATTTTTTTCTCCAGGCAGAAAGTAACCAGGACATTGTGGGGCGAAGTTGGAGCTAATAAAGAGACTACTACTGATTAACTGACTGTGTTGCCTTTTGCCACGCACTGGGTCATCACCCATATGAAGAACAGTTGCAGAAACTGGGTATGTCTCTAGTCTAATGGAAGGGAAGTATTAGGTGTGACATGGCAGCAGTCTTCCAAGATTTAATAGGCTGTCACAAAGAATACGGGGGTCAATCTACTCTCCAGAACATCTGAGGGCAGACAAGAAATAAAGGATGTACTGTAAGTTTAACAAAAAGAGATTCAACCTAGAATTAAGGAGGACTTTCCTGACAGTGAGAACAATTAAGCCTGGACCAACTTGACTCCAGAAATTGTGATTGCTTCATCACTGGAGGTTTTTAAGAAGAGAATCGACAGTCATTTGTCCAGAACGCAGGGATGGGATTCTACCGGTTCAAAGCGGTTTTATAGAACCGGTTGTTACAATTCTGCGCAGTTCGGAGAACCGGCAAATGATGCCCCTGGCTGGCCCTGCCCCTCTCCCCTTCCCCTCTCCACCCAGGCAGTCCTTATCGCGCATGCGCAACATTATGCGCATACCCGATATTGCTGACTGCGGTCTTCCCCGCCCAGTCACTCCTTAAGATATTTCTTTTTTTCCCCCCTCCTGACGATCAGCTGTTCCTATGACCAGCTGTGCCTGGATGCCCTTTGCTGTCTTACTGCTTAGCCCAGAAGGCTTCCCTGAGGCCCAGAAAGCAAAAAAAAATGGAGACGGGGCTATTTCTTGCCTTCTTGGGCCCCAGGGAAGCTTCCTGGGAGCAAAACATGCCCCTTCCTGCGCCTTAGGGGAGCTTCCTTGGCGGGGGCACTTTTGCTCCCAGAAGGCTTCAATGGGGCCCAGAAGGCCCCAAAATGAAGTGCAGGGGGGGGTGGCCTGCCCCCCCATACTCATTTCTTTTCTTTCCTGAAGCATCCTGGGAGCAAAAATGTCTCTCCCCCCCCCCCTCAGGAGGCTCCCCTGAGGCCCAGAAGGCCCAAAAAATGGGGGGGGGGTATTCTGCAAAAAAAAGGCCACACCCACCCAGTCACATGGCCACGCCCACCTAGCCACATCCACAGAACCGGCTGCTACAAAATTTGAATCCCACCCCTTCCAGAACGGTGTAGAGTCTCCTGCCCTGGAAGGTTGGACTAGATCTCCAAGATCTCTTCCTACTTTGTTACAGTGTCATTGCTATTGCTTAAGAGCAGGGGTGTCAAACCTGCTCGCATTGTGGGCCGTATTGCGACGTATCAGGATGATTTTTTGCCTCCGCGGAGCCGGGGTGTGCGTGGCCTGCATGGGCCTAAGTGTGGCCTGCGTGGGCCATATCCAGCCCGCAGGCCGCCATTTTGACAGGCCTGACTTAGAACATTTTTGGCCAACTAACCCAGAGCAGGCTGTGGAAGGAGGCGCAGTGTGACATTGTCAATCATTGTAGATTGACACTTTGATAGCTAAGGGCCAGGATGGAAATGGCTTTCATTTGTGGCTGGTCCCGGTAAGAAAGGGAAGGCTAGCTTGCATGCCGGTTGGGTAAGAACTGTGGCCTGATCAGGCCAGGTTTGTACCCAGATGGCTTTTGTCTCTGCAGACTCAGTGGCCAGCGGAGACGCCAAGGCTTAGCTCTACGCCCACAGTGCCTGAGCCCAGAAAGCGAGCTGTCCTCGGGTTGTGACGGTGCCATTCACGACTACCTCCCCCTGGTAAGACCTCTCTCCCCATTTGAGTGCTTGTTAAGACGGGATTATAAGCCTATCAAGCTCTGTCTTTTTTTTTTGCTAGACTTTCGGCTTGAGACTCAAGTCTTTGGCCTTTCTGCCGTGATAATGAATGTGAACAATGCTTTGGGACTGCTTTATCCCTCTTTAGAACCCCCAGGGCCAAATTCCTAAAATAAAACAGGCCATGGCTCAGGAAGGAAAGCTGAAATATACCTCTGGCTGTGGGGCTCTTGGTGCCATCTGAGCTTGGTTGCTTTCTTGTAGACGTTTCATGACCAAGCTAGGTAACATCGTCAGTGCTAGTAGAGTTAAGAGAACATACTCTGTTCCCTTCTAGCACTATGGTGTTAGTTTGGTCGTGAAACATCTGCAAGGAAGCTGCTAACCTCTGCATCTTGGAATTATCTCTCTCTTGTAAATTTGTAATGTTGGTTTATATATCTCTATCTATCTATCTATCTATCTATCTATCTATCTATCTATCTATCTATCTATCTATCTATCTATCTATCTATCATCTATCTATATCTATCTCTCATCTATCTGTCTATTTATCTCTATCTTTCTATCTATCTATCTATCTATCTATCTATCTATCTATCGATATAAATTGATCTTGATTGTTTTTAATGCCTAATATTATTGATTAAATTGTACACCGCCTGGAGCCATGATGGCAAACCTAAGGCACACATGCCAGAAGTGGCACGCAAAGCCATCCCTACAGGCACGCGAGCCATCACCCCAGCTCAGTTCCACTGTGCATGCGCGCACCTTTGGGTATCTGCCATGCATGCATGGGGGGGTGGGGCGCATGTGGGAGATGCGTGCACACAGTGCAGGGGAGCAGTGGGAGCACAGGAGGTCTGACATGCATTGCATTATGGGTGCAGGCACGTGTGCGCACTCTCATGCGCGCACGCACACGATGACCAAAAGGTTAGCCAATCCTGGCCCTGAGCCCTCCCTGAGGGAGATGGGTGGTTAAGAAGATATATAAATAAAATATTTACACCAATCAATCAGTGAAGCAGGAAGGATCCCAGGGTTCAACCTTGAGCTATTCTCTTCCATCCGTACCTCCTCCCCAGGTGCAGCTGCAGCAAGCCCCTGGCATGTTCCACCTCAACGAGGCCTTCTCCGAAGCGGTGCAGATCCCCCTGGACCGCTTGTGCCGAGCCTCTCCTTATCCCTCCCACCGGGCCAGCCTGAGCCCAGCCTCCAGCACCTCTCCGTGGGCTCTGATCGCCAAGAACCCCACAAAGCCCCCAGCAAACCAGCCTCCCCCAGAAGCCGATGAAGAGGGAGTCAGGACAAGGAAAGAGCTTGCCATGGAGCCGGACTCCCCCCACTCGCCCAGCACCTGCTCGGATGTCCTGAGCGCCGTGGTGTGGGCCCAGGCCGACAGCGGAAGGGGCTCTGAAACCGACGCCTGCGACCATTCGCCGGATGCTTCGGAAGCCAGCCTCAGCCTGCAGGAGGCAGGGTTGGAGGCGGAGGCGGGCGATGTAGAGAGTATGAGCTGGGCCACAGCTGTGGCCCTGGCCTGGCTTGAGCATCGCTGCGCCGGCTTTTTTGTGGAATGGGAGCTGCTGGCGGCTAAAGCAGATTGCTGGCTGCGTGGTCAGCAGCTGCCCGAAGGCCTAGATGTGGCCACCCTGAAAGGAGCAGCCCGCCAACTTTTCCTGCTGCTCCGCCACTGGGATGAGAACATCAAGCTGAACATGTTGTGCTACAACCCTAATAACGTGTGATGAGCAGGCCAGGCTTTCACTTGCACGAGGCCAATAAAGAGAAAATGGATGCCAGGAGTCCCAGTTGCTGAGGAGGTTATTTCAACGGGCTGGGAATATAAAGTAGGATTTTGCTGATGATGGAGCTCCAAGAAACATGCCAGGCCATTCTCAGCCCCCATTCGGTGTGCCGCTTTACTAAAGGTGTACAATCAAGGTAACAGGTAGTCCTCGACTTATGACAATTGAACCAGGGCTCCAGTAGTTACCCCCATTTAAATCATGAGTCTCCAGCCGGATTCTCAAAGCTCAAAGATTTATTAGGAGAAGACATGCCGGCACTGCCTGGGTGTAACTGACTCTGAAGACACATCATTCATTGTCACCCTTGACTCTGGTTTTCCCCCACCCCCTGGGTGTATCGTAATTCATATTCTCCAATGGGACACATCCATAGCCAAGAGTCATCAATCATACTCTCCAGTTAGAATTTTGCACGGCAGAAACTTTGGTTGCCTGGAAACTATCTATGAAAACATTGATGGAATGCAGTTTCGGTTTTGCAAGCTGCCACATTGCTCCCCGCTCCCTTTCTGTTGGCAACTCTAAAAGACCAGAGAAATATTTTATGAGTTGACACCAACATTTCTGTTGCTAAGCAAGATACAGGTGAGTCCCCCTCCCCCCCATTTTACTATCTTCCTCGCCACAGTTGTTAAATGAATCACTACAGGCAGAGGTGGTATGCTACTGGTTCAGCCTGGTGCAACCAAACCGGTAGTAAAAAAAAAAAAAAAGCCTCCAATCAGCTGAGAGGAGGAAAAAAGCCTCCAATCATCTGAGAGGAGGATAAAAGCTTGCAATTAGCTTAGAGGAAGAAAAAAGCCTCTGATCAGCTTGAGAGGAGGGGAAAGAAGCCTCAATCAGTCGAGGAAAAAAAACCTCCAATCAGTTGAGAGGAGGAAAAAAACCTCCAATCAGCTGAGAGGAGGAAAAAAGCCTCTGATCAGCTTGAGAGGAGAGGAAAAAAGCCTCCAATCAGCCTAGAGGAGGAAAAAAGCCTCCAATCAGCTGAGAGCAGGAAAAAAGCTTCCAATCAGCTGAGAGGAGGAAAAAAGCCTCCAATCAGCCTGAGAGGAGGGGAAAAAAGCCTATCAGCTGAGAGGATAAGCACAAGGGAGAGTGGGAGAGTCACTCCTAGCTTTTCGTTTCTTCACCCTCTCAGCTGATTGGCTTGTTAGCACACCAATCAGCACGCGCGATTACTGACCAAACCAGTAGCAACTAAAGTAGGATCCCTTAACTGACTACAGGCATTAAGTTACTAACACGTTTGTTAAGTGAATCTTGACTTTGCTTGTCAGAAGGTCATAAAAAGGTGATCCTATGACTCCAGAACACTGTAACCATCCTAAATACACACCAGTTGCCAAAGATCCCAATTTTGATCATGTCGTTGTGGGGAGGCTGCAACGGTTCAGTGTAAAACGGTGACAAGGCACTTTTTTTCCCAGTCCCCTTGGTACCTTTGAATGGTCACCAAGTGGATGATTGAAAGTCAAGGGACTACGAGAGGGTTAGGATTACTTACCAGAAAAAAAATTGTCCACTCTCAACCATCTGCCCATTGTGTGATTATTATTATTTTTTTGAACAGAAAGATTTGTATATGATTATCCGTAGACTTGACAAGCACGGTGGAAAATACCACTCTCAAATCAGCCACAGATCTTTTTAGCTATCAACCCAAGTTGAAAAATTGGCCGAATGGAAGAAATTTGCAACGACACCTGTTAGCCTTCAGAGAATATAGGAGAGCCTCCATGATGAGCCAAATCACTAACCCAGCTTACCACGTCTTGCTACTTCTGATGACCCACATCTTCTGGGCATTCATCCAACTCTCAACAGCACCCTAAAAGGATGTCATAATTCCTCCTGGAGCCTCTACATTTGAAGGTGGCGTTTGGCGCTTCATGATCCAGTTCTTATTTAGTTTCCTGATCAGGGCACCGTGTCATAAACAGCTGTTAGCTTCATATTACAATAGGTGTAATCCTTGTTTAGCAGCTGCCTTAGGTAGCAACCATTTGCAAATACGTCAGTAATAAATGGTAGCATCTTTCAGCCACCGTGCCCATTTATGACAACAAAAGTTCAGTTTGAAACTGATTTGAGACCTAGTCAGTTTCGGGTAGCATCTCCAGCTGGCCAAAGTTTTCTAAAAGATCAGCTCAACTTGTTCTTAGCATTTTTTTAGGGGAACCCTCAGCTGTGGAGAAAAGCAGCTCAGAAAGAAAGAGCTTCTTTAAATAAACTGTCCACCCTGTGAGGAGGCAAAGAAAAGGGGAAATGGAGGGGAAAACTGGTCACGCCCTGTACAAGACAATTTTATCTGAATGAGATGGCAGCAAATAGCAGTCTTTGCAGTGTCTCTGACTTGTGTATTTATTTAGTGACCATTTCACTTAACGACCAAGTCTGACTAGGCATTTTTGATTGTCCTTGGGCTGTTCAAACATGAGACTGGCACCGTAGGAAGAAACTCAAGCTATGTTACATACTTATACACACACACTGGGAATTTTCAAGTCATTCCAACACTTCTTCAGTAGCCCTACCCTGAACATTATTGTCAACTTTAAAAAAAAATACTCATTTGGCCTTTTTTAGTTGCCAGCAGAAAGGAAGGGGGGGGGGGGGAAGCAGTGAATTCCTCAAATGTCTCAGATAATTGCCTTGGCAGCCCAAAGCTGTCGATGCGAAAGAATATTAGTGAGGAACATGATTGATGACTCTTGGCTATGGATGTGTCCCATTGGAGAATATACATCCAGGGGGTGAGGGGAAAGACCAGGGTCAAGGGGGAAATGAATGATGTATTTTAATGTCGGCTGCATCCAGCAAACACCAACATGGCCACTTCTAATAAATCAATTTTCTTTTCTCTGAGAGTTTTGGCTAGAGACTTATGAATTGAATGGGGGTGGAATTGTTGGGAATCCTGACAATTATATCTTGTCAATTGCTGAATATAGGTAGTCCTCAACTTACAACAGTTCATTTAGTGACCGTTAGTTGCAACAGCACTAAGAAAATGTGACTTACGACGGTTTTCATGGTCACAAGATCAAAATCCAGACCCTTGGCAAGTGACTCGTATTTATGACGGTTGCAACATCCCAGGGTCGTGCGATCCCCTTTTGCGACCTTCTGACAAGCAAAGTTCACAGGGAAGCCAGTTACTCTTAACCGTGTTACTCACTTATAACAACTTCAGTGATTCGTTTTAACAACCGTGCCAAGAAAGATCGTAAAATGGAGTGAAACAAATTTTGGGCTCAGTTGTGGTCGTTACTTGAGGACTACTTGTACTACTGGAAGGCACAATTTGTCACAGGGCATCTTATAAAAACCTTGCCCCGACTTGTCACAACTCATTGGCAAGAGTGCTCGGTCCATATTAAAAAGGCAAAAACTCCAATTTAAAGAAAAAACAAAACACCAGACCCTGGAGAATTATCACGTCCTATGACATTCCATAAATTGCAGTCACGTGAAGCCTCGTTCTCGAACCATTACTGTCCTTTATTCAAGATATTCCACATTATCTTTGGTGTGACGATTGGCTCTGCCAATCCCCATTCCTCACCACCCCTTTAGCCACAGGGAAGGCATCGCATCGCCCCGCGCGCACCTCTGGCTCCGGGAAGGACCATAAACAGGCTGTTGTCAGTTCTCCTCAGCAACGGCCGATCTTAAATCCAAATTCTTATTGTCCGTCTTTCTTCTGAGTCGTTTTCATTCCACCTTTTTCGACGGCTGCTTCTCCTGTGGAGAAGACATGGTCCCATGCCAGAGCTGCAGAAGGATGATTCCATGACACGCGTGGAGAGAAGCTGAGCTGTAAACCGTTGAGGGATACGTGTTCCACGAGAGCTCGACTAAACCAAGGATAAGCACTCTGAGGCGAAAGACCAAGAGAAGGAAACCATGATTTAGTTGGTGGCAGAAAGCACTAAAAAAAGGTGACCTACCTACTATTAGGAAAGGAGTTTTCCTGTTATTCCCCATTTTGGTGAATATCTATCTATCTATCTATCTATCTATCTATCTATCTATCTATCTATCTATCTATCTATCTATCTAATCTATCTATCTATCTATCTATCTATCTATCTATCTATCTATCTATCTATCTATCTATCATCTATCTATCTATCTATCTATCTATCTATCTATCTATCTATCTATCTATCTATCTATCTATCTATCTATCTATCTATCTATCTATCCTATCTGTCTGTCCGTCTATCTGTCTGTCTGTCTATCTACCTTATCTATCTTATCTATCTATATGTGAAATAACACTCATGCGTCATCACAAAATCTCCAGAACCGTAAAACCTACAAACTTGAAATTTGGCACGTATCTTTCTCTTGGCTTCTAGGTGCTCACTAAGAAAGGAGTTTTCGAAATGCCCATCAGAGCATTAGTATTTCTTATATTATTATTAATACGCTCTGATACTAAGGAGTTCTACTCCCCCTCCCCACCTGAAAAGAAATCTCTTCCAAATGCAAAACACAAGTAGAGGAGTTTTAGTTTCACAGCACCTTTAGTCCAGAGAACAGTTGAGCTAAGCCATGCCCAGGCTCCTTGCTGTCTCCTTGCTCACACAGCAAATGCTGTTTCACTTTCAAAATAGCCCTCAACTCTCTCACATATTGACAGGACCCTTAGCCAGAGGAATACTAATGGATGCTGGTAGGCAGAGGCACAGGCACAAATTTTATTTCCTTATTTTCCTCCCCAAAAACTAAGCCTGATCGCATAATTTAATAGAAAAGGGTATAGTTTAATAGAGAAGGGTATAGAGCTAGTATGTACATAAATGCAAGATAGATGGATTTTCTAGACTTCATTGAGTCACCTGGAAACAAAGAGGCTACTTCTTGGAAGAAATGATGTTCCTTAGACTGTCACATGCATGCAAAGGGCCTTCCTTCCCCTCCCATGTTAATATTACAGGTAGTCCTCCACATTTAGTGACTCATTTAGTGACTGAAGTTGCAACAGCACTGAAAAATGTGACTTCTGATTGTTTTTCATACTTAAGTTACAATCGTTATAGCATCCTCATGGTCACCTGATCAAAATTCAGGTGCCTGGCCACTGCCTTGTATGTATGACCCTTGCTGTGTTCCTGTGGACATGTGATCCCCTTTCGTGACCTTCTCACAAAGCCAATGGGGAAGCCGAACAATGGGTGACTAACTGAACCACTGCAGTGATTTACTTAATAATTGTGGCAAGAAAGGTCGTAAAACGGGGCAAAACTCACTTCACAACTATCTCGCTTGGCAACAGAAGTGCTGCTGCGTTCAGTTGTGGTTGTAAGTCTACCTGTAAAATACAGGACTGCCTGTATTTTAGGATATATTAACAAGTTCTTTGGGTTTTCCAGCTTTAAAATGGTAGTAACAGGGCAACCAATTTTGGATAAATATTTAGATGATGACTGGCAACCTGGGATTTTATGCTGCCCCTCTCCTCCTCTCCCAATCCCATCCTCCACTCCTGCTTCAATTGGTCTCTGTTCAAGTAAGTTAAATGCAGGATCACTTTCTATCGTCATGTGGCCAGGGTGACACCGCACACTAGCAATTAACAAAGCAGTCAGGTAAGGCATGAACATGCATTATTAGCGTATCGTCTTAATTATGAACATTTTAACTTCTTAATGACTTTAAATGGGATGATCAACATGTTCATTTTCTGGGTGTCGTTTTCCTTTCTCTCCTCCCTCAAGGTCCTCTCTTCCATTTGGTGAAATACCCACAACTTAGGAAACCATGCCCAGCACCTGATGAAATGAATTCCAGTCCATGAAAACTTAAGGCAACCTTCTTAAAACTGGCTATCTATGAAGATTCTCAGTCATCCAGGTCCTGGTTGTCCCAAAGATGCTTTTTCATAAAGCAACTGGACTTACTTCTTTTTTTTCCCCTTGAAGATGTTTCGCTTCTCATCCAAGAAGCTTCTGGAAGAACTGAAGAAGCTCCTTGGATGAGAAGCAAAACATCTTCAAGGAAAAACGAAGAGAGTCCAGTTGCCTCTTGAAAAAGGAACTTCTTAAACTGAGTTGTCTCCAGATACTATTTTAAAAGGTACAACCATTTTGTTCCCAATCTGAATCAATCAAGTTTCATTATTTTTAAACCTTTCTACTTTAAACTTCTGGTAAAAGTTGCCTTAGTTACTGTAAGGCATCTGATATTAAATTTAAGTTTGTTCGATGCTATTTTTTCTCTTGTACAAGATTATATTTGATTTGGTTGGCTGGTACTATTTTAAAATATTAGTCATCCCTCAATCCCCAAATTGGATCTTTTACAGGTCTTAGTGTCACAACTGACTTTCCAAGCAAGGCAGTTGATGAAGTGATTCTTGCCCGATTTTACAACTTGTTGTCACAGTTAAGTAAACCACTCTTAAGTGAATCATGTGGTCATTAAGGGAATCCAGCCCCGCCCCCCTTGATTTTGCTTGTTGGAAACCAGTTGGGCAGGTTGTAAATAGCAATCACATGACTACAAGACACTGCAACCATCATAAAAACACCCTGGGTACCAAACACCCAAATTCTGATCACGTGATTGTGTGGGGATGCCGTCGTAAGTGTGAGGACCAGTCATACATAATTTTTTTCAGCGCCATAACTTCGGTCACTAAATAAATGGCTGTTGTTGCTAACTGCCTGTATTGCTAATTTGGGCACCAGGTTGACGGGTGTCTGTGTGTGTTTAACCTTAAATTACCAGTTGGGAAGAAAACTGACTTACTTCCCTTTATGTCAAAAAAAAACAACCCCAAAACAAAACTGGATAGCGGAATCTAAGTACAGGCATTCCTTGACGTACGACTGTAAATGAGCCCAAAATTTCTGTGGCTAAGTGAGACATTGGTTAAGTGACTTTTGCCCCCATTTTAGGACCTTTCTTGCCATACTTGCTAAGTGAATCATTGCAGATGTTAAGTTAGAAACACGGTTCTTCTTTCCTGCTGACTTTGCTTGTCATAAAACATGACTGCTGGACCCTGCAACCGCCACAAATACGAGCCAGTTGCCAAAAGTCTGAATTTTGATCACGTGCAACGGTCGTTTTAAGTGTGAAAAATAGTCATAAGTCGCTTTTTCCGGCGCCGTTCTAACTTCGAACGGTCACTAAATGAACTATTGTTAAGTCGAGGGTTGCCTGCACCACCACCTCCTTCTCTTGTGGGCAGAGAAGGAATTGTTCAGAAATCTCAGTGGCTGGATGACTGCTGATACACACACACACAGACAAAACCAAACATTCACAAAGACAAAACACACTCACTCCCACTGAAACCAACAGTGCAGCTCCCAATTTCCCTCCACCTGACACAATAGGTTCCCAGTATGAAGAGAACAAGCTGGCACACATGAAGAGACTCTGAAATACGATAAAAGATCTTTGGCTTCTATTCCTTCCCCTCACAAGGTCTTGGAAGACCAGAGGTGATCTTGGAAATGGAATTATTGGAATTCTTTTATTGGCCAAGTGTGATTGGACACACAAGGAATTTGTCTTGCTGCAAATGCTCTCAGTGTACATAAAAGAAAAGATATTCAGCAGGTTCTGACCGGTTCTAGAGAACTGAGAGTGGAAATTTTGAGTAGTTTGGAGAACTGGCAAAGACTACCTCTGACTGGCCCCACCCCGATCTATTCTCTCCCTCCCATTGAGTCCCAACTGATCGGCTGGGTCTTCTCTGGTTGCCCTGCACAGGAGAACGGAGCTGGAAAGCAGGTTAGTGGGGTGGGGAGGGAATGGGGATTTTGCAGTATCCTTCCCCTGCCACGCCCACAGTAGTAAAAAAAATTGAATCCCACTACTGTGGAAGACACATACTTCAGTAGATGGGCCAGCTTCTTGGATGGTGTGCACCAGAGTAAGTAGGGCAGGGTGTGGAAATACCAGACGTAGAACTGGTAGTGCAAGGAGCGGCTGAAGCAAACGCCAATGAAATTGGAGGTAAAGAGTGGGAAAATGACCTGTGGCTTTCGGTTAAGGAAAGATTGCACAATGCAAAACTCACACAGGGTGTGATGACCCAGGGTGGGATACAAAAGCAACACAGTCACAAAAACAGGTGAAGTCTCTTTAATTCCTTCAACTTGGCTTTAAAGCTCCAATTATCATTGACTGGAGACAAAAAACTCCCCCACAAACAGTTGCGAAAAGGAAGAACTTCTGTTCAAACTCAAAATACATATAAATTATGAATAGAAAAAAACAACACAAACCACATTGAAGCAATTACTGAGACAAGGCAGGATAAAGGCTTGAAGACGTCCACAGATATCAAAATACACACACTGGAAAGGATGCCAAACTCAGATAAAAACTGAAAGACTAGAATTATTTCACGCTTTGTTTCCAGCACTGGCCTATGCACAGTCTGTCCTTTTAAACAATCCTCACAACTGCAGCCCATGAAAGGGATCAAGGCCCTTTCCTCCCCTATAGACCATGCCATTCACATTTCTCCCTTATCCTCTCCTCCCTACATGCCCTAGGATGAAGAGGGGATGGGTCTGGGTCCTCCTCTGACTGCCCAGCTGGCCTGTGCCCTTCCCCAGTTACCTCCACAACCTCCGGAGCCACACTCCCACTCCCTGTGGGCTGTTCCTCCTCCTCTCCCTCGTAGTCAGACTCCAACAGGGGCATGACACTGGGCTATAACAACATTGTGATGGATGTTGAACTATAACCAGCCTTAGCGACTTTGAGACTTGTGGACTTCAACTCCCAGAATTCCCCAGCCGGCTCAAAGTCCCCAGTCCACAAGTCTCAAAGTCGCCAAGATTGGGCACCCCTGGACTGTACTCTGAACTGTGAGTAATCCACTCTTCCCTAATATCCACCAAACAAGAAACCCCCACATTTGGTGAAAGGATATGATTGGCTGAGAGAGGTTCTGGATGGTCCTTCCTCTTGGCTGGATCTTTTAACAGGCTCAAGATGTTTTGATCAGATCTGTAAGAGACCAGTAAGAAAATGGATCAGTTTCATGTGGATTATTTGCCAGGATTAGCCATATCTATATTTGAGATCCCGGGGTGATGCCTGCTTTCGTTCCAGAACTGTCGACTTTATACATGAAAACAAATGCAATAAAATCCAACACAAGTTGCAACAAAAATGTCTTTCTCTCTCTGAGAACAGTGGTAGAAAATTTAAAATTACTCCCATTCAAGTACAAAAGAAGGACTAGAGGAGCCATGATAGCATTCTTCCAATATTTAAGGGGCTGCCACAAAGAGGAGGGGGTCAACTTATTTTCCAAAGCGCCTGAAGGCAAGACAAGATGGAAACTCATCAAAGGAGAGAAGCAACTTGGAACTAAGGAGAAATTTCCTGACAGAACAATTCATCAGTGGGACAGCTTGCCTCTAGAAGTTTTTAACTGCAGTTAAGCAAGTCACTGCAGTTCTTAAATGAATCATGCTCCAGAAGCTGTAGGTGGTCCATCACTGGAGGTGTTTAAGGAGAGATTAGACAGACAAACAGGCCTGGAATGGTAAGCTTAAGAAGTGGGTTGGACTTAGAACAGGAATCTGCAACCTTGGCAACTTTAAGCCTGGTGGACTTCAACTCCCAGAATTCCCCAGCTGGCAACTTTAAGCCTGGCGGACTTCAACTCCCAGAATTCACCAGCAAAGCTGGCTGGGGAATTCTGGGAGTTGAAGTCCTCCAGGCTTAAAAGTTGCCAAGGTTGGAGACCCCTGGAGTAGAAGACCTCCAAGGTCCCTCCCAACTCTGTTATTCTGTTAAAGCCTGGGGCAATCCCAGGGAATGGGCCTCCTTTTCCGTAGCTCTTTCCCCACGAACTGCCACTTCTCACCTGTGCCACCTGTTTAGTGCAAAAAAAGCCAAGGCTGTGAAGTGGAGGACCAACAGCGCCAGGTGAAAAGCCCGGTGTTGGAAAACATCTTCGGGCAAGAACCTCCAATTTACGGTCCACTTGAAGAGGAACTGACGGCCCAAATCAAAGGAACGGGACACGTATCCCACGGGATTCTCCATCAGGAAGGGCAAGCCCAGGGCCACCTGCAAGAGATACACAAGCTCGCAATCTCTGTGGGGATTCTCGGTCATCCAGGTTTTCTTGCCCCACTGTTAGATAATCTCGACGTAAAATAGGTTGTTCATATGCAAACATTTTTGGGGGGATTGTTCAGAATTTATTCACAGTAACAGATTACAATTTCCATCTAAGATGTTTCAGTGGAAGATTTCTTGCCATAAACATAGTATAAAATCTCAGATGCAATCTTGAAGGGGGAGAGAGGGGGAAGAAGAAAATGAATGAATGAAAGAGAAGGAAAGGAAAGAGAAAGAGAGAGACAGAAAGAAAAAAGGAATGAGGGAGGAAGGGAAGGAACAAAGGAAGGAAAAAAAGAGAAAAATGAGGGAGGAAGGGAAGGAACAAAGGAAAGAAAGGAAAAAAAGAAAAAGAGGAAAAGAAGGAAGAAAGATAAGATTAAGGAAAAGAAAAAAGATGAGGGTGGAAGGGAAGGAACGAAAGAAAGAAAAAGAATGAAGAAGAAAAGAATGAACAAAAGAGAAAGAAAGGGAGGGAAGGGAAGGAAGGAAGGAAAGAAAGAAAAAGAATGAAAGAAAGAACGTACAAAAGAAAGAGAAAGAAAAAGAAAGAAAGAAAAAAAGAAAGAAAGAAAGAAAAAGGAAGGAAGGAAAGAAAGAAAGAAAGAAAGAAAGAAAGGAAAGAAAGAAAGAAAGAAAGAAAGAAAGAAAGAAAGAAAGAAAGAAAGAAAGAACAAAAGGAAGGAAGGAAGGAAAGAAAGAAAGAAGAAAGAAAGAAAGAGGGAAGGGAAGGGAAGGAAAGAAGAAAGAAAAAGAATGAAAGAGAAAGAACGTACAAAAGAAAGAGAAAGAAAAAGAAAGAAAGAGAAAGAAAGAGAAAAAGGAAGGAAGGAAAGAAAGGAAGGAAGAAAGAAAGAAAGAAAGAAAGAAAGAAAGAAAGAAAGAAAGAAAGAAAGAGGGAAGGAAGGAAAAGAAAAAATGAAAGAAAGAATGAACAAAAGAAAATAAAGAAAGGGAGGGGAGGGAAGGAATGAAGGAAAGAAGAAAGAAAAAGAATGAAAGAACAAACGAGAGAGAAAGAAAAGAAAAAGGGAGTGAAGGGAAGGAACGAAGGAAGGAAAGAAGAAAAAGAATGAAAGAAAAACAAGAGAGAAAGAAAGAAAAGGGAAGGAAGGGAAGGAATGAAGGAAGGAAAGAAGAAAGAAAAAGAATGAAAAAGAGAAAGAAGAACGAACAAAAGAGAAAAAGAGAGAAAAATAGAGAGGGAAGGAAGGAAGGAAAAAATTTTGTTTTGGCATAATTATCAAACCAACTGACCCATAAAAACAGCTTTCCACACGAACTGAACTACTGAAACCCTTCAGCTGAGAGGAATGGGGTAGAGTGCTGTTGTGAGATGAAGGCCCCTGCCTGACACTATTTGCCCACAGAGCGCGGCCATTTATGGAGTCAGGCCATTGGCCTTTCCGCTTATGCCGCCCTTCCCACCAAATCTTGCTGTAAAAAACCAGCCCCAAGCGACGGCCTCCCCTCCACTTACCTGAAGGGCTGCACAGATGGCGAGCTTTGGGATGGCCCCTCGCAGGCCAAAGCGCCGGAGGAGCAGGAAGAGAAGGCCTGGCGCAAAGAGGAGGATGTTCATTTTGACAGACACAGCCAGGCTGAAGGTGAAAAGCAGAAAGGGGGGGGGGAGTGTTAGGTGGCCGTGGTCCCCGCTAGCCCCATTCACCTCAAAACCAGCTCCGTAGCCTACACGTGTATTTATTTATTTATTTAATTAATTTGTTTATTTAATTATTTATTACATTTATATACCGCCCCCTCTCCCAACGGGACTCGGGGCGGTGTACAGCCAGACTAAAAAACACAACAACGGTTCAACAATTAAAAACAATTAAAAGGATTATATCTTATAGCTGCGAAATAATAAAGATGAATAGGGGATTAAAAAGAGATTAAAACCCGATAAAACCAATTTAAAAACCGAAAAAACCCTAGGCCAGACCGGCTTGGTGGAATAAATGTGTTTTCAATGCGCACCAGAAGGTCAAAAGGTCAGGGATGGTCCTCATCTCCGGGGGCAATTCATTCCAGAGAGAGGGCGCCCCCAACGAGAAGGCTCGCACCCTCGGGGTCGCCAGCTGTCCAGCCGGTGGCACCCCGAGGAGACCCACTCTATGGGAGCGCACTGGCCGATGGGAGACCGATAATGGCAGGAGGCGGTCCCGTAGATAACCCGGTCCCAAGTCATGGAGCGCTTTGAAGATGGTAACTAACACCTTGAAGCGCACCCGAAGGACCACCAGGAGCCAATGCAGCTCGTGCAGGAGTGGCGTAATAGGGGGGCTTCACCCGCGCTTAAGCACCACCCAAACAACAACCAGAGACAACCTCTGCTCCTCCATGATGGCTTACTTATCTTTCATCGAATAAATCATAAGAAGCCAAATGCCAACTAAAAAAATACTTCTTTGGTCTTTTTAGCTGCCAGAAAAAGGGAGTAGGGGAAAATAGTGCATTCTTTAAGTGCCTAGATAATCGCCCTGGCAGCCCAAAGTTGTCGGAGCACAAGAATATGACTGAGGAGCATGATTGATGACTCTTGGCTATGGATGTGTCCCATTGGAGAATATACATCCAGGGGGTGAGGGGGAAGACCAGGGTCAAGGGGGAAATGAATGATGTATTTTAATGTCGGCTGCATCCAGCTAACACCAACATGGCCACTTCCAATAAATCAATTTTCTTTTCTCCGAGAGATGCGGCTGGAGACTTATGATTTGAATGAAGGTGGATATGTTGGAGCCCTGATACCAAATAAAGTTATGGCTTGGCGTTATAATATATGAACCCAGCCTAAGTCATGAACGGAATATAAGGCAGGCACAACCGAGATACATGAGGCTCAAGACGCAACAAATGTGCATTTCCCCCCAAAACCAGAATTTTTGACAAAAAATGTTGTAAAGCAGTGCTAGGGACAATAGCTGTCTCCTTTGGTTTTAATGTTTTAATGTGTCACGCTGAACGTTTTAAAATGCTTTTGTTTTGTGCTTTTAGGATGTTGTAAGTCACCCGCAGTCACTTGAGAGTCACATGGGTAGCCTATATATTTCATAAACTCTAGGACATTGGACAACTGAAGGGAAGACAGCCAATGAGAGGCCTCCGCGTGCCAAGCCCTCTGAGGGTTACCACCGTTCTCTGGCTGAGGAATTCTGGGAGTTGAAGTCCACAAGCACAATTGCTGAGATTGGAGATCTCTGCTCTAGCCCAAAAGGGGACGCTTTTTCACCGTAAGCAGATTAACGGAGTGGGAAGGGACCTTGTAAGACATCTAGTCCAACCCCCTGCCCAAGCAGGAGACCCTACACCATTTTTGACAGATGGCAGTCCAGTCTCTTCTGAAAGCTTCCAGCGATGAAGCTCCCACAACTTCTGAAAGGCAACTTCTGTCTCATTGTTCTCACTGTCATAAAATTTCTACTTATTTCTAGGTTGAATCTCTCCTTGATCAGTTTCCATTCATTATTCTTTGTCTGGCCTTTGGGTGCTTTAGAAAACAGCTTGACCCCTTCCTCTCTGTGGCAGTCCCTCAAATATTGGAAGACTGCTATCATGTCTCCCCTCGTCCTTCTCTTCACTAGACTAGCCAAGCCCAGTTCCTGTAACCATTCATCGTATGTTTTAGTTTCCAGTCCCCTAATCATCCTGGTCGCTCTTCTCTGCACTTCTTCTAGAGCCTCAACATCTTTTTCTATAGTGTGGTGACCAAAGCTGGATGCAGTACTCTAAGCGTGGTCTTACTAAGGCTTTATAGGGTGGTATTAGAACCTCACTTGATCTTGATTGTATCCCTCTGTTAATGCAATTTAGGATTGTGTTGGCTTTTTTGGCTGCCGCTGCACACTCCTGGCTCATATTTAATTGGTCGTCCACTAAGACTCCAAATCTGATGAAAAAACAGAGGATCTGACTAACAAAGAAAAAGGAGGCTTGGGAATGAGGCCGAAGGTCAGGGATAAATCACAGCCTTCCAAGTTTGAGATGGGCCAGGTCACCTGAGAGATGCCTCTGCGAGATGCTGCTTTCTCTCCCTCCCCCAAATCCACAAAGGGAGAGCTCACCTGAAGCAGAAGCAGCCCCAGGACCAGCGATCCTCCAGGAAGAGATTGACAGCCAGGAAAAGGATTGCCATGGCCACCGGGTCATTGAAGAGGCGCAAGATAAAAATGGAGTGGATGCGGTAGGAGGCACAGCACATGAAGAAGAACACGTAGGGAGGGACCTGGGGGAAGAGGTAGTGAGCAGTCAGGCCCACCCACCCCAAGGAAACCAAGATGGAGGTCAGAGTGAGCAATACAGGTGGTCCTTGACTTACAACCGTTCGTTCAGTGACCGAAGTGACAATGGCACTGAAAATGGTTGAGTTGTGACCGTTTTGCACACTTAAGAGACTGCCATTGCAACATCCCCCATGGTCCCGTGATCAAAAATCCAGATGCTTGTCAACTTGACTCATACTTATGACGGTTGCAAGCGTCCCGGGGCCACGCGATCGATCCCCTTTTGCGACCTTCCGACAAGCGGTCAATGAGGAAGACAGATCCGCTTAACAACGGTGTTGCTAACTTTAACAACTGTGGCAGTTCACTTTAACAGCGATGGCAAGAAAGATCGTGAAAGGGAGCAAAGCTCACTTAGCAAATTTCTCACTGAGCAACGGAAATTTTGGGCTCCATTGTGGCCCAAAATCAAGCACTACCTGCATTCTCATCTGGTTCACTTAATGGAACCACCCCCGTTTCTTCTCCATGCAGAGCGAAGGCCTCATTTCTTCCAACCACCGCAAGGCTTGTGTCAACTCATAAAATATTTCTGTTGGTCTTTAGAGGGAGGGGGGAGCAGTGCGGCAGCTTGCAAACCAAAAATGCATTCCATAAACGGTTTCAAAGATAGTAACTAGGTGACTGAAGTTTCTGCCGTTCAAAATTGTAACTGGAGAGCATGACTCTTGGCTATGGGTGTATCCCATTGGAGAATATGAATTAAGATACACCCAGGATGTGGGGGAAAACCAGGATCAAGGGTGACAATGAATGATATGCCTCAGAGTCGCTAGCTGTCAGGATTCCGGCAGTTATCCCCATTTAAATCATGAGTCTCGAGTCAAACTTCCAAAACTTCAAAAGCATTTATTGGGAGTTAAACTGTCTGGCTGTCAACTCATAAAACATTTTGTATACATAGTTGACAACAGAAAGAAGAAGGGGGGAATTTCAAAGAGCAGGCAGCAGTGTGGAATCGAAAGTACATTCTATTCATATTTTCTTCAAAGACTGATTAGATGATTGAAGCTTCTGCCGCGCAAAAATCTAATTGGAGAGCATGATTGATGACTCTTGGCTATGGACGTGTTTTGTTGGATGATACACCCAGAAAGGTGGGGGAAAAAGCAGAATGAAGGGTGACAGTGAATTCCGTATCTCAGAGTTGGTTATGCCCAGGTAAATGCTGGACAGAGAATGTTACCGTCAAATAAACCTTTTTTAGTTTTGGGAGTGTGGCTCAAGGCTCATAATTTAATTGGAGTTTAACTGCCGGAATCCTGACACCGGCACTGCCTGGATGTAGCCGACTCTGAGACACATAATTCATTGTCACCCTTGACCCTGGTTTTCCCCTACCCCCTGGGTGTATTGTAATTCATATTCTCCAATGGGACACATCCATAGCCCAAAATCATCAATCAGGCTCTCCAGTTAGAATTTTGCTTGGCAGAAACTTCAGTCACCTAGTGACTATCTTTGAAAACATTTATGGAATGCACTTTCGGTTTTGCAAGCTGCTACACTGCTCCCCCATCCCTTTCTGTTGGCAACTCTAAAAAGACCATAGAAATATTTTTATGAGTTGACAGCTTGGTTGGGCTTTTTTTATTTGACCAGCCTTTGGCACTGGTCACGATAGGTGGCAGCACTTCTCTAAATTGGGCTGCTCTTTAAATAACTAAAAAGGGTGGGTTCTAATTCTCCCCGGATGGGACGCCACTTGGAAATCACACGGCTGTCGCTTAAGACTTGGAAGTTGAGAAAAAAAATAATCCCACTTAGGTAGCCCCATCACAGAAGGGGAGGCACCCCTATATTCACCAAGAGTCAAAATCAACACGACCTTGCTTTTACCAGCAACATGGACAAAATGTGTTAACAGCTCTTCTTCGGTTTTTCAATGCAAGGATTTTTGGGTAACTCTTTAACATAGAAGCCCAGTGGCTTTGAAAACTCCGGGAGGAGAGAAAAAAAGCTTCACACAAATTCCACCATGTTACAGATCGTTCTCCAATTTATGACCATAGTGGAACCTGCAATTTTGGAGTGCCCAAAATATGGTCATGTGACCAGTGATGGGATTCAATTTTTTTTTACTATCAGATATGTGGGCGTGGCTTGGTGGGCATAGCAGGGGAAGGATACTGCAAAATCCCCATTCCTTCCCCACCCCGCTAACCTACTTTCCAGCTCCGTTCTCCTGGGCAGGGCAACCAAAGAAGACCTAGCTGATCAGCTGGGACTCAATGGGAGGCAGAGAAGAGATGGGACCAATCAGAGGTGGTCTTTGCCAGTTCTCCGAGCTATTTAAAATTTCTGCTACCAGTTCTCCAGAACTGGTCAGAACCTGCTGAATACCCACCTCTGCATGTGACCATAGGGGAGAGAAAGGATTCCACCAGAACTTCACAATTGGATTAAGTGCCTTTTGGAAGATCAGGTCAAAAGTCAAGGATCCCTGTACTTAACACTGGACTTTCTCCAGGACAACAAAAAAAACTCCTTTTTAAAAAATTCCTGACTTAACATGCTGTGTGCATTGTACCAGAAACTCCATAAAATGAATAATTTGTGACTTTGAGCAATGGCACTTCCTAGAGTTCTCTCTCCCTGCGAGGGACCTGCCCCACATTCATCCTTTGATTTTAGACCACAAAGTTCTTCCTGGGCTTGGGATGGACATACAACAGGAAAACAGATCCTCTTTTATAGCGCTTCCAGAAATCCCATTGTGGCTCCTGACCTTATTGGTACGGCTGTAGAGGCGGAAAACCAGCAGCAGGGTAGCCAGGTACAGGGTGGCAAAGAAGTACTGTGCCAGGCGGATGTTGGTGCCTCGGTCGGTGGCGTAATACAGGCCCATGAAGATGTAAACAAAGCCAGCAGGGTACCTGCAGTGGGGGAAGAGAGAAAGTGGGGTGGGGGGATTTAAAGAAGAAGCAAAGAGAAGTTTCCTGGGTGTCAGGTCTGCCATCGTAAAAGCTTCAGCCTTTGCTTGGCATCCTGCCATAAATTGCTGGGAGGGGAAAATTGAAGGGGGTGGGGGGGGGGAAAAGATGACAGGGAGCAGAGGCGCCAATCCGGAACAGAGCAATGCATCCAAGGACATGAATGTGAGAACGCAGCGTGAAACCTTTAAAGCGGTTACCACAACGCCAAATTCGAAATGCTATTTGGACACTCGCGAACTGGTCAAGAAGGGAGCGGGTGGGAATCGGGGGAAAAGGCGGGTTTTGAGCAGGAATATTCAGATCCAGCTTTGCTTATGCTGTAATCCCTTGACTTTTATTTTTTGCTACGAATGGAGTCGAGGGTCTTTCTTTCCTAAATGCTCACGCTGAGACTAGCCTGACACTTGGTGTGTCCATGCTCTTTTTCCCAAGGACTCTCCCTCCCCCTGTTCCTGACTCACCGTGCCTACTTGGCATCAAACTTGGTTCTTGGAGGGAGTGGCTATCTCCCATAGAATCAGCTTGCCAATTTGATTCTAGGGGAGGTTGGAGTCCTTGGGGTTCCTTTGATTAAACAGTGTCATATATCGAGACCCCCCCAAATACACTTTCTCTGCAGCGACACCTGCTCTCTGGAACGAGCTTCCGCCAACATCTAGATGGCCTGCACTGTGCTGTTGTTTAGAACAGCTATAAAGACCAGAATTGTTGAGGAGACTTATCAAGACCTTAGCTCGCCATCCCATCTGTCATGTTTGCCACCCTTAATCTTTTATTGGCTGTACAGGTAGTTCTCCTCTTACGACCACAAATTTCCACTGCAAAGCAAGACACGCCATTAAATGACTTTTCTCCCATTACCACAACTGTTAAGTAAATCCCTGCAATTGAGTAACCCAATCGTTAAGTGAACCTGGCCTCCCCATTGACTTAGCTTGTCAGAAGCTCGCAAAAGGGGACCACGTGACCCCTGGGATGTTGCAACGGTCATAAATATGAGTCAGTTTGCATTTTGATCATGTGACCATGAGGATGCTGCAAGTCGCAAAGAGGGAAAAATGGCCATAAGCAGGGGTGGGATTCTATCGGTTCGCATCTTATTCGCTAGAACCGGCTGTTAACATTCTAAGCAATTCGGAGAACCGGTTGTTAGAAGAAATTACTGGCCTAATCCTGTAAGAAAAGCAGGAAGGAAACATTCTGGTGTTGCTTACAGAAACTGTCTCTCCATTAACCCTTATTACATTCTTGGCAGGACTAGACTTCCTGTCTCTGGAACTTCTCTGGAGTTTCCTTTCCCTCCTTTGCTGGTACTTTGCTTGTGTGGAGTGACCATTCAAAGTTACAATGGCACTGAAAAAAGTGACTTATGACTATTTTTCACACTTACGACTGTTGCAGCATCCCCACAGTCACAAGAGGCCAGGCGAGGAGATGCGTGCCTCGATGTGAGTGATGTTGAGTTGGCCACACCCAGCCAGTCACATGACCACCAAGCCACGCGCACCAACCAAGCCATGCCCACAGAACCCACCCCTGGCCATAAGTCACTTTTTTTAGTACCATTCTAACTTCGAACAGTGATTAAATGAATGATGGTAAGCCAAGGACTTCTTGTAATGTAATTTGGTTGTTGTGAGCTATCCGGAATCATTGCGAGTCGGGTGCCATACAAGTCTGATAAATTATGTTGTTGGTGATGATGACGATGATTGGACCCACAAGAGCTTCAGCAAAGTTGGAAGATTATAGGTACTCACACGAGGGGTCCCGTGTCCCCTTTTAGTTGGGTGTAATCCAGGGTCCCATTCACAACCCCCTCCACTTCATCCATGTAGGCTTTCCAGTCGATCTCAGTATCTGTGGGGAAAGTGCACAGATGTTCATCAGTTCAGCTGCCAGAAGGTCTTGGGGGACTGCATGGCGATCCAACCGGTCAGTCCTAAGAGGAGATCCACCCTGATTGCTCTTTAGAAGGCCAGATCCTGAAGATGAAACTCAAAAGACTTTGGCCACCTAATGAGAAGGAAGGATTCCAGGGAGAAGAGCCTAAAGCGATTGAGGGCAATAGAACAAGAAGGGGACGACAGAGAAGGAAGTGGTTGGATGGAGTCACTGAAGCAGTCGGTGTGAGCTTAAATGGACTCCAGAAGATGGCAGAGGCCAGGAAGGCCTGGAGGAACGTTGTCCATGGGGTCGGACACGATCTCGCAGCTAACAACAACAAAGAACTCTAAAAGAGATGGGCAGTTAAGAAATAGGAAAAATAATTAAATAGCCTGAAAACCTGTTCTCTTCGATTTCACCATCCCAGAGCCAAGTTCAGGTAATCAAAGCACTCCTAGTGCAGGTCAGTTTTCTCCTGCTAAATAGAATAGAATTCTGTATTGGCCAAGTGTGATTGGACAAACAAGGAATTTGTCTTGGTGCAAATGCTTTCAGTGCACATAAAAGAAAAGATACATTCGTCAAGAGTCATCATGTACAACACTTACAGTTCTACAGAGGACTTATTGAGTCTGTCATCTGCACCTCTATAACTGTCTGGTTTGGTTCTGCAAGCCAACAGGACAGACACAGACTTCAGAGGATAATTAAGACTGCAGAAAAAACAATTACTACTAACCTGCCTTCCATCAAGGACCTGCATACTGCATGAGTCAAAAAGGGCTGTGAAAATATTTACAGACCCCCTCACAACCCAGACATAAACTGTTTCAGCTCCTTCCCTCAAAATGACCCTATAGGGCACTGCACACCAGAACAACTAGACATGACAGTTTTTCCCCGAACGCCATCACTCTGCTAAACAAATAATTCCCTCAACATTGTCCGACTATTTACAAAGTCTGCACTACTATTACTGTTAATCTTCTCATCAGTCCTTATCACCCATCCCCTCCCACTTGTGACTGTATGACTGTTTATTGTACCGTATGACTATTATTAAGTGTTGTATCTTATAATTCTTGACTCTCAACAAATGTATCTTTTAAGTATAGACAGCATTTGCACCAAGACAAATTCCTTGTGTGTCCAATCACACTTGCCCACTAAAAGAATTCTATACTATTAATAAGTCATAGGTACAATAAGCAATCAAATCATACTAGGAAACAGTCAGTTTAAATTATAAGAATACAAGCGACAAAGTTACAGTCACACAGTCACAAGTGGGAGGGGATGGGTGATAAGGAGTGATGAGAAGATTAACAGTAATAGTAATGCAGACTTTGTAAATAGTTGGACAGTGTTGAGGAATTATTTGTTTAGCAGAATGATGGCGTTCCGGAAAAAACTGTCCTTTGTGCAGTGCTCTATAGCGTCGTTTTGAGGGTAGGAGTTGAAACAGTTTATGTCTGGGATGTGAGGGGGGTCTGTAAATATTTTCACAGCCCTCTTTTTGACTCGTGCAGTATACAGGTCCTCGATGAAAGGCAGATTGGTAGCAATTGTTTTTTCTGCAGTCCTAATTATCCTCTGAAGTCTGTGTCTGTCCTGTTGGGTTGTAGAACCAAACCAGACAGTTATGAGAGGTGCAGATGACAGACTCAATAATTCCTCTGTAGAACTGGATCAGCAGCTCCTTGGGCAGTTTGAGCTTTCTGAGTAAAATACATGATTATGCTTTGGACTAGTTTTCAGTAGCCAAGACGAGAAGTGATGGATTTTTTAAAAAATTATTTTTCTTCTTTAGCTTTTAGCAAAAGTCATTGTTGTTGGTGTTACCACTAAGTTAACATTTCCTAAACAAAATTGACAACCTACAATTGTGATGATACGATGCAGCAGGTATTTGTGTTCAATGCATGATGCAGTTCCCTGGAAAGGTATAAAACAAAATACTTCCACCTAGGCATATCTTGGCACTGAAGGCTTCTTTCTGATCTCACTAGAAGGGTTTTGACGTCTTACAGGAAATAAATTCAACCTCAAAAAGGACTATTTTTGCTTTGCCATTGGAAAAGCCAAATTCAAGGCCAGAATTTTTATTTATCATTTTTAGAAACTAGCAGAATGTTATTAGTTTAATACGAATGGTCTGGGATTTCATGTAGAGCAGTGTTTTTTTTAATGTTGATAATTTTAAGGTGTCTGGACTTGAACTCCTGGAATTCACCTGCTAATATGCTGGCTAGGGAATTCTGGAAGCTGAAGTCCACACATCTTAAAGGTTGGCAACATTGAAAAACATTGGTGTATGGAATGCTAAGATACTACTGATTAAATTGACTGAAAACGTGGTTTGCATGGTCTCTGCACACATGATGCAAATGAAATAAAAGAAAATGTTATAAAGTTATGATATTCATGTAGTTACTTACCAAGCGCATCTAAATTATATTAAAGTAACCAAAATATCTTTTCAATTTCCAAGGCATGTCACCACCCTAGTGTTTGGAAATTGAAAGTTGAAAAAGTGGACACATCTAATTAATGCAATGCTCACAAAATGATTTCTTTAGTTTAAAATAACATGTGAACTCACATTTCCTTTGACAACAGAATGATACCGGCTACATTCACCAGCACACCTTACCTGGTTATTGGATTAACTCAATTGTCAGCCTTGATATGATACGGTGAACGAATGAAAGAAACTAGGTTTGCACACACTTGCTGTGCTATTAAAATGTCTACTGTGAATACTAAGTTTAGTGTATGTACAAAAGCCTCCCACTTGATTGTTAACTGACAAGAATAATAATTGAAATACAACGGTTGAAAAGGACCGCCGAGGTTGTCAAATGTACGTGCACATATACAAAGACACACTTCCTCAGTGCAATAATCTAATTAAATCAGCCTGGAGTGATGGCTATCCTGTCTGCCCAACCAACTGGAAATTGGTTCACTGTCAAACTGTCACCAACTTTTTCCTCTAACATTCAAGTAGCTAACATTGACAGGTTGGGTGAATGCCCAAAAGGTAGGTGGTCTTGGATGGGTGGGTGGGGAACCCTCGGAAGAACTGGTTCTTGAGGCACAGAATTTCAAGATACGTAACATCTGAATGTCCCTTTTCCCCCTGGGTGCTCCACACACAGCCTGCAACCCTAGATAGAGAATTGACTTACTTACGAGATTTGGTTTCCAGCTATTTAAGTTCAACAGAAAAAGAATCAAAAGCACAATGTCTGATTAAAATTATGAACGAGATGAGAGAGATTCTTCCCTTCTTCTCTTCAAGATTACGGGCAGGGGAAAAGGAAATATTTATTGCGATCTTACTAGCAAAACACCATCAGATGCCGTGATTGCCACGCACCCAGAGGGGATAAAGGCACAGCAGTTAGATCAGCGTTTGTCAACCTTGGCAACTTTTAAAGATGCATGGGCTGCAACTCCCAGAATCCCCCAGCCAGCTGGGAGTTGAAGTCCATACATCTTTAAAAGTTGCCAAGGTTGACAAACGCTGGTTTAGACTATGGGCCAGTCAAAAATACCTTTGCATAGCTCCCATTCTATCCTTGGCACCCCCTCCCCTTCCCTCATCCACGATTCTAGTCCTCAAGGTTTATCAACTCACTCAAACCTGCAGACCCCACTTGCACTCGGCCGCCCCTCCTTTCCTCCCCCACCAACAGGGCGCCTTCCCAATAGATCTGGCCAAAGACCCTGATTGCCGAGCCTGCACGGATGATGGGACCTGGAATCCAACCCCTCTTGGGGTGCCCAAGGAGGGGCAGCCACCCACCACCTACCCCCGGCGACTCACATGCCACCCTCTGGATGACCCAGAAGTTGACCCCCACTTCGGCCAAGCAGAGGCAGGCGGCCACCAGCGGGGTGAAGCGAGGCTCGAAGAGCACCAGGTGCTTCTCCTGCCAGGTCCGGCGCAGGGCCCGGACCAGGACGGGGTAGCCTGTCCCCGCCGCCCCCTTCCTCCGCGGCCCAGGCGCCGGCGCCATAGCCCTGTTCAGGCCCGCTGGTGCCGCCGCCAAAGCGCTCCCCCGCCTGGCGTCACCCGGCGTCGACAGTTCCGGGGGCGGAAGTGTCCCCCCTCGACGGTAGTTCTGAAGCGGCTGGGGACTTGCTCGGCGGTGTTCCGCAGCTCCGGGATTTCTCGGTGGTCTCGCGTCCAGTTGGAGATGCATAAGCGCACCAACGTGCGTACCGTCCCTGTCCTTTTGTGTGTTTTTTTTTCTTATTCGTATCCATTTCATGTATTCATAACCATGTTATACCTGTTATCTAATAATCGCTTGACAATAATAATCGCTTGACAAAATAAAATAAATAAAATTAATAAATATACCTTCTAAGCGGGGTGTTTGTAAAGTCTGCTACTGGATAGGAATGTGCAAAGCGGTTTTCCCCTTGCCCAAGATGCCAAGAATAGAATTGGGATAGGGTAGGGTAGGAGAATAGAATAGAATAATATAGAATAAACAGAATAGAATAATAGAATAGAATAGGAATAAGATAGAAGAATAGAATAGAATAGGAATAGGACAGAGAAGAGAGAATGGAATATAGAATGGAATGGATAGGAATAGGGAGTTGGAAGGGACCTTGGAGGTCTTCTAGTCCAACCCCCTGCTTAGGCAGGAAATCTTACACCACTCTCCACTTAGGCTCTCCTGATGGTCTCCCTTCCGTGCCCTAACGTCTAGTGGCTTGCCAAAGTTCTGTTCACTGAATCCACGGCAAAGGTGTAAGAATGTGCTTGATTTGTGCCTGCAGCCTCATGAATGTCCCAAGCTTACTCCACTAAAATAAAACAATGAAAATGAAGGGAAACAAGTCTTCACAGCAGAATATACTGCATGATTGTCATACACAGAGACGGAGGGGAAGAGGGGGTGGACAGAGAGAGAAAGGGAGGGATAGAGAGAAAAGAGGGAGAGGAAGAGAGAGAGGGAGAGAGAAAAGAAAGAAAGAAAAGAGAGAGAGAGAGGTCCTAACTGAAGCTCATACTCCCTCTGGCAGCTTATCCCATTATTTATGTTTTATTTATTAATAACATTGTCAGGCATCAAACCCAGAAAGGAAGCACATGTTTTTATTATGTTTGCAATTTTGTTTTAAAAAGTATTCATCCACAATACACTAAGCTCAATTGGTATTAAATTTTCCTATCCTTTCAGTGTTTCAGCAGTCTGTGCAAATGCCCTGGAAGATCCTCAGCTGAGGGGCCCTTGGTATTGTCTGAGCTTGGCTGTCTTCTTGAAGACGTTTCATAACCCTACTAGGTAACACTATCAGTGGTAGCTGAGTAATGAAATGTCTGCAAGAAAACAGCCAAGTCCAGAGAGCACCAAGGGCCCCTCATTTCAATCCTGAGCCACCAACATCCCTCTTTATTTAATAATATTTAATATGCATGCAAAGGTTAAGGTGTAGGCATATACACATGCATATAGCATATCTATATGTGCATTATGTATGTATACACTTTTCAAGAGCAGGCAACAATTTCATTTTTAATGTGTGCTAGAGTGCCCACAGGGGAAAAAAATGACAAAAGATTGTCTCTCTCTTATCAGATCTCCAACTCTGGTAGTAGTAGGGGCTCAACCTGAAGTAGGAAATAATCCCAAATGTGCTTTTTTAGGAAGCAACTTGACTTTGTCTTTTCTTCTGAAAATGTTTCGCTTCTCATCTAAGAAGTTTCTTCAGCTCTGACAGGATAGTGGGGAGTGGAAGGATTTTTATTCCTTGTAGACAGCTGGTCATTTGCATCCTTTTAGAGCAGAGGTCTCCAAACTTGGCAACTTTTAAGACTTGTGGACTTGAGGAATTCTGGGAGTTGAAGTCCACAAGTCTTAAAGTTGCCAAGTTTGGGGAGCCGTTTTTTAGAGCGTCGTTGAAGCACTTGGAGGTTTATCTGTGTCCTCAGGGTCACCTGAGTAGTTTGGTTCCTGTAATCTGCAATTTTTCTCTCTCTGGAAATCCATTCTTCCTCCTGCATCATTCAATGGGCGTTCATCCCAAATTGTAAAGTGCAGGGGTCTTCAAACTTGATAGTTTTAAAACTTGTGGACTTCAACTCCCAGAATTCCTCCTCCAGTCCTGTTAAGCTCAGGAATTCTGGGAGTTGAAGTCCACAACTTGCCAAGTTTGAAGACCCTTGGTATAGCTAAAGGTCTGTAGATTCTTAAAGTCATCTCAGGGGTCACCAACCTTGGCAACTTTAAGACTTGTGGACTTCAACTGGCTGAGGAACTCTGGGAGTTGAAGTCCACAAGTCTGAAAGTTGCCAAGGTTGAAGACCTCTGATCCAGGTGATGGCTGTCCCAAAGGTGCTTTTTTCAGGAGGCAACTGGACTTTCTGTTTTTTTTTTCTTTTGAAGATGTTTCATTTCTCATCCGAAAAGCTTCTTCAGCTCTGACAGGATGGTGGGGAATGGAAGGATTTATATTCCTTGCAGACAAGCTGGTCATGACCATAAATCTTTCCATTTTCCACTACCCTGTCAGAGTTGAAGAAGCTTCTTGGAGGAGAAGCGAAACGTCTTCAAAAGAAAAAAAGAAACCAGAAAGTCCAGCTGCCTCCTGAAAAAACACCTCCGGGACAACCATGATCTGGATGACAGAATCTGTACAGCAGGGCTCTTCAAACTTGACAGCTTTAAGACTTGTGGACTTCAACTCCCAGAATTCCTCCTCCAGTCATGTTAGCACAGGAATTCTGGGAGTTGAAGTCCACAAGTCTTAAAACTTGCCGAGTTTGAAGACATTTGGTCTACTACTACAGACCTGAAAGAGGAAACGCTGCAGCCAAGAAAGCGGACAGCCGCTGGCAGAGACCCAAACCCTCCTGGCTCTCGTTTCCGGGGGGGGGGAGGGGGAGCGCTTTTATCCACCCTCCCGGCTCAGCTACCGGAAGTTCCACGTGGTTTTGCCAGGCCACGTGGACGAGCAGGAGTCCCAGGGCTGCCAAGCATAGGCGGTGGGAGAGGGGGACAGTTCAATTATATTTGGTGTCCGCCGGACTTTCCTCCCCACCGGCTCCCTCTCCCCCCCCATGGAGGAGGCCCCACGGAGGCAGCGCCCGGCTTCCAACGCCCGGTACCGGGAACGGGGCTTCTGGGACGCCCGGTACGAGCAAGAGGGGGCCGAGCCCACGGAGTGGTTCGGGGGCTTGGAGTCTTTTCGCGAACAGCTGGAGGCGGAACTGAACCCGGGGGACCGGATCCTGGTACTAGGTAAGCGATCGCCTCGACCCTCGTTGGAATTGTGTGTTGTGGAGGCTCAAGGCACACACGTGGATCGCCAACACGCGCGCTTCCTTTTTCCTCCCGTCTTAAAAGCTGGCTGGGGAATTCTGGGAGTTGAAGTCCACCCACTATAAAATACAATAGAATAGAATTCTTTTATTGGCCAAGTGTGATTGGACACACAAGGAATTTGTCTTGGTGCAAATGCTCTCTGTATACATAAAAAGAAAAGATACATTCGTCAAGAGTCCAGAATCTTAGAATTACAATTTTAGAATTAAAAACCTAGAACTACGCCGCCTTCTGTCCGATCTAAGTATAGTACATAAAATTATATATTGCAATGTCTTACCTATCAATGAATACTTCAACTTCAACCACAACAATACAAGAGCACACAATAGATACAAACTCAAGGTAAACCGCACCAAACTTGATTGCAGGAAATACGACTTCAGCAACAGAGTGGTCAATGTCTGGAATACTCTACCTGACTCTGTGGTTTCTTCCCCAAACCCCAAAAACGTTAACCTTAGACTGTCTACTATCGATCTCACCCCTTTCCTAAGAGGTCTGTAGGGGGACGTGCATAAGCGCACCAAACGTGCCTACCGTCCCTGTCCTATTTCTTTTTTTCTTCTTATTCGTATCGTATTCAGAACCATGTTTATACTTATACCTGTTATCTAATCGCTTGACAAAATAAAATAAATAAATAAATAAAAATCATAAGGTACAACACCTAATAATATTCATAGGGTACAATAAGCAATCAGGAAACAGTCCATATAAATTGTAAGGATACAAGCGACAAAGTTACAGTCATACAGTCACAAGTGGGAGGGGATGGGTGATAAGGAGTGATGAGAAGATTAATAATAGTAGTAGTGCAGACTTTGTAAATAGTTGGACAGTGTTGAGGGAATTATTTGTTTAGCAGAATGATGGCATTTGGGGGAAAAACTCCTTGTGTCTAGTTGTTCTGGTGTGCAGTGCTCTATAGCGTCGTTTGGAGGGTAGGAGTTGAAACAGTTTGTCCGGGATGTGAGGGGTCTGTAAATATTTTCACAGCCCTCTTTTTGACTCAGTGCAGTATACAGGTCCTCAGTTGAAGGCAGGTGGGTGGTAATTGTTTTTTCTGCAGTCCTAATTATCCTCTGAAGTCTGTGCCTGTCCTGTTGGGTTGCAGAACCAAACCAGACAGTTACAGAGGTGCAGAGGACAGACTCAAGAATTCCCCTGTAGAACTGGATCAGCAGCTCCTTGGGCAGTTTGAGATTTCTGAGTTGGCGCAGAAAGAACATTCTTTGTTGTGCTTTTTTGATGACGTTTTTAATGTTAAGTGTTCGGTTCTCAAATTGCCAGGCTTGATAGATATCTGATTTAAGGACTTGGGGATCGGAAACTTGGTGCATTTCCTCTTCCTCCAGAATATTAAAATTGGCTGGGAAATCCCCACGCCTCAAAGTTGCCTAATTCAAGAAATACTGATCTAGACAATCAGTGCTCCAACACAAGAACAACAGAATTAGAAGGGACCTTGGAAGTAGTCTAGTCCAACCCCCTGCTTAAGCAGAAAACCCTTATACTATTTCAGACGAATGGCTATCCAGTCTCTTCTTGCAAATCTCCAATGTTGGAGCACCCACAACTTCCAGGAGGAAAGTCATTCCACTAGTTGATTGTTCTCACTGTCAGGAAATGTCTCCTTAATTCCAGGTTGTTTGTCTCCTGGATTAAGTTTCCACCCATTGCTTCTTGTCCTTGTGCTGAGCGATAGACGTTTCAGAAAAGCTGAAGAAACACGTTTCTGTCATGCATTGTTAAAACAATCAACTAAATGAGTGTTCCTGAAACATTTTTCTCTCAGAACCCCTTCCCACTTTATAAAAAACTATGAAGGTCTCCAAAAGAGCTCTTGTTTGCATTTATTATATCTATCCATATTTACCGTATTAAAAAAATTAACACATTTCTTGCCACTAGTGGGCCTCATAATAGTTTTACAGTATGACTGTAATTTTGTTGCTTGTATTCTTACGATTTATATTGACTGTTTCCTAGTTCCTTGATTGCTTATTTGTACCCTATGACTATCATTAAGTGTTGTACCTTATGATTCTTTATATGAATGTATCTTTTCTTTTTATGTACACTGAGAGCATATGCACCAAAGACAAATTCCTTGTGTGTCCAATCACACTTGGCCAATAAAGAATCCTATTCTGTTCTATTCTGTTCTGTTCTGTTCCATTCCATTCTATTCCATTTTCACCAAAGACAAATTCCTTGTGTGTCCAATCACACTTGGCCAATAAAGTATTCTATTCTATTCTGTTCTATCCTATCTTATCCTATCCTATCCTGTCCTATTCTGACTGTAACCTTGTTGCTTGTATCCTTACAATTTATATTGTTTCCTAGTATGACTTGATTGCTTATTTTTACCCTATGACTATCATTAAGTGTTGTACCTTACAGTATGATTCTTGATGAATGTATCTTTTCTTTTTATGTACGCTTTGCATATGCAGCAAAGACAAATTCCTTGTGTGTCCAATCACACTTGGCCAATAAAGAATTGATGTTGATGGGATTTTAATATTATCTTTCAGTACAGGCTGGCAAATAACTTTGATTTGACAATCCCTGCACTACACTTCGGGAAACAGTAGATTAGACCAATTTACGGAGGGGCTGATCATCCAAAGCTGTCGATCATAATACTGCCTTGGAAAACTAGAACGAGTCCTCAACTTACGGCCACGCTTGGAACAAGAATTTCAGTTACTAAGCAAGGCAATGATTTATTAAGAGACTTGTGCCCACTTTTAAGATTTTTTTTTTTTTTGCCATGGTGGTTAAGCAATTCACTGCAGCTGTTAAGTGAATCATGCAGTTCCAGTTTCGTTGTACAATGACAATAAAGTTATTCTATTCTATTCTATTCTATTTATTCTATTCTAAGTGAATCTGGTTCCCCGCCAATCAACTGGTCCTAACTGGCTGGGAAGGTCCCAGATGCTGATCACATGACTCTGGGATGCTGCTGAAATCATTATAAATACCGGTGGCCATGCACCTTAATTTTGATCAAGGGACCACCGGGATGATGTGAGAGGCATAAATGCGAGGACCGGTCATAAGTGCCATTGTAACTTCAGTAGTCACTAAATGAGTGGTTTTAAATCGAGGACTACCTATAATCGGAGGTCCATGGCACTCACATCCTAACAGGTAGCCCCTTTGGTTCAATCAATCAGAATAGAGCTGGAAGGGACCTTTGAGGTCTTCTAGTCCAGCCCGCTGCTCAAGCAGGAGATCCTGTACCATTTCAGATAAGTGGCTGTCCAGTCTCTTCTTAAACCTCCAGGGAAGATACACCCACAACATCTGAAGGCAAAGCTGTTCCACTAGTAAATTGTCCCCACTGTTAGGAAGTTTCTCCTTAATTCCAGGTTGCTTCTCTCCTGGATTATTTTCCATCCGTTGTTTCTTGTCTTGCCTTCTGGTGCTTTGGAAAATAAGTTGATGCCCTCCTCTTTGTGGCAACCTCTGAAATGTTGGAATACTGCTATCATGTTCTTTCCTTTCCTTTTCCAAACCCACATCCTGCAACCGTTCTTCATATGTTTTAATCTCCAGGCCTTTAATCATCTTAGTTGCTCTTCTTTGCTCTTTTTCCAAAGGGTTGAGCATTGAGGCTTCCGATCGATCCCTCGTACTCAATACTCTCTGGGCTGAAAGAGGTTCTTGGAGAACATCCTAAAAATGGTGGATTTGAACCCTGGTCCTAAACTTTGTTTTAAGGATTTAAAAGAAATACAGCAAGTCTACTATTGACCTCACCCCTTTCCTAAGAGGTCTGTAGGGGGTGTGCATAAGCGCACCAACATGCCTACCATCCCTGTCCTATTGTTTCTTTTATTTTTCTTATATGTACCCATTTCATGTATTCATAACTGTGTATATACTTATACCTGTTATCTTGTAAGCGATTGACAAATCAAATAAATAAGTCAGGAAAAACCTGCCCCGATGTGCCTTCTTTTCGGCTGAGCGCAAACCCCTCCAGGATCTTTTACCACAATATGTAAACCAGGCTATTGCAACCTGTCCAAAAAAATCAGTTTTGATTTGTTTTTCAACCCCAATTTAGTGTCATCTGTGAATCAGTCACAGAATGATGGATGGGATTGATCAAATTTGCCATTTGGTTGCTGTTCCTCAGAGGGGAATTACTCTAATACCTCACAAAGTGCTTGTGAAGCTCAACAGAGGCTCAAATGACTAATGAAATTGTTATTTGATGGATGGATGGATGGATAGATAGATAGATAGATAGATAGATAGATAGATAGATAGATAGATAGATAGATAGATAGATAGATAGAGAGAGAGATAGAGATAGAGATAAATAGAAATATTGTTCGGACTGGGTGTTTTTTAAAAGAACTGAGCCACAAAAGATGCATACCTTACAGGTAGCTCTTGACTTACAAATGGTTGCATAGCAACCATTCAAAATAACCCTAACTCCCCCTCCCTCAAAAAATTACTTACGATCCCAATTTTGAAATTCCAACAGCTAGGGGAGTCCCATGTGGTACCATGACCACATTTCCTAATCATCTGTGTTTTATGATGCTTTTGCCAAAAATTGGTATTTACTTTTGGGTTTTTTGGAAGCCTACCCCACAGTAAACAATGGGGTCACTTAACAACCATTGCAAAAGAAAGTTGTAAAATTGGGAGGCTCACAGGATGACCCATCTTACAACTGTCACAACGTATGACCGTAATTGGCAGGTGCCATTACAGACATAATTGAAGGACTAACCATATCTTTACCTGTACAATATGATCAGTGATTTTCTCTGTGTAGCAATCCGGCAATTTCCAGATGAAATCTTTGATCAGTAGCTTGATTGTTTTGGATAAATTTGGCAGTTGCCAGATTCCTTAAACGAGCAGCATATAATCTGGTGGCTTCATGGTCTAGCAACGGTTCCAAATTCTGCAAAATCCAGAAACTAAAATGAACAAGGAAAGAAATATCCTTGTTGACTTCACTTATATTTGAGCCTTAGGCAGCGTTCGTGCTGCTAACCCCATAACGTGGCTTGTTCGGTGCGAAACCATCCATTGTGATTCATCAATAATGGTTTGTGATCTAAGATCACATACAAATTCTATTGAATTGTGGTTTATTCAATCAACAGCGGACAAGCAAATAGATTAGCTTGCTGAATCTCTGTTTTCTTTAATCTTCTACAGCTTTCAGGATGGCGAAATTGCTGGTAAAAGGAGGAATATCCACCTCCTCTTTGTGACCACTTGGAGGCAGTATGGCATTCCCGGAATAGATGCACTCACTTTTAAATCCCCAACATGGCGCCCAGGAGCAATCAGATTCTATCCCTCTTCATTTTATTCTGTCAATCTTTTTTAAAAACAGGCTAAATAGACTGGAAAGCATGTCAGAGCCTCAGGCATTAACTATTTCTAACAATGCCTCTGTCCTATGTACATCTTAGAACCATTCTTAGAAAATAATGAAGGCCAGGAACTGGCACTTACTTACTTACATCTGCCTTTATTAGTTTTATAAATAATTCAAGGCAGAGAACATATCTAATACTTCTTCTTCCTCCTACTTGCCCCCAAACCACCACCCTGTGAGCTGGATTGAGCTTTGAGAGCGTGACTTGCCCAAAGTCACCCAGCTTACTTTCATGTCTAAGACACAACTAGAATTCACCAACTCCTGGTGATTGGCCCAAAAGTCACCTAGTTGGTTGTCATGCCTAAGGCGGGACTAGAACTCGCTGTCTCCTTGTGATTGACCCAAAGTTACCAACCGGCTTTCATGCCTGTGGCAGGACTGGAACTCACCGTCTTCTAGTTCCTAGCCTGGTGCCTAAACCATCAGCACTTGGCTTAGAAGCGTGGCCACTTTCCCAGATAAAAAGGACCAAGTTAGTGTTAGGAGCATCCTGAGGAATTAGAAAAGTTGGGAACAGCCATGTTTAGCCTTTAGGGTACAGGTATTTTGCGACTGGCCAAACCCACCATAGTTGCCATTTTGTGAAAGCACCTGTACCTTTCTCTCAAAATCTCAGCTGTGCCAAGGTCAACGGTTTTCAACCTTGACAACTTGAAAAAGTATGGACTTCAACTCCTAGAATTCTCTACCCAGCTGGCTAGAAAATTCTGGGAGTTGAAGTTCACACCTCTTTAAGGTTGTCAAATTTGATCTAGACTCTTTCTCTAGTTTTCTTGACAGTATGTGAGGTTTATTTCTCCCCTTTATTCCAGAAACTCATGGTAGCATCCGTTCTACTCATTCCTTCCATTTTTTTTTTTTTTTAGCTAAATTGGATTTTAGGTAATCTGTTCTCATCATAGATACGATGGAAGAATTAGTCTGTCTGGCTCCTGAACTTACTTTTTTAAATGAATAGAAGGGGGAAAAACATATTTGGATTTCTGCTTTAATTTCTACGTTCCTGTAACAACATGAGGACTAGAACTTGATTTCCATTTACAATACCTTTAAACTTCCTAAAACCACGGTATATCACACCAAGACTATAGTCTGGTTTGGGTATAAAGCAAAGGTTTAAAAAAAACACAGCAAGCTCGTTCTTTGGAGAGAGGAATTGAAAAATCAAAATGGACATGTGGATTCACCTCTTTGTGATTGTTGCAACTGAGAAAATGATGCTCAAAAACCAGGGAGGAATCGCAAACCACACACACACAGCCTTCCTGGTGTGGTGTTTTGCTTTGCTTGTTGTTCACTGTACACGTGATTTGAGCTCATGTGTCAGGATTATTTTAAAACCTGGCTCAGATTTCTTCACCCACAGCTTTTCCAAAGTGTATTGTGGAGTAAGAATAACTTGTTTGCCAAGGGTGCTTTGACATCTGCCATAAAAATGATATGCAGATTGCTAATTCAGAAGCCTTAAATATTTGCATCAGCTTGGCCTGGGTCTCACTAATAAAAATACACCTATTTTACTATTTACCAGCAAATGGTATCTCGGTTAATTTTTTTTTTTTAATATATACTCTGACTCAGAGGCTTAATCCAGAATTTCAGGCACTGTTCCTGTAAGATCGTATTCCCTTCAAAATAATATTGTGAAAATTCAGACTTCTTGTCCCTTCATCCTCCGTAAAGTAATGCAATATTTAATACTTGGAAATTAATTACCCTGTTTCCCTGAAAATACGACCTACCCTGGAAGTAAGTCCTAGCTTGATTTTTACACCTGGGTCCAATATAAGCCCTACCCCCCTCCAAAATAAGTCCTAATTAAGATCCCGCCCACTCCAGGGTGCACGGGTAAAAATTAAGCTAGGATGGGAGCGTGGAGCTGCCCTACTACTTACCTTTGGATAGTTGTAGCCACCTTGCACATCCCAACACCTACCTTGCTGGCCCATTTTTTCTGCAGATGGCAAGGCAGGCAAGACCTGGTGCCTTTTTTGGTGGCAAAAAAAATATAAGACAGGGTCTTATTTTTGAGGAAACACAGAAAATAAATACGCAGTATTTAATTTTTGAGATTGTGGGGTTCCACTTTTGCAGCCCGGAGTATTCTGCATTTGCACAGGCTTTTCTGTGAAAACTTCATGCCTGTTTTTTAGAGGAAGGGCAGTCACAGGTTTCTACATAGTTCTCAGTGTTTCCAAGAAACCGTTGTCAGCCCAAGCATCGCAGAGCAGATTTCCACAGATGTCATCCAACTTAACAGTACCCACAGTAGTCACCTTGGCATTCAAACAGCTGGCATACTTTTCCTTCTCTCCTTGGTGCATTTAAGTACCCCTCATAACAAGTAGTTCTCGATTTACAACAGTTCATTTAGTGACAGTTCAAAGTTACAACGGCACTGAAAAAAACGATGGTCAGATTTCCAAATAAACAACTCCAACTCAATAAACTCTGAGACAGGCATTTCCTCAAAGTTACAGTTTATTAGAGTTGTCATATTGGCCCATCTGGGAAAACTCAAATCTGAAAGTTCTGGGTTTTCCCTTCCCGAAAGAAATTCAAAGACCCATCCCTCTGCATCCATCAGTCCATCACATGACCCAATCATGTCTTCGTCCCAACTGGAGATATTCCTCTACTCACTCCTCTCCAGGTACAGGGCAACTTGTCCTTGATTTCTAAGAAAAAATGTTGTTGAGTCTAATCTTCTACTTGTGAAGAAATCCCCCCTCCCAAATTCCCGGGCACTAAATGTGGCAGCCTCAAAGCTTCCAAGTAAAATATGGCTTCCAAGGCTGACATGACTTAACGTTATTCACACTTGCAAGCATTACGTCTTCCCCATGGTCACGTGATCAAAATTTGGAAACTTGGCTACTGACTTGTATTTATGACGGTTGCCATGTCCCGGAGTCACATAATCCGTTTTTGTAACCTTCTGAGAAGCAAAGTCAATGTCAGCCTCCATTCCAATCAATAACTCCGAGACAGACATATCTCAAAGATACCTGTCATGCCCTTGGTAGAATTGGACTCTGAGGGAGAGGAGGAACAGCCGACAGGGAGTGAAGGTGTGGATCTGGAGGTTGTGGAGGAGGCTGAGGAAGGGAAGAGGCTGGCTGAGCAGCCAGAGGAGGATCCAGGCCCATCCCCTCTGCATCCTGGGACATACAGGGAGGAATGGAGAAGGCAACAACTTGGCTTATGAGAGAGGAAGTGGCCATGATCCTCCTCATTGGTTGCAGCTGGGGAAACAAGTATATAAGAGAGACAATTACAACACAGCGTTGCCAGAAGCAAAGCATGTGTTATTTTGGGTTGTAGTTATCTTGGTTGGCATCCTTCCAATAGATTGTGCCTTGTTATCTCCTTGAATTTGGTAAATACTTATCCTGGTCTATTGTGAAAATTTTGTCATTGTTGTTTGTTTGGTTTTTTTATTTCACCTCTATCTAAGATGCTCATTAAGTTCGGACTGTATTGCTTTCTTTTGAAGACTATTTTTGAGTACGTTTTATCTCCAACTGAGAATTATTGAACAGTGGGGTCAAGTTGGAGGCATTAAAGGACATTTATTTACGTTTTGGATGTTGTTACATTTGTGTTGTACATTGTACATCTGGGTCATCATAGTACCTTTATTTAGATAGTAAATTGGCACATCTGTGGAATCCTAGCAATATTCAAAACTACAAATCCATCCACCCCCCGAGCCGTCATCACATCACATGGCCCAATCACGATACGTCCTCAAGTAAGATCCCTATTTCATCCTGCGCCATACTCAATGACCTTGAACTAACAAAAGAATTTACTTAGAGTTACCCAATTGAATCACCACCCCCTCCCACTTTCTCAGGCTTCTGGTAGCGTGGGAGCATCGAATCTCAATATTTTATTTATTTTATTTTTATTTATTTTTATTTCAACATTTATATGCCGCCCTTCTCCGGAGATTCAGGGCGGCTTACAGTCTATGGAGCACCATGCTAAGTTCTCGGCAATAGCCTTCATTCCATTGTATATGCCTGCTTATTACTAGGGCTTTTGCCCCCCCCCCCCCCCCCCCAAGCTGGCATTTTTACAAAGTCAGCTTATTGCCCCCAACAATCTTGGGTCCTCAATTTACCTACCCCGAGAGGATGGAAGGCTGAGTCAACCTTGAGCCTGGTGGGATTCGAGCCTGCACTAATTGCAGGCAGCTTGCACTAAGTGCTAGATGATTAACAGCCTGCACCACCAAGGCCAACATGGCTTCCAAAGCTGACAGTCAATGGGGAAGCCAGATTCACTTCACAACCGGGTTACTAACTTAACAACCGCAGTGGTTCGCTCAACAGCTGTGGCAAGAAAGGTCGTAAAACGGGCCCAAATTCACTTTTAACAGCTGTCTTGCTTAGCAACAGAAACTGTTGGGCTCAATTGTGGTCATACGTCAAGGACTACCTGGCTTTCTGCCTTTCCCCATGTCTGGCTTGGCTTGCTTGCTCCGGCTGTTCGTTCTGCAGAGCAGCTTCTCCTTTGTGGTGGTTTTCCTCAGTCGGAATGTGGAAATTGACGGGACGAACAGAAGCAGGATAAGAGGGCCAACTTTTCAAAAAGGTTTGGGTCCCTCCTTCCTTCATGTTAAAAAGTGGTCTCCAACCAGAGGAATAGATCCCTAAATCTCCACTTCAAGATGCTAAATCAATCGATCAGAATTGAGCCACAAGGAACCTGTCGGGCTCCTGGTGGAGACACTCTGGCAGCCCGACAATCAGGCGTGCTTGACTTTTGAGTCTGCCCCTCACTTGCCAGCTGGGGAGCACGACTGCGATCAGCGATCACCAAGAAACGTGGTAGCCATGGACATGTCTGCTATTCTGCATTGTTAGAGCAATGGAGCTTCTGGTGGGGGTTGTAAGTGATGGGTTTGTTGACATTAGGCAACAAGTAGTTGCAGGATGGAGGCGAGGATAATAAAGGACAGGTGTAGGTTAGCTGGGTGGGGTTGACAGACAACTATAATAAGCACTGAGAGGCAGTTGCTCTCTCAGTGATAGCTTTACTTGGAATTGATCCGGGTATTGCCTTTTGGGACTGTTATGAAAATAAACCCTGGTTACTTCGAATTACCATCGTGAGTACTGTGCTTTTTCAGTACAAATCCTCAGATACCCAGTGGGGCTGACAAGACCTTGGAGGTCTTCTAGTCAGGGATTCTACACCGTTTCAGACAACTGGCTGTCTAATCTCTTCTTAAAGACCTCCAGTGTGGGAGCAACCCACAATTTCTGGAGGCAAGTCATTCCACTGGTTAATTGTCCACACTGTTAGAAAGTTTCTCCTTAATTCCAGATTGCGTCTTTCCTTGATTACTTTCCATCCATGGTTTCTTGCCTTGCTTTCTGGTGCTTTGGAAAATAAATTGTCCCCCTCCTTTCTGTGGCAACCTCTCAAATACTGGAATACTGTTACTTAATTTCTCCAACCGATTTTAATATTCTGGAGGAAGAGGAAACACACGGGTTTCCGATCCACACTTCCGATCCTGAAGTCCTTAAATCAGTATTTCTCAACCCTGGCAACTTCAAGGCATGTGGATTTCAACTCCCAGAATTCCCCAGCAATGAAGCACCCACAACATCTGAAGGCAAGCCGTTCCACTGGTTAATTGTCCTCACTGTTAGGAAGTTTCTCCTTGAATTCCAATTTGATTCTCTCCTGGATTATTTTCCACCCATTGTTCCTTCTCCTGCCCCCTGCCGCTTTGGACAATAAATTGTTGTGTGTTGATTGAAAATAAATGCATGCGGATTGAAAGCTAGATATTTAAAGCATTTAAATTTACGACCGGTTGCTTAGCGAACATTTGAAGTTACAACGGCCCTCTCCAGGAGGACTTGCAGCCCAGTTCCGAAATTCCAACAGCTGTTCCCACAATCACATTATCTCATGTTGGTTGTTCTTCAACCAGCCTGCATTTCCAACTGTGCACGGCATCCCGCAGTCACCTTTTACGATGTCTGCCAAAATCCAGCATTTGCATCCGGTTGTCAACTCGTAAAGCATTCCTGTATCGAGTTGCCATAAACGGGGAGGGGGAAGAGACCAGAAGTACATTCCACGCTTATCTTACAAAGTTTGTAGCTAGGCTACCGGATCTTCTGCCCGGAAAAGTCTTCATTTGAGAATGTGATTGATGACGCACAGCCTGTTAAAGTGCTTTGTTGGAGAATCTGATTGATGACACACCCAAGGGGGAGGGAGGAAACAGAGTCACAGATGATCGTAAATCATATGTTGCAGAGTTGGTTCCAACTGGGATAATGCCGACATGTTGCTCCTAATAAATCTTTTGGATTCTTTTGAAGCTTGGCTCGAGGCCCGTGATTTAATTAGGGCAATCACCGGAACCCTGACACTGACACTGGTTTTCAGCAAAAACACCCCATACTGTCATTTTCACATAACGACCCCGGCATTTGCTTAACGGCAGTGGTTGCTTTATAATCGTGACGCTGCTTATTGCAAAAAGGCTGTAGAATTGGGTTGGTCATGTGGGCGGCCCACTTCAAGACCATCATGACCTTCGATGATAATGGACAGTCTGTCATAAGTCAAAGGCAGTATATAAAGCAGCAGCCCCCAACCAATTTTTAAACCAGGGACCGGTTTTTATGGAAAACAATTTTCCCACGGAGCGTGAAGGTGGGGGAAAGCATAGTTTCTCATGCTACCTCGATCCCGCATATGCGCAGATGAAGTTTTGCTTGCTTGCGTGGCCCAGTTCCTTAACAAGCCACAGACAAGTACCAGGTCCACAGACTGGGGGTTGGAGACCTCTGCTATAAAGTTAATGTTTGAGGAAGGCTCAGACGAGGGATCTACATCAAAGGCAGAGATGGGGTCAGGGCAGGCTGGCAGTCATAAGCTGCCTTTGGGCTCAAACAGCAGTGAGGCAGAAGAGCAGCTGGAACCGGTTCCCAGCCTACGAATGCGCAAAGCTGCCAAAAGGAAAGAACAGTTACGAACTCAGGGTCGACATGGGAGTAAGGCCACAGGTGGACGGTGAATGGCCCCTCCTATAAGGATTAAAAGAGGACCAAAAAGTGAGGGGGCTTGTGCAGAAAACAATTTGTTCATTCATTCGTTCCATCATTGTGAAGATCTGTCTGTGCATCCTTTGAGACTCTGTGCTAGGCCCTTCCTTGTCAGCAGTGCGTTTAGAAATATTTACCGGGCAGCTTTCCAAGATAGATAAAGTCTGTGCTCCTAATTGCACCCTTGAAAGACTGTTTGCCAGGCTCATATTATAACTGCGGCTAGAATAACGTATGCACAAAACTGGAAAGCATCCCTCACCCCCTCAGATGATATGGTAATTAAAAAAAATACATGAATGTGCTGAGATGGGTAGCTTAACTAAATTGCTGAAAAACAAACAAAACAGTGAAAACTATGAAATATGGAATATTTGGTATGAGTGATTAAGAAAAGGGTAATATCTGATATTTGGATAAACTATTGAAATGATAGTAGACGTGCGTTCAATTAAAAAGATGAAGAGAAAATGTAATATCAAAAGAACGAAGGATTACTTTAACAAGGTAGATCACTTCAATGATAATAATAAAGAAAAAGAAAAAAACATTGCTCAATACATGCTGTAAAATGTATATATGTATATATATGTATGTGTGTGTGTGTGTTGATTTGCCTGTATTAAATGTATGTCATATAAATGTTTATTAAAAATTATTTAAAAAAAAAAGAAAGATTGTTTGCCAGGCTGTTGAATGCAAGAAATTCACATTTGTTTTAATAAAAGGTGTTTGGTTGGGACAAAGAGTCTGCTTAGTGCTTTTTGGAGAAGCCTAAGACAGAACAACATCTCCTCCAGTTTACCTCTCCTCAGGCATCGTCCTTCGTTATGCGGATTGGGCTTCCTGAGTAGCTCGGTTGCGTCTCTGGTTTCCTAGGAAGGATTCCGATCCCGCTGTTTGTTTCCTGGGATCCTTGCTTCTAATGGATCTCTTAAGTGTAAAAAAAAAGAAAAGAAAAACTAAAATAAAACATCGTTTGGGAAGTCCCACCAGCCTGAGAACAGCTCCGAGCCACGATTTGACCTAGAGTGGTTTATCTCTTTAATCTGATTATTTTGCTCTAGCTTTTAGCTCGGACCTTCCTTAATCTGATCAAGGAAGAGAGGCTTCGTTCTCCAAGCACTCTGGGATTAATGCGGACTAATTCCCTGATCCTGTTAGGCGGCCCGTCTGTCTGATCTGTGATTAAGAGGAGGTGCATACTTGGTTAGAAAGTGGCAGGAAAGATCCCCAGGTGAGTTGAGAGAGGTAGCAAGGGATCCAGTCTCCCAGTTACGCATCACGGTGGAAGCTGAGATTTTGAAGGTTAATCTGCTCAAGAGATCGGGTTTCGGAAAATGGCGGCCGCGCGCCTCCGTTGGAGCTCCCTCCGGCCGCGGCGGCTTCGGGTGCGGCCCCCCCTACCCCTCGGATCCCCCCGCCGGTGGCAGAGGCGGGGGAGGACCGGGGGAGCCCGGCGGGATCCTTCAGAAGCCGGCTGGGGGTGCGCTGGAGCCGCGGGACCGGCTGGGGGAGCGGCGCGGAGGGCGGCGCGGATGCGGCCTCGGCGGATGCGGCCTCGGCGGATGCGACGCCGAGTTGATTCTGGAGGCCTCTGAGACCTTGCCCGGCGGCCGGTGGGGCTGGACGAGGCCCCCGGTGATGGTGATCGCATCGGGGGCTGCGGGCGCTTCGGCGGCGTCGGCGGAGGTCGCGGCGATGGTCGCGACAACGATGGCGGCCTTGGCGGCGGCTGCGGCAGCGGTGGCGGCCTCGGTGGCCGCGGCGGAGGTGGAGGCGGCCCCGGTGGTCGCGGCGGCGGCGGTGGTCGCGGCGGTGGCGGCCTCGGCGGTGGTCGCGGCGGCGGCGACCTGGATGGCAATGGCGGCGGCGGAGGCCTCGATTGCGGCGGCGTCCTCCGGAGTCATTATGGCAACATGGACGCCAGTGGACCCAGCGGTCTCCGGGATGGGGAGATCACCGCGGTGTGGCCCCGGCGGCCCCCTGGGGGGAGCAATGGCCCTGGATTTTCTGGGGCGGCGCGGACCTGGGGGAGCAGCCTGGGGGGCCCTGGACTGGCCTCTGCGGCATTGTTGAGATCGCAGAGGCCCTGGAACAGCTACCGCGGAAACCCCGGAGTTCCGAGGGGTTATGAAGAGGTCTTGGTACCCCCAGCGAGGCATGACGGTGTGGCAGGCTCGGCGGCCTCGCTCGGGCCGCGGCGATTTCGGGGGACCCCGACCAGTGCGGGAGTGGCCCCGCTGTGGACATGGTGGGCCTGGACTGGTTTCGGGGCCGCCCCTATGGCTGCGGGGACAATACGGAGACTGGGGGTTGGATGGTGTTGTGACCGTTCCCCTCCCCTCCTTGGGGCCCCCACCTGTGGCAGGGGTGGTGGGCCCGGGGAGGGGGGGAGTGACCTTGCCTATGACCCCTTTTCCCCCGGGGGCCCCACCAGTGGCAGGGGTGGGGCGGCCGGGGGGAGGGGGTTACCCCAGTCTGCCGGGACTTCTCCAACACAAAGACTTCGGACGCTGCGGGACCGTCGGGGCGGGGTGGCCGGGGCCACGGAGGTACTCCATGGCGGAGCTTTGGGCCTTGAGGGATGTCCCCCTCTCCCTTAAGTGGCCCTCTAAACTCTCAAAGACCTTCCGCTATGAGGGATCCTGGGATCCGGAGCGATGGTGGGGCCGTGGAAGCCGGAGGAATGGGAGGAAGCGCGGGAAACCCGGGATTGGTAATTTTTTAATGGGATTTTTTAATGGGTTGAAAGGTTCCAGGGTGGGCAAGGGAGACAGCCCACATGGAGTTGGGGGCAGCCGGGCCGGCCCACGCGCCTGGGGGGCCTCGGGGGTTTCCGTGTCGGGGTGGCAGACTGGGGGTGGGCTGCCGGGGGCAAATTTTATTAGCACGGTGACTGGGAGAGGCAGGTATGCTGGGGGTAGAGGGCCATATCCAGTAAGGGGATCGCGCTCCCGATGTTTGCAAGCGGTAGCGCGCTCCGACCCTCCATACCCATCCTGCAGCCCTGGTTGTCTGGATTCTCAGGCCCTGAATACCCGGCTGCTGTTGTGCAATGCCAGGTCCGTGGTTAACAAGGCTCCCCTGATCCATGATTTGGCTCAGGAGGAGGCCGCGGACCTGGTAGGTGTTACCGAAACCTGGTTGGGCCCAGAGGGCGGTGTTCCTCTGGTTGAGATGTGCCCACCAGGTTTCCTTGCATTTCACCAGCCTAGGGCTCAGGGAAGGGGTGGAGGGGTGGCGGTGCTTATAAAGGAGGCCCTTTATCCTAGGGAGGCCACTGTCCCTCAGACGGCTGGCTGTGAATCTCTATTTGTGAAGTGGGGGCAAGGGGTTCAGATGGGTCTTTTGATGGCGTACCTGGCTCCCTGCCACGTCTCATCGGCCCTGCCCGGACTCCTCGAGGTGATAGCCGGGCTGGCGGTTGAGACCCCTAGGCTTTTGGTCATGGGGGATTTCAACCTGCCATCATCCGGTGAAACCTCGGGGTTGGTTCGGGAGTTCTTGGCTTCCATGACGGCCATGGACCTGACCCAGTTAGTTTCTGCCCCCACTCACATTGGAGGACACATGCTGGACCTGATTTTTGTCTCTGGGCAGTGGTTGAATGACTGTATTTTTGGGGATTTAGTCATCACACCCCTGTCATGGACAGATCATTCCCTCCTCAGGTTGGACTTCCGTTCCGCCACCCACCACCGCAGGGAGGCGGAGCCACTTAGATTGTTCCGCCCCAGGCGCCTGATGGACCCGGAACGGTTCCAGAGGGAGCTTGGGCCATTTCCTGAGTCTCTGGCTCACAGCTCGCCTGGTGACCTGGTGGCCACCTGGGATGGGTTGGCCGCCGGGGCTCTAGATCGAGTTGTGCCCCTGCGACCTCTGACCCGGCACAGATCCCGCTTGGCTCCGTGGTATACGGAGGAGCTGCGGGAGATGAAGTGCCGGAAAAGACGTCTAGAGGGCATTTGGAGGGCGAGTCGTTCTGAGTCTGACCGAACACAGGTGAGATCTCATATTAAGACTTACCTTGTGGCGATAGGGGCGGCGAAATCTTCGTATTTCTCCGCCCTTATTGCATCAGCAGAAAATCGGCCTGCCGCCCTGTTTAGAGTGACCCGCTCTCTACTTGAACCGAGAGCGCGGGATGACCTCTTGCAGGGTAGAGCAGAGGAGTTTTCCCGATTTCTGCATGATAAAATCGCTCAGATTCGGGAGGGGCTCGACTCCAATTGGGTGGTCCCGGGGGAGGTGTCCGGGGCAGGTCTTGAGAATGTTATCTGGGGGGAGTTCGATCCTGTGACCGCTGAGGGTGTGGACAGGTTGCTGGGGGGTCTGAATGCCACCACCTGTTTATTGGACCCGTGTCCTTCCTGGTTGGTTTCGGCCGCCAGGGAGACGACACGAGGCTGGCTCCAGGGGATTGTCAACGCTTCCTTGAGAGAGGGGGTGCTCCCTACCGCCCTGAAGGCGGCGGTGGTGCGCCCCCTCCTCAAGAAGCCTTCCCTGGACCCAGCTATTTTAAACAACTATCGTCCAGTCTCCAACCTTCCCTTCGTGGCGAAGGTTGTTGAGAGTGTGGTGGCACGTCAGCTCCCCCGGTACCTGGAGGAAGCAACTTACCTCGATCCGTTCCAATCGGGCTTCAGGCCTGGACATAGCACTGAGACGGCATTGGTCGCGTTGGTTGATGATCTCTGGAGGGCTCGTGACAGAGGGTTCTCCTCTGTCCTGGTCCTATTAGATCTCTCGGCGGCTTTTGATACTATCGACCATAGTATCTTATTGCGACGGTTGGAGGGGTTGGGGATTGGTGGAACCGTCCTTCGATGGTTCTCCTCCTTCCTCTCTGACCGTTCGCAATTCGTGTTGGCGGGGGGGGAGAGGTCCACCTCTAGGCCCCTGGTTTGTGGGGTGCCTCAGGGGTCGGTCCTTTCTCCCCTCCTGTTCAACATTTACATGAAGCCGCTGGGCGAGATCATCCGTGGTCTTGGAGTGAGGTGTCATCTGTATGCAGATGACACCCAGCTGTACATCTCCACTCCGGACCACCCCAACGATGCTGTGGGGGCTATGTCTAGGTGCCTGGAGGCCGTGCGGGACTGGATGGGCGGGAACAGGCTTCGGCTCAACCCATCCAAGACCGAGTGGCTGTGGTTTCCGGCGCCCCGATATAGCCAGTTGATACCTTCGCTGGCTATTGGGGGGGAAGTTCTGCCCCCCACAGAGAGGGCTCGCAACCTGGGAGTCCTCCTGGATGTACGGCTGTCGCTTGAACATCACATCGCGGCCGTCTCCAGGGGGGCATTTCATCAGATCCGTCGGATCTACCGGTTGCGGCCCTTCCTGGATCGGGACGCCTTGCGCACGGTCACTCAGGCCCTTGTCACCTCTCGCCTGGACTATTGTAACGCCCTCTACATGGGGCTCCCTGCGGGGAGCATCCGGAGACTCCAGTTGGTGCAAAATGCAGCCGCGAGGGTGATTATGGGGGCGTCGCGTAGCGCCCATGTGACGCCTCTCCTGCGCGAGCTGCATTGGTTGCCGATGGCTCTCCGGGTTCGCTTTAAGGTTCTAGTTTTGACCTTTAGGGCGACCCATGGCATGGGACCAGGTTACCTTCAGGACCGCATTCTGCCAACGCTCTCCAACAGGCCGGTGCGTTCCCACAGGGAGGGTCTGCTCCGGGTGCCGTCGGCCGCTATGTGTCGTCTGGCGGCGCCAAGGGGTAGGGCCTTCTCTGTGGGTGCCCCCGCCCTCTGGAATACTCTGCCACCGGAACTCCGTACCGGCACGGACCTGAGGGCCTTCAGGCGCGCGTTAAAGACCTGGCTCTTTGAGCAGGCCGGCCTGGGCTGAGATAATGATTTTAAATTTGATCTCCATTTTTAAATTTAAATTTGGGTTTTTAAGGGTGGGGGGAGGGTTTCCTAATTTTAGTCAGCAGCTGATTTAAATATTTAATTACTTTTTAACTTTTGTATTTTTGTGGGGTTTTTAGATGAGCTGTTCACCGCCCTGAGTCCCTTGGGAGAAGGGCGGTATATAAATGTAATTAATAAATAAATAAATAAATAAATAATAAGAGCAAGGAACGATAAGAAGTCAGCTCTGGCACGATAGTCCTCGACTTACAACAGTTCATTTAGTGACTGTTCAAAGTTACAATGGCACTTTCAAAAAAAGTGACTTTTGATCATTTTTTCATGCTTACAACTGTTGCCAAATCCCCATGGTCAAAATTTGGATGTTTTTTATCGATTGACTTGTATTTGTGACAGTTGCAGCGTCCTGGGGTTGTCTGATTCCCCTTTTGCGACCTTCGGACTAGTGGTGTCAGTAGGGAAGTCCGATTCATTTAACAACCGTGTTACTAACTTAACAACCCCAGCGATTCACTTAACAACGGTGATAAGAAAAGTCGTAAAACGGATAAAACGGAACGACTGTTTACCTTAGCCACAGAAATGTTGGGCTCAGTTGTGGTCGTAAGTCAAGGACTACCTGTATACCATCCAATTCTATATGTACATGATAACATGCTCCATTTCAGTGGTGGGATTCAAATTTTTTTACTACTGGTTCTGTGGGTGTGGCTTGATGGGTGTGCCGTGGCTTGGTGGGTGTGGCAGGAGAAGGATATTGCAAAATCCCCATTCCCTCCCCACCCTACTAACCTGTTTTCCAGCTCTGTTCTCCTAGCCAATCAGCTAGGACTCGGGAGGTGGAGAATAGATGGGGGCGGGGCCAGTCAGAGGTGGGATTTGCCGGTTCTCCGAACTACTCAAAATTTCCGCTACCGGTTCTCCAAAACTGGTCAGAACCGGCTGAATCCCACCTCTGCTCCATTTGAATATCATTTGAATATACACCACAACTTGTTTTGAGCCCGATCCAGATACAAGCATTGGAAATGGTCCTATTTGGTGGTGGCCGGATCAGACAATATTGCTTGCACATGAACAATTTATGTTTTTTTTATTCCTGCATCAAATGGGTAGCTTAAAAGACATCGTATCCTGAAGCGTTATATATATATATATATATACAGAGAGGTTGTCAGTGATGGCTCAGAGATTCCCCCCCCCCCCTTGCCAGTGGCATTATAATTAAGATATTTTTATCCCTGCCTCCACAGACACTCACATATGCTGATTTTACATCTCCAACCTGGAGTGCTTTTGGAAGCTAAGCAAGATCAGATCTGTTTTGGTCTCAGACGAGAGAATAAAAAATTCTCGGTTGTTCATTAGACCAATTTCTTAACTGCAGAGGAGAGAGCAGGTTTGGGCTAGTGCACAGATGGGCAACTCTGGCCTCTTTTACGAACCTGTGGACTTCAATTCCCAGAATTCCTGAGCCAGAAACTCTGAGGGAAGGTTTCTGACCCAAACTACACCAGACAGAGGTAACAGCAAAACCTTTTAATGATTATTTACAAATTCCATTCCTTCGCGGTTAAAAGGCTGTTTCAAACTAATTGTCTCTGATAAGAACAAGCCTTGCCAAGGTGGTGCAAGGCTGCCAAGAACACTAGATAAAGTTGCCAAGAAATAGTTCAAACAGGAAGAGTCTCCATATGCAAACTAAGAGAGTCCGAACGTCCACAAGTCTTGAGTGCAAAAACTTCTTTGCTTCCTGCAAAGAACTCTGGTTTCTCAGCTGGCTTTTATCTCTTAAGAGAGGGGCCATTACCTTGGAGCCTTACTCCTGAATCGCCCATGCAAACCACAACAGGAAGACCTGCAAGTGTGCAAGGCCAGGTACCGGCACCTGGAGGCTCAGTGGGTTGAGATGGACATCCAGTTCCAGGCCACGATGCAGTCCCACTGGAACGAGGCCCTCTGGCTCTTTGCCACCATCAGCACTTCCCTTCAGCCTTCACCCAAAGCCCCACCCCAGGACGGTGAAGCAGACCCCAAGTTGGAGTTTCTGCCCCACTCCGACCCATTCAAAAAGACCCCGAAGGGGAAGACTTTCTGCAGCAACACAAAAAACATTCATTGCACATATCTGGCCCAGCGGCCGTCGTTTGAGGGCCCCTGATTTAGTGCAATATAAAAAAAAAAATGCAAATATTTTTTTTCTGCGGACCACCAACATTTTCTCGTGGACCGCCAGTGGTCCACGGACCATCAATTGCTCACCACTGCTCCAGAACATGGAATCAGCATGGAAAGGTTGGTTTGCAAAAGCAGAAGAAAAATATTCTGATCATTTCTAGTCTTCCAGAAATGAGGGAATTTGTGGCGGGGATTAGACTAAAAGATGCAGCTTCGGCGTTTTCACAGGCCGATGGCTTCTGGCCAGTTCTTGCTTTGCCCAGTGCATTAAGCCTCTTTTTTTTTTTAATCTTTCCTTGTTTTTTTGGGGGGGGGGGTAATAGGAATTCCACAGTTTGATGTGTCCTTTGGTGGCCACGTGTTTGCCACATCGGCCAGCTGCTTTCGCCGCTCATGAGCACCAGGAAATTACAAAGCAGAAAGCAAGAAAATTCAGCTCCAAATCCGTATACATCGCGGCTCTCTTCTGCATATTATTTTTTGGAGGGGAGTGGGGGTTGCATATTAGCTTCGAGGAACTGAGCAGGGGGGGATCCCTTGGATCTGGAATCCAGAGAATCAAGTTGATTCAGGTGTTCTTGTCCTTTAGATGCCAGACCTCTATGCCTCTCTCCCTTCAAGAAGGTGCCAGACGTATGAATTTCCCAAGCCCTCTGCAAAAAGTAATTAAAGTGCCTATTGCAACCCACTCATTAACCGCTGTTTCCTCACTAATTAGGTTAATTGTGATCTGCAGCACCCACTCTGCCCTGTTTTCTCTCTTTTCCTCGTTTTGCTGTCCTGCCACTCGGGTATCTTTGGATAAAACCTTCTCAGAGAAATGTTAAGGAGTACACGTTCGTTTAAAACTGGCCACATCTGGAATTGGGCAAGCGAGCAGGGTGGTGGGTCCTGCACAAATGCCTCTTAGCTCCTGGCTTAATCTGGAGGAAGAGACAGAGAGAGACCTTCTGTTCCTTGACTCTCAGGAAAGACACTCTGCATTCGATGCTTGCACTCTGCGCATGCTCAGAGGCATTTCTGGATTCCAGAAAGAATCATCCTAGTTCAGAGGGTCAGGGTTCCAAGCAATAGACCCATAGCAAGCAAAACTCCCGAGGCAGGTAGATTCCTCAAAGAATAGCTTTATTGGATACTAGCTCCATACCCGAAACTATGTGGTCAAGCTTAGTTTTCGAGGGGAGGAAAATTCTGCCTCTGCCTACCAGCATCCATCGGTATTTATCTGGCTAGCGTCTTGTCAACGTGTGAGAAAGTTGAGGGCTCTTTGGAAACTGAAACAGTATTTGCTGTGTGAGCAAGAGGGAGACAGCAAGGAGCCTGGGTGTGGCTTAGTTCAACTGTTCTGTACTAAAGCGGCTTGATGCTGTCAAACTAAAACTGAAACGGTGTTGCCTGGTGGCATCACTCCACCTCCCACTGACCAGGTGTGAGAATGTCCTTGGTTCCCAAGAGAAAGTATTTTGTTTTGGCTACAAGATCCCAGCTATCTCAAATCCCTCCTTCCCTATCCCTCAGCTCCAGGGTGGCAACGCTGAAGCTGTCAAAAATGGCTTCGATCAGGTCAGCTTCAGGGTTGACACAGAGTTTTGGCTGTTCATTGTTTCTAATAACAGAATAACAGAGTTGGAAGGGACATTGGGAGGTCTTCTAGTCCAACCCCCTGCCCAGGCAGGAAACTATATACCATTTCAGACAAATGGTTCTCCAATCTCTTCTTTAAAACTATCAGTGTTGGAAGTCTGTAAAGATTCTCAGTCACCCAGGTGATTTTTCAGGAGGCCATTAGAATTCCTTCTTTCTTTTATTTGAAGACATTTCGCTTCTCATTCCAGAAGCTTCTTCAGCTCTGACAGGATTCCATTCCCCACTATCCTGTCAGAGCTGAAGAAGCTTCCTGGATGAGAAGCGAAATGTCTTCAAACAAAAAATAAGAAAGTCCAGTTGGCTCCTGAAAAAGCACCTTTGGGACTAGCAGTGTTGGAGCATTTACAACTTCCGGAGGCAAGTCGTTCCACAGATTAATTTTTCCTTACTTCTAGGTTGGGTCTCTCCTTGATTCGTTTCAATCCGTTGCTTCTTGTCCTGCCTTCAGGGGCTTCGGAGAATAGCTTGACTCCCTTTTTTTTTGTGTCTTCATTCGATTTATATCTATGTCTGGATTGTCCTCCTGCAATCTTTTTCCCTAGAAAAATATTCCCCGCACGTAGAAAAGCAAGCAAAACTATGAGGATAGACTATAAACCTTGACAATGCTAAGTTTTTATAGGCAGGGAACTTTTCTAAAGAAAAACATTTTGATAACATGAATCCAAGCCAATGAACTCGATCCATACACTAGTCTAGAAAGTAGAGGCAGTCCTCAACTTACAACCGTAACAGAACTTGTCCATTACAGTCAATAAAGTCGTGCTGGCTGTAAACAGGTCGCTATAAAATGGATCCAATTTTACAACCCTTTTGCACACGTTGTTCAGTGAACTCCATGTTTGCTATGGGGTGTTTTTTCCCAAAGCTGAAAGTAAATGCTGTTTTTTTTGCAAAAACAACATAAACCATGATTGCATAACTGCGGGACGCTGCAAATCTCTCTCTCTTTCTCTCTCTCTCTCTCTCTCTTTCTCTTTCTCTCCCTCCATCTCCATCTCCCTCTCTTTTTCTTTTCTTTCTCCTCTTTCTCTCCCACTCTTCCCACTCTCCTCTCCTCCTTTCTCTCTCTATTCTCTTCATCCTCTCTCTTCTTTTCTCTTTTCACTCTCCTCTCTTCGGTCTCCTCTCTTTTCTCTCTCCCTCTGTCTTTTCTTTCTCCTCTCTCCCTCCCTCCCTCTCCCTCTCCCTCCCTCCCTCTCCCTTTCCCTTTCCCTTTCTCTTTCTCTTTTTCTTTCTCTTTCTCTCTTTTCTTTCTCCTCTCATTCTCTCCCACTCTCTTCCCTCTCTCCTCCTTTCTCTCTCTATTGTCTTCTCTTCTTCCTTTCTCTCTCTCTTCTCTCCTCTCTCTTCGGTCTCCTCTCTTTTCTCTCTCTGTCTTTTCTTTCTCCTCTCTCTCTCCCTCCCTCTCCCTCTCTCTCCGGCATATGTGGCCATTGGAACTTCAGAATTGAATCATAACTACATATACTCCTCGACTTACGACCGCAATTGAATCCAAAATTTCTGTTGCTAATCGAGACAGTTGTTAATGTGAGTTTTGCTCCATTTGTCAACCTTTCTGGCCACAGTTGTTAAGTGAATCCCTCCAGGTTGTTTAGTAACACAGTTTTTACATGCAACCGGCTTCCCCATTAGCTTTGCCCATCAGAAGGTCACAAAAGGAGATCATGTGACCCTGGGGCTCTGCAATCGTCATAAATACGAGCCACTTGCCAAGCATCTGAACTTGGATCCCACGACCATGGCGGTGCTGCAACGGTCGTAAGTGTGAAAAACGGTCAGAAGCCACTTTCTTCAGTGCTGTTGTCACTTCAGATGGTTAACAAATGAACTGTTGTAAGTTGAGGACTGCCTGTACTTTTTTTGGGGGGGGGGAAGGGGGGGATCGATCATAACTTCAAATGGTTACTACCAGATCGGTTGCAGATTACCTCTAACCGTGATGGCGAACACGTGCCACAGGTGACACACAGAGCCATTTGTGCTGGCACGCGAGCCCCAGCCAAATGTACCTGCACTGCGCATGCATGCGCCTCTCAGCTGAATATTGGCTCACTTAAGTCCATTTTTGCCCTCCTGGGAGCTTGAGGGAAGTCTCTGCAGCCTCAGGAGGCTGAAAAACGGGCCTTCCGGAAATACCAAAAGTGCCGAAATGGGCCCGTTTTCAGCCTTCCGAGGCTCCTGAGGCTTCCCTTGAGCCTCTGGGAGGGTGAAAACAGCCTCCCCCGGGCTCCAGAGGCCTTCCGGAGGCTGAAAATGGGCACTTCCGGTATTTCCGGAAGGCCCGTTTTTCGGCCTCCCGAGGGTGCAGAGGCTTCCCTCGAGCGTCCAGGAGGGTGAAAACGGCCTCAAACGGGCCAAAACACCAGCTCGAAAGCACACGCATGTGCAGTGCAGGTAAGAGGGTGGGGCAGGGTGTTACGCATGCATGCACAGGGGAGGCGGGGCGCATTGCATTGTGGGTGCCGTCGCGTGCATGCTTTCGGCACACCACAACAAAAGGTTTCGCCATCACTGACCTATAACGCGTGAAACCAAAGCTAAATTTTATATCAGTCCCTTTACATTTAAAGGAAACTTAAATTTAATTAAGATTGTCCCTCTCAAGCTTCTGTCACATTAAGACTAACAATCTGGTAAAGGTTTTTATTTTATTTTAAAGATCCTAGGTGTTCTGCTTATACAGCTCTGGATTAGTTCTGAAACAGAATGGGAATAAAATGTGGGCTTTAACACTCTTAGCAGTTGAATTTTTGAAATTCAAGTTCTTGCACTGCTTGATGTCACAGAAGACTAGGGTGCAAATTAAAATACAAATATTTCAGAGTGAGGTGAGCATTTCAGTCTCGTATGTACAAAAGCTTTTTACTTGGTGTTTTGTTTTTTAACCCAGAATGTGTTTTAGCGGCATTTTTTTTTTTGTAGTCAAGCTAATGAGAGTATTGGATTGGCATGAGCAAATGCCTGAGTTTTTAAATATCTTTCAGTCTGTCTTGCCTGTCTAAAAATGTTATACAGTTAACAAAACCTTTAAGCCTAATGTTTTAACCAAAAATTAGAAAAGAGAAACCTCAAACAAACTATAAAAATATGAACGAAAGAAAAACAAGGGAAAAAATGGGGAGGGGAATCTACCTTATATTTTGTAACTTACTAATAGCTGCTGGTTTCCTAATAATACATTACTATAATATGTACAAAATATTACCATAAAAGATAGCCAGATCTCTGCCAGAGTAACATATAGTACTGCATCCTTTGAAAATATCAGTAGAAAATATTGTCTTTTCCAAAACATAGACTCCAGATTTCTGGCAACCATTCCTTGACATCTGGAATAGTGTTACTTGTCTAATTTTTCAGTGTGATTCTTTTGCAAACTTGTACGCTTGATCCAGTCACCACGATATAAAAAAGATGTTGAGACTCTGGAAAAGGTGCAAAGAAGAGCAACAAAGATGATTAAAGGGCTGGAGGCTAAAACATATAAAGAACAGTTGCAGGAATTGGAGATGTCTAGTTAAATTAAAACAAGAACTAGGGATGACATGATATTTGAGGGGTTGCCACAAAGAAGAGAGAATCAACCTATTCTCCAAAACTCTTGAAGGCAGGACAAGAAGCAGTGGATGAAAATTAATCAAGAGGAGAAGCAACCTGGAACTAAGGAGAAACTTCCTAACAGTGAGGACAATTAACCAGTGTAACAGCTTTGCCTTCAGAAATCATGGGAGCTTCATCACTGGAGGTTTTTAAGAGGATATATATGGGGTCTCTAGCTTGAGCAGGGAAGTTGACTTAGAACAGTGGTCGCCAACCAGTGCGCCGGAGACCACTGGTAGTCCACGAGAAAATTTTGGTGGTCTACAGAGAAATGTCGCCCTCAAAGCAACGAATCCAGGCTGCGCGGGAACACAAGGCTGTGCCGCCCACGTGGGCCGCGGGAATACAAGGCAACTTCTCGGGCAGCTTCTCTCCGTTTCTTTCTTCTGCTTTTGGCTGCATGCAAGGAAAGCAGCAAAAGTCTTTCTTTCTCTCTCCCAAACTCTGCCAGAAATGAGTCTTTGGGACCCTGCAAGGCATCCTGCTCCAAGAGGCTGTGCCAGTGTGACAAGTCTCACAAAGACTCATTTCTGGCAGAGTTTGGGGGAGAGAAAGAAAGGCTTCTGCTGCTTTCCTTGCATGAAGCCAAAAGTCTCTCCTCTCTCTCTCTCTCTCCCCCACCCTCTGAGAATGGAGCTGGAGATAGTATCCTGTGATCCCAAATAAAGAATGATTGATTGGTAGGAAAACAGGGTGAGGAATTTTCCTGCAGGCCTTTTTTGGGATTTTCCCAGGGTCTCTGGTCCGCGGGATTTAAAATGATAAGTTTGGTGGTCCCTGAGGACTAGAAGACCTCCAAGGTCCCTTCCTACTCTGTTATTCCATTAAATATCTAACTTTATAGATGTCAAATATTTAGCTGTGACAAAAGTTTAAAGAGCTGGAGTGGCTGATGCTCCCAGCTTGCATCCCTGAGTGATTGCCCGCTGGGAAATCTTTGAGAATAACCAACTCAACCAATGTGTCTTCTGCAGGTTGTGGGAACAGTGCTCTGAGTTACGATCTTTTCCAGCTTGGATACACAGACATCACCAACATAGATTATTCTGCTGTGTGCATCGCAAGCATGCGAGACCGTTACGCGCATTGCTCGGGCTTGCATTGGGCGGTAATGGATGCCCGGTTCTTGACTTTCATGGACGGAAGCTTTGACGTCGTCTTGGAGAAGGGCTTTCTGGATTCCATCATGGTGGAAGAAAAGGACCTCTGGAATGTCTCCCAAGAAGCCAAGATACTTCTGGACCAAGTATTAACTGAGGTTAGTAGCCTGGATCCTTGTAGATGAAACCATATGGTGGTTTCCTTGATCATTTGCAGCAGTGTTATTCAAAACTTGCCAACTTTTAAGAGGTGTGGACTTCAACTCCCAGAATTCCCCATCCAGCCTTTCCACTGAAAATTTCCATTGCTAAGCGAGAAAGTTGTTAGAGTGAATTTTGCCCCCATTGTTGTGGTTAGCCGGCGTCAGGTGTGGACGGCTGAGGAGAGCGAGGACTCAGATGAGGGGCCAGGACCATTAGGGAGTGGACTGCTGCCTTTCAGAGATTGTGGGGGCTGGCAGCAGTGATGAGGAGGTTCCCGAGGAGCCTGTGCCAAGTGCACGTGCACGCAGGATTGCTCGCAGGAAAGAGCAGCTGCAGCAGCATGGGTGACTCGGGAGTAAGGCTGCAAGGTAATGGCCCCTCCTTCAAGAAGATAAAAGCCAGCTGTGAATTGGACGTTCTTTGCAGGAAGCAAAGACATTTTGAAACTCAGCCTCATGGACATTACAGTATCTTAGGTTGGTATTTGAAGATTCTTGTGTTGTGAAATATTTCTTATCTGAGATTCTTGGCAGTCTTGCACAGTTTTGGCGAGGCTCCTGCTTATCAAAGTTAGTTAGTTTGCAGCAACCTTTTAACCAGGGATTCGTAAGAATCATTTAAAAGGTTTCTATTCCCTTTGGTTCGTATCTGTTTTATTGGACAAGAGTTTGGGTCAGAACACCCATTTTACCACCTTTCTTGCCGTGAATCACTGCAGTTCTTAAGTTAGTAACACGGTTGTTAAGTGAATCTGGCTTCCCCATTGACTTGGCTTGTGAGAAGGTCACCAAAGGAGATCACGTGACCCCGGGACCCTACGAACCATGATAAATATGAACAGTTTGCCAAGCATCCCGATTTAGATCACGTGACCCTGGGAATGCTGCAGTGGTCGTAAGTATGAAAAATGGCCACTTCATGGGGCACAAAAGGAGCCCCCAACTGGATGTTCCCTGGGCAACGATGATATCACCAACGGATCCTTTCATCCCAGAAGCACTGACATGGAAGTAGTACAAGTCACTTTTTTCAATGCCGTTGTAACTTCGAATGGTCACTAAACGAATAATTGTATGTCGAGGACTTCCTGAATTTTGGGATTTAGAAGTATTTAGAATAACAGAGTTGGAAAGAAACTTGCAGGTCATCCAGTCCCACCCCCACACCCAACCAGAAGACCCTACACCATTTCTAACAGAGGCAGTCCAGTCTCTTCTTAAAAGCCTCCAGGGATGAAACTCCCACAACTTCCGAAGGCAACTTCTGTTCCATTGGTTGATAGTTCTCACTGTCAGAAAATGACTCTTATTTCCAGATTGAATCTCTCCTTGTTCAGTTTCCCTCCGTTATTCCTTGTCTGGCCTTCAGGTGCCTTGAAAAATAGCTTGACCCCTTCCTCCTCTCTGTGGCAGCCCCTCAAATATTGGAAGGCTGCTATCATGTCTCCCCTGGTCCTTCACTAGACTAGCCAAGCCCAGTTCCTGCAACCGTTCATGGTATGTTTTAGTCTCCAGTCCCCTCATCATCCTGCTTGCTCTTCTCTGGACTTTTTCTAGAGTCTCATCATCTTTTTATACTGTGTTGAGCAAAACTGGATGCAGTACTCTAAAGGCTTTATAGAGTGGTATTAGCACCTCCCTTGATCTTGATTGAATAGAATAGGAATAAGAATAATAAGGATAGGGATAGGGATAGGGAATGGAGTAGAATAGAATAGAATAGAATAGAATAGAATAGAATAGAATAGAATAGAATAGAATAGAATAGAATGGCACATTTGGAAGGGACCTTGGAGGTCTTCTAGTCCAACCCCCTGTTTAGGCAGGAAACCCTATACCCTTTCAGAAAAGTAGTTGTCCAATCTTTAAAAAAAAAAAGAAAGAAAGAAAACTTCCAGTGTTGGAGTATTTACTACTTCTGGAGGCCAGTTGTTCCACTGATTAAATGTTCTAACTGTCAGGAAATTTCTCCTTAATTCTAGGTTGCTTCTCTCCTTTATTAGTTGCCATTCGTTGCTTTTTTTTTCCTGCCTTCAGGTGGAAAGGCCTTCAGGTTGACTCCTCCCTCCCTTCTTTGTGGCAGCGCCTGTTAATGCAATTTAGGATTGCCTTGGCTTTTTTGTTTGAGCCCAACAGGGAACACCGAAGCCCCTGCCCAGAGCTCAGCTACTTCCTCTTGGCACAACATTGGGAAGTGACAACAGGATCCAGAGGAATCTGGGCTACCCTTTTGGTGGAGATTATCTGTGTGCCGTTCCTGACTTGGCATCATTTTGGCATTGGGGAAAGTTTGGCCGATGGATTCCGGTGTCCTTCCAGAAATAGAGCTAGGAACATCTAAGACTGTGTCACTATTCTTCTTCTCATCCTTCCCATTACCTTTCTCTTCCCACTTACGACTATGACCGTGTTGTTTGTATCTGTACAAGTTATATTGTTTTATTTGTCCCCTAGCAAGATTTGATTGCTTATGAGTAACCTATGACTATCACTAAGTGTATCTTATAATTCTTGATGAATGTATTTTATTTTTTCTTTATGTACACTGAGAGCATATGCACCAAAGACAAATTCCTTGTGTATCCAGTCACACTTGGCCAATAAAGAATTCAATTCAGTTCAATTCTATTCTGTTTTAATTCTATTCTATTCCATTCCATATTTTCTCTTCTCTTCTCTTCTCTTCTCTTCTCTTCTCTTCTCTTCTTCATTCTAGTGTTCTATTCTGTTCTGTTCTGTTCTATTCTATTCCATTTTTTCTCCTCTCCTCTCCTCTATTCTCTCCTCTATTCTCCTCTATTCCAGTATTCTGTTCTATTCTATTCCATTCCATTCCATTCCATATTTTCTCTTCTCTTCTCTTCTCTTCTCTTCTCTTCTCTTCTCTTCTCTTCTCTTCTCTTCTCTTCTCTTCTCTTCTCTTCCCTTCCCTTCCCTTCCCTTCCCTTCCCTTCCCTTCTATTTCTATTCCATTCCATCCAATTCTATTCTATTCTATTCACGGGGGCCCAAGTTGAGCAAGTTGCCAGGCAGAAAGGGGACCAGATCAACCACCCCAAGGCAATAAAAATGTTATAAATAAATCTAAATACATTTTACAGGCCATCAAGGAAGACCAGCATGTTTGGTGCACCTGCGGGACGCCACCGTCCTCGTTTCGAAGAGATTCCCTCCATGCCAAAAAAAAAAAAATAAACCCCCCCCCAAACCCCCCACCTGCTTCCTCTCGCCCCTCCCGCCTCGCCCCGCCACCAAAGCGAAGCACAGCTGCTTGCTGTTGCCACGACAACGCTTCTCTGTCATAAATAGCCGCTTGCAGATGGCGGGCCTTTCACTCCAATTAGGCCTCTTTAGGTTCCTGATGAAGGGTGCAGCCCCGGGGAAACGCCTGGCAGCACCTGGCAAGGGATTCGGAGCAAGAAGGAACCAGCTATGGATTTGCCCCCAAAAAGCACCCTTCTCCCCCCCCCCCCCCCCCCCCCGACAAAGCCCTGACTTGCAAAGGGTGCAATGTGTCTCATGGGAGGTGGGAGACTGATTTGTCCTTTTATACACTATTTCCCCCCCCCCCCCCGCCATTTTCCCTCAGTTGTCCAACTTCCCCCCTTCCCCAGTTTGCATCTCATTAGCTGGAGGTTGTTCCCCTGCCCTCCTCGGGAAGGGGTTGGGGGGGGGGGAAAGGAATCCACCAGGCTGGCTCTCCCTGTTTCCATGGCAACCCTCATCCCTGTCGGAATTGACTAGGTGAGGAGGGGAGGAGGAACGAGGAAGGTTTTCTCGGGGATGCTAATTGAGCTACAGCAGCCATATTGAATTTGCCTGGGGGAGTCGGACAGTGTGTGTGTGTGTGTTTGTTTGTGTGTGTGTGTGTGTGTGGTCCACGTGTTCCAGGAAGGGAGAAAGATGCCTTTTTATTTTGTTTTGGTCATCATCCCTCTTCTGACCAAGCAGAGGTGGGTATTCAGCAGGTTCTGACCAGTTCTGGAGAAGCGGTAGCAGAAATGTTGAGTAATTCGGAGAACCGGCAAATCCCACCTCTGACTCTGAGATTTTACAGTATCCTTCCCCTGCCACGCCCACCAAGCCACGCCCACAAAAACGGGTAGTAAAAAAATTTGAATCCCACCACTGCTTCCGAGACTGTAATTAAGCACATGCTTAGCTAAAACAAAACTCTTTGTTTTATTTCAGTGCTGGGAATTACGTTCATTCCCAGCCCGTAATGAGTTCCAAACAGTCCCTCGAGATAAGCACCCACCTTTCTCTCCTTTGAATTGTTGCCAACAACAAAAGTGCCAAAGGAACTATAAAAAAAACCAACCGAAATACGAAGTCCGCGCAGAGCTACAAGGTTTAATCCGAACAGAACGAACGACTTTGCTTCCTACAAAGGTTCCATCACCTTTGCCTGTCCTTTATTCCTTATGGGAGGGGCAATCACCTCCCAGCCTTACTCCTGAGTCACCCCTTTTGTCTCAGCTGCTCTTGCCTTCTAGCAGCTCTGCACATACGTGCACTGGGAACAGGCTCCCCTTGATCCTCTGCCTCGCTGCTGCCAGACTCCAGAGGCTCCGGAGTCAGCACCCCACTCCCAGATATCCTGGCCCCATCTCTGCATCGGATGCAGGACCTTCGTCCGAGTCCTCTCCAGACTCCCGGACTGGTCCCCATTCTTCCCCACTGTCTGATTCCACTGCCATCTGCACAGGCTGCCGCGCAATAATTCCACCCTCCCCAGTTCCTTTCTTTTTTCCCCTTGCTGCGAAACTCTCCATAGTTCATTTCTTTCTTTTTTTTTAGGCTGTCCCTTTGGCTCCAAGTGAGAGAAATATGAAAACTCACATCAAATTTGTCCCCGTTGGCTTGGGAAGGGTGTTCACTCTTGTTTCTGATTCTGGGCAAGCATGTCCCAAAGGTGTTTTTTTTCAGGAGGCAGCTGGACTTTCTGTTTTTTTTCTTTGAAGACATTTCGCTTCTCATCCAAGAAGCTTCTTCAGCTCTGACTTGATGGTGGGGAATGGAAGGATTTATATTCCTTGCAGACAGCTGGTCATTTGCCTCCTTTGGGAGGAATATAAATCCTTCCATTCCCCACCATCAAGTTAGAGCTGAAGAAGCTTCTTGGACTTCAGAGAAAAAAAACTCACAGTCTCCTGGTGATTGGCCCAAAGTGACCCAATTGGCTTTTATGGCTAAGGTGGGACTAGAACTTACTGTCTCCTAATGATTGGCCCAAAGTCACCCAATTGGCTTTTATGGCTAAGGTGGGACTAGAACTTACTGTCTCCTAATGATTGGCCCAAAGTCACCCAATTGGCTTTTATGGCTAAGGTGGGACTAGAACTTACTGTCTCCTAATGATTGGCCCAAAGTCATCCAATTGGCTTTTATGGCTAAGGTGGGACTAGAACTTACTGTCTCCTAATGATTGGCCCAAAGTCACCCAATTGGCTCTTATGGCTAAGGTGGGACTAGAACTTACTGTCTCCTAATGATTGGCGCAAAGTCACCCAATTGCCTTTTATGGCTAAGGTGGGACTAGAACTTACTGTCTCCTGGTGATTGGCCCAAAGTCACCCAATTGCCTTTTATGACTAAGGTGGGACTAAAACTTACTGTCTCCTGGTGATTGGCTCAAAGTCACCTAGCCGGTTTTCATGCCTAAGGCGGGACTAGAACTCCCAGTCCCGTGGTGATTGGCCCAAAGTCACTCAATCGGCTTTCATGCCAAAGGCGGGACTAGAACTCCCAGTCCCATGGTGATTGCCCCAAAGTCACTCAGTCGGCTTTCATGCCTAAGAAGGGACTAGAACTCACAGTCTCCTGGTGATTGCCCCAAAGTCACCCAGTTGGCTTTTATGTCTAAGGTGGGACTAGAACTCACAGTCTCCTGGTGATTGCCCCAAAGTCACCCAGTTGGCTTTTATGTCTAAGGTGGGACTAGAACTCACAGTCTCCTAGTGATTGCCCCAAAGTCACCCAATTGGCTTTTATGTCTAAGGTGGGACTAGAACTCACAGTCTCCTGGTGATTGCCCCATAGTCACCTCGCCAGTTTTCATGCCTTAAGGCGGAACTAGAACTCACAGTCTCCTGGTGACTGTCCCAAAGTCACTCAATTGGCTTTTATGCCGAAGTCACAGTTTCCTGGTTTCTAGCTCAGCACCTTAATCCTTACACCAAACCGACTCTCCAATATCGATTGTCACATAATTAAAAATGAAATGAAATAGATTGTGTCGCTTATGCAAGAGTCTAGTTTGGGCCTGCTGCCACTGAGATCCTTATGTAAAACCACATAGCTTGTTTCTTAAGGGGGAGGCGGGGAAGCGATAATGACATTTAGAGTAGGAAAAGGGGTAACTGGGTCACACAAAGAACCGCTGTGCTAATCCATCATATTAAATGTGGGACAAAAGGTATTTTCCTCCCTGGATGCTATGGAACTCCAGGAAACGGTCCCCCAATCTAGTGTTTATTAACGCTTCCTAGAGAGAAAACTCCTTTTTTCCCCCAAAAGATAATAAATTGCATTGTGCCATGTGGATTATTTAAAGATTATCCCCCCTCTCTATAGCTCTATACAACAGCATTAAAACTTCCTGGTAAGCACTTACTATTTAACACCAGATCTGTATCCCCTAACTTGGACACCTGAAGTGATGCCACAGTTAACTGTTTTCGGCTTTTTTTCAATCAGTGTTGTTAAAAACAAACCCCCCCAAAAAAAACAAAATGATGGACTAGTTTTCTGCTAATGAAGGCAGCCTTGAGCCCAGCATCTTGCCTAAGTCCATTTGCAACAGCCTAAAACCTTTGCACTAAGTGAAATGGCGGGTGAAAAGCTCCGAGTAACTAAAAAGTGCCATTAAAAAAATATCTCATATAACATATGGGAGCAAAGAAGAAAAACGTAGGTGGGTGTTGCAAAAGTGTGAGAAATGGGGGGAAAAAAAAACATACCAAGGGTGAAGTAAAAAAAAACAAGGATTTGGGCAATCTTAAAAAGGAGATTAGTTCTCTCAAGAAAAAAAAAAAAAACTAGAGGTAGCCCTGAACTTACATTCAAAGTTACAAAGTTCTGATGGTTCTTCTCCCAGCCATTCCAGGATCCCCATGGTCACGTGATCAAAATTTGGTTCGTATTTATGACACCTGCAGTGTTCCCGGGGTCACGTGATCCCCTTTGGCAAACCTTCTGGCAAGCCAATGGGGAAACCCGATTCATTTAACAACTGTGTGACTAGCTTAACAACTGCAGCGGTTCAACAACTGTTGTGGTTCGCCGACAGCCGTTACGGACAGCTGAGGTCTCGGGGAGCGAGGGATCAGATGAGGGGCCTGTGTGTCATGCAGGGATGGGTTCAGACCTATCGGGGAATGGAATGCTGCCTTCGGAGATTGTGGAGGCTGGCAGCAGTGATGAAGAGCCCCCCGAGGAGCCTGTGCCAAGTGCGCATGCGCGCAGGGCTGCTCGAAGGAAAGAGCAGCTGCAGTAGCACAGGCGACTCGGAAGTAAGGCTGCAAGGTAATGGCCCCTCTCTTAAGAGATAAAAGCCAGCTGAGAAACCGGAGTTCTTAGCAGGAAGCAAAGAAGTTTTTGCACTCAAGCCTTGTGGACGTTCGGACTCTCTTAGTTTGTATTTGGAGACTCTTTGTGTTTGAAATATTTCTTGGCAACGTTATCTAGTGTTCTTGGCAGCCTTGCGCCATCTTGGCAAGGCTCATTCTTATCAGAGACAACTAGTTTGAAACAGCCTTTTAACCGTGAAGGAACAGAATTCGTAAAGAATTATTAAAAGGTTTTGCTGTTAACCTCAGTTTCGTGTTTGTTTCCTTGGAACAAGGTTTGGGTCAGAACAACAATGCTGACAAGAAAGGTAACATAAACTGGAGCCAAACTCCCTAATCGTCTCTCTCAGCCGCAAAAATTTAGGGCTCCACTGACTGTAGTTTTAAAAGAAATCATGCTGAGGTTAGAGTTCCCCCTCCATCCCTTAACATGTCTTCTATCTAGTCCATCTCTTCAGCTGGAAATCCAGACTGGTTTTGTCCTTCCTTTCTAAAACTTGAGCAAGTTTAATGGTTTGCTTTCCATCCCAACATTGGACCTGGGTAATTCAGAAGAACAAAGTTTTCCAGTTTGGTATTTAAACTCAAGGATGCAAGGATGCTCCAGGATTTGTCCTATTGGCCTTCATGGGCTTCTTTTAGTTTCAGGCAGAAAGGAGTCATTTATAGATGTGTTGCAGCTGCCCTCTGACCAGTGGTGGGATTCAAAATTTTTTACTAACCGGTTCTGTGGGTGTGGCTAGGTGGGCCTGGCTAAGTGGGCGTGGCAGGGGAAAATCTCCATTCCCTCCCCACTTCTGGGGGAAGGTTACTGCAAAATCCCATTCCCTCCCCACCCCACTAACCTGCTTTCCAGCTCCGTTCTCCTGTGCAGGGCAACTAAAGAAGACCCAGCCGATCAGCTGGGACTCGGGAGGCAGATAGTAGATGGGGACAGGGACAGTCAGAGGTGGGATTTGCCGGTTCTTCGAACTACTCAAAATTTCCTCTACCGGTTCTCCAGAACTGGTCAGAATCTGCTGAATAACATCTCTGCCTCTGACCAAAAGGAAGCTTACATTGTGTGAAGCTCTTAAAAATGTTGTTTTCCCCTCTTTGATGCATATTAGGAATCCCCATGCTAAACAGTCATTTGTCGGTGAAAGGCTTGAGCAGGGGGCTGGACTAGAACAACTGTTGCCAACCGGTGGGCCGTGGCCCACTGGTGGGCCGTGAGAAAATTTTGGTGGGCCTCAGAGAAATTTCACCCCCAGAGCAACCCCCTCAAGCAATTAATCCAGGCTGTGCAGAAACACAGGCTGCGCCGCCCACATGGCCTGCGGGAACCCTCCCTGCCCACTCACTCCTTACCCGGTAAACTTGCCTGCTAAATTGCTATTTTTCCTTTTTCCGACCATCAGCTGTTCTGCTGTGCTGGGAAATTTAGATTAGCTAGGAAGCAGGAAATGGTTGGATTTCTTGCTTTCTAGCTAGTCTTTAGGTCTTCCGCTCAGCCCGAACCTCCTTAGGACTGAAGGTTTGCTTGCAAACAAATTCTGTGCAGACTCACGGCAAGCAAATTTGAGAGACTGAGCTAGCCGATGGCAGATAGATAGATCACTGAATGATTCTGTGAACAACTCAATCTGCCTGCTTTGCCTGATTATGGGTAAAAGTTGCTCTTTTTTAATAAAAAAATCAATATTTACATGCATGGTGTGTTGTGAGTTAATTTTGTGAGTTTGCTTGCTAGCAAATTTTGTGAGTTTGCTTACAAGTAAATTTTGTTTGATAGACTGAGCTAGCCAATGGCAGATAGATAGATCTCTGAATGAATCTGTGATTCTGTAAGCACCTCAATCTGCCTGCTTTGCCTGATTTTGGGTAAAAGTTGCTCTTTTTTTATAAATATTTTATAAATATTTATATTTATATAAATATTTATAATATTTACATACAAGCCATGCCTAGCCAGTCACATGACCACCAAGCCACACCCACAAATTTGACCACACCCACAAATTTGGCCACACCCACAGAACAGGTTAGTGGTCCCTGGGATCTATAATTATGAGTTTGGTGGTCCCTGAGGTCCAAAAGGTTAGCGACCCCTGGACTAGAAGACCTCCAAGGTCCCTTCCAACTCTGTTTTTCTTGTGTGGGGGAACACTGATTGTCTAGATCAGTATTTCTTAAACTAGGCAACTTTAAGGTGTGTGGACTCCAACTCCCAGAATTCCCCAACCAATTTTAATATTCTGGAGGAAGAGGAAACGCATATGTTTTTCAATCCACGTTTCTGATCCCCAAGTCCTTAAATCAGTATTTCCCAACCCCGGCAACTTTTAAGGTGTGTGGACTTCAATTCCCAGAATTCCCCAGCCAGCTTTAATGGTCTGGAGTCTTGATGTTCTCCAGATGTTTTTGGACTTTAGCTTCTACCCCCAGGAGTGATCGTGGCAGTGGGCAAAGCTTTTACCCATTTCCTGTGACAGATTGTTTCTGTATGGGTAGTCCTCAACTTAAGACTTTAATGAATTCTGTCCATTATGGTCATAAGTCATGATGGTCACAAAATGGATCTCCCCCCAGCCTGACTGAACAACCTTTTTTTGCATTAGTTGTTAAGCAAACCCCTTGTTCCTTAAAACCAGAAGGAAAACGCCGGGTTCGGGCAAAACCATCATAAATGAAGCTACATGACTATGGGATGCTGCAAATGGTCATAAATGCAGGCTGGCTGCCGAGCCCCTGGCATGCACTCATGTGACCAGAGTGGGGTACCCAGCAATTGGAACCTGTTCTGACCAAGGTTTCCCGAGACCGTAATTAAGCACGCGCTTAGTCAAAGCAACTCTTGTTTTATTTCAACACTGGGAATTACGTTCATTCCCAGGCTGGAATGAGTTCCAAACAGTCCCTCGAGATACGCACCCGCCTTTCTCTCCTTTGAATTGCTGCCAACAACTAAAATGCCAAATGAACTATAAAAAAATGAACCAAAGTACAAAGTCAACACAGAGCTTCAAGGATTAATCCGAACAGAACGAATGACTTTGCTTCCTACAAAGGTTTCGTCATCTTGGCCTGTCCTTTATTCCTTATGGGAGGGGCAATCACCTCCCAGCCTTACTCCCGAGTCACCCCTTTTGTCCCAGCTGCTCTTGCCTTCTAGCAGCTCTGCGCATACGTGCACTGGGAACAGGCTCCCCTTGATCCTCTGCCTCTCTGCTGCAAGACTCCAGAGACTCTGCAGGCAGCACCCCACTCCCAGATGCTCCTAGCCCCATCTCTGCATCGGATGCAGGAGCCTCGTCCGAGTCCTCTCCAGACTCCCAGCTGGTCCCCGTTCTTTCCCACTGACCGATTCTGCTGCTATTTGCACAGGCTGCCAGTAAACCACAACAGAACCTTGGTATAAGTATACCGCACCCCCCCCACCCCCACCCCAGGAAGATCCACTGTAACTTTTGTACAGCAACCAGGACTGCCTGTATGTGGCAGAGAAACCGACTTGGGCCTACTGACATGTTTTACACCCACACCACCATTTTTAATCCTTCAGTAGGAGTATCCAAACAGTAGGATGGTGGGTTCGATTCAATTAGGTCCCCTGAATTTAAGGCAGCAGATGGTGTTCAGCACGGAAAACGGGCTCTTTAGTTCATTTTTAGACACGTTGCTATTCTCATGGAAAAAGCAAATTGTCGGAAAACTGTTCTTTGCTTCCACTTGAATAGTGAATAGTTTATTATAGTGATGCATGAAAAAAAAAAAAAGTGCCCTTTTCACTCAGGCACTTCACATTTCTGGTCCTCAATCAAACCTTTCAGCTTTTAACAATCCAGTACTTGCGTTTCCCCGAAAGTAAGACCCAGTCTTATAATTATTTTTTGCCGACAAAAAAAAAAGCACCAGGTCTTATTTTCGGGGGGTGCCTTCCATAGACTTGCCTTGCGGAGGCGGCTTCGAAAGCCCCGCCCAGCAACAGCCCACTGTCGGCCTGCTTCTTTTGCTGCCGCTTGCGCATGTCACCCCCGGCCTCTGTTTCGCTGTCAGAGGCCTTCCGGAAAGGCCTCCGCAGCCAAGAAACGAGGTCCGTATTGATGCATGCATTGTCCCTGGCCTCTGTTTCGCCGTCAAAGGCCCTTTCTGGAAAGCCCTCTGCAGCCGATAACAGAGCTCCGGATTGCGGCCGCAGAAGAAGTGGGCCTGCGAGGCAAGGCAGGTGTCGGGGTGTATCAGGCTAAATAAAATGCTTATGCATATGTCAATTTCGGGTTTGACACTTAACCAGGCCTCACAGTGAAATGGAGGCCAGGGGCAATGTCCCAACATGAGTGACATCGAGCTGGCCACGCCTACCCTGGCCATGCCTGCCTGAGATCAAACACAACCCCGATGCGGCCCTCCATGGAATTTGACACCCTTGTTTTAGGGGGATATTGGATCTTGAGCTGCCACATAACGTTTGTATAAATTCTTTCTTTGCGTGGTTGTTTCTGGCCGATGTTTCATTACTCAACTAACCTCATCAGTGCCGGGGAGTGTGGTGTTTGCTCCCTCTTTACATACAGCAACTTTCCACGCCAATGTTGATGGTAGTCTGATTTTCTTCTTGGTAGTTCCTTGATTAGGGAATTGTTTTTCCGCTTGATCCTTTGCCTGGTGTTAATTCCTGCTTATCTGGATGTGGGTTGCTGCTGAGAATGTCCTTTTGTTTCCTTTTTAGCTTTTTTATTGTCTGCTTTGAATGGTTTTTTAAATAGGGTTTATTTCTGTGTGTCTGTCGATGGCTGATTTGTCTGAATATCAAGCTTCCAGGAATTTCCTAGTACTTTTGGATGTAGTTTGGTTTAGGACGCTCGCAGTTTCCCAGTTAAAACTGTGATTGAATCTTTCCTGGCATTGTGATATTAAGGACCTTCATCGTATCTCCTGACTGCTAGTTGGTATTCATAGATGCGGGACTGCTAGTCTCCTGCCCCTCTGTCCTACATAGTGACTGTTGCAGTCCTTACACTGTATGTTATAGAGCAGTGGTCACCAACCAGTGGGCCGGGGACCACTGGTGCTCCACGAGAAAATTTTGGTGGTCTGTAGAGTAATGTCGTCCCCAAAGCACCCCCCCCCAAAGCAATTAATCCAGGCTGTGTGGGAACACAAGGCTGCGCTGCCCACATGGCCTGTGGGAATGCAAGGCTTGTGTCGCTTGCATTGCGAATAACATGAGGTAGTGAGGGGAGGGAGGAAAAGGCAGAGGGGAGGAACTTGCCCCACTTGCCCCACATGCCTGGCCTGGCTACCAGGCTGCCTCTTTCCTTTTCTTTCTTCTTCTGCTTTTGGCTGCACGCAAGGAAAGCAGCAAAAGTCTTTTTTTCTTTCCCCCAAACCTTGCCAGAAATGAGTCTTTGGGTCCTTGCAAAGCATCCTGCTCCAAGGGACTGCACCGGCGCAACAAGTCTCACAAAGACTCATTTCTGGCGGAGTTTGGGGGAGAGAAAGAAAGACTTCTGCTGCTTCTGCTGCTTTCCTTGCATGAAGCCAAAAGTCTCTCCTCTCTCTCTCTCTCTCTCCCTCCCCCCCTGAGAATGGAGCTGGAGACGGTAATTCCAAATAAAGAATGATCAATCTGTAGGAAAACGAGGTGGGGAATTTTCCTGCAGATATTTTTGGGGGATTTTCCCAGGGTCTCTGGTCCGCAGGATTTAAAATGATGAATTTGGTGGTCCCTGAGGTCCAAAAGGTTGGCGACTCCTGCTTTTTTTTTTTTTCTCCTTGGGCTACTGAACACTCTAAAACTCAGGAGAAATTTCCTTACAGTGAGAACAATTAATCAGTGGAACGACTTGCCTCCAGAAATTGTGAATGCTCCAACACTGGAGGTTTTTAAGAAGAGATGTGTCAACCATTTGTCTGTATAAGGCCGTGGTGGCGAAATGGTATAGGGCCGTGATGGCGAACCTATGGCACGCGTGTCGGAAGTGGCACACAGAGCCATCTCTCTGGACATGCCAGCCATCGCCTGTTGCTCTTCCAAGTTGCGGTGCGCATAGGAGCTCCAGAAATCAGAAAGGCAGTTCTCGGTCTGCATATGCGTGCCTGTCACCCGATCTTCCAGTTTCTAATGCGTATGCATGCACCAGCCAGCCAGCCAGTTGGTCTTCACATACGCATTAGACGCTGAAAGACGAGGTGGCCGATGTACATGCGCGCACCGGGAAGTGCTCTTCCGGTTTTCAGTGCACGCGTTTCGGCACTTGGTTCCTTTTTGATGCACGCACACACCCATTTCGGCACTCGGTGCCGAAAAGGTTAACCACCACTGGTATAGGGTCTCCTGCTTAAGGCAGGGGGTTGGACTAGAAGACCTCCAAGGTCCTTTCCAACTCTGTGATTCTGTTGTTTCATTCTGTTCCTGGGTCTTCCAATTTCCTTTAATGTTTCAAAGAGCTCAGAGGAACTGAGAAACACCTGTAGGATCACCATTCTCAGGACTCAGCAGAGACCATAATGCAGCACCTAGCAACTATAGGCGCTTCCACTAAAACAACACAAATAGCTAAACTACAGTTAAAAATATGCAGAAATGTTTTTTTTTTTTTTAAAAAAAGTTGTTTTGGTTGCAGCTTTTCCTGCTGGTGCTTCAAAGCCAGGGATCTCCAACTTTGGCAACTTTTAAGACTTTTGGACTTCAACTCCCAGAATTCCTCAGGAGACTGAGGAATTTTGGGAGTTGAAGTCCATGAGTCATAAAGTTGCAAAGTTGGAGGCTATCTGCTCAAAACCCTTTATATCATGTGTGAACTTACCAGATATACTTAGAGTAGGACAAACTCTGTACACCTTTTGCTCAACTGGTGTATTATATTTATCAGCGACTGTCCTGTCCTGCCCCCTCTCCTACCCCCCCCCCCCCCACATTTTGGCTCGTTTTTGTCCCAGGATAGGGAAGGAGTTGTCCTTTGGCAGGCAAGAGAGGCAAGAGGTTGTCTTGCCCTTCCTTCCTTCTTTCCTTCCTTTTCCTGGCCTGGCTTAAGTTTATGATGCTTCTTTGGCTGATGGTCCCTCTGTACTTGGCGGGGTTGGCTTTGACTTGGTCCTACTTCCTTGCTGTCATTGCACTTGGCTTCGGCCCTCTCTTATCCTCTCGTGCTCTTTGGGCAGCAGCAACGGAGACATCCGGTAAATAAACCAGCATGATAAGATTGGGTCAAGTTCTTCGCCGGTTCTTAACTGCAGAATCCAGTGGAGAATCTTCCAAAGTAACGGAATTAGAAAAACTTCCGTGGAGAAACTCTTCCTTCTCGTTGTTCCATCTAAACTAAGGGATTTGTTTTCCCGTATCCCTGTTTTCCTTCCTTACCTCCATCAATGATCCATTCGCAGGACTTATTATACAGGTAGCCCTCAATTTAGGTGGCTCGGGAGCTAAGACGCTGAGCTTGTTGATCAGAAAGGTCGGCAGTTCGGAGGTTCAAATCCCTAACGCCGCGTAATGGAGTGAGCTCCCATTACTTGTCCCAGCTTCTACTTAGCAGTTCGAAAGCATGTAAAAATGCAAGTAGAAAAATAGGGACCCCTTTGGTGGGAAGTTAACAGTGTTCTGTGCACCTTCGGCGTTTAGTCATGCCAGCCACATGACCATGGAGACGTCTTCGGACAGCGCTGGCTCTTCGGCTTTGTAACGGAGATGAGCACCTCCCCCTAGAGCCAGAAACGATTAGCACGTATGCGCGAGGGGAACCTTTACCTTTAGCCCTCAATTTACAACAGTGTCAACCCTGAAGCTGGCCTGACTGAGGCCATTTTGAGACTTCAGCGCTGACACACTGGAGAAGAGGGATAGGAAGGGGGGAATGGAGATAGTTGGGGTGTTGTAGTCAAAACATAATACTTTCTCTTGGGAACTAAGGACATTCCTGCAGGTGCCCGGAAGGAGGGGACTGGAATCGCCTAGCAACTGGACAGTATCCTGATTGGTCCATGTGACTGATCGTTTTGAGAAAGTGAAAAACTTTTAATTAGGTGAAAACCACGGGAATAATCAGACTTGGTTTTCACCAGATCTGCGACAATATGACATATCCAATCAACTTATTCTTTAAGGAATCTACCTGCCTCAGAGTTTTGTTTACTATGGGTAAGTTATTTGGAACCCTGACAAACCATTCGTTTAGTGACTGAAGGGTCACTGAAGTTTTACAACGGCCCTGAAAATAGTATCTTATGACCCACCGTTGCATCATCCCCATGGTCACATGATCAAAATCCAGGCGCTGGGCAACTGATTTGTATTTACAACGGCTGCATCGCCCCAGAGTCACTAAATCTCCTTTTGCGACCTTCTGACAAGCAACGTCAAGGGAGAAAGCCAGATTCACTTAACAACCGTGTTACTAATTTAACAACTGCAATGATTCACTTAACAAACATGGCGAGAAAAGTGGTTAAAATGGGGGCAAAACTCACTTAACAAGTGTCTCACTTAGCAACATAGATTTTGGGCTCAATTGTAAGTCAAGGACTACCTGTTTCTTCTGTTTTGTTTTCGGCTATTTTGTTCAGTTTTTAAAAATGTTATTTCAGTTTCCGGACTTCTTCATAACCATACGTAGATGATCAAAATGTAGGTGCTTGAACAAGTGGCATGTATTTATCAAACCTATCGTATTTTGGACATGTCAGAGACCATCCCTGATCTCCTGACCTTCCGGCGGCCGGCGAAATCTCATCTATTTCGCCAAGCCGGTCTGGCCTAGGGTTCTCTTAAGGTTTTTAATCTGGTTTTATCTGGTTTCTAGTCTTTTTAATTCCCTTTATAAGTTTTTATCTTTCAGCCACTATATTTGATTTTAATTGTTTTTAATTTTGTATTGTTGTTGTATTTTTAATTGGCTGTATACCGCCCCGTGTCCTGTCAGGGAAAGAGGGCGGTATATAAGTTTAATAAAATAAAATAAATAAATAAATAAATGTCACATGGAGACTCATCTCCCTTGAGAAGTCCATAATGTTGCACAAAGTTGAAGGAAAAAGCAGAAGAAGACAACCAACAACCATGGGGGTGGACTTGATTAGAGCAACAATGAGTTTGATCCTGGCCGTTCACGTCTCAGGTGAAAAATCTGGATTCATCTGTTCTATAAGTAACCCTTGACTTAAGACCACAGTCGAGCCCCAAATTTCCGTTACTGAGCAAGACTGTGTGCTCACCGGAGCAACAGAAACCCGAAGACCAGTTGGCCAGTGCTCACATGCCTATTTTTGGGGTGTTTTTGCTCATTTTGGGGGGCGTTTTTGGGGCCACTCTCAGGCTGTTTTCAGGCCGTTTTTCGAGCCAAATAAATGGCTTGTTCTTTGGCCGTTTTTCCGGCACTTTGACGTCTGCAAAGACTACCTGACTGCCATGCATGTGCGCACCAGAAATCAGAAGAGCAGCTCGTGACGGCGCAAATGCCCACAGAGAGGGCTCTGCCATAGGTTTTGCCATCACAGTCCTATTGTATAACACCAACGTATAAAGGCATCAATACTCTTTCATCCCGTTCCTTCAATCACCAACACGTACAAATCCATGTCCTGAACTCCCTTTAAATGCCAGATGGATATTTTGCTCACGTTGGCAAGGAGACATCATTGAACCACTGTCCACTGGCCCAGATAAAAAACATAGCCTAAAGGGGCTGCCCGTCCCTGATCTGGGAGAGACCACAATTCCATGGTACATCAAATGCTTTGCTTGCATGCAGACACCGCTACACCAATTCGGGAGAAACTAGGACGGGGAAGGGAGGAGGCAATGAACAGGCCCTCCCAGCTTGAGAATTTCCGATTAGATTAGATGAATAGAGTTGGAAGGGACCTTGTAGGTCACTTCTGCTCTTGTCATCTCCCGCTTAGACTATTGTAATGCTCTCTACATGGGACTCCCCTTGAAGAGCATCCGGAGGCTTCAGCTGGTGCAAAATGCGGCCGCGCGGGTGATCTTGAGGGCTCCTCGGAGCTCCCATGTTATACCGCTCCTGTGCGAGCTGCATTGGCTTCCAGTGGCCTTCCGGGTGCGATTCAAGGTGTTGGTGATCACCTTTAAAGCGCTCCATGGCTTGGGACCTGTGTACTTACTTACGGGACTACCTACATAGCAATAACAATAGCATTTAGACTTATAAACGGGTGGGATTCTCCCAATTCAGACCAGTTTGGGTGAACCCCTTGTTCGGACGATCCACTGGCTCCAAACTGGTTTGCTCCAACAACATGTAGGTGTTCTGATCAAGACTTCCTGAGACACCAACAAACACACGTTAAATCCAAAACCCTTTTGTTTTTGTTCAACGGCTGTGAATTATCGTCATTCACAGCCTGTAATGAGTCTCAACCAGTTATAAATAGTCCCATGAAAGTCTGCCAAAGTTCTTCGGGAGAAGTCTGATAAGAACCCACCTTTATTTTACTTGAAGTGCTGCCAACAAGTACCAATTAGTCTTTCAAAACCAAACTGAGCACAAATTCACCATGGAGCTTTCAGGTTCCAAACCGACCAGAGCGAACAACGTTGCTTCCTGCAAAGGTTCCTGTCCCTTTGCACTTCCTTTACATGTTATGGGAGGGGCAATCACCTCCAAGCCTTACTCCCGAGTCGCCCCTTTTGTCTCAACTGCTCTTGCCTTCCGGCAGCTCTGCGCATGTGCACATTGGGAACAGGCTCCCCTTGTTCCTCTGCCTCACTGCTGTCAGATTCTGGAGGCTCCAGAGTCCCAGATGGCCCTGGCCTCATTTCTGTATCGGACGCAGGACCAACATCCGAGTCCTCTCTAGACTCTCAGACTGGCCCATGTTCTTCTCCACTGTCTGATTCTGCTGCCATCTCTGCAGGCTGCTGGCAGACCATAACAGTGGGCCCGCCCAGCTCTGCTCTTTCCTGTGCTTTATGTCTTTTTGTTAGAGCACAGCTGATTCGCGCAGCAGAGCGGTTTGCTGCGCCTCAGCTGTTTTCTTCAGCTGCGGTTGAAGGTAAGCATTAGACTTTTTTAAACGTGTGGAGTACACGCTCACTGAACCGGTTGTTATACCGGTTGAATCAAACCCCTGTTTATATACCGCTTCACAGTGCTTCACATCCCCTCTCTAAGCGGTTTACAGAGTCAGCCTATTGACCCCAACAATCTGGGTCCTCATTTTATCCACTTCGGAAGGATGGAAGGCTGAGTCAACCTTGAGCCTGGTGAGATTTGAACTGCCAAATTGCAGGCAGCCGGCAGGCAGCAGAAGTAGCCTGCAGTACTGCACCACTCTAACCACTGCGCCACCGTGACTCGTAGATCAAAGAAGAAAGCCTCCAGCAGCCTTCTTCCTTCTTATTTAGCCCCAAGAGGAGAAAGAGGTCCTCTCCAGACTCGCCTAATGCTGGCTGGAGAATTCTGGGAGTTGAAGTCCACAAGTCTTCAAGTTGCCATGTTTGGGGACCTCTGCTTTTAGCTTCCATCTTAGCAGTGGCTCCTGTGCTTATGTAAAGCAGTGCCCAGCTGTGCCCAGGATACAAGATCAGCTTGCCAGGGTAGAAGAGAGAATCAAGAACCAGGGGGCTACAAAGCTTTGGGCACCCAGGCTGGAGGAGCTGCTGCCCCGCAAAAAAGCACAGGGTTTTAATCCTTCGCATGCTTGATATCACCTTTTTAATATCATATTACTGCACTTCCAAGGATTACTTTTATCGATTCATTCCTTGCTATTGTTATTTTTTATATTTGTTCTTTTCTTTGTTTTATTGTTGTAAGCTGCCCAGAATAGCCCCATGGTGAGATGGGCAGCAAGTAAATTTAATATATTTCTCTCTCTCTCTTCTCTTCTCTTCTCTCCCCCTCTTCTCTCTCCTCTCTTTTCTCTCTCCCTCTCTCTTTTCTTTCTCCCTCTCTCCCTCTCTTCTTTCTCCTCTTTCTCTCCCACTCTCTTCCTCTCCCTTCACCTCCTGTATCTATTCTCTTCTCTCTCTCCTCTCTCTCTTTTCTTCTTTTTCTCTCTCTCTCTCCTTTCTTTTCTGTCTCCTCCTTCATCGCTCTTTTCTCTCTCCCCCTCTCTTTCTTTCTCCTCTCTTTCTCTCCCACACTCTCCCCTCTCTCCTCACCTCCTTTCTCTCTCTCTTCTCTTCTCTCTCTCATCTCTCTCTCTTCTCTTTTCTGTCTCCTCCATCATCGCTCTTTTCTCTCTCCCCCTCTCTTTCTCTCTTTTCTTTTTCCTCTATTTCTCTCCCACTCTCTTCTCCCTCTATGCTATTCTCTCTTCTCTCTTCTCTTCTCTTTTCTGTCTCCTCTCTCCTTTCTCTCTCCTCCCCCTCCTTCCCCCCTTCCTCTCTCTCTCTCTCCCCACTGGAGTTGTTGAATGCCGTGGGGCTCCATTCTTATCCCTGTCCCAGCCTCTCATACAGGCTGTAGAGCATTCAATCCCCACCTAGCCTGATGAGGGTCCTTCAGGAGTCAAACAGGGAGGGACGGGGTGGGGGGTTTCTCCAGGCTGGCTGCACTAGCAGAAACCCCCCCGCAGCCAGCGAGCCAAAGGTGAGAAAGACTCCGCCCAGCTCGACGCTGGCCTTGGAGACCCTGCAGCCTTGGCGTTGGCATGCCGATCACGCCCAGCCCGTGGCCATAAGTGCCTTTGACTTTGGATAAAGCCAAGCAAGCAAATGGATGTTCTTTTCCATCCTATTAGGAGGAGTTTAGTTCCAGAGAGGAGAAAATGACGATTAAAAGGATCAGTCCACTCGGCTGCAAACAAAACCGTATCTTGGACGACGTGTCCGTGTGGGATCTTGGCTTGGGGTTGTTCACTTGGCAGGATTTCGGGTTGGGGGGAGGGCGATGGGAAGCTGTGCAAATTGCACATTGGGCAAGTGTGAGAAGGGAGAATCGGCACCAGCACCGGTCCCCAGAAAAATAAAGGGGGGGGGATCTCATTACAGATAGTCCTCGACTTACGACGAACAATTGAGACCGATGTTTCTGTTGCTAAGCGAGCTAGCAAAGTGAGTGTTCTCCACCCCCCACCCCATTTTACAACCTTCGCTGCCACGGTTGTTAAGCGAATGGCTGCAGTTGCTTAAGTCAGTAAGACCGTCGTTAAGTGAATCTAGCTTCCCCCCCCCCTTGACTTCGTTCGTCGGAAGGTGGCAGAAAGGGGACTCCAGGACGCTGCAACCGTCATAAGTAAGAATCCGTTGTGCCGAGCGTCCAAATTTTGATCGAGCGACCTCTGGAGACGCTGCGAAGGTTACAGATGTGGAAAACAAACCAGCCATGAATTCCCCTTTTCCCCACCTCCCTTGCAGTTGTGATTTCGGTCGGTCGCTAAACGAATGGTCACAAGTCGAGGACTGCCTGCACAAGAAGGGGTTGGAAGGGCTTGCCTTTGAATTAGCACGGCTTTGTCAGCTGATATGAGGAAGACAGATAACAGATAACAGATAATCAGAGTTGGAAGGGACCTTGTAGGTCATCTAGTCCAACCCCCCGCCCAAGCGGGAGACCCTACACCATTTCTGACCAATGGCAGTCCAATCTCTTCTTGAAAGTCTCCAGTGATGGCAATCCCACAATTTCTGAAGGCAACTTCTGTTCCATTGGGTTGATTGTTCTCCCTGTCAGAAAGTTTCTCCTTATTTCCAGGTTAAATCTCTCCTTGTTCAGTTTCCATCCATTATTCCTTGTCTGGCCTACAGGCGCTTTGGAGAATAGCTTGATCCCTTCCTCCTCTCCGTGGCAGCCCCTCAAATATGCTGTCATGTCTCCCCTGGTCCTTCTCTTCACTAAACTAGACATTTCCTGTAACCTTTCTTCATACGTTTTAGCCTCCAGTCCCCTAATCATCCTGGTTGCTCTTCTCTGCCTTTTTCTAGAGTCTCAACATCTTTTTTATAATGTGGTGAACAAAACTGGAGACAGTACTCTAGGTGTGGTCTTACTAAGGCAAAGGTCTTACGCTTAAGTAAGACCTCCAACCAATAACTCGGAGACAGACATCGCTCAAAAGTTCTTTTTTATTTGGATAGTATCTGGCACAGCTGGGGGAATCTCGAATCTGAAAATTCTGGGCTTCCTTGTAATAATTAAAAACTACAAATCCACCCCCTGCACCCATCGTCACATCACATGGAGCCAATCACCATCTGTCCCAACTTAAGACTTCCCCTCACTTGTGCACAAAATAACATGACCTTGACCTAAAAAAAGAATGTCATTTTGTCTAACTACATATACCCCAAGAACGTCTACCTTCCCACTTTCCCAGGCCCAATATTGTGGCAGCGTGGGAGCATCTGGTTTCAATATGGCTTCCAAAGTTGACATTGATACTTTCATGCAAGGAAGACGTGTGCGTCTGTGTGTGTGTGTTTGTACAACGGTTTCTTGGAGGAAACAACAACCTTGCTGCATGACATTAACTGACTCTTTTCTCTTCCCAAGAGCACCTGAAGGTGACCGATCTCCCCATAATTTCCCAGCAGTGGGAGATGATTGACAGCTACTCATCTTCTAAAGCAGAGGATGGGGACGATTGCTGACGGTTTATTGTTGTGTCTCAAGGAGCAAAGTTCTCGGAGAAGATTACGGGTAGTCCTCGATTTATAACGGTTCATTTAGCGACCGTCCAAAGTTACAACAGCCCTGGGGGGAAAACAACCCCTTTTTTCAGGACTGGTGTAACTTCGAACCGTCACTAAACAAACCATTATAAGTCGAGGACTACCTGTTGTCAATTCATAAAATATTTCTATGGTCTTTTTAGAGTTGCCAACAGAAAGGGACGGGGAATGCAAGTTGCATTCCATCAATGTTTTCAAAGATAGTAACTAGGTGACTGAAGTTTTTGCGGTGCAAAATTCTAACTGGAGACCATGATTGATGATTCTTGGCTATGGATGTGTCCCATTGGAGAATATGAATTACAATACACTCAGGGGGTGGGGGAAGACCAGGGTCAAGGGTGACAATGAATGATGTGTCTCAGAGTCGGTTACAGCCAGGCAGTGACAGCATGTTAACTCCCAATAAATCCTTTTGATGTTTTGGAAGTTTGGCTCGAGACTCATGATTTAAATGGGGGGTAACTATCAGAGCCGTGACACCTGTAGCCGATTCCACCCTGGTGGTGCCAGAGTACTTTGTAATTCTCCCTCTATTTTCCCCCAGGTTGCCCGAGTCCTGCAACCCAGAGGAAGGTTTATCTCCATCACTTTTGCCCAGCCGCATTTCCGCAAGCGTCACTACGCCCAGCGGGCCTACAACTGGTCCATCCAACACATCAGTTACGGAAGGGATTTCCACTACTTCCTCTACGTCATGAAGAAAGGTGGGGCGTTGTCCCCCTCTGACTTGGCCCTGGGGCAGAGTCTCCATCGCCATCTCTCGTCCTCCAGCCCTTTGTGCTCCCCCCTCCAAGAGCCGGATTGTGAGAACTACCTCTTCAACATTCAACTCTGATCTCGAGGGAAGGAGCTGCTTGTGGGGCAAAGGTCCCAAACGGTCATGCCAATATACAAGTCTCTAGGTCAGGGCTCTCCAACCTTGGCTACTGTTTACGACTTTGGACTTCATCTCCCAGAATTCCTCAGCCAGCCATGTTGCCAAGGTTGGAGAGCCCTGCTCTAAGCCACTCCCTCTTTCCTTTGCATCCTGTCTGAATTCACCAGGTATAGATACAATAGAGCAAAGAGTGATCAGAATCAGGAGGTTGCGAGTTCAATCCGAGGCTGAAGCAGATATTTTTTTCTCTCTGGGCACAACGAGAATATATCTGCTGAATATAACTCCACCTTGGCGACAGGAAAGGCATCCGGCTAGTGAACACTCAGCTCCATTCAGTTGCCCAGACTCCACCCCGCAAGGGAAGATGATGAGTTACAATAGAGCAAACTCCGTTCACACTGGATGTAAAGAGGGAGTGGCTTAGAGCAGGGCTCTCCAACCTTAAGACTGGTGGACTTCAACTCCCAGAAACGGCTGAGGAATTCTGGGAGTTGAAGTCCACCCGTCTTAAAGTTGCCAAGTTTGGAGATCTCTGCTCTAGGTCACCTGAGGTAATTCCCTGCATTTTTAATACAATTTTTAAAAATAATTGCGATGATGATCAAGCCTCCTCTTCAATTGGCAAAGAGGGGGCTGTTCTCGGGGGAATTGGTTGGGAACGCTTTCTACTGCCAAGTTTGTTGCAGAAAGTCATTTCTCTTCCCTTCCACCCCACCAAACTCATCCTCTTGCTCATATTGTAGAGTTGCGAACCGGTTTATGGAAAAGCAGGGAAGGGAGGAGTTAGAAGCTGAGAAGTTGTTGGTATTTTTTTTAATCTTGCCACTGTGCTCTGAATCCTTAAGTGTCTTCCAAGGCCCTTTTTGGCTGCCTCTGTTTTTAACAGACCTTCTGAAAATCAGGAAATATAAGGACACCATCCAGATCTCCAATGAGAGACCAACTCAGAGGGTTGGTGGCCTGACCCCAACTCAACATTATTCTGGTTCTTCTAGGGAGGAACCCTCAACCTGTCTATCAAGGGTATGTGAAGACTGTCTAAAGCAGAGGTCTCCAAGCTCGGCAACTTAAAGACTTGTGGACTTCAACTCCCAGAATCCCTCCTCCAGTCATGTTAGCTCAGGAATTCTGGAAGTTGAAGTCCACAAGTCATTAAACTAGCCAAGTTTGGGGACCCCTGGTCGAAAACCTCCGGAGTCAGGTGTTTTTTGAACCTTCTACAAAGCGTTAACAAAAGTCTAGTTGTCATGTGCAACTCCTGAACCCCATTTTAACATGGACTTCACCTGTGGTGAGAATCCCTGCCAGCCCTTTCGTTGAACAATTTTCTCCAACTTGGGTGCCTTTCAAATGCCCGGGAAGCGATGGGGCTTGTAGTCTTAATGCCTCTGGTAGGCAATGGCCTTTCCATGCGCCGTCGAAGTACCTCAGATTAATTCTGCAATCTGAAATCAGGAATTATGTAATTGATTTTCTACTATTGCAAATTTTCTATCCATGAATGGTTGGAGTTTTATGCGCCATTCTGATAAAAGTCTTTTTTTTTCCTGGATTTTTTTTTTTTCCAATGAAATATAAAGGTGCTAAAATAGAGTGATGCTCAGGTTGTATCTTGGGGAAGGAGAATCTGAGATGAAGAAATCAAAGGTAAAGGAGAAAGGCTTCCTTGTTTCTATACTAGTAATCCGCGACTTACAACCACAGTTGATCCCAAAATTTGTGTTTGTAAGCGAGACAGTTGTTAAGCAGGTTTTGCCCCATTATACGACCTTTCTTGCCACAGTCGTTAAGTGAATCACTGTGCAATTGTTAAGTTGGTCACACGATGGTTAAGTGAATCCGGCTTCCCCATTGACTTTGTAGCTCAGAAGGTCTTAACCGAGACATTGCAACCGTCATAAATAGGAGTCAGTGGCCAAGCGTTCGAATTTTGATCCCGTGACCATGGGGATGCAGGAACAGTCATAAATATGACAATTGGTCATAAGTCACTTTTTCCCAGAGCCCTTGTAACTTGAAACAGTTCCTAAATCAAAGGTCTTCAAACTTGACAGCTTCAAGACTTGTGGACTTCAACTCCCAGAATTCCTCCTCCAGTCATGTTAGCTCAGGAATTCTGGGAGCTGAAGTCCACAAGTCATTAAACTTGCCAAGTTTGAAGAGCCTTGCCCTAAATCATTTTTTTAATAAGTTGAGGACTACCAGTAAATTCATAATTTTTGAAAACGAGAGATTAGGGAGCCAGGCCAGAGAGATCTGAAGTACAGTCCCAGCTATGGGATCTCCCTCACCTGAATCTACTTCAAGGGTGTGTCTTTGTGAGGAAAAAAAAGGAAATAGGGCTACCGTATGCCTGCCATCTTATCTCTTGTTCTTCCCCAAGCCATCTTAAGGCATAAAGAAGAACAGGCGCTGTATCCAGGCATTGTGCGTGAGAGGACGCCCTAGAAATAGCATTTTTTCCCTCACACTTAAGAGTGTCAACAGCTGCTCGGAGATGTTCCCCCTCAACATTCAGACACTGAAGAGATGCAATGCAGCAAGAGTTTTGAAGACTGCAACTTCAGCACTCCATGTAAACCACTCGTGATAAGTGACGAGTGAAAAATAGCTACTTCTATCTCCCTGTCAGACATCTGGAAGTATGTGTGTATGTGTCTCCTCCCAGCACTGCCTTCCCAAATAGTAAACTTAAAATGACTGAAAGGACAAACTCTGCAATGCCTGAGACCTAACCATATCGTGTTTCACTGGTTTTTTGTTTAATTGAAGGTAAATTTGGACCATGTTCAACCCACTTTGCATCTTTTGTGGGCTAAATCATCTGCTGATTGGCCCAAAGTCACCCAGTCGGCTATCATGCCTAAGGTAGGATTAGAACTCACCGCCTCCTGGTGATTGGCCCAGAGTCAACCAGTCAGCTTTCATGCCTAAGGTGGGACTAGAACTCACTGCTTCCTGGTGATTGGCCCAAAGTCACCCAGTCGGCTATCATGCCTAAGGTAGGACTAGAACTCACTGCCTCCTGGTGATTGGCCCAAAGTCACCCAGTCGGCTATCATGCCTAAGGTGGGACTAGAACTCTCTGCCTCCTGGTGATTGGCCCAGAGTCAACCAGTCAGCTTTCATGCCTAAGGTGGGACTAGAACGCACCGCCTCCTGGTGATTGGCCCAGAGTCAACCAGTCAGCTTTCATTCCTAAGGTGGGACTAGAACTTACCGCCTCCTGGTGATTGGCCCAAAGAACCCAGTTACTTTCAGGCTTAATGTGGGACTAGAACTCACTGTCTCCTGGTGATTGTCCTAAAATCACCCAGCCAGTTTTCATGCCTGAAACGGACCAGAGCTCACTGTCACCTGGTTTCTAGCCCATCACTTTAACCACTAGATGTATTAATGGAGGATTTTGAATCAGATCTGCTTTTTTGGTTTTTCTTCCTCAAAAATCGTGTTTTTGCTGGTGCTGCTCATTCTCAGAATATGAAAATAGTACAAGTTACAAGGTCAAAAAAATTGACACTGACTCCTCAAAGCCTTTAACTGCTTCTTCCCCCAAGCGTGCAATCTGTCTTGTGGATGCTTTTCTAAGAAATGTATTTTGAACTCTTCGCTTGGTGTCATGGCATATTGCTGCTTCTTTTTTTTTAATCTAGTGGACCTATTTGCATATTCATGTTTGCTATTGAACGGAATCTGTTCCTGGTGGTTTATTGGTCCTGGCCAGCTAGATTGGCGAGAAAATTTGGGCCTGTGCGGCCTGCGTTCAAGATCCAGCTTTCCTGTAGATTAATGTTGTGGGCTTTGTCCAGTCACTGTCCATTAGCTTTGATTTTCTGTCAAAAGCAATACAAATAGCATACATCCACATGGAGTGGATCCAAAAAAACATCAGAGAAATAGCAGAATAAAAGTACAATGAACAGATGTGATGATGCAGATTTGATGGGATCAACTTGGAATCCTTAAAAATGTTCCAATGGCAACTCCCAGAATTCCCCACCTGTGTTGACTAGGAATTCTGGGAACTGTAGTCCACAAATGACTGGATGGTGCTAAATCAAAGGAAAACAATATATATGTTACAAAAACTGCCTAAAGACTAAGGCTTCTATATTTAAAAAAAAATTTTTTACAGGTTTCTATTTCCTAGAAAGCCGCAAAGTGAGCTTACCTCTCAATAAAACTTCCCTCTAGAGCAGGGGGTCTTCAAACTTGACAGCTTCAAGACTTGTGGACTTCAACTCCCAGAATCCCTCCTCCAGTCATGTTAGCTCAGGAATTCTGGGACTTGAAGATCACAAGTCTTACACTTGCCAAGTTTGGAGTGACTGCTCTAGAGGCTACAAAAAGTGTTTAATAAGAAGAAAATATCTTTGAATAAAGTTAAGGAAATCCAAAACCTTTTGAGTTGTATTCCTTCACATTTTTTGTGCAAAATAATTTCCACGAAAATGGGAGTTGTGTTTGAATTTATTTTCATTTCTGCTTTTGGAAGACAAAGGAAAGCATAAACACCAAACTTGAGGAATATGGTGCCCGTATATATTATTTTGCGCTTGGTATCTTAGTTTGCACTGCATTTCAAAAAAAGCTATTTGGGGGAAGGGGGGAGGTGACTGAATAATTGAGTTGTTTTGGAATTGGGTGGTGCTGAAATTAAACCAAATATTTTTTAAAATGATATCTTTGCAATGTGATCGATTAAATAAAACACTGTCCTAACCAGTATGAAATAGTGTGGGTTGTGCATGAAAAACAGAATACCCCGGAAATAAAAGAGGAATGTATGAGGAAATTTTGGAATTGAATAAGAAATATAAAAAAGAAAGGTGGGATAATTAAATTAAAACACAAACTCCTACAAGGAGGAATAGGGTCCAAAAACATTGAAGACAAACAAAAGCTAAAAGACTACAACACACCACTGTGAGCACACTGTGTTTGGTGAGTACATAAAAATCTCTCCAATTATACAAAAGATGCAAAGACGTAACTCGACATATTTGCCAGAATGATCCACTGATTTAAAAGATAATGAAAAAATAACTGAAACTGGAAATGTTATATTCAAGCTACAGATATTCAGCGGAAGAATATAGAGCAAAAGTCCCGGTGCGGTACATACAATATTTCCGGAAAATGTTTAAAACCTCAATTCCTGAAACAATAAATGCCTCTTTAAAAACTTTATTGCCAATTCTGCAGAAATAAACACTCTTGTCTCCACCTCAATAACCTTTTAAATTGGAAAACAAGGGTTGAGGAAATCCATAAAGGTCTGAAGTCAAATCAATCAAACAATAAAGGCAGAATACAAACAAATGAATAAAACACTAATCTTTGTTTGAACTCAGGCTGGTCTGTGTTAAAAAGCTGAAAGGAAAAAAACGGAGGCTCAAGTACAGCTCAATGAGGGGTTGGACTAGAAGACCTTCAAGATCCCTTCCAAGCCTATGATTCCATGATTGTGCTTAAGGAAGGAGGCTTTAATATCTAATCTTCTATTTACAGACAGTCCTCGAGTTACAACAGTTCATTTAGTGACCGATCAAAGCTTTAACGGCATTGAACAAAGTGACTTATGACTGTTTTTCACAGTTACAACTATAGCAGCATCCCCATGGTTGTGTGGTCCAAATTTAGATAGAGATAGTCCTCAACCTACAACAATTCATTTAGTGACTGAAGTTACAACATCACTGAAAAAAAAGCGACTTATGACCATTTTTCAGAATTTCAACCATTATAGCATCCTCAGGGTCATGTGATCAAAATAGATGCTTGGAACCTGGTTCATATTTATGACGGTTGCAACCTCCCCCAAGGTCACCTGATCGCCTTTTGCGCCCTTCTCACAAACGGGAAGCTGGATTCCTTTAATAACCATGTGTTTCTAACTTAACGACTGCAATGATTCGCTTAACAAACGCAGCAAGAAAAGTGGTAAAATGGGGCAAATTCGCCTAACAACTACCTCACTTAGCAACAGAAACATTGGGCTCAATTGTGGTCGTAAGTCGAGGACAACCTGTATCCGTTGATTGATTAGTTTTCTGTGTCACCCGTCTCGTTGAGAGGCAGCTGTGGGGCCACTTATAAACATTATATGTACCGTGTTTTCCCGAAAATAAGACCCTGTGATCAGTGGTGGGATTCAAATTTTTTTTACTACCGGTTCTGTGGGCGTGGCTTGGTGGGTGTGGCAGGGAAGGATACTGTAAAATCTCCAGTCAGAAGTGGGATTTGCTGGTTCTCCAAACTACTCAAAATTTCCACTGCTGGTTCTTCAGAACTGGTCAGAACCACCTCTACCTGTGATGACCCGGAGCATGGCACAAAAGTAACAAAGTCACAAAAGTAGGTAAAGTCCCTTTAATTCCTCCAACTTGGCCCCCAATGTCCAGTGATCATCGGCTGGAGAAAAAATTCTCCCAAGAACAGTTTTTAAAGGGAAGAAATTCAGTCCGAACCCAAATTACATATAAATTACAAATAAAAACCAACACAAACCACGTTGCAGCAATTAAGGAGACAGGGCAGGATAAAGAATTGCAGACTTCAAAAGATAATGAAACACACACATTTGGGAGGACACCAGAACCCAGATAAGACTTGACAAAAATAATGCACGCTTTGCTTCCAGCAAGGTGCTATCTGCAAACATCCTTTATATCCTGTTTTCTCAGCTGCAGCTAATGAAGGGAATCGGGGCCTCTTTCTCCCCCATAACCCACGTAACTCATGTTGCTCCCTTCTCCGTTCCTCTCTGCGTATCCTAGGATGAAGAGGGGGTAGGCCTAGGTCTTCCTCTGAATGCCCAGCTGGACTGTACTCTTCCCCAGTTTCTTCCAAAGCCACCTGGAGCCACACTCCCAATCCCTGTCAGCTGCTCGACCTTCCCCTTGGAATCAGATTCCAAAAGGGGCATGACAGACCCTGTCTTATATTTTTTTTTGCCACCAAAAAAGGCACCAGATCTTATTTTGGGGGGATGTCATCCACTGACTAACCTCACTTGCACATGTCACTCTCCTTTTTGCTGTCAGAGGCCTTCAGGAACTTCTTCCTGAAAGCATCTGCAGCCGATAAGAGTGCTCTGGATCGATCCAGAGCTTTGTTATCACCTACAGAGGCCTTCAAGAAAGCCTTGCCAGCCTTGCCGGTTACAGAAGAAATGGGCCAGCAAGGCAGGTGTCGTGGTGTGCAAGACCAGGCTACAACTGTCCAAAGGTAAGTAGTAGGGCAGTTCCACCCCCAAATTCCCACCCTAGCTTAATTTTTACCCATCGACTCTGGAATGGGCAGGATCTTAATTAGGGCTTATTTTGAGGGTGGGGCTTATATTGGGCGCACATGTAAAACAAATCAAGCTAGGACTTACCTTCAGGGTAGGTCATATTTTCAGGGGAACAGGAAACATGTTTCGCCCCGTTCTGTTCGTTGGCACAAAGCGAAAGCCAGGAACATTTACTAGCACGGTGAAAAGACCTCTCCTGGTTAAAAAAAAAATCTGTGCGTCCTCTGAGTTTCTAAGTATAGCCACTCTGAATTCACTATACACAAAGGCAACCACTGTTGTCAAGAGCTGGAATCCAACTGTCCAGAAATGGACAGTTGCATAAGGAGCCTTTCACAAGCCAATTAGATGCTGGGGGAGCCTAAAAGGCAGCCCAGGTTTCATAGCTGCTGTCCTAAGACCTGTCAGATACGATTTACTGTCTGGCTTGTTTTAAAGAATGAAATGCAATTGTATTTCCAAATGTGGTTTGGGGCAAAATCAAAGGAGCTACAGAAGGATTTTACTGGGCAGAGAGTTCCCTGCATTGAAGCCAAGAGTCAACAGTGAGAAGTAATAATGAAAGAGGAAACCCTAGAGGCAGTTCGGCCCAGTGGTTAAGGCAGCAGGCTAGAAAGTAGGAAACCATGAATTCAAATCCTGTTTTAGCCATGAAAGCCAGCTGGGAGACTTTGGGCCAATCACCAGAATATGGTGAGTTCTAATCCCACCTTATTCATGAAAGCCAGCTGGGAGACTTTGGGCCAATCACCAGGAGACTATTCATTTATTTAGTTATTTAAATTTATATACCGCCCCCCACTCCCAAAGAGACTTGGAGCGGTGACAGCCAAGATAAAATACATATATAAAAATACATATACAATATTTAAAAATTAAAAGAATTAAATACATTGGCCCTTTCAAAAGATTAAAAATAAGGAAATTAAGAAAGTTAAAACCAGATTAAAAGATTTAAAAACCCTATGAGTTCTAGTCTTGCCTTATCCATGAAAGCTAGCTGGGAGACTTTGGGCCAATCACTAGGAGACTGTGAGTTCTAGTCCTGCCTTATCCATGAAAGCCGGCTGGGAGACTTTGGGCCAATCACCCCAGGAGATGGTGAGTTCTAATCCTGCCTTTTCCATGAAAGCCAGCTAGGTGATCATGGGCCAGTCACACCCTCTCAGCCCAACCTACCTCACAAGGTTGTTGTTGGGAAAATAGAGGTTGTATATGTTGGATATATTAACCACCTTGACTTATTTGTAAAAATTTACCACCGTTGGTTATTTGTAAACATAGTGAAGATGGGCTAAAAATAAATAAATCCATATGTAAAGTAAGATGCAATTTAACTAACCTTAAGGAATCCTATTTATACAGAGAGCCATCGACTTAGGATCACAATTGATCCCAACATTTCTATCAAGTGAGACATTTGTTAAGTGAGTTTTGCCCCATTTTAATGACATTTATTGCCGTTGTTAATCATTGAAGTTGTTAAGTTAGTAACTCACGGTTGTTAAGCGAAACTGTTTTCCCCATTGACTAGGTGATCACATGACCTCTGGACACTGTAATCATCATCAATATGAGTCAGTTACCAAGCCTCTGAATTTTGATCACACGACTCTGGGGATGCTGCAAAGGTTGTAACTCTGAAAAATGGTCGTATGTCACTTTATTCCAGAGGTGGGTATTCAGCTGGTTCTGACCAGTTCTGGAGAACCGGTAGCGGAAATTTTGAGTAGTTCGGAGAACTGGCAAATCCCACCTCTGATTGGCCCCGCCCCCATCTATTTTCTACCTCCCGAGTCCCAGCTGATTGGCTGGGTCTTCTTTGGTTGCCCTGCACAGGAGAATGGAACTGAAAAGCAGGTTAGTGGGGTGGGAAGGGAGTGGGGATTTTGCAGTAACCTTCCCCCAGGAGAATAGAATAGAATAGAATAGAATAGAATAGAATAGAATAGAATAGAATAGAATAGAATAGAATTCTTTTATTGGCCAAGTGCGGTTGGACATATAAGGAATTTGTCTTTGGTGCAAATACTCTCAATGTACATAAAAGAAAAGATACATTCATTAAGAATCAAGAATCATAACGTACAACACTTAATGATAGTCATAGGGTACAATCAGCAATCAAATCATACTAGGAAACAGTCAGTTTAAATTATAAGAATACAAGTGACAAAGTTACAGTCATACAGTCACAAGTGGGAGGGGATGGGTGATAGGGAATGAGGAAAAGATTAGCAGTAATAGTAGTGCAGACTTTGTAATAGTTGAACAGTGTTGAGGGAATTATTTGTTTAGCAGAGTGATGGCGTTCAGGGAAAAACTATCCTTGTGTCTAGTTGTTCTGGTGTGCAGTGCTCTATAGCATTGTTTTGAAATGGCTCTGCATGCCACTTCCAGCATGTGTGCCATAGGTTTGCCATCACGGGAATAGCCTGTTGATTTTGGATTTCACAGAATGCCCACACATGTGGCTAAAATGGATACTGTTTAATAAAACATCCTTTAAAACATCGTTGAAATTGCTTTAAAAATCAGTAGCAGATCATCATTTGCTGTCACCAACCTCTCTTGGAGGCCTGCCCGTCATGAATTGAACGTTGCAGTTTAAATTCCAGACTGTCAGAACTCACACGTGTTTCAGCACAAATCCCCTTTGCCTCAAAGGAGAATCGCTGGGAGCAGGTTTGCCATGAATTATAACAATAAACTATTTTTTTTTTCTTCTTGTTGTAGGAACAAGTAAGCCGAAGTCACTGTGAGTAAAAAAGACAGCCATATGCAATACAATATGTTTTATCAGCCTGGTTAAAAGACACAGCAGCTGTGTTACTCAACACTCCGGGATCAATATTAACTTCAGCTTTTGCAGGTTTTAGTGTGTTTGGGTTAGGTGCAGAATAACAATAACAGGGTTGGAAGGGACCTTAGAGGTCTTCTAGTCCAACCCCCTGCTCAGGCAGGAAACCCTATACTATTTCAGACAAATGGTTGTCCAATCTCTTCTTTAAAACTTCCAATGATGGAGGCAAGGCGTTCCACTGTTTAATTATTCTAATGGTTAGGAAATTTCTCTTTAGTTCTAAGTTGCTTCTCTCCTTGATTAATTTCCATCCATTGCTTCTTGTCCTACCTTCAAGTGCTTTGGAGAATAGCTTAACTCCCTCTTCTTTGTGACAGACCCTGAGTTATTGCTTAGTCCTTTTTACTGCTAGTCGTTTTCATTAAACTAGACATACCCAATTCCTGCAACTGTTCTTCATATGCTTTAGCCTTCAGGCCCCTAATCACCTTTGTTGCTCTGCTCTGCACTCTTTAAGTCTCAACATCTTTTGGATGTGCGTTGTGGCAGAAAATACAGAGTCATTTGCAGGGAGAGTAAAACAAAAAATTCAAGGAGGCAGCCACATGGAAAAAGGCACAGAGCTGTGATTTCATCATCATACCGGCCATCTTGACTTTTTTGACCCCCTGGGCATGGAAGCCTATGAGAAAAGGGGTTATTGAATTACCAGATGAAGTGTGTTGACGGAAGTTGGATTCAGTGTTTCCATTAGAAAACAAATATTGTTATTGTTGATAGACGGATGGATGATAGAGAAAAGAGAGAGAGAAAGAGAAGATAGGTATGGCCTTGAGGGACAGAAGAAGAGCCACCACAAATAGTCTTCGACTTACAACTGTTCATTTAGTGACCGCTTGAAATTACAACGACACTGAAAAAAGTGACTTATGATCATTTTTCACACTTAACGACCGTTGCAGCATCCCCTTTTGACAAGCAAAGTCAATGGGGAAGCCAGATTCACTTAACAACCGGGTTACTAATTTAACAAGCTTGGTGATTCACTTAACAATTGTGGCAAGAAAAAATTGTAAAATAAGGCCAAACAGTTAACAAATGTCTCCCTCAGCAATATAAATTTTGGGCTCAATTGTGGTCATAAGTCAAGGACTACCTGTAGGGTCATCTACGCAAAGAACTTGGGTTTGGGCAGGAGACAATAGACAAAGGAGGGCCTGGTGTTCTGTGATCCATTGGGTTGCAAAGAGTCAGGCAGGACTTAGTGACTGAACAATAACAACAGACCTTGCCTGAGAACATTGAGAATCAAAGCAGAGATGGATTTAAAATTTTGGATAGTTTGAAGGCGCTCCTTTAATATGCATTCCTCTGCTAAGCACAGGACTGCACAGTGGCTCAACAGTTAAAGACGCTGGGCTTGTCAACTGGAAAGCCGGCAACTCAGGTTCGAGACCCAAGCGCCACATGACTGGGGGAGAGCTCCCATCCTTGCCTCAGGTCCTGCCAACTTAGCAGCTTGAAAGAATGCAAATGCGAGTAGATAAATAGATACCACTTTGGTGGGAAGATAACAGAGGTCCACGCCGTCACATTTGACACGATTGTGGAAATGTCTTCGGACAGTGCTGGCTCAATGGCCTTGAAACAGAGGTGAGCACTGCCCTCTGTAGTTGGCAACAACTAGCAGAGTAAAATCCTCAGGGAGTCCTAGGCCTGTGATACCAAACCTATGGCACTTGTGCCACAGGTGGCACTCAGAGCCATTTGTGCCGGCACGCAAGCCACAGGCAAAGTTACCTCACTGCGCATGCGCGTGCCTCCCAGCCGATTTTTGGCCTGTTTGAGGCCTTTTTCGGCCTCCCAGAAGCTTGAGGAAAACTTCTGCAGCCTTTGCGGACCAAAAAATAGGCCCGTTTCGTCACTTCCTGTATTTCCGGAAATACTGGAAGGAATGAAACGGGCCCCTTTTTTCGGCTTGCAAAGCCTGCAGAAGTTTTCCTCAAGGCTCTGGGAGGCTGAAAAAAAGCCTCCAACAGGCCAAAAATCAGCTGTGAGATGCAGTGCGGGTAAGTGGGGGGCACGTGCAATGCCTTCTGGGTACTGGCACACGAGCACGCAACCACGTGCATAATTTTTGGCACAGGAGCCCAAAAAGGTTAGCCACCACTGCCCTAAGCTAAGCAGGGGGTTGGGCTAGATGACCTCAGTACAGGTAATCCTCAACTTATGGTCACAATTGAGTTGAAAGTTTACACGGCTCAGTGAGAAATTTGTTTAATGAGTTGTGCCTCCATTTTGCGACTTTTCTGGCCACATGTGTTAAGTGAATCACTGCGCCTGTTAAATGAGTAACACGGTTGTTAAGTGAAGCTGGTTTCCCCGTTGACTTTGTTTGTTGCAAAAAGAGGATCCCGGGACCCCAGGACACTGCAACCATCACAAATACGAGTCACTTGTCAAGCGTTTGAATGTAAATCATACAACCATAGGGATGGCTGTAACGGTCGTCAGTGTGAAAAATGGACATAAGTCACTCTTTTCGGTGCTGCTGTAACTTCAAACGGTCACTAAACGAACAGTTGGAAGTTGAATACTACCTGTTGTAAGTTATAAATCGAGAACTACCTGTAGTTCATGCTGTCTATTCTTGGATTCCAAGTGGCTTTTTGTGAGATGGGGGCGGAGGTGGGTATTCAGCAGGTTCTGACCAGTTCTGGAGAACCGGTAGCGGAAATTGTGAGTAGTTTGGAGAACCGGCAAATACCGCTCCTGACTGGCCCCGCCCCCATCTATTCTCCGCCTCCCATTGAGTCCCAGCTGATTGGCTGGGTCTTCTTTGGTTGCCCTGCCCAGGAGAACGGAGCTGGAAAGCAGGTTAGTGAGGTGGGGAAGGAATGGGGACTTTGCAGTATATCCTTCCCCTGCCACACCCACCAAGCCACGCCCCACCAAGCCACGCCACGCCCACAGAACCGGTAGTAAAAAAAATTTGAATCCCACCACTGGATGGGCGGCTTTACCAAGTTTGAGTAACGAAGAAAGAAAATATGTGGAAAAGCACAATGTTTGCAGCAGCCTGTTGGGCTCTTAGCTCCCTTCCTCCACCACTATTCTAAAATGCAGAGAGTCACGGCTGATTCTTCCATCCCCGAAGGTGTGAGAGGCCCAGCTACCCACACACCAGCTTGATCAAAATTGTGATGCATCGTTCTATTTTCATTAACTCTGCATTACAAGAGCCTTTTTTAAAAAAACTTTTTGGTAACATTTTCCTTTTTTAAAACGAAAAACAACAAAAAAAACCTCCAGGATTTGTGTGCATAGCCCTATTAGTGTCACTCATGACCCAGATTTATACACACATACACACACATATATTCCCTCTTAACCAGACTGGGGGAGAAAATGAATACCTCACTTCTCAGCTGTCACTTTGGAAACAATTGAAGGTAATTAAGTTGATTTGTTTCCATATGCTCTCCAGGGATTTTTAATTTTTTTATTATTATTATTATTATTATTATTATTATTATTATTATTATTATTATTATTATTATTATTATTATTATTATTATTATTATTATTATTTTGTCTTTTGGCAACAAAAGCCAAGAGAGGACTTGTTCAAAGATGGTGGATGAAATATTTTGTTTTTTTCCCATTTTGGTGTGAGAGTGTGGATTTAAAATTGCTGGAGAGGAACTTGGGGCAGACCTACATCCCTGTGGGGCTGCATCTCCACGGATGGCACAGTGGGGATATTGAGGTATTTCCCCCTCGGGATGAGTTGAGTGTGGGAATTTTTCACACTGACATTCCCCCTTGGGATGAGTTGCTTGTAGCAAAAACCTCAGCGTAAGGCAGTGTTTCTCTCAACCTCGGCCGTTGTAAGGCCTGTGGACTTCAACTCCCAGAATTTCCCAGCCAGCATGACTTAAGGAATGCTGGCTGGGGAATTCTGGGAGTTGAAGTCCACGGGCCTTAAAATGGCTGAGGTTGAGAAACCCTGCCTTAAGACACAGCTGTCTAACGCGCAGCCTGCGGGCCAGATGAATTGTGCGCTGGCCATACCCATGCCCGGTTTAGCAAAGAGGGAAAAAAGTCCCGATACATCATGTGACGCCACCCTGACGACATGAGTTTGACAGCCCTGCCTTAAAGCAGGGGTCTCCAACCTTGGCAACTTTAAGACTTGTGGACTTCAATTCCCAGAATTCCCCAGCCAGTGTTCCTTAAGTCATGCTGACTGGGGAATTCTGGGAGTTGAAGTCCACAGGCCGAGGTTGAAGTCCACAAAGTTGCCAAAGATGGAGACCCCTGCCTTAAGGGATGAGAAGCTAAACGTCTTCAGGAAAATACAAAGTCCGGTTGCCTTTTGAAAACATATTTGGGACAACCATGACCTGGATGACTGAGAATCTCCACAGACCTTTAAGCTGGGAGGACATTCAAGTCCAAGCATCTGTCTCCCATCCCTTAAGGCAGGGCGTGGCCGGAGCGTGACGCATCCGGCCCCTAGGCCGCAAGTTTGGCAGCCCTGCCTTCAGACAATGCTTCTTAACCTCAGCCATTTTAAGGCTTGTGGACTTCAAGTCCCAGAATTCCCCAGCCAGCATTCTGTAGCCCAAGCTGAAGAAAGTGTCGACTCGTAAAATATTTCTATGGTCTTTTTAGAGTTGCCAACAGAAAGGGAGAGGGAAATAAGGTTTGAAAGAGCAGTATGGCAGCTTGCAAACCGAAAGTGCACTCCATACACAGTTTTTCAGAGATAGTAACTAAGTGACTGAAGTTTCTGCCATCCAAATATCTAACTGGAGAACATGATTGATGACTATGGATGTGTCCCATTGGAGAATATGAAGTATAATATACCCAGAGAGTGGGGGAAAACCAGGGTCAAGGGTGACAATGGATGATGTGTCTCAGAGTGCCGGACATGTTAACTCCCAATAAATCTTTTTGAAGTTTTGGAAGTTTGGCTCAAGACTCATGATTTAAATGGGGGGTAACTGCCGGAATCCTGACAGAAGGATTCTCTTTCTTCAGATGGGGCTTTCCAGATGTGGTAAATCACCTGCCTCCCCAGCATCTGACATTTGCCACAGTGCTCCACATCTGCTAGACCTCGGTTTAAGAAAGTTTTTTTCCCAGTTCCACTTCATCCTTAGAGACTAGTTTTCTCGCTGCGAGGAAAGACGGAGGAAAAAGCCTTTAAACCAGTGGTTCTTAACCTGGCTGATATTGCCCCCCAGGGGGTGATTTCGTTTTTCAGGGGGGCGATGGAACGAAAAAGGGGCGACGCGGGGGCGAAAGAATGGAAGGGGGGTGATATGGGGGTGATGGAGCGAGAAGTTTTGGGGACACTTTTGAGACTTTTTTGGTACAGTGAACCGCTGTATATCTGTCGTACAAAAACATCAGATCGCTCGCTATTAGTGGATTGAACTGTGTTTTAAAATGTTCCTCCCGCTAACTTCAGTACAGAACACCGTACATATGTGAGTACGCACCGCTCATCTTCATGCGCGTTGCGCAGCAGCCTCTACCACTCTACCCATTAAATTTGTCGCGCTGATTTTTGTTGCTTTCCTTCTGTAAAATTTTTCTTTGTCTTTTTAACCCTTTTTACAGTGTGCATGAATATATATTTTCCTCGAATCTTAATTTAGTTTCAGAGTTTTCATCTTGAAATTCTTAGTTCCTGCATTGCGGTTTGTTCTTATGCCCTTTTTATATTTATTTTTGCGTCTTAAAATCCACTTGTAATTAAATCATTAAATGTTACTATTTGGGGGGGTGGCATTTCATTTTCTTGCAATTGAATTTTGTTTTCAGTGGTCACTGCATTTAAATGTCTTGAATAAATAAGACAATAATTAAATACATGTAACACGAAATTTGGGAGTAAAGTGATGGGTGGCATCAGAATTTTTCACACAGTTGAGATATGGGAAAAAGACTGGAAATCAATTATTTGCATCAATATGTCCTGATGACAATTTTAAAGAAAACAAAAAACGTGTTTGCATAAATTGAAGAATTATTTCTGTGATTGAGAGGTTATGTTGGGGGAGGGGGGCGATGATAACTTCCTCAATGGCTCAAAGGGACGATTCTTTCAAAAAAGTTAAGAACCACTGCTTTAAACTATGGAATGTTGGCTGGGGAATTCTGGGAGTTGAAGTCCACAGGACTTAAAATGGCTGAGAACAATCAACCAATGGAACAGAAGTTGCCCTCGGAAGTTGTAGGAGCGCCATCACTTGAGACTTTTAAGAAGAGATTGGACTGCCATTTGTCAGAAATAGTGTAGGGTCTCCCGCTTGGGTGGGGGGTTGGACTAGATGACCTATAAGGTCCCTTCCGACTCTGATTATCTGTAATATTTGTTATGTACCTGGAGCTGTCAGAACAGCCTGTGTTGAATTTAAGGCAACTGCTTCAAACTTCAAATATGTCATGTTGTTAGCCAATTTTGTTCAGCAACGTCTCTTCCCTTAAGGTGGCCCATGACTCATTCCTAAAAGGAAGAGAATACTAACTTATGAAGGCCGCCTTCTTTGTAAGAATTGCAGGATACTTCTTTTCATTCTACGGCTGAGCTTAGACATCATACAAAGCTATGGTTTTATTTCAGCTATGCTTTGTCAAAGAAGCTCTTATAAATCTAGCTGGTACATAATATTGAGCCATAAGACCAGAAGCACAACTATGATAGCTTAAGGGCCATCTTGGACTTTTTAACAGCTTGTCAACAGGAACATGTCAAAAATAAACCAAGCCAGAAACCTAAATGGGTACAATTTTAAAAGGCACTGAAGATTTATAAAGAAGTAAAAAGAAGTCCAAAATCCCTACAAGATTTCTGGTTTATTTTGCTTCCAATCAAATATGGGTTTTGTTTTGTTTTTAAAAAAAGAGTGCTGAATTTTTGGCCCTACTTCGAGAAGATTCTGTAACACAGAGAGAAAGAACGTAGTCTGCAAAGCCTTGTTTTTATATTGCATCCCCTGCCAGAATTCATATTTTCAACCCAGCTGGCAATGTCCACACGTTGTGCCCAGCAAAACCCAAGTAAAGGCATGATGGCTTAGCTCTGTGGGTGAACCAATTAAACTTGTTCCATCTCGCATAGTATTGACAGCTTGGAGTGGGGGCAGACAAGGTAGATTTGATCTGTTGATCATTCTCAGCTAGTTGGCTTGCAAGAAAATAGGGGGCAGCTGAAAATTAAGGGTGGTTTCATTGTCCTAACCCTTCCCATTACTGGAGGGCTTTGGTGGTTATTCTACTTTTCAAATATTTTGGCTTTTTGTTTAATGGTTGCCACCTGGAAATCATGCCCATACAGTTTGTACCCTAAATAACTGCAGTAAAGAAAAATATCCAGGGAAGAAATCCCAGGTTTTAGAACAGGGGTGTCCAATCTTGGCAACTTTAAGACTTGTAGGCTTAAACTCCTAAAATTTCACAACCAGCATGGGGAATTCTGGGAGTTGAAGTCCATAGGTTTTGTAGTTGCCAAGGTTGGACACCCCTGATTTAGAGGGAAGGATGTTGGTTATAGGAGCAGTTGCAAAAATAGGAATGAAAGTTGCAAGAAAGGACATTATAAAGTACTGGATGCATTCACACAACTTCCTTCAAATTTATCGGTTTGGAGCAATTTTCACAATACCTTCACCCTCAAGCTTGTTAAACAGAGTTTAATAAGAAGATACCCCAATCCTAACTCAGGTTAATCCCTAACCTTTGATGGCTAACTAACCCTACTATGCAAACACATTTGCTGGCTTTTAATTAACCTGGTTATATCTGGGATGGGAAACACAGCAATTGTCTTTTAACTTCCAAGGCAGAGGCATTACAGTAAAATAACGTGAGATTGAAGATCCAAGAAAAGCAGCCTCACACTGAACCTATCAAAAAAAACAAACTGGTGGAGCTTCAAAAGGAAACAGATGAGATGGTCATCTCTCCACCCTAAGAAGGAGAAATGTTCTTCAAAAAGGATGCTGGGACTCAGGAAAGAGTTCAGAGAAGAGCAACCAAGATGATTAGGGGATTGGAAGCTAAAACATAGGAAGAACGGTTGCAGGAACTGGGTATGTCTAGTTTGATGAAAAGAAGGACTAAGAGTGACATGACAGCAGTGTTCCAATATCTGTAGGGCTGCCACAAAGAAGATGGAGTCAATCTACCCTGTTTTCTCCAAAATATGACCTACCCTGAACCCCTTTCCTAAGAGGTCTGTAGGGGGCGCGCATAAGCGCACCAACGTGCCTACCGTCCGTGTCCTATTGTTTCTTTTATATTTTATTTTCTTATATGTATCCATGTATTCATAACTATGTTTTACTTATACCTATTATCTTGTAAGCAATTGACAAATAAATAAATAAATAAAATAAATAAATGAGTCCTAGCTTCATATTTACATGTGCGCTCAATATAAGCCCTACCTCCAAAATGAGCCCTAATTAAGAATTAAGATTAAGTAAAAATTAAGCTACGGTGGGGATTTGGGGGTGGAGCTGCCCTACTACTTACCTTTGGACAGTTGTAGCCAGACCTCACACACCCCAACACCTGCCTTGCTGGCCCATTTCTTCTGCAGCCAGTAAAGCTGGCAAGGTTTTCCAGAAGGCCTCTGTAGCTAATAACAAAGCTCTGGGTCAATCTGGAGCTCTATTATGGGCTGCAGAGGTCTTTTGGAAAGCCTTGCCGGCTGCAGAAGAAGTTCCTGAAAGCCTCTGACAGCGAAAAGGAGGCCGGGGGCAACACACACTACTGAGGTTAGTCAGTGAATGACATCCCCTGAAAATAAGACCTGGTGCCTTTTTTGGTGGCCAAAAAAAATATAAGACAGGGTCTTATTTTTGGGAAAACACAGGTATTCTCCCAAACATCTGAGGGCAGAACAAGGAGTAATATATAGAAGCTTAACCAAGAGAGATCCAACCTAGAATTAAGGAGAGATTTCCTCTCAATAAGAACAATTAATAAGTGGGATAGTTTGCCCCCAGAAGTTGTGGATGCTCCATCACTGAAAGTTTTTAAGAATAGTCTAGACAGCCATTTCTCCATATTGTGTAGCGTTTCCTGCTTGGACAGGGAGTTCGAACTAGAAAAACCTTTTAAGATCCCTTCCAACTCTCTTCTTCTATATTCTGTATTTTCTTCGAATTGGGCTGTTTTTTTTTTTTTCCTTCCATGTTCACCCTTTGAACTGCTCTCTTGCCCGCCACTTCTCCTTGCTCTGTGGTAACCGTTTTTTACTTAAGAGAGGGATGCAGGGAAGCTAAAGGACGAGTCCCTCCCTCCCTCTCTCCCTTTTTGTGTGAAATATGGTCGAACTCTCATTGCTGTCAGTTCAAACCCGGTGAGGAATCTTAAGACAGATCTACAAACCGCAGCATGAAAACTGCTGGAAGCCACAGCTGATCTGTCGGCATCCATCTCTGCGCCGCTCCTGCGGTGCTGAGGCGGCCCGGTGGTCCTTTAACAAGATGTTGCGTGGATTTAGAGAAGACCAGGCTGTGCCCTCGCTTCGCTCAACTTTTCTGATCAAGGGAATGGCCCTCATCTTTCTGCTCTTCGTTTAAGTCCCTTGCTTGGACTTGCTGTTTGCTTCCCTGGCTACGATCCAAATGCATCGGCTCACAAAAACAGCCTTTTTTTCTTTGGAAGGGAGATGAAGAAGCAGAAATGAAAGCTTCACGGAGGGGTGGTAGTGGAGGTTTTGCTAGAATTGGTCCTGGGACACAATGGTTAGACTTTGGTTGTCTTAACGGTAGAGCCGTTATCCCTCCAATTTTTTAATTTGCAGGTAATCCTTGACTTACGATCACAACCTGAGCCCAAAATGTCTGTTGTGAGACATTTGTTAAGTGCGTTTTGCCCCATTTTAGCAATAGACTGCTAAATACTGCTTCATCGTGCTTTACAGTCCTCTCTAAGCAGTTCACAGAGTCACAATATTTGCACCCAACAATCTGGGTCCTCATTTATTATAAATTATAAAAAAGATGTCGAGGCTCTAGAAAAAGTACAGAAAAGGGCAACGAAGATGATTAGGAGACTGGAGACTAAAACATATGAAGAACGGTTGCAGGAACTGGGCATGGCTAGTCTAGGGAAGCAAAGGATCAGGGGAGACATGATAGCAGGATTCCAATATTTGAGGGGCTGCCACAGAGAGGAAGTGGGGTCAAGCTATTTTCTAAAGCGCCTGTAGGCCAAACAAGGGGTAATGGATGGAAACTGAACAAGGAGAGATTCAACCTGGAAATAAGGAGAAACTTTCTGACAGGGAGAACAATCAACCAGTGGGACAGAAGTTGCCCTCAGAAATTGTGGGAGCTTCATCCCTGGAGACTTTCAAGAAGAGATTGGACTCCCATCTGTCAGAAATGGTGTAGAGTCTCCCTCTTGGGCGGGAGGTTGGACTACATGACCTACAAGGTCCCTTCCAACTCTTGATTATCTGTTAAAATGGGGAAAAACTCACTTCACAAATGTCTCACTTAGCAATGGAAATTTTGGGCTCAGTGGTGTTGTAACCAGAAGGTTTCCAGTACAGGTCTAAATGCTAATGCTAGTAAGAAAGAATTGTATGCTGGTACATCTTGTGCCAAACACTCCGGCTGACTCCTGGCATTTGATAGCACTCTTAGTGATATATTTGATGTGATGTACAAACCTATTTGAAGACATTCTCATTTTAGCCACCTCGGAAGGACGGAAGGCTGAGTCAACCTTGAGCCTGGTGAGACTCGAACTGCCAAATTGCAGGCAGGCAGCAGAAGTAGCCTGCAGTATGGCACTCTAACCCACTGCACCACCGCAACTGTTTTACCACCTTTCTCAACCTGGTTGTTAAACGAATTGCTGCCGTTGCTTAAGCAAGTGACACGATCGTTAGGTGAATCTGGCTTCCCCATTGACTTTGCTGGTCAGAGGGTGACCCCGGGACACTGCAACAGTCATAAATGTGAGTCAGTTAGTAAGTGACCATGGGGGATGCTGCAATGGTCTTAAATGTGAGGAGCTTTTGTCAATGTGAAGAGCTTTTGTCAATGCCGTTGTAACTCTGAACGGTCACTAAACAAACTTGTAATTCGAGGAATGCGTCAGGCCTGCCTCTGTTCAAATCTTAAGAAAGAAAACCCTCAATTCCCTAGGTTTAGAGAAAAGGTACTGTCACGCCCTTGTTGGAGTCTGACTCTGAGGAGATTGAGCAGCTGACAGGGAGTGGGAAGGTGGCTCCGGTGACTGTGGAAGAAACGGGGGAAGGAAACATCCTGGGCCTCCAGAGGCATCCAACATATGCTGAAGAGGCTCTTTTGAAGAGGCCACCGGCTGGGCATTCAGAGGAAGACCCAGGGCTCTTCAATCTAGGGCACGCAGGAAGGAATGGAGAAGGGAGCAACGTGGCTTACGAGAGAGGAAAAGGCCCTGATCCCTTTCATTTGTTTGCAGCTGGGAGAACAGGATATAAGTGGGTCATTTGCACACGGCTTCTTGCTGGAAGCTAAGCATGCATTATCTTGGTTGAGGCTTATCTGGGTTTTGGCCTCCTCCCAACCATGGATGCTGCGTTATCCTTTGAAAGTCTGCAATTTATCAACCCTGGCCTGCCGTGTTAATGACTCCAGTGTGGCTTGTGTTGGGTTTTTTTATTTCTAATTACCTTTACTTTGGGTTCGGACTGCATTTCTGCCCTTCGTAGACTGTGTTTGAAGAGTTTGTTATGTAGCTGAGAATAATTGGACATTGGGGCCAAGTTGGAAGCATTAAAGGGAAATTATTCTACTTTGGTGATTTTGTTATTTTTGTCTCATCACAAAAACTTTTTACTAAGAAAGAGCTGATAGCAGCAGAAGCAAGGCAAGATCTGAGTTAAAGTCCACACGGAAGTTACACATTGAACGTCAGCCCCAAAGCCCTCTCCGCAGGGTGCCAGCCCATAAGGACTAATCAGCATCCAATATGATGTTATGGGGAAACCTCTTCAGCATATGCTGGATGCCTCCAGAGGCCCAGGACAATTGGCCTTGGAATAGTCCAAACAACTCCACTCTGTTGATGGGTAGCAAACCTCCCCTTCTCAATGCTCACAGGAGCACTTTTTTTTTTATTTGTCAATTTGTCAATTTCTTACAAGATAATAGGTATAAGTAAAAAACATAGTTATGAATACATGGATACGTATAAGAAGAATAAAAGAAACAATAGGACAGGGACGGTAGGCACGTTGGTGCACTTATACACGCCCCCTACAGACCTCTTAGGAAAGGGGTGAGGCCAATAGTAGACAGTCTAAGGTTAAAGTTTTTGGGGTTTGGGGAAGAAACCACAGAGTCAGGTAGAGTATTCCAGACATTGACCACTCTGTTGCTGAAGTCATATTTCCTGCAATCAAGTTTGGTGCGATTAACCTTGAGTTTGTATCTATTGTTTGATCTTGTATTATTATGGTTTGAAGATGAAGTATTCATTGACAGATAGGACATTGCAATGTGTGATTTTATATACTATACTTAGATCGGACTGAAGGTGGCGTAGTTCTAGGTTTTCTAGGTCTAGAATTTGGAGTCTGGTGGCATAAGATATTCTGCAACGAGTAGAGGAGTAGAGAATTCTTCTTGTGAAATATTACTGGACTTTCTCAATTGTGTTAACATCAGATACGTAATGTGGGTTCCAGACTGATGAGCTGTATTAGAGTATTGGTCTAGCAAATGTTTTGTATGTTCTAGTTAGTAGTGTGATATTATCAGAGAAAAAGCTACGTACGATTAGGTTAACAACTATTAATGCCTTTTTGGCTATGTAGTTACAGTGGGCTCTAGCACTTAGATCATTAGAGATGAGTACTCCAAGGTCCTTGACAGAGTTTGGATCATCTTCATAGCAGCTGACTTCCCCATCCCAAATGCCAAAATCCCCCTCCATGTTTCCATGGCAGCCAAGGGCAAGCAGGCTGGTAAAATGCATTCTCCAGATCTGGCTGACAGACTACCTGTATTTGTATCCCGCTTTGATCATTTTTACAAATAACTCAAGGCAGTGAACATACCCAACACATCTTCCTCCTCCTCTTGTGCCCACAACAACAACCCTGTGAGGTGGGTTGGGTTGTCAGAGAGCAACTGGCCTAAGATCCCTCAGCTGGCTTTCGTGGCTTAGACGAGTCTTGAATTCTACTCTAGGTTTCTAATCAGTGGTGGGTTTCAAACATTTTTACTCCCGGTTCTGTGGCGTGGCTTGGTGGGCGTGGCATGGTGGGATTTGGTGGGCGTGGCAGGGAAAGGTTACTGCAAAATCCCCATTCCCTCTCCACCTCACTAACCTGCTTTCCAGCTCCGTTCTCCTGTGCAGGGCAACCAAAGAAGACCCAGCCAATCAGCTTGGACTCAATGGGAGGCAGAGAATAGATGGGGGGCGGGGCCAGTCAGAGGCGGTATTTGCTGGTTCTCTGAACTACTCACAATTTCCGCTACCGGTTCTCCAGAACCAGTCAGAACCCCTGAGTACCCCTGAGTACCCCTGTTTCTAATCTAATATCTTAATCACTGGACAAACTGACTCTCTTATCTTTTATTTATCCTAGAGTAAGCACTAGTAAAAGAACGTGAATTAATGACAGGGGTAGTGGATGCTTATTCAGGTAGTCCTCGACTTAACAATTGTTCATTTAATGACCATTCAAAGTTACGATGGCGCTGGAAAAAAATGACTTGCAGTCTGTTTTTCACAGTTACAACCCTTTCAGCCTCCCCATGATTATGTGATCAAAATTCAGGTGCTTGGCAACTGGTTCATACTTATGACCGTTGCAGTGTCCCGGGATCACGTAATCACCTTTTGCGACCTTCCGACCAGCGAAGTCAATGAGGAAGCCAGATTCACTTAACAAACCAGGTTACCAACTTTATCGTCGGCAGTGATTCACTTTGCTGCCAGAAATGTCATCAAAGGGGACAAAACTCAACAACGTCTCTCTTAGCAACGGAAATGTTGGACTCGATCGTGGTCGTAAGTCAAGGACTACCTGTAGTTCTCCTGGACGTTGTCATTCTTAGCATCTCTCTGCAGTTGTCACTGTCAACTCATAAAATATTTCTCTGGTCTTTTAGAGTTGCCAACAGAAAGGGAGGGGGGAGGAGTGTAGCAGCTTGCAAAACCAAAAGTGCATTCCGTCAATAGTTTTCAAAGATAATTTCCAGGCAACCGAAGCTTCTTGCCAAGCAAAATTCTAACTGGAGAACATGATTGATGACTCTTGGCTACGAAGTGCCCCATTGGAGAATATGAATTAAGATACACCCAGGGGATGGAGGAAAATCAGGGTCAAGGGTGACCATGAATGATGTGTCTCAGAATCAGCTTCACCCAGGTGGTGCCGGAATGTTAACTCTCAATAAATCCTTTTGAAGTTTTGGAAGTTTGGCTTGAGACTCATGATTTAAATGGGGGCAACCGCCAGAATCCTAACAGATTCTCTTTCTTCAGATGGGGCTTTCCAGATGTGATAAACCACCTACCTCCCCAGCGTCTGACATTTGCCACAATGCTCCACATCTGGAAGACCTCGGTTTAAGGCATGTCTTCGCCTAATAAATTTGTTTTGTTATTTATTTTATCTAATTTATATACCGCCCTCCTCTCTCAAAAAGGGACTCTTGAAGCTTTGAAAATCCAGCTAGAGACTCATGATTTAAATGGGGGTAACTACCGGAGCCCTGACAGCCAGGCTGACTGGTACTCTTGAGGCTGGTAGCTTTGAACTTCATACTTCATATACTACTGATAAAGTTGTCAGAATGGGTAACCCTCCCTGACTGATTTGGCCAAGCTCCGATGTTAACACATGGGGGAAGACCAACCAAATATTCTAGGGCTGTTAAATTCAACAGGGATCAGAGCAAACGTTCTACAGATATATTATTTTATATTGTTGTCCATTTCTTATTCCAAGCCAGGAGAAAGACGCAGGAGAAATCCACTGAAGGCAGGCTGCATATGGAAAGGAGGTCTCCATTTATTCGGTAGCCAGAAACAACAGTGACAGTAGCATGTTTCTTTCTGCGGCGGCTGAAAAATTGGGGTTGAGAGTAGATGAGCTTTTATACAATTTTGGGGTCTTTTATGATTGAGAATGCCTGTTCGTATCCTGTAATATTTTAATGGCTGTTGCCAGATTCCTATGAGGTCACGAAGGGGTCATGACCGGCTCTACAGGCAGAAGGTGAAATGCAAATCCTAGATCAGTGGTAGCTAACCTTTTTGGGCTCCCGAGCCGAAAATTGTGCCTGCATGCCAGCGCCCAGAAGGCAATGCGTGTGGCAGCCCCCATGCCTCCTGTGCATTTGCTCATGCTCCCCCATGCACCACACAACTCTGTGCATGCACGCGCGCCCATCTCCAGTGCAGTGCACTCCACCCTGCACATGTGTGCCAGATACCAACAAGCAGCTGTCAGGTGGGCAGCGTGCATGCATGCACAACGAGGCTCTTCCGGGCGACCTCTCACATGCCGGCAGAAGTGGCTATGTGTGTCACTTCTGGCACGCATGCCATAGGTTCACCATCACGGTCCTAGATGTTTTGTTTTTCTGAGCTGATCTTGTCACTTTTGCCTCTGGGGAGATGAAAATGAACATTCCAGAGGTATATTATTTATTTGATATGAAAGTAAGTAAATAAATAAAAATACCCTATGGCTGTGCAGCTATAATTCTACGAGCCAATTTAGTGTAAAGGTTAAGTCATTAGAAACTGGAATCCGTGAGTTCTAGTCTTGCCTTATGCACACAGCCATTGAGCTTACCTTGGGCCAGTCACTCTCTCCCAGCCCTAGGAAGAAGACAATGGCAAACTAACTTCCAAAATTTTGCCAAGCAAACCGCCAAGAGCTTGTTCCAGGCAAATGGTAAGTGCCAAGATAGAGTTGTATGATGGACAACAATTACACACCCAAAAAATCTCCACCTGGTTATACATGATGGTTGTCTTCCAGTGCTTGGTCAAACACCCACTACTCTTGACCCTGTCAATTGGAATCCTTGCAGATGCGTTCATACAACACATGAATCTCGGTGAGTGGTTAGATTGCATTTGTGCATGATTTTGTGTCTTGCATGAATCACCATATTTGTTTGGTTACTGGTTCAGTACATTATCCAAATCAAGAAAATTGGGTAATATAGTAATCAGGTTATATTGATTTCGATTAGATTAGATTAACAGAGTTGGAAGGGACCTTGTAGGTCATCCAGTCCAACCCTCCGCCCAAGCGGGAGACCCTACACCATTTCTGACAAAAGGCAGTCCAATCTCTTCTTGAAAGTCTCAAGTGATGGCGCTCCCACAACTTCCAAGGGCAACTTCTGTTCCACTGGTTGATTGTTCTCCCTGTCAGAAAGTTTCTCCTTATTTCCAGGTTGAATATCTCCTTGTTCAGTTTCCATCCATTATTCCTTGTCTGGCCTTCAGGTGCTTTAGAAAATAGCTTGACCCCTTCGTCCTCTCTGTGGCAGCCCCTCAAATATTGGAAGACTGCTATCATGTCTCCCCTGGTCCTTCTCTTCCCTAGACTAGCCATGCCCAATTCACATATTATGTTAATTCAATCAATGAAAGTTACCCCCAGGAATGGTTTGAAGGTATTTGATCATGGCGGCTATGAGCAGGAGCAGATATACATGAAAGACTTTTTATATATATCACAGACTCAAAGAAAATGCCTTTTTTTTTAAAAAAAAAGGAAGAAGATGTGAACACAATAGTACATCCACTTTTAAAGTAATGAAGGAAAAAGCACATTATCCCATTGCAATTGATGCAGAATGTTCCCAGAAATTGCCTAATATAAAAAGCCTGGACTTAAATCAAGGAAGTCTTGGGACTTGGTGTCATCTTTAAAAGCAATTCAGACATCTGCTATCCCATCAATGAAGAAATGAAGGTTACAAAATGGGGGGAAGAAGGTGAAGAAGAACAAATAGGTGGAGGAAAACAAAACGAAAGGGAAGGGAGAGAGAAGAACAGAAGAACAGAGTTGGAAGGGACCAGAAAGCAAGACAAGAAGCAACGGATGGAAACTAAGCAAGGAGAGAAGCAACCTAGAACTAAGGAGAAACTTCCTGACAGTAAGAACAATTAACCAGTGGAACAACTGGCCTTCAAAAAATTGTGTTCTGACCCAAACCTTGTTCCAAGGAAACAAACACGAAACAGAGGTAACAGCAAAACCTTTTAATGATTCTTTATGAATTCCGTTCCTTCACGGTTAAAAAGGCTGTTTCAAACTAATTGTCTCTGATAAGAACGAGTCTTGCCAAGGTTGTGCAAGGCTGCCAAGAACACTAGATAAGGTTACTAAGAAATAGTTCAAACACAAAGAGTCTCCAAACACAAACTAAGAGAGTCCGAACGTCCACAAGGCTTGAGTGCAAAAACTTGTTGCTTCCTGCAAAGAACTCCAGTTTCTCAGCTAGCTGTTATCTCTTAAGGGAGGGGCCATTACCTTTCAGCCTTACTCCCGAGTTGCCGTGCTGCTGCAGCTGCTCTTTCCTTCGAGCAGCCCTGCGTGCATGCGCACTGAGCACAGGCTCCTCGGAGGGCTCTTCATCACTGCTGCCAGCCTCCACAATCTCCGAAGGCAGCATTCCCCTCCCTGATGGTCCTGGCCCCATCCCTGCCTCACACGCAGGCCCCTCATCTAAGTCCTCGCTCTCTGAGACCTCAGCTGTCCGCATCTGCTGTCGGCGAACCACAACAAATTGTGGATGTTCCGACACTGAAAGCTTTAAAGAAGTGATGGACCACCATTTGTCTGAAATGGTATAGGGTCTCCTGCTTGAACAGGGGGTTGGACTAGAAGGCCTCTAAGGTCCCTTCCAACTCTGTTATTCTGTTCAATAATCCATTAAAGATTTGCAAACCTTAAACAAGAGAAGATGAGAGAAAAATAGCAACCTTGTGCCCAGGAAAAGAAAATGTTTGGAAAAGTGAATGAACCTGTTTCTACAAAGCACTAAGTGATGGAGTGACACTCAGCAACTACCCATCAAAAATTCCAAGGATTCCTATCCCTGAATCTCAGTGAAGTTTTTAAAAAATGGGAAGGAGGGAGGGTGTTGTTTGACCCACGCGAGCAGGGCTATTCCCCCTCCGTCATGATCTCACTAGTACCTTTCACTAGTCCTCCTCTTTTGAAAAACATGTCACCATTGTATGCTTGTGTCACAAGGCTGTCATGCGTGCTGAATTCCTTTCGCCACTCGGACAATCTTCATAGTCAACTAAGTGTTGGGGCAGTGGTGGGATTCAGCCAGTTTGCACCGGATTGTTAACTTTCTGAGCAGTATGGTGAACTGGTTGTTGGAAGAAATCATTAGGGCAGAGAACCGGTTGTTAAATTATTTGAATCCCACCACTGGTATCCTTTCAGCGCCATTGTTGGCAACGGTTTGAGTACTTCTCACTTGTAAGCTGTGGCTATCTCACAATATTTGATCCAGGATGAATTACTCTTAACTTTTGGGGTGGATTTGGGACAGATAAGATGCCGAGGCAAATTTTCTACGAGTGAATCCTAACAACAGTTTGTTAGCAGAGAGTTTTGAAACCTTACCCTTCTCTTTTTTTATATAATTATTGTTTTTTCTGTTAACTATTTCATCATTAATATACTATATAGAAGACAGGCCAATCATTTGAAAACAGATTTAATAGTTTAAAATTTTTCATGGAGGGGTGCTGTTTCACAAGGAGTGGGAACCAATACTGTAGTAGTGTATGTATCAGAATTCAAATGGGGAAGATAATGTGTATACATGCTGTTTTTTCTTTTCAATGCACTTTTTAATGACTTGACGGTTTTGTGTTTTGTTTTTAAGTTTTTGGAGTGTTGTATTTTAACTTTAAAAAAAAATAAAAATAGAGGTTAAAAAAAAGGACACGTCTGCCTCTACGGAAGAAACCAGGAGGGTCCTTGCATCTCTCATATACACCAGATGATATTCATTAAATGCTGCTTTTGGAGGAGACCCACTGACCTTTGAAGAGAAAGATTTGATGGCACACTGTGCAAAGTTAGCTGGGGTTCAGAAGTGCACCATTCGAGAGTTCAAGCATGGCATGGAATGCCGCCGTAACAAGCTCTTTAAAAAATCTAGACAATTTCCCTTCCCCATCAGTTCTCCTGCTACAAGTTCCAAAGAATCTGAATTCTTCTTCCTTCCTTCTCCCCTTCTCGTCCCATAACTTTTCTTTCTTTCTTTCTTTTTGGAACAAGGCAGATGTTTCTTAGAAAGAGGAAAAAAAACCCTGTACATTTATTTTGTTTGCACCCAAAAGACGGAATTTGTTTGGGGTTCTTTGGACACGGAGGGATTGGTGTGTGAATTATGTATGTACATGAGTCAGTATGTGCTAGACATACTAATGATGGGTGTAGCATCATTCCCATCATTAGTGCGTTCCACCGTGGCTTGCACAAGGAAAGGTGCCTTTGTCTGGGTTATCCTAATCCTTTCATGAGCATCTTTTGCTCAAAATAAGTGGCTGTTTTGACCAGGGCTGCTTCTCAGTATGGGATCCAGCTGTTTTGTTGTGTCCCAGCAGGATCTCTTCAAAAGGATCTGTTCAGCTTCCTTGAATGTGTGCTGACCCTGAACATGATACACGGGTCAACCTCAGTGCATTTAGCTATAGAGGTATATTCTTTTTTATTGGGAGGGGGGAGAGATTAAACCCCACAGGCAGGAGCCCATTATATTGAAAATCTGCAACCTAATGTTTTTGAGTGGAGCAAGGAAAGACGAAATGGTAGCAACCTTCCCCTAACCCAAACCATGCAGTCTTAAGAGCAACTGAAAATTAGATTCCTTCTGACGTGAATCAAAACACAAGCACGCAGCTCTTATCTTTCCTCATTGCCAGCAGTTCCCAGGGGTTTACACAACATTCCTTCTGCTTGGAAGAGATCTGTAAATCTCCCTAAAATTCCCAGGTGTGCTGTTCTTCCATTGCAGCTCTCTCAGTCCTGGGCGATGACCATTCCTCGTCCCATTCACCTTCCTGTAGGTAGCAAAACAACCCGAAATCCAGCAGGTTCCCCTTCCTCAAGCATCCTCTCTCTTCCACAGGCATGCCGATGCTCCCGAGGCTGGCCTCCAATCTTTTCCCCTTTGCCTTCTTCTTTCAAACTTCTCTCTTCCCCTTTTTCCCCAAAGGCAGGAAAGGGCTGCTCCTTTGAGAGGTTCCGTTAAATTATTTAACTTCCACAAGCTGCTCGGCAGCCCAAATGTCTATTTCTGTCTGTCAAGCAAAAAACTAGGTCATTTACTGTTTGCCATTCCAATCAAACAACTGCAGGGATTTAGCCTGCCATCGCTGAGATACCGTGCGCCGCCACCCCCCCCTAAAAAAAAAAACCCCTGGAACTCTTTCCGCATTTCCTACACCCCCAAAGAGTTTGCCCAAGAGGAGAGATAAAGACGGAGGCATCCGAAAGGAAAGAGCTTAGAGAGTTTCTCAGCAAGATTCTGTCTGGCAGCTTCAAGAAAATCCTTATCGACAGAGAAATCGCAGTAGGGTTTTTGCACTGCTACCAAACAGCCTCCAAATCATCCTAGAATCTTCGCCAACAAGAGATTCGAAGCCAGATGCTTTCATTTTAATACATGTATGTATTTATTCATTGAGTTTTGTTCACCAATACAGTGAAAAATGGCATTAAAATTTACAATGGGTCATTCCTAGAATGTCATGACATTTTTCTTTTCTTTTTTTGCTTGTCGTCATAAAATGTCATTGTATATTCTTGAAAAGATCTTTTTTTTTCCATGCACAACAGACAATAAGCTTCTTAAAAAAAATAAATTAAACTAAAGTACAAAATTAAAAACAGTTCTGAATATTCCCCTCTTAAGAAAGAGGCATCATATAACCAGCAAGTTATCTGGACACATTCATAAACAGTGCAATATTTTTTTTTTCTAAATTCGTCAAAAGTCCATCAACTAAGCCATGACCACAGTATAAGATTCATTAAATACATTTCTTGTCAACAATGAGTGCAAAACACATTCAGTAAGTCCTGTTCAATACTGATATAATTAAGAGAGCCAACTTTTTCCATATCTCTGCCTTCCTATGAGAAACCCACCGTATAAATCTTGTCTGCCTTTCCTTTTATGGAAAAAAATAAAATAAATACAAACAATCTTTTGATGCAACGTTTTGACATTAGACATTAGCAGATTGTTTTTTTAACAAATATTCAGATATAAAAATACAAATATGAAGAGTTTTCTGTTAAAAAGAAGCGTGCCATAGTGGGATGACCAGTGGCACCAAAGACGTGGCACCAAGACCAGGAAGCTCATGCAAAAAAGATGGAGCAAACATGTCTCTTGACAGCAAAACAATCACTGTCTTTTATACTATAGTCCATCCATATCAGAATCTTTTTTTGTTGTTGTTGTCTTCTTCCACTCAGCACTGCTGGCTTGGAGTTTGCTTCCAAACTGCTGGTATTTTGGAAACAGATTTTTTTTTTTAATCATTATTATTTATTTTTACAGGTGTGGGAAATAAGGGATCAAGGAGTGAACTCTAATGAAGCAGTTTACCAGTGTGGACTATTCTACAAACACGGATGAAACCTATTATATTTAGAGTACAGTGTGGATCTGGTATTTGTTATCTGGGTACCTATGCAAGATGTTAGCTTATGCAGCCACCCCACCGCCACCCCCAGAAAGTGAAAGGCGTAAAGTGCATTGCTAAAGGAGACCCCCCCCCCTCCCTTTTTAAAAAAATTAAGAGCACTAGGCGATCCTGTGGCTCAGCACCGTCATAGCATGGCATATGGGGGGGGGGTGTCACCCAAGACCAAGAGGGGACACAAACTGCTGCTGTTGTGAACCGGAAGAGTGTGTGTGTTTGTGTGTGTGTGTGTGTGTGTCGGTGAGGGGAGGGGAGAGGAAAGGGAAAGGGGGCAAGATAGCTAAAGACAAGACAAAATAGCCCAAAATCGCTGCGGTGGACGGTTCCGCAGGCAGTGCATCCAAGCGGGGCAGGGCGGGGGCTTTGCAATGAACGGCTCTCCAGTCTTGCAGGCGCGTAAGGAAGCGGGGTTGACGCGGGCGGCTCGTCGCGCCGACGGTGCTGAAATGGACAGCTCCTCCAAGGCGCAAGAGCGCCATTCAGCGCCCGCCCGCCCGCCCGCCTTTCCTCCCCCCCCCCCCCCGCAACCCCTCCCGCCTCTTTCTAGAAGGGTCGTTTTAACTCCGGGATTGGGCACCATCGTCCCGTGTGTGTGTGTTGTGTGTGTGTTGTGTGGCAACGGGGACAACGTTGGGGGGATGACAAGGTCTCGGCGTCCCGCGGCGCTCCGTTGGAAGGCGGAGGAGGAAGAAGGAGGGCAGGGGGGGGAGAGAGAGAGAGAGAGAGAGATGACACGGGCCCCCCCCCCCACACACATCAGTTCCTTCTTCGGGCCGGGGTCGCGTTGGAGGTGGAGGGTGTTGCCAGCAGCCTCATCTTCTTCCGTGCTTTTCTGGTTTGTCCACAATCCCAACAAACATGCACAGCCAAAAGTGCTTTAAAAATTCGGGGGAAATCCGCTGCAGCTGGTGCAGAGGCGCTGCGGTGCCCGCTTTATACCCCGGACGGCGACTTCCCAGCCATGCCCTTCAGCACTTCGTCTATTCGATCGTCTTCGATGACCACTGCAGGGGGGAGGGGAGGGAAGGAAGGAGAAACCCAACACGCGCCGTCAGGACGGGAGGCGCCGGGTCGTCCCCCCGCCCAGTGGCCTCTTAGCCCCCGGGGTGGGGGTGGGGTGGGTGAGTGTTAGACGGGCAACTTTGGCTCCGGGAAGCTCAGATTACGAGTCTCCCCCCCCTTGTCTCCCCCCCCTTCCCCCCCCCCCACCAACGGAATTCCCGCTGGCCATCCAGCCCCTCTGCGCGGGGTGGGGGGCGGAAAGGCCCCCTCCTTGCACTTTCGATGGGGCTCTGGGGAAAGAGGCGGTCGGAGCGCTCAAGGGACCCGCGTTGAGGGGCGGTGGAGGGGGGAGAACTGGCGGCTGGGCTTCTTTCTCCAGGGAGGAGCGGGGGGGAGGGGGGAGAGGCGCCGAGAATTCCTGCGCCAAAGAGGCCTGGTGGGGATCAAGCAGCCGCGATCGTAGCGTTTGGATCTCACAACGCGGAGCGCGATGGGGAGGTCTCTCTTTTTTGGGGTGTGTGTGTGTGGGGGGGGTGTTGAAGAAACACAGCGCCAGCCTAGCCAGCCAGCCGGTCGCCCGACCGGCCCTCCCCGCTTTTCTGCGGCAGGATCCACCTGCGGGTGGGAAAAAATTACAGCGGCAGCCAAGTTGGGGGGGTGGGGGGGGGTGGGGAATCTCAGCCAGGGGAGCTACGGGAGGTGGGGGGCGCACGTCCATTTACTCCACCCTCCCTCCCCAGGAATCGCAGAGCAGGGCGCTGAAATGCCTGACTCCCTAATTCCACCCCTCCATCCAACCCCTTTCCACGATCCTGCAGCGACAACCAAAGGGACAGGCGGCGGACAAGGGATGGGTGGCCTGGGGGCAGTTGGTGGTGATGGTGGTGGCGGGAGAGGGGGATGGGCTGAGAATGACGTTTGCGGCGATCCTGTCCCGGGAGGACGCGCGGGGTCCGCTCACCTCGCTTGGCTCGTCCGATCTGTCCTAACTTGGGGGGCCGCTTGGACTGGTTGCCCCAGGAGTTGGTGTCCTGGAGGCGGCAGCTGAAGGAGATGTCGCCCACCTCCGAGTCGGTGCCATAGCGGGCCACTTTGTCGTCGTTGTAGGGCAGGATCTCAGACATGGTGGCGGCGGCGGCGGCGGCGGCGGCGGGGAGGAAGCGGGGAAGCGGTAACAATTTAAAAAAAAGCAAGGAAACCGGCAAGAAAAGCTTTGCTTGGGTGCCTGCCGGGCTTTTGGAGCGAGCGAGCGAGCGAGCGAGAAGGCTGGCCAAGAGCTGGCGAGGGTAGGCGGGCGAGCGGGCGATCGGCTCCGAAAGAGGCAGCAGGGTTCAGCCGGGGCGGGCGGGGAAGAAGCGGATGCGGCGTCCAACAGCCTCGACCAGCGTCTGAGCCGAGCGCTTGGGACAACCCTACATCATAAAGGAAACCCGGGCGGAAGGATGAAGTCATGCATCCGGAGCCTTGCGTGCAGCCCAGGGGCGGGGACAACCGGAGGGTGGAAGGGGAGGGGGTGGATCGAGAGGGAAAGTTGCAGCAAAAGCCCCCACCCCCGGTTTAGATCCGCCCACTTCTTCTTTGGCCCCGCCTCGCCGGAGGGAAGCCCTCTCGGCTGGCGGGGACAACCCCCCCCACGCCCTCCTTCCCGCTCCCCGCCCTCCCCCGGGTTGCTGGCATCGCTGCTTCTATCTCCCCCTCCCCTTTCGTCTCGATCGGCAGGCGAAAGCCCAAGGTATTCCGGAGGGAAGACCGGAGTTCTCGTTGGGCGGATGGTTCCTGAGAATGTGCAGAAGATTTTTCTCTTCGTTATGGGCTTCCCGATAGAATAGAAAACAGGGGCCTCTCCAATCTTGGCAACTTTTAAGCCTGGAGGACTCCAACTCCTAAGAGGTCTGTACGGGGCGTGCATAAGCGCACCAACGTGCCTACCGTCCTTGTCCTATTGTTTCTTTTATTTTTCTTATATGTACCCATTTCATGTATTCATAACTATACTTATACCTGTTATCTTGTAAGCGATTGACAAATCAAATCAATCAATAAATAAAAAAATAAAAAAACTCCCAGAGTTCTTCAGCCAGCAAAACAACTTTAAGACTCGTCGACTTCAACTCCCAGAATTCCTCAGCCAGCAAAGCATCTTTAAAGACTTGTAGACTTCAATTCCCAGAATTCTTCTGCCAGCAAAGCAACTTTAAAGACTTGTGGACTTCAATTCCCAGAATTCCTCAGCCAGCAAATCTAAGTCTGGTGGACTTCAACTCCCAGGATTCCTCAGCCAAGCAAAGCAACTTTTAAGTCTGGTGGACTTCAACTCCAGGAAGTTGAAGTCCACCAGGCTTAAAGTTGCCAAAATTGTTACCAAGATTGGAATAGAGAATACTGTAGTAACTTTATAGTCACTTGGAATCGACACAAATATCCCCACATTAAAATGAAATTTCATGGCATCTAGCTGTCAAAGTGTCTCCACCTCCAATGCCCATGACAGAAACATATCTAAATAATACATAAATAAATGCATATGTACATACATACATACATCATTATGTATCTACCCACATATATTTCAAAAGCCCACCTGGGATGTACGGGCGGTCTTTGGCTTTTTTTGAGCCCGAAATTTCTGCTACCAAGCGAGATCGTGGTTTAAGTGGGCTTGGGCCCCATTTGACCACTTTGCTTCCCAACCGCGGTTTAGTGAATCCCTGCAGCTGATCAAGTCAGTTGCTAAAGGAGAAATCTGGCTTCCCCGTTTGAGTTGTGCTTGTCAGCAGGTCCCAAAAGAGAATTGTGTGATTTGCCCCTGGGGAAACGTTGCAACGGTTGTAAGTAGGAATCGGTTGCCAAGAATCTGAATTATGATTGTGTGATTATGGTTGTCGGGGGTGGGTGGGTGGCTGCGGGTTCGCAGGAAAGCCCCCTAGCTAAGATTCTCTGCAGTTTGAAGAACCCCCAAATCCCACTCCTGGCTGGCCCCACCCACCTCTCCCCTCCCTTTCCCTCCCAGGAGTCCCCACACAGCCCGTTTTGGATGCAGGGAAGGGCAGGGTCTGCGTGGAAGTTCAGGAAGACTGGAAATGGGCCCGTTTTTGCCTTCCAGAGGAGCCCAAGGAGGCTGTTTTTGGATTCTGCAACCCAACAGGACAGACACAGACTTCAGAGTGTAATTAGGACTGCAGAAAAAACAATGGCTACCCACCTGCCTTCCATCGAGGACCTGTCTACTGTAGGAATCAAAAAGAGGGCTGTGAAAATATCTACAGACCTCTCACATTCCAGACATAAACTGTTTCAACTCCTTTCCTCAAAACGACGCTATAGAGCACTGCACACCAGAACAACTAGACACAAGGACTGTTTTTTCCCAAAGACCATCCCTCTGCTAAACAAATAATTCCCTCAACACTGTCCAACCATTACAAAGTCTGCACTTCTATTACTGTTAATCTTCTCATCACTCTTTATTACCCATCCCCTCCCACTTGTGACTGTATGACTGTAACTTTGTTGCTTGTGTCCTTACGATCTATATTGACTGTTTCCTAGTATGATTTGATTGCTTATTGTACCCCATGACTATCATTAAGTGTAGTACCTGATGATTCTTGACTCTTGATGAATGTATCTTTTCATTTATGTACACTGAGAGTATTTGCACCAAGACCAATTCCTTGTGTGTCCAACCACATTTGGCCAAGAAAGAATTCAATTCAATTCAATTCAATTCAATGCAATGCAATGCAATGCAATGCTATTCTATTCTATTCTATTCTATTCTATTCTATTCTATTCTATTCTATTCTATTCTATTCTATTCTATTCTACTCTACTCTACCCTACCCTACTCTACTCTACTCTATTCTTCATCCAATTTCTGGTCTAGACTAGTCTAGTCTAATCTAGCCTAGTCTAGTCTGTATTCTATTGTATTCTACTCTACTCTACTCTATTTTTCATCCAATATCTATTCTGTTCTGTTCTGTCCTGTCCTATCCTATCCTATCCTATCCTACCCTATCCTATTCCTAGTTCTAGTTTTAGTTCTGTTCTATTTCTGTTCTATTCTATTCCTATTCCTATTCTTTTCTATTTTACCCTGTTCTATTCTATCTAAGTGCTATTGCTATCAGTGTGCTGATGATGGTAAGGTAATATCATCTGCGTGCTGATTAGTGCACTGATGATGTTACCTAGTTTGGCAATGAAATGTCGGCAAGGCAACAATCCAGGGAGCACCAAAGACCCCACCGCTGAACTCTTGAACCACATATATACTCTTCTATCAGCTTCTGCATGCAATGTATTATGCCACTTCAGGCACAACCTGTTTTAAGATGAATGTGAGAGAAATTCTTTCACTATTCTGATTCTTACGCAAACTAAAAAGTGAGATACAAATGAAGGCAGCCACAGACCACTCTGATTAGCAGAGCACTGTGTATGCACAGAGATTTGTACGCTTCCTTGTTCACTTTCTCTGCAAATATATTGAAGAAGCATTATGTCCAGGGGTGGGATTCAACCGGTTTTGTGGGAGTGGCTAGGTGGGCATGGCCATGTGACTGGGTGGGCATTTCTTCTTCTTCTTCTTCTTCTTCTTCTTCTTCTTCTTCTTCTTCTTCTTCTTCTTCTTCTTCTTCTTCTTCTTCTTCTTCTTCTTCTTCTTCTTCTTCTTCCTCTACCTCTTCCTCTTCCTCCTCCTCCTCCTCCTCCTCCTTCTTCTTCCTCTTCCTCTTGCTCCTCCTCCTCCTCCTCCTCTTCCTCTTCCTCTTCCTCCTCCCCCTCCCCCTCTTCCTCCTCCCCCTCCCCCTCATTCTTCTTCTTCCTCTTCCTCCTCCTCCTCCCCCCTCCCCCTCCCCCTCTTCCTCCTCCTCCTCCTTCTTCCTCTTCCTCTTCTTCTTCTTCCTCTACCTCTTCCTCTTCCTCCTCCCCCTCCCCCTCATTCTTCTTCTTCCTCTTCCTCCTCCTCCTCCCCCCTCCCCCTCCCCCTCTTCCTCCTCCTCCTCCTCCTCCTTCTTCCTCTTCCTCTTCTTCTTCTTCCTCTTCCTCCTCCCCCTCTTCCTCCTCCCCCTCTTCCTCCTCCTCCTCCTCCTGCTTCTTCTTCTTCCTCTACCTCTTCCTCCTCCTCTTCCTCTTCCTCTTCCCCCTCCCCCTCTTCCTCCTCCTCCTCCTTTTCCTCTTCTTCTTCTTCCTCTTCCTCTTCTTCCTCTTCCCCCTCCCCCTCCTCCTTCTTCTTCTTCCTTTTTTTTGCAGCATCCCCCTCATATTTTTGGCCTCCTGGGCCTCAGGGAAGCCTCGTGCAGGGCCCTTTTTGCTCCCAGAAAGCTTTCCTGGGGTCCAGGAAGGCAAAAAAAAAAACAGACCCCCCCCCCTCCTCGCACCTCTTTTTTCCTCCTAGGCCTGGGAGAAGCCTCCTGGGCAAAGCAGTGAGACAGCGAGGGAGATCCCAGCATGTCAGGAGGGGGAAAAAGAACAAGGACTTACTGGGAGGGGAGGGGAGGGGAGGGGTCAGCCAGGGGCATGATTTGCCGGTTCTCCGAACTGCGCAGAATCATAACAACCGGTCGTATAGAACTGGTCCAAACCGGTAGAATTCCACCCCTGATTATGTCACAAAATTACCGCTCAGGACTCTCTTTGGGGATGTTGAAAATGTTAGCCTTTGGGGCTTTCCAGATTCCTTCCCTCCCCCGCACCCCAAGTTTTCCCCCAGACTAAAGAGGAAACGACCTTGACCATCTCTTTGCCCTGGTTCTCATTGTTTATTAATAAGAAGCCATGGCAGGATATGTCATGGCCTTCAAAGGGCCTTCAGCACCTGCTTTTCCAGCAAGCGTACACGGGGTGTCCGAGGGTAAAATTAACAGCCCTGCGCTCTTCAAAGTTGGGGGTCATTCGGATCCCTTTAAGTTAGAGAAGCCAGCTGTTCTTTACGGAGCATCAAACCCTCGAAACACAAAAGCAGCAGCCGATGAATCAGACACACACACACATACACACACACACCCCGCCGTGAAGGAAAGGACTTGATGATGCCAGGAAGATGCTTGCACTTCAGTTCCCCACTGTGCTGGTAATGTCCTTTGAGCCACTGTTGAATGTGAAAGGCCTTTGTGGCGGTTACAGCCCAACACACGGGCGCTTTCTCCGCAGAGTGGCTTAAGAGGGCCTGCATGAAGACAGGCGAGCGGGAGGCAATAGAGAGATTCTCAAAGACCTTGCGAAAATGTTGGTCGAAAAATGTCATGCCTTGCCCCTTTTAGTCCCAAGTTTCTTGGATGAGAAGCAAAATATCTTCAAAGAAAAACCAGAAAGTCCAGTTGCCTCTTGAAAAAAAAAAAAGGCTCTTTGGGACAACCATAATCTGGATGGCTGAGAATCTCTATAGAGACCTGGCCCAATACAGTTTAACAGAGTTGGAAGGGACCTTGTAGGTCATCTAGTCCAACCCCCACCCACCCAAGCAGGAGACCCAACACCATTTCTGACAGATGGGAGTCCAATCTCTTCTTGAAAGCCTCCAGGGATGAAACTCCCACAATTTCCGAAGGCAACTTCTGTTCCATTGGTTGATTGTTCTCACGCTCAGAAAAAAAAAAACTCCTTATTTCTAGGTTCAGTTTCCATCTATTATTCCTTCTCTGGCCTTCAGGTGATTTGGAGAATAGATTGACCCCTTCCTCCTCTCTGTGGCAGCCCCTCAAATATTGGAAGACGGCTATCATGTCTCCCCTAGTCCTTTTCTTTACTAGACTAGCCAAGCCCAGTTCCCACAACCGTTCTTCATATATTTTAGCCTCCAGTCCCCTAATCATCCTGGTTGCTCTTCTCTGCACTCTTTCTAATGTCTCAACATCTTTTTATAATATGGTGACCAAAACTGGATAAAGTATTCTAGATATGGTCTTACTAAGGCTTTATAGAGTGGTATTAGTACCTCACTTGATCTTGATTAGGTTCTTGAAGGGTCTTGGTGCTCTCTAAGCTTGATTGTTTTCCTGGAAACGTTTCATTACCTAAACTAGGTAACATCATCGGTGTTTGAGAGTGTGGGTTTGCTCCCCGTTATAAGCAGTAGCTTGCCCTGCTGGTATTAATGGAAGTGTAGCTTTTCTCCTTGTTAGTTCCTTGATTAAGTTATGGCTTTTTGCTTCTTTGTCTGGTGTTAATCCCTTCTCATCTCGGTGTTGATTGCTGGAGAAGTACAAACTACAAGGAGAAAAACCACACCTCCACCAACACCAGCAGGGCAAGCTACTGTCTATAAACTGAGAGCAAAACCCACTCCTTATGTGCTGTCCAGGCAGTTTATAGTTAATTGGGAATTGGGATAGTTAGTTAGGAATTAGGAGCTGTCCCCATGATACTATGCATCATGGTAAATGCATAGTATCCTGGGAAATGTAGTCCATGTCATGTGGCCACATCTGTAATCCTGATTGGTCACTGAATTGACCCTTGGTGGGTTGGGGGAGGTTTCTTCACTCTTGCCTGGACCCCGACAGCATGCTGATGCCTCATCGCCTTACTCCTTCATTATGGGGATGAAAAGAGAACTATCCTTTTACACCAGAAAGTCAGCTATTCAAAGAATTGGACATTGAGATGAATCTCGATGTAACCATGAGTTATCATGAGGATGCCTGATGAACCATTAAAAGATTTTGTATGGATGCTTTGTGGAGTTATCTGTCTGCTTTATAATCAGCTAAAGGTTGTAAGGTCCAGAACACTGATGGTGTTACCTAGTTGGGTAATGAAACGTCTGCAAGCTCAGAGAGCACCAAGGACCCCTCATTTCAACCCTGAGCCACAAAATTCTCTTTTATTGATACTCAGGTCTTTTTGCAGCTTAGCAGGTTGTGGGATTTAATGTCAGGTAGTCCTCATTTAGCGACCACAATTGGGCTAAATGAACAGGTCACTAAATGGAAACGCAACTTTGCTTAACTTCCTCTTTTCTTGGCCTTAAAGACCTACAGAGGTCGTAAAAGGGACCTTTTGAAGAACCGACCACCAACAGTGAGGGCTGGGTCTGTCACATCCACCTCCCTGAAGCTTAGCACTGGCTCCCTACAGGGCTGTGTGTTCAGTCCCTATCTATACTCACTGTGCACACATGACCCATCTGTTGTGATCATTAAGTTCGCAGATGATACTACCATATTGGGTCTCATTACAGGTGGAAACGAAGCAGCGTACAGGAGGGAGGTTCAAAAATTATCTTCATGGTGCCTAGAAAACAACCTGCATTTAAACATCAGCAAGACAAAGGAGATGATGTTAGACTTCCGGAAGAAGAGAGAGGAACCCACCCCACTTTACATCAAGTGGGGCTATGCGGAGAGAGTTTCCTCCTTTAAATTCCTGGGAGTCTTACCTCAGCGAAGATCTCACCTGCAAAATCAGCACAACCCAAGTGGCCAGAAAAGTCCAACAGAGACGCCATTTCCTCAGAGTCTTGCGAAAGAATAAATCGGAACAACGACTGATAACAGATAATCAGAGCTGGAAGAGACCTTGTAGGTCATCTAGTCCAACCCCCTGCCCAAGCGGGAGACCCTACACCATTTCTGACAGATGGCAGTCCAATCTTTTCTTGAAAGTCTCAAGTGATGGCGTTCCCACAACTTCCGAGGGCAACTTCTGTTCCATTAGTTGATTGAATAAATGCCCTCAAATTTGATAAAAATAGCCTATTCAAGAAGAGCTGGCAATAAATCCACAGCTAAAGAAATAGGGCCAGAATGCTAGATTTGCATAATATATTCTCCATATCGAATTGAAGGTTCCTTAAGTAGGTTCTCGCTGCTTACCCAACATCTTGGAGTACTTATCTGGGGCTCCTGAGAGGACACTCAGAAAGTGCCTTTGGTCAAACAAAATCAGAGCTGACAACTGGTTACAAGGGAGGTTGAGATGGGCACTGATGTATTTGGCAAATGAAATCAAATTAAAGAGGAGTGCATGGCCAAGGAATGTAGGGCACATCATCAATTTGGAAGACTGGGAAAGAATTTTGAAGAAAAATTACAAAATAACAAAATCAACGGTATATACAGTAAAGCAAGTCAATACAAAATGTATTATCGGTGATATCTGACACCTTCGAGATTAGCCAATATGTATCCAAATTTAAGCCCACTTTGTTGGATATGCAAACAAACAAGGGGTACCTTCTTCCACACTTGGTGGCTTTGCCCGAAGAATAAAACGTATTAGACAAAAATACGAACATGGATAAGAGAAATTATGAACATTGAATTAGAATTTAAGGCAGAAATTTTCTTATTGGGAATAATAAAAGGTGAATATGCAAAAGAAATAAAATATTTAATTTTACATATAATTACTGCGGCAAGGATAGCGCTTGCACAATGCTGGAAGGGTGATGACAGTTGAAAACCTGATAATCCAAAAAGTCTACGATTGCACTGAAATAGACAAACTTACCCTAAAATTAAAAGAAAAGGAAGACTCAAAATATTATACAGTCTGGGAAAACTGGTATAATTGAAACTAGCGAGTAAATAGATAAGGAAAGAAAAATATAAAGAGGTTAATAATAGGAGTATTAACCAGATATATGAAATAAGTATTAGAATATTGTTTGATAAGAAGCACCATCTAAGTAATTTGTAATGTATATGTTCTGTTTTTGGTTTCGTTTTTAACGAAACGTTTTGTATTTTGTATATATCTTTTTAATGTTTAATAGTTTATTTTAAAATAAAAAAATAAAGAGGAGTGCCATACAGAGGTGGTATTCAGTCGGTTTAGGACCAGTTCTAGAGAACTGATAGTGGAAATGTTGGGTAGATCGGAGAACCGGTAAATACCACCTCTGACTGGCCCCGCCTCCATCTATTCTCTGCCTCCCAAGTCCCAGCTGATTGGCTGGGTCTTCTTTGGTTGCCCTGCACAAGAGAATGGAGCTGGAAAGCAGGTTAGTGGGTGGGGAGGGAATGGGATTTTGCAGTAAGCTTCCCTTGCCATGCCCGCCAAGCCACACCCACCAAGCCAAGCCACGCCCACAGAACCAGTAGTAACATTTTTTTGAATTCCATCACTGGTGCCATAGCATCTGGGACGAAGCTGGGCTGTTAGGGGATTATTTGGTGCTGTATAAACCAGCCACTCCAGAGCTCATTCACATACTGGCAGTTCTCGTGACCACCACCGAGCCCCTAAAACTTTGGTTGTGAAGTGAGACATGGGTTAAGTGTACAAACTTTCTGGCCGCAGTTGCTACATGAATCACCACCATTCTTAAATGAGTAAGGAAGTGGTTAAGTCAACCTGGGTCCCCCATTAGCTTTGCTTGTCAGGAAGTTGCAAAAGGGGACACTTGCAACCATCATAAATATGAGTCATTTGCCAAGTCTCTGAATTTTGATCGTATCCAGCCTGTCTCACTGAGACTCCGGATCTTTCCAGAGATTCAGAAAAGAGCAACCAAAATGATTAAAGGGTTGGAGACTAAAACGTATGAAGAACCCTTACAGGAATTGGATATGTCTAGTCTAATGAAAAGAAGAATTAGGAGTAACAAGTAGCACTGTTCCAATATTTGAGGGGCTCCTACAAAGATGAAGGGATCAGACGATTTCTCAAAGCACCAGATAACAGATAATCAGAATTGGAAGGGACCTTGTAGGTCATCTAGTCCAACCCCCTGCCCAAGCGGGAGACCCTGCACCATTTCTGACAAACGGCAGTCCAATCTCTTTTTGAAAGAACCTTATAAAAATCCATCCACTCACTCAGTTGCTACGTGAATCACCACCATTCTTAAATGAGTAAGGAAGCATCTCAAACATCAAACCCAAGAACCTTATAAACACTCACTCAGCCATTTTGTCAGACACTCCAGAAACATGCTGCTGCCACTGAAGTTTCTGGAAACCAAATAAACAGAGATCTTCTTTCCTTGTAGCCAGCCTCCATTGATTTTTTCCCCCCTCCTGGATTGGAACCAGACCAGATTTTTCTTCCTACATTATAATGATATTATTTTGGTTTTTGTATGTACACTGAGAGCTTATGCACTGGAGACAAATTCCTTGTGTATCCAATCATACTTGGCCAATAAAGAATATTCTATTCTATTCTATTCTATTCTATTCTATTCTATTCTATTCTATTCTACTCTACTCTACTCTACTCTACTCTATGTTCTATTCTATTCTAATTCCATTCTATTCTATTTTAATTCCATTCCATCCCATTCCTCTATTCTATTCTATTCTATTCTATTCTATTCTATTCTATTCTATAACAGACATTCTTTGTCACACACATATACATATATAAACTAAAGCTATTCAATTATTATACAATATAGGTGTTGTGTAATGCTAGTTGTCATGCTCAACACCATTATATAAACACAACTGCCTGTCCCCCCCCCCCCTAATTTCATATGATTCCAAATTTATATTCCTTATTGATAGAAGATTTGCTGCCTCAGTAAAAGACTTCAAGTGCCAGCTATCTGTTGTCAGTGTTTCAAAGAGCACCAACAGCATTCAATATTTTGTTTAATTTTAGAACTGGTAACTAGCAATTGTGCTGAGAGTTTCCTCTTAACAACTTTGCCTTCAATTATATCTCCTAACGCCCCACTGCAGAGGTGAAATGATACTTCTTTTCATTATATTTCTTATTCATCCCATCATGCAAGAAAAGGCACACACTCACACACACAAAAGCAGAAAGTAGGTCTCCTTTGATTCCTGTTCTCCTCTTCCTCTTCCTCCTCCTCCTCTTTTTCCCTCTTTTCTTGCTTAGCTAGGTTATGAAATGGCAGAGATGGTTAAGAATCAGGATGGAGTTCTGGGAACTAAATCATTGTTTCTCTCGGTGTTTTCGCAATCCTGAACCTAATTCGAAAAGAAACCCAAGTAGAAGCAGCCAAAAAGTTGGGTGTCACGGCTGTGGGAGGAGGAAGAAAGGAGAAGGAAGAACATCCCATGAATAAATACTGCTTTGGGGGGGGGGAGAAGAGTGTGTTTCGTGCCACATCACTCGGTAGCATCTGTTTTCTTAGATTCAGTTCAAAGACAGTGAAGAGCTACACTGCCCAGAGATGGATAAAGGTTGTGACTTTTTTTGCCAGAAGGAAAAAGTTTAGCCCCTCCCTCCCCCCCCCCCGCTTCCCTTTGCTAATTGTGCAATTTACCCCCTTTTTCTTTAGACTGCTTAGTTTCGGAAAAGGCTGCCCTTTGTCAGGTGTAAATCACAAGATACAGGTGTTAGTCAACCAGGTGGACTGGAAATTTCAATCTCACCATTGCAATCCATGAAGACCATTTTTAAAAGGCATTGTGTACCAAATGTTGGCTAAAGGGAGCATCATCCAATCTGTTCAAATATCTACCTACCTACCAGGGGTGGGATTCAAATTTTTTAACAACTGGTTCTGTGGATGTAGCTTAGTTGGTGGGCGTGACTTGGTGGTCATGTGACTGGGTGGATGTGGCTTGGTGATCATGTTATTGGCTGGGCGTGGCCAACTCAATATCCCTCACATCGAGGCACGCATCTCCTCACCTGGCCTCTCATGACTGTGGGGATGCTGCAACAGTCGTAAGTGTGAAAAAGGGTCATAAGTCACTTTTTTCAGTGCCATTGTAACTTTCAATGGTCACTCCACACAAGCAAAGTACCAGCAAAAGAGGGGGAAAAACTCCAGAGAAGTTCCAGAGACAGGAAGTCTAGTCCTGCCAAGAATGTAATAAGGGTTAACGGAGAGGCAGTTTCTGTAAGCAACACCAGAATATTTCCCTCCTGCCTTCCTTACAGGATTAGACCAGTAATTTCTTCTAACAACTGGTTCTCCAAACTGCTTAGAATGTTAACAACCGGTTGTAGTGAATAGGTACGAATGGTAGAATCCCACCCCTGCTACCTACTTATTTACCTACCTACTTACTTATGCACTTGCATACCTACTTACCTGCCTATCTACTTACCTACCTATCTATGTATCTACATGCCTACTTACCTATCTACCTACTTACCAGCCTACTTACCTATGTAAGTACTTATCTGCCTTACTTGCTTACTTATCTGCCTTACTTACCTGCCTACATACTTATCTACTTACCTACTTTCTTACTTACCTATTTACTTGTCTACCTGTCTGTGTACCAACCTACTTGCTGTTGACCAGTGTTGTGGTCTGTCAGCTGCCGGCCCCTTCAGAGCTGAATCAGAGGAGGAGGAGGCGTCAGCATCAGGGCAACCTGGGGGCTCCGAGGATGAAGAGGGAGTGGAGCTGGCAGAGAGAGAGAGAGAGAGAGACAGAGTCTGGAATGTCCATCAACTCTCAGATGGAGAGTCAACAGCCCCCAGGTCTGGAGGTGGCTGATGAGGAAGAGGAGGAACAGCTGGGTACAGTGCCTGATGCGCGGATGCGCAGAAGGCAGAGGAGAGGAGAGCAGTGGAAATCTATGGGTCGGTCCTTGAGATGAAAGAGCCATTGCTGCTAGCGAAGCCCCACCATAGCTCTGGGGATGAAAGGCAGGGGGTGGTGATGAATAGGTGTGGCAAACAGCTATTCATCTTCTGGCCAAACAGACTTGTTAGCCTGCCGTGAGAAACCAGGGCTGCTGGCGCATCTAATAAAGGAAACTTTTGAGTTAACTTCAGAAAGCTTGTTGTGTTTGGGAGGCTGGGTCAGAACAATAAAGTCTAAGCGCTATTGCGGAAAGGATTCAAACTTACAGTTTGAGAGTCAGACCGATGCTGGCATTTCAAACGTTAACTCATTGCCTGCATTGATAGGGCTAAAATCCATTTCTGTTGGGTATAATTCTAATTACAGGGGCAAAGCCATTAAAAGCAATGGCCTGGGGCAGTGATGGTGAACCTTTTCGTTGTGATGTGCCGAAAGTGCGTGCGTGCCAGCACCCACAATGCAATGCACCCCGCCCAGGGGTGGGATTCAATTTTTTTAACAACCAGTTCTGTGGGCGTGGCTTAGTTGGTGGGCGTGGCTTGCTGGTCCTGTGACTGGGTGGGTGTGGCCAACTCAACGTCACTCACATCAAGGGGTGCTTCTCCTCACCTGGCCTCTCATGACAGTGGGGATGCTGCAATGGTTGTAAGCGTGAAAAATGGTCATAAGTCACTTTTTTCAGGGCCATTGTAACTTTGAATGGTTACCAGTTTTAGACCAAAACTCAAAAAGGTTATGTAAACTCACATTTGAATGTCAATCTTTCTAGCTAGCCAAGAAGTCTTGCTGAATGTCACTCATGTTGGTTCCTTGTCATTAAAAGCTTCTTCCTGGCAGCTCTGTTTCGTTATTCAATTATTTCTTCAAAGTGCAAACTCCAACAGGGGAGCATTTCCTCCCAACAGCAGTGTAAAAAGCTTAAAACAACCCTTCCCCTTTAAGAAAGTACCAGCAAAGACAAAAAATCCTCCTTCGGAGACAGTAAGTCTAGGCTGTCTGCCAAGAATGTAAGAAGGGTGGGAAAAAACCAAAGGAAATTTCTTCCAACAACCAGTTCTCCGAACTGCTTAGAAAGTTAACAACTGGTTCTAGCGAATAGGTGAAAACCTGTAGAATCCCACCCCTGGCCCCGCCCCCTGCGCATATGCGTGAAACACCTCCCACCCACCCGCTTACCTGCACTGCACATGCGCGCGCCTCCCAGCTGATTTTTGGCCTGTTTGAGGTTGCTTTCGCCCTCCTGGAGGCTCAAGGAAAGCCTCTGCAGCCTCAGGGGGCCGAAAAACGGGCCTTCTGGAAATACCGAAAGTGCCGAAACGGGCCCGTTTTCAGCCTCCCAAGGCTGCAGAGGCTTCCCTCGAGCCTCCAGGAGGGTGATAATGGCCTCAAATGGGCCGAAAACCAGCTTGGAGGCACACGCATGCACAGTGCAGGTAAGTTTGGCTGGGGCTCGCGTGCCCGCACAATGGCTCTGCATGCCACCTGTGGCACACATGCCATAGGTTCGCCATCATGGGTCTGGGGTAATGGGTAAGGGCTTGGGCAGGCAAAAGCAGGCAATACTCCAGAGCCACACAACTGTAACTGTTCTTCATACATTTTAGTCTCCAGTCCCCTAATCATCCTGGTTGCTCTTTTTGCATTTTTCTAGAGTCTATGGATGCCCAATATTGGAAACCAAAATATTGGAAGGCCATTATCTTGTCATTCCTAGTCATTAGTCATCTTCATTAGACTAGACATACCTCGTTTCCTTAATCACTCATATAATTTTTGCCTCCAGATCCCCTAATCGTCTTTGTTGCTCTTCTCTGCCCTCTTTCTAAAGTCTATGGGTGCCCAACATTTTGAGAGAGCTAAAGAAGAGAAGTATGTTGTCTACAGAAGTTATGCAGATGTTCTACAAAGCAGACCGGCCCATTGGGTTTAAAAAAAAAATTCTCTAGCAGCTATCTTCAACCTGGATTGCTAACCTGCACTACTTTTGATTAATTAATAATAAAAATAAAAATAAGTACATTATGATTCTTGATTCTTAACAAATATATCTTTCTTTATGTATACTAAGAGTATTTACCCCAAGACAAAGTCCTTGTGTGTCCAATCACACTTGGCCAATAAAGTATTCTATTCTAATTTTGACATATTAACCTCAAATCTGAAACAGGCTTATTTATATTTATTTATTTTGGAAAAAGGAAACCACCAAGAGGATAAGTCTGAAGTCGGATGCAGGTTTTCTACAGAACTGTAGCCCCTTTTTACACCTTTGTTTTACAAATGCTGCCAATTTGATTGACGATCTGTTACTATTTATTTAGTGTTTTGTTTAATTTGTCAGGAAGGAAAAAAAAAAAAGAAAAACTAAGTAGTTGTTTCCAATGCAGTAAATTTGAAAGCCGTTTTATAATTATCTTTAAGAGGCGGATGAGCTATTGGGAGCTGTTATGGCCATGGTGGAGACTGACTCTGAGGAAGAGAAGGAACAGCCAACAGGGAATGGAAGTGTGGCTCCAGAGGTGGTGAACGAGGCTGGGGAAGGGCAGAGGTCGGCTGAGCAGTCAGAGGAGGACCCAGGCCCATCTCCTATCCATCCTCGGGCATGCAGGGAAGAGAAGATAAGGGAGAGACGTGAATGGCGTGGTCTACAGGGGAGGAGAGGGCCATGATCCTCTTCATGGGTTGCAGGTGTGAGATCTGTATAAAAGGTTGGACCTGCGTGCTAGCAGACGCTGGAGACAACTTAGTGTTTTATTCCTAAAGAAGGTTTATCTTGGTTGGCGTTCTTCCAACCGACTGTCCCTGGTTATCTTCCTGAAGTTAGCAATTATCTATCCTGGTCTGTCGAGGAACGTTATTCAATGCGGTTTGATTTTTGGTTTTTGCTTCGTTATCAGCTCTTTGAATGTGAACTGTGTTTCTTGCCTTTGAAATGTTATTTTGAAAATAGTTTACTCCTCCACTGTGAACAATTACACAGTGAAGCCAAGTTGAAGGCTTTAAAGGACTTTTAGTTACGCTTTGGATTTTGTTATATTTCTGGTAGACTCTGGGTCATCACAGGGGCAGGGCAAAGTGTTTACTAATATTCTGACCTAGGCTTCCCCAACAGCACGAAGCCGAGTCCTTGTCTCGATAAACCCCTTTTATTTAGTTTACACTGAATTCTTCTCCAGCAAAGTCCTGGCCAACAGTCTTTCAAGATAGTTCACAATTACAGATCTTTATCAGGCTCGGGGAGTTGCCAGGCCGATATCTTCCAGATCAGAGGTGGTATTTAGCAGGTTCTGACCAGTTTTGGAGAACTGGTAGTGGAAATTATGAGTAGTTTGGAGAACCGGCAAATCCCACCTCTGACTGGCCCCGCCCCCGTCTCTTCTCTTCCTCCCGAGTCCCAGCTGATTGGCTGGGTCTTCTTTTGTTGCCCTTCACAGGAGAACAGAGCTGGAAAGCAGGTTAGATGGGTAGGGAGGGAATGGAGATTTTACAGTATTCTTCCCCTGCCACGCCCACCAAGCCACATCCACCAAGCCACACCACACTCACCAAGCCATGCCCACAGAACCGGTTGTAAAAATTTTTAAATCCCACCACTGTTTCAGATGCCACACTGTAACAGACAATACAAGAATGCAGGAACAGATCTTCACCCACTAATTGTCTCCTGCTAAACCCCACTCCCCTTTCACTCCTCTTTTCTTCCCTATGGGAGGGGCGATTCACTGTTCACCTGTGGCTTTACTCCCAAATCGACCCTTGTTCTTTAGCTGTTCCCTTCTCCTGGCAGCTCTGGGCATGCGCACATTGGGAACAGGCTCCAGCTATTCTTCTGCCCCACTGATCTCTGACTCCGAAGGCAGCTGATAGCTGTCAAGATGACCCTGGCCTCATCTCTGACACAGAGCCCTCATCAGAGCCTTCCCCAGACTCCAGGACTGGCCCATGTTTCTCCCCAACCGCCTCACTGTCCGAATCTGCCACCAGCTCCACTGGCTACTGTCGGGCCACAACAATTAAGTTTTCTTTTACCTTTAATGATATAGACTGGGATGTCGAACCTTGGCGACTTGGCGACTTGTGGATTTCAATTCCCAGAATTCTGGGAATTGAAATCCACTGATGTTGAAGTTGCCAAATATGGACACCCTTATACAGTATAATAAACTCAGAAGCTGCATTCTTTTGCATGGAGAAACCAAATTCCAGAAACAAAAGATGGTATGAATGTACACTGTTAAAATCAAAATTAATACGATACTTCTCGTTTAATGTCATTTTGTCTATCCATTGAATTGTATTGAATTGTATCATCTCGGTTGCTTTGGGAGTTTCCTCTGGTGTCCCTGGCATTTCCAGTTCGTTAATTCTGAGATTGCTGGAAGAAAAGAAACCAACCCTCTTGTTGATTCTCATTCTTCGCTCCTACTTCTGCCTCGTTTTTTAAAAAAAGCTTTCTTACTTAGTAGAAAGGGAGACTGAGGTCAGTTCCTGCCTACGTGATGCCAAGCGATCCTTTAGCAAAAAAGGTATGTACTCATTTCAGATGCTGTTTGTCAGCTCCACTCCATAGGGAGTTTCTGGGGCATCTTTCATGAATTCCATTCTTTTCAAATCTTTCTACCCTTCTTGGTTAATCTTCGTAAAACTGCAGGCTTTGCTTAAGGCAAGAGCTGTAGAAATAGTCACCAGGTAAAAGTGAGGATGATTTGAATCTTCTTCTACTTTGTAATAGAAGCCGTAAGAAGAGACTAGATAAAGTTAATTTTGCTATAGATTACGTCCGAATGCAGGCACTTCTATTTTTTCATTTCTTATTTATCTATCTTTTAAATTAATTTATATCCCACTTTTATTATTTCTATAAATAACTCGAGGTTGCAAGCAGGTGCAATGCTCCTTCCGCTTTCTGTATTCTCTAAAACAAAAACCCTGTAAGGTGGGCTGACTGAGAGAGAGTGATTGGCTCAAAGTCACCCAACTGACTTTCATGGCTAAGGTGGGACTAGAACTCACAGTCCCCTGGTGATTGGGTCAAAGTCACCCAACTGACTTTCATGGCTAAGGCGGGATTAGAACTCACAGTCCCCTGGTGATTGGTCCAAAGTCACCCAACTGACTTTCATGGCTAAGGTGGGACTAGAACTCACAGCCTCCTGGTGATTGGCCCAAAGTCACCCAACTGACTTTCATGGCTAAGGTGGGACTAGAACTCACAGTCCCCTGGTGATTGGTCCAAAGTCACCCAACTGACTTTCATGGCTAAGGTGGGACTAGAACTCACAGTCTCCTGGTGATTGGCCCTAAGTCACCCAGCCAGCTTTCATGCCCAAGGCAGGACTGGAAATTACAGTCTCAGGTGATTGGCCCAAAGTCACCCAGCTAGCTTTCATGCCCAAGGCGGGACTAGAGCTCACAGTCACAAGTGATTGGCTCAAAGTCACCCAGCCAGCTTTCATGCCCAAGGCGGGACTAGAACTCACAGTCTCAGGTGATTTGTTCAAAGTCACCCAGCCAGCGTTTATGCCCAAGGTGGGACTAGATCTCACAGTCTGATGCTTGGCCAAAAATCCAGGAGACTGTGGGTTCTAGTCCCGCCTTAAGTATGAAACTAAGGTGGGACTAGAACTCACAGTCTCCTGGGGGGTGGGGTTGGCCAGTACTTTAATCACTGTATCAATCTGGCTCGTTTAACTTCTGGTTCAATATCCCAACGCAAATCCAGCAAACGGATTTATTCAGTAACCAAGAGAACGATGTCGTACAAGCGCAACCATTGGTTAAGTCCCCATAAGATGTGGGTTCAACATCAGGCTAGCTTAGACTATCCTGCCATGTGACCCCATTCTGAGCTGGCCGTGTCCATAATGTGCTCCATCCCTGGAGGCCTTTAAGAGACTGGACAGCCACTTGCCTGGAATGGGATAGGGCTGTGGTTCTCAACCTTTTCTTCACCACATTGCCCCCCCTCAAATATATTTTGTGGCCACCCCTACTCCCCAAGACTTAACTCAAGGTTTAAATCATTTTTTTCAAGCCTTCGCTGGACCCCCTGTGATGCCATCACGAAATTCCCAGGGATCTGCAGACCACAGGTTGTAAACCACTGGAATATGGTCTCCTTGCTTGGGCAGGGTAGGGGTTGGACTAGAAGATCTCTAGGGTGTCCCCCCTCCCAACTCTGGATTATTCTCTTAATCAAGGAGGTCGCCCTTCATGTGTCCCACTGATGACGTCATCATCGTTGCTGCCACTCTGGTTATCCTGTTTCAAGCAAATTGGTAGCCGTCTTGTTCGCAATCCTTTCAGATCGTTTTGAGTGTCACCAAGAACCTCTTGATTTTTATTTTTAATTTATTTTCTCTCTCTCATCCAATGAAGCAGTGACTCCCAGAGTGGGCCCTGGCAGAGATCCAGAAAGGACAACCCACGTTTCCAGGAAGCAGCACAGATTGTCCAGGGCATCAAAGCCATCAAGAGCTCTCGGTTACTAAATGTTCGAGGCAGGAATTGTCAGTGCTGGTGCTCAGAGAGGCATTTCAACGGCTGAGCCAGGATGAAGGGATGGAAATTCCTCGGGATGAATTATGGAAGCACCACAGGGGAGTCCAGTGGATATCCTGGGCTGGGCATTGGGGCAAATCAGTTCCTTAATGCAGAATAACCTAATAAATACCCTGCAGAGATTCTCATATGAAGGGCCGATTAAAAAAATTCCAGGTTTCTGTCCTCATGAACAGTAAGGATAAGTATTGTCACCGTCTTTTATCCAATGTGGACTTTCTGGCTCTGTTGAACTAAGGATGAATTATTTTATTGCCATTTATCTATGTGTTTATTTACATCCTGCCTTTATATTTTTTATAAATAGCTCAAGGTGGCGAACATGGAGAAATACTTCTCCCTCTTTCGCAACAACCCTGTGTGAGAGAGTCACTGCCTCAAATCACCTAGCAGGCTTTCATGCCTAAGGCAGGACTAGAACTCACAGTCCCCTGGTGATTGGTCCATAGTTCCCCAGTTGGCTTTCATGCCTAAGGCAGGACTAGAACTCACAGTCCCCTGGTGATTGGTCCAAAGCCACCCAGCTGGCTTTCATGCCTAAGGCGGGACTAGAACTCACAGTCTCCTGGTGATTGGTCCATAGTTCCCCAGTTGGCTTTCATGCCTAAGGCAGGACTAGAACTCACAGTCCCCTGGTGATTGGTCCAAAGCCACCCAGCTGGCTTTCATGCCTAAGGCGGGACTAGAACTCACAGTCTCCTGGTGATTGGTCCAAAGTCATCCAGTTGGCTTTCATGACTAGGGCGGGCCTAGAACTCACAGTCTCCTGGTTTCTATCCTGGTGCCTTAAGCACTAGGCTAAGCTGGCTGTTGCACCAAGCAGATGAATTAGCATCCTCTTGCTTACTTGATCTGGGGCCTAAGCCAAATTATGTATTAACGGTGGACCAAATAAATCACAATTGCCTGCTTATGTACACATGGTTCACAAATTACTGTACCTGGGTCCAGAGAAGCCAGAAAGCTACAAAACAAATAAGCATCAGCACCTCCCACAAGTTACAGCCACAGCCAAATGACACCACACTTTTGGCCGCATCACAATGCAAACAACATCGTTACACATTGTGCCTGGATGTATGGTACAAATCACTGTCATGACATTTGCACAATTGTATCATCATGCATGCATTGTCATTCCTCTTCCCCTCCATCCCAGGCAATAAGACCTATTTTAGTGTAACACAGTGACTGCATTCACACAACACAGGTAACCTGTTTATTGATTCCCAAGGCAAGAAGTGGCTTCCAAATATTCTGGAAGATGAAACTTCAGTGGGAATGTACCAGAAGGACCGATCTGGGATTGACCAAGCCTTGCTGGAAGCTACAAAAATAAATGAGAACAATAGTACTTCAAGAGGATCACACAGAACAATGGATACCACCTCATCTCTATATTTTGGGAACTTACTCCAGCCTCCAGTTAAGCTTTGAACTAGATAGATGCACAGGGAAGCAAGGGCCTGTATGTGAATGGCATTTTTTTGTTCAGAAAATAAAGAATACAAGTTGTATAAAAAGTCCTTATGGCTCTCTGAGGTTGCTTGTTTTCTTGCAGATGTTTATGTCAACACATCCAATTTATTTATTTATTTGATTTGTCAATTACTTACAAGATAATAATTATAACTCTAAACATGAATAAGAATACAGGAAATAGATACAAATAAAGGGGGACAATAGGACAGGGACGATAGGCACGATGGTGCACTTATGCACGCCCTCTTACAGACCTCTTAGGAATGGGGTGAGGTCAATAGTGGATAGTTTAAGGTGAAAGGAGTGGGAGTATGAAAGGTAGAGGATGTAACAACAGAGTCAGGTAGTGCATTCCAGGCATTGACCACTCTGTTGCTGAAGTCCTACTTTCTGCAATCAAGTTTGAAGCGGTTTGCATTGAGTTTGTATCTGTTGTGTGCTCTTGTGTTGTTGCGGTTGAAGCTGAAGTAGTCATTGACTGGTAGGACGTTGTAGCAGATATTTTTGTGTACTACGCTTAAGTCCAACTGTAGGCGGCGTAGTTCTAGGTTGTCCAAAGCCCAAAATTTCAAGCCTGGTGATAGAGGGTATTCTGTTGCGAGCAGAGGAGTGGAATCAAAACTCCAAGGCAGGCATGTTTCTCAAAGTATAGATTTATTAGGTATGTTGTATTGGCACATCTGGGGAAAACCCGACTCTGAAAGGTTTCCCCCACCCAAATCAAACCCCAAAATTCTTTCCCCCCCAGGTCACATGTCCATCACACGGTCCAACCATGTCACAGCTACCATCCTTACTGGCTTTGGTCCATGCCTCTGAAGCACCTGGTAGAGCATCCTTGGCTCCCATGGGAAGGAATGTTGTTTTGGCTACACATCCCCAGCTATCTCTACCTCCCCCCTTATACTTATGTCACAGCCCTGAAGATGCTCCCAAAAGGGTTTCAGCTCAAAATGGTTTCAGGGATGACGGTTTCATTACCCAAACTAGATAACATCATCAGTGCTCGTGACTAGATGACTAACACTGATGATGTTATCTAGTTTGGGTAATGAAACATCTTGTTGTGGTTAGCCAGCAGTAGGTGTGGACAGCTGAGGAGAGCGAGGACTCAGATTAGGGGCCAGGACCATTAGGGAATGGACTGCTGCCTTTCAGAGATTGTGGGGCTGGCAGCAGCGATGAGGAGGTTCCTGAGGAGCCTGTGCCCAGTGTGTGTGTGTGTGTGCAGGATTGCTCGAAGGAAAGAGCAGCTGCAGCAGTACGGGCAACTCAGGAGTAAGGCTGCAAGGTAATGGCCCCTCCTTCAAGAAGATAAAAGCCAGCTGTGAAGTGAACGTTCTTTGCAGGAAGCAAAGACATTTTGAAACTCAGCCTTGTGGACATTACAGTATCTTAAGTTGGTATTTGAAGACTCTTGTGTTGTGAAATATTTCTTATCTGAGATTCTTGGCAGTCTCACACAGTTTTGGCAAGGTTTGTGCTTATAAAAGTTAATTAGTTTGCAGCAGCTTTTTAACCAGGGATTCGTAAGACTCATTAAAAGGTTTCTGTTCCCTTTAGTTATTATTTGTCTTATTGGAAAAGGGTTTGGGTCAGAACACATCTGCAAGAGAACAACCAAGTTCAGAAAGCATCAAGTACCCTTCATGTCAACCCTGAGCTACAAATATTCTCCTTTATTAGTACAAGTTGTATACCTGCATTTTTTTCCAGTGTGCCTTGCATCTCTGAATCAATACAAGTGATGAGTAACCATACGAGTATTGTATCATTAAGTGTTGTACCTGATGATTCTTGACGAATATATCTTTTCTTTTATGTAAACTGAGAGCATTTGCACCAAGACAAATTCCTTGTGTGTCCAATCACACTTGGCCAATAAAGAATTCTATTCTATTCTATTCTATTCTATTCTATTCTATTCTATTCTATTCTATAGGGTTATGTGAAGGCAGCAAACCCCTGGATTTCATATGTCACTTCTCTTCCCAAGGTTACTAATTTGCCTCTAGCAAGAAGACCTTTTCTGGGGTTAGGTGTCAATGAGGATTCTCAAGACATCCAGGCAGGGTTGCCTGGAAGTTGAAATCATGGCACTTGGATTTCTCTTTTTGGTTTTGAAATATTGTATTGCTCATCCAATTGGCTTCTTCAGTCTGAGAAAGTTGGTTAGGCCTTCCCTTCTTTGGAGTTTGCTTTGATGTTAAGGATTTGGTTCTTCAGGCCTATTATTTAGCTATCAAGGTAAATCAGATTGCAATCTCCATCTCAAAGCCACCACAAGATGCTACTTTGGCAGGGAGGAAAAGAAAGCGCTATGTAGGAATTCCTGATGGAATCATGGAAAAGAAGGCAAGAATCAATGGAGATTCTCATTCATCCAGGTCATGGTTGACCCAAAGGTGCTTTTTCAAAAGGCAGCTGGACTTTCTTTGTTTTTTTGCTTGAAGACATTTCGCTTCTCATCCAAGAAGCTTCTTCAGTTCTGATTGGATGGTGGAAGATGGAAGGATTTATATTCCTTGCAGTCCTCTGGTCATTAGCCCTCTCTCTGAGAGTCATTGAGGCTACTTGGAGGTTTATTTGTGCCCTCAGGGTCTCCTAAAGAGTGCAAATGGGGGAGGAACCTTCTTGCAACTGCTAAAGGACCGAAGTCCACTTGCCTTTTGGGAAAGAAAACACTTTGAGCTAAGACGCTGAGCTTGTTGATCAGAAAGGTCAGCAGTTCGGCAGTTTGAATCCCTAGAGCCACGTACCGGAGTGAGCTCCCATTACTTATCCCAGCTTCTGCCAACCTAGCAGTTCGAAAGCATGTAAAAATGCAAGTAGAAAAATAGGGACCATTTTGCTGGGAAGGTAACAGAGTTCCGTGCGCCTTCAAGCATTTAGTCATGCTGGCCACATGACCACGGAGACATCTTCGGACAGCGCTGGCTCTTCGGCTTTGAAACGGAGATGAGCACCGCCCCCTAGAGCCAGGAATGAGTAGCACGTAGTGCAAGGGGATCTTTTACCTTTACCTTAATCCTCTTAATAGACAAGAAGACAGGAGGGCAATGTATGTGCATAGATTTTCAGTGGATGTCCTTCACAATGAAGGACCACTTCGGGATTTTGTAATGGTTAGAACGCCTGTGGAATATTCCATCCAGCTCTGGGCACTACACTTGCAAAAGGGTATGGAGAATCTGGAGCAGGTTGAGAAGGTAACCGAGGCACGCTCAGGATTTGATTGAAAGGAATTGGGATCGCACACGAGAAGGCTAAGGAAGAAATGATCGGGATCCACAAATGTAGCTAAAAAGCTGTCATGGGCAGGCGGTGACAGATCATGCCTTTGTTGAAATTGAGGCTGACACCAAGACAGATGGTTGAACTGAAAAGAACGAAGATTCAGCTGGAGCATTAGACGGGATCTCCTGATGGCAACAGTTAAGGAGGGCAAATGTTGGGAAAGTCCTTTTGATTGCAACTGCTAAACGTTTTCAAATCGATGATTGGTCTTTGGAGATATTGTAGCTTAGTGGCTTCCGGGACCGAGTGAGACCGGATGACCTCTGGGGTAGCATTTGACTAACGGGACAGAGACAGGAATATCAACAATGACGTCTAACACCCCCGCTGTGTGGCATGGAAATTGCCTTCTTATCCAGCTCTCCACTCCTTGCTACTGGGGTTGCAAACTTACTTGCTGGTTCCGTTGTTTTTGTCTCGCCGCGGGATCTGCCTTAAATTGCTCCCAACACGCTCCATCTGGCTACCAAATTAGCTTGTTTTCTGGATTTTCCCAATGCATTAAAACCTCTTGTTCTAACCAAACGGGTTAAAAATAAGAAATCCCCTGAGCCACTGAGAAAACAAGTCAATAAAAAGAACTTGCAAGGATGAAACTCATCGTTCCCGGCTGCTGCATCTTGTGCAAATAGTGATGAATTGCCTGGTTGTGTGAAGCCCGGCCAACGAATTTCCCACCAACGTGGTTTGTGCCTGCCTGCAGTTATTTGCATTGGGTTCTGTTCAATAAAGGAAGCCTTCGGTGAAATGATTTTCTTCCTTCAGATTTGAGATATTTTTGAAGGTGGGAAGAAACCACAAAAGACATAACACTCTCATATATATATATATATTCATTCTACCCCACCCCATCCATTTTTTTGTTATCCTAATGGCTCCCTGGGTGGGGGTGGATTCCTTCTCTGCTTTGCAGCGGCTCCTCTGCTGGTTTTAAGAGGAACATAATTAACATCTGCATCACCTTGACGCAGAGAGAACAGTGTGTGAGGATGATAAGAGATCCTACTCCTGCAATCTGACAGCGATCAGAAATATGGAGCTCATTTCCTAAAAGAGTTAGATGTCAAGCAGCCAAACCTGGAGGAAGTACCCAGGTCTTCTACCCCTGAGGTCAATTCAGCTATGTAAAGATACCAGAACATGATATATGGGTAGTTCTGGCCAACCTCTGTTCTTCATTTTCCTTCTACAGATTATCAACAGAATAACAAGAGTTGGAAGGATGTAGGAGGTCTTCAACCTCCCTGCTCAAGCAGGACACCCTATACCATTTCAGACAAATGGTCTTCTTAAAAACCTGCAGTGTTGGAACACCCACAAGTTCTAGAGGCATGCTGTTCCATTGGTTAATTGTTCTAACCACCAGGAAAATTGTCCTTAGTTCTAGGTTGCTTCTCTCCTTGATTAGTTTCCATCCATTGCTTCTTGTCTTCTGGTGCCTTGGAGAATAGGTTGACCCCTTTGACTTTGAGGCAGCTCTTTAGATATTGGAAGACTGCTATCATATCACCCTTACTCCTTCTTTTCTTTAAACTGGACAGATCCAGTTCCTGCAACTGTTCATCATATGAATCTCCAATCCCTCCAATCCTCTTTCATTGCTCTTCTCTTTCATATTCCTTTCTCAAACTGCTGGAAATCTGGAGAATGTAATCAGGACACATCTGGAGGGCAGACCAGATTGGTGTGATGACCCAGGGTGGGATACAAAATAAACACAGTCACAAAAACAGGTGAAGCCCCTTTTATTCCTTCACTTTGCTTCCAAGCTCCAAATATCCTTGACTGGAGACAAAAAACTCCCCCACAAGCAGTTATAAAAAGGAGGAAATGCCATTTAAACTAAAAATGCCTATAAATTATAAAGAGTAAAAACAACACAAACCACACTGAAGCAATTAAGGAAACCAGGCAATATAAGGGCTTGAAGACGTCCACAGATATCGGAACACACACTGAGAAGGATGCCAAACTAGAGAAGGAACACTGGGAGGAACGACAGACTAGAGATATTTCCATGCTTTGTTTCCAGCACTGGCCCATATGCATGTCCGTCCTCGTATGCAGTTCTCACAGCTGCAGCCAATGAAGAGGATCAAGGCCTTTTCCTCCCCCGTAGACCACAACATTCATGTCTCTCCCTTATGCTCTCCTCCCTGCGTGCCCTAAGATGAAGAGGGGATGGACCTGGGTCCTCCTCTGACTGCCCAGCCGGCCTCTGCCCTTCCCCAGCCTCCTCCACAACCTCGGGAGCCACACTTCCACTCCCTGTCTGCTGTTCCTCCTCTCCCTCGGAGTCAGTCTCCAACAGGGGCATGATAATTGGGGAAAGTTGTAATATATCAGCTGTGACTGCACAACTAGTTCTTGAGCCCGCCCATGTTTTGGATCTGCATAATGTATAGAATAGAATAGAATAGAATAGAATAGAATAGAATAGAATAGAATAGAATAGAATAGAATAGAATACTTTATTGGCCAAGTGTGATTGGACACACAAGGAATTTGTCTTGGTGTAAATACTCTCAGTATACATAAAGAAGGAACATTCGTTAAGAATCAAGAATCATAATGTACAACACTTAATGATAGTCATAGGGTACAATCAATATCAAATCATACTAGGAAACAGAGGATACAAGCAACAAAGTTATAGTCACAAGTGGGAGGGGATGGGTGATAAGGAGTGATGAGAAGATTAACAGTAATAGTAGTGTATACTTTGTAATAGTTGAACAGTGTTGAGGGAATTATTTGTTTAGCAGAGTGATGGCTTTCGGGGGAAAACTGTTCTTGTGTCTAGTTGTTCTGGTGTGCAGTGCTCTATAGCGTCGTTTTGAGGGAGGGAGTTGAAACAGTTTATGTCCAGGATGTGAGGGGTAATGTAATGTAAGGAATAATCCACAGTAGAAGAGAAATTTTAGAGCTCAGGTTTGAACGGTAGGTTTCTAATGGGCTCCAAACCTGATTGTTTTCTTGCAGACATTTCCTTACCTGGCTAGGTTACATCATCAGTACACGGATGATGTTACCTAGAGACGGTTAATGAAATGTTTGAAAGAAAAAAGCCAAGTTCAGAGAGAAGCCAGGACCCCACAGAATAATCCAGAGTTCCAATGGACTGGCCTCCTGCAACGTGCTAAGCCAGGGGTCTTCAAACTTGACAGCTTCAAGACTTGTGGACTTCAACTCCCAGAATTCCTCCTCCAGTTATCTTAGCTCAGGAATTCTGGGAGTTGAAATCCACAAGGTTTGAAGATCCTTGTGCTAAGCCAACTAACCAAGATACAAAGAATGTGTCGTGCCAACCAGAAAAGGGCTTCCTTTGATATGTCTTCACTTGACTCACAAAGCGTGTTGCATGAAGTCAAGGCAAGCCAAGGTCACCCAATCTAACCCATTCCCAACGTAGGTGACTCTCTCCTGAACAGTGTCTCTGAGAGGTGCTCATTGACCAAGATTTATTCCAGGGGTTTTCAAACTTGACAGCTTTTAAGACTTTGTGGACTTCAACCCCCAGATTTCCTCCTCCAGTTATCTTAGCTCAGGAATTCTGGGAGTTGAAGTCCACAAGTCATTAAGCTTGCCAAGTTTGAAGACCTTTGGTTTATTCATTCCCAGGCACTGAAGGTTGCTGGCTGGGATTGATTTCCAAATTGGAAAAGGCAGACCTAAACAACAGTGATGACATTGGAAATGACAGCAGACCAAACAAGGAGATGAGTGGAAAAGATGACTGAAGACAAGAGAAACTGAGGGGCCGGGATGAGCAATGACTTTTCTCCCAGCCCACCTGCACATTCCCCAGCTTGCTTTGTCATCCCTCGTTTTGCTTCTCCCCTATTGAGTTGGGCCTGATTCTGTGATCTCATTTCCCTGCAAGGTGTGGGATGAAGGAGAAGGTGATCAGGGATGGCTTATTTATGCCTCTACACCTGAGCAGATCTCTCCCTCTTTGCTCTGGTTATTTTGATCGATCTTTTCCTCTCTTGGAGCTCCTGTCCTCTTACTGATCCGTGTCTCATTTCTGTCTCTGTAGCATCTGGGGTGTTCAACCTTCTCCTTCTGCTCCTCAGACTTTTTTTTTTTTGCAATTCTCTGGGCTCCTTCTCAAGGGTTCCAGTCTCTCTTGGACTAACTTTTCTTTTATGTATATTAAGAGTATTTACACCAAGACAAATTCCTTGTGTGTCCAATCACACTTGGCCAATAAAGAATTCTATTCTATTCTATTCTATTCTATTCTATTCTATTCTATTCTATTCTATTCTATTCTATTCTATTCTATTCTATTCTATTCTATTCTATTCCATTCCATTCCATTCCATTCCATTCTATCTAATTGGGAAAGTCCCTTCCAGATCTATCCTGTATTTATGTATATACTAGCTCAATACCCATGCTTCGCTGCGAAACTATGGATGCTGGTCAGGCTTAGTTTGTGGGGAGGAAAATAAGGGGAAAAAAAATTCTGCCTCTGCCTACCAGCATCCATCTGTATTCATCTGGCTAGCATCCTGTCAGCGTGTGAGAGAGTTGAGGGCTGTTTGGAAACTGAAACAGTATTTGCTGCGTGAGCAAGAAGGAGACAGCAAGGAGCCTGAGTGTGGCCTAGCTCAAGTTCTGTACTAAAGCTGCTTGGTGTTGTGAAATGGAAACTGAAATTCCTCTCCTCTGCTTGTATTTTGCATTTGGAACAGATTTCTTTTCAGGTGGGGAGGGGGAGTAAAACTCCTTAGCATCAGAGTGTGTTAATAATAATAATATACGAAATACTAATAGCTCTGATGGTCATTTCGAAAAATCTTTTCTTAGTGAGCACCTAGAAGCCAAGAGGAACATACGGGCCAAATGTTAAGTTTGTAGGCTTTACGGTTCTGGAGATTTTGTCACGATGCGTGAGTGATATTTCACTTTTACATAGAGATCTATGTAATTGCCATTCTACTGGTCTATCATTTGCCCATTACCTTGTATCGACTCAGTGGTGGCTGCCAGACAATATGCATAATCTGTTTACTGAATTAACCATATTTCTGGGTTCACCCATAACTGGATTCTCTGGCTAGCAAGATAGGTGGCGTATAAATTTAATAAATAAATAAATACCAAGCAGCTAGAACTTGCACTGAAAGCTAAGTGCAACCTTCTCTCTGTATATATTCAGAGGTTTGCAGAAATGGTGCAACACGCACATACACCCACGCACATATAAACACGCGTGCACGCGCGCACACGCACACACACACACACAGAGGGTAAAGACCTTATTGTATCGGTGATCATTTCTGTTAGATAATTGGGAGTAAAACAAAAATATTAGTTTAGATTTCAATCAACTTTTTGTTTAGCACTGTTTTACAGAAATTGTCAATCCCAATTAAATTGAATAGTTCATCATTATTGGCATGGACTATTGATGCAACCAACCACTGTTTGGACAGCAATCCATTGGATTGTTTAAAGCAGTGGTCACCAATCAGTGGGCCTGGCCCTGGGACCACTGGTGGTCCATGAGAAAATGTTGGTGGTCCGCAGAGAAATGTCACCTCCACAGCAATTAATCCAGGCTGCGTGGGAACACAAGGCTGCCCCTTCCACATGGCCCGCGGGAACACAAGGCTTGCGTCGCTTGCATTGCAAACAACAGGAGGTAGTGAGGGGAGGGGGGAAAGGGTGGAGGGGGGAACTTGCCCCAATTGCCCCACACACCTTGCCTGGCCACCGGGCTGCTTCTTTCTGCTTCTTTCTTCTTCTGCTTTTGGCTGTACATAAGGAAAGCAGCAAAAGTCTTTCCTTCTCTCCTCCGAACTCTGCCAGAAATGAGTCTTTGGGGTCCTACAAGGCATCCTGCTCCAAGAGGCTGTGCCAGCGTGACAAAGACTCATTTTTGGCGGAGTTTGGGGAAGAGAAAAAAAGACTTCTGCTGCTTCTGCTGCTTTCCTTGCATGAAGCCAAAAGTCTCTCTCTCCCCCAAAGAACAGAGCTGGAGACGGTATCCTGAGATCCCAAATAATGATCAATCGGTAGGAAAACGGGGTGGGGCATTTTCCTGCAGACTTTTTTTTTCAGATTTTCTCTGGTCCACGGGATTTAAAATTATGAGTTTGGTGGTCCCTGAGGTCCAAAAGGTTGGTGACCCCTTGTTTAAAGTAAGACAACTTCAACCTTCTCTTTTGCCACTTTAAAATGACAGTGCATTGTCACATGGTAGTCCAACATAAATATAAAGTAGGAAGCACGAGATGTTTCTGTAGAATTCCAATTAAGGGGAAAAATAACAAGAAAAGCTTTGTGCCTTTCTAGTAGAACCAATGATCAAGTTCCCAGTTGTAAGGATTAAAGACCTAGGAATGGAGGAACAATGAGAAAGACTTATTAAATATTTTTGTCCTTTAGCAAAGACTTCCAGATATTCACAAAGCCACAAGACTTTGTACAAAACCCACATTTCCTAAGATGCCTACTTCACATACCTGACCACAGCTTGTTCTAACCTGGTGCCATGCAGATCCATTGGATTACAGGCCACTTCTTCCCAGATCCCAAGAGTATTAGCCACATTAGGTGGGAGAAGGAATGACTGGCAACCAAAAAAAGCAGCTAAATGAGAGAAGGCTGCAACTCTGTAATTATACATAAAGTGCATGTAAACAAAACAATTCCTTACTGGATGCATTCTCACGACGTGCATTACAAAGGATGCTGACTGAAGCATTTCTCTAGGTTCACACAATACTTGGCTACACGTTTTTTAAAAAAGGGGCTTCGTTCACCCAACATGTGAAAGGCACAACGAGCAAGGTCAAAGCTCCTAAGCTTCACATCCAGTGTGAATGTCACAGCTTCATTTGAACCGCGCTGATTCGGGATATTGTGTCGGCATCACTTGTTATCCTTCTCCCCCACCCACCCCCCGTTTCTCGGTGCCTCCCTTCCCTTTCCATTTGTCTCCTGTGCCAAATTTTAGTCTGCAACCTCCTCAGAGCAAGGACATATTGTTCTGCACCCTGAGAAAGGGTCCAGTGAGCAACCTCCCCCTCAAAAAACAAGAATTGCACTTTGTACAGAGTGGCAAAGCAATTGATGCAGGCTCCCGGGGAGTCCCTAGAGTGCCTCACTTGGTGAGGTTTTTTCCGAGGAACCAAATAAAAAGTTGTTATGTTCTAGGAAGGCTTTAGATTGTCTTGCATAACCTCTTTGAGGCTTGCCTCGCTTGGCGTTTCTTGCTCCCTGCAATGGGATGTTGATGTCGCAGAGACACAGGAGCGGATGTTGGCTGGAGCTTTTTTCTCAATGAGGGCTAAGGAAGGGAAGGAGGGGCGGTGGAGGTTTGGCAGCTCCTCTCCTCCTCCACCCCGCCCCCTCCTCCCCGCCCTGGCATTCTCCCCGCTTTCAAGTCATCTCCCAACCCGGCGGAAGTTAACTTCGCCGCTTTGCCGAGAGAGAGAGGGGGGGGGGGGGAAGAAGGTACCTTTGGCGCAAACGGGGCTGAATTAATATTCAGCACCACGGCCAGCTCCCGAAGGCGCTGCCGCTCCGCCGGAAAGGCTGCAATAAAGAGGAAATTTCGCTCTCTCGAGAACCGCAGCGCCGACTTTTCGCTATGATCGGACGGTCAAGGACCCAGAGAGAAAAGTGTGGGGGGTGGAAGCGTGCGAGAGTGGTCAAGGGGGCGAGCCGTCGACAAAGGAGACGCTTGCGTGTGGCAAAAGTCGAACGGTTCGCCTAGAAAAAGAGATTGAAACAGACACCCCCCCCCCACCTCCGCGAAAAAGGGCACTAGGAACGAAACGGCGATTTGTATATTGCTTTGTACAAATCCCACCTTGACAATCCATCTTAAGAAGCAGAGGACGGGCAGGGGGGGGGGAGAGAACTGGAATCTGCACCATAAGAACAGCAATGCCACAGGAGCTGGGGAAGTTCAACCTTCGTGGGAGAGGATGGGCAGATAGGGGGATAATCTTTAAGTACCTGTAAAACATCTTCTAGAAGGTATTTAATGAACGTCACACAGAAAGAAGAAGAAGAAGAAGAAGAAGAAGAAGAAGAAGAAGAAGAAGAAGAAGAAGAAGAAGAAGAAGAAGGAGAAGGAGAAGGAGAAGGAGAAGGAGAAGGAGAAGGAGAAGGAGAAGGAGAAGGAGAAGGAGGAGAAGAAGAAGAAGAAGAAGAAGAAGAAGAAGAAGAAGAAGAAGAAGAAGAAGAAGAAGAAGAAGAAGAAGAAGAAGAAGAAGAAGAAGAAGAGGAGGAGGAGGAGGAGGAGGAGGAGGAGGAGGAGGAGGAGGGGGAGGAGGAAGAGGAAGAGGAAGAGGAAGAAGAAGAAGAAGAGGAGGAGGAGGAAGAAGAAGAGGAGGAGTGGGAGGAGGAAGAGGAAGAAGAAGAAGAAGAGGAGGAGGAGGAGTGGGAGGAGGAAGAGGAAGAGGAGGAGGAGGAAGAAGAAGAAGAAGAAGAAGAAGAAGAGGAGGAGGAGGAAGAAGTCCTACAGTATTGTTTTATTATTCCAAATGGTGAGATAATGGAATCAAGGCAAATCTGAGAAAAAAATTCAGCCCATAAGAATAGTTTGATGATGGAATTAATAATACAAATACAGGTACAGATTAACAGAGTTGGAAGGGACCTTGTAGGTCATCTAGTCCAACCTCCGCCCATGGATAATCTTAGCTAGTAATCCCCCTCCTCCTTCCTTTTGCTGGATGGGTTGAAAGAGACTCTACTCTAGATATACTTAGTTGAGGTGTGTTGAAATCCCTGCACTGAGCGGTGGATACTTCAAAAGCCCCCCCCCCCCAACTTCTGTTGCTGTATTCACACATGTTTAATAAGGTCAGGTTAAGACCTAGCAGATTCATTTGAATACCATGCTAAGCTTGATTAGTATCAAACCTGATTAGGTATTTTTCTCTTTGTGCTGCACAATGGAGTACAAACCCAGCCTAATGAGTTAGTCATGATTTAATATATTATTTTGATCCCTCAAATGGTAACTTCACTAACTGAATTGTGCATGTTTGTTTAAACAAGATTTCACATAACTGAGGCAATTGAAGACCTGGTGACTGTGCACCCATAACATAACAAGCCTAGTTAGCATGATCTGTGTCAAGTGCCTGAGAATTAGAAAATCGAGCAGATCCAACTCCTCTTTTTTAGTTTATGATTCAGGGCACATTAAGCGAGTGTGCATTTTATGTTAGCATTTGGAGTTCGTAGGGTTGCTTTGGATTATTAGCAAGGGTAGTTTAATTTTTCAACTCTTACACACTAGTTTTGAAAGTTTCCAGGAGTCTTGAAGGATTTGGTAGCATATCAGTTCCATAAGAAAATAAAAGCCCTTAAAATGGATTAATTTGGAAATCAGGTTAAATCATTTTGGTGAATTTAGCCTAAGATTCTACATTATTCATTTCCTGGGTCTGTTTAACATGCTAGGTTTAGCTTTTTAAAATGGTGTTTGGATGGTTAGCATATTGTGGAAATTCAGCCTATGGATAATGGTAGCACATGACCATTTGGGCCAGGAGAAAGGTTAGGGTTAGGGTTAGGGTTAAGAAACGTACAAAACAGCCATGGGGGCTGTCTTCTTTTTCCAGTAGTGAGGAAGAATGCCCCATCCCCTTCTAGCATTGATGACGTTATCTAGTCAGGTAATGAAATGTCTGTGAGAACACAACCAAGCTCTCAGAACAGAAGAGCAACCAGGATGATGAGGGGACTGGAGACTAAAACATATGAAGAACGGTTGCAGGAACTAGGCATGGCTAGTCTAGTGAAGAGAAGGACCAGGGGAGACATGATAGCAGGATTCCAATATTTGAGGGGCTGCCACAGAAAGGAAGGATTCAAGCTATTTTCTAAAGCACCTGAAGGCCAGACAAGGAATAATGGATGGAAACTGAACAAGGAGAGATTCAACCTGGAAATAAGGAGAAACTGTCTGACAGGGAGAACAATCAACCCATGGAACAGGAGTTGTCCTCGGAAGTTGTGGGAGCACCATCACTTGAGACTTTCAAGAAGAGATTGGACTGCCGTTTATCAGAAATGGTGTAGGGTCTCCTGCTTGGGCGGGGGGTGGGGGGGTTGGACTAGATGACCTACAAGGTCCCTTCCAACTCTGATTATCTGTTATCTGTTACACTAAGGACTTCAACAGCTCAACCCTGAGCAACAAATATTCTCTTCTATCAGAAGAATTCGTGTGCGCCACACAGTTGCTCAGAGAGTCCAGATCAGCAACAGGACTAAGAGAAGGAATTATGCCCAACGTGAAGATAATCCACTTTGTTGAAATGAAACCTCAATTTTGGGTGGAGGAGCTGTAAGAGCTCATTAACAGAAAACATTGATCCAAACAGAGGAAGAACAAAAGCAGAATACAAGAGTGCAGAAAAGAGCAACAAAGATGATTAGGAGACTGGGAGATAAAACATATGAAGAACGGTTGCAGGAATTCGGTAAATCTAGAGAAGAAGGACTAGGAGTGATACGATTAGAGTGTTCTGATATTTGAGACACCGCCACAAAAAAGAGGGGATCAACCTATTCTCCAAAGCTCCTGAAGGCAGGACAAGAAGCAATGGATGGAAACTAATCAAGGAGAGACCCAACCCAGAACTAAAGAGCTATTTCTTGTTCAGTTAGAACAATTAATCAGTGGGACGGCTTGTCTCCAGAAGTTGTGAGTGCTCAATCACTGTAGGTTTTTAAGAAGAGCCTGGACAACCACTTGTTTGAACTGATATAGGGTCTTCTCAGTGGTGGGATTCAAATAATTTAACAACCAGTTCTCTGCACTAATGATTTCTTCCAACAACCAGTTCACCAAATTGCTCAGAAACTTAACAGCCAGTTCTCCCGAAGTGGTGCGAACTGGCTGAATCCCACCACTGGGTCTTCTAACCATCACTAGACACAGGACAGTTTTTTTTCCCGAAAGCCATCACTCTGCTAAGCAAATTATTCCCTCAACACTGTTCAACTATTTATAAAGTCTGCACTACTATTACTATTAATCTTCTCATCACTCCTTATCACTCATCTCCTCCCACTTGTGTCTGTATGACAGTAACTTTGACGCTTGTATTCTTATGATTTAATTGACTGTTTCCTAGTGTGATTTGATTGCTTATTGTACCCTATGACTATTATTAAGTGTTGTACCTGATGGTTCTTGACTCTTGATGAATGTATCTTTTCTTCTATGTATACTGAGAGTATTTGCACCAAGACAAATTCCTTGTGTGTCCAATCACACTTGGCCAATAAAGAATTCTATTCTATTCTATTCTATTCTATTCTATTCTGTTCTATATTCTATTCTATTCTATTCTATTCTATTCTGTTTGAGCAGGGGGTTGGACTAGAATACCTCCAAGATCCATTCCAACTTTGTTATTCTAATATTCAGTTCAGGACCTCCCCACTTCCACAACTCCAGTGCTTCCAGATATCCCACAAGCAAGTCACAAAACCACGTCTTTCCTCCCACAACTGGTATCCACCACTGTCCAATGTCTTTTAATAGGAAGGGGACATCCACCCCACCTCAGCACATCGCTAACAGATGTTACCAGCCTCCCCCAGGAAGTGGCTTCCAGATGTGTTGGATTATGGGCAGAGGTGGTATTCAGCAGGTTCTGACCAATTCTGGAGAACCAGTTACGGAAATTTTGAGTAGTTCGGAGAACCGGCAAATGCCACCTCTGACTGGCCCCGCCAACCCCATCTATTCTTTCCCTCCCGAGTCCCAGCTGATTGGCTGGATCTTCTTTTGTTGTCCTGCACAGGAGAACGGAGCTGGAAAGTAGGTTAGTGGAGTGGGGAGGGAATGGGGATTTTGCAGTATACTTCCCCTGCCATGCCCACAAAGGCATGCCACGTCCACAAAGCCATGCCCACAGAACCAGTAATAAAAATTTTTGAATCCCACCATTGATTATGGGTATTGCAGTCCCATCATGTCTGGAGGGGGCTGGTCTACAGAAGGGTGAACTTGCAAGTGGCATGCCTATTGAACACGCAACCCTAAGTTGTATTAACAGAGGAATACAATCAAGATCAAGGGAGGTACTAATACCACTCTATAAAGCCTTAGTAAGACCACACCTAGAGTACTGCATCCAGTTTTGGCTACCACACTATAAAAAAGATGTTGAGATTCTATAAAAAGTACAGAGAAGAGTAACCAGGATGATGAGGGGACTGGAGGCTAAAACATACGAAGAACTATTGCAGGAACTGGGCATGGCTAGTCTAGTAAAGAGAAGGACGAGGGGAGACATGATAGTGGTCTTCCAATATTTGAGGGGCGGCCAAAGGGAGGAAGGGGTCAAGCTATTTTCCAAAGTACCTGAAGGCGAGACAAGGAATAATGGATGGAAATTAAACAAGGAGAGATTTAACCTGGAAATAAGGAGAAACTTTCTGACAGTGAGAACAATCAACCCATGGAACAGAAGTTGCCCTCGGAAGTTGTGGGAGTTTCATCACTTGAGACCTTCAAGAAGAGATTGGACAGCCATTTGTCAGAAATGGCGTAGGGTCTCCCGCTTGGGCGGGGGGGGTTGGACTAGATGACCTACAACGTCCCTCCCAACTCTGATTATCTCTTATCTGTTAGGGTGGCTCGTCTATTGAATGGGGTGGTTGGAAGAATCTGCTCGCAAGGCCCAGGGTGGAAGAGAAATCAGGCACGGCAGGGAATGGGTCTCTCTCTGTTTGTTTTCCCCCCCTCTCTTCTGAAGGAGCCTCTTTTATGCCAAGATCTACATCTGTGGCAATTGGCACAGCCACGCTTGTCAGAGCCCTCCTCTAAAAGCCGGGAGTCTATCCATTGAAAAGCCTGGCCAGCACGCGGTCCATTTTTATTCATAAAAATTTCTTGAATGAGAGCGCGGCTCTGAGCCTCCCTCCTCCACTTGACATTCTGGAACGAGACTTGATGTTGCCACCGCTGCAGCTGGAGGCAGAAGAGAAGAGACAGAAAGCAGGGGAGGAAGGGAGGGAGAGACATACGAAGAACCGTGCCACAAAAACCTGGAGAACGCATTGGTCTCCGGCAGGGATTGAAGCAGGAAGAGATGGGATGATTTACGGAGAGGCAGCATTTATACAGGCATTCCTTTGCCAGCGTGAGATGAATCCAATGGTTAGGAGTAACAGAATAACAGAGTTGGAAGGCACCTTGGACATTTAGAATTTATTTGATTTGTCAATCGCTTACAAGATAATAGGTATAAGTATATACATAGTTATGAATACATGAAATGGATACATATAAGAAAAATAAAAGAATCAATAGGACAGGGACGATAGGCACATTGGTGCGCTTATGCACGCCCCCTACAGGCCTCTTAGGAAAGGGGTGAGGTCAATAGTAGACAGTCTAAGGTTAAAGTTTTGGGGGTTTGGGGAAGAAACCACAGAGTCAGGTAGAGTATTCCAGACATTGACCACTCTGTTGCTGAAGTTGTATTTCCTGCAATCGAGTTTGGTGCAATTAACCTTGAGTTTGTATCTATTGTTTGCTCTTGTGTTGTTATGGTTGAAGCTGAAGGATTCATTGACAGGTAGGACATTGCAAGGTATGATTTTATATACCATACTTAGATCAGACATCTTCTAGTCCAACCCTCTGTTCAAACAGAAAACTCTGCACCATTTCAAACAAATGACTGTCCAATGTCTTCTTAAAAACCTCCAGTGATGGAGGACTTACGACTTCTGAAAGCAAGCCATTCTACTGATTAAGTGTTTTCGCTATCAGGAAATTTTTCCTTAGTTTCTAGGTTGAATCTCTCTTTGATTAGTTTCCATCCATGGCTTCTTGTCCCCCTTCAAGTGCTTTGGAGAATAGGTGGACCCTTGTTCAGTTTCCATCCATTATTCCTTGCCTGGCCTTCAGGTGCCTTGGAAAATAGCTTGACCCTTTCCTCTCTGAAATATTGGAGCACTGCTATCGTGTCTCCCCTGGTCCTTTTCTACAGTAGACTTGCCATGCCCAGTTCCTGCATCTGTTCTTCATCTGTTTTAGCCTCGAGCCCTCTAATCATCTTTGTTGCTCTTTTCTGCACTCTTTCGAGAGTCTCCACATCTTTTTTATATCGTGGTGACCAAAACTGGATGCAGTATTCCAAATGTGGCCTTACTAAGGCATTATAAAGCAGTACTAACACTTCATATGATCTTGATTTTATCCCTCTGTTAATGCAGCCTAGGACTATGTTGGCTTTTTTGGAAACTGCAACAACGGTGGACCAGTCACCATGAAAAACAAAACAGACAGACCACAACTCCCACAACCCTCTAAGTTTGATTCAAAAATGCTGAACCCACTCTCTGCTCAGCTGCAAAGAAAGCGGGGTGAATCTATCCTACTCTACTAGAGTTGCTGGATTCACACAACACCCTTCGCCTGAAAATTGTGTGAATTCACTTGTTTTCTAAGTTCACCCAATGTCACAATACATCCGCCAATGGGATGGATTTGCACCAGTCACTAAGCCAAAAACAAACAGAGTTGAACACTAATTAAACTTAGCATCTTGTGTGAATGCAGCCACAGGGTTTTGGTTTTTTTTGACGGATTTGGTTCACATATGTTGTGTGAAGCTGATTGCAAGTGATGTAAACAAACTGGGTCAAAGTTTCAAAAGCTTGCCCAAGATTGAAAGTTCACTGGGTAAGCCATCTTGAGCCAGGGAAAGCCTGGGTTTACTGGTTCAACCACTATGGTACATAGTTTAGCAATAGCAATAGCATTTTAGGTTTATATGAGCCTCGGTGGCGCAGTGGTTAGAATGTAATACTGCAGGCTAGTTCTGCTGCCTGTCGGCTGCCTGCAATTTGGCAGTTCAAATCCCACCAGGCTCAAGGTTGACTTAGCCTTCCATCTTTCCGAGGTGGGAAAAATGAGGAGTCAAATTGTTGGGGGCAATATGCTGACTCTGTAAACCACTTAGAAAGGGCTGTAAAGCACTGTGAAATGGTATATAAGTCTAAGTGCTATTGCTATTATATATTGCCCCATAATGCTTTACAGCACTCCCTTTTTTACACATTGCTTCTGGCATGGTAAACTCGGCACAGCGTGATTCACAGCAAATTTCACTTTAGCATGTGTGAATCCAGATATTATGGTTCATTCAATGAACAATGGCTTAACCAGAGCCTGGCTTAACGCAAGATATGGATCTTGTCCGTCTCTCGGTCTAATTTACCTTTTGAATGAGTGAAAGGGAATACCGATGAGTGGGAAGGAAGCCGAGATATAAGTATACGGATAACTACATGGAGTAGATAAAAACAGCCAGCCAATGCGGTCATCTAAGTCGCAGAATTTACAACACACTTAAATTTCTATGCTCCCGTCCTGCTTTTTCTATTTCTGTGCCGCTGGAAAGCAAAGTCCAAATTCCTTTGAAGGAAAAGAGTTTGGAAGTGGGCTGCCAGAACAAAGAGTTGTTGGTGGCTATGAATTTAAGAAACCGAGATATCACTAAAGGCAACATACACACCGAAGCAAACAGATCAAGTGAAATAAGACAACAGAAAGGAAACATCTCTAGAGGTGACATGAGAGCAGCGTTGCAATATCTCAGCGGCTTCTTCAAAGCACCTAACAGCAGGACAAGAAGCAATGGATGGAAACTTATCAAGGAGAGAAGCAACCTAGAACTAAGGAGGAATTTCCTGACGGTGAGAACAATCAACCAGTGGAACAGCTTGACTCCAGAAGTTGTGGGTGTTCCATCACTGGAGGTTTTTTAAGAAGAGATTGAACCATTTATCTGGTTCAATTATTATTACCTTGGGCCTCCTGCTTGAGCAGGCGGGTGGACTAGAGGACCTCCGAGGTCCCTTTCAACTCTGTTATTCTCTTAAGCTTGCAACCATTACATGGAGCCTGCCCTACCATTACACAGACCCATCTTCTCAGGCTGTAAGGTAAAGGTAAAGGTTCCCCTCGCACATATGGGCTATTCATTCCTGGCTCTAGGAGGCGGTGCTCATCTCTGTTACAAACCCGAAGAAGCCAGCGCTGCCCAAAGACGTCTCCGTGGTCATGTGACCGGCATGACTAAATGCCGAAGGTGCACGGAACGCTGTTCCCTTCCCATCATAGTGGTCCCTATTTTTCTACTTGCATTTTTTTACATGCTTTCGAACTGCTTAGGTTGGCAGGAGCTGGGACAAGTAACGGGAGCTCACTCCGTTACGCGGCGCTAGGGGTTCGAACCACCGAACTGCCGACCTTTCTGATCGACAAGCTCAGCGTCTTAGCCACTGAGCTACTGCATCCCTTCTCAGGCGGTAGACGAATACAAAGTAGCAACAAGGGTTGATGGACAAGGTTAGATATAGCCCACTGCTTGGTCTTGCTCTGTTAAAGATCCCTGTATGCTTATTTGGGGTGGACCATCCTATAAATGTCACATTACGTAACCTGCCAGTAGCGTGAAGACCTACCCTATCCTACCCTTTCCTGCAGAGAACAGACTACCATGGGCCACCTCTGCAATTAAGCATGAATGTAGCAACTGGAACTTGGACTAAAGCAACAGGAAGCCAAGGTGGATGAGTTTCAGAAAACCAAGAGAACAAAATGCCCAAATGATTTTACTCTGCATAAAGATGTAGATGGCACCAGCTCAAATAGCCCCCACTAAAGATGGCTGGCTCTAATGGTCCATCTCTGATTCAGTGGCAACATTGTTATGGGAACGAAGTCCATCTTCCTCTGTTTTCTTTTATTTTATCTCATTGTTTCTAATCAGGCACAGCCTGCTATTTTTCCCTTTCTCTCTGGTCCTTCTCAAATCACACGTGGTACCTTGGATGTGAAGAACAAGCTATCTTCTGCAACCAGCCAGCTGCTTCGTGTTCTCTAGATGAGAGACAAACTAGAGCAGATGGCTCCAAACTTGGCAACTTTAAGACATGTGGACTTCAACTCCCAGAATTCCCCAGTCAGTAAGGCTGGCTGAGGAATTCTGGGAATTGAAGTCTACACGTCTTAAAGTTACCAAGTTTGGAGACTCCTGTATTAGAAAATTCAATGACCTGCCAATGGTCAGACATTCCATCCTTGACTGATATAGAATAGAATAGAATGGAATAGAGTGGAGTGGAGTGGAATATAATAGAATAGAGTAGAATAGAATAGAATAGAATAGAATAGAATAGAATAGAATAGAATAGAATAGAATAGAATAGAATAGAATAGAATAGAATAGAATAGCTTTATTGGCCAAGTGTGACTGGACACACAAGGAATTTGTCTTGATGCAAATGCTCTCAGTGTACATAAAAGAAAAGATACATTCATCAAGAGTCAAGAATTATAAGGTACTTTGTAAACAATTGGACAGTGTTGCAGGAATTATTTCTTTAGCAGAGTGATGGCATTCAGGAAAAAAACCTGTACTTGTGTCTAGTTGTTCTGGTGTGCATTGTGCTATAGCATCATTTTGAGGGTAGGAGTTGAAACAGTTTATATCCGGGTGTGAGGGGTCTGTAAATATTTTCACAGCCCTCTTTTTGACTCGTGCAGTATACAGGTCCTCGATGGAATGCAGTTTGATAGTCATTGTTTTTTCTGCAGTCCTAATTATCCTCTGGAGTTTGTGTCTGTCTTTGTTGGGTTGCAGAACCAAACCAGACAATTATAGAGGTGCAGATGACAGACACAATCATTCTTCTGTAGAACTGTATCAGCAGCTCCTTGGCCAGATTGAGCTTTCTGAGTTGGCGCAGAAAGAACATTCTTTGTTGTGCTTTTTTGATGACATTTTTGATGTTAGATGTCCATTTTAGGTCATATGATATAATAGAACCTAGAAATTTGAGGGTCTCTACTGTTGATACTGTGTTGTCTAGTATTGCAAGAGGTGGTAGCATGGGAGGGTTTCTCCTAAGGCCTACCACCATTTCTACAGTTTTGAGTGTGTTCAGTTCCAGATTGTTGCAGTTACACCACGAGGCAAGTTGTACAACCTCCTGTCTGTATATAGATTCGTCATTGTCTCGAATGAGACCAATCACTGTTGTGTCATCTGCAAACTTCAGTATTTTAACAGATGGATCATTTGAGGTGCAGTCATTAGTATATAGGGAGAAGAGGAGAAAGCACACAGCCTTGGGGGTGGGCTGTTAAGTATTTACGCAGAGTATCCTTGGTATCAAGGATTAATACAGCAGATGGAAGTAGTGTTCAGATTGTAGCAGTGAGTATAGAACCACACAAGCACAGCAGTTGAAGTGAAAAGTTTTTATATACAGTGAGTATAAACACAGTCCAAGTTCCATTCCAATATCATACACAGTTCATCCATCAGTAGATTAGCTTACTAACCATTCTTGTTCAGTAGATATAACAGCGATACATCATCTTCAATACATCCATGCATCAATGGAGAAATATAGTTACAGAGTTTAAGATACTTGCCAAGTAGCAGAGTAGCATAGTAGAAGCCTAGCAAACCATTCCAACAGACAAACAGCACTCTAACAGACACTAGCCATATGCTCTCTGGCTTTCTTACTATATAGCACTCCTGCTTCCTGTAGCCAATCAGCATCTTGGCTACAAGATAGTGCTGAGTCATTTCTGACTTGCAGCCATATATGGTAAACCAATATAGTGAAGTTTCTTAAAGAAACCTAACAGGCCCTGTGCTAATTGTTCAGGTATCAGATGTACAGTTATGAAGGCAGGAAGGATGGAAAATATGCTGTAGGAATCAAGAGGGGTCATTTTAAATCAACCAGGAAAAGGACAGAGGTGAGCTGCACATACTTTTAACAACTGGTTCGCCTAGTGCAGAACTGAAATGTGAGAGAGCGTGCACATCCCCTGCAAAACCACAGGGATCTCTAGCATACGGCAGCCAGGTTGAGTAGATCGGGCAAGGCGCGGAAAGCAGCTGGGTTGCGAGGACGGGGCAAGCGAACAAAAATGTGAGATATATAGGATGGGTTAGTGCCTGGACAAGTGGTAGTTGTAACTATCGGTAGAGGTGAGCCAGTCCAAACTGGCAGAAGCCCACCACTGGAAAAGGGATGCTTTGTGTGACACAGATCCAGATAGAAAGACGATGGAGCATTCTTTCCCAACCTGATTCATCTCATCTGTAGCATGCTGAGGTGAGGTAAAAGGAATTGCAATTTGATAAGTAGACGTGACAGGTTTGGGGAAAGGGAAATGTTTCCCCTGTCCAGTCATGTCCAACTCTCATTTCTTGGTGAAGAGAGCTAGCATTGTCTGGAGACATTTCTGTGGTCCTATGGCCAACATGACTATACGCTGAGGTGCACAGAACGTTGTTACCTTCCAACCTAAGTGGTACCTATTTATCTACTCGCGTTTGCATTTTTGATCTGTTAGGTTCAAAGGAGCTAACAAACGGGAGCTCACCTGTTGTGTGGCGTTCAGGTTTTGAATCCAGGTTGTCAGCTTTCCAGAGGGCAACACGGTAAACTACTATAAGCCAATTTTCTTGAAGGCAGCTCTAAACCTTCTATTGTGCTGGCGTGAAATGATAAAATTTGTCTAGAGCTGGACTCACAATAAGGATGGAATGAGATATTGTAGAAGAGAGGCGATCCAAAAGAGGACACTTTAATAGGAATGTCTTCCATTCTTTAGGGAGCAGGGGAAAAATCTACCTTAGAGTTGAAGCCACATATTGCTAGCTTTGTAGATAGTACCCACTGGTTTGATTCATGGACTATATTCACATGATGGTGGAGAGAGACTGTTCCAGTCAGGAGGATGGAGTCAAGTGGGGCATCAGTCTGGAATCGTTACATAAGCACAAGAGGGCAAAGTCCAACTTCCCTTTGAATGCTGTTGTGGCTTAGTTAGTTTCTTCCCCAGGGCACACTGCCTGTCTGGGAAAATTGCTGTGAAATAGGCTTGAGCAATAAAGTAGCTAGTTTCCTGTCTGGATGTTTGTGCCTGATGCACAAAATGCTCAATTTTCAGCTTGAATTTACACAAAACATTGAATTTGGTGACTCAATTAACTGTTTTACTACAGGCTTGTAGAATACACTGAACTATAAACAACCATGATTCGCATGACTAAGTCTGCCTGACATACTAAGCTCCTTCCACCCCCTCACCCCCCCACCCCAAGTACCAATTCTAACCAAGCATGTTTTGAAAATATTTCTCTTAGGTCTTATATGGCTATACAGACTGCATGGATACCACCAGTGATGATAACTGAAATAACAGAACAACAGAGTTGGGAGGAACGTTGGAGGTCTCCTAGTCCAACCCCTGGCTCGAGCAGGAAACCCTATACCAGTGTGGCTAACCTTTTTGGGCTCCTGTGCCAAAAATTGTGCGTGCACTTCCATGCTCGCACTCGTGGGCCAGCACCAGAAGGCAATGTGTGCCCCCCACGCCCCCTACGCATGCACACATAATCCCTACCCACTCACCCCCGCTGCCCCCTTACCTGCACTGTGCCTCACAGCTGATTTTCGGCCTTTATCGGCCTCCCAAAAGCTTGAGGAAGGCTTCTGCAGGCTTTGCAGGCCAAAGACTAGCCCTGTTTCGTCACTTCCGGTATTTTCGGAAAAACAGGAAGTGACGAAACGGGGCTAGTTTTCGGCCTGCAAAGCCTGCAGAAGCCTTCCTCAAGCCTTTGGGAGGCTGAAAAAGGCCTCAAACTGGCCGAAAATCAGCTGTGAGGCGCACATATGCCCAGTGAGGAAAGTTTGCCAGCAGCTTACGTGCCAGCACAAATGGCTCTGCGTGCCACCTACGGCACACATGCCATAGATTTGCCATCACGGCCCTACACCATTTAAGACAAATGCCCAATCTCTTCTTCAAAAACTTCAGTGATGGAGCACCCAAACTTCTGAAGGCAACTTCTGTTCCACTGGTTAATTATTCTCACTGTCAGGAAATTTCTCCTTACTTCTAGGTTGGAACTCTCCTTGGTTAGTTTCCATCCTTTGTTTCTTGTTCTACTTTCAGGTGCTTAGGTTGCTGGGAGATGTAGTCCAAGTCATCAGAAGGGGAAAACTCTACCACAATCTGAGAAACGTTTCTTCTGGAAATTCTGAAACGGCATCAAGTTGGGGAAAGCTGACCTATTTTTCCCAGTTGAAGTCTTCTTCTTCTTCTTCTTCTTCTTCTTCTTCTTCTTCTTCTTCTTCTTCTTCTTCTTCTTCTTCTTCTTCTTCTTCTTCTTCTTCTTCTTCTTCTTCTTCTTCTTCTTCTTCTTCTTCTTCTTCTTCTTCTTCTTCTTCTTCTTCTTCTTCTTCTTCTTCTTCTTCTTCTTCTCTTCTTCTTCTTCTTCTTCTTCTTCTTCTTCTTCTTCTTCTTCTTCTTCTTCTTCTTCTTCTTCTTCTTCTTCTTCTACTTCTACTTCTACTTCTACTTCTACTTCTACTTCTCTTGGAAAGCAACATCTAGCTGAAGCCTGATAGCTGGACTGCAAGGAGAATCATGTGTCCTGTCTCTCCCTCCTGCCCCAGTCATCATGAACTGCCAAACCTTATACTGCTCTTTCAAACATGCAAGAGCGTAATTTAATGTTGCTTTAACGCTCTGGGAATCCCTCCCTTCACACCTGCTAAGCTGTCTGTTCCACTTGTCCTTTATTGGTTTTTCAAGTCTCTGCGTGCAGCCTCTAGTATTGTCTTTATTTACAAAAACGCCTCTGGTTACCACATGTGATCCTCTAGCATTCTTTGCTCCTAAAAATACTTGGGAGTTGCCTTATATCAAGTGCCATTTTGTATGTGGGGGGGGGGGGCACGTGTGACCGTCAGCGCCTTCCCCCATAACAGCTGTCTTGAAAATAAGCATGTCCCTGTGTGGCAGCCATTTTGTGAAAGTCTCTCTGACACGCCTCAGCATTCTGAATAGGCTCATTGGCCCAGGAAAATGTCCACCCCGCCCTCAGCTATTCCACAAAAACGGCTACTACGGCGTCACTGCAAGCTAAGGAACCCTCAAGGGGTTCCACAGCTGCACACTCTCTTTGTTTCGAAAGAACAGTCACCACTTGGAGTTGCCTGGCTGAGCCACAACAAACATGGCTCACATTGGAAATTGTGTTTCCATTTGCCTCCTTTTATTTGGACACTCTTGACAAGCTTAATTTTTGTACTCTCTTCTGGATGCTTCTGGATGCTTCAGCTTCTCAACTCATGAATATTGTTTTAGTGCCTTTTCCATTGGTGGCTAATTTTACACATAGGAATTTCCTTCTTTCCTTCCTCCCTCCCACCCTTTCATCTACCTATCCCCCTTTCTTCCTTCTACCCATCCTTCCATCTACCTATCCCCCTTCCTTCCTTCCTTCCTTCCTTCCTTCCTTCCTTCCTTCCTTCCTTCCTTCCTCCCTTCCTCCTATCCTGCCATCTACCTTCCCCCTTCCTTCCTTCCATCCTTCCATCTATCTATCCCCCTTCCTTCCTTCCTTCCTTCCTTCCTTCCTTCCTTCCACCCTTCTCCTTCCTTCCTTCCTTCCTTCCACCCTTCTTCCTTCCTTCCTTCCTGTGGCCACCCTTCCTTCCTTCCTTCTTCCACCCCTTGCCCTTCCCTGTCCTTCCTTCCTTCCTTCCTTCCTTCCTTCCTTCCTTCCTTCCTTCCCCCCTTCCTTCCTTCCTTCCACCCTTCCATCTACCTATCTCCCTTCCTTCCTTCTTCCCTCCCTTCCATAACAGCTCCAGTTACAACATAGTAAAACAGACAAATATTGCAAAAAAAAAAATATCAATTCAAAATCCCATTGCAATGGACAAATATAGATGAATGCCTCTCAGCCAACCAGCTGGAACTAAAAACGTGATGAAAGGGAAAGCTTTTGCTTTCGTCCTGAATACAAGGAGGAAGGCTACCAGGTGAATCTTTGGAGATCCTTAATCAGAGAAGAGACTCATAGCTGGCCTTTGGGGAATGTCTGAATGCCACAAGATTATCTTATCACTGGGTGGGTTCAAACCAAAATTGGAATATCGATGTTAATAGCATCCAAGACCACATTCACACAACATGCTTAAAGATGCTTACTAAATTAATTCATTTTCTGGATAAGCTCATCCCTCTCAACTATAAACTAGGGAATGGTTCTTCCAATGAGATCCCCACCCCCCAAAAAATACTAATTCACATTGGTCCTACCCAAGGTTAACCTACTCTGTTCATGCATATGTTCCTTCTTTCCCAGACACATTTAAGCACGTTGTGTGAACCCAGTCAATGGATTTCTCAACTCCTAACAACCGCAAAGGGGAAGGCCCTGTGTTCATTTCAAATGCAAAGAGGTCAACCCGAGTACTTTGTACCTTGGTTAATGAGTCATTAGCTATCAAGTTCTTGAATTGATAATCAGGGGACCCGGCAGGGGATGCCACACTTACCTGAACTGACCCACAACTCACCTTATACCTGCAGGTTAGTTATCAGCCTTGTAAAGTCGCTCCTTCAAAACGGTAACCCAACTCTGCCCCCAGAGCCGTCTCAAACCTCCCTACAGAGCATTGTCATGTTTCTGCTTGGAAACCTTTCACCTGCTTGACTCGTTCATATTCATCAGCCAACATCTCTCTGTCTGTCACCATAACTATCGTCGCCCTGGCAACTGAGGGCCGGAGAGCTTGCAAACAGCCAGATGCAATGGGGGTTGCAAAGTGGAAGGAAGGAGAGAAGTAGGTTGGTGCTTGCACAAGCGTGAAGAAGGGGGTGTAGGTGTGCAAGGAGTCAAGACAGGGTGACGCCTTCTAAATTTTTTATTTTTTTTTTAAATCAAAGCCTTCTCCTGCTTAAAGACAGGGCTCTGCTCTCCGCTGAGCCAGACGAAGGTTTAACGAGGGGCAGTTCACACATGCCTCATGCATCACTTGATTTCTCTACCCTCGGTGGCTCTAAGGAGAATGTGTGAACAGATGGGTTTGAGACACACTGCATTCCGAGCTTAGATTCACACATGTGAGTCATCGGTTAGTGGGATATGCCTGGAGTGAAAAATATGCAGATAGAAGTCGCACTCTGCCAAGAAAATCCCCCCGGCAGAGGGAAGGAGACGCTGCCTTGAATCAAAGTTGATTTCAGGCTTACTAGAGGGAGCCCCTCTCTGGGCTCCAGGTGTTGTGCCCTCCCCCCCCCCCCCCCAGTGGCCAGAGGAGCTGGCAGCAGATTCGGACAGTGAGGAGGTTGAGGAGGAACATGGACCAGTCCTGGAATCTGAGGAAGTGCTCTGCATTGGAAGCAGAGATGGGGCCAGGGCCTTCTGACAGTTATCAGCTGCCTTCGGAGTCAGACATCAGTGAGGCAGAAGAACAGCTGGAGCCTGTTCCCAGTGTGCGTATGCGCAGAGCTGCCAGAAGAAGGGAACAGCTAAGGAACAAAGGTCAACTTGGGACTTTATTATCTTCCTACTGTTCTCTGTATTAATATTTGGATGGCATAAAGCAGACAGATCAACTCCACAAAGCATCCATACAGTCTTTTTTATTAGTTCATCAGACATCCTGTCAACTCACATTTATGACGAGGTTCTTCTTAATGTCCAATCCTTTGCATATCTGAATTGTGGTGTAGGAAGATAATAAAGTCTCAACCCCATGATGATTGAAGCGGCTCATTGGTATGGTGTTTTCAGGCAAGAGTGCATAAACCTCCCCCAACCCACAAAGGGTCAATTCAGTGACCAATCAGAGTTACAGATATGGCCACATGACACGGACTACATTTCCCAGGATACCTTAACTACATTTACCATGATGCATTTCCTTAAGGGGACAGCTCACAAGTCCTAACTAACTATCTCAAATCCCATTAACTCTAAACTGTCTGGACAGCACATGGACAGTGAATGGCCCCTCTCCCATAGGGAATAAAAGAGAGATGAAAGGGGAGTGGGGTTTTACAGGAGACAATTAGTTCATTTGGGTGAAGATCTGTTCCTGCATTCTTGCCAAGTATAGTCTGCTACAGTGTGGCATCTGAAAGATATCGGCCTAGCAACTCTCCAAGCCTGATAAAGGTCTGTAATTGTGAAATATCTTGAAAGACTGTTTGGCTGGGACTTTGCTGGAGGGGAATTTACTGTAAACTGAATAAAAGAGGTTTATCGGGACGAGGAGTGGGGAGGGAATGGGGATTTTGCAGTAACCTTCCCCTGGAGTGGGTAGGAAATGGAGAATTTACAGTATACCTCCCCTGCCATGCCCACCAAGCCATGCCCGCCAAGCCACACCATATCCACTGAGCCACACCACGCCCACCAAGCCACGCCCACAGAACCGGTAGTAAAAAAAATAAATACCACTACTGGACAACAGACATTCTTTCCAGCCATTTAATGGGCTCCATCCTGCTCTGGGTTCCTCAGGCCTACTGATAGAACCATGTCATGAGGGCTAAAGAGTGCTAGAGTGGGGACCAGTCTAATTTCCGGAGGGATGATGTTCCAGGGAGAGGGAGCTACCACAAAGAAGGCTCTTCTTCTAGGTCCCACCAGATGTAGGACAGAACCTACAACATTCCTTGCCTCCCCTTTCCCACTTCTCCATATAATCCTCCATATATATGGTGCTCTCTACCGCCTCCCCACCCCCAAATCTCACCTAGGAAGCAAAGAGACCTGAAATCAGGTGAGCTCCTGATTTTATCCCAAGTTTTCCACCGCCTTCAGCCAGAGTCCTGCAGCCTGGCTAGCATTTGTTCTGAACATCTAGGTCTCCCGTTTTGGATTTAATCAAGGGAAGAAGCAGATGGATTTGAGAAGGATGATTCATACGGATTGGAGGAGTGGGGTGCCTTTTTTTCGGTCTGAAAACGTTCAGGCTTCTCTTTCCTGCTTCTCGATTGCACTTTAATTGATTCAAAGACATCACTGCCTTTTGGCACAGCGAGATTCTGTTTCCTGTCTTTGTTGAGCTACTTTAGTCATAGTTTAAGTACAGAAGCTTTAAAATGCAGCGCTAATCAGGCAATCAATACAAAATGGCATCAAACAAAACACAGCCCTCTTCTCTTCAAAAACGTTTCTTTATGGAATATAATTCCCCCTTCTCCGCTGCTCTTTTAGAAAACCGCTTCCTTAACTCTATATTTATCAAAACAAAGATCATCAAGTCTCTTCCAAAATGGCTAAATTAAAAACTATTCTTTCAACATGCCGTTGGGCAGGACTGATTAAGGATAGCCATCACAGATTTTGAAGCTGCATCAGGGCGCTTTTTAAAAAACTTTTTCTATTTCTATTTTTTAATATGTTGGTTTTTGCTGGGTGTCATTCTTAGCTGCCCAGAGACCTTCACGATTAGACTGGATTATTAAAAAAAAAAAAAAACAACCTGTGAAATAAATAAATACAATGCCTTGGGGCTTTCTTCTTCTTTGGGATTTGACCATGTGTATATTTTAACATTTGTACTCCAGTTTACTCAGGAAAAATGTTTCAGTGTTTAGCTAGCATCATTTGCTGGGGTTCTAAGAATTACAAACCAGGAATGGATCAGATTAGAAAATGGCTGGCTGTAGAATTCTGGGAGTTGAAGTCCACAAGTCTTAAAAGTTGCCAAGTTTGGAGACCTCTGCTCCAGAAAGAGTGCAGAGAAGAGCAACAAAGAGGATTAGGTGACTGCAGGTAAAAACATATAGAGAACAGTTACAGGAATAGGGTATGTCTAGTTTAATGAAAAGAAGGACTAGGGGAGACACGAGAGCCGTGTTCCAATATCTCAGGGGCTGCCACAGAGAAGAGGGAGTCAAGTTCTTTTCCAAAGCATCAGAAGGCAGGAGAAGAAGCAATGGGTGGAAACTAATCAAGGAGAGAAGCAACCTAGAACTAAGGAGAGAATTTCCTGACAGTGAGAACAATTAATCAGTGGAACAACTTGCCTTCAGAAGTTGTGAATGCTCCAACATTGGAAGTTTTTAAAAAGAGATCAGACACCCATTTGGGTTAAATGGTATAGGGCAGGGGTGTCAAACTCAATTTCATTGAGGGCCTCATCAGCATTATTGCTGCCCTCAAAGGGTCAGCTGAACATACAGGTAGTCCAGTGGGGGGATTTAATTTTTTTTTACTACCGGGTCTGTGGGCGTGGCTTGGTGGGCGTGGCAGGGGAAGGATACTGTAAAATCTCCAGTCAGAAGTGGGATTTGCCGGTTCTCCGAACTACTGAAAATTTCCACTACCGGTTCTGCAGAACTGGTCAGGACCTGCTGAATACCACCTCTGAGTAGTCCTTGACTTACCGCAAGTGAGCCCAAAATTTCTGTTGTTAAGTGAGACATTTGTTAAGTGAATTTTGCCCCATTTTGCCACCTTTCTTGCCATGGTTGTTAAGTGAATCACTTAACATGGTTGTTAAGTGAGTCACGTTGGTAACCCAATTGTTAAGTGAACTTGGCTGTCATGCCCCTGGTGGAGACAGACACTGAGGGAGAGGAGGAACAGCCGACAGGGAGTGGAAGTGTGGCTCCGTAGATTGTGGAGGAGTCTGGGGAAGGGCAGAGGCCAGCTGAACAGTCAGAGGAGGACCCAGGCCCATCTCCTCTCCATCCTAGGGCACGCAGGGAGGGGAGGATAAGGGAGAGAGGATAAGAGTCTACTTGGGAAGAGAGGGCCTTGATCCTCTTCATGGGCTGCAGCTGTGACAACTGAATAAGAGGACAGATCTGCGTACAGGTGAACTCTGGAAATGAAGCATGGAAATATCTCTAGTTTATGGTTCCTCTCTGAGTTTGGCATCCTTCCCAGTGTGTGTTATCTGTGGACGTCCTCCACTCCTCATCTTACATGGTTTGTGTTGCTTTTTTCCTTCTTCTTGTAACTGTTTGTGTGGGAGTTTTTTTTTTGTCTTCCGTCAAGAATATTCGAAGCTTGGAAGCAAAGTGAAGGAATAAAAGGGGCTTCACCTGTTTTCTGTGACTGTGTTTGTTTTGTATCCTACCTTGGGTCATCACACTGGCTTTCCCATTGATTTTGCTTATTCAAAGGTTGCAAAAGGGGAATCGCATGACCTTGGGACACAGCAACAGTCATAAATATGGACCGGTTGCCAATTTTGATCATGCATAGCCGGGTTTTCTGCCTGAGCAGGGGGTTGGACTAGAAGACCTCCAAGGTCCCTTCCGACTCTGTTCTTCTGTTACTCTAAGATCAGGGAGTGGATTGGATTAGGAAATCAAGTGGATTTACTCACACTGGGTGGATCACAATAAACTCTTCCCAATCTCTGTGGTTGCTGAAGTTGGATTGTGTGAGCTGGCTGAGGAAAAGGGTTGTTTTTTTTAAATTAAACTTGAATGGTGAGGATCCCCGGGATGAAAGGTTACTATAATGATATAGTCGAAGAAGGAGAATTTGAGGGAAGGGGTGCTCGCCTTCGTTTTCTTTCAGCAACTGTTTGGACGGATTAGTAATTTTTGTGGAAACATTTAAGCTCGCAGAGGCTTATCCCAGCTGTTCCCTTTTATTGTTTCTCAGAGGAAACACGCCATTTCCATAGGAAAAGGCATAATTTCATTCTTTTGGGCTTCTCCACATGGTGGCTTCACTGAGGCTGATGTTGTGCCGGCAGAGAAAAACCTCCTGTGGTTTTTTTTTTTTTTTTTCCTTCCCCCCCCCCCCTCCACCTTCCTCGGTCTCTCGTTCTCTTTTCCATTCGAAAGCCTGAGAATTTGGTTTCGGTATTTTCTGCCAACGAGAAGAAAATTTCCCCCTGGACTAATCCTTCACCCAATTTCTCTCTCGCCGCAAATTGGCTGGAGGATTTCCAAAGTCATTTGTGACCAGCAGGACGCTAATATTGCTTGAATCAAGGAATTCATTTCTGAACGTTAGATCTAGCGTTGCATATCTGTATCTAACTTTATAGGGGTGCACGTGCGTGCCTTCCAGTCAGGGTTGTCTCTCGGAGACTGCAGTTTTCTTGTTGAAACTGGGGTGGGGATTTTTTTTGGGGTGGGGGGGAGTTGTTTCCATTGCCTCCTTCCTGGAGCCGACAGAGAGGAATTGGTGCAAGGTCACCCAGCTGACTTTGTACCATGCTGGGACTAGAACTCACTTTTTCCTAGTTTCTTGCCTGCACCATAACCTCTATACTAGTGTTTGTCAATGACTACAGCAGTGATGGTGAACCTTTCCATCAGGGGTAGGATTCTACCAGTCTCACCTATTCGCTAGAACCGGTTGTTAACATTCTAAGCAGTTCGGAGAACCGGTTGTTAGAAGAAATTACTGGCCTAATCCTGTAAGGAAGGCAGAAAGGAAACATTCTGGTGTTGCTTATAGAAACTGCCTCTCCGTTAACCCTTATTACATTCTTGGCAGGACTAGACTTTCTGTCTCAGGAACTTCTCTGGAGTTTTTTTCCCCTCCTTTCCTGATACTTTGCTTGTGTTGAGTGACCATTCAAAGTTACAATGGCACTGAAAAAAGTGACTTATGACCACTTTTCACACTTACGACTGTTGCAGCATCCCCACAGTCATGAGAGGCCAGGCGAGGAGATGCGTGCCTCGATGTGAGTGATATTGAGTTGGTCACGCCCAGCCAATAACATGACCACCAAGCCCTGTCCATCCAGTCACATGACCACCAAGCTACGCCTACCACCTAAGCCACACCCACAGAACCAGTTGTTAAAAAATTTGAATCCTATCCCTGCTTTCCATCCTCGTGTGCCAAAAGTGCCAGCATTCATAAGGCAATGCACGCGGGGTGGGGTCTACGCCCCCTGTATATGTATGCATGACCCCACATGTACGCGGTGCGCATTTCTGTTGCCAAGCATCCGAATTTAAATCATGTGACCAAGGAGATGCTGCAATGGCCTTAGGAGTGAAAAATGGTCATAAAATGGTCACTTGTTTCAGTGCTGTTGTAACTTTGAACAGTCACTAAACAAATGGTTGTTTGGACTAACTGTACCTATGTTTCTTTTAGTTTTCCAAAGGGGACAAAATTAAGAGGGGCAGGTGCGTTGAGGGGACATCCTTAGACTGGGAGCCCATTGTGATTTTTGATCCCAGCCACTAAAAGCCAGGCCTGTGAAGAGGCCATCATTCAGGGATCGAGGAACTGAATGGAAAAGACTGTATTTTATTTGTTTATTCAATTTACAGGCCTCCCCGCTTACCTCAAGGTAACTCTGGGTGGCTTGAAACATAGAGACAAAGGCTGAAGAGAAACTATCACTGTAGCTGAAATTTCTGAGCTAAACAACGAAACACTTTAACATCACCCAAAGAGATTTAGATTTACTCAAGCAAGCTTCCAACTTTAAGAGGTGTGGACTTCAACTCCCAGAATTCCTCAGCCAAAACGATAGCTCAGAGGTGTCCAATCTTGACCACATTAAGAGTGTGGATTTCTGGATTTGCGCATTGAATCATGAAAACCAGTTTGGGCCAGTCCTTCTCTCTCAGCCCAACTCGGTTCACAGGGTTTGCTGTTCTGGGGAAGATATATGAAGGAGGAAGAGGGGTGGATGGGATATGTTCAACACCTTGAGTTATTTGTAAAAATAATAAAGGCTGGACACAAATCACTATGCTGCGTGGACATAAGTGTGCTTTGTGAAACCACATTTATGATTCTCGCAACCATTCATCATTTCACGAGAAGAGCAATACACTCCTCTACTCGCAACAGAATACCCTCTCTCACCAGGCTTGCAATTTGGGGCTTGGACAACCTTGAATTACGCTGCCTATGGTTGGACTTAAGCATAGTTCACAAAATTATCTGCCACAATGTTCTACCAGTCAATGACTACTTCAGCTTCAACTGCAACAATACAAGAGCACACAACAGATGCAAACTCAATGTAAACCGCTCCAAACTTGATTGCAGAAAGTACGACTTGACTCTACCTGACTCTGTTATTACATCCTCTAACCCCCACTCCTTTAATCTCAAACTATCCACTATTGACCTCACCCCATTCCTAAGAGGTCTGTAAGGGGCGTGCACAAGTGCACCATCATGGCTACTGTCCCTGTCCTATTGTCCTCATTTATTCGTACCTATTTCCTGTATTCATACTCACGTTTATTCTTATACCTATTATCTTGTAAGCAATTGACAAATCAAATAAATAAATAAAAATTAAAATATTGTAAACCATACAATGAATGGTTTTTTGTTTTTTGTTTTATTTTAAAAAACTTTATTGAATACAAAAAATTAAAATATACGAATGTACAAACTCGAAAACAAAGATTCATCACAATAATCTCTGTAGTAAAACTATTTAAACATTTTTACATTTGACAGTGAGTTAAATATTTCTTAAATTATATTATGTGGCAATTGTTTCTTTTTACTTATAGGTTCTCTGTTACTTATATTCTATCAAACATAATATTCTGTTATTAATATTTGTTGTTGGATTATACAATAAATTCCTTCTATTGATTGTTTGAAAGACAAGAGAGTCTAAGTCTAACATTCACAATTCCTGTTTGTTATTGTATGTGTCACAATCTGTGTCATAAATTTGTTTCCCCCCCTTGGTTCCCTTTTTCATTTTTTTTTTGCGTTTTTTACGATGAATAGTTGCAGGAACTGGGGTACGTCTAATCTAATGAAGGGAAGGACTAGGGGGACATGATAGCAGTCTTCCAATATTTGAGGGGCTCCAACAAAGAAGAGGGGATTAACCTATTTTCCAAAACACCCAAGAGCAGGGCAAGAAGCAATGGATGGAAACAAACCAAGGAGAGAAGGAACCTAGAACTAAGGAGAAATTTCCTGACAATGAGAACAATTAATCAGTGGAACTACTGGCCTCCAGAAGTTGTGTGTGTTCCATCATTGGAGGTTTTTAAGAAGAGACTGGACAGTCGGTTGACTGAAACAGAATAGGGTTTCCCCGCCTGATCAGGGGGTTGGACTAGAAGACCTCCCTGGTTCCCTCAATTCTGTTATTCTGTATTCAGTTTCTTAAGGGTGATTGTCCAATCGTGGACCATCTTCCAAAATCACTCTGGGACCAGGAAATGAAGTCCTAACAGGATCCTACAAGTCTTTGTCCTCTTTTAATGAAAAGAGAAGGAAACCTGTGGCGGTGAGACTTTGGCTTGTCCTGCAGGAAGCCATTCCTTTGTTTCCCCTCAGCCCTCCCCTCCCCTCCTCGCCCTCCAGGCCTTCCCAAGGCAGTTTCCCTTCCCTTCCCTTCCCCTCCCCAACAAAACAAAACCCCACAAGAGCTGTGGCCATGCAACACACCCAGGGATGCGTCTCCAAGGCAACCGAGGTGCCAAAGCAGTGTGACTGATCAAGGAGCACAGCACCCAATGGGGAGTGTGTGGTTGCCATAGAAACCCGGAGCATGAGCTCGGCAGTTGCTGAAGACAAGTCCTCTTTGGCAGCTGAGGGGAGGGAGGTGGAGGAGAAAGCAGATTTCCCCCCACCCCAGCCAGGCCAAAGCAGCAGCAGGCCAAAGAGGACATGGGTCTCGATCTGGAAAGTCAACCCACCTCGATTTGGCTTTGGGAACCAAACTTCTAGGCCCACCAATTGAGGAACTAGGTTGTGTGAAGCATCAAGCAGATATCTGGCCTTTGGGAAATCTAGCACAAGGCACCCCTTCTCCCTTTACATCAGGATGGTCCAGTTTTGTTCCCTCAAAATTGAGCTGCCTAATTCCAAAGGCGTCAGGATTTGGGGCTGCAAGGATCTAGGGCAGGGGTCTTCAAACTGGACCGCTTTTAAGACTTGTGGACTTCAACTCCCAGAATTCCTCCTCCAGTCGTGTTAGCTCGGGAATTCTGGGAGTTGAAGTCCACAAGTCTTAAACTTGCCAAGTTTGAAGACCCTTGATCTAGCGTGGGGCAACTGTTAAGAAGTGTGGACTTCAACTCCCAGAATTCTCCAGCCAGCCATGCTGGGAGTTAATAATCCACGCATCTTCAACTTGCCAAGCTTGAGATATACTGGTGTTGAAAGAAATATCCTTCTGGGTTCAGTTCCAAGTGGGGAAAAAGGATACTGGAAACATGGAGGCTATTTGGAAAGATGGTTTAATGGTGGACAGCAGGACCACACGGCTTGGAGCTCCAAAGTGAAAAAGAAAGGATGATCACATACTTCAAGGTGAGAAGGTCAAGAAGGGAAGACCACGATGCTGAGAGACCCTTATATAACTTCTGTTGGGCCCCACCTTAGTGTTTCCTGTTCCTGTGCAAGAAATGAATCCCATTGGCTGTCAGACTCCCAGGGGTGGGGGTCTTAACTTTGTAGACTTGGTCTGGACCACATGGCTTCACCTGAGTGTCGGCTGATACAATCTTCCCAGGCCAGGTGGTGAGATGGGTAGAGGCCTTTGTTATGTAGAATACTCTGGCCTAGGCCTTAATGGCCCGTTAGCAAAGGTGAAGGGGGCTGACTTTCTGCTTCTCTGAGTTTCTACTTTACTCTTTTTAGGGAAAATATTCTGCCTTTTTAGTACTTCCCAGGATATTTCATTTTTCTAGGAGTGGGGTGGATGCTAACTTCCTACACTGGATTAGAGGGTCTCTAAGGTTATAATGCAATGCTGGCTGGGGAATTCTGGGAGTTGAGATGCTCACACATAGAATAATAAGAGTTGGAAGGAACCTTGGAGGTCTTCTAGTCCAACCCCCTTCTCAGGCAGGAGACTCTATACTATTTACTAAAAGCTTCCAGTGATGGAGCATCCACAACTTCTGGAGGCAAGTGGTTGCTTGTTCTCACTCTTAGGAAATTTCTCCATTGCTTCTTTTGGATGGAAACCAACGATTGTTCCATCTATTTTTTTTTCCTTTTGGTGCTTTGGACAATAGTTTGAATCCCGCCCTCATCTTTGTAAGAGCCCCTCAAATATTGGAGCACTGCTAAGATATCTCCTGTATCTTATAGTATCCCAAGTTAAGAAACACTGGTGGTTGTCCATCATTCTGCAACCCAGAACCGTGGCCACACCTGCCTCCATTTGATTATTTACTTAAACCTCTGGGCTCAAGCCACTGAACTGGAAGTGGTGGGGTGGGGGGAGCAGCATCAGAGAGAGCAGGACGGGGGAAGACAAAAACGTACTTGACAGAATCGAAATGGTTTCACCCGATGTGCTAAATCTGAACTAACAAGCCACGGTAGGGTCTGCATTAATTAAAAATGCTACGGCTGGTAACCAGGGGTGGGATTCAAAATTTTTAACAACCGGTTCTGTGGGCGTGGCATAGGTGGTGGGCATGGCTTAGTGGTCATGTGACTGGGTGGGCATGGCTTGGTGGTCATGTTATTGGCTGGGCGTGGCCAACTCAATATCGCTCACATCGAGGTACGCATCTCCTCGCCTGGCCTCTCATGACTGTGGGGATGCTGCAACAGTCATAAGTGTGAAAAATAGTCATAACTCACTTTTTTTCAGAGCCATTGTAACTTTGAATGGTCACTCCACACAAGCAAAGTACCAGCAAAGGAAGGGAAAAAAACTCCAGAGAGGTTCCTGAAACAGGAAGTCTAGTCCTGCCAAGAATGTAATAAGGGTTAACGGAGAGGCAGTTTCTGTAAGCAACACCAGAATGTTTCCTTCCTGCCTTCCTTACAGGATTAGGCCAGTAATTTCTTCTAACAACTGGTTCTCTGAACTGCTTAGAATGTTAACAACCGGTTCTAGCGAATAGGTGCAAACTGGTAGAATCCCACCCCTGCTGGTAACTCATTTGCTGGGTTCATCTCATATAGGCTGAGAAAGGAGCTGTTGGAAGTTAAAACCCATCCCTCTCCTAGAAAAAGGAAATGTTAAAAAGGCAGAATATTTTCCCTAAAAGAGAAGTAGAAACTCAGACAGAGAGAGAAACTCAGCGCCCTCACCCACCTTTGTTAATGGGTCAATAAGGCCTGGACTAGTCTATTCTACATAACAAAGATCTACCTCCGACAGGCAGAGCCAATTTAATTGCCCTTCATTGCACCACCCACCAAGGTTCAACTAAACTTAGCACACAAACAACCTACAAAGACTAGCTATGACCTCTGACAGCAACCAATCAGGGATACTCTTCCTATGCCCCAGGAAGTTCAAAGCTAGAGAGGGTATAAAACCCAGGGACTCTCAGCATCTCTGCCCTTCGCCCAAGAGCTCCAAGGCATGTGGTCCTGTCCACCATTAAACCATCTTTCCAAACAGCCTCCATGTTCCCAGTGTCTTTCTCCCCGCTTAGAACTGAACCCAGAAGGATATTTCTTCCAATAGAGCACACAAATGAGGGCGCGCGCACAGAGTCCCCAAGGATAAGATTAACCAAAATCAGTACCTTTTGCAAAGAGCTGCCAAGTTTCCACCTTACGTGTTATCTGAACACAACTTACGCATGCTAACCTTAAGGTTTCCAGCTAATGTATGAGCACCTCCCTCACATTCCTTCACTTCTGAGGTACCATATATGCCTTTGGGGTACTTTCCCAGCAATCTCGAAGAGTCTTCAGTAATGTGCGTTGCCAATTTCAATTTTGCAGAACCTGTACTGCAGATTAGTCACCGGGATGAATCAGTAGCAGAACCGCAATAGCACGGATAAGTCTATCTGAGTCAGTTCTGCCTCGTTGAGATCCAGGGACTTGTTGATGAGAATAATTGGGGCTGCTGCCTGCAAGGAGCTTGCATTGCTTACAAGGGCTGATTATAAATGCAAGTAGTCCTCGCCTTACGACAGTTTAGTTTAGAGATGGTTCGTAGCTATGACAGCGCTGAAAAGAGTGACTTACCTTATGGCCGTTTTTCACACTGATGACTGTTGCATCTCCCACAGTCAAAATTCAGACACTCGGCAACTGACTCAGAGTTATGACGGTTGCAGTATCCCAGGGTCATGGGATCCCCCTTTTTGCAAACTTCACAGTCAATGGGGAAGCCAGGTTCTCTCAACAACTACCAGTGATTCACTTAACAACTATTGGCAGGAAAGATCCTAAAATGGAACGAAACTCACTTAACGAAAATGTCTCGCTTAGCAACAGAGATTTTGGGCTCCCTGTAGTCCTTGACTTATGACCAACCATTTAGCGACCATCTGCTGCCACCCCAGAGCACTCCCCCACAGTCGTGTGATCCAAATTTGGGCACTTGGCAACTGGCAGGTTCTTACGATGGTTGCAGCCTTCCGGGGTGCAATCGAGATCCCCGTTTGCAATCTTCCCTCCTGGTTTCAGAGCAAAGTCCACTGTCAGGATTCCAGCAATCGCCCTAATTAAATCATGATTCTCGAGCCAAACTTCAAAAAACTTTGAAGGATTCATTAGAGGTGACATACTGGCACTGCCCTGTATGAAGCCAACTCTGGCCTACGTAATGTACAATCACCTGTGACCCTGTTTCCCCCTCTCCATTGGGTATGTCATAAACCAGATTCTCCAATTGAGCCCATTCACAGGCTGGGTGTCATCAATCATGTTCTTCAATTAAATATATTCCGGGCAAAAGCTCTGGTAGTTTAGTTACAATCTTTTAAAGATAAAGAGTTGGAATGTACTTTCGCTTCCAAACTGCATCTGCTCTTCCAGATTTCCTTCCTCCCCACTTTTGTTATGGCAACTACTAAAACAGGCATGGGAATGTTTGATGGGTTGACATCCATATTGGAAGTTGGGTTCACTTAATGACCGCATGATTCGCTTAGTGAATGAAGTGATTTGCTTAACAATCATGGCAAAAAGGTTGGAAAATTGAGCAAACCATCTTGCTCCGCAAAAGTTTCAGATCCCCGTTGTATGTTGAGGACTACATGCAATGAGTCATTGGTGTTCCAGCCTAAATGTAGCCTCTGCATTACTGAGTTCTGTTTAATGCTAAACTTTGTGCTCATGGGATGGTCGTAAGTGTGAGGACTGGTTGTCAGTCCCTTTGTTTAACGACATGTTAACTTCAGATGTTCACTAAACAAGTTGCCGTTAAGTCGAGGACTGTCTGTAGGCAACCACTTGGAAACTCAGTGCAGGTAATCCTCAACTTACAATTGGGATCAGAACAGAACAGAACAGAACAGAATAACAGAGTTAGAAGGGACCTTGTAGGTCATCTAGTCCAACCCTCCCCCAAACAGGAGACCAAGTCAATTGTTAAGGGAGTCCCATTCAATTTCTCAACCTTTTGGCCTTGGTTGTTAAGCATGTTGGTTAAGCTGTTAAGCAAATCATGCGGTCATTAAGCAAATCCGGCTTCCAACATTGACTTTGCTAATGCTGCAACTTTTGGTAATGATACTTCCACATCAATGCAGGTACTCCTCGACTTACAACAGTGTTCTGACCCAAGCCTTGTTCAAATCAAACAAACACAAAGTATGCATAAAAGCAAACCTTTTTAATGCGGCGCTGTGAATTCTGTGCATTCACAGCCAAGAGTCGTTCAAAACTAATTGTCCCAGATAAGAGCAAGCCCTTTCAAAGCTGCGAAAGGCTGCCAAGAACAAAAGACTAATTGCAGATAAATATCCAAAGCCAGAAGTTTCCAAAAACAAACCGGAGTAAGCAGGGCTTCAATAAGAACTCTGAGCAGAAAGAATTTCTTTGCTTCCTGCAAAGAAGCCAACCCCGAAGGCTGGCTTTTATCCCTTATGGGAGGAGCCATCACCTTCCAGCCTTATTCCTGAGTCGCCCTTGCTGCTGCAGTTGCTCTTCCCTTTGAACAGCACTGCGCATACGCGCACTGAGCACAGGCTCCCCAGTCACTGCTGCTAGATTCCCCAAGTTCGGCAGGCATCACCCCACTCTCCGATAGTCCTGGCCCCATCCCTGCATCACACGCAGGCCCCTCGTCTGAGTCCTCGCTCTCAGAGACCTCAGCCATCTGCACTTGCTACCGGTGAACCACAACATACAATTCATTTAGTGACCATTCAAAGTTATAACAGCATTGAAAAAAAGTGACTTATGACTTTTGCGACCTTCTGACAAGCAAAATCAAAGGGAGAGCCAGATGCACTTAACAACCAGCTTACTAACTTACCAACTGCAGCGATTCACTTAATGTCGGAGGCAAAAAAAAAGTCATAAATTGGGGCAAGATTCACTTAACGAATGTTTCACTTAACAACAGAAATTTTCTGCTCAGTTGTGTCGTGAGTCGAGGACTACCTGTATCGGGATATATAATTATCCCCTTTTCAGACTATCGCAGTGACAAGAGTGCCCTGAATTGTCTGTTTATGAAAAATGTGTGCTTGACAGCTGGCACAGAAAAGAGACCAATCTTTTGGCTTCCTTTTTAAATTTCCATTCTATTGGCAAAATGCAAACCTAATAAACTCTCTCCCCTGAGTCTAGCAAGACACTTGCTAGCACTTCCCATGCAGTTTAATTTTTTTATTTTTGGTTGTTCAATCAAGTGGTATTCCCTCAGCCTTCTTCTGGGATACAGGGAAGTCCTCGACTTAAGACCATGCATTTAGCGATTGTTCGAAGTTACGCCGACACCCCCCAAAAAAGTGACTTAGGATGGTTTTTCATATTACAACCCCTGTAGCATCCCCATAAGGGATGCAGTGGCTCAGTTGGTAAGACGCCGAGCTTATCGATCAGAAAGGTCGGCAGTTCGGCAGTTCGAATCCCCAGCACCGCGTAATGGAGTGAGCTTCCATTACTGGTCCCATCTTCGAAAGCATGTAAAAAGTGCAAATATAAAAATAGGGATCCCTTTGGTGGGAAGGGAACAGCGTTCCATGCACCTTCGAAGGCGTTTAGTCCTGCCAGCCACATGACCACGGAGATGTCTTCGGACAGCGCTGGCTCTTCGGCTTTGGAATGGAGATGAGCAGCGCCCCCTAGAGCAGGAAACGAGTAGCACGGATATGCAAGGAGGGGAACCTTTACCTTTTCATTGATTGGTGCACGGAACTCATTGGGAGCAACAACAAAAAATATTGGCGAACAAAAAAGGAACAAGGGCCATTTCTTCAATCATAAATCATAATCAACTCTTAGCATACGATCTTCTGCCATAAACTATGGTTTATGGCTGGATTCCCATCATGTGCTAAGCCCCAAAGAAGCAAATTGTATTTGGGTCTTAATACGCCCAATAGATACGCTATTATTCACTTTCCTTCATGAATGGCCACGAGTCTTATCTTGAATTCCTGAACTAAACAAATTCTGAGGCTCTTAAACCAGACACCTGATCCCTTTTCTATTTTTTTCCTCACCGCACTGATTGATATAGGAAAATACACTGTGGGACCACATTAGCCCCTTCCTTTTTTACTACCAAAAGCATCTCACAGGCTCCCCCTACTGGAGGTAACTGACATTAACATGTTGGGCTACTGATGGTGCTAGTCCCCTCTGTTTTCAAACAGCCCAAAAGTAACATCAGTCTCCAGTCCACACCCTTGCAAAATATTGAACCGTAAGCCAAAGCTTGAGCAACATAGTAAACTCAAATAAAACAAAACAAAATAAAAACAAGCCATGCAAGGCAAGCCCTCAATCGAGCTTCTCATGTTGTGGGAATGCAGTTGCAGGGTTCAGTCAACCCAGTTTAAGGTTTAAGGCAGGGGTGGGATTCTACCAGTTCGCACCTGTTCACTAGAACCAGTTGTTAACATTCTAAGCAGTTCGGAGAACCGGTTGTTAGAAGAAATTACTGGCCTAATCCTGTAAGGAAGGCAGGAAGGAAACATTCTGGGGTTGCTTACAGAAGCTGCCTCTCCGTTAACCCTTATTACATTCTTGGCAGGACTAGACTTCCTGTCTCTGGAACTTCTCTGGAGTTTTTTTTCCCCTCCTTTGCTGGTACTTTGCTTGTGTGGAAGGACCATTCAAAGTTACAATAGCACTGGAAAAAGTGACTTATGACCCTTTTTCACTCTTACGACTGTTGCAGCCTCCCCACAGTCACGAGAGGCCAGGCGAGGAGATGCGTGCCTCACCATGTGAGTGATATGGAGTTGGCCACGCCCAGCCAATCACATGACCACCAAGTCACGTCCACCCAGTCACATGACCACCAAGCCATGCCCGCCAACTAAGCCACGCCCACGCGGTTGTTAAACATTTTGAATCCCACCCCTGGTTTAAGGAAGCCGGAGAACCTAACCTGACAGCTGAAAGACAAAACAAACAAACAAACTTTGGTGGCATAAGCGTTTTTGGATTTCACCCAGTTTAAAATGAGCTTGGAGTGTATTAAACTTTAAATTATTTTAGTTTATCCTAATGTAGCAATCTTTGCTGCTACCAATTAACATGGTTACCTGTTGGGAGATTTTGGAAAACCATTATTTGCAATTAAACTCTTAAGCTTAAGAAGAATAAAACCTACCTGCTGGGGTTCCATAACTTGTTAGCCTCCCCAAAATCAGCTATGCTTTCATAATCACATCCTGGTTCAGAATAACAAGAGTTGGAAGGGACCTTGGAGGTCTTCTAGTCCAACCCCCTGCTTAGACAGGAAACCCTGTACCATTTCAGACAATCTCTTCTTTAAAATCCCCATTGTTGGAGCACCTACAGTTTCTGGAGACAGGCAGTTCCACTGCTTAAATTGTTCTATCGAGAAATGTCTCCTTATTTCTACGTTGCGTCTCTTCTTGATTCGTTCCCATCCATTGCTTCTTGTTCTGCCTTCAGATGCTTTGGAGCAGTGGTCGCCAACCAGTGGGCCGGGGACTACTGGTGGTCCGTGAGAAAATGTTGGTGGTCCGCAGAGAAATGTCACCCCCCCAAAGCAATTAATCCGGGCTGCGCGGGAACACAAGGTTGTGTTGCCCAAATGGCCCGTGGGAACACAAGGCTTCCGTCGCTCGCATTGCAAACAACACGAGGGAGTGAGGGGAGGGGGGAAAGGGCGGAGGGGGGAACTTGACCCACTCACCCTATGCGCCTGGCCTGGCCACCGGGCTGCTTCTTTCCGTTCCTTTCTTCTTCTGCTGCACGCAAGGAAAGCAGCCAAAGTCTTTCTTTCTCTCCTCCAAACTCCACCAGAAATGAGTCTTTGGGACCCTGCAAGGCCTCCTGCTCCAAGAGGCTGCGTCGGCAAAGACTCATTTCTGGCGGAGTTTGGGGGAGAGAAAGACAGACTTCTGCGGCTTCTGCTGTTTTCCTTGCATGAAGCCAAAGGTCTCTCTCTCTCTTTCCCCCTGCGATCCCAAATAAGGAATGATCGGATCGGTAGGAAAACGGGGCGGGGAATTTTCCTGCAGACTTTTTTTGGAGATTTTCCCAGGGTCTCTGATCCACAGGATTTAAAATTATGAGTTTAGTGGTCCCTGAGGTCCAAAAGGTTGGCGACCCCTGCTTTGGAGAATAGGTTGACCTCCCTCTTCTTTGTGGCAGCCTCTTAGTTCCCACAACTTGCTAAGATTGTAGCCTGGCTTCCCACAACCTGCAGATCCAAAAACCTCTCAATCCAGGTTTCCCCCAGCATTTTGTGCAAACACATCCTCCTGGATATCCGGATATAGAAAGAATCACATTTTTAAAGAGCCCATTCAAACTTTAGCCTACAAGGGGCTGGTGAATTTGCAAAGAATTGTTGTTGTGCTGAAAAACTGCATCAGGTCCTTTCTACCAAACCTATTTACACTAGAAAGAAGAAGCTGCAGGAACTTTCTGCTGCACTTTAGGCAGTCAGGTATGCCTTGGAGATATTGTTGGAAGAAATATCTTTCTTGGGTTTAGTTCTAAGTGGGGGAAAAGACACTGGAAACATGGAGGCTGTTTTGGAAAGATGGATTAATGGTGGACAGGATCACATGCCTTGGAGCTCCTGAACGAAAAGGGAAGAGATGCCGAGAGTCCCTGGGTTTTATACCCTCTCCGGCTTTGAATTTCTGGGGGCACAGGAAGGGTATTCTGATTGGCTGTTGTCAGAGGTCATAGCCAGCTTTGTAGGTTGTCCGTGTGCTAAGTTTGGTTGAACCTTGGTGGGTGGCGCAATGAAGGGCAATTAGATTGGCTCTGCCTGTAGGAGGTAGATCTTTGTTATGTAGAATAGACTGGCCCAGGCCTTAATGGCCCATTAACAAAGGTGGGAGAGGAGCTGAGTTTCTGCCTCTCTTGAGTTTCTACTTCTCTTTTAGGGGAAATATTCTGCCTTTTTAACATATCCTAAAATATTTCCTTTTTCTAGGAGAGGGATGTTTTTTGTTTTTTTTTAACTTCCAACAATTATGCAGGTCCAGTTCAGGTGTTCTAATCTGCCCAGCCCATAATAAAGCCAGGTAGCCACTGAATGTTTCATATTTGGTCTTTTAACTGTTCTTAATCTCGTATTGTTCTCTGCATTTTAATTTGGCTGTGCACCAGCCCTGAGTCCTGTCAGGGAAATAGGGCGGCATATAAGTACAATAAATAAATAAATAAACATGCTTTCCACATCAATGGATTTTCTTAAGATAATTCCCCAAGGTGTCTTTTCCCATCAGAGCTGACCCCCCCACCCCGCCACTCTCCTTCAGCTAAGCTCCCCTTCAAAATGGAGAGGAAATAATTCAGTTGGCTGGTATGTCCTGCACCTGACCCCCAAGGTGAGCATTCAGAAGCAAATAGTTGGGGGGGGGGTGTTGGCTTGTATCTTAGCAATGCAGTGCAAACTGAACCCCTTCATATCTTCTACGTCAACGCACACGCCACACAAAGTCCACGGGTTAATTCTGCAATCCAGGGAACCGTGTTGTGGGAATGCCAGTCTTAAGGATGATGATAAAAGCCATCGTCTTTCCTTGCTTGCGGGGAAAAGTCTTTTAATTTTTTTGCGGGGAGGTTTGGCCACCGTGTTGTTGCGAGGACACAAATAGGGAGGGTCATCTTTCTACCGATGAATTGGAAACGTTTTTAGTTTGCTTGGGTTTTTTGTTTTTTGTTTTGGAAATGTGCATTAAGAACCGTGAAATGAAAACCCGTCCTTTCCACGGTGGAAATGGACTGGCTGTGCGAAGCTGCAGATGGAAGGGAGAGAGGGGAGGGTTGGTTCTCTTGCTGAAAACCCGAGATGGGTTAAATGCTGAGTCAACTCTGCGCTGGATGCTTGGTTCATAGCTAGCCGGGGGCATCATCAGCTCCCACCCACCGGAACGCTGAGTCACTTCAAACTGCTTTCCATTTTGCCTGCGTTCCATTTTTGTGTGTGTATTTTTTTTTTGGGTGGTAACATCACCATCAAAGCCTGCTGCATAATGCTGCTTAATCTTGCTTCTTGGTTGCCTTAAAGGGCTAAATTTGGTCCCCAAAGTGAATGAAACATCAAATAAAAATTAAGTAGTTTCGTTGTTGTTGCTGCTTTACTAATAGAAAACTCAAACGGCTGGGCAGGAAAATCTCTGCAGCTGAATGGCCCAAATTCCCTTTTCCAAGTTGGTGCAGATAGTCTTCGATTGACTGTAGGAAGTTAGCACCCAGCCCTCTCCTAGAAAATTGAAATATCCTAGGAAATATTAGAAAGGCAGAATATTTCCTCTAAAAAGAGTAGAAACTCAGAAGCAGAAACTCAACTCAGAAGTAGAAACTAACCCCGATCTTGGTTAATAGGTGGGCTATTAAGGCCTGGGCCAGAATACTTTACATAACAAAGATCTCCAGGTAAAGCTATAGCAATTGCCAAAAGCCCTTTTCAATGCATCATCATCCAGCAAGGCTCAACCAAGCCTGGAACTCAGGACAACCTACAGAGTTGCCCCTGCATGGCCCCACGGGAGTCTGACAACCAATTAGAAAGAAGCTCAAATTCAAATCCCAACAGAGGGAATAAAACCCAGGCACTCTCAGCACCTCAGTCCTGTTTTTTTTTATCTCCTCCTTCACCTTGAAGCATGTGATCATCCTTCCTTTTCACTCTAGAGCTCCATGCCATGTGAGTTCCAGACCTGTCCACCATTAAACCTTCCAAACAGCCTCCATGTTTCCAGTGTCTTTTTCCCCACTTGGAACTGAACCCAGAAGGATATTTCTTCCAGCATAACAACTGTTGGTTTAATGCAGGGGTCCTCAAACTTGGCCACTTTAAAGACTTGTGGACTTCAACTCCCAGAATTCTCCAGACAGCTTGGTTTTTCCTTGAAGACGTTTCGCTCCCTGTCCAAGAAGCTTCTTCAGCTCTGACCAAATGGTGGAGGATAGGAAGGGTTTATATTCGTTGCAATCAAAAATCCACATTCTGGGCATAGAGAACTGCTGGTTGATTGTTCTCCCTCCTGCTATGCTGGCTGGGGAATTCTGGGAATTGAAGTCCACAAGTCTTAAAGTAGCCAAGTATGGAGACCGAGTGACTGACATTACAACAGCACTGGAAATAAAGTGACTGAGGACCATTTTTCAGCCTTACGACCATTGCAGCATCACCAGAGTCACGTGATCAAAATTCAGATGCTTGGCAACTGGCATGCATTTGACGGTTGCAGTGATCACGTGATCTCGTTTTTGCGACCTTCAGACAAACAAAGTCAATGGGGATTCATGTAACAACTGCGTTACTAGCTTCACAACCGTTACTAATTTAATATCTGCAGTGATTCACTTAACAACGGTGGCAAGGAAGGGCATAAAATGGGGATGGAACTCACTTCTCAACTGTCTTGTTTAGCAACAGAAATGTTGGGCTCATGTGTGCTTGTAAGCCGAGGACTGCCTATACTTGTATATATGAAGATAACAAACAGATGTGGTTTATACCCTTTGCTATGTTCATATAGCATGAGGTTGGATCTAATGAAGATCAGACCTCCTAACACAGTTCTAGGCTGCATAAACAGAGGGATAGAATCAAGATCATGTGAAGTGTTAAATATCACTTCACAATGCTTTGCTAAGGCCACACTTGGAGAACTGGTTGCCACGATGTAAAAAAGATGTTGAGACTCAATTTAATAATAAGAACAACTAGAGGGGACATGATAGGGTTCCAATATCTCAGGGGCTGCAAAGCAACTTAGAAGTAAGGAGAAATTCCTTGACAGTGAGAACAATTAATCAGTGGAACAACTTGCCTCCAAAACTTGTGAATTTTTCACAAGTTTTAAAAAAGATGTTGGATAAGCACTTGTCTGAAATGGTGTAGGGTTTCTTGCCTAGGCAGGGGTTGGACTAGAAGACCTCCATGGTCCCTTCCAACTCTGCTTATTCTTTTTTCTTTTCTTTTCTATTCCATCCCATTTCATTTCATTCTACTTCTATTCTATTCTAAAAGACAATCATTTGGTTCATACAATTATTGGACCACCCAAGACCCAATGGCATTTTAGCCCACTGTGGCACCTGCCTTAAACCCGGTCTGTTAATAACCCAGTTGCACACATGGCTGGGTAAATCAGTGTTTGTTTTGACAACTTAAGTAAGATGGACTTGTTATGCGCTGCCTTTCAAAGACAGAGTGGAGAACATATCTAGATTAGATGCAATATTTTGACTTCGACATCCAGAATTTCCTGGCCAGCAAATGGCTATACAAACTGGTGTTATTCAACCTTCACAATTTTAAGATGTGTGGACTTCAAATACTAAAAGTTCTCAGCAGAGTTGGTATTCAGCTGGTTCGGACAGGTTCTGGAGAACCGGTGGTGGAAATTTTGAGTAGTTTGGATAACCGGCAAATCCCACCTCTGACCCCGCCCCCAGCTATTCTCCGCCTCCCAAGTCCCAGCTAATTGGCTGGGTCTTCTTTGGTTGCCCTGCACAAGAGAATAGAGCTGGAAAGCAGGTTAGTGGGGTGGAGAGGGAATGGGGATTTTGCAGTAACCTGCCACGCCCACCAAGCCCACAGAACCGGTAGTAAAAAAAAATCTGAACCCCACCACTGGTTCTCACTGGTGTAATCCAAAGTGAAAGCCACCTGAATTCAAGGTTATGTGAACCTAGTCAGGGTGGCTTATAAACCAGGGTTTGCAATTCAGTACTGGGGTATACTTATTTTTTTCAGCCAGAAGCCTCATTTTTACAGGTGGTCCTTGACTTACAACAGTTCATTAGTGACCGTTCAAAATTACAATGGCACTGAAAAAAAGAGACTTACGACCATTTTTCACACCTGTGACCATTGTAGCATCCCCCCATAGTCACATGATTTACATTCAGATGGTTGGCAGTTTATTTTTTTTATTTATTTTTATTTTTATTTACATTTATATGCCGCCCTTCTCTGGAGACTCAGGGCGGCTTACAGTCTTTAGAGCACCATGCTAAGGGCTCGGCAATAGCCTTCATTCCATTGTATATGCTTGCTTATTACTAGGGCATTTTGGCCCCCTCAAGCGGCATTTCTTACAAAGTCAGCTTATTGCCCCCAACAATCTTGGGTCCTCAATTTACCTACCCCGAGAGGATGGAAGGCTGAGTCAACCTTGAGCCTGGTGGGATTCGAATCTGCACTAATTGCAGGCAGCTTGCACTAAGTGCTAGATGATTAACAGCCTGCACCATTAAGGCCCTTGCCAGTTGACTCACATTTATGATGGTTGCAGTGTGTCCAGGAGTCATGCGATCCCTTTGCGCGACCTTCTGGCAAGCAAAGTCAATGGGGGAAGCCAGATTCACTTAACAACTGCGTTACTCATTTAACAACGGCAGCAATTCACTTAATATGGCAAAAAAAATAAAACAAAATGGGGCAAAGTTCACTTAAAAATTTCTCACTTAACATAAATTTTGGGCTCAATTGGGGTCATAAGTTGACGATGACTACCTGTATCGCCCTTGGAAGCAGTGGTGGGATTCAAACATTTTTACTACCGGTTCTGTGGGCATGGCTTGGTGGGCGTGGCTTGGTGGGCGTGGCTTGGTGGCCATGGCAGGGGAAAGATACTGCAAAATCCCCATTCCCATAACCTGCTTTCCAGCTCCGTTCTCCTGGGAAGGGCAACCAAAGAAGATCCAGCCAATCAGCTGAGATTCAGGAGGCAACGAATAGATGGGGGCGGGGCCAGTCAGAGACGGTATTGGCCGGTTCTCCAAACTACTCAACATTTCTGCTACCGGTTCTCCAGAACTGGTCAGAACCTGCTAAATACAACCTCTCCTTAGAAGTTTATAGGAGATATAATTGGGAAGTGGGCATGCCCAGAGTCGGTCCACTATTTTGAGTTGTTAATGGAGGGTTACAAAGGCTTTACTTGCTGAGTAAAGAATTCATGCTGCCTCTTAATTACAGGTAGGTAGTCCTTGACTTAACATTTCATCTGGTGATTCCTTGAAGTTACAGCGGCACTGAAAAAGGTGCCTTGTTATGACCATTTCTCATACTTATGACGGTTGCAATCATCTCTACGGTCACATGATCAAAATTGAGACATTTACATATTTGAGGATGGTGGCAGTGTCCCAAGGTCATGTTTTCATATTTTGTGACCTTCTGGCAAGTAAAGTCAATGGGGGAAACCAGATTCATTTTACAATCGTTACTTAGTATCTGCAGTGATTCGCTTAACAACTGTGGCAATAAAGGTTGTAAAAATGGGGATGTCACCGATTTAACATCTCTCGCTTAACAAAAAAAAATGGAGTTCAATTGTGGTTTTAAGTCAAGGGACACCTTTACCCAAAGGTTTTAAAATTTTAACTTTACCTTACCTGAGTCTGTCATCTGCACCTTTATAACTGTCTGGTTGGATTTTGCAACCCAACCCAACAAGACAGAAACAGACTCCAGGGGATAATTAGGACTGCAGAAAAAACCATGGCTACCAACCTGCCTTCCATCGAGGACCTGTATACTGCATGAGTCAAAAAGAGGGCTGTGAAAATATTTACAGACCCCTCACATCCTGGACATAAACTGTTTCAACTCCTTCCCTCAAAACAACGCTATAGAGCCCTGCACACCAGAACAACTAGACACGAGTTTTTCCCCGAACGCCATCCCTCTGCTAAACAAATAATTCCCTCAACACTGTCCAACTATTTACAAAGCCTGCACTACTATTACTATTAATCTTCTCATCACTCCTTATCGCCCATCCCCTCCCAGTTGTGACTGTGTGACTGTAACTTTGTCGCTTGTATTATGATTTCTATTGACTGTTTCCTAGTATGATTTGATTGCTTATTGTACCCTATGACTATCATTAAGTGTTGTACCTTATGATTCTCGACTCTTGACGAATGTATCTTTTCTTTTATGTATACTGAGAGCATTTGCACCAAGACAAATTCCTTATGTGTCCAATCACACTTGACCAATAAAGAATTCTATTCTATTCTATTCTCTCAGTGCTCAAAAACTTCCACAAGAGAAGGATCTTACAGCTATTCGCTTCCAGTCCAGCAAATCGCTCAACCCTCCAGCCAACTATGATTTGTTCAATGATTTAAGCATAAGGAACAGGCCTGCACAACACAGACTGCATTGTGGCTTGCCAAAGCAGCTTTGTGCGGCCTGCTGGCACTTTTTGAAAAAAATAAATCTGCCAACAAGGCCCCCTTCTTCCCCCCTGCCCCCCCCCAAAAAACCCCATGCAGTTGTATAACACTAGCTTTACCACACCACCACCTGTTGCTGGTCTGTTTGCTGCCAAATAGCTGATTCACAGGCCAGGTATTCCTCGGTGGCCTGCAATAATTTTTAATGAATAAAAATCTGGGCTTTTTACCCTTTACCAGTCAGGCAGGCCTGATATAAACCAGTGTGATGATTGTATCTGTTTTATTGTGTTCCTTTTATGCACCATGACCGGGATGGGGTGGATGGGTGGAAGAGAACAGGCCCCCATGGCTGCTAGTTTATGCAGCATTATTTAATTTGGTTATACAAACACCTGGGAAAAACATAACGCTGGGAAGAGTCTAAGTAGAGTCTCCACTTCCTCCTTCTCTGCCTCTTCTTCTACTTTTTGACTTCAAGTCATTCTTGACTCCTGGCAACTACCTGGGTAAATCCTTGCAATTTTCTCGGGAAGGTTTTTCAGAAGAGGTCTACCACCGTCTTCCTTCTCAGGGCCAAGAGAAAACGACTAGCTGAAGATCACCCAGTTGGCTTTGTCTTGCCAGGAGTCCAGGATGGCACTAGAATTCACACTTTCCTCGTGATTAGCCCAATGTCAGTCAGATAGCTTTACTAAGGCGGGACTAGAACTCAAGAGACTCCTGGTGATTGGCCCAGTCATGCAGTTGGCTTTGTGCCTGAGGTGGGACTAGAACTCTTAAGTCTGCTGGTGATTGGCCTAAGGTCACCCAGTTGTTTTGTGCTTGTGGCGGGACTAGAACTCTCAAGTCTCCTGTTGATTAGCCCAAGGTTACCCAGTTGGCTTTTGCCTGGGGCGGGACTAGAATTCACAATCTCCTGTTGATTAGCCCAAGGTCACCCAGTTGGCTTTGTGCCTGGGGCGGGACTAAAACTCACAGTCTCCTGGTGATTGGCCCAAGGTCACCCAGTGTGGATTTGTGCCTGAGTGTACATGGAATATAGTCTCTTGATTTCTAGCCTGCTGCCTTAACTAATAAACTACATTGGTTAAAATCACAATCCACCAGTGTCCTCTATAGCAACTCACACCTGCTTTGAACCTTGAACTTTCAAATGAACGGAAATCCATTCTAAACCTACAAACATCTCTGGGCACATTTGGGAGAATCAACCTGGTGCTCCTTTCACCTCCAACCCTCACTTGAACTTTCAACGACCCCCCAAAAAGTAGAAGCCCTTCCAGATTTCCTCTTCATCTCTCCTTCCCTCTTCAAAACGCCACTGTTGACATTTTGATTAAAAAGAGACAAAAGACCAGCCTTGATGAACCTGCCGATTTAATCATTCTTGATTTTATATTCCCGGAGCGCAGGATTGTGAAACAGTCTCGGTTCGTCGTAGCAGATCGCGCAAAGCAAAACGATTCGTTCGACTGGGCTCAAGCCATGGATGACGACGGCTTCTGCTGCTCATCCCGAACTTGGTAAGAAAAAATTAGGGTTGGTAAGCAGCCCTCTTTGAAGAAAGCCGATCTGCTGCATAGGCTAAGATAGCTGTTTTGGCGGTCACTCCCTCTGGGATCGGCCTTCTACCTCCAACCCTTGTATGTCAAGAGGCAAGATCTCGGCAACTCCAAAATGAGCGCAGAACCGGTCATTAACATCCATCATAATCTTGTATGATTAAAACACCATCTGCCATTCGGTACAGGTCCGCGGTTTCCAGCAAAAATTCAGGGGCTCAGTCCTCCAGTCTATATTAGCTGGTATCGGCTAGAAATGTCTGTGCACCAAGATGTTGTGGTTCGCCGGTAGCAGGTGCGGACAGCTGAGGTCTCGGGGAGCGAGGACTCAGATGAGGGGCCTGCGTGTGATGCAGGGATGGGGCCAGGACCAGGGATGGGGCCAGGAGGGGAATGCTGCCTTTGGAGATTGTGGAGGCTGGCAGCAGTGATGAAGAGGTCCCCGAGGAGCCTGTGCCCAGTGCACGTGCACGCAGGGTTGCTCAAAGGAAAGAGCAGCTGCAGCAGCACGGGCGACTCGGAAGTAAGGCTGCAAGCTAATGGCCCTCCCTTAAGGGATAAAAGCCAGCTGAGAAACTGGAGTTCTTAGCAGGAAGCAAAGAAGTTTTTGCACTCAAGCCTTGTGGACGTTCAGACTCTCTTAGTTTTGTGTTTGGAGACTCTTTGTGTTTGAAATATTTCTTAGTAACTTTATCTAGTATTCTTGGCAGCCTTGCACAACCTTGGCAAGGTTCGTTCTTATCAGAGACAATTAGTTGTTTAAACCATTTTAACCGTGAAGAAACAGAATTCATAAAGAATCATTAAAAAGTTTTGCTGTTACCTCCGTTTTGTGTTTGCTTCCTTGGAACAAGGTCTGAGTCAGAATACAAGATGCTTGCTTGATTCAAACCCCATCTCGGCTCCTGCAAAGGCCTGTTTGCATGTCAATTAAACCTCCAGTCCCTCTCCAGTGTTTTAAGATGTGTGGACTTAAGGTGGGCATTTTAAGATGTGCGGGCAGCTATGCAGGGCTGAGGAATCCTGGGAGTTAGAAGTCCACGCATCTTAAAAGTTGCTAAAGTTGAGAAATAAAAGCTCTAAGTTAAGGTAAGTAATTCCACACAGCCAGCTTCATGCCGATATGAAGTTTAAACTTCATATTGGCAGGAAACCTGAAGCTTCAGGGCTATTCAGAAGTAGGAAGTTTGAAATGGTCCAGAACCTGACCATGACTAAAAAGTTAGTGATGAAGCTAAATGCGGCCAGTATTTTCAATGGAAGCCCAAAGCTGGGCTGGGTATTTATGTCCTTGTAACCCTGGCGTTCAACGGTTCAAATCCTGAAGCGAAGACTGCCGGATGTGGTTTACAGGCAACTAATAACTGAGTTCTAATTTTAAAAAAATCCCCAGCTACTATCCTTTAGGTAAGGTGCTCTCCTCTTACAGTGATTATTACTTTACGTTTGCAAGCCAGCAAGGCAGACTTTAGGAGCTTGGGGACTCCCTGTAATTCATCCCAATAGATCAATTCAGCCTTTTCCAACTGTGCTCTCCAGATGTGTTTGGACTGCAACTTCCCAGAACCCAGCCCCCCTCCAAATTTTAGAATTGCAGCCTCGACACCACAAGAGAGCAACCAGAAGGAGTCTTTAATATCTCTTCCAGCACAGCAAAGCTGGAAGGTTGTTCGAGGCAGCCTTTGCTGAGACATCAACTCTGGACCTAACTCCCAATAGCAAGAATTTGTGCAGAGGGACATCCTCCGAGATCGCAGAGATCCCCGGAGACCACATGCCTCAGAAGATCGGATGTCCTTCAATCCACAATTGGGATGCTCGTTTCTAGTGTGTCTCAACCTTGGTAACTTTAGGATAGGTGGACTTCAACTCCCAGAATTCCCCGGCGAGCATGGATGACTGGGGAATTCTGGGAGTTGAAGTCCGCTCGTCTTAAAAGTTGCCAAAGTTGAGACACTGCTGGAGTATAACCACTGTGAAGGAGGGCCGTGATGGTGAACCTACAGCACGCGTGCCAAAAGCGACACACAGAGCCATTTCTGCCAGCACGCGAGCTGTCGCCCAGAACTGATCCACTGTGCATGCACGCACACCCCTGCCAGCCAGGTATCTACCACGCATGCCCAGGGGGTCATGGTTAGGGAGTTACATACGCATTGCATTATGGGTGCAGGCCAGGGGTGGGATGCTACCGGTTTGGCCCGGTTCTATAGAACTGGTAGCTACGAAGAGCAGCTGACAACAAACCGGTTCACTGCGACAACCTTCTGGTCATCTGTTTGGCCGGCCCGCCCACCCACCCGCCCGGGCTCTTGGTTGTCTTTTATTTCCTGCTTTTTCAACCTCAGCTGCTTTGGGTGGCACAGCTGAGGTTGAAAAAGCAGGAAAGAAGAGGATTTTCAAACGCTGCGCACCCGCGCAGCAAAACGCACTCTGCGTTTTGCTGCGCCGAACTGGTTGAATCCCACCCCTGGTGCAATGCGATGACAAAAAGGTTAGCCATCACTGCCCTGGGGGAAGCTGACTACGTAGGATGCAAACCTCCTCCCTAGGCCTGATAGAGGGGGACCACGCGGTCTATGGGGCCCCGGCAGATGGGACAGGAAGGGGCGGGCAAGGCCTGGAAACACTGGAAGCACAAGCAGATGTGGCCACAGGGCAGCAAGACGCACTCGCGGCGATTGGCCAAACACACCACGCAGGTGTTGGCGGGCAGCTCTTCGTCCTGGTTGTGATTCTGCAGGTAGTCTTCAAATTCCCGTCGTTGCGCCTCCCGCTCCCGATTCAGCTGGCGGTTCCGGTGGGCTCGACGAAGGGCCCGCAGGACAACCGCCGCAGCCACGAGGCCGCACACCAAAGCCGTCCATTTCCAGAAGCTGCTGGTCGACTGCAGGCTGGACAGCAAGCTTTGCCAGTCCTCCAGGCACAGGAAATAGCCGGCTCCGTTCGAAGGGGGCTGCAGGCAGAGGGTACCATCCGGGCGCTGGGTCAGCTCGCCAATGCCGGTCAGGCTGCTGCCTACCAAAAGCATCTCTTCCGTCTCCAGGAAGCCCTTGGGCTTCTCCCCGCTCAGGTAGTGGCTGAGGAGGTCCTTGAAGCCATGGGAGGTCTGCTGGAAGCGTTCGTAGACGGTCTCCAGGGGCAGGTTGTCTGCCTGGAGAGGCAACTCCACACATACCCGCCCTGCCGCTTTGTCGGTGGAGGAGGCGAGGACGAAGGGGACGGTGTGCAGCTGCTCCAGCACCACCCGCTCACTGTCTGTCCTGCAATGACAGGAAAGCAATTGGAGGGCAAAGCCCCCGTGAGGGTCTACTGACCACTGAGGCCCAGATTGACCTTGCCCGGAGTCAGCCGCAACAGGAGCACAGGGCTGAAAACCACTTAGGGGAAGGCATTATGCACAGCAGACCAAGACTCCACGTTGTCATGTAGCTTACCTGTTTACTTACCTCTCACCCTGAACCTTTTTATAAGTAACTGAAGGCGGCGTATATGCCTAATACTCCTCCTTCCTATTTACCCCACACGAATTCTGTGAGGTGGGTTGGGCTGAGAGGGACTGGCTCACAGTCAACCTGCCAGTTTTCATGCCTACGATGGAACTAGAACTCACCGCCTCCTAGCAACTGGCCCAAAGTCACCCAGCTGGCTTTCATGCCTAAGGCAGGATTAGAACTCACGGCCTCTTGGTATTTGGCCCAAATCACCCAGCTGGCTTTCATACCTAAGGCAGGACTAGAACTCACAGCCTCTTGGTATTTGGCCCAAATCACCCAGCTGGCATGCATGGCCCTAAGGCAGAATTAGAACTCACAGCCTCTTGATATTTCACCCCAAATCACCCAGCTGGCATGCATGCCTCTAAGGCAGGATTAGAACTCACAGTCCCCTGGTATTTGGCCCAAATCACCCAGCTGGCTTTCTCGCCTAAGGCAGGACTAGAACTCAGTGTTCAGCTTTCTAGCCTGATGCACTAACCACTACACCGAACTGGCTCTCTTATTCCTTGACAGGGCAAATGTTTTGTTTTGAAGACTTACTGATCCTCTTTTGCAGACTGAACATCAAATGGATCTGTCCCTTGTTCTTTACTTTCTCCCTTTAGATCGTTCTAATATAGAGGTGGAGAACTGTGGCCCCTTTAGGCCTCATGGACTTCAACCTCCAGAATTCCTGAACCAGCCTGGCTGGCTCAGGAATTCTGGGAATTGAAGTCCCCAAATCCTAAAGGGGTCAGAGTTCCCTCACCCGTGTTTTATTATATCCAACCATCTGTTGAACCTTATGTTGATTTTTAGAATCGGATCGATGGCTGCCTAAGCTCCTAGCTCTGCAGGTACCCACATTTACACTCAGCTTTAGGATAACATGATCTAAGAAACCTTAACCAGGTCAGAATTATCCCAGAACACAGAAACCTGGACAGCAAAGGCTACTCCTGTGTGTTCTGGGCATTGAAAGAAGCCGCCATCTTGTCTACCCTGAGCAAATAAACCTGAACCACTGAGGATACTGCCTACTTCCCCAGCCCTCTTCCATCTTCTCCATTCTCACCAGCTTCGGGCCAGGCTGTTCCAGATCAAGCGATGCTCCTTCAGGATCAGTCTCTCAATGACTCCCTGAAGCTCCTTGTGGTATGGGCTGGTGAGGGCAGCTTCGACCGGTTGGACCACTCCTGAAATGACAGGCATGCAAAACTGTTGCAACGGGCAAGTCCAGAAAGGCCCGTGAGTAGGCTAAAAATGGCCTCCAGGTCCTTCCAGGGAGGGTGACAGGGTAACAGGGCTCCGACATCCACCCCCATTTAAATCATGAGTCTCCAGCTGCATCTCTCAGAGTTTAAAGAAGATTTATTAGGAGTGAACATGCCGGCGCTACCTGGGTGAAGCCGACTCTGAGCCACATCATTCATTTCACTCTTGACCCTGATCTTCCATCAATCCCTGGATGTATATTCTCCAATGGGACACATCCATAGCCAAGAGCTATCAAGCATGCTCTCCAGTAATAATCTTGCGTGCCAGAAGTTTCGGTCCCTAAAAATTATCTATGAAGCATTTAAGGAATGCACTACTTCTCCCACTCCCTTTCGGCTACCAATCTAAAAGACCAGAGAAAAAAATTTAAGTTGACATCAGGATCCAGGAAGACCGGCTGGCCATCAAGCACTATGATCCCAAATCCTTCATCTCTACCAACACCAAAACGGCACCAGTTCGATTGGAGCAACACAAAAGCCATCAGCCATGCTCTCACCCGCCATGCTCGTGAGTTCCTCGAAGCCTGGCACCCCACAAGCCATCCCATCAATGAACACATTGACCTACAACCAGCCTACGAAACCCTCTAAATCCAAATCAACTGCACAGTCAAACCAGAGATAGCACTGATCCCCAACCAACCCACAAAAGCCCCCCCAACCAGCAGTTCACCTCCCAATGACCCTGACATGATGTAATCTTGTCACAAGACCCATCGCTAGACTTTCACCAATGACTCATCACAAGACCCTCACTTGATACACCCACACCCTGCAGCCAGGGGTGGGATCCGACAGGGTTAAATATCGGTTCGGTGATTTACGATTTGCTTCCCTGCACGCTGCACGTGCGCACCTGTAAATCGTCATCAGCACGCTGCGTGCAGAGAAGCAGCCTTTGTAAAAGGACTTTTTTCCTGCTTTTTTAACTGCAGCTGTGCCTCGTGCGGCAGTTGAAAAAGCAAGAAATAAAGGTCAGGTAAGAGCCCGGGCGGGCGGGCTGGCGGGCAAAAACAACAGCAGACACAGAACCGGTTCTATGTCTGCTGCTCTTCAGAGCTACCAGTTCTCCAGAGGTGGACAGAACCGGTAGAAACCCACCCCTGCCTGAAGCCCTTAGAAGCAGGAAAACACTGACATCCCCCTAAACTCTGCTGAAAATGATACCTAGCCTAGTAATGAAACGTTTGGAAACCAGCCCACAAGTTCAGGAAATGACCCTTCACCTTCATCGTCTATGGAGATTATCAATCATCCAGGTCATGGTTGTCTCAAAGGTGCTTTTTCAAGAGGCAACTGGGCTTTCTTGGATTTTCTCCTTGAAAACATTTCGCTTCTCATCCAAGAAGTTTCTTCAGCTCTGACACCGGATGGTGAGGAACGGAAGGATTATTATTGCTTGCAGACAGCTGGTCATTTGCATATTTTTTAGCAAGTCATTGAGGCCACTTGGAGATTTATTTGTGTCCTCAGGATCACCTGAGTGGTGCAAATGGCCATCGGGATTGTATTGTACACTGGACACAGTCCTTTTAACAGTTCCAAGGAGGCTCCACACTGATTTGCACCACTCAAACAGGACACAGATAAACCTTCAAGTGGCCTCAACGACCCTCTAAAAGAATGAAAATGACCAATTGTCTGCAAGGAATATAAATCCTTCCCTTCCCCACCATCCAGTTAGAGCTGAAGAAGCTCCTTGGATGAGAAGCGAAATGTCTTCAAAGAAAAATCAAGGAAGTCCTGCAGCCTCCTGAAAAGGCACCTTTGGGACTTCACCCTCATCCTACACCTGAGCTACAGATATTCCCCATTATTGCAATCCTTCCAGCGAGCTTAGAACCACCCAGTTCGAATCCCAAATGCTTGCATATATTTCTAGAAAGCGGGTGGATTTCTTAAGAAGAGGTGGAGAGGAACAGCTGTCCCCGATCCTTTCCGCCATCAAGGAAACCACAACAAGTGGGCTATCGTGGCAAGGACTTTGGCGGGTGCATTTTGAGCAGGCTCTACCATTATGGTTCAACACTGAACAGGTTGTTTATGTGAGATCTTCCCAAAGATCGCTGGGAAGAGAAATAAGGTTTAAAGGCAGGAAAGTACCATGAGGCGAACTTTTATGTAAACATATTTAACTCCTATCTCCTATATTTACAGCAGACAAGATAGCCATGAATATCACTACATCATGAGGTAAATCACAGCACAACATGCAGAGCACACGGAAGAAAAAGGCGGGGAAAATAACCCCCCCTTTACATCCAGAAACCAATCGTAATGTAGATGGCCTCATGCAGAAGCCCGCCCTCTTCAACATATTAAGGAGAGATTGAATAGGGTCTCCTGCTCGAGCAGTGGGTTGGACTAGAAGACCTCTGGGGTCCTTTCTGTTACTCTGTGGTGTTATTCTGTTATGTTCTATAATGATGACTATCCATCCCATAAAGCCCAAAGAAAGTACAGAATAGTAATGTATAAGAGATTGGGCAAGAGTTCGGACTAGAACAGCGGTCGCCAACTGGTGGGCCGCAAGAAAATTTTGGTGGGCCGTAGAGAAATGTCACCCCCAGAGCACCCCCCAAAGCAATTAATCCAGGCTGCGCAGAAACACAAGACTGCGCCGCCCACATGGCCCGCGGGAACCCTTCCTGTCTGCTCACCCTCTACCTGGCAAACCTGCCTGCTAAATTGCTATTTTTCCTTTTTCCACCCCTGATCATCAGCTGTTCTGCTGTGCCGGGAGATTTAGATTAGCTAGAAAGCAGGAAATTCTTGCTTTCTAGCTAGTCTTTAGATCTTCAGCTCTGCTTTTAAGCACAGCCGAACCTCCCTTAGGACTGAAGGTTCTATTATTCAGTGCAGACTCATGGCAAGCAAATGTTATGTGACAGACTCAGGTAGCCGATGGCAGATAGATAGATCAATGAATGATTCTGGGAGCAACTCAATCTGCCTGCCTGCTTTGACTGATTTTGGGTAAAAGTTGCTCTTTTTTAATAAAAAATTCAATATTTATATATTTATATTTACATACAAGCCATGTCCAGTCAGTCATATGACCATCAAGCCACATCCACAAATTAGGCCACATCCAAAGAACCAGTTAGTGGTCCCTGGGATTTAAAATTATGACTTGATTGGTTCCTGAGGTCCAAAAGGTTGGCAACCCCTGGACTAGAAGACCTCCAAGGTCTCTTCCAACCCTGCTATTCTATTCTATTCTATTCTATTCTATTCTAATTCCTATTTCTACTTCTATTCTAAATATATTTTACTGTCATGTCCTTGTTAGTCAGACTCTGAGGGAGAGGAGAAACAGCCGACAGGGAGTGGAGGTATGGCTCCGGAGGTTGTGGAGGAGGCTGGGGAAGGGCAAAGGCCGGCTGGGCAGTCAGAGGAAGAACCAGGCCCATCCCCTCTTCATCCTAGGACACACAGGAAGGAACGGGGAAGGTAACAACTTGGCTTATGAGAGGAAGCAGCCATGATCCCCCTCACTGGTTGCAGCTGGGGAGAATAGTATATAAGAGAGACGGTTAAAACACAGCGTTGCCAGAAGCAAAGCTTGTGTTATTTTGGGCTGAAGTTATCTTGGTTGGCGTCCTTCCAACGGATTGTGCCTTATTACCTCCTTGAAGTTGATTAATTACTTATCCTGGTCCATTGTGGAAATTCCTTCATTGTAGTTTGTTTTGGTTTTTTATTTCCCCTCTATCTGCTCATTAAGTTCAGACGGTATTGCTTTCTTCTGAAGACTATTTTTGAGTACGTTTTATCTCCAGCTGAGAATTATTGAACAGTGGGGACAAGTTGGAGGCATTAAAGAACATTTATTTACGTTTTCGATTTTGTTACGTTTGTGTTACACTCCGTGTCATCACATTTTACTGTTCCAGCTATTAAATATCTTAACACTGTCCCCATCTTTCAAAAAAGCTAGTTCTCTCCCCAGAGATTAAATCAGCGCATGTTTCAATTTTTGAAAAGGGATCAAGGCCTGTCGTCCCATTGTCCCCCCCACACCGCCCCCCAGTAAATCTTTGAGGACTGGATGTATTTCATTCTGATCCCTCCTGCAAAGAAAGTATTTATAGAGATTTAATTGTTTAGCAGTAGCCAGAGAATTTAGATTATGCACGTCTACCTATTGTTAAAACCTTAAAAACTGGGTCTGTATGTTGCTTGGAATCCGTTCAGATTGAAGCGGCACATAACTCCAAGCATGCAAATTAAAAATGGGGTTTTATCGTAGTGTTAAGAACTCTGCGCATGATATATATGATGTAGTCCTCAACTTAAAACAACCACAACCGAACCCAAATTTTTTGTTGCTAGGCAAGGCAGCTTTAAGTGAGTTTTATCCCATTTTACAATTTTTTTTTTTAGCCACGGTTAAGCGACTTGCTGAAGTTGAAGATGAGTAATCATGGTCATTAAACAAGTCTGACGTCCCCCATTGACTTTGGTTGCCGGAAGCCAGCTAGAAAGGTTACAAATGGTGATCACATGACCCCAGGACAATGCAACCGTCATAAGTACATGCCAGTTGCCAAGCATCTGAATTTTGATCATGTGACCATAGGGATGCTGCAGTAGTCTTATGAAAACTGGTCATAAGTCACTTTTTCCTCCAGTTCTTTTATAACTTCGAATGATCACTATACAAATGATTGTAAGTTGAGGACTAACTGTATAGCTTAAAAATGTTTTCTTTGACAAAAGTCTTTGCTACACCCGATTTCTAACTAGGGACTGCATGTAGGTTCTCACTCCCACCACACGCCGATATGAAGACGAACTGAATTCTGTGGGATCGAGAACTTAGCACCCCACATTTGGGATCTTTCAAAAGAAAAAAAAAGCAGATTTATACATTCAGAGCAAAAATGCCAGACTATCTGTGTTACGTTGAACGGTGTTCTATCCAAAGATCTGTAGGGAAGGGTAACCTTTTCATATTTTGGGGGAATACACTGCCATTCAAACTGAGAGTTGATTCATTACAACAATTCACCAGACTTGTCTCCAGAAGTTGTAAACGCTCCAATGCTGGACGTTTTTAAGAAGAGATTGGACAACTCCTTGTCTGAAATGGTATATAGGGTCTTTTACTTGAGCAGGGGAGTTGACTAGAACAGTGGTTGCCAACCAATGGGCTGGGGACCACAGGTGGTCCTCGAGAAAATTTTGGTGGTCCGCAGAGAAATGTCACCCCCAAAACATTCCCCAAAGCAATTAATCCAGGATGTGCAGGAACACAAGGCTGTGCCGCCCACATGACCTGTGGGAACACAAGGCTTGCGTCACTTGCATTGCAAACAAAATGAAGTAGTGGGGGGGGGGGGAAGAATGAAGGGGGAGAACTTGCCCCACGCGCCTCGCCTGACCACCGGGCTGCTTCTTTCTGCTTCTTTCCTCTTATGCTTTTGGCTGCACGCAAGGAAGGCAGCGAAAGTTTTTCTTTCTCTCCCCCAAACTCCGCCAGAAATGAGTCTTTGCAACCCTGCAAGGCATCCTGCTCCAAGAGGCTGTGCCATTCTGGGGGAGTTTGGGGGAGAGAAAGAAAGACTTCTGCTGCTTTCCTTGCATGAAGCCAAAAGTCTCTCTCTCTCTCCTCCTGAGAATGGAGCTGGAGACGGTATCCTGAGATCCCAAATAAAGAATGATCGACCGATTGATAGGAAAATGGGATGGGGAATTTTTCTGCAGACTTTTTTGGGAATTTTCCTAGTCTCTGGTCTGCGGGATTTAAAATTATGAGTTTGGTGGTTCTTGAGGTCCAAAAGGTTGGCGATCCTTGGACTAGAGGACCTCCAAAGTCCTTTCCAACTCTGTTATTCTATTCTATTCTACTCTATTCAATGTAAGTCCTTGACTTATAGCCATTCATTTAGTGACTGTTCGAAGTTGTAAGGATAGTTATAACTGGTCTGTGCATTTACAACCATTATAGGACCCCCACAGTCATGTGATCAAATTTTGGTGCTTAGCAATCGGTATGTATTAACAATGATTGCAGCATCCAGGGGTCACATGACATTCCCAGATTTTCCCAGCTGGCTTCCGACAAGCGAAGTCAATGCGGAAAGACAGATTCGTTTAAGGATCGTTATGACTCACAGAACTGCAGCAATTCACTTAACAACCATGGCAAAAGGGTCGTAAAATCGGGCCCAACTCACCGAACAACCACTTGCTTAGCAACCCAAATCCAGGTGCCGATTGCGGTCATGAATTGAGCATTAATGTCAGGGTTCCAAGTAATAAATCCACTGCAAGCAAAACTCTGAGGCAGGTGAATTCCTCCAAGAACAGCTTTTTTGGGAATATCATATTGGTACAAAGCTGGTGAAAACCGACTCTGAAGGGCCCCTTGGTTTTCACCTAAATAAAAGTTTTCCCCTCAACCCCAAACAATCAGTCACGTGGCAGTCAATCACTGCAGTGTCTGCTGGTCTGGTGACATCACACCTCTTGGCCAGGTGTGAGAATGTCTTGTCAGTTTTGGAAGCCATATTGAGACCAGATGCTCCCACGCTGCCACATTTTGAGCCTGGGAAAGTGGGAGGGCGGAACGTCTTGGATATAATAACATTCTTTTTTTCTAATTCAAGGTCATGTTATTTTGCGCATTAAGTGAGGGGAAGTCTTAAGTTGGGACTCATGGTGATTGGCTCCATGTGATGTGATGATGGGTGCAGTGGGTGGATTTGTAGTTTTTACTTATTGCAAGGAAACCCGGAACTTTCAGATTCGGGATTCCCCAGTTGTGCCAGTTGACTATCCAAATAAAACAGAACTTTTTGAGAAGATGTCTGTCTCGGAGTTATTGGTTGGAGTGGAAGGTTGCTGGAATGCTGACAGTCCTTAGTTCCCAGGAGAAAGTCGTGAGAAAGTATTTTATTTTGACTACACAAGCCCAACTATTTCTAATCCCTCCCCCTTCCTATCCTTCGTTCCAGTGTAGCAACACTCAAACTCCAAGATGGTTTCGGCCTGGTCAGCTTCAGGGTTGACAATTACCTGTAGTTAAGGAGGAAGTCAAGCGCTCTCCACCAAGTTCTACAAAAGTCATGGCTTCCTTTTGAAGATCTTGACAAGTACTCTCCAAACGTCTTACTGTTCAGCTTCTACCGCACCCAAACTACCTACATTTCAAATTCTAATTGCTCTGAAACCAAAAATGAAACAGAGACAAAAGAAGAAGGGGGAAAAGCATTCTGTTTCAGGGCAGGTATATAGTAAGCTGATGGCATTCTTCTCAGTTGCAAGTTTGCCTGTCTTGAAGAAGGCAGCTCTGAATTGAAGAAGGCAGCTCTGAATCACAACAGAACAACGAGCTATTTTAACAATGGATGGTATTTTCCCATTGCAGATTCTCATTGATTCCTTGGTGGGCATTTAGCAAGGATAACTGGTGCCAAATTCACAATGATAAATGGAAAAGGAAGGGACTGAGAAACTGGCGTGATGAATTTCCCTGTTCAAATCTTGGCAAACCTGCTTGCTGAATTCTTACCTTCAATGACAACATAGGGGAGGCAGTTGCTATCTGCGGCAGACAGGATGCTGGGAAGATTTGAACCGACCTGAAGCTTCGGAGCCCCCTGCAAGAATGTGAGAGGGAAATATAAATAAAAGAGGCAGTACCAGAACCTACACAGAATCAAGCTGACTTGGAATCTCAAGCATTTGCTTATTCACATATTTACCAAGGAAACTCCCAAATCACTGTTTTATTTGAACGTAAGTGCTGCTATTGTATATCAGATGAAACACCCATTTGTTTAGCAACTGGCACAGTCATGGGCGAATGACTAGAATTGCACATTGCATGAAGCTGTTTCATTTTGTCTGTTCTGAATTAACAGCAATCAAGCTCAAGTTAATGAGGACCAAGAGCCACTCTGGTGAAGTAGTTAGGGTGCTGGCCTAGAAACCCAGGAGATAGTGAATTCTAGATCTTTCTGAGGCATGAAAGGTATCTGGGTGACTTGGGGCCAATCACCAGGAGACTATGAGTTCTAGTCCTGCCCTCAGCAGCAAAACTGGCTAGGTGATGTTGGACTAGGAGACTGTGAGTTCTGGTCCCTCATTAGGTAGGAAAACTGGCTAGGTGACTTTCAGCCAATCACCAGGAGACTGTGACTTCTAGTCCCCACTTAGGGGACTAAGTGATATTGGACCAATCACCAGGAGAGAGTGAGTTCTAGTCCTGCCTTAGGCATGAAAACCAAATGGATAAGTTTGGGCCAATCACCAGGAGGTTATGAGTTTTAGTCCTGTGTTAGATATGAAAGCTGGCTGGGTGACATTGGGCCTAGTCATTCTCCCCAGCCCAACGCACCTCAAAAAGTTGTTATTGTGGGAAGAACAGGCAAGGAAGAAATGTTATTTTATGTTTGCCACTTTGAGTTACTTAAAAGGTAATAAAGCTGGGATAAAAATCTAAAAAATAAATAAATTTCCTCTCCCATCCAAAGACATAGCCAGAAGAGTGTGTGCAGCTGTATTCTTCCATTGTGCTCAGTAATAATACTGATTTTTGGTTTAAAAACATTTACACCGGTGGGATTTCATAACTATGGCTGAACAACCATAACAGCTTAGCATACCAGAATCCAACTTATGGATGCAAGATAACGCTGATGTTACAAAATGTTATACTTTTTATCAGAACAACAATTAAAAGGCTGTGAAATATAAATATATTATAAATACCATTCTTGCTTTCTCAAGAGCAAGGGAATGACAATTATACAATACTTGGATGTATCTTAAGTGGGATTTTTATATTGTTTTGGGGGCTTTGCTTATGGCATCTGCCTGAAGTCGCAATGCTTAAGAACAATTCTTTAAATAAATCAATAAACACATTATAAATCCTTTAGAACAATATTTTCCAAACTTGGCAACCCCCTAGACTTCAACTTTCAGCATACCGGCTGGGGACTTCTGGGCGCTGAAGCCCACAGCTCTTAAGACTGCCAAGTTTGAAAAACACAGCTTTAACTAAAACAATAACATAAATGTCACACCTCGATTTTGGACACCACTTTGGCCTTCTTCCTGTGCAGGTAATAAAAGAGGCTCGAAAAGGCCAAGCTTGACCCCAAACAGATTGATTCTCCTATCGTAAAGGGAAAAGAATCCATCGAAGCTGAGGCTGGGAAAAAAACCAAAAAAACAAGAATTCAGCTATCAGATAGAATAGAATGGAATGGAATAGAATAGTTGGAAGGGACCTTGGAGGTCTTCTAGTCCAACCCCCTGCTTAGGAAGGGAACCCTACTACACCACTTCATACAAGTGGTTATCCAACATCTTTTTTAAAACTTGCAGTGTTGGAGCATTCACAACTTCTGGAGGCAAGTTGTTTCAATGGTTAATTGTTCCGACTGTCAGGAAATACCTCCTTAGTTCTAAGTTGCTTCTCTCCTTGATTGTTTTCCACTCATTGCTTCTTGTCCTGCCTTCAGGTGCTTTGGAGAATAGCTGGACTCCTTCTTTGTGACAGCCCCTGAGATATTGGAACTCTGCTATCATGTCTCCCCTGGTCTTTCTCTTCACTAGACTAGATGTACCCAGTTCCTGCAACCATTCTTCATGTCAGGAATGCCACAGTCCACCATGATGCTTGACGACCAACGTCAGGCAGAGAAGAATCACAACACAAAATGTGCTTGCAGGTAGTCCCTGACTTATAACAATTCATTTAGTGACCATTCAAAGTTACGTCACTGAAAAAAGGGACTTACGACCATTTTTCACACTTACGACCACTGCAGGTCACCTGAACAAAATCCAGACACTTGGCAACTGACTCATAGTTATGACAGTTGCAGAGTCCCGGGATCCTGTGATCCCCTTTTGCGACCTTCAGTGGAAAAAGGCAGATTCACTTAACATCCATGATACTAACTTAATAATAACTGTAGTGATCTACAGTAACATCTCATAAAATGGGGCAAAATTCACTTAACTAATGTCTCACTTAGCAACGGAAATTTGGGGCTCCGTTTTGGCCGTAAGCCGAAGACTACCTGTATTCTGAAAGAATGGCCCCTCTGCCAAAACAAAACAAGAAAGGAAGATGGAAAACCAAAACTTTAGCATACCAGGTGTTAGCAAAGAGTAAGGTAGGCCCAGATTGATCTTCCCATACAGCTCAAAGTTTCGCCTGGAGTCTCTTTTGTTTGGTGTTTCCTCTCCAAATTAAAGACCTTTAAAGAAAGCATAAGAAGGTTAGTCTTACTGAAACAGCAAATCCGATATTATCAAGCTCTAAAAACTATGCAGGATATTAAATAGATATAGTTGCTCTTGACTTATCACCATTCCATTTATTTATTTAATTTATATTGCCGCCTATTCGCCCACGGCAGCTTGCACAATGTAAAACCATATTTAAAACAAAAATAGAAAATAAAATAAAAAATAAAGACTAACAAAAAGAATCAAATCAATTAGTAAAGTACAATAGAACAAAATCTGGAAAAAATAAATAAAAATAAAAAATCTCCCCCAACTCCCACCCACTGATGACAGCAGATCACATGAGCCATTTGATGGGCTCCATCCCTCTCTGGGTTCCCCAGGTTTGCTGGCAAAACCAGGTCTTCAGTGCCTTCTGGAAGAGTATTAAAGAGAGGGGCTCATTCTAATCTCTGGGGGAATGATGTTCCAGAGAGAGGGAGCCACCACGGAGAAGGCCCTTCTTCTGGGTCCCACCAGGTATATCTCCCTCAGGGATGGGACCTGCAGCATTCCCTGCCTTCCTACTCTAGTGGGTCAGGTAGATGTGACCGGCAAGAGACGTTCCCTCAGAAAACCCAGTCCCAAGCCGTGAAGGGGTTTAAAAGTAACAACCAGCACCTTGGAATTGCACCCAGAAGCAAATCGGCAACTTGTTCAGTGACTGTTTGAAGTTACAACGGCATCGAAAAAAGTGACATGATGGTTTTTTTTTTCACACTTATGACCGCTGCAGCATCCCCCATGATCGCGGGATTCAAAATTTGAATGCTTGGCAATGGATTCATATTTATGACGGTTGGAATGTCATGTGATCAGTTTTTGCCATCTTCTGTGATGACACAGGGTGGGATACAAAATAAAAACAGTCACACAAACAGGTGACGCCCCTTTTATTCCTTCACTTTGCTTCCAAGCTCCAAATATCCTTGACTGGAGACAAAAAACTCCCCCACAGGCAGTTACAAGAAGGACGAAATGCCGTTTAAATTATAAAGAGTAAAAAATAACACCAACCAGGCAAGACAAGGGCTTGAAGACGTCCACAGAGAACAGAACACACACTGGGAAGGACACCAAACTCAGAGAGGAACCATAAACTAGAGATATTTCCATGCTTTGTTTTCAGCACTCTCCTGTATGCATGTTCGTCCTCTTATCCAGTTGTCACAGCTGCAGCTCATGAAGAGGATCAAGGCCCTCTCCTCCCCAGTAGACCACATCTCTCCCTTATCCTCTCCTCCCTGCATGCCCTAGGGTGGAAAGGGGATGGGCCTGAGTCCTCCTCTGACTGCTCAGCCGGCCTCTGCCCTTCCCCAGCCTCTTCCACAACCTCCTGGAACCACACACTTCCACTCCCTGTCAGCTGTTCCTCCTCTTCCTCAGAGTCAGTCTCCACCATGGCACCTTCTGGCAAGCAAAGGCAACAGGGAAGCCAGATTCAACAACCGTGTTACTAATTTTTAACAAACTGCAGTGATTCGTTTAACCGTGACAGAAAAAAAAGCATCAAATAAGGCAAAAACTCCCTTAACAACAAAAATTTTGGGCTCAATTGTGGTTGTAAGTCGAGGACTACTTGTAGATTACCGCTCTGTGTTTGTTTCATGAGTAAAATGTGCTCTTGAGGAACAGAAAGTCTCAAGGCCATTTTTGGGGGATCATTCAGGTTTGCTGAACCTTTTACATTATATATTATTATAATAATATTAAAAGAAACCATTTTCCATCTAGTTTCCATTTAACAAGCTAAACTGGAGACCGAGGGACTAAAATATTACATCTGTTTGTACAATGCATTCAAAAGGTATTTTTCAATTCAGAATAGATCTGGAAGGGGCCTCGGAGGTCTTCTAGTCCAACCCCCTGCCCAAGTAGAAGACTATATATACAATTTCAGACAAGGGCCTGTCCAGTCTTGTCTTAATTTCGTCTTAATTCTTGAATATTATTCTACTTCTGGATAACAGTTTTCAAGGGACTTCCCATATTCTTCAAACTTTCATTTCTCACTGCCTTCTCAGCACTTGGCTTGTAATTCCTCGCATCTGACTTCCGGCTTTGAAAAAAAAAACAACCTCTGAATTCTGAGATTTGTTTCCTTTTGCCTTTCAAGGGTTTCTTCGGCTGTCTTTTGCAAAATATTTTTAGATTACCACAGTCCTCTGCAGTGATGTAAGCACTGTTTCTTAAACTTGGAAAGTTTAAGATGGGTGGACTTCCCCCGCCATCTAAGTTCCCTTATTGCTGGCAGGGGGATTCTGGGAGATGAAGGCCACCCATCTTAAATTGACCAAGCTTGAGAAACAAAAGCATATAATGCTTTTATTTGAGGGCATGGCGTGAACGCATAAGAGGATGCACTAAAAACAATTGTTCAGAGAAGTTTCATCAATTGGGATATAAAATAAGCTGAATAAAAGCCATCTTGAGTGGCTTTTTTTGGCGGGGGGGGCATATGGATGCTTTACTGGATTTGAACCCCGCAAATATGTACCCTGAAATGGGTCTTTGGCCAAATACCACAGCTGGGTCACAACTGTTAGGAAAAGTCCTAAAAATAGAACTTAAGACTGAAATGTTCCTATTAGGAGCTAATTAGAGGTGATTACAATAATTTTTTTAATATATAATAATACACATATTGACAGTAGCTAGAATGATGTATGCTCAAAACTGGAAATCGGAAAGTAGTCCCACAGATAATATGCTAATTTAAAAAATATGGATTGTGGGGAAATGAATAAACTTACAATGGAATTGCAGAAGGAAGAAAAGGAATACTATACTGTCTAGGAGAAATGGTATGTTTGGTTAGGTAACAGGAACAAAAAACAATGCAAAATGTAAATGTAATTGATGTTACGTGTGTGTAAATGAATACAAAAAAGCCGATGCCACAACGTACTGCAAAAAATATAAATATGATTTGTTTTTAAAACTGTAAAACCTTAATTAAAAATTTAAAGAAAAAGTCCTTAATCTTCTGCAATATACATTTACTATTACGTTTTCTGCAATATACATTTACTGTTAAATTTCCCGCAATATACGTTACTATAAAATTACTATGACTTTTCCGGAAATATACATTTACTTTTACATTTGACCTTCCTGCTGAGAAAAGAACAGAAGGCAGCTCAGAACAACAATCAAGGGAAACAAAAATAAACGCAATAACGCCAGCGAAGGCAGTTCATTTAAAGTTCAAAGAGCAATTAAAAGTTTGGGGAAACAGGTCTTTTCCCGCATGTCTGCCTGGACCCTCTGATGAATCATCAACACCCTCTGCACATGCTCAGAGGCACCTTTGTTTTAAACATTTCCAGAGGCGGAAATGTTTTACTTACCAGGCTACTGCGAGGCTCAACGTCTCGTGCCTCCCCCCCCAAAAAAGGTGATTAATAATGGCAATCCACGACCCGAAGCTTGGTTCCCGTTTCACTTTCGAACCAAACAGAAGTACCATAGCATAGTCGACCGATTTAACGTGACGCGAAGGCGCATGGGAAACAAAGTTCCTAGGGCCCGTTAAGCCGGCTTTCGCTTCTCTATGCCTTCTCGCTTTGAAAACCACAACTCCCGGCATGCCTTTCATCGTTCTTTGCGATGACTTTTTCTAAGTATTTTTTTTTGCGAGGATGTACGGCTCAGTCTCGCGATTTACTGCAGCGGGGAGGGGGGCATAAGCGTTTGCCCTCGTCAAGAACTACGAATCCCATCAGGCCCCGGGGCACGTTCTTTTAATCTCCGGCTCTATTGAGAGCGCCGCGTAGGCTATCGCTCAAATGGGAATGGCGTTAGGTCAGAGGTCTCCAAACGTGGCAATTTTAAGACGTGAGGACTTCAACTCCCAGAATTCTCCAGCCAGCATAGCTGGGAGTTGAAGTCCACAAGTCTTAAAGTTGCCACGTTTGGGGACAGCTGCGTTAGGTTTGCTAAAATGAGCTGTTCTGTAATATTTTTTTAAAGCTCCTTTTGTTTTAAATCTTCCAGTAAGAATTGGGCTCCTGAATGACAGGCAGGCAAACAGCCCAACATAATTTGAGGGGCTGCCACAGAGAGGAAGTGGGGTCAAGCTATTTTCCAAGGCACCTGAAGGCCAGACAAGGAATAATGGATGGAAACTGAACAAGGAGAGATTCAACCTGGAAATAAGGAGAAACTTTCTGACAGTGAGAACAATCAACCCAGGGAACAGAAGTTGCCCTCAGAAGTTGTGGGTTACTGGAAGCTTTTGTTGAAAGAAATATCCTTCTGGGTTCAGTTCCAAGTGGGGAAAAAAGACACTGGAAACATGGAGGCTGCTTGGAAGGTTTAATGGTTACAGGGCCACATGGCCTGGAGCTCCAGAGAAGAATGATCACATGCTTCAAGATAAGAAGAGAAGGGAAAAAGGGAAAAGGGGAAAGAAAAAAGAGTGTTGAGGTGCTGAGAGTACCTGGGTTTTATACTCTCTGTTGAGATTTGAATTGGAGCTTGTATTCTAATTGGTTGTCAGACTCCCAGGGGCGGGGGTCTTAACTCTGTAAGCTTGGTCTGGCCTTTCTGGGTGATTATGCCCTTAAAAGGGCTTTTGGCAATTGCTATAGCTTTTACCTGGAGTTCCTTCTTATGTAAAGTATTCTGGCCCAGGCCTTAATGGCCCACCCATTGACAAAGGTGGGGGTGAGTTTCTGCTTCTTGAGTGAGTTTCTGCTTCTTGAGTTTCTACTCTTTTTAGAAGAAATATTCTGCCTTTTAATATTTCCTGGGCTATTTCAATTTTTCTAGGAGAGGGGTGGATGCTAACTTCCCACAATCCCTCATTTTTTTTTTTTTGAAAACACGTGAGAGTTCTGACAAAAAATTAAAAGGTGATCAAATCAGGGAAACTTGATGGGTGCTTTTAAAAAAAAATTTTTTTTCTCTGATGCAAAGAAAAGGCATTGAAAAAGAGGCAACAGAAAAGGATTCCTTCAGTGGCTCCCAAAAGCTTTCAACCATAAAGCTCTGGGAAAACTTCTGGTTTTTTTTTTTTTTAGCTGTATCCAATTATTCATGCCAAATAATTTTCAGATGTTTGATATATTTTTTGTGAGCTTACAGTCAGGTTGTAAGCACAAGCCTCTATACAGTGTTCACAACCTTTAAATTACAGGCTGCTCATATCCAAGGTTATGGTTACTACCTGCCTAGCTCTTAGCTTCCAGGGTTTGTGAGGCCAAATTGTGGTTAGCCAGTGTGCAACCAGGCTATTTAGTATTTTTAAAGTTACACACAATGAGCCCTGGGACTTCTACTCATGAGACCACCAGTGCAACATATCCTGCTTTACTGGGCAACTGGGCAGCATCATTTGTGAGTCACAGTCAGGACTTGGGGTTTGGAGATCTCTTTTCTGCTATCTCTTCAGGAATTGCCTGAGGGAGATGCCCTCTCCTCCATGGAATTAGCAGGGCAATATGACTGCTTGGGCTTTAGTGCCTCAGAGCAGCAAAACAAACAAAAAACAAAAAAAAACCACATTTTTTTTTAAAAAAAAGGAAGCCAGGAGCAGCTTTGTGTGGATGTAGGTGAAGGGGTTAACCTCTATCTAATTCTAAATGGTGTGTCTCTGTATGTGCCTGTGTATGCAGCTAGTTTTACAATACAGATAATATAAACATGTGGGACAATTTTCCCTCCCACCAGACAGAAGTACAAGGTGTTCAGAACTTGCTGGGCCAGCCACTCTCAAATACAATCCTTACATGAGTACATTAAACTGGTTACAATATAAATAATACAAGAAGGAAAACATTACAATGGATTTCACATTACAATGAATTTTCAGTTACAATGAATTTCCATCCTCCCCCCATAATCTTTCTGTCTTCTGGGGATTGAAAAGAGTCTTTTAGTCTTTTACTGGTCCATCTCAGGGTCCTTTCCTTCACGTCTCTGGGTGGCATAGGCTTGGCCTGGTGGTATGGGTGGTCAGTCAGGCATGGGAAGGTCTGCCCACTCTGGTTTGCTGTAATGACTTTCAGTGGAGGCTGGATCCAAACCCAATTCCTGGTTCCAATGGATGGAATGGCTTTAGGGGCAGTATCTGCTTCCACATGTGGCAGGACTAGAAGACACAGAACAAGGGTCCCCTCCCCCCTTCGCTGGTAATTCTACCAGGAAAGGCATTGTAAAAGGATTAGATTTTGGTGGGGGGGTAGATAGCTTGCAGGCATGGTTTGAGGATGAAGAATAACACATTAGTATTGCAGTTACTAAAAAGATAAATCAGTTTCAACAAAATGGAGACACAGTAGATGAGAAAGGAAAAAAAAACTGGATTCACAAGCTTCAGGAAAAAGGATGAACAGATAAAATCATTTAAACACACAGTATGCAAGGATGAAACTTTTCTTGTAAATGAACTTAGAACATTCACTAATAACCTTGGGTTTTTCTTAAAAGCACAGAGAGGAAAGAAAATTTTCTCTGTTCCTCATCCAGTTTGGTTGGCCAGACCAGACCGGGAGAAGACAATTTCTCTCAGTGGTTTTAAATCTTAACAATTTAAAATTAATATCTGAAGAGGTCAGACACTTTTAACAGTTGCAACAGTTACCTCGAGGACACACAAAGACTTAGACACACACATGTGCACGCGCACACAGAGAAACAAGGACACAGAGAGGAAAACAAAAGTCTGAGGTGTACACACACACTGATCATTCCCTCAATAAATATCTTAGTTAAATTGGGGAAGGCATAAATCTTAAGGAACAAACCACGTGGTTGCATAGAAGACAAAGAAAGAAAGACAGAAAGAATTAAGAAAATTCCATGTGATCCTGTTTATACATTGCCCTTTTAAGTACCTTTATTTACCACATTGGTCTTCCTGTATCCCTCAGCAAAGCCAAATCCCTACCTATACATTTTACCTTTTTCTTGCTCATGCCGGCTAGGGTCAGCATCTGCTGCTCATCCCAAGCCTCCAATAGCTCTCCCTGGGGGGTTCCATCCAGGACCCTCGAACTACCGCTTCCCATGTTCCCCTTACATGTGGGGTTTCACACTTTGGCTTAGTCGGGTCAGTCAGCTAGGCGAACCAGTTTCAGACACAAGCAATATCCGAGCAAGAAGAAGAAAAAAAGAAGGGTGTCTGGGGGAGACTTTGGTCGTTGCTCCTGGCGCAACAGAATCAAACACTTTTCTTAAACCTCAGAACAAAAATATAAAAGAGACTGGTCGTTGCTCCTGGCGCAACGGAATCAAACACTTTTCTTAAACCTCAGAACAAAAATATAAAAGAGACTGGTCGTTGCTCCTGGCGCAACGGAATCAAACACTTTTCTTAAACCTCAGAACAAAAATATAAAAGAGACTTTAGTCGTTGCTCCTGGCGCAACGGCATCAAACACTTTTCTTTAACCTCAGAACAAAAATATAAAAAAACTAGGTGTTTCCCAAAGTATGCGCGCTCCCCTTTTTAGTAAAAAAATTCCCGAGAGACTTTTCTCTCTCTCTCTCTCTCTCTCACTTCACCACGGTTTTCGGACTGGGGGTGTTGCTGTCAATGCAGCCTACTTTCCTTTCCCCAAAAAAAACAGCCCGTGAGACTCTCTGCCCCCCTCAGACAAGTACGAGTACTCCACTTTTCTCTATTCTATTCTTTTCTTTTCTTCCTAGCCCACGTTTACAGATCTGGAAGAGCTCAGATCCGAGGAAAACTTGCTGCTCTTATGCAGGCAAGTACTGGCGCTCCTAATTTAGTGTCCAAATTACACTAAATCTACCTAAGTTTACCTAAAACGCTGGGGTTTGCTTTTGGGATACACTGGACAAAAAAAATGACAAATTTTCCTTCCCTCCCTTCAATCATAACCCGCTTGGCTTTTCCTCTTATATACAGAAGGTCCCACACTCTGGTGGCCCCCCCTTGCTTTTCCTGTCCTGATGGTCCTGGCTCTGTAGAGCTAACAACAGGCAAGAGGGCGGCTAGAGGCCAAACAAAGAAATGAAATCCAGCTGCTGTCCAAGGATGAAGCCACTCATAAACATGCTCTTCCTTTTTCCCTAACAAAAGGTCCTGTGCTCTGGCAAAACCCCCATGCTCTCCAGACTCTTGGTCTTTCTGCGGTTAGGAAATGCACAGAGGAAGCAAGATCCAGTTGTGTTTGGGAGAAGGATCCTCTCACACACATGCAATCATACACATATTTCCCACATTTTTCCATGCTTTAAAATTAAAATTTAGAGGTACTCACCTTCTTTCCAAGCAGCCTTTGAGCTCAACACTCAAAACCCCTTTAAAACCATTTTTCCAAATGGCCAAGGTCCAGGAAAAACTCACCCACAGACTCAATGGGTCTGTTTGCTAGCAAGGGAATCTTACCTGGGCCTGGTCCATTGGTTAGGTTAGCTTGGAGTCCCATCTGCTTGGGTGCCAATTGTTGAAAGAAATATCCTTCTGGGTTCAGTTCCAAGTGGGGAAAAAAGACACTGGAAACATGGAGGCTGCTTGGAAGGTTTAATGGTTACAGGGCCACATGGCCTGGAGCTCCAGAGAAGAATGATCACATGCTTCAAGATAAGAAGAGAAGGGAAAAAGGGAAAAGGGGAAAGAAAAAAGAGTGTTGAGGTGCTGAGAGTACCTGGGTTTTATACTCTCTGTTGAGATTTGAATTGGAGCTTGTATTCTAATTGGTTGTCAGACTCCCAGGGGCGGGGGTCTTAACTCTGTAAGCTTGGTCTGGCCTTTCTGGGTGATTATGCCCTTAAAAGGGCTTTTGGCAATTGCTATAGCTTTTACCTGGAGTTCCTTCTTATGTAAAGTATTCTGGCCCAGGCCTTAATGGCCCACCCATTGACAAAGGTGGGGGTGAGTTTCTGCTTCTTGAGTGAGTTTCTGCTTCTTGAGTTTCTACTCTTTTTAGAAGAAATATTCTGCCTTTTAATATTTCCTGGGCTATTTCAATTTTTCTAGGAGAGGGGTGGATGCTAACTTCCCACACTTTCAAGAAGAGACTGGACTGCCATCATCAGAAATGGTGTAAGAATTAGAATTAGCAATCTTTTATTGGCCAAGTGTGATTGGACACACAAGGAATTTGTCTTGGTGCAAATGCTCTCTGTATACATAAAAAGAAAAGATACAATTGTCAAGAATCATAAGGTTCAACATTTAATAATAGTCATAGGGTACAGTAAGCAATCAAATCATACTAGGAAACAGTCAGTATAAATTGTAAGGATATAAGCGACAAAGTTACAGTCATACAGTCACAAGTGGGAGGGGATGGGTGATAAGGAGTGATGAGATTAATGGTAATAGTAATGCAGACTTAGTAAATAGTTGGACAGTGTTGAGGGAATTATTTGTTTAGCAGAGTGATGGCTTTCAGGAAAAAACTTGTGTCTAGTTGTTCTGGTGTGCAGTGCTTTATAGCGTCGTTTTGAGGGAAGGAGTTGAAACAGTTTATGTCTGGGATGTGAGGGATCTGTAAATATTTTCACAGCCCTCTTTTTGACTCCTGCTTGGGTGGGATGGGGTTGGACTAGATGACCTACAAGGTCCCTTCCAACTCGGTTAATCTATAAATATATAGAGCTATACAGCATTCACCAACATGGTGTACTTAGTTCCTGAATTATGGCAACCCACTCATTTTCTGACTTAAGGTATACAGTTATTTTAGTGACCATTTAAAATTACAGCAATACTAAAAAAAGTGACTTATGACCATTTTTCACTTGACCGTTGCAGCATCCCTGTGGTCACGTGATCAAAATTCGGGCAGTTAGACATTTCTTGACAGGGAGAACAATTAACCAGTGGAACTGCTTGCCCCCAGAAGTTGTGGGAGCTCCAACCCTTGAAATTTCCTGACACTTAGAAAAAGTAATTGGCAGAATGGTTTGCCTCCAAAAATTGTGTATACTCTTATCATTGGAAAGTTTTTAAGAAGAGACTGGACAACCATTTGTCTGAAATGGTATAGGGTTTCCTGTCTGAGCAGGGGGTTGGACTAGAAGACCTTCAAGGTCCCTTCCAACTGTTATTCTGTTAAGCATTACCATTTTACTAAAGGTACTTGTTCATTCCACTTGCCGGTATTTCTCTCAAGAGACTAATCCAGGATCAAAGTCTGATAGCTTACTGAGCCATGTTCGTGTTTGCAATTTAGCAGAGATCTATTCCATATGGTAATCCATCTGGGCTTAACTGAAACTTACCATGTAGGGTTTGGACTGGAACACATTGTGATGACCCAGGGCATGGCACAAAGGCAACACAGTCAAATAAGCAATAAAAGTCCCTTTATTATCTCCAACTTTGCCCCCAATGTCCAGGTTACCTTCAGCTGGAAAAAACCTCTCTAACTGTAGAAAATTCAGTCCAAAACAAGGCACATACAAACTGTAACTAAAAATCCAAACAAATCAAGCTGAAGTAATTAACTGGACAGGGCAGGAGAAGGAATTTCAGACTTGAAAGTACGGCAAAACTCACAGTTGGGAAGCCACGAAGAAGCCACGACAATACCAGATAAATTCATGTTTGCTCCCAACAACTTGCTGTGCAAGTTGCTGTGTTCTTTTATACACTGTGTTCTCAGCTGCACTAATGAAGGGAATCAGGGCCCTTTCCTCCCCCGTAAGCCATGCAACTCACATTGCTCCCTTCTCCATTCCTCCCTGCGTGCCCTAGGATAAAGAGGGGGGTGGGCCTGGGTCTTCCTCTGAACTCCGTCTCCTTTGCTCTACCTCTCTCCTGCTCTGCCCAGACGGACTTTGCCCTTCCCCTATTTCTTCCCCATCCAATGGAGCCCCACTCCCACTCCCTGTCAGCTATTCGGCTTCCCCTTCCGAGTCAGATTCCGACAGGGGCATGACACACATTTTGAAAGGACCAGGAGGGTATGGTCATCTTTATGAAAGCATCCTCAATAGGACTGAAATGAGGTTGTCTCAGTCAATAGATTGTAAGTGGAATGGGCAGGATTTAATTTTTTTGCACACCGAACATGGCCTTTATCACTAGGCTAAGTCGACTTTTCTCTGAGCGCTGATATCTGCGCTTCCACACAAACCAGCTTTTGTTAGTTTGAACCGAGAGATTATGATTTGCACAGGGCCACTTGAAGAAATCTCTGCTTTTCATTATTGCAATGACTTAATTTCATTTCTGGACTGAATGACAAGAGTGAAGAGGAAACTTCTCTGCTTGAAGAAAACTTACATGTCAGAAGAATCTTAAAGTAGAACCGTTTTTCTTCATATAATAATATAAATACTTTATATAATACCAGTGGAATGCTTTGACTCCAGAAATTGTGGGTGCTCCATCACAGGAGGTTTTTAAGAAGAGATTGAACAGCCATTTGACTGAAATAGCATAGAGCAGTGGTGGCTAACCTTTTTGGGCTCCTGTGTTGAAAATTGGATGTGTCTCGTGTGCAAGCACCCAGAAGGCAATGCATACGCCCCTCCACATGCGAGTGCAATCCCCCCCTTACTTGCACTGCACATGCACGCGACTTTCAGCCCGTTTGAGGCCTTTTTCAGCCTCCCAGGGTCTCGAGGGAAGCTTCTGCAGCCTTTGGAGGCCGAAAAACGGGCCCCTTTTGGTATTTCCGGAAATACCGGAAGTGACGAAACAGGCCTGTTTTTCGGCCTCCAAAGGCTACAGAAGCTTCCCTCGAGACCCTGGGAGGCTGAAAAAGGCCTCAAACAGGCTGAAAATCAGCCGGGAGGTACGTGCATGCACAGTGCAGGTAAGTTTGCCTGGGGCTCATGTGCCCACACAAATGGCTCTGCGTGCCACCTGTGGCACACGTGCCATAGGTTCGCCATCACGGGCCTAGAGTCTCCTGCTTGAGCAGGGGTTTGGACTAGAAGACCTCGAAGGTCCCTTCCAATCCCAATACAGGTAGTCCTTGACTTACAATAGTTCATTTAGTGACCGTTTGAAGTTACAACGGCACTGAAAAAAAGTGACTTAGGACCATTTTTCACATTTATGACCGTTGCAGCATCCCTATGTTCAGGTGATTTACACTTGGATGCTTGACAACTGGTTCATATTTATCATCATCATCCTCTTTTAACGACCCCATGATCATTTGCAGGGTGGAGTCTTGGTAACTGAATGGCACTGAGTGTTTACTGGCCGGATGCCCTTCCTGTTGCCAATGCGGAGTTTCCTCCCCCCCCCCCAGCAGATATATTCCCAGTGTGCCCAGAGAAATACCTGCCTCCAGCTAGGATCGAACTCACAGCCTCCTGATTGCGAGGCGAGGGCTCCATCTCTAGGATCACCGCACACCACTCAATTGGTTTATATTCAAGACGGTTGCAATTTCCCGGGGGTCATGTGATCACCTTTTGTGATCTTTTCACAAGCCAATTCAAAATCTGTCAAGCCAAGATTCACTTCACAACCGTGTTGCAAATTTAACAATTGCCATGATTCACTTAACAATGTGACAAGAAAAGTCGTAAAATGGGGCAACTTCACACATTTCTCACTTAGCAACATCAGTTCTGGGCTCAGACGGGGGGGGGGAGAGGTCCACCTCTAGGCCCCTCATTTGTGGGGTGCCTCAGGGATCGGTCCTCTCCCCTCTTCTGTTCAACATTTATGTGAAGCCGCTGGGCGAGATCATCCGTGGTCTTGGGGTACGGTGTCATCTGTACGCAGATGACACCCAATTGTACATCTCCACCCCGGACCACCCCAATGATGCTGTGGAGGCTATGTCCCGGTGCCTGGAGGCCGTGCGGAATTGGATGGGAGGGAACAGGCTCCGGTTCAACCCGTCCAAGACCGAGTGGCTGTGGTTTCCGGTGGCCCGATATAGTCAGCTGACTATGTCGCTAGCTATTGGGGGAGAGATTCTACCCCCCACAGGGAGGGCTTGCAATTTGGGTGTCCTCCTGGATGCACAGCTGTCTTTAGAAGACCATATTGCGGCCGTCTCCAGGGGGGCTTTTTATCGGGTTCGCCTGATCTACCAGTTGCGGCCCTTTCTAGATCGGGACGCCTTACGCACGGTCACTCATGCCCTTGTCACCTCTTGCCTGGATTACTGTAACGCTCTCTACATGGGGCTCCCTGCGGGGAGCACCCGGAGACTCCAACGGGTGCAAAATGCGGCCGCGCGGGTGATTATGGGGGCGTCGCAAAGCTCCCATGTGACGCCTCTCCTGTGCGAGCTGCATTGGTTGCCGGTGGTTTTCCGGGTTCGCTTTAAGGTTCTGGTTCTGACCTTTAAAGCGATCCATGGCATTGGACCAGGTTATCTGCAGGACCGCGTTCTGCCGGTGATCTCCAACAGACCTGTGCGTTCCCACAGGGAGGGCCTTCTCTGGGTGCCGTCGGCTTCTATGTGTCGTCTGGCGGCCCCCAGGAGTAGGGCCTTCTCTGTGGGGGCCCCCGCCCTCTGGAATGGTCTGCCCCCAGAGATACGCACTAACACGGACCTGAGAGTCTTCAGATGGGCGTTAAAAACTTGGCTCTTTGAGCAGGCTGGCCTGGGCTGACACAAGATTTTAACTTTGTCTCTCATTTTTAATTGGTTTTGAATATTTGGGGTTTTAACTATTTTATGGAGGAGGGGTAAAGTTTTTAAATTTTTAAACAGCCTAAATTATTTAATCCGTTTTTAATTTTTGTAGTGTATTCGGGTTGTGATTGGCTGTGCACCGCCCTGAATCCTTCGGGAGAAGGGCGGTATATAAGTATTAGTAATAAATAAATAAATAAATAAGTTGTGGCCCTAAGGTGAGGGAGTACCTGCAGCCTAGGTTCTACTATATTACTTCCTACTTTGAGGTTTTGTCGTTTTTTTAAAAAAAAATATTTTAATGGAAAGAATCCTGTAATATTAGCCTCGGCCTGGAGCCTAAAACCATTGCTCAGATAGGGAAGGGGAATATCAGCAGGGCTAAATAGCCACAATTCAGAACAAATTGACGATCGGATCTCCTGTAACTAAAATGCCAATCCAGAGTCACTCCCGATTTGTTGCCCAATAGCAGGAATGGGATTCAAAAAAATCCCAGCCACCAGTTCTCTGCCTGGTTACTGGGTGGGCGTGGCCATGACAGGCCTGGCCTACCGGAACATCCGGGAGGGCCGTTTTTTGCCTTCCCCAGAATCCGGAGGCTTCCCTCAGGCCTCCAGGAGGGGGATAACGGCCTCCCTTGGGCTCTGGAAGCTGGAAACAGGCCCGTTTGCAGACTTCCAGAACTTCTGGTTCGGCCTGCTTTTTTCGCCCTCCCGGAGCAGCTGCGCAGACCCTTCACTTTACCTGAGTCCAAAATGGGCTGTGCGGAGACTCCTGGGAAGGGGGTGGGTGGGCGGGGCCAGCCGATCAATTCACCTACCGGTTCGGTTGAACCAGATGTAAATTTAACATCCTCTTGGCCCGAACCAGTCCAAACCGGTCGAATGCCACCCCCTGTCTAGTAGGCTGAAAATAGGAAACAGTGCTGCACACTCAAATGGATTTGTCTACTTTTGTGTTTTTTTATTCCGTCACACAGTTTTGAAGTCCACTTTGAAACAGTCAAGCGGAAAGTGCTTTTAATAGTAAAGACATCAACAGCAGCCCACCCCTCCCTCCCTCCCCCCCACCCCACCCCGAATGACACACACACATACATACATACACACACACATACGCACTAATCCAAGGCACTAATCTCCATCAAGCTCAAGTAAGATGGGAGCGACTTTGGAATTTCTCAGCCAAGCTAATTGGGATTCGATCACGAGCTTGGGAAAGGGTTGAATGACACCGCGTCGGAAGCGAGTTCAAATTTGTTTCTCGCTTCTCCCGTCTCCTGCCAGACTCCAAAAACTTCCTTGGGATACGGGGGTTTGTTTGTTTTTCTCTGCGTGTGCTTTGAATAGGGTGACCTACATCTGCGCGGGATTCCTAGCAACCGATCAAGGGGGGGCCACCTCCGCATTGTGAAAAAGGGATACGAAGCGTGGGGAGATGCGACGCTAGCGGGAGGGGGGGGAGAGAAAAAGGCAATTTGTCTTTCCACAGTGATTGGGTGGGATTGTGCTTTGGCAAGTGTACAATCTCTCTCTCTCTCTCTCTCTCCCTTTTTCGACGCAACCCGAAGGACTTTGCTCCAGAAAGAAACAAGACAGGGAATAGTTTGTGCCCAACCCTTGTTTTCTGCTTTGGATGCTTGATTGGTAGGGAAAATTAGTCAGTCTTTCTTTGATTTTGCACCCCGGTACCGGGGATAAATGCTTTTGTGGAACGCTCCCAATCTTAGCTAGACTTTGACCCAAGAGTTTTTCAAACTTTTTTTTTTTTCAAACTGTGGAATCTATTTAAACTAAACTAAAATAAGATAAAATAGGAAAATTCACGCAGTGCCCATGACAGCTGACAAGCCCTATTCTTTCCTTTCCCTAATCAGGGTGTTTCTCCATCTCAGCAACTTTGAGCTGTGAGGACTTCAGTTCCCAGAATTCCCTGGCAGGCGAATTGTCCCAAAGTTGCTTGTCATCCCCTCCCCCAGCAGAGGAATTCTGGGAGTTGAAGTTCGCACAGTTCAAATTTGCTGAAGCTGTGAAACACTGCAACTTTGGTTTAGTGACTAAGGGGTGGAGGGAAACCCTTTTCACATTCTCCTCCAAAAAGAAAAGGGTTAGTTGCTTGCGGGAGTTTCTTTTTCTCCAAATCATTTGTAGACAGATTTTTTTCTCTCTCTCCTCCTTTGATTCCAAGGCACTCATTCCAGCTTTTGCAGAATCCCTTTCGAAAAACTCTACTCCTAACCCATAAGCCATGCTGGAGATCATGACGGCAACTAATGACTGGACTATTGTAACGCCCTCTACATGGGGCTCCCGAATGGGAGCATCCGGAGGCTTCAATTGGTACAGAATGCGGCCGCGCGGATGGTTATGGGGGCGTCAAGATTCGCACATGTGACGCCCTTCCTGCGCGAGCTGCATTGGTTGCCAGTGGCCTCTCGGGTGCGCTTTAAAATTTTGGTGTTAACTTTTAAAGCGCTCCATGGCATCGGACCAGGATATTTACGAGACCGCATTCTGCCATTTTCCTCCCACCGTCCGGTGCGCTCCCACAGGGAGGGTCTCCTGCGGGTCCCGTCGGCATCTATGTGCCGGCTGGTGACCCCGAGGAATAGGGCCTTCTCTGTGGGGGCATCTGCCCTCTGGAATGGGTTGCCCCCGGAGTTACGGACAGCCACGGACTTGGGGACCTTTAGGCGTGCTTTGAAAACCTGGCTTTTTGACCAGGCCGGCTTGGGCTGATTTTAGTTTTGGGGTGTTTGGTTTTTATTAAATTTTAGGGTTTTAGAGTAGGGTTTTAAATTTGTTTACAGCTAGGGTTGGGTTTAATTTAGTTTTATTGTTCCACATATTTATTGTTTTAATCTGTACGGCTGTGCACCGCTCCGAGTCCTTCGGGAGAGGAGCGGTATATAAATAGATATTTATTATTATTATTGTTATATTATTAATTGAGGTGGCTTCATGAAAAAGACAATTGTGAAAGACATCTGTATCCTGGCGATTTAAGCTAAGGGATGCCTTCAGAAGCAGGGTATCCCCGATTACAGCTCTAATCGTGGGGAATTGCAATCCCTGTTGCAAACAAGTACGCCTTTTCTTCCTGTTTTCAGTGGAGGAAACTTCTCAGAGGTACCGTGCTTCCCCCAAAATATGACCTACCCTGAAAGTAAGTCCTAGCTTGATTTTCACACGTGCCCAATATAAGCCTTATCCCCCAAAATAAGCCCTAATTAAGGGTGGGGCGAGGCGCACCGGTAAAAATTAAGCTAGGGTGGGGATTGGGGGGGGGGGGTTTGGAAGTGCCCTACTTACCAGGCCTCGCACACTTCTTGCAGGCCTACTTCTGCGGCCACAATCTGGAGTTCTGTTATCGGCTGTAGAGAGCTTTCCGGAAAGGCCTCTGACAGTGAAACGGAGGCGGAGCGTGACATGTGCATCAATCTGGAGCCTGGTTCTCAGCTGCAGAGGTCTTTCCGGAAGGCCTATGATAGCAAAACGAAGGATGGGGGCAATGCGCGCAAACGGCCGCAGAAGTGGGCAGTAGGCGCCTGCTGGGCGGGGCTTTTGGTGCCTCTGCTGCAAGTCAGTGGAAGACACCCCCCTGAAAATAAGACCTTTTTTTTGTTGGCGGGAAAAAAATAAAAATAAGACCAGGTCTTATTTTCGAGGAAACACAGTGTCTTGTTGGCCGGTTGGAAAGAAATCTGCTCAACTGCTCTGATCCAGTAAGATTACACTTCCTTGTTCTCAGTGGTGGGATGCTATCGGTTCTGCCTGGTTCTATAGAACCGGTAGCTTTGAAGAGCAGCAGACACCGAACCGGTTCTGTGTTTGCTGCTGTTTGGCCCACCTGCCCGTCGGGGCTCTTACCTGTCCTTTTATTTCCTGCTTTTTCGATCTCAGTTGCTTTGCGTGGTGCAGCGGAGGTTGAAAAAGGCAGGAAAAAAGAGGCTTTTCAAACGCTGCGCACCTGCGCGCTGCGCTTTTCAGCTGTCCGGGCGGCACAGCTAAAAGTTTTTTTTACACGCGTGCGCAACACGTAGTCACCAAACCAGTTAGTAACACCAGTTGAATCTCACCCCTGCCTGTTCTCAGAAGTTTCCTTCTGGTGTGTTGGGAACAAATCTCTAAAACTGAGTGGATTGTCCCAAAGGTACTTTTTCCAAAAGACAAATGGACTTTCTTGGGGTTTCTTTTTTTCTCCCTTGGAAAACATTTCGCTTCTCATCCAAGAAATTTCTTCACAACTTGTTTTTTTTGGGGGGAGGGTGGAAGCACCTTTGGGACAAGCATGACCTGGGTTATAGACTACTGAGTGGATTCTGTTCTGATTGTAGTAGGATACTCTGGGAATCTATGCTAGAGGGTCAGGTGTCAAGGGGTTCCTTGTGGAATCTGTAATTCCATAAACCTAGAAAGCTGTAGTTGGAAACCCCCCCCCCACTCCACTGAATCCAGAGAGAGAGAGAGAGAGACGCCTTCCAAACTGGAGATTCAACGAGCAGAGGCATCCTCCTTGGTGCGCTTCCTAGACCCATCTCCCCCTATCCCCTCCACCCCCCCAACAGCAAAGCTGCAAAGCTGATCTAGAGAAGCAGAAGAAAAATGGCATCAGGGCACTGCAAAGGGTAGGCAAGGCCCCCTGAGTTAGCTGGAGAGGAGAAGGAAAGCCAAAGAGGTCGAATAGGAGATTCTCTGCGGATTGCTCCTTCCTGACCGAAGAAAAGTAGTCTTGGAAGGAAGGCAAGAAGTTCTGCTTCTCTTTGTCCTGGTGCTCAAAGAGAAGAGTTTGTACCAACTGAAGATGTCCAGGCAGGGTTGCCAAGTGCTTCAAAGTCAGCAGGACTGTGCAGAGGGACAGCTGGACAGATGTATGTACAGGAACTGCTAGAGATGCAACTTATTCCCTTCCTTCCTTTCTTCCTCCCTCCCTCCCACCTATCTTCCTTCCTTCCACTTATCTTCCTTCTTTTCCCTTCCACCTATCTTCCTTCCTCCCTCCTTCCCTTCCACCTGTCTTCCTTCTTTCCCTTCTTTTCTCCCTCCTTCCCTCCCACCTACTTTCCTTCCTTCCTTTCCTTCCTTCCACCTATCTTCCTTCTTTTCCTTGCTCCCTTCTTTCTTTTCCTTCCTTCCTTCCTTCCTTCCTTCCTTCCTTCCTTCCTTCCTTCCTTCCTTCCTTCCTTTTCTTCCTTCCTTCCTTCCTTCCTTCCTTCCTTCCTTCCTTCCTTCCTTCCTTCCTTCCCTACCATACTTCACAGTACTTCCCAGGGTTCATGAAAGAGCCTATCGGGCATTCAAAGTGCTCTAAAAAGTCCCGGGAGTTGCTGAGAGTGCCGATGACCCGGAACTTGTCGGGGCTGTGGGGATCCGTCATCAGGCCCTCGTGTGAGCTCTCCGGGGTCCTCACAGAACACCACACCTGCATCAGAGAGAAGAGGGTTAACAGAGCGCTAATTATGCGGAGGAGGTCAAATGAGTTGGGTTGCATGCCTGAAGTGTAGCACTAATAGGGTTGATTTGGTCAGACATAGCCAAATTTCATCTAAGTTGATTTGGGAGTACAGCTATACACAGCAGTGGTATGCGACTGGTTCAGACTGGTTTGACTGAACCTGTAGTAAAGAAAAAGTCTCTAACAATCAGCTGAGAGGAGGGGGAAAAAACCACATTAAGGGAACCAGGCAAGATAAGGGCTTGAAGACGTCCACAGATATCGGAACACACACTGGGAAGGATGCCAAACTCAAGAGAGGAATCATAAACTAGAGATATTGCCATGCTTTGTTTCCAGCACTGGCCCATACGCATGTCTATCCTTTTTAACCAGTTCTCACAGCTGCAGCCCATGAAGAGGATCAAGGCTCTTTCCTCCCCCATAGACCACGCCGTTCATGTCTCTCCCTTAATCCTCTCCTCCCTGCACGCCCTAGGATGAAGAGGGGATGGGCCTGGGTCTTCCTCTGACTGCCCAACCGGCCTCTGCCCTTCCCCAGCCTCCTCCACAACCTACAGGAGCCACACTTCCACTCCCTGTCGGCTGTTCCTCCTCTCCCTCAGAGTCAGCCTCCAACAGGGGCATGACAGTTCATTTAATGGCCATTCAAAGTTACAACAGCCCTGGAAAAAGTGACTTATGATCGCTTTTTTTCACACTTATGACCGTAGCGGCATCCCCCATGGCCACGTGATCAAAATTCAGACAGTTGACAACTGACTCAGATTTATGACGGTTGCAGCACCCCCATTTTGCAACCTTCCGACAAGCAACGTTAACGGGGAAGCCATGTTCACTTCACAACCAGGTTCCTAGCTTAACATCTGCAGTGATTTCACTGAACCAGTACGACGAGAAAGGTTGTACAATGGGGCAAAACTCAACATAACCCGTGTCTCCCTTAGCAACAGAAATGTTGGGTACAATTGTGGTCGTACTGTGTGATCGTAATTGTGGAAGATGGAGGACAAAAGGAGGAAAATATGGAAAAAGTGATATTTAAGTGGGGCTCAGTCCTGGAATTAAGCAATCTGTGGGAAAGACAATTTACAGAAAAAACCCGTCCTCAGTTACTAATAAATTAAATTTAGTGTTGTTTTCGTGCTCTGTTTTCAGGTAAAACTGCCACTTCACACTTTTTGCTGGCAATAAGCTTGATTAATGAGACGCCATGTGAATCTTTTTTCTTTGGTTGTTGGCTTGCCGTGGAGGGGCAGGGCTGTTGTTTTACTCAGGAGATTTGTTGATCGTGGACTATTAAACGTTTATTGGGAAACAATGCCGTTCCTGTTTAGGGGGATTTCCAGAAAGCTGTTGACATGTTTATTTTCTCATAAGGCGACCACTGGTGTCCCCCCCCCTTTTTTTTTTTTTAAACTCTGATTACAGATTTTTTTAAAAAAATTGTAAGTGCAGAATGGTCACCAAGCTCTCAAAAGAGGCAATCATAAGACCATGGGGGCAACCGTCAGAACTTTGAAACAAGGTTGTAAATAAGCATTTTCAGAATGCGTTGTAACTTTGGACAGTCGGTAAGTGATCGGTCTTAAATTGAGGTCTACCTGTAATTACCAGTGCCACTGAAAGAACCATTTGTTTATTTATTTATTTATTTATTTATCTATCTATCTATTATCTCACCTTTATCATTTTTACAACTAACTCAAGGTGGCAAACATATCTAATACACTTTCCTCGTCCTATTATCCCCTAAACAACAACCCTGTGAGGTGAATTGGGCTGAGAAAGTGTGACCGACCCAAAGTCACTCAGCTGATGTTCATGGCTAAGGTGGAACTAGAATTTTCAATTTCCTAGTGATTGGCCCGGAGTCACCCAATTGATTTTATGGCTAAGGTGGAACTAAAACTCCCAATTTCCTAGTGATTGGCCTGAAGTCACCCAGCTGGCTTTTGTGCCTAAGGAGGGACTAGAACTCCCAATTTCCTAGTGATTGGCCTGAAGTCACCCAGTTGATTTTCATGGATAAAGTGGAACTAAAACTCCCAATTTCCTAGTCATTGGCCTGAAGTCACCCAGCCGGCTTTCGTGCCTAAGGAGGGACTAAAACTCCCAATTTCCTAGTGATTGGCCTGAAGTCACCCAGTTGATTTTCATGGATAAAGCAGAACTAAAACTCCCAATTTCCTAGTCATTGGCCTGAAGTCACCCAGTCGGCTTTCATGCCTAAGGAGGGACTAGAACTCCCAATTTCCAGTCATTGGCCTGAAGTCACCCAGTTGATTTTCATGGCTAAAACAGAGCTAGAACTCCCAATTTCCTAGTCATTAGCCTGAAGTCACCCGGCCAGCTTTCATGTTTAAGGAGGGACTAGAACTCACAGTCTCCTGGTTTCTAGCCTGGTACCTTCACAACTAGACCAAACTGGCTTTCCTTATTTGATATTGAGCTGCATTAAGCATTCAAACCCACTGGCGGTGATAGAAAAGATACCCCTCCCCACGTACATATCAGCTAAATTCACTACCAAACCCGTATGTGTGAATTGCACAAAGGATCCTTGCAAGAAAATATTCCCAGCAAGCCAAAGTGACCTTAAGTGGTGACAGGGGTAGAAATCAGACAGGGAACCTGTGGCCCAATGATCCCAACTGTTTCTATTCACTGACTGTATCTCAGATTTAATATAGCTGTCATGCTGGCTTAGTAAGAAGGGATAAATAATAAGTAGGTCACCTAGCGTTAACAACATTCTGCTGTCAGGCTGTAATTTACACCTTGTCTGCCTTCTTTGTCTTGCCTTGGCAAATATTGGGCCAAGGGTATATCAGCTCTGGTCTTGCCTTTGTTTAGGGCTGCCCAACAAACTGCCAATCCTTTGCTGGGAGCCTCTCATCTTAAGAAATCTGTGTTGCATCTTCAAAGAGATTTAGCAAACTAAGGAGAAATTTCCTGAGAGTCAGAACAATCCATCAGTGGAACAACTTGCCTGCACAAGTTGTAAATGCTCCAAGAGTGGAGTTTTTAAAGAAGAGCCATTTGTCTGAAATTGTATACGGTTTCCTGCCTGAACAGGGGGTTGGACTAGAAGACCGCAAAGGTCCCTTCCAAGTCTAACTGTTATTCTGTTATTCTGATTTGTTTGCTATAGAGGAGTCAGATTTGGGCCACAAGACACTGATTCTTGTTACTCCTATTAGGTAGTCCTTGACTTAGTGACTGTTTATTTAGTGACTGTTTGAAGGAAGTTACAAGTATCTGATAACCTGGAATGGGTGCTTTGGGCTATTCTAGGCATTGTATTTATGTGTTAATGGCAGCAATTGGCTCCTAAGTACCCTATAAGCTAATGGTAAATCTGCACTCCAGTTGACTGACAAGGCTTCAATCATTTCCTTGACTATTTTTGTACCTGCACAGCCAACAATCTTAGTAGCTGTGAAACTGAATGTATGTTCAAACAGAACAACTTAGACACGACAGTTTGTCCCTAAATGCCATCACTCTGCTAAACAATTAATTCCACAACAATGTCAAACTATTTACTAAGACTGTATCACTATTATTCTTCTCATCTACCTATTACCTATCTCCTTCCACTTATGATTATAACCTTGTTACTTGTATCTTTATGATTTATATTTTGTATATGTATTTTATTGGCTGTTTACCACCCCGAGTCCCTTTGGGGAGAGGGGGCGGTATATAAGTCTAATAAATAAATAAATAAATAAATAAATATTTGTTTTCTAGTATGATTTGGTTGCTTATTTAGTAATCAATGACTATCACTAAGTGTTGTATCTTATGATTCTTGATGAATGTATTTTTTCTTCTTCTTTTTATCTACACTGAGAGCATAAGAACCAAAGACAAATTCCTTGTGTGTCCAATCACACTTGGCCAATAAAGAATTCTATTCTAAATAAAGAATTCTATTCTAAATAAAGAATTCTATTCTGTGTCTTTGTTCATTGCAATGTGAGGCGGTTCGAATCCTTAGCGCCGCGTAATGGAGTGAGCTTCCATTATTTGTCCCAGCTTCTACCAACCTAGCAGTTCGAAAGCATGTAAAAAATGCAAACAGAAAAATGGGGACTACTTTGGTGGGAAGGGAACAGTGTTCCATGCGCCTTTAGTGTTTAGTCATGCCGGCCACATGACCACGGAGGACAGACATCTTCGGACAGCGCTGGCTCTGTGGCTTTGTAACGGAGATGAGCACCGCCCCCTAGAGCCGAGAATGACTAGCACATATGTGTGAGGGGAATCTTTGCCTAACATCATCATCCTACATGGTCCTACCTCTGGTATTTAGGCCTGGCTGAAGAGTTAACAAGGGAGGCACCAAGTTTAAGACACTGGTCAAGAAAAGGGGAACAGTCAATAGATAGAGCAAGAACATCCCGAGGTGTTTACCTGGGCAAATCCTAAAAAGAAGAGCTGATGACTCGTAAGGCCAACGGAGGGGAGGTGTTTCTCCTCCCCGTTCTTCTTCAGCCAAGCTTTGTAAGCCTGCAAAACCAGCAAGAGCGACATGTCAGAGCGCACACAGCTTTACTATGGGAGACAACCCAGGAGCAATAACAGCAAATAGAGGTTTGTCAAAAAATAGTGGTTTTAGCTACAAAAGAATATATAGGCAGAGGCTTATAAACACGTACTATAGGCAAAGGTCAAACAACCAGCAATTTACAGCAGGGAAAAACACACGGAGAGAGGAAGAGAGAGAGAGAGGCCCTAACAGGGCCTCTTCTTCTTATACAGGCTCTTAAAGGGATAACAGCCAAAAAAAACCTTTGGTGACTCATTCCCATCATTATATCATTGCAGCAGCTGGTCAGTTCTTAAATCACTGCCCTACAGAGGACATCTATATTCAGAGATTCAGGAAGTGTGTGAATCCTGCCCTTTCCCTCCAGGAATTGGGACCTCAGATGAAGAAGTTTTGAGGTTCACCAGATTGCTCCCTGTGATACAATATATGTACTTGGCAACTTTTTAAGACTTGCGGAGTTCAACTCCCAGAATTCCTCAGCCAGCAAAGGTTGGAGACCCCTGTTCTAGTGGGATGGACAATTTGTTTCCCCAGGGCTTACTCACATTGTAAGCAGCTTTCAAGCCCCCGTTGTCAGCAATGTTCTCCCCCAGTGTCTGTTTGCCATTGACGTGCTCTCCGTTGACGAGATATTTGCTATATTGTTCCTCCATGCACCCCGTCCGGTTCTTGAAGGCTTCGAGGGATGAGTTTTGCCACCAAGGACGCAGGTTGCCTTCTCTGTCGTACTCTCGGCCTGGAAGGAAGAATAGAGTAGAATAGAATACTTTATTGGTCAAGTGTGATTGGACACACAAGGAATTTGTCTTAATATAAAATAAAATTGTTTTGTTTGGGCCAGAGTATCCATCTAGTACAGCTAGACCTCGACTTACGGCCACAACTGAGCCAACCATTTCTGATGCTAAGCGAGACAGTTGTTCGCTGGGTCTTGGTCCATTGTACAACCTATTCTTGCCACCATTGTGAAGTGAATCGTTACCGTTGCTAAATTACTAACACGGTTGTTAAGTGAACCCGGCTTCCTCATTGACTTGGCCTGTCAGAAGGTCGCCAAAGAGGATCACATGACCCTGGGACACTTCAAACTGTCATAACTGTGAGGTTGTCAGGATTCCGGCGGGTTACCCCCCATTTAAATCATGAGTCTCGAGCCAAACTTTGAAAACTTCAAAAGAATTTATTGGGAGTTAACTTGTCCGGCACTGCCTGGGTGGAGCTGACTCTGAGATACATCATTCATTGACACCCTTGACCCTGGTTTTCCCTCCACCCCCTGGGTGTATCGTAATTCATATTCTCCAATGGGACACATCCATAGCCAAGAATCATCAATCAAGCTCTCCAGTTAGAAGTTTGCGCAGCAGAAACTTCAGTCACCTAGTTACTATCTTTGAAAAACTATTTATGGGATGCACTTCTGGTTTCCAAGCTCGAAAAAGACCATAAAAATATTTTATGAGTTGACAGAGTCAGTTGTCAAGAGTCTGAATTTTGACTACCTGGCCATGCGGATGCTGAAAAGGTCGTAAGTGTTAAAAAACGGCCATAAGCCCCAGAAGATACAGAGAGTCCTCAACTTTCAACAGTTCATTTTAGTGAGCACTCAAAATTATGATGGCACTGAAAAAAATGACTTATGACTGTTTCCCCCACTTACAATCGGTTTTCCCATTTGCAAACATTACAGCATCCCCACGATCCAAATTACACACTTGGCAATTGACTCCTATTTCTTCAGAGTTTTTGCAGCGTTAATTCCGCACCAGAAAACCAAACACAAATGGCTGATGCTTCATTTAACGTCATTTAACGTCTTTTTACAAACCAGTTGTAGATTTCTTCGACATGGAGCAAACTCAGACAGAAACATCTTGCAAGTAACTTCAGTAGCATAGAGAACAGAAACAGACATCAGTTTCCCTTTAGTTCAGCAGGCAAGCCAGATACACAGCAGAGGAGAGAAGCAGTTTCATTTTCAATAGACAGACTCAGAACTCAACATAGCTTCAGAGCTGCAGAGCTTAATACAGAGCCATGCCTAGGTGACTTTTAGTTTCAGTTTCTAAACCAGGGGGTTGCCAACCTTTTGGACCTCAGGAACCACCAAACTCATAATTTTAAATCCCGCGGACCAGAGACCCTGGGAAAATCCCCCCAAAAATCTGCAGGAAAATCCCACATCCCGTTTTCTTACCAAACGATCTTCTTTATTTGGGATCGCAGGATACCGTCTCCAGCTTTGTTCTCAGGGGGACAGAGAGAGAGACTTTTGGCTTCAGGCAAGGAAAGCAGCAGAAGCAGCAGAAGTCTTTCTTTCTCTCTCCCAAACTCCGCCAGAAATGAGTTTTTGTGAGACTTGTCGCACCTGGCGCAGCCTCTTGGAACAGGTTGCCTTGCAGGGTCCCAAAGACTCATTTCTGGCGGAGTTTGGGGGAGAGAAAGAAAGACTTTTGCTGCTTTCCTTGCGTGCAACCAAAAGCAGAAGAAGAAAGAAGCGGAAAGAAGCAGTCCGGTGATCAGGCAACTTCCTCCCCCTCCACCCTTTCCCCCCTCCCTTCACTACCTCATGTTGTTCACAATGCAAGCGATGCAAGCCTTGTGTTCCCGCGGGCCATGTGAGCGGCGCAGCCTTGTGTTCCCACGCAGCCTCGATTAATTGCTTTGGGGGTGACATTTCTCTGCGGACCACCAAAATTTTCTCACGGACTCACCAGTGGTCCCCGGCTCACTGGTTGGCGACCACTGTTCTAAACTGTCCCCACTGGCTGGCTTAGTTGCTGTGCCTATTCATTGGCTGACCTTGTTACCATGTTCCACTCCAGTTCATGAATATACTCTTGACACTATTTAAGACGGCTGCAGTGTCCCGGGATCATGGGATCCCCTTTGGTGACCTTCTGACAAGCCAAGTCAATGGAGAAGCCAGATTCACTTAACAACCGGGTTACTAACTTAACAACTGCAGGGATTCACTTAACAACGGTGGCAAGAAAGGTTGCAAAATGGGGGCCAAACTCGCTTAAACAACCGTCTTGCTTGGGCTCCATTGTGGTCATACACCGAGGACTGCCGGGGGGGCGGGGCATTTTGAAGAGTTATGGAATGGGGAGGACATCACAAGAAAAGGAAGAAGCTTAAAAATCACAAGATCAACAGAGGTGCTCATTAGCTGCCCACGGATTTGTGATGGACTTAAAGGCCCATGAGGGAAAGTGTCCTTAAAGATAGCCTACTTTCACAGATTAACAGAGTTGGAAGGGACCTTGTAGGTCATATAGTCCAACCCCTCCACCCAAGCAGGAAACCGTACACCATTTCTGACAAATGGCAGACCAATCTCTTCTTGAAGGCCTCCAGTGATGAAACTCCCACAACTTCCGAAGGCAACTTCTGTACTGCTGGTTGATTGTTCTCACTGTCAGAAAATTTCTCCTTATTTCCAGGTTAAATCTCTCCTCGTTCAGTTTCCATCCATTATTCCTTGTCTGGCCTTCAGGTGCTTTAGAAAATAGCTTGACCCCTTCCTCCTCTCTATGGCAGCCCCTCAAACATTGGAAGACAGCTATCATGTCACCTCTGGTCCTTCTCTTCCCTAGACTAGCCATGCCCAGTTCCTGCAACTGTTCTTCCTATGTTTTAGTCTCCAGTCCCCTAATCTTCCTGGTTGCTCATCTTTTTTATAGTATGGTGACCAAAACCAGATGCAGCATTCTAGGTGTGGTCTTACTAAGGCTTTATAGAGTAGTATTATTACCTCAGTTGATCTTGATTGAATCCCTCTGTTAATGCAGCTTAGGATTGCGTTGGCTTTTTTGTCCGCTTCCACACACTTACAGGAGAAAACACCCCGCATGGTCAATATGAGCGCCAAACACCCATGCCCAAGTGGAATAACTGATCGTTACCTTGATCATCGAAAGCATGGGTGAGCTCATGCCCCATCACGACGCCGATGCCTCCGAAGTTGAGGGCCCTTGAGGGGCAAAAGGAAATAAAAACATATGAAGCAGCAGGTCAGGCTTTGACTATCCCAGACAACTGAAAGGGCAAGACTTTTAAATAAGGCACATTGAGACCCAGAAGCAAGAACAAAAAACAAAAGAGGTCCCCTCTGTTATATTTTGCAACAAATACTTGGCTCAAGGTCACTCGTGCCTTTGGTCGCTTCCTGTCATGCCACTGTCGGAGTCTGAATCCGAGGAGGAAGACGAACAGCTAACAGGGAGTGGGAGTGTGGATCCGTTGGCTGTGGAGGAAACTGTGGAAGGGCAAAGTCCGACTGGGTAGAGCAGGAAAGAGGTAGAACAAGGGAGAGGGAGTTCAGAGGAAGACCCAGGCCACCCCCTCTTCATCCTAGGGCACACAGGGAGGAACGGAGAAGAGAGCAACGTGGGTTGCATGGCTTACGGGGGAGGAAAGGGCCCTGATTCCCTTCACTAGTCACACCTGGGAAGAGAGTTTAAAAGAGATGCATGCTGAGTGCAGCCTCTGCTGGGAATAAACTATCTTGTGTTGACTTTGGTTATCTGCGTTCCTAGCATCTTCCCAACCATGTTGAATTATGGCTGTTCCTTCACATCTGAAATTCCTTCTCCTGCCCTGCTGGACTAATTACCTCATTTTGTCTTGATTGAATTTATAATTACAGTTTTTGTTGGCCATGTTTTGGACTTGATTCTCTGCAGCCAAAGGCTGTTCCTGGGAGAGTTTTTCTCCAGCCCAGAAGGTAACCAGGACATTGTGGGGCAAAGTTGGAGCTAATAAATGGACTTCCACTGATTATCTGACTGTGTTGCCTTTATGCCACGCTCCGGGTCATCACACTTCCCATCTGGATTAATGCAATGCACTCTTATGTGGGGCAGCCCTTGAATACACCTTGGAAACTGCAACTGAATGCAGAATGCAGAGCACGCACGGTAAAAAAAACGATTACTACCAACCTCCCTTCTATTTAGCAACTGTATACTGCACCAGTCAAAAGGAGGGATGTGAAAATATTTACACACCCCTCACATCCCGGACATAAACTGTTTCAACTCCTTCCCTCAAAACGACACTATAGTGCACTGCACACCAGAACAACTACCGTATTTTCCGGCATATAAGACGACTTTTGAAAGGAAAAAAAGTCAACCGAAAATCGGGGGTCGTCTTATACGCCCGGTCGTCTTATACGCCGGAAAATACGGGTACATCAGGAGTGAAGCTTGAGCGCTTCGAGGGGCTGGTTAACAAGCAGGAGCGAAACCAAAACAGAGCCACTTCCCCACCACACCGGCGGCGTCGCCGGGAGACGCTCCTCCCCTTCCCAAACAGAACAAGATGGCGGCCGCTCTGCCGGCCCATCATGCTCCACGGGAGGCCGGGTCGTCTTCCATGTGTGGGGGAGAGAGACCGAGAGAGCCGCCCTGGGGCCGGAGGAGGAAGGTTGTACGGTCGGCTGATGCGAGCGCGAAGGAAGGAGAAGCATCTTAGTTTACAAATCCTTGCAGCTTAATTTTGAATACCCGTATTTTCTGGTGTATAAGATGACTTTGAAAAAAGTCAACCAAAAATCGGGGGTCGTCTTATACGCCCGGTCGTCTTATACGCCGGAAAATACGGTAGACACAAAAACAGTTTTTTTCCAAAAAGCCATCACTCTGCTAAACAAATAATTCCCTCAACATTGTCCAACTATTTACAAAGTCTGCTACACTACTATTACTGCTAATCTTCTCCTCACTCCTTATCACCCATCCCCTCCCACTTGTGGCTGTTTGACTGTAACTTGGTTGCTTGTATCCTTACAATTTATATTGTCTGTTTCCTAGTATGATTTGATTGCTATTGTACCCTATGACTATCATTAAGTGTTGTACCTGATGATTCTTGACCTCTTGATGAATGTATCTTTTCTTTTATGTACACTGAGAGCATTTGCACCAAGACAAATTCCTTCTGTGTGCAATCATACTTGGCCAATAAAAGAATTCTATTCTAATCGGTCCCTCTAGGTTTGCCCATGTAACGTTTTTCTTGTGTGAGTGCCCTGGCTGTCATTTTTTTCCTTCTGAGTGCCATTCCAGGTGCTGGTTATCACCTTTCAAATCTATATGGTAGGTCTAGGTCAGGAGTGTCAAACTCAAGTCCCGTGGGCCAGATGTGCTCAAATCTGGCCCCAGTGCTCAAATCTGGCCCCAGCCTGGAAATATCAAAGGAATGGCCCGTGGGATTTCTGCAAAGGTGAGGGGGCCCAACCTCCCATCCAATCAGGAGACCCTACTCCATCCACGACGAATGGCAGTTCAATCTCTTCTTGAAAGCCTCCAGGGATGAAGCTCCCACAACTTCCAAAATGCAACTTCTGTCTCATGGGTTGATTGCTTTCACTGTCAGGAAATTCCTCCTTGTTTCTAGGTGGAATCTTTCCTTGATCAGTTTCCTTGAGTATGCCTGTTACACTATAATGTGCCCCAAGTCTCGTCTTTCCCCCCACAATCACCACTGTACCCCCAACGCACTTGGGATGGTTGTGAGCGTAGAAGGGCGCCTGGAGGATGCCTGCAGGGAAGACAATGCCGTTCTTGGTAGGCAGGTAATAAGCGTTGACGGTCTGGGGAGTCATGCTCCATCTGAAAAAAACAACAAACCAACAAAATGTCAATAATTTGGGGGCAGAGCCGGCCCTGTTTAAGCAGAGCTATGCCCAGAGGTGGTATTTATTTATTTTTTTATTTGATTTGATTTGTCAGTCGCTTACAAGATAAGAGGTATAAGAATAAACATGAGTAAGAATACAGGAAATAGGTACAAATAAATGGGGACAATAGGACAGGGACAGTAGGCACAATGGTGTGCTTATGCACGCCCCTTACAGACCTCTCAGGAATGGGGTAGATAGTGGATAGTTTGAGGTTAAAGGAGTGGGGGTTAGAGGATGTAACAACAGAGTCAGGTAGTGCATTCCAGGCATTGACCACTCTGTTGCTGAAGTCGTATTTTCTGCAATCAAGTTTCAGCAGGTTCTGACCAGTTCTGGAGAACTGGTAGCGGAAATTTTGAGTAGTTCGGAGAACTGGCAAATTCCACCTCTGACTGGCCCTGCCCCCATCTCTTCTCCGCCTCCCATTGAGTCCCAGCTGATCGGCTGGGTCTTCTTTGGTTGCCCTGCCCAGGAGAACGGAGCTGGAAAGCAGGTTAGTGGGGTGGAGAGGGAATGGCGATTTTGCAGTATCCTTCCCCTGCCACGTCCACCAAGCCGCGCCCACCAAGCCGCGCCCACCAAGCCGCGCCCACCAAGCCGCGCCCACCAAGCCGCGCCCACAGAACCAGTAGATTAACAAAATTGGAATCCCACCACTGGCTATGCCTGGCATAAAACTGTGAAGTGGTCCTTTTTGGAGGACACCTTAATGCCACCATCTTTCTAGCCAGTTCTACTTTAAAAGCCTCATCTCATCCTTGGAGAGAGGGGACACACCAAACCCCTTCATCATTTGCATCTTAAAAAAAAGGAGCTAGACTTAAACTCCCAATGGGAGTCTGCTAACCGTCTACATGCGTTGTTTTTATTTGTTTATTTATTAGATTTTTCATCCCACCTTTATTACTTTATAAATAACTTAAGGCTACGAACATACCTATTTTTCCTTCCTCCTCCTCCCTCCCTTGTTGGGTAGCTTGACTCACTCAAAGTCACCCAGTTGGCTTTCATGCCTAAGGCAGGATTAGAAATAATAATTTCCTGGTGATTGGCCCAAAGTCATCCAACCAGCTTTCATGCCTAAGGCGGGACTAGAATTCATAATCTCCTCATGATTGGCCCAAAGTCACCCAGCCGACTTTCATGCATAAGGCAGGACTAGAATTCATAATCTCATGATTGGCCCAAACTCACCCTGTCGACTTTCATGCTTAAGGCAGGACTAGAATTTATAATCTCCTCATGATTGGCCCAAAGTCATCCAGTCGACTTTCATGCATAAGGCGGGACTAGAATTCATAATCTCCTCATGATTGGCCCAAAATCACCCAGCTGACTTTCATGCTTAAGGCGGGACTAGAATTCATAATCTCATGATTGGCCCAAAGTCACCCAGCTGACTTTCATGCTTAAGGCGGGACTAGAATTCATAATCTCCTCATGATTGGCCCGAAGTCATCCAGTCGACTTTCATGCTTAAGACGGGACTAGAATTCATAATCTCCTCATGATTGGCCCGAAGTCATCCAGTCGACTTTCATGCTTAAGGCGGGACTAGAATTCATAATCTCCTCATGATTGGCCCAAAGTCATCCAGTCGACTTTCATGCTTAAGGCGGGACTAGAATTCATAATCTCCTCATGACTGGCCTAAAGTTATCCAACTGGCTTTCATGCCTAAAGCGGGATTAGAAATCATAATTTCCTGATGATTGGCTCAAAGTCATCCAACCAGTTTTCATGGGAACTTCTGGAGCAAAAGCCTCTGTCCTGGTGTCATCAATGCTGAAATAAATTCAGTGACACTTTACTCTATATCTAGGTTGGGACTAACCTAGTTCTCTGGATAATGAGATGGACAGCATATATATTAAACAAACAAACAACAAACAAATAATCTCAGTAATCTAGTAATTTGGGTTGTGAGCTGGACAGAATATAAATTGGATGATTGATTGAGTCCATCCATCGATGGATCAGAATAGAGCTGGAAGGGGCCTTGGGGCTCGTCTAGTCCAGACCCTATACCAGAGGTCTCCAAACTTGGCAACTTTAAGACTTGTGGACTTCAACTCCCAGAATTCCTCATAGCTGGCTGAGGAATTCTGGGAATTGAAGTCCACAAGTTGCCAAGTTTGGGGACCCCTGCTCTATACCATTTGACAAGTGAAGGTTCAGTCTCTTCTTAAAACCTCCACACCTTCTCCATTACTTCTGGTGGCAAGCTGCTCCACTGATTAATTCTTCTGTTAGGAAGTTTCTCCTTAGTTCTAGGTTACTTCTCTCTTTGATTAGTTTCCATGCATTACTTCTTGTTCTACCCTCAAGTGCTTTGAAAAATAGATTGACCCCTTCTTCTTTGTGGCAGCCCCTGAAATACTGGAATACTGCTATCATGTCACTCCTAGTCCTTCTTTTCTCTAGACTAGCCATAACCCAATTTCTTTTTTATTTATTGAACTAACTAACTAACTAGATAACTAACTAACCTCTGACAGAACTTGATTCATGCTTTGGTGCCAGTCTTCTGAATCTTAATACAAATTCTAGAATTTTGTTTTTCTGAATTCTGTCCTTACTACAGCATTGACTTTCTGAATTGGATATTGATCTAGAGGTCATCTGCCTACCTTTTCCTCTTGCATTGTTGTCAAACTGAGGACATTCATCCTCACTTCCTAACCCTATCTTATGCCATAACTGGGAAAAAGGGAATCCTTACTGGTCTCGGTTGGGAGGCTTCCTCAGTTGATCTGCCATAAACCTGGCAGAGAAGTTGTAGAAATTCAACATGTTCTGAAAGAAAGAATCTTCCGAGACTTCATACTGGGAAGAAGAAGAAGAAGAGGAGGAGGAGGAGGAGGAGGAGGGAGGGAGGGAGGGAGGGAGGGAGGGAGGGAGGGAGGAAGGAAAGAAAGAAAGAAAGAAAGAAAGAAAGAAAGAAAGAAAGAAAGAAAGAAAGAAAGAAAGAAAGAAAGAAAGAAAGAAAGAAAGAAAGAAAGAAAGAAAGAAAGAAAGAAAGAAAGAAAGAAATTTCAGTTTTACAACGGGGAAACCTCCAATGCAGAAAATCTAGCATTTCCAATAAATATAGTCTGAAGAATAAAGCACAAATTATTCATATATCATCCTAGGCAATAAGAAATTGGTCAGAAGACGTCTTGGTCTGCGCAGCTTGCTAAAACAATAGCTCAAGAGTATCCAATCATGATCACTTTTACGATGTGTGGACTTCAACTCCCAGAATTCCCCAGCCAGTCATGCTGACTGAGGAATGCTGGGAGATTTCTATCCCATAATTTCTGCCATTGATCTAATTCAATCAAATAGCCTAAGTTTTTAGCCCATATAAATTAACAATGTCTACTGCATACAAAGAAAATATTTATAAAATGTTTTATAGATGCATTTTCCACCCTCAAGGTTAGCAAAGATGTTTAAGGATAAATCTGCAAAACGTTGGAAATGCCACCAGATTTCTGGTTGATACTATCATATGTGGTGGACTTGTTGAAAAGCAAAAAAATATTGGTCAAAAATACATACAATGGCTTGAAAAAAATGATAAAACAACACATAGATTTGAAACCTGACACATTTTTGCTGGGCATTCTACCAGACAGATATAAAAAAAAGAATGTATATCTGATTTTACATGTATTGACTGCAGCGAGAATAATATTTGCACAACAATGGAAAAGTGAAGAGATCGCAACAGATGAAAATGTGATTAGAAAAATATTAGAATGTTGCAGAAATAGATAAGCTAACACTTACAATTAAGGAAAAGGAAGAAACTGAATATTTTTTTGATTTGGGACATATTTTATCAATGGTTAGCTGACAAAAACAGGAGCTAGAAACAGAAATATATGAAAGGATTAGTGATATAAGGAAGATACGTTAACTTGGTTAAACAAATAGTATGATTATTATGGTTATTAACATTAATAAACTGATATTAACGCAATGAATATTGTTGTAAATATTGTGATTATTATTTCCTAAAATGATTTATACCTAAACAACACACTGTTCAATTGAAATTGGAATTTTTGCATGTTATAAAATAAAATAAAAACTTGTTACTAAAAAAAAAAAAAAGGAATTCTAGGGGATGAAGTCCACAAGTCTTAAAAGTGGCCAAGATCGGACATCCTTGCAATAGCTGGTTTCTTACAACACAAAATTATCCCCAAACCATTTTAGTCTGTATTGTGCAAAATCACTATTAAGCTATGCAACGGTGAACAAACCACAAAGTCTGGCTTCACACACAGTATATGAAACAATAAGTTGAACCAACCACATTTGACCCAACGTTTGAACCCCCGGTATCATGCCAATAAAAACTGGAGCAGCTTCTCTTATTTCTCTGAGACAGCCAGGCCAGAGCAATTTTCATGCCTTTCATGCTGCTGTTCTAGGTTCTTACCCCATCATAGACATCATCCAACTCTTTGTTGTCAAGGATGAACTCGGGGAAGCCAATCATATCATAGATGGCATCAGCCTGCATAGAAAAGAAAAGGAAAAAAAGAGAACTGTATGAAACTCTCAGTTTGCAAGAATGCAAGGAACCCCAGTGAAAAGGACTTTCAGAATAACTGTGATGACCCGAAGCATGGCACAAAAATAACAAAGTCACCGAAGTAGATAAATTCCCTTTAATGCCTCCAACTTGGCCCACAATGTCCAATTAGCCTCGGCGGGAGATCAAACTCTTCCAGAAACAGTCTACAATGGGAAGAAATGCAGTCCGAACCCAAAATACAGATAAAATAAAAATTAAAAAAAAAAAACCAACACAAACCACGCTGAAGTAATTAACACGACAGACCAGGATAATAACTTGCAGACTTCCAAAAGATAACGAGGCACACACAGTTGGGAGGACGCCAACACCCAGATAAGCCTCGACAGAGATAATGCACGCTTTGCTTCCAGCGACTTTGCCATGCCTTTTTAAACAGTCTTCCCAGCTGCAGCCCATGAAGGGGATCAGGGCCCTTTCCTCCCCGGTAAACCACATTGCTCCCTTATCCGTTCCTCCCTGCGTGCCCTAGGATGAAGAGGGGGTGGGCCTGGATCTGAATGCCCCACTGGCCTGTGCCCTTCCCCAGTTTCCTCCACAGCCACCGAAGCCACACTCTCACTCCGTCAGCTGTTCCACCTCTCCCTCAGAATCAGATTCCAACTGGGGCATGACAGTAACAGAGTTGAAAGGGACCTTGGAGGTCTTCTAGTCCAACCCCCTGCTCAAGCAGGAGACCGTTCTGGACAAATGGCTGTTCAGTCTCTTAAAAACCTCCAGTGTGGGAGCACCCACAACTTCTGGATGCAAGTCGTTCCACTGATTAATTGTTCCAACTGTCAGAATCACCTTCTCCTTCGCAGCTTGCTTTGTCTTCTTGTCCATCCAGTCAAGATTGTTTAGGGAGTCTTGAAAGGCTGCACGGATTTCGGCAATCATGTTCTCAGCCTGAAGGTAAGGATGGAGAGGAACAAGAGGGTCATATGCAATCAAAGAATTATAACCTTAAAGACCATCTAAGTCCAGTGTTTCTCAACCCTGGCAAGTTGAAGATGTGTGGTAGCATGGCTGGCTGGAGAATTCTGGGAATTGAAGTCCACACATCTTCAATTATAGCCAAAGTTGAGAAACACAGATCCAGGCTATTCCAAAGCCCAATGCAGGATTGCTAAAACCTTTGATGCTGCATCTTCCCTACTGTAGCCTTGTCTTAAAAACCTCAACAGCATCTGCAGTGTATTCCACCACCCAACTATATTTTTCATTCATTGGTTAATTGTTCCTTCACAGAAAAGCAAATTTAAAAAAATATTTAAAAATCTCAAGAAATCTGGATGTGAAAGTGTTAATACAGGTGGTCCTCAGCTTATAACCTTTCATTTTGTGACCGAAGTTACAATGGCATTGAAAAAGTGACTTATGATCATTTTTTTCACACTCGTGACTTTTGAGGCATCCCCATGATCATGTGATCAAAATTTGGGAGCTAAAGCTTACAGTAGTACTACACTTAAGTCATAGATAGATCACTTAAAATAGGGAGGGAGGGAGGGAGGGAGATAGATAGATAGATAGATAGATAGATAGATAGATAGATAGATAGATAGATAGATAGATAGATAGATAGATAGATAGATAGATAGATGTAGGTAGGTAGGTAGGCAGGCAGGCAGGCAGGCAGGCAGATAAGTAGGTAGATAGGTGGGTAGATAGATAAATAGATAGACAGATAGATAGATAGATATAGATAGATAGATAGATAGATAGATAGATAGATAGATAGATAGATAGATAGATAGATAGATGGACAGACAGACAGATAGATAGATAGATAGACAGATAATAGATGGATAGGTAGGCAGGCAGGCAGGCATACATACAGACAGATAGATAGTGTTCATTTAACTTAGTAAAATAAAAGATTACAAAAACACCAGGTTAACAAAATACTAATACTAATAATGATAATAAATTAAACTTGTATGCCACTTTACTGTCTATGACTCTGCAGTTCACAACAATCAAAGAAATAAAATCAATAAAACATCAAATATAAACATGCTGGGCCCAAACAAATAAACCACGTTAGAGCTTGCTGGGATGGCGTCCTTTGTATCCCATGTTAAGACAAGGATTTGTTTCTAATGACATTAAAGATCCCATCTGGGTTCAATTCCTGTAATTACATGGGAATACTGACTTTGCAGCAACAAATGAAAGATTGTTGAAATGAAATGTTTCTATCATTTTTCAGGCTGCCTCCCTTTGCCCTGCTGCGTTCCAAATACATAAGCAGAGGGGCAGCTTTCAATCTATGCCTTTGTGGTGGGGCTGTTTATATTTGAGAAGTAACCCAGGAGTGGGGATCTCACCAACCTGGCTGAAGATACTCACAATCTCCTTGCTGTGTCGGTCGAACGTGGCTTTTACGAACAGTGCCCCGAGGGCAAAACCCAAGGTGTCGTCCGTGTTAGAAATGCACGTTTGCCAGCGAGGTGTGCAGGACTCCAGAAGAGAAAGAAAGAACGAGAGTGAGGCCCAGAGAAAAATAATAAGCAATGGAGTTTAAGAGGACAGGGGAGTTAAGGAGCCATGTTCTTTGAAGAAGCTACACAGTGGTGGATCCTCCGTCCGTGGAAGATTCCTCACAACATGGAGAAGATCCCAGCTCGGGTCGGAAGTGGTTAGTTTTCAGATCACCAAGCTAATGGATTTTGGGTACTAAAATCTCCGCTGGTCTGCAAACTGGAAGCTCTTTCTCGTCCTGCCCAGAAGAAGGAACCCTCGATTGCCTCTTTCATTCCCCTAAAGCAGGGGCCTCCAACTTTAAGACTTATGAACTTCAACTCCCAGAATTCCGTGTTGTCTGGGGAATTCTGGGAGTTGAAGTCCACAAGTCTTAAAGTTACCAACTTTGGAGACCCCTGTCCTATTCAGCAATAGCACTTAGACTTAAATACCGCTTCACAGTGCTTTACAGCCCTCTCTAAGCGGTTCACAGAGTCAGCCTCTTGCCCCCAACAATTTGGGTCCTCATTTTACCAACCTCGGAAGGAGGGAAGACTGAGTCAACTTTGAGCCTGGTGAGATTTGAACTGCCAAATTGCAGTCAGCCGGGAGGCAGCAGAAGTAGCCTGCAGTACTGCACTCTAACCACTGAGCCACCGCAGCTCTAAAGCAGTGTTTCCCAACTGTGGCAACTTTAAGATAGATGGACTTCAACTCCCAGAATTCCCCAGCCAGAATGGTTGCCTGAGGAATTCTGGGAGCTGAAGTGCACAAGTCTTAAAGTTGCCAAGGTTGGGAAATACTGCTGAGATCCCAACGCTGAGTTCCCAAAGCTGGGGAATTCTGGGAGTTGAAGTCTACCCATCTTAAAGCTGCCGATGTTGGGAATCGCTGCTCTAAAGCATCTGCTTACTTTTTTGGTACCATACAAAGTCTCCAACAGCTTCTCCTGGGCTGTTTCAAACCGTTGGTCGAGGCTGGAAGCCGTTTTCTGAATCAGATTCCAAATCATGTAATTGTTCAAAACACTAAAAAGAAAAGACATGATCAGATAAAGGATCCCTCTGTCCTCCCCAACTGCTTATTTAGAGGGTGTAAAGTTGTACAAGGACAGGCTAATCTCGAGGCCTTGTATTTGATCAGGGTACCTGGCATCTGTCTGCTTCAAACCCCCTCATGTTCCATCCCACACAGACAAATGATCTCAAAGGCTCCAGTTTTTAAATAAAGTCTGGCCAACTGCTTAGTTGCCCAGAAACTAAAAACTGAAGGAACAGAAGAAAACTCAATGGCTTCCTCCTTTCTTGAGGCTGACTTCAAAACTGAGGACCCATTGGTGAGAAGTCTCAAATGTTCTTTTTTCAAAAGGCAGCTGGACTTTGAAACCCCAGCATTCAGTTAAGATCGAAGAAGCTTCTTGGATAAGAAGTGAAGTATTCTTTTCATACTCTACATAAATGTGACACCACCATATGATCACCTCTGTGATCATATCAAGAGCAACTGCGTTCTCTTCGCTGATGATGTAAAGCTATTTAACACCACAGAAAATACCGCTACCCTTCAAAAAGACCTTGACTACGTATCAGAATGGTCAAACAAATGGCAACTTCAGATCTCAACAAATAAATGCTCTGTCCTACATATTGGCACAAAAAAAAATCAGAAAATAAAATACAGGCTGAATAGTCAAGACCTTGTTGATGACCCAAACTCTGTAAAGGATCTTGGAGTACTCATCTCAAATGACCTAACTGCTAGAGCCCACTGTAACTACATAGCCAAAAAGGCATTAAGAGTTGTTAACCTAATCCTACATAGCTTTTTCTCTGGTAATATTACACTACTAACTAGAGCATACAAAACATTTGCTAGACCAATACTTGAATACAGCTCATCAGTCTGGAACCCATATTACATATCTGATATTAACACAGTTGAGAAAGTCTAGAAATATTTCACAAGAAGAATTCTCCACTCCTCTACTCGTTGCAGAATACCTTATGCCACCAGACTCGAAATTCTAGACCTAGAAAACCTAGAACTACGCTGCCTTCGGTCCGATCTAAGTATAGTACATAAAATCATACATTGCAATGTCCTACCTGTCAATGAATACTTCAGCTTCAACCATAACAACACAAGAGCACACAATAGATACAAACTCAAGGTTAACCACACCAAACTTGATTGCAGGAAATACGACTTCACAACAGAGTGGTCGATGTCTGGAATCCTCTACCTGACTCTGTGGTTTCTTCCCCAAACCCCCAAAACTTTAACCTTAGACTGTTTACTATTGACCTCACCCCTTTCCTAAGAGGTCTGTAGGGGGCGTGCATAAGCGCACCAACGTGCCTACCGTCCCTGTCCTATTGTTTCTTTTTTATTTTTCTTATATGTATCCATTTCATGTATTTATAACTATGTTTATACTTATACCTGTTATCTTGTAAGCGATTGACAAATCAAATCAAATAAATAAAATAAATAAATAAGAAGTGAAATGTTTTCAAGAAGAAAAAAATCCTTTCAACAGTTCCAAGAAGGTTCCTCCCCCATTTGCACTATTCAGGTGACCATGAGGACACAAATAAACCTCCAAAGGGCTTCACTGGATCTCAGCGAGCTAATGACCAGAGGATTGCAAGCAGGGGTGGGATTCTACCAGTAGGGACCAGTTCGGGCGAACCAGTAGTTCTGGTGACCATTTGGGCCCACCCCTGTTCTTTCCTGTGCTTTTATTTCCGTAAGGTCTGGCAGTACGCTTAAGCCAAAAATGAATCAAAACAAAGACTTAAAACGGAGGCTTGCAAATCAAAGAAAGCAGACTTTTATTCTTCGATCAAAGTTAAAGTTTTGGGTAAGAAATCCCTAGCATATCACAAGAGACATGGGAGGAAAATTCTACAAAATACAGGAAGAGCCCTGTCCTTAGGCACACACAAAGTCTTTGTTCTTAGTTCTTTTAATTACCTTGTAAATCTCTAGCTATGTAATCCAACTAGCTGTAAAACTCTAGTCATGTAATCTAACTAGGATTTACATCTGCCTGCAACAGACAGATTCTTTTCGTGCAGTCTTTTCTCCATTGTCTCCCTAATTGATCACTTTGGCCTTTGGTTAACACCATAGGTCAAAGGTGTGTGTGTTTGTGTGTGTGTTTGTGTGTGTGTGTGTGTGTGTGTGTGAATTGCCTTAACAGTTGGAGATAGAGATCATTTATGGAAGGATTCATGAAGGATTTAGATAACAGGACCATATACTTGATACAGGAGGATGCAACCGATTGCAGGCATATGTTTAACAATGAGTAAATGCATAAGGAAATACGTTTACAGCAGGATAACATCTGTTTTACAAGAGAGCAAATGTCTATAGCAGTGGTCACCAACCAGTGGACCATTGGTGGTCTGTGAGAAAATTTTGGTGGTCCGCAGAGAAATGTCACTCCCAAAGCAATTAATCCAGGCTGCGTGGGAACACAAGGCTGCGCCGCCCACATGGCCCACGGGAACACAAGGCTTGCGTCGCTTGCATTGCAAACAACACGAGGTAGTGAGGGGAGGGGGGAAAAGGCGGAGGGGGGAAACTTGCCCCACTCGCTTGGCCTGGCCACTGGGCTGTTTCTTTCTGCTTTTTTCTTCTGCTTTTGGCTGCATGCAAGGAAAGCAGCAAAAGTCTTCCTTTCTTTCCCCAAAGTCCGCCAGAAATGAATCTTTGGGACCCTGCAGGCATCTTGCTCCAAGAGGCTGCACTGGAGCAACAAGTCTCACACAGACTCATTTCTGGCAGAATTTGTGGGAGAGAAAGAAAGACTTCTGCTGCTTTCCTTGCATGAAGCCAAAAGTCTCTCTCTCAATCTCTCTCTCTCTCTCTCTCCCGCTGAGAACGGAGCTGGAGATGGTATCCTGCGATCCCAAATAAAGAATGATTGATAGGTAGGAAAACGGGATGGGCAATTTACTGCAGACTTTTTGGGGGATTTTCCCACGGTCTCTGGTCCGCAGGATTTAAAATTATGAGTTGGGTGGTTCCTGAGATCCAAAAGTTTGGCGATTCCCGGTCTGTAGAGTAACTTTCTACTAAATGCTATGATATTCTACTTTTTATTTGTTATCATTATTCCCCGTCATTTCCTTGTTTTTGAGCAAGCTGATTCACGCAGTAGAGTGGTTTTGCCACGTCTCACCGGGGCTGCAGTAGAAGGTAAGTATTAGAACTGAAAAGGGGTGGGTGGATTTAACGGTGTGCACGCGCGCGAAGCGTGCAATCACCGAACAGGTTGTTACACACCGGTTGAATGATCGCCCCACTGTAAGGAATATAAATCCTTCCATCCTGCATGCAGTCAGAACTGAAGAAGCTTCTTGGATGAGAAGCGAAACGTTTTTAAAAGCAACAACAAAGGAAGTCCAGTTGCCTCTTGAAAAAGCACCTTTGGGACAAACCACGATCTGGATGACTGAGAATCTCCATAGACATTGGTGAGAAGAAATGCCAAGCCTCAAAAAACTGGATCGCGTGCCTTCATCACACCTTTCCAACAACATGAGAACACAGGAGTCCCCGTGCTAGATTTGTGATGACCCAAAAGGGCGTGACACAAAAATAACCACGTCACAAAAATAGAACAAAGTCCCTTTAATGCCTCCAACTTGGCCCCAATGTCCAATTATCCTCCGCAGGATATCAAACTCTTAAAGAAAACAGTTTACCGAGGGAATAAATGCAGTCCGCACCCAAAGTAAAGTTAATTCGAAATAAAAAAACCCAACACACCACACTGAAGGAATTACTACAGCAGGCAAGGATGATTAATTGCAGACTTCTACCAGATAACGCAGCAACCACAGTTGTGAGGAAGCCAAAACACAGATAAGCTCCGACAAGAATGCACGCTTTGCTTCCAGCAATTTTGCCATGAGCAGTTTGTCCTTTTAACCGGTCCTCCCAGCTGCAGCCCATGAAGGGGATCCGAGCCCCTTCCTCCCCCCGTAGACCATGCCATTCACGTTTCTCCCTTATCCGCTCCTCCCTGCATGCCCTAGGATGAAAAGGAGATGGGCCTGGGTCTTCCTCTGAATGACTATCCGGCCTGTGCCCTTTCCCAGTTTCCTCCACAACCACTGGAGCCATACTCCCACTCCCTGTCAGCTGTTCCATCTCTCTCTCGGACTCCAACAGGGGCATGACAGATCAGGCCTAGTCTAGTCAGTCAGCACTCTGTCTCAGGATGGCCTACCAAAGGCATCTAAGCTTAGAAAGAGCAGACCAAAACTGTCCATCTCTCTCCTTGTTGCTCCTCTGCAGAACAATGACTGGTGTTGGTATTTGGTGAAGGCGTGGTCCATGCACTTCTTAAACGGAAAAGCTCTCACTATTATAGGAATGTGGTAGCCCTCAAGATGCTCAGCGTCTCCTATCAATGGCGATGCTAACTGGCTCAATGGAGAGCTGCTATCCAGACTAGAGTTTCTCAACCCTGGCTACTTTAAGACTTGTGGACTTCGACTCCCAGAATTCCCCACTCAGCCATGTGCTGAAGTCCACCCATCTTTAAATTGCCAAGGTTGAGCTGCCATTTAGCAACATCTTCTAGCCCACTGTTTTTCAACCCTGGCAACTTTAAGATGGATGGACTTCGACTCCCAGAATCCCCCAACCAGCCATGAGCTGAAGTTCATCCATCATTGTTGGAAGTTAAAACCCACCCCTTGCCTAGGAAAATGAAGTATTTTAGGAAATACTAAAAAAAAAGGCGGAATATTTCTCCTAAAAGAGAAATAGAAACTCAGACAGGCAGAAACTCAGCCCCCCGCCCTTTGCTAATGGGCCATTAAGACCTGGGCCAGTCTATTCTACATAACAAAGGTCTACCTCCTTCAGGCAGACCCATAATAGGAATTCCAAAGCTCTTTCATTACATCACCCAGCAAGGCTCAACCAAGCCTGGGACTCAGGACAGCCTACAGCAGACATCTCCAACCTTGGTAACTTTTAAGCCTGACAGACTTCAACTGCCAGAATTCCCCAGTCCGCAAAGCTGGCTGGGGAATTCTGGGAGTTGAAGTCTGCCAGGCTTAAAGTTGCCAAGGTTGGAGTTGCCCCTGCATGGCCCCATGGGAGTCTGGCAACCAATCAGAATACAAGCTCAAATTCAAAGCCCAACAGACGGTATAAAACCCATGGATTCTCAGCATCTCTTCCCCATTTTTCACCCAGGAGCTCCAAGCCATATGGTCCTGTCCACCATTAAGCCATCTTTCCAAACAGCCTCCATGTTTCCAGTGTCTTTTTCCCCACTTGGAACTGAACCCCAAAGGATAATTCTTCTAACATCTTAAAGTCACCAAAGTTGAGAAACACTGGACTAGCCAACCCAAGCTCTCCATTCTCTGTGCCATGCATCTGAGAACACTTCCTTTTCAATGTCCAAAGATGGACTCCATCCAGAATTGCAGGAAGTGTGGAATGTACGTTGTCCTGGTCATAACTGGATGGATGGAAAGTCTCTCTTGGATACCTTTTGTCAGTGTTATTGATGAGCTGTGACACCTGTTCCAAATACTCCTTCCCATAGACCACCACCGGCTCAGCATCTGTTAGTTCTAGTGGTGCGAGAAAGTATGAGATGAAGTCCAGCCACTCAACAGCAGGGGCAAGAACCTGGAGAAGACATGAAGAGATCCACAGCTTAATAAATTCATTCATTCATTCATTCATTCATTCATTCATTCATTCATTCATTCGTCAGTAGAGATTCTCCAGTAGAGGTGCATTTTTCTTGTTCTCATCCAAGCTCCTTCAGCTCTGACAGAATAGAATCCTTCTATTCCCCACTATCCTGTCAGAGTTGAAGAAGCTTCTTGGATGAGAAACGAAACGTCTTCCAAAGAAAAAACAAGGAAGTCCAGTTACCTCCTGAAACGCACCCTTGGGACATACATACATCAGAATTAGAATTTTTTATTGGCCCAGTGTGATTGGACACACAAGAAGTTTGTCTTGATGCAGATGCTCTCAGTGTACATAAAAGAAAAGATAAATTCGTCAAGAATCATAAGGTACAACATTTAATAATAGTCATAGGATTATATAGTCATAGGGTATATAGTAAATAGAATATAGTCATAGGATACAATAAGCAATCAAATCATACTAGGAAATAGTCAATAAAAACTGTTAGGATGCAAGCAACCAGGTTACAGTCATACAGTCGTAAGTGGGAGGAGACGGGTGAAAGGCAGGATGGGAGGATTAATAGTAATAGTAAAGCAGACTTAGTAAAGTTTGACTTTCGGACACGGAATAAATTTTATGATTGGATAGAGAAAAGAGGTAGAAATTAGAGAAAGTAAGATTATGAAGGTTAATATTATATGTATTGAAAGTAAAGATGTAGATAAATATAAATGTAGTAATTGATAAAAATGTAGCTAACCTAAGAAAAAAATCTAGATCAACTCCTTTTGGTTATGCTATTAGTACTGTTACTATACCATTACTATTGCTATTAGATGTATGTTGAGATTTATTACCAATGTAAATAATGCTCTGCCAATGCACTGTTATTCAAAAATCTTTATGAATGAAAATTTATTATTATAATAATAATACTAATAATAGTTGGACAGTGTTGAGGGAATTATTTGTTTAGCAGAGTGATGGTGTTTAGGGAAAAACTGTCCTTGTGTCTAGTTGCTCTGGTGTGCAGTGCCCTATAGTGTTGTTTTGAGGGTAGGAATTGAAACAGTTTATGTCCGGGGTCTGTAGATATTTTCACAGCTCTCTTTTTGACTCGTGCATTATACAGGTCCTCAATGGAAGGCAGATTGGAGCAATTGTTTTTTCTGCAGTCCTAATTATCCTCTGAAGTCTGTGTCTGTCCTGTTGGGTTGCAGAACCAAACCAGAGAGTTATAGAGGTGCACTCAATAATTATATAAGTATATAGACTCAATAATTCCTCTGTAGAACTGGATCAACAGCTCCTTGGGCAGTTTACATACATTTATCCATCCATCCATTCACTAATTCTCCCCTCTCCCTCTCTCTTTCCTTTGCATGTATGACAAAAAGAGAAGACTGCAGAATGCTAGCAACCCTCTGCAATTTAGAATTTCTCCCAACTAAAGGCACACCTTGCCGACAAAGGTCCGTATAGAAAAAGCTATGGTTTTTCCTCGTAATGATTTATGGCTGGGAGAATTGGACCGTAGGGAAAGCTGATTAACTTTCAAATTGTGGTGCTGGAGAAGACTCTTGGGTGTCCCTTGCACTGCGAGGAGATCCAATCAGTTGATCCTAAAGGAAATCAATCCCAACTGCTCTTTGGAAGATCCTGAAACTGAAGCTCAAACATTTTGGCCACCCAATGAGAGGAGAGGACTCCTTGGAAAAGACCTGGATGTTGGGAAAGATGGAAGGAGAAGGAGAAAGGAGATGGCAGAGGATGAGTTGGTTAGATGGTGTCATCCATACAATGAAGATTAATTTGACCAAACTCCTGGAGACAGTGAAGGACAGTGGGGCTGGCATGCTGTGGTCCGTGGGGTCTCAGGGAATCGCACACAACCGAATAACAACAAAGGCACAAGGGGTTATTCAGAAACAGCTCAAGCTTAGAATAGAATAGGAATAAGAATAGAATATAATTCTTTATTTGCCAAGTGTGATTGAACACACAAGGAATTTGTCTTTGGTGCAAATGCTCTCAGTGTACATAAGAAAAAATAAAATACATTCATCAAGAATCATAAGATACAACACTTAGTAATAGTCATAGGTTACTATAAGCAGTCAAATCATACATAGGTTACTAATATACAATCAAAACATACTAGGGAAACAAATAAAACAATATAAATTGTAAAGATACAAGCAACCAGGTTATAGTCATAAGTGGGAAGAGATAGTTAATAGGAAGGATGAAAAGAAGAATAGTGACACAGTGATACAGAATTTGACAGTGTTGTGGGAATTATTTGTTTAGCAGAGTGATGGCATTCAGGGAAAAACTGTCTTTGTGTCTAGTTGTTCTGGTGTGCAGTGCCCTATAGCGTTGTTTTGAGGGTAGGAGTTGAAACAGTTTATGTCCAGGATGTGAGGGGTCTGTAGATATTAAATTGGTAAATCATCTGAAGAACTGCTGCTTTTTGGTATTTTTTAAAAAATGTGGGATGAGTTAATTATGTGTCATGCTAACTGAAATTGGAACCGGATACGGGGACAAATGGACCATCCTTCCCCAACATGGCACCTTTAGAGAATAGATGGGACTCCAACTCCTGTTATCCCCAGAAAAGCATCTTTTCATTGAAGATGATGGGGTTTGGTGGAAGAGCAATTTCCCAATTAATTAAAACCTGAGAGCACCCTGTTACAGCCTAAGTCTGTAATTTCCACCTATGACTAAATGCAGATTTTTCTGGCTCCAACATTTTACGACATTCTTTTCTTCCCCTGCATTTGACTTTATATTTAATGGGCATTTTCCTAATTAAGTCTTCTGGAGAACAGAACAGAAAAGGCTTCACTCGCTCTTAGACAGTGTTGTCATTATTAAGAAAAGGAAAGATATTGCATTCAGAGTGGTGGCAAATGAATTCTGCAGACTGTCAGTTTGTTCAATATTCTCGGCTCGACTATTGTCCCAGCTTCAAAGATAAGCTCTGGCATAGACTCCTTTTCATTTTCTCCTTTAATTTTCATTTTCTCTTTTTTCCCCCCTATCTTCATGCAAAGACTCGTTCCTCCTCTCCTTCTCCCACACCCCAAAAGGAGTCAATCAGGCCCCACCCATAGGAGCCAAACTGCACTTCTCAGGCTGAAGCATCGCTGCTGCTCAATACATAGGATTGTCTCCCGGTTACCATGGTGGCAGGTTGCTTGGCAACCCATGAGCGAGGAAGAAAGCTGCTCCCTGCTTGTAACTGGCAGGCACTGAAAGCAAACAGGCGTGATGAAAACCAGACCAATCGGGATAAGAGAAATTATGGGAAACCGTCTACTGGCAACGGGGCAGCGGTGCCCGAGCGATGCAAAATAAAACCGTAAACAAAGTACTGGATAGGTGGGTGGGCACCGGGCCTTGGTTACCGAATTAACCTAATTTTCTGGGCCCAACAAAATAAACGTCAACTTCTAAACCAAGCCAGGCACTCAGATCTCCCCGTGTCACGCTCTGAAAAACTTAACCCAGCAAGAGTAGAAGGTTGCGTGGATGCAACTGGTCTTCCAGTGACCTAGTTATGCATGCAGTATATAACCCAGCAAGGGTGTGGATGAACTAGTTCTGAAAGAGGCATGGGGGTGTGTGTGTGTGGATAGAGGATAACAGAGGCCTAATCTGCTGCTGTGCGATCTGATTTAGCTCAAAACATAAAATCAGATGGATTAAAAATGGATTAAACCGATGCAAGAGGCTTTATGATCTCGTTTTTTTTCAAGTAGCGGCTGAAAGGTCAAAGTTTGTGTTCTCAGGAAAGGCAGTTTTACTTTATAGTCTTGGGTCCAGATATGACAGCTATTTGGGAAGGTTGTGCTTGGTTCGCTCCCCTTTTCTTTCTTTCTTTCTTTCTTTCTTTCTTTCTTTCTTTCTTTCTTTCTTTCTTTCTTTCTTTCTTTCTTTCTTTCTTTCTTTCTTTCTTTCTTTTTCTTTCCCTCCCTCCCTCCCATCTGTCTACGTACCTAACTACCTACTAATCCTATTTATCTCCCTAATTCTCTTTCTATCTATCTCTGTCTGTCTGTCTGTCTGTCTATCATTTATTTCTGTCTCCTCCCTCCCTCTCTCATCTGTCTACGTATCTAACTACCTATTAATCCTATCTATCTCCCTACTAATTCATTCTATCTATCTATCTATCTATCTATCTATCTATCTATCTATCTATCTATCTATCTATCTATCTATCTCATCTATTTCTGTCTCCTCTTTCCCTCCCTCTCTCATTTCTCTATGTATCTACCTACCTACTAATCCTATCTATCTCCCTACTAATTCATTCTATCTATCTATCTATCTATCTATCTATCTATCTATCTATCTATCTATCTATCTATCTATCTATCTATCTATCTATCTATCTATCATCTATTTCTGTCTCCTCTTTCCCTCCCTCTCTCATTTCTCTATGTATCTACCTACCTACTAATCCTATCTATCTCCCTACTAATTCTATCCATCCATCCATCCATCTATACTCCAACTCTCATATTTATATGAGCCAGTTGCCAAGAATCCAAATTTTGGTCATGTGACCATGGGGATGCTGCAAGTGTGAAAAAAGGTCCTAACTCACTTTTTTCAGTATAACTGGTTACTAAATGAACGGTTATAAGGCAAGGACTACCTGCAATGCCCTTTTCTTATGTAGTTGCACTTTAGGAAGGCAGCCATTGGTAGCTAAGAATGAGATGCTTTTGTCTGGTTGTTTTATCTATCTATCTATCTATCTATCTATCTATCTATCTATCTATCTATCTATCTATCTATCTCTCATCTATCTATATCTATCTATCTCTCATCTATCTGTCTATTTATCTCTATCTTTCTATCTATCTATCTATCTATCTATCTATCTATCTATCTATCTATCTATCTATCTATCTCTGTCTCTGTCTCTCTCTCTCTCTTATCTGTCTGTCTGTCTGTCTGTCTGTCTGTCTGTCTATCTATCTATCTATCTATCTATCTATCTATCTATCTATCTATCTATCTATCTATCTATCTATCTATCTATCATCTATTTCTGTCTCCTCTTTCCCTCCCTCTCTCATTTCTCTATGTATCTACCTACCTACTAATCCTATCTATCTCCCTACTAATTCTATCCATCCATCCATCCATCTATCGTGTTTCTGTCTGTCTGTCTGTCTCTCTCCCCCTCCCTCCCTCTCTCTCAACTGTCCACATACCTATCTACTTACTAATCGTATCTATCTCCCTATTAATTCTATCTATCTATCTATCTATCTATCTATCTATCTATCTATCTATCTATCTATCTATCTATCTATCTATCTATCTATCTAGTCTATCACTCTTCTCAATCAGCCATTTCTCTCAGACAGGGCTGTGGGCGGTATACAATTTAATCAATAAAATTAACTAGTAAAAACAGAAGTATTTAGCAGATATGCCATCTGCTAAACATTTCAAGGAAGGAGACCTGCCATAAGACACTATGTTTAGCAACAGAAGAGAATATTTGAGGCTCCGGATTGAACTGTGGGGTCTTTGATGCTCTCTGAACTGGGTAGTTTTCTTGCAGACGTTTCATGACCCAACTAGAAAACATCATCAGTGCTTGGTGGAGAATTGCCACCAAACTCCGAAAGCACCAAAGTCCCCACATATTCAGGTTGTTTTAAATTGAGCCAACAAGGCTCATTGAATATGTAAATTGGCTGCCCGTGGTCATGAATCTGTGATGGGGAGCCGTATAAATAAAAATGTCAGTACAGTTAGTCCTTAACTTGCAACCATCTATTTAGTCACCATTCAAAGTTAGAGCACTGAAAAAAGTGACATAATTTTTTTCCACACATACGACCACTGTAGCATCCCCATAGTCACACGATCAAAATTTGGACGCCTGGCAACTACTTCATATTTATAATGGTTGAAGTGTCCTAGCATCGTATGATCACTTTTTGTGAACTTCTGACAAAATTCTATTAACAACCATGTTGCTAACTTAGCAAATGCACTGATTCTCTTAATGACTGTGGCCAGAAAGAAAATGGAATAAAACTTTTTTAATATCTCATTTAGCAACAGAAATTTTGGGCTGAATTGTGGTCATAAGTTGAGAATTACCTATAAGTAGTAAGGGACCTCACAGTGCTTAGCTTAAGATCCATAAAGTTCTTAGTAACTTTAAGGCCTGTGGACTTCAACTCCCAGAATTCCCCAGCCAAGTCTTATCGGCATAAGAGAATATTTGTAGCTCAGGGTTGAACTGTGGTGTCTTGGGTGCCTTGCTTGGCTGGGCAATTCTGGGAGTTGAAGTCCACAGGTGTTAAAATAGCCAAGTTTGAGAAACATTGCATTAAGTCATCTCCAGCAAAAGGCTGTTCTGACCAAGCCTTATGGAGACACTAACAAACACACATTAGTCCCCAAACCCTTTTTTCTTTACTCCACCGGCTGTGAATTGTAATCCTTCACAGCCCGTAATGAGTCTCAAACAGTTTGTAAATAGTCCCATGGAAGTCTGCCAAAGTCCTTCAGGATAAGTTGGATAAGCACGCACCTTTATCTTCCTGGAAATGCTGCCAACGACTAAATTGCCAATTAGTTATACAAGGCCACAAATTCAAACACAGAGCTTCAGGTTTCAAACCAACCAGTACAAACAAAGTTGCTTCCTGCAAAGGTTCCTGTCCCTTTGCTCCTCCTTTATGTCTTATGGGAGGGCCAATCACCTCCAAGCCTTACTCCCAAGTCACCCCTTTTGTCTTAACTGTTCTTGTCTTCTGGCAGCTCTGTGCACACACACACACTGGGAACAGGCTCCCTTTGTTCCTCTGCCTCACTGTTGTCAGATTCTGGAGGCTTCGGAGTCAGCACTTAACTCCCAGATGGTCCTGGCCCCATCTCTGTATCGGACGCAGGACCCTCATCGAAGTCCTCCACAGACTCCCGGACTGGCCCATGTTCCTTCCCGCTGTTCGACTCTGCTGCAGTCTCCACAGGCTGCCCGGGGATCACAACCAAGGCTATCCAGCCCCAAATCTCCCTCAGAAAGAGAGACACTCCCAAACCTCACCCCAAAACAGAGCGCCGCTTGCAGAGAATCTCAGAAGCGTGTGACGTTTGTCTTTGCGGTTGCTTTGCCCCTTAGTTTGCACCACTGCGAAAAGTGTGACCTCAGCAAGGACGTGGGCACAACGCTCCAGGAAGGAACGAAACCCACTCCCTTCCTCAGAGAGCGAAATTGCGCTTTAAGGAGGCCGAGCAGCTGATTGGGATTCAAGATCAGCAAAGCTGCTGGACTTTTCATTCAGAGAGTGTGGCGACATGAACCGAATCCTAATCAAAAGACGGTACCTGGGATTATGTAACGAAAAGTCCTGGTTTACGAGGTTGCAAAATGGCAAAAAGTGGAGGGGAGCCACAGGGTGTTAACGGAAGGTCCAGGGCAATAAAGTGTGGGTCAGGGATGGGCTACTGGAGGTTTGCAGGGGTTCGGGAGATCCCCAAGCTAAGATTCTGTGCGGTTCGGAGAACCCCCAAATCCCACTCCTGGCTGGCCCTGCCCGCCCCATCTCTCCCCTCCCAGGAGTCCCCACATGGCCTGTTTTGGATGCAGATAAGTGCAGGGTGTGCAAGTAGGCTGATGGAGGGCGAAAAATGGGCCTCCCGGAAGTTCCAGAAGGCTGGAAATGGGCCTGTTTTGGCTTCCAGAAAGCTGCCTGAGCCCGGGGAGGCCATTTTCACCCTCCTGGAGGCTCGACAAAAGCCTCCAGAGCCCAGGGAGGGCAAAAACACCCCCTGCCCTGGTGTAGGAGGCCAGTGGTAGGGAACCTTGGCTCTTTTATCACTTACGGACTTCAACTCCCAGAATTCCTGAATGAGCTATAAAAAGTTCCCCATCCCTGGCCTACTGGTTTTTCAGTTGTGAGGGAAATCAATTTTTGATTTGAATGGGATTGTTCAATATACAAATGTCCTAATTTTTGACTTGAATGATCAATATTCTTTATATGTCCTACATTTGTATATTAAACAGTCCCATTCAAGTCAAAAATTGATTTCCCTCACAACTGAAAAACCACTAGGCCAGGGATGGGGAAACTTTTATGGCTCACTCAGGAATTCTGGGAGTTGAAGTCCATCAGTGATAAAAGAGCCAAGGTTCCCTACCGCTGGACTAGGCCACAACCACCATGGCCATGCCCTCCCAGCAACTGGGCAGAGCCCTTTGCTAAAGTTTTTGAAGTCCACCCCTGATGCGGAGGAAATGCCAAGGAAAGACCATATTTTAAATCCAAATCTGCCATCTGACAGTGAGAACAATCGACTCATGGAACAGAAGTTGCCTTCAGAAGTTGTGGGAGCTTCATCACTGGAAGCTTTCAAGAAGAGACTGGACTGCCCTCTGTTAGAAATGGTGTAGGGTCTCCCGCTTGGGAGGAGGGGGGGGGCTGGACTAGATGACCTACAAAGTCCCTCCCAACTCTATTAATCTGTAATATGTCACTTTTTACACATCAAAGTTTTTAATTTCATGGTTAACAAGGCACAGAGCAAGAGACGTCCATTCAGCAAACCAGGAGGGAATTGAAGCAACCTGATAGGAGCACAAGGATCATTTCTGCTTTTTAAAACTGCAGGCATCTTTGTGCAAAAAAGAAAAAAGTGATTATTTAAAGCTCCCATTTTGCTCACTGCAGGAGCCAGGAGTGTTTTGTCCATGTGTTGCTCTGTAAAACTCTCCTGGGAGAGGATGAATCGATCGTTTCCATAAGATTACATTTTGAGGTTCTTTCTCCCCAGGACCAGCAATTCATTTTTTTTTCCCCCATCTGGGATCCAGTTGAAGCCCAGTTGAATCCAATTCCAAAGGTGTGCAATTTCAATGCATTTCTTACATAGCGGTATTCCCCGACTTACAACCGTTCGTTTTAGTTATAACGGCACTGAAAAAAGTGACTCATGACCCTTTTTCCACACTGACGGTGGTTGCGGCATCCGTCACATGCTCAAAATTCAGACGCTTGCCAAGCAATCGACTCATATTTATGATTGGTTGGCATGTTCTGGAGTCACGTGATCCCCCTTTTGCGGCCATCTGACAAGCAAAGTCAATAGGGAAGCCAGATTCGCTTAACAACCATGCTATTAACAATTGCAGGGATTCATTGAGCAACAGTGGCGAGAAAGGTTGTAAAATGGGGATAAAATTCACTTAACGACTGTCTCGCTTAGCAACAGAAAAGTTGAGCTCAATTGTGGGCATAAGTCGAGGCTACCTGTACCTGACTTTCGGCTCACCTTCCCTTCCCTCCAGTGGTAGTATGCTACCGGTTTGGATTGGTTCAGCCGAACCGGTAGTAAAAACAGCATCCAAGGATCGGTGGAGAGGAGAAAGAAGGGAAAAGCGCAGGACGGGCCCTCCCATCCACCTGTTTTGACCCAAGCCTCGTTCAAATCAAACACACCCCAAACAGAGATAAAAGCAAAACCTTTTTAATGCGTCTCTGTGAATTCTGTTAACACAGAATTTTAATTTTAATGCGTCTCTGTGAACACTATTAAAAACTAATTGTCCCAGATAAGAACATAAGAGCTTGGGACCCGGGTATTTGCAGGACCGCCTACTGCCACCATCGGCCTCCTGCCGGCCAGTGCGCTCCCACAGGATGGGCCTTCTCGGGGTGCCGCCGGCTGGACAATGTCGGCTTGCAGCCCCGAGGGTGCGGGCCTTCTCTGTGGGAGCGCCTTCCCTTTGGAATGAACTGCCTACGGAGATACCAGCCATTGCTGACCTGCGAGCCTTCCGATGCGCACTAAAGACCCACATTTTCCAACAGGCCGGTCTGGCCTAACATTATGAGAAGGGTCTTAAATTTTTAATTCAATTTTAAAAAATTTTATGGGGTTTTATTGGCTTCAGCCATTTATTTACTAACTTTTAAATCTATTTTAACTTTTCTAATTGTATGTTTTATCATGGCTGTTCACCGCCCCGAGTCCCTTTTTGGGAGAGGGGGACGGTATATAAATTAGATAAATAAATAAACAAGCCTTGCCAAGGTTGTGCAAGGCTGCCAAGAACACTAGATTAAATTGCAAGGAAATAATCAAAAGCAAAAGTCTCCTAACACAAACTAGGATAGTCTGAATGTTCACAAGGCTTGAAGTACAAGAACTTCTTTGCTTCCTGCAAAGAATCCCACCTCTGAGGGCTGGCTTTTATCCCTTAAGGGAGGGGCCATCATCTTGCAGCCTTACTCCCGAGTCACCCATGCTGCTGCAGCTGCTCTTTCCTTCGAGCAGCCCTGCGTGCACACCCACTGGGCACAGGCTCCTCAGGGGGCTCTTCATCACTGCTGCCAGACTTCACAAGCTCCAAAGGCAGCATTCCACTCCCTGATGGTCCTGGCCCCATCCCTGCATCACACACAGGCCTCTCATCCGAGTCCTCGCTCTCTGAGACCTCAGCCGTCCTCAACTGCTGCCGGCGAACCACAACACCATCCCTGCGCTTTTCTCTTCTTTCTCTTCTCAGCTGATTGGCGCTGCAGGCACTGCTGTCATGTCACCCCTAGCCCTTTTTTAAAGTTAAACTAGACATACCCAATTTCTATTACCGTTCTTCATATGTTTCAGCCTCCAGCCCTGTAATCCCCTATATGGCTCTTATCTGCCCTCTTTCTAGAATCTCTTTTATATCATGGCAGCCAAACCTGGATGCAATATTCCAAGTGTGGTCTTATTAAGGCATGCTAAAGCGGTATTAATACTTCATGCCCCACCCAACAGCACCAACTCTTCCCCCACCTCCAAAAATATAGGAGTGAAACCAGGGGTGGGATCCTACCAGTTCGGAACGGTTCAGGTGAACTGTATGTTAAGTTTTCATTTGGTTCGCCGAACTGGTATTTCAACTGACCGGTTGGCCCTTTCTCAACCGTCCCCTCCCCGGAGTCTCCACGCGATGCAGGTAAGTGCAGGGTCCGTGAGGAGACTCTGGGAGGGGGAAAAATGGGCCTTCCGGAAGTCCAGAAACGGGCCTGTTTCTGGCTTCCGGAGGGCCTCCAGAGCCTGGAGAAGGCTGTTTTAGCCCTCCCAGAGGCCAGAAAAACCAGAAGTTGCAAAACGGGCCTATTTCCGGCTTCCGGTGGGCCTCCAGAGCCTGAGGGAAGTCATTTTTGCCATCTCAGAGGCCCGGATCCTTGGGAAGGCAAAAAATGCCTTCTTGGAAGTTCCGGTAGGCCACACCCCATCATGGCCATGCCCACCCAGCAACCGAGCAGCGAAATGGTTGCTGGGATGTTTGAATTCCACCCGTGTGAAACCTTCAGTCCTCCAGTGATAAAGTATCAAAGTACCAACTTGGTCCCCTGACCTCAGAAAAAAAATAATAATAGTGAGGCTCCATGACTTAAAACCACAATTTCTCCCATCTTTGCTGGACCGCTCTTAAGCAATCCAATTATTATTATTATTTTCCATTAAGGAGAAAGATCAGACCGACTATTGTATGATATGGTACTTATTCTGTCAATGGTTAAATAATAAAAATGGAAGTTAGAAACGGGGAAACAAAATAAAGAAGACGTGTTAAAAGAGATAAGTTAATATGATGACTAATATGTTGACCATTACTACATCAATATTGTATAATCAATTAGTTTAATTAATAGATGGACATTACTATGTTAAATACTGTCAAGTTAATATGCAATGAAAGATGTTGTAATTTTGATTATTGTTTAACAAAGATGTTTGTACCCAGACAACACCACAGTTCAATTGAAGATGGAATAATTGTATTAAAAATTAAAAAGAAGTAATGGGAAATACACACACACACACATATATATATATACTCACACACATATGCATACATACATACATATTTCCCTCCCTGGTATATCTCTGATATATGTTTCCTTTTTGTTCAGTTGTGTTTCAGCCTAAATTAAAGGCTGATTCGACCCTGGTCCACCAGCTGCCCCCTCCTCGTGCCCTTCTCCTGGCAAGACCCACCTGCAATTCAGCAATGGTCATCTTATGGTAAATCTTCTCGTCATCTCGCCGTTCGTCTTGTGGGACAGTGATGTTGGCCAACTTGGTCTCGAGGAGCAGCACCTGCCCCATCTGTTCTTCCGCTGAGCTTCTGGCTCCTCCCAACAGCATCGCCAGCTCCACCATGTACTCCAAGTAGGCAGACAACACCTGTCAAACACAGGAGTAATTCCATAACAATGACCCCGCCTCCTGATCCTCTGGGGGTCTGGGGAGCAGTGGCTTCGTTTTGGAGTTTGTCCAGAAAGGCCAAAGGGAATGGGAAGAAGTTAAAAATGATCAAAAGGAACATTGAAATGGGATATGCAAAAATCTCAAGATATACCCAGAGTTTGTGTGGCTTTCTTTCTTTCTTTCTTTCTTTCTTTCTTTCTTTCTTTCTTTTTCTTTCTTTCTTTTTTTCTTTCTTTCTTTCCTTTCTTTCTTTCTTTCTTTAATTTCTTCTTTTCTTTCTATTCCTTCCTTCTCTCCCTCCCTTCTCTTTTAGTCAACTTCAAGAATAATAGCAGTGGAAATGGGAAATAGATCTGTTATAGTCCAATTTCCAAAATAATTGCAGCAGTTACTGAATTCAGTTGTGACTGTGACATTAAAGAACCAGGCAGGCAGGCAGGAAAAAAAGACAGGAAGGCTGAAAGGGAAGGAAGGCAGAAAGGAAGGAAGGAAGGAAGGAAGGAAGAAAGAAAGAAAGAAGAAAGAACAAGGGGAAAGAAAGAAAGAAAGAAGAAAGAAAGATAATAAAGGAAAGGAAAGGAAAAAGAAAGAAAGAAGAAGAAAGAAAGAAAGAAAGAAAGAAAGAAAGAAAGAAAGAAAGAAAGGAAGGAAGGAAGGAAGAAAGAAAGAAAGAAAGAAAGAAAGAAAACAATAGTCTGCTTGTGAGTTGCAGAACGGATGATGGAGAGAGAACACTTGGACCTTCTGCTTGTGAGCAGCCACACAGGAGGCCCAGATGTTCCCTCTCTCCTCCTCTCTGCAGTGAATATCTGCTGCAGTTCAAGAGTTGATTCAGCAGCTCAGCTGGGAGTTTTGCTCAGCTGGCTGGATTGATTTCATCTGGAATTCTCCTTTGTTTTCCCTTACATCTCCCCTTTCCCCATTCTTTCAGCTTCACACTTTTATTTCTCACTTAAACCTTTCTCACTTTGCACTATTTGATAGATACTTCTTTCGTTTCAAGCTTGCTTTGGATTTCAGGAAGGGACACTCATTGCCTCTTTTCTCTTTTCCCAAAGCCATCCTGGTTAGAAAGGGTAGAATTCCCCAAACAGATAGATGGGATAGGTTTGCAAGGGAGGTCAGGTCACAGATAATGGATCGCAAAATGCAAGCTAATACTTCAAAAATGGCAAAATCAGCAGAAAGAAGCAGAAAGTCAAGCAGAACAGCCATAAAATTCCATAGGCTAAAGAACATCGCCACAGTTGCCCAATTAAATCGCCAGGTTATAATGACCCGGTGTCTAAAATAAACAATTTGATGCCAAGCAAATTTGAAGGGAGAGTGTGTTATAAGCGGAAGAAATCTGCTTTTCAGAATCCACATCCACTTTGCCTCTAAAAATAAAAGCTCTAGCAAAAAAAAAAGAAAAAAAAAGCTTGTAAGGATGATTTCACAGCAGGCTTAATAGCAGTAACATTGAGAGGGATCTTGGAGTCTTAGTGGACAACCAGCTAAATAAGAGCCAACGGTGTGCAGCAGCAATCAAAAAAGCCAATGCAATCCTAAATTGCATTAACAGAGGGATTCAATCGAGATCAAGGGAGGTACTAATACGGCTCTATAAAGCAAGCTTGGCAACTTTTAAGACTTGTGGACTTCATTTCTCAGAATTCCTCAGCCAGGCATGCTGGTTGAGTAATTGTGGGAATTGAAGTCCACAAGTCTTAAATTTATCAAGTTTGGTGACCCTTGTTATAAAGCCTTAGTAAGACCACATCTAGAGTACTGCATCCAATTATGGTCACCACACTATAAAAATAAGATGCTGAGACTCTAGAAAATGTACAGAGAAGAGCAACCAGGATGATTAGGGGACGGGAGGCTAAAACATATGAAGAACGGTTACAGGAACTGGGCATGGCTAGTCTAGGGAAGAGAAGGACCAGGGGAGACATGAGAGCAGTCTTCCAATATTTGAGGGGCTGCCACAGAGAGGAGGAAGGGGTCAAGCTGTTTTCTAAAGCACCCAAAGGCCAGACAAGGAATAATGGATGGAAACTGAACAAGGAGAGATTCAACCTGGAAATAAGGAGAAACTCTCTGACAGGGAGAACAATCAACCAATGGAACAGAAATTGCCTTTGGAAGTTGTAGAATTCTGACAAGCCAAGTCAATGAGGAAGCCACTTAGTAATCTTGTGATTAACTTAACAAACTGCAGTGACTCTCTTACTAACTGCAGTTAAGAAAGGCTGTAAAACAGGGCAAAACGTACTTAACTTACTTAGCAACAGAAATGTTGGGCTTAATTGTGGTCGTAAATTGAGGAGTACTTAATCTGTTAATCTTGGTCAAATTTCCCCTGAAATGTATCAGCTTTTGCCTTCGGAAGTTGTGGGAGTTTCAACACTAGGAGCTTTCAAGAAGAGACTGGGCTGCCATTGGTCAGAAATGGTGTAGGGCCGCGATGGCGAACCTATGGCACGCGTGCCATAAGTGGCACGCAGAGCCATTTGTGCCGGCATGCGAGCCACAGGCAAACTTACCTCACTGCGCATGTGCGCGCCTCACAGCTGATTTTTTTCCCCCCAGGCTGGTTTGAGGCCTTTTTCGGCCTCTGCAAGGCTTTTCAGGCCGAATTATAGGCCCGTTTCCTCATTTCGGAAGTGACAAAACAGGCCTATAATTCATCCTGAAAAGCCTTTTGCAGAGGCTTTTTCCAAGCCTCTGGGAGGCCAAAAAAGGCCTCAAACCAGCCGAAAAATCAGCTGTGAGGTACAGTGCAGGTAAGGAGGTGGGGGGGGATTGTGTATGGGGAGCGCATTGCATTCTGGGTGCTGGCACGCAAATGTGTGCATGCTGGCGCACGTGCAATTTTTGGCACAGGAACCCCAAAAGGTTAGCCACCACTGGTATAGGGTCTCATCTTGGGCAAGGGGGGTTGGACTAGATGACCTACCAACTCTATTAATCTGTAATATGTCACTTTTTACACATCAAAGTTTTTAATTTCATGGTTAACAAGGCACAGAGCAAGAGCCGTCCATTCAGCAAACCAGGAGGGAATTGAAGCAACCTGATAGGAGCACAAGGATCATTTCTGCTTTTTAAAACTGCAGGCATCTTTGTGCAAAAAAAAAAGATCATTATTTAAAGCTCCCATCTTGCTCACTGCAGGAACCAGGAGTGTTTTGTCCATGTGTTGCTCTGTAAAACTCTCCTGGGGGAGGATGAATCGTCCCCAGACAAATGGTTCGTGTTGAAAGAACTAATAATATTGACATTTTAGCAAGGTTTGGGCAATTGGTGATGAACTACAGTATGTTTTGCTTGCCTGTGGCTTAGCCTTGACTCAAGTATTGTGGGTTTGCTTAGTAAATTTGTCAGTTACTGAGCACAGTGTTATGCAGCTATGTGTAGTTTATTCAATCAACCGTGAGTAATCAAGTCAAGATTTGAAGTGTTGTAGAGATATAGCCAATATTTGACTGGTATTTAACAGGACAACACAATACATTTTTTATCCCCCAATCGTTCAAAAGCCCTGCCAAGGAAGAAGAATAAAAGTGACTAAAACCTCCAAAATCAAAAGAATGGTTACACAAGATACCTATTTTTTCCACTTAGGTGCATTCATTGTTTCTCTTATCTGGCCTCTTCATATACTTCGTATATTCGTATACTGCACACATCAAAAATTGGGCTGTGAAAATATTTACAGTCCCCTCACATCCTGGACATAAACTGTTTCAACTCCTTCCCTCAAAACGACGCTATAGATAGAGCACTACACATCAGAACAACTAGGCACAAGGACAGTTTTTTTCCCAAATGCCATCACTCTGCTAAACAACTAATTCCCACAACACTGTCAAACTATTTACTAAGACTGTATCACTATTCTTCTTCTCATCCTTCCTATTACCTATCTCCTCCCACTTGTGACTATAACCTTGTTGCTTGTATCTTTACGATTTATATTGGTTGTTTAGTTTCCTATGTGATTTGATTGCTTATTTAGCATCCTATGACTATCACTAAGTGTTGTATCTTAGGATTCTTGATGAATGTAGTTTTTTATGTACACTGAGAGCTTCTGCATGGGAGACAAATTCCTTGTGTGTCCACTCACACTTGGCCAATAAAGATTATTCTGTTCTGTTCTATTCTATTCTGTTCTATTCTATTCTATTCTATTCTATTCACATGAAATTCAACATGCAGAATTCCCTGGTCAGCATGGATTCTGGGAGTTGAAGTCCATGCCTCTGAAAGTGGCCAGGTATTGCTCTTGAAGAACCAGGATGACTCAAAAGAATGTAATCAAAGTTATTATATGCATGAAAACTGCAATAAATCCATAGGAAGCATATAATTTAGTAGGTGTGTATTAGCCTTTTTTTTTTTTTTAAGAACACAGTCCTCACTTAAATCTGCTGAGGGGGTGCTGCTGTTGGGAAGTGGGTTAGAATTTGACTGGGGATACTATACAGGTAGTCCTTGACTTACAACCATTCATTTAGTGACTGTTTAAAAAGTGACAACAGCACTGGAAAAAGGGATGCGCCTGTTTTTCACACTTACGACTTTTGCAGCTTTCCATAGTCACATAGCAATAGCAATAGCAATGCGCGAGCTGCATTGGTTGCCAGTGGCCTCTCGGGTGCGCTTTAAGACTTTAAGATTTTAGTGGACTTTTAAAGCGCTCCATGGCATCGGACCAGGATATTTACAAGACCGCATTCTGCCATTTTCCTCTCACCGTCCGGTGTGTTCCCACAGGGAGGGTCTCTTGCGGGTCCCGTCGGCATCTATGTGCCAGCTGGTGACCCCGAGGAATAGGGCCTTCTCTGTGGGGGCGTCTACCCTCTGGAATGGGTTGCCTCCGGAGTTACGTACAGCCATGGACCTGGGGACCTTCAGGCGTGCCTTGAAAACCTGGCTCTTTGACCAGGCCGGCTTGGGCTGATTTTAGATCTGGGTATTTTAATTTTTATATTAAATTTTAGGGTTTTAGGGAGGGGTTTTAATTGTTTTCAGCCAGGGCCTTTAGTTTAATTTAGTTTTAACTTTTATATATTTATTATTTTAATTATATGGCTGTGCACCGCTCCGAGTCCTTCGGGAGAGGAGCGGTATTATTATTATAATAATAATAATAATAATAATAATAATAATAATAATAATAATAATAATAATAATAATAATAATAATAATAATAGCACTTAGACTTATATACCTTCACAGTGCTTTACAGCCCTCTCTAAGCAGTTTACAGAGTCAGCCTATTGCTCCCAACAATCTGGGTCCTCATTTTACCCACCTCGGAAGGATGGAAGGCTGAGTCAACCTTGAGCCTGGTGGGATTCGAATTGCCAAATTGCAGGCAGCTGGCAGTCAGCAGAAGTAGCCTGCAGTACTGCACTCTAACCACTGCACCACCGTGGTTCTTATCATGATTGAAATTGAGACACTTGGCAACTGGTTCATATTTACGACGGTTTCATTGTCCTAGAGCCATGCAATCAATTTTTGGCGACCTTCTGTCCAGAAAATCTAAAGAAGTCAGATTCATTTTACAACTGGGTTACTAAGTTCACAGCTGCAGCGATCCACTGCACAGCTGAGGCAGGAAGGTGGTAAAATGGGACAGAATTCACTTAACAACTATCTTGTTTGGCAACAGAAATTTTGGACTCAGTTGTGACCATCAGTTGAGGTCTATTGGTACCAGGTTTCCTTACCTTCTTGTTGGCTGTCTTGTTCAAGTAATAATCTCGTGATGGTAAAAATAAGCCAGATTGATCCACCTGCCATAGGTAAAAAAACGAATAAGTTCAATCCAGAAGTCAAACTGTCCTTCCACTGTCAATCGCTTATAAGATAATAGGTATAAGTAAAACATAGTTATGAATACATGGATACATATAAGAAAAATAAAATATAAAAGAAACAATAGGACAGGGATGGTAGGCACGTTGGTGCGCTTATGCACGCCTCCTACAGACCTCTTAGGAAAGGGTTGAGGTCAATAGGAGACAACCTAAGGTTAAAGTTTTTGGGGTTTGGGGAAGAAACCAGAGTCAGGTGGAGTATTTCAGATATCGACCACTCTGTTGCTGAAGTCGTATTTCCTGCAATCAAGTTTGGTGCATTTGGCTAGAGTCCTGTCAGTGTGTGAGAGAGTTGAGGAGTGTTTGTAAACTGAAGTAGTATTTGCTGTGTGAGCAAGAAGGAGACAGCAAGGAGCCTGGGCGTGGCTTAGCTCAACTGTTCTGTACTAAAGCTCCCTGGTGTTGTGAAACTGAAACTGAAACTCCTCTCCTCTGCTTGTGTTTTGCATTTGGAAGAGATTTCTTTTCAGGTGGGGAGGGGAAGTAGAACTCCTTAGCATCAGAGCGTGTTAATAATAATATAGGAAATACTAATGCTCTGATGGTCATTTCTAAAAATCCTTTCTTAGTGAGCACCTAGAACCCAAGAGGAATATCCGTGCTAAATGTTCAAGTTTGTAGGCTTTACGGTTCTGGAGATTTTGTGATGATGCATGAGTGCTATTTTGCTTAGGTAGGTAGGTAGGTAGGTAGGTAGGTAGGTAGATAGATAGATAGATAGATAGATAGATAGATAGATAGATAGATAGATAGATAGATAGATAGATAGATAGATAGATAGATAGATAGATAGATAGATAGATAGACAGATAGATAGACAGACAGATAAGAGAGAGAGAGAGAGAGAGACAGAGATAGAGATAGATAGATAGATAGATAGATAGATAGATAGATAGATAGATAGATAGATAGATAGATAAAACAACCAGACAAAAGCATCTCATTCTTAGCTACCAATGGCTGCCTTCCTAAAGTGCAACTACATAAGAAAAGGGCATTGCAGGTAGTCCTTGCCTTATAACCGTTCATTTAGTAACCAGTTATACTGAAAAAAGTGACTTAGGACCTTTTTTCACACTTGCAGCATCCCCATGGTCACATGACCAAAATTTGGATTCTTGGCAACTGGCTCATATAAATATGAGAGTTGGAGTGTCCTGGGATCACGTGATCCCTTTTTGCGATCTTCTGACAAGCGAAGTCGCTGGGGAAGCCAGATTCACTTAACAACCAGGTTACTAACCCATTGCTAAAATTTTTGAAGCCCACCCCCGCTTAAATGTCTCATTCAGCAACACAAATTTTGGGCTCAATTGTGGTCATATGTTGAGGACTACCTGCATGGATTTCAAAATAAACTGAGGGCTCCAGAACAATTTCACAGCTCCTGACCTGGTTCTCATGGAGCCAGGGAACCTTTTTCCGAGTTGTAAACTTGCTACAGGTGGTAGAAAGGCACGAGATGTGATTGAATATTCTCTGTGTTATATTTTGCATATAAATGGAAATTCCCTTCCTTCTTTGGATTAAAAAAATCTAAGGAAAGATGGATGAGTCTTCTGCCTGGGTTGAGTTCCCAAACTTCGTGAGAACCGAGCCCTTTTACTTCGCATCCTTAAAATGTGTTGATCCAACTTCCTTCTTCTATAACAGGGATGGTCCTGAATTATAGTCCAGCACATCTTCAAATCCCCATTCCTAATTGGAGTTGTATAGTAGAGGGGGTTCAAACTTGGCAACGTTAAGACTTTTATGGACTTCAACTCCCAGAATTCCCCAGCCATTCATGCTGACTGAAGAATTCTGGGATTTCTGGGAAGTCCACAAAAGTCTTAACGTTGCCAAGTTTGGGCAGCCCTGTGGTCTACTCACAGTAAGTCTGATAGGATCAACCTGAGGGTGGTGAGAAGAACCATTCCCTCTGGGAGTCATGCAGACCCAATGGTGGGATTCAAATTGTTTTACCACCTGTTTGGTGGGCGTGGCTGGGTGAGTGGGCTTGGTGCGCGCATGCGCGGCAAATGCATGCTTCTTACGCATGCAGATGGTTTCCTACTGACCTTCTCCTGCACTCTTACACTCTCCCTGTGTCTTCAACAGCCGATGCACGGCAATTGGCTGTGCCACGCGATGCAGTTGAGGTTGACAACCAGAAAATAAAGGTCAGTATGGAGCCCGGGCAAGCAGGCAGGCCCAGCAGCTGATCGTCGGAGTGAATCAGGTCGTTCCCCGAAGATCTTCAGAGCTACCAGTTTGGCTGAACCGGACCGAACTGGTAGAATCCCACCCCTGATGCAGACTGGCTATTGCAACAGGTGGGAAGGCAGGGCAAACTTACTTGGATGACGTTGCTATTGGAGCTTTTCGAATCGGGTCCCACAAAAACAGTGAAGAACGGAGAAGCGCGATACGTTGCAGAGACCAATTTCAAAATGTCTATGAAGTTGGTCTGGTTCCAGGAGCCGGTCACGTTCCAACCACCAATCTGCGAGGAAAGCAGGTTTCCATTTATAATAATAATCTAATTTTATTTGCGGTCACAGACCAAAACACAAGTACAACAAAAGAAGAACATGGGGAAATGAATCATGAACAATTGGTCACCAAAAACTCGACTAAGGGGAGTTACAGCGTTCTCCTCTGATGGTTACAGCTGTTTAAAAAAAAAATTGGAAACCTGAGAAGTAATGTATGAGGAGCCATCCCCTAGACAATAGAAGAACAAATTGCTATCATTGGGTCTAGAAGGGTCTGTTCCAAGGAGAGACAGCAACTTAGATCTGCCTGCGTTATACATAGGACAATATAAAAGGACATGGTCCACAGTTTCAACCTCAGCTCTGTCGCAGGGGCATAGCCGCTCGTTAATCGGGAGCCCCTTAAATCGCCCATCTAGTAGTGCTGAGGGCAAGACATTAAAGCGAGCTAGGGAGAAAACTCTTCTATACTTGGGAATGGTTAGAGTGTAAAAATAGGAAACCATCCTCAGTCCGTAATTATTAAATGGGCTGAAGATCAGAGGGGAGCAAGTTTTGTTAGCTCTGGCTCGTAGATATTGCAAGTTAATGTCCACAAGCCGTTGGACTACCCTAAGGGTTTCCATTTTAGAACCGTAGAACACTCATTGCTTTTGTTAAAATCCATCTTCATCCCTTGCAACCCCCAACCCCCAAAAATCATAAGGGCAGGGGGAGGGGGGAGTCAAGGAAAGGAAAATCATAGACTCTAGGAAAAAAGTGTAGAGAAGAGCAACAAAGACGATTATGGGACTGAAGGCTAAAACTTCTGAAGAACGATGGTAGGAAATGGATATGTTTAATTTAATAATAAGAAGGACTAGGAGTGACATGAGAGCATTCCTTCCAGTACTTGAGGGGTTGTCATGGAGAAGAAAGAGTTGACCTATTGACCTGAGGGCAGGACTAGAAGCAATGGATGGAAACTAATCAAGGAGAGAAGCAACCTAGAACTAAGGAGAAATTTCCTGTCAGGGAGAACAATTAATCAGTGGAACAACTTGCCTCAGGAAGTTTTGGGTGCTCCAACACTGGAGGATTTAAACAAGAGACTGGACAGTCATTTGTCTGAAATTATACAGGGTCTCCTGCTTGAGCAGGGGGTTGGACTAGAAGACCTCAAAGGTTCCTTCCAACTCTCGTTATTCATGCATGGATGCTTGAAATATTTTCTGTCCTTCGTCTGTACCAGGAATCCACACTCTATTTGGCATCTATGTTTTCATTGGTGTTGGCTCACATTTTCAAACCCTTCCCTGGAATCTTAAAACGGAAGAACCCAGGCAAGTTCTGGAAAATGTTCAGATCCTCAAGACAGCTGGTGTTACTTCATAATAATATGAACAAGCCATTTCTATAAAGATCTATCTGTCTAATCCAGAGGTGTCCAAACTTGGCAACTTTAAGACTTGTGGCTGGAGAATTCTGGGAATTGAAGTCCACAAGTCTTAAAGTTGCCAAGTTTAGAGACCTCTGGTCCAAAGTCAGAGTTTCATTCTTTTCCACATCAAGCACGAAGTTCAGAAGTGTTTTCCATGTGGAAACAAAAGGACTTGTGTTCTTTTCTTTAATCAAAGTGGTCAATTTTGCCATTTCAGTCAACTCCATCAACTTCTGCAAGCATTTGTCCATAGTGGCAAAACAAAGTGTCCTTCTTTTTTTTGGTCCATTCTTGCTTCTGTCAACATACATAATAAAGTTCCATTTATTTTCTCTAGTTCTTTTTCTATTAAAGCCCAAAAGGAAAAGTTCTAATTTCATTTTTATCTCCGTTTTCAAAACATGTTTGTATTAAAATATGAATCACACTCCAAAATTTTGGTGATTGGATTGATGTTAATGCCTTGTTTTACTGTAACAGAAAGAATTGGAGGTCAGTTCTTCTTTTTCTCCCACCCACCCCTATTTTTCCTCAGTTTTCTTTCCCTCCCTCATTACTTTTCTATGTATTTTGTATTTTATAATACTTCCTAACTCAATAAAAATGTTAATGGAGAAAAGACAGCAAGCGTTGTATTCCAAGGGGCCCCCAACCTGTGAGCCATGCCCATAAGTGGGCCGTGAGGCCTTTGCAACTGGGACACGGAAATGGCCAGGGAGCGCACATGTGCACACGCACATCCTCACTTGTGCAAGCAGCGGGGGAGTGTGCATGTGCACACTCCATTTGCGTGAGCGGCAGGAGAGGATTTAGTTTAGTTTATTTAGTTTATATACTGCCCCCCTCTCCCGAATTGGGACTCGGGGCGGTGCACAGCTGAGCTAAAAATGATACAATTACAAATATACAATTAAAAACATATTAAAATGAATTAAATTAGTGGCTGGAAAATTAAAACTATAATAGAACACTAAAACAGGGTAAAAGATTACAAAAGTGAAAACCAATTCCAATAATACTAGGACAGACTGGCTTGCTGGAAAAGATGGGTTTTCAATGCGTGCCGGAAGGTTCGCAGGTCAGGGATAGTCCGCATCTCCGGGGGTAACTCATTTCAAAGGGAGGGTGCTCCCACAGAGAAGGCCTGCATCCTCGGGGCCGCCAGCCGGCATCGCCCAGCTGACGGCACCCCGAGGGGGCCCATCCTGTGAGAGCGCACTGGCCGGCGGGAGGCCGATGGTGGCAGAAGGCGGTCCTGTAAGTACCATGGTGCACATGGCTCACCAAAATGGAACTGCTCCTGCGCATGCATGCCAGCTGCTCGCACCAACTCTCTCCTCCCCTACCTGCTGTTGTGGCCGCCAACAGCCAGAGGAGCTGACAGCAGATTCGGACAGTGAGGAAGTTGGGGAGGAATATGGGCTAGTCCTGGAGTCTGGGGAAGGCTCTGACGAGGGGTCTGCGTTGGAGGCAGAGATGGAGCCAGGGCCGTCTGACAGTTATCAGCTGCTGTCATGCCCCTGGTGGAGACTGAAGGAGAGGTGGAACAGTCAACAGGGAGTAGAAGTGTGGCTCTGGAGGTTGTGGAGGAGGCTGGGGAAGGGCAGAGGCCGGCTGAGCAGCCAGAGGAGGACCCAGGCCCATCCCCTCTCCATCCTAGGGCAAGCAGGGAAGAGAGGATAAGGGAGAAACGTAGTCTAGTCAGGAGGAGAGGGCCTTGATCCTCTTCATGGGCTGCAGCTGTGATAACTGAATAAGAGGACGGACCTGCATACAGGCGAACGCTGGAAACAAAGCGTGGAAATATGTCTAATTTATGGTTCCTCTCTGAGTTTGGAGTCCTTCCCAGTGTGTGTTCTGTTCTCTGCGGACGTCCTCCAGCGTGATGGGTTTTTTTGTAAGCATCCAGTGTCAAAGTAAGTTGCGTTCATCAGTGACCTACTGTGAGCAACAGGCCACCCTACATAAAATCCACCGCAGATTTCCTTATGACTTTTCTTCTTCTTTCTCCTAATCACAAGGCCAAAGCCAGGGACTAGCGCATAAGTTGTTCAACCTTGCAATTTTAAGACTTGTGGACTTCAATTCCCAGAATTCCCCAATCAACATGCCTAGCTTATGGGGTTCCGTAGGAGCTAAAGCAGGGCTGTCAAATTTGCGGGCCTTGGGCCAGATGCATCACGTGCTGGCCACACGTACGCCTGGTTTAGTGAAGGGAAAAAAAGTCGTGATACATCATGTGACGCCGCCGCGATGATGCAAGTTTGACACCTCCGAGCTAGAGTTTGGGTGTTCAACCTGTAGACTTCAACTCCTAGAATTCACCATGCCTGGCCTGGTGAATTTTGGGAGTTGAAATCCACAAGTCTTTAAGGTTGGCAAAGTTGGACGACTAGGTGTGGTGGCCTAGAGGTGGAGCTCTTGACTCACAATCAGGAGGCTGTGAGTTCGATCCCAGGTAGAGGCTAATATTTGCTCCTGCTTGAGCAGGGGGTTGGACTAGATGACCTCCAAGGTCTCTTCCAACTCTATTATTCTATGACATCCCTGAGATAGGGAAACCTTCTAACACCAAGGAACTCCATCAGCCTGCCCAATTCTATACTACTCTACTTAAAGGTATACCCCCTGACTGTCTGAATACCTGGACTCGGAGGAAGACTAATCCAGGAAGACTACAGCATCTGGAAATCTAAGTCTTCAGAACCAGCAAACTACAAGGTCATCCTTGAGGGATTACCCAGCCTCACCAATCTTCTTAAAGTGATGATTGGACCCAAATAGCTGTAGGATCTGCAAGCTGCTTCAGGCAACCCAGCCTGTAAATCACTGGAAGCAGAGCTCTCCATGGTCCTGAAATCATATTTTCCTCAAGGAGAAGACCATGTTTATGCTTTTCTCAATTCTCTGATTGAATTGACCCCAGCCACTTCATCTTATGACTGAATTAATTTATTTCTGGATCTACGCAGAATACCAAACCCTAAATTAACCAAACGGCCTGGCTTCCTGCAGCATAATAAAGCAGAAGGAAGGTGGAGGAAGGGAATTAAGACTAAGCAAGCTGAGCTACCATTATGAGAAATGAAGTCAGTAGGTCCAGATTGACCTAAATTAAGCTTGTTGGGCAGAACGCAGGTAATAATAGAATAATGGAATTTATTGGCTCTCGATTTCTGCATCAAGCACTCTCCAGCCTTCACAACAACAACACTGGCTGTGCCCAATTGACTTGTGGACTCACCTTCTCAATCAGATCAATCAATGGCTGAGACCCCAGTTCCTCGATCTTCTGTTCTCTGAGGCAAGATAAGTAATAGCGCTGGGTCTTCCTTTCAGCCTCACTGCTGGAGTTAAAAGTGGCATTTTCTGGAGAGAGAAGCACATGAGGCTCAAGAAAGGGTTGGACAACTGGACAACGCGAGTCACTGGACCAGAGTCCCAAAATGACAGTCACTTTTCACCAGATCTGCACCAATATGATATTTCCACTGAAGTTACTCAACCTGCCTTGGAGTTTTGCTTGATATGGATCGATCATTTGGAGCCCTGACACAATAGATTACCTGGGTGAGATCCAAAGCACATATTTGTGTCAGTCTAAATCAGGGGGTCAGCAACCTGTGGCTTTGGAGCCACATGTGGCTCTTTCATCCCTCTGCTACGGCTCCCCCTGGCTGGTCAGCTCCACAATTGATATGGCTTTTGGTTAGGACAAATAGAGGAAAAAGGATGCTGCGCTAGGAGAAGACATTGGTGGGGGAACCACCATAGAGTGTGGTCAGCTCCAGAATTGAACGGGAATGGGGGGGGGGCTTCCGGTTAGGACCTTTATAACTCTTTGAGTGTTTAAGGTTGCCGACCCCTGGTTTAAATCTAGCCTTCCACTTCTCACCCTCCAAGGAGAAAACGGCCATGTTGGGATTCTCCACAATCATTCCCACAAAACAGAGATGCGGTGATGACCCAGGAACACAGGCAACACAGTCAAATAAGCAATAAGAGTCCCTATATTATCTCCAACTTTGCCCCCAATGTCCAGGTTACCTTCGGCTGGAGAAAACCTGTCCCAGGAACAGCCTTTAACTGTAGAAAATTCAGTCCAAAACAAGGTACACACAAACTGTAACTAAAAATCCAAACAAACCAAGCTGAAGTAATTAACTTGACAGGGCAGGAGAAGGAATTTCAGGCTCACAGTTGGGAAGATGCCAGGAACACAGATAACCATGACAATACCAGATAACTTCATGTTTGCTCCCAACAGCTTGCTGCGCACAGCTTCCTCTTTTAAACACTGTGTTCCCAGCTGTAGCTAATAAAGGGAATCAGGGCCCTTTCCTCCCCCATAAGCCACACAACTCATGTTGCTCCCTTCTCCATTCCTCCCTGCATGCCCTAGGATGAAGAGGGGGTGAGCCTGGGTCCTCCTCCGAATTCCCTCTCCCTTGCTCTACCACTCCCCTGCTCTGCCCAGCCAGATTTTGCCCTTCCCCAGTTCCTTCCACAGCCAACTGAATCACACTCCCATTTTCTGTCAGCTATTTGGCTTCCCCCTCCAAGTCAGATTCTGACAGGGGCATGACAGATGCCTTCAACTCAGGACCCTTCTTTTCTTCTCAATATTCCGGTTCTGAAATGTCAAATATTGACATTTGTCTTCAGATTCTTTAGCAGTCCCAGATGCTTAAGCTAAAGAATCAGGAAGGGATAAACCATCCCCGATGCCCATATGTAACCGCCCACCTCTTACCCAACAGGTGTTTCATGATGGCCTGGTTCTGGTCCCAAATACTGTTGAAGGTACTCCACTTGGAGCGCCCATCCGGCAGTGGGTTCCGCTTGATCCATCCTCCGCAGGCGTACTGGTAAAAATCATCACAGGGCTTGACGTCTGGATCCAGAGCTTCCAAGATCTTACCAGCTACAATGACGCAGGCTTCAGTAAGGCAAGTTGTATGCAAGGGATCTGGAAGAGACACACAGAGATTATGTGGGAGTAGGAATGGATTTCCAGAGGTGGGACTCTCACAGAACTGGTAGTAACACCGGTTGAATACCATTCCTGGGCAAAACTCACGTAGCAGACATCTCGCTTAGCAACAAGAATGTTGGGCTCAATGGTGATCATAAGTTGAGGACTAAACAAGTCCTAAAATCAAAGAATGAGAACCTCATACCACTTTAAACAAAGTCTGTCAATACGTTTGCAGCTATTAAAATATTAAAAATGCTCAGGGGAAGACCAAACCTTTGTTCACCAAGAAACCTCTATTTTGAGAATAATTGACCACGATCAAACATGTCAGTGTCTCAAGAGACAGACATAATTTCAAGATGAACAAAGAAACCTCATACAAAAACTAACAAAGGAAATCTTAAAGAGTCATTGTAAAAAAATTGACTAAGTATATATATATTAATCCATAGGGTTTGGCTACAGTATTATATCATTCATCATACATATGTACATACTTACATACATATATACATACATAGATATATTTGTTTTCGTAGATTTTCACGGGTATAGGTATGCAGGTCTTGGCATGTTCGGGTCTTTTCCCGTGTAAAATTCTTACACAAGAATATATATATATATATATATGCCCTTGATTGGGACTTACCAGGGTGTTGTAACACAAGTATATACTCATTCCCCTGTCTCAGCTGATCTGGATGAGAACCAGTGGCCTAATGGCAATTACAACTGCCTCACATATAATACTTCCCTGGTTCGAATCCCAGTAAGGGTATGGCTAGCTGATGAGAGCTAAGTAGCTCGAAATAGATCTATCCTAGTCTCCCTTATTTAATTATTTATCAGCTCAAAAACCTAACAAACACACACACACATATTGCCAAAAAGCCAATAGTCCTAGGCAAACAAAGGAATAGAATCAAGATCGTGTGAAGTGTTAATATCACTTTATAATGCCTTGGTAAGACCATGCTTGGAATCCTGCATCCAGTTTTGGTTACCACAATATAAACAAGATGCTGAGACTCTAGAAAGAGTGCAGAGAAGAGCAACGAAAATGACGAGGGGACTGGAGGCTAAAACCTATGAAGAACGGTTGCAGGAACTGGGCATGGCTAGTCTAATAAAAAGAAGGACTAGGGGAGACATGATAGGGTTCCAATATCTCAGGGGCTGCCACAAAGAAGAGGGGAGTCAAGCTGTTCTCCAAAGCACCTGAGGGCAGGACAAGAAGCAATGGATGGAAACTAATCAAAGAGAGAAGCAACTTAGAACTAAGGAGAAATTTCCTGACAATTAGAACAATTAATTAGTGGAACAACTTGCCTCCAGAAGTTGTAAATGCTCCAACATTGGAAGTTTTTTAAAAAGATGTTGGATAACCATTTGTCTGAAGTGGTATAGGGTTTCCTGCCTAGGAAGGGGGTTGGAATAGAAGACCTCCAAGGTCCCTTCCAACTCTTCTTTTCTTTTCTATTATTTTCTATTCTTTTCTATTCTATTCTATTCCAGTTCTAGTTCTAGTTCTAGTTCTATTCTATTCTAGTTCTATTCGAGTTGATTCGATTTGATTTGATTTTCCCCCTTGATTGGCTGTACATTTTAGTTTAGTATCATAATAATTGTTCTGTTGTTTTCCAAGTACGCTGAGTGCTTCTTTACCAGAGACAAATTCCTTGTGTGCCTAACCAGACATGGCCAAATAAATAAAGAAGATACCGTAAATATATATATATATATTTAACACAAAATTGTGTTACTTTGTAACACAAAGTATATATATATATATATATATATATATATATATATATATATATATATATATATATATATATATATATATATATATGTGTGTGTGTAAGGTTTTTAAGCTGATAATTTTAAAAACCTTACACACATGTAAACAAAAGGCAACGAAACAAATAGCTTTCTGTCGGTATGGTCTCTGGTGATGAGCCGAAAGACAGAAAAGAAAGCAGTATGCTTTCTCCCTTAATTGGGGCTTAACAGGGTGTTGTAATACAAAGTATATATATATATATATATATATATATCTGTACATAAACAAGTAACTATGGTAAAATGTCCACAAGCTGACAACTGGTGGATAAACTTAGCACTAAAAGAAACACAGACTCTGCATCTGCCCAGTGATATCCTGTTCCAGAGAACCAACAAGCTCCTTTATTCATTAGTTTACTAGAAACTGTCTTCTCTGCCTCTCCCAGAAGAAGCAAACCATCCATGGTTAGTATACACTTCTAAAAATCCAGCCATCGCTCTGGCTTTCTGTAGAGATATGAAAACATTTACAATAAACATTTCGGGGGAATTTTCATAAGCAGAAAGGCAGACACAGAAGGTGGGGGCAGGACCATCTTCCTTGTAGAACAAGGAAGGCCAGCCAATAGCAATAGCCATAACAATAGCACTCAGTCTCAGGCTTATGCAGGCAGTCCTTGACTTACGACCACAATTGAGCGCACAATTTCTGTGGCTAAGTGAGACATTTCTTAAGCAGATTTTCCTCCAATTTACTACTTTTCCTGCCATGGTTGTTAAGTGAACCCCTGCAGTGGTTATGTCAGTAACACGGTTGTTAAGTGAATCTGGCTTCCCTGCTGACTTTGTCAACTGTTGTAAGTTGAGGACTAGCTGTATACCCTCCATAGTGCTTTTACAACCCTCTTTAAGCTGTTCATAATGTCAGCCTATTGGCCCCAACAAGCTGGGTCCTTATTTTACTGACCTTGGAAGGATAGAAGGCTGAGTCAACCTTGAGCCGGTCAGGATCGAACTCCTGGCTGTGGGCAGAGTCAGCCTGCAACGCGACATTTTAACCACTGAGCCACCAGGAAGGGGAATGAGAGAGGGAATTAAGAGAGGAAGGAAGGAAGGAAGGAAGGAAGGAAGGAAGGAAGGAAGGAAGGAAGGAAGGAAGGAAGGAAGGAAGGAAGGAAAGATTTAAGAGAGGAAGGAAGGAATTAATTAAGAGAGGAAGGAAGGAATTGCAATAGCACTTATATACCACTTCACAATGTTTTACAGCCCTCTCTAAGAGGTTTACAGAGTCAGCCTCTTGTCCCCAACAATCTGGGTTATCCTCATTTTACCCACCTCGGAAGGATGGAAGGCTGAGTCAACCTTGAGCCTGGTGAGATTTGAAATGCTAAATTGCAATCAGCTGGCAGAAGTAGCCTGCAGTACTGCACTTTAACCACTGTGCCACCGCAACTCTAAAGCAGTGTTGCCCCCAACAATATGGTCCTCGTTTTACCGACCTTGGAAGGATGGAAGGCTGAGTCAACCTTGAGCCTGGTGGGATTCGAATCTGCACTAATTTCAGGCAATTGAGCTAAGTGCTAGATGATTAACAGACTGCACCACCAAGGCCCTTTTTTTTTGCAGAAAATACGACTTCAGCCACAGAGTGGTCAATGCCTGGAACGCCCTACTCGACCGTGGTTCCAGCCTCAATCCCTCAAAGCTTCAGCCTCAAACTGTCTACCGTGGACCTCACCCCATTCCTAAGAGGTCGTTAAAGGGGGCATGCATAAGTACACCAGCGTGCCTACCACCCCTGCCTTACTGTCCCCATTTATCTGTATTTACTTCCTTCGTTCTTTTGTTTATGTTCATACCCATACTTGTTATCTTGTACATGATTGACAAACAAATTAAATAAATAAATAAATAAGAGGAGGCACAACAGAAGCTTCCAGGGAGAAACAATATGTGAACGAACAATTTAAAAAGTTAATGCAATTAACTTTTGCATTAACAGAGGGATACAATCAAGATCAAGAGAGGTATTAATACTGCACTATAAAGCCTTAGTAAGACCACACCTAGAGTACTGCATCCAGCTTTGGTCACCACACTATAAAAAAAGAAGTCCGATCTAAGTATAGTATATAAAATCATACATTGCAATGTCCTACCTCTCAATGAATACTTCAGCTTCTACCATAACAACACAAGAGCAAACAATAGATACGAACTCAAGGTTAACCGCACAAAACTTGATTGCAGGAAATACGACTTCAGCAACAGAGTGGTCAATGTCTGGAATACTCTACCTGACTCTGTGGTTTCTTCCCCAAACCCCAAAAACTTTAACCTTAGATTGTCCACTATTGACCTCAACCCTTTCCTAAGAGGTCTGTAGGGGGCGTGCATAAGCGCACCAACATGCCTACCGTCCCTGTCCTATTGTTTCTTTTATATTTTGTTTTTCTTATATGTATCCATGTATTCATAACTATGTTTTACTTATACCTATTATCTTGTAAGCAATTGACAAATAAATAAATAAATAAAGTTGAGACTCTAGAAAAAGTACAGAGAAGAGCAACCAGGATGATTAGGGGACTGGAGACTAAAACATATGAAGAACGGTTACAGGAACTGGGCTTGGTTAGTCTAGTAAAGAGAAGGACCAGGGGAGACATGATAGCAGTGTGCCAATATTTGAGGGGCTGCCACAGAGAGGAAAGGGTCAAGCTATTTTCCAAAGCATCTGAAGGCCACATAAGGAATAATGGATGTAAACTGATGTAGGAGAGATTCAACCTGGAAACAAGGAAAGATTTTCTGACAGTGAGAGCAATGAACCAATGGAACAGCTTTTTGCCTTCAGAAGTTGTGGGAGCTTAATCCCTGGAGGCTTTCAAGAAGAGATTGGACTGCCATTTGTCAGAAATGGTGTAGGGTCTCCTGCTTGGTCAGGGGGTTGGACTAGATGACCTACAAGGTCCTTTCCAACTCTGATTATCTGTTTTGTGTTAATTTCTGAAGATACAGCTTCTCTCCTAAACACCCCACCCTCCCACTCCTCGTAAGGGTTGGAGAATATGCGAGAGCAAAGGGAAGGTTGTGTGTCCCTGACTGTGTGTCTGTGTGTGCATATGGGTGAAAGAGCTGAAGCGAAAACCTGGCTACGTTGTGCTCAATGCAGCCAGGGGGCTAACAGAGAGCTCTTTGTGTGCCTTCTTGTCACACAAGTGTGGGTTACTCACTCATCTTTTGACGGCTGGGAGGCTATTATCTCAATGAAAGCGGTGTGAGTGTGTCTCACACAATGGTTCCCAGCCAAAGCTGTTCCTGAGCCCTGAAGCACAGCAAGAGGGTGGTGGTGGTAGAGCCAGTTACGGGGTATGTGTGTGTGTGTGTCTCGTTGGAGTCCCCAAGGAGACAGATCCATCATGAGCCACGATAGCACAGTGGTTAGAGTGCAGTACCGCAGGCTGCTTCTGCTGCCTGCCGGCTGCCTGCAATTTGACAGTTCGAATCTCCCCAGGCTCAAGGTTGACTCAGCCTTCCATCCTTCCGAGGTCCATAAAATGAGGACTAGGATTGTTGGGGGCAAATATGCGGATTCTGTAAACCGCTTAGAGAGGGCTGTAAAGCATGGTGAAGTGGTATATAAGTCTAAGTGCTCTTGCTCTTGCTATAAGGCAGCTATCCTGTTTGCATCGTTTTGCTTTTCCTTGTGTTGGGCACTGAAATTCTCCCTTGCTACATTGCAAAGCTTTGTGTTACGTGCTCGCTAACAACACAACCAGCCAAGACCTGATAGAAAAAGGAGAGTACAGGCAGTCCCTGAATTACAAGAGTTCATTTAGTGAGTGTTCTTACCGTAGTTGCAACAGCAATGCCATGTCTTTGCACTTATTGTTCTGACCCAAGCTTAGCAGAACCAAGACGCCTTGTCCTGAAAAACCCCTCTTTATTTAATTACTGTGAATTCATGGCATTCACACACAAAAAAGTCTTCCAAGGGTTAATTGAAAGAACAGACCTTATCAGTCCCTGGATAGTTGGAGAGCTTCCAGTTGCAAAGCTGTAAATTAAATACCTGGCAAGGAGTCTCTATGAGGCATGAACTCCGATAAGCAAATCTTCCAAAAGAAATATGAACGAATGGTCTCCTGCAACCACCACTCCTCTTCTGCTTCTATTTATTCCCTAGGGAGAGGCCATTCAGTGTCCACGTATGCTTTTTCTTCCAAGTTGCCCCCTGTTCCTTAATTATTCTGCTCTCTTGACAACTCTACACATACACACATCTGGAACAGGCTCCAGCCATTCCTCCTCCCCACTTATCGTCGACTCTGTAGGCAGCTGGGAAATGTCGGACGGCCCTGGCCCCATCTCTGCCTATGACGCAGAACACTCATCAGAACCTTCCCCAGACTCCCAAGATCCTCCCCAACCTCCTCACTCTCTGAGTCTGCCTACTGACGAGCGAAGTCAAGGGGGAAGCCAGATTCACTTAACAATCATGTTTACTAACAATCGCGGAGATTCACTTTGCAACCGTTGCAATGGAGCAAAACTCGCTTAACCAACATCTGGTTTAGCACCAGAGATGTGGGGCCCGATTGCGGTCAAACGTCGAGGACTACCTCCTCCACGTATAACCACAACTGAGCCCCAAATATCATCTGCTAAGTGAGATTAAGTGAATGTTGCCCCATTTTTAGGGCCTTTCTTGTCACCGTTCCTAAGCGGATCCCTGAGGCTGTTAATTGAGTAACAGATAATCAGAGTTGGAAGGGACTTTGTAGGTCATCTAGTCCAAACCCTCACCCAAGTGGGAGACCCTACACCATTTCTGACAAATGGCAGTCCAATATCTTCTTGAAAATCTCAAGTGATGAAGCTCCCATAACTTCCAAGGGCAACTTCTGTTCCATTGGTTGATTGTTCTCACCGTCAGAAAGTTTTTCCTTATTTCCAGGTTGAATCTCTCCTTGTTCAGTTTCCATCCATTGTTCCTTGTCTGACCTTCGGGTGCCTTGGAAAATAGCTTGACCTCCTCCTCTCTGTGGCAGCACCTCAAATATTGGAAGACTGCTCTTATGTCTCCCCTGGTCCTTCTCTTCCCTAGACTAGCCATGCCCAGTTCCTGCAACCATTCATCAAATGTTTCAGTCTCCAGTCCCCTAATCATCCTGGTTGCTCTTCTCTGACTCTTTCCAGAGTCTCAACATCTTTTTTATAGTGACCAAAACTGGATGCAGTACTCTAGGTGTGGTCTTACTAAGGCTTTATAGAATGGTATTAGTACTTCCCTTGATCTTGATTGTATCCCTCTGTTAACACAACTTAGGATTGCATTAGCTTTTTTGGCTGCTGCTGCACACTGCTGGCTCATATTTAGCTGGTTGTCCACTAAGACTCCACGATCCCTCTCACAGTTACTGCCTTTGAGCCTGGTTTCATCCAATCTATATATGCTCTTTTGGTTTTTCTTGCCTAAGTGTAGGACTTTACTTTTCTCTACACTGAATTTCATTTTGTTAGATACGGCCCAGTGTTCGAGGCTGTCAAGATCCATCTGGGATATCTTCTTGGGGGTTAGCTATTCCTGCCAGCTTAGTATCATCTAAGAGTAACATGGCTAGTATGTGAATCTGGTTTCCTCCTTGACTTTGCTTGCTGGAAGGTCACAAAAGGGGAACACATGACCCCGGGATGCTGCAAGCCGTCATAAATATGAACCACATCTGATTTTTTTTTTCATGTGATCACTGGCATGCTACAATTGTCGCAAGTGTGAAAAATGGTCGTAAGTCCCTTTTTCCGGTGCCGTTGTACCTTTAAATGGTCACTAAATGAATGCTAGCAAGTCGAGGCCTACCTGTGCAAGAGAGAATAAGATCCGTGGCTGAGGTGGGTATTCAGTAGGTTCTCACCAGTTCTGGAGAACCGGTAGCGGAAATTTTGAGTAGTTCAGAGAACAGGCAAATCCCACCTCTGACTGGCCCCGCCTCCATCTATTCTCTGCCTCCCGAGATCCAGCTGATCAGCTGGGTCTTCTTTGGTTGCCCTGCACAGGAGAATGGAGCTGGAAAGCAGGTTAGTGGGGTGGGGAGGGAATGGGGATTTTGCAGTATCCTTTCCCTACCTGTTCTGACCCAAACATTGTTCCAAGGAATCAAACACGAAACGGAGGTAACAGCAGAACCTTTTAATGATTCTTTACGAATTCCGTTCTTTCACGGTTAAAAGGCTGTTTCAAACTAGTTGTCTCTGATAAGAACGAGCCTTGCCAAGGTGGTGCGAGGCTGCCAAGAACACTAGATAAAGTTACTAAGAAATATTTCAAACACAAAGAGTCTCCAAACACAAACTAAGAGAGTCCGAACGTCCACAAGGTTTGAGTGCAAAAACTTCTTTGCTTCCTGCAAAGAACTCCGGTTTCTCAGCTGGCTTTTATCTCTTAAGGGAGGGGCCATTACCTTGCAGCTTTACTCCCGAGTCGCCCGTGCTGCTGCAGCTGCTCTTTCCTTCAAGCAACCCTGTGCACTGGGCACAGGCTCCTCGGGGTCCTCTTCATCACTGCTGCCAGCTTCCACAACCTCCGAAGGCAGCATTTTACTCCCTGATGGTCCTGGCCCCATCCCTGCATCACACGCAGGCCCCTCATCTGAGTCCTCGCTCTCTGAGACCTCAGCCATCCGCACCTGCTACCGGCGAACCACACCACTACCATGCCCACCAAGCCACGCCCATCAAGCCACGCCCTGCCCACCAAGCCACACCCACAGAACCATTATAGTAAAAAATTTTGAATCCCACCACTGGTCCGTGGTCAAACTTACTGCTTGACCTACCTACCTTTACTGTACTGGATGGCCATAGCTATGATTGTACTGAGAAGCAGGACTGCCACAAAAAGAGAAATCACCCAGAAGACCAACTTTAGGTGGATTTGGGAGCCAAGGCGACTCAGCAGGAGTCCATCACCTTTTCGGAAGCCCACCTTGAAGAAGAGACAAAGAATCAAAGAGGAAACAGAAAAGAAATGAGAGATGGAATATATTAAAGTACCAGTCTGTTAACATGCTTCGTTTTTTTCCCCCTCAACTTTGGCAACTTTAAGATGGGTGGAGTTCATCTCCCAGAATTCCCCAGCCAGCTTTGTCATAAGTGCGAAAAACGGTCACAAGTCACTTTTTTCAGTGCCATTGTCATGCCCTTGTTGGAGTCTGACTCTGAGGGGGAGATAGAGCAGCTGACAGGAAGTGGGAGGGTGGCTTCGGTGGCTGTGGAAGAAACGGGGGAAGACCCAGGGCCACCCCCTCTTCATCCTAGGGCATGCAGGGAGGAACGGAGAAGGGAGCAACGTGTCTTACGGGAGAGGAAAAGGCCCTGATCCCTTTCATTAGTTGCAGCTGGGAGAACAGGATATAAGTGGGGCGTTTGCACACAGCTCCTTGCTGGAAGCAAAGCGTGCATTATCTCTGTCGAGGCTTATTTGGGGTTTCTGAACTGTTTTGTGCTTTGTTATTTTTTGGAAGTCTGCAATTTATTATCCTGGCCTGTCGTGTCAATTACTTCAGTGTGGTTTGTGTTGGTTTTTTTTATTTCTACTTTATTTATGGGTTCGGACTGCATTTCTTTCCTTTGTAGATTGTTTTTGGAAGAGTTTGATTTCCAGCCGAGGATAACTGGACATTGGGGGCCAAGTTGGAGGTATTAAAGGGACTTTATTCTATTTTTGCTTTTGTGCCACGCCCTGGGTCATCACAGCCGTGGTTAACTTCCAACAATCATTAAACGGCGTGTTGTAAGTCAAGGGCTACCTGTATCTCTCTGCTCTAAACTCAGGAACTCCTTCTGATCCTTAGTCAAATTCTAGATTGAGTTTTTAAAGTTCAAGGGATTTGTCCTGTTGCCTTTCAGTGGCTTACCGCAAACCCTGTGGCTTAAAGGGCAACTTTGAATCATGTCCCACTAAACACAGCTGCATCCGAAATGAATCTTCTGCCACTGGCAATCCAGAATTACGTCTTGCCCATAAAAGCAATTCTTGCTGGTCTCCCCAAATAGGAAGAAAGTCAGAGTCATAAATCGTGAGCGCAATTTGGGGACTTCATCGAAGGACTGGGCCAAAGAGGTCGTATGCTTTACGCGAGCTTTATTTTTTTTTTTGAGCCAGCTGCTCTGAACTCTCTTTCTTCCCAACTCCCATTCACGCTTTGCTAACTTCAACGCTGCAGTTATGTAGGCAGCCCAGACAGCGCTGGGCTTATTACTTTAATGCAAATAATTGTGTTGCCAAGCAGCATCAGGCACATGTCATCCCTAGGTAAGCTGACCTGCCATTTTTGACAGCTTCAGGGTTGCCACCCGGGAGCTGAGGGATAGGGAGGTGGGGATTTAAGATAGCTGGGATTTTGTAGCCAAAACAAAATGCTGTATTTTGGGGGAATATAAGACGCTCGGAAGTATAAGACACACCTAGCTTTTGGGGAGGAAAACAAGAAAAAAACCCTGCCTCCCAGCAATTAGCCTCCTTGCAGCAAACAGCAAATAGCCTGTTTCAGCTTCAACACAGCCTGATTTAGCATGAGCAGCTGATTGTCGGCTGGATCGGCTTCCCGACAATCATCTGTTTCAGGCTGCAGGGATTGCCATGGCCTATTGCCACCTCCGCGCACCCCATTTTTGGCCTCTGCATCCCGTTTCCGGCTTCCGCGGGCTCCATTTTCGACCCGTTCCAGGTGGCAGGGATCAGAACAGGCGGAAAATGGGGCGCATGGAGGCCGAAAATGGGGATGCGGAGGCCGAAAATGGGGCGCACGGAGGCAGCAACAGGCGATGGCAATCCCTGCAGCCTGAAACAGCTGATCGTCGGGAGGCCGATCCAGCCGACAATCAGCTGCTTGTGCTAAATCAGGCTGTGCTGAAGCTGAAACAGGCTATTTGCTGTTTGGTGCAAGGAGGCTAATTGCTGGGAGGCAGAGGCCGAAGGGTGGGGGCCGAAGGGTGGGCGGGGCTTCAGCAACATTCGCTGTATAAGACGCACAGACATTTTGTGTAAGACATTTTGTATAACATTTTGTTGTCTTATACATCTGTATAAGACAACAGACAAAGGACCTTGGTGGTGCAGGCTGTTAATCATCTAGCACTTAGCTCAATTGCCTGCAATTAGTGCAGGTTCAAATCCCACCAGGCTCAAGGTTGACTCAGCCTTCCATCCTCTCGGGGTAGGTAAATTGAGGACCCAAGATTGTTGGGGGCAATAAGCTGAACTTTGTAAAAAATGCCACTTGCGGGGGGCAAAAAAAGCTCTAATAATAAGCAGGCATATACAATGGGATGAAGGCTATTGCTGAGCACTTAGCATGGTGCTCCATAGACTGTAAGCCGCCCTGAGTCTCCGGAGAAGGGTGGCATATAAATACAAATAAAAAAAAAAAATAAAAATAAATTTCCCCCCACTTTTGGGGGTGGAAACAGTGTGTCTTATACTCCGAATAATATGGTACTTTCTCTTGGGAACCAGGGACATTCTCACACCTGGTCAGAGGGAGGCGGAGTTATGTCACCAGGCAACCAGACAGCGCTGTGATTGGACCATGTGACTGACTGGGTTGAGAATGTGACCAACTTTTTACTTTTAATTAGGTGAAAACCGCAGAGTCGGTTTTCACCAGATCTGTGCCAAGATGATATATCCAATAAAGTTATGCTTTGAGGTAATCATCTGCCTCGGAGCTTTGCTTGCTATATAGATCTATTACTTGGAACCCTGACATTCTGGGCGTGTAAAGATCGCATGGCAGCCTCTCAGGCTGGAGTCAAATCCGTGAAAGTACACAAATGGTCCTCGGCTTATGACACACACCCCCCCCCTGGGAGCGCAAGATTTCCATCGCTAAGCAAGATAGTGGTGAAGTGAACTGTGCCCCCTTCTGTGATCTCTTTCACATGGTCGTTAAGCGAATTGCCGCATTTGTTAAATGTATCGTACTGTCAGGGCTCCGGCATCCACACCCATTTAAATCATGAGTCTCTAGCCACATCTCTCAGAATTTAAAGAAGATTTGTTAGGAGGGAACATGCTGGTGCTACTTGGGTGTAGCTGACTCTGAGACACATTATTCATTTCACCCTTGACCTCCTGGATGTATATTCTCCAATGGGACACATCCATAGCCAAGAATCATCTATCACGCTCTCCAATAATAATCTTGCGCGCCAACAGCTTCGGCTGCCTAGCAATTATCTGAAGCATTTAAGGAATGCACTACTTCCCCCCCACTCTCTTTCTGCTGGCAACTAAAAAGACCAGAGAAAACCTTTTTGAGTTGACACATGCGGTCAATGGCTCCAAATTGACTTTGCTGGTTGGGAAGCAGCTGGGAGAGTCACAAATGGGGACACTGCAACCTTCGTCCATGCCATGGTCAGGCACCCAAATTCTGATCACATGACCACGGGAGTGCTGCAACGGTTGTAAATGGGAAAAGTAGTCATAAGACGCTTTTTTCCCGGTGCCGTCGTAACCTCGAACGGTCGCTAAATGAATAGGCGTACCTTACACCATTTGCCCTACCTCTATGCTGTCCGGAGACGCATTGCTCCCATCCCCTGTGGCATCCAGCACTTCCTCTTCTTGAAACATGGCTCGCTTATACTCCGTCATCTGAAGAGGAGAGGAAATAACGTGAAAAATAACCCTGGGGTTGGAAGACACGAGAGAAAACGACAGGCAAAGGAAAAGACCTGGGAAAAACCAATCACGAAATATCGCGATCTGGTCGTCGAAACTACATGGTTATGGATGAAACACGTCACCGCCAAAAACTCTGGATGCAACCACAGTTTGGAAGATTGGGAAAACCCATGGACAATAAATTATCAATTGACTTTATCAGCAACTTACAAGGAGAATCTGTACAAAATTTATTTATTTATTTATTTAAATTTATATACCGCCCCCCCCCTCCCAAAGGGACTTGGGGCGGTGAACAGCCAAGATAAAATACACATATAAAATACACATACAATATTTAAAAATTAAAAGAATTAAATACATTGGCCCTTTCAAAAGATTAAAAATAAGGGAATTAAGAAAGTTAAAACCAGATTAAAAGATTTAAAAACCCCTAGGTCAGACCGGCTTGCTGAAATAAATGAGTTTTCAACGCATGGTGGAAGGTCAGGAGATCAGGGATGGTCCTCATCTCCGGGGGTAATTCGTTCCAGAGAGAGGGTGCCCCCAATGAGAAGGCCCGCATCCTCGGGGTCGCCAGCCGGCATCGTCCAGCTGACGGCACCCCAAGGAGGCCCACCCTGTGAGAGCGCACTGGCTGGCGGGAGGCCGATGGTGGCAGAAGGCGGTCCCGTAAGTACCCATGTACTTACGGGACTGGCCCATGTTCCTCCCCACTGTCTGATTCTGCGGCTGTCTCAACAGGCTGCCAACAGACCACAACAGCCTAAGAATCTGGCTGGCTGTGAGTCCCATCTTAATAGTAATAAATTCCTGAGACTGTTTGCTCTTTCAAGGGACAAATGAGAGAAAGAGACAACGTTTTTCTACAGTGCGAAGAATCATCGCGTTTCATCCAATGATAATTCTGCGCAGCTTTTCCAGACGTGAGAATAAAGGGGGGGGGGGCGGGAAATGCAGAGGTCCAACTTCTGCCTAATGTCATTTTGAAAACAGAGATGCTATTTAAGAATGGCGATTCTAATTCATCCAAGGGGAAGAAGGAAAGAGAAGAACAGGACAGCCAAGCAGCAAGACAGATAAGACTCCGTTCGACGAATGGACCCCTGGGAGATTTGAAAGAACAGCTTCGGGATCGATCATCCCGGAGAAAAATCTATGTGGTTGCTAAGGAGTCAAAGGCAATTTCATGGCACATCATGAATTTGAAAAAAATTCTATGGAAGAGATCGTTGGGACACAGGGTCCTCCATTCCTTGGAGTGTGTGGCCAAACTGATATTATGAGGAATATTTTCACCCCATTTAAATAATAACAATAATAAATTCACGCTGCAGTTCTGTTTTCTTTCTAAAACATGCGTGCACTTAAAAAAAAAAACCACAGTCCTCTAATGCGGGAAAAGCTGCAACTGGTAGTCCTCGCAATTATTTGTTTAGCCACCATTCAAAGTTACAATGGGAGGGTGGGAGGGAAGGAAGGAAGGAAGGAAGGAAGGAAAGAGAGAAGGAGGGAGATGGGAATGAGGAGGAGGAAGGAAGGAAGAAGGAAAAAAGGAAGGAGATGGGAATGAGGAGAAGGGAGGAAGGAAGAAGGAAAAAAGAAAGGAGATGGGAATGAGAAGGAGGGAGGAAGGAAAATAGGAGATGGAAATGAAAGGAGGGAGGGAAGGAGGAGATTGGAATGAGAAGGAGGGAGGGAGGAAAGAAGGAAGGAGTTGGCAGTGAGAAGGAGGGAGGGAAGGAGGGAAAGAAGGAAAGAAGGAAGGAAGAAAGGAAGGAAGGAATTGGGAATGAGAAGGAGTGGGGGAGAGAGGGGGGAGGGAGGAAGGAAGGAGTTGGGAATGAGCAGGAGGGAGGAAGGGAGGGAGGGAGGAGTTGGGAATGAGAGGGAGGGAGGAAGGAAGATTTCAGGAAGCCTGGTTGAAGGAAGAAACAGGCAAACGTGGAACTCATTTTGAGTGTCATTGGCATTCATTTACTGTATGTAGGTCTATCAATTCCCTCTATGAAGGAGTTACAGGAAAAAACTCACTTATTCTTTTTTTTTTATAAAGATGAGCAACAGAACAACCTCCACTTTTCTCTAAGTTCCTTGGTCCTTCCAATTTCCCTCTCCCCGTGTCCCCCCCCACCAATTTTAAATTCTTTGAATATAGTGGAAAGTTCTAGAAGCCCCCCCCCCCTTTTTAAAATCAGAAAGCAAAGGACGCCTAAATGATCTGGTATTTTACCATTCTCTCAATCTCTGGCCTGGCGATTCTCCCTTCCTTAGTGCAGTGCTTATATTTAGAAAGGATTACGTCCTCCGATTCTTTGCCTCTGATCTGCCCAAGCTGGTTTGTCAGACCGAAATCATCCAGGAGAGATTCAGCCTGTCCCTCGGTTACTAATTCTAATGGATGTGAATCATCTCCAGGAAGCTTCACGGAGCAGAGAAAGCTATGAAGATCTGGGACAGCCAGATCCTCTTAAGGCAGGCCATCCTGAATACATGTTGTCTCTACTTGGCTAACCTGAGAGCTTCAGAAAGATAAAAAGACTTTACCCTTCAGGAAAAGAAGTGAAAATGCCCAACGCTGACCTCAAGAATCAAAACCTTGCAGTTACTCCAAACAACCCAAAATTCTGCATTACTCCAAGGAAGCCAAATGTGCAGGGAGTGCAGCCTTATGCCTGAAGAACAAGAGCGAAGGTCAGGATAACAGAGTTGGAAGGGACCTTGGAGGTCTTCTAGTCCAACCCCTTGCTCAAGCAAGAAACCCTATACCAGAGGTGGTATTCAGCAGATTCGGACCCGTTCTGCAGAACCGGTTGCGGAAATCTTGAGTAGTTCGGAGAACCGGCAAATCCCACCTCTGACTGTCCCTGCCAACCCTATCTATTCTCCGCCTCCCGAGTCCCAGCTGATTGGCTGGGTCTTCTTTGGTTGCCCTGCACAGGAGAACGGAGCTGGAAAGCAGGTTAGTGGGATGGGGAGGGAATGGAGATTTTGCCGTATTCTTCCCCTGCCACGCCCACCAAGGCATCCCCATCAAGCCACACCCATACAACCAGTAGTAAAAAAATTTGAATCCCACCACTATCCTATACCACCCCAGACAAATGGCTGTCCAATCTCTTCTTAAAAGCCTCCAGTGATGGCGCATTTACAACTTCTGGAGGCCAGTTGTTCCACTGGTTAATTGTTCTAATTGTCAGGAAATTTCTCCTTAATTCCAGGCTGCTTCTCTCCTTGATGAGTTTCCACCCATTGCTTCTTGTCCAGCCCTCAGGTGCTTTGGGGAATTGCTGGATTCCCTCTTCTTTGTGGCATCCCCTCAGATATTGGAAGTCTGCTATCCTGTCACCCCCTAGTCCTTCTTTTCATTAGAATAGACCTACCCAATTCCTGCAACCGTTCGTCATATGTTTTAGCCTCCAGTCCCCTCATCCTCTTTGTTGCTCTTCTCTGCACCCTTTCCAGAGTCTCAACAATCTTTTTTCACATCGTGGCAACCAAAACTGGATGAATAGCTTGACCCCTTCCTCCTCTCTGTGGCAGCCCTTCAAATATTGGAAGACTGCTATCCTGTCTCCCCTAGTCCTTCTTTTCGCTAGAATATATACAAAGTTCAAAGTTCAACGCAGTGGTGGGATTCAAAACTTTTTACTACTGGTTCTGTGGGCGTGGCTTGGTAGGCGTGGCAGGGGAAGGATACTGTAAAATCTCCAGTCAGAGGAGGCATTTGCCTGTTCTCCAAACTACTCAAAATTTCCGCTACCGTCTCTCAAGAACCGGTCAGAACCTGCTGAATGCCACCTCTGGTTCAAACCTTTATTGTCAATGCACGACATGTGTCCGATGAAATTGAATGAGCCTCCCTTGGTGCAGCCCACCCAAGAACACAGGATACATCTCAATCGATCAATCAATCAATCGATCAATCAATCAGAAAGAAATCCCTAACCCCAGTTCCTGCAACCGTTCGTCATATGTTTTAGCCCTTCGGCCCCCTTAATTGTACCAGTACATCTTCGTAATTCAATGGTGGAAAAGGATAACTATCGATCAGCTCTACCAACAGAAGGGCTAACAGCGGAAGCTGAAGGCACCGCTATTGTCGTAAGTAACACAATGAAACGGAGGATCAAAATGAAAGGTATTACGCATCACTGATACATCCAAGAACAGCAGTCAGGATGTCAACAGGCATGAAAAAAGAGGGTTCAAAAAGAAAAAGAAAAAAAAGGAAAAGAGATACAGAAGAACAGGAAGCAGAATAGTGGAAGCAGCTGTACTTTGCAAGAAGACAAAGACAAAAGTTGAGTGTGTTGGTGACTCAATACTACAAGAAATAAAGCATACGTGGGAAGACCAGATCCGCTGGCTGGCAATGCAAACTATATATACATGAGAGCTTATGCGCCAAAGACGAATTGCTTGTGTGTCCAATCACACTTGGCCAATAAAAAATTCCACACTATGTGCTAGGAACAAGGAACAGGGATGGGTAGAGAATATGTCGGGCACGAAAGATCGGGACTGAAAGGCCAGGGTTGCACTTGTGAATTTTATTGCTCACCATCCCCGTGCGCAGGAAACTACGCAACTAACAGTTAGCACAACCTCGGCGTTAGATAAGGGCCAATGGAATTTCAAGAGGGATTCGACTTCGTTGGTTTGTGGCTGATTCCTCTTTTGATTCCACCCCCTGTCCCTTCTTCTACAGAATGCCTTCGAATATTGATCAAATCCCACCGACAATTCTTCCTTCCCAGGGATTAGATCTAGAGCAGGGGTCTCAAACTCGATGTCACTGAGGGCCGCATCAGGGGTTGGGACAACCTTGGATGACGGAAAATCTCATAGACATTTAAATTCCACATTTTTTTTTTATTTGCATTTATATGCCGCCCTTCTCCGGAGACTCAGGGCGGCTTACAGTCTATGGAGCACCATGCTAAGTGCTCGGCAATAGCCTTCATTCCATTGTATAAGCCTGCTTATTACTAGGGCTGTTTTTGGCCCCCCCAAGAGGCATTTTTTACAAAGTCAGCTTATTGCCCCCAACAATCTTGGGTCCTCAATTTACCTACCCCGAGAGGATGGAAGGCTGAGTCAACCTTGAGCCTGGTGAGATTCGAACCTGCTCTAATTGCAGGCAGCTTGCGCTAAGTGCTAGTCCAGTGGTAGGGAACCTTGGCTCTTTTATCACTTATGGACTTCAACTCCCAGAATTCCTGAATGAGCTATAAAAAGTTCCCCATCCCTGGCCTACTGGTTTTTCAGTTGTGGGGGAAATCAATTTTTGACTTGAATGGGATTGTTCAATATACAAATGTCCTAATTTTTGACTTGAATGATCAATATTCTTTATATGTCCTACATTTGTATATTAAACAATCCCATTCAAGTCAAAAATTGATTTCCCTCACAACTGAAAAACCACTAGGCCAGGGATGGGGAAACGTTTATGGCTCACTCAGGAATTCTGGGAGTTGAAGTCCATCAGTGATAAAGAGCCAAGGTTCCCTACCGCTGTGCTAGACGATTAACAGCCTGCACCACCAAGGCCCTGACTCTCCTAAAACTGACTCTCCGAATTTCATAGGGCCCTGCTTGGAATTCTGCAGGCATACAATTTTGTTTGTTTGTTTGTCTGACTGTTTCATTGCTTGCTCAGTGCTAAGCTCGCTTCTTTTCCTTGGGTGCCTGTAACCTCATTAAATGATTTCTTAGAATTTAAGTATTATCTCCTAATTTGGGGGATATCATTTCCCATCTACCCCCTTGTGTTCTTACTTGCTTAGATGTAGAACCAACCTATGCCGTAAAGATCCTTTGGCACATGGTTTTCCTCACAAGTGCTTATTGTGTGTTGCTGTTATGAGATCTATTACACATTCCATAAAAAATAATTAGGAAGAACTGGGCTCATAAAGCACACGGTCCCTGAAGTTTATACAGTAAAGCTCCAAGTAGGGGAAATAAATGAGATGAGCTTCTACTTTGAGTACAGGAAGAGAAATGTAGTTTAATGGGTATAATGGAGTCTTGATGAATGACATCCATCAGGGATGTAGAAAGCATTTTGGTGTTCCCCAGATGGTTCTTTTTTCCCTCCTCTCAGGATGTGTTGATCTGCTGTTCTGGGAGTCTTTGTCATTTTCTAGAAATAAAGTGAATTAGCTTACAGATACTTCAGGGATAATCTGTTGCTGTTTTTTTTTAAAAAGTAGAAAAATGAGTATTAGTAGGGGCCTGGTATTACTCATGCAAAGGGGGAGGAGAAGGAGGAAGGGGGAGGAAGAGGGAGGAGGAGGAGGGGAGGAGGAAGAAGAAGAGGAAGAAGAGGAGGAAGAGAAGGAGGTGGAAGAAGGAGAAGGAGAAGAAGAGGAGCTGAAGGAGGACGAAGAGGAGGAAAAGAAGAAGGAGAGGAGGTGGAGGAGGAGAAGGAGGAGGACAAAGGGGAAGGGGAAGGAGGAGGAGAAGAAGAAGTGGAGGAGGAGGTGGAGAAAGAGGAAGGGAAAGGAGGAAGAGGAGAGGGGGAGAAGGAGGAGGAGGAGGAGGAGAGGAGGAGGAGAGGAGGAGAAGTGGAAGAGGAGGTGGAGGAGGAATGGAAAGGAGGACGAGGAGAGGGAGAGGAGGAGGAGAAGGAGGAGGAGGAGAAGAGGTGGAGAAAGAAGAGGGAAGAGGAGTAAGAGGAATTCAAAAGGGGAGGAAAAGGAGGAGGAGGAGGAGAGGAGGTGAAGGAAAAGGTGGAGGAGGAAGAGGAGGACAAAGGGGAAGGAGGAGGAAGAGAAGGAGGAGAAGGAGAAGAGGTGAAGGTAGAGGAGGAAGGGAAAGGAGGAGGAAGATGAGAGGGAGAGGAGAACCCTGGAAGAATGCAATCATGTAATGTTGGGTTTCTTGATTTCAAAGCACTCTAAACGCAAAGTTGATGCACGTGTATTTTGGACTTCCCAAACTCCAAATGTTAATGAATTTAGAGCAATATTCCGAAGGATTTAATGGCAGGAGACCCAAAGAGGGAAAGGAACTCAAGAGAGGTGGGAATTCCTAAAAAAAAAAAAAATAGAAGTGAGAAGAAGCATAATTTTAAATGGATCTCATTCGGTGGTGGAAAAATGAAGGGCAATGGGAGAAACCTTCAGAATTCTCTTCAGAATAGGCCTGGTGAAGTTCTGAAGCAAACAGATCGCAGACCTATTTGATAAGGAAAGAAGATTATGGCCATCATGAAGAAGTATATTCCGATAGTTAGAAATTAGAAAAGTTCAAATTCAGCTGAAGCTAGTGAAGGATGCTAAGAATACCCAGAATGAGTCCCTTTTTGTAAAAACAAAAAAACCCAAATGGAAATAGAAATATTTAGTGAGTTGAATGATCACCTTCTATATCAGGAATATCCAACCTTGGCAACTTTGAGGCTTGTGGACTTCAACTCCCAGAATCCCACAGCCAGCCGGCTGGGGAATTCTGGGAGTTGATGTCCACAGGTCTTAAAGTTGCCAAGGTTGGACTATCATCTCTGCTTACAAACAGTTCATTTAGTGATGGTTCAAAGTTATAACGGCCCCGAAAAAACAACCATTTTTCAGACGAATGCCTGTTGCGACATCCCCACAGTCACGTGATTGACATCCGGATACTTGACAGCTGACTCGCATTTATGACGATTGCACCGTCCCCAGAGTCACATGATCCCCTTTTTCAACCTTCTAGACCAGGGGAAACTCCCTTAACAAACCCGTTACTCGTTTAAGAAGAAGCAGTGGTTCACTTAATGAAGGTGATGAGAAAAAGAGTTGTAAAGTGGAACAAAATGGTTTTTCTCACTTAGCGACATCAATGCTGGGCTCAATTGGGGGGGGGTTGTACGTGGGGGACGATCGTGGTTTCCAAGGAAACAAAGATATGTTTCATTCAGCAGGATATCTAGAATGAACCTAACTGACATGGAAAGGAGTAGATAAAATAGCCCAGCTTAGAATAGAATAGAATAGGAATAGAATAGAATTAGAATAGAATAAAATAGAATAGAATAGGAATAAGAATAGAATAGGAATAGAATAGAATAGGAATAAGAATAGAATAGGAATAGAATAGAATAGAAATAAGAATAGAATAGGAATAAGAATAAGAATAGAATAGGAATAAGAACAGAATAGGAGTAGGAATAAGAATAAGAATAGGAATAAGAATAGAATAGAATAGCATAGAATAAGAATAGAATAGAATAGAATAGAATAGAATAGAATAAGAATAGAATAGAATAGGAATAAGAATAAGAATAGAATAGAATAGGAATAAGAATAGAATAGGAATAAGAATAGAATAGAATAGAATAGAATAGAATAGGAATAAGAATAGAATAGGAATAAGAATAGAATAGGAATAGTAGAATAGGAATAAGAATAGAATAGGAATAAGAATAGAATAGGAATAGTAGAATAGGAATAAAAATAGAATAGGAATAAGAATAGAATAGGAATAGAATAAGAATAGGAATAAGAATAGAATAGAATAGAATAGAATAGAATACTTGGAAGGGACCTTGGAGGTCTTCTATCCAACCCCCTGCTTAGGCAGGAAACCCTTGTATACCACTTCAGACAAATGGTTATCCAACATCTTTTTAAAAACTTCCAGTGTTGGAGCACCCACGACTTCTGGAGGCAAGTTGTTCCACTGGTTAATTGTTCTAACTGTCAGGAAATACCTCCTTAGCTCTAAGTTGCTTCTCTCCTTGATTAGTTTCCATCTATTGCTTCTTGTCCTGCCCTCAGGTGCTTTGGAGAATAGCTTGACCCCTTCCTCCTCTCTGTGGCAGCCCCTCAAATATTGGAAGATGCTATCATGTCTCCCCTGGTCCTTCTCTTCCCTAGACTAGCCATGCCCAGTTCCTGCAACCCTTCACATTGTAGGTTGTAGCCTCCAATCCCCTAATCCTCTTTCTTGCTCTTCTCTGCACTCTTTCCAGAGTCTCAACATCTTTTTTTTTTTCTACATCGTGGTGACCAAAACTGGATGCGGTATTCCAAGTGTGGGCCTTACCAAGCCTTTGTCAGAATGCACTGCTTGGAGAGCTACTCATGGCCTAAAAACGTGAGTCCACGCGCTATTTATTAACCCTGCATAACAAGAAGAGGTTTGAAAGCCCTCTTAGCCTCTACAAAAAGCAGGCACCCCCCACCGTGGGCCCTCCTGTAGGTTTTCATCTTGTGCTCGAGTTTTCTCTCCGGAGGAAACATGAGGGTAAGGAAGCAAGAAGGCAGAGAAGCAAGAAAAACAGCTGAATCTCGAGGTATCAAATGACATCGTCTTAGAAACAGCTCCACCTGCAAGGGCTGGAGAACACCTCCTTCAGTTCCCTCTCCCGGTTCCAGCAAAGAGCTGATGTTACAAGAAAAGAAAACAGAATAGAATCACAGAGTTGGAAGGGACCTTGGAGGTCTTCTAGTCCAACCCTACGCCACTTCGGACAGTTACAGGTGGTCCCCATCTTACAACAGTTCAAAGCTACGACGGCACTGGGGAACCTCCCCCCCCCCCAGTTCTAAGCAGTTTTCACACTTATACCCCTCCAAGGTCGTGAAATCAAAATGCAGCCGCTTGCCCACCGATTCGCCTTTACGACGGTTGCAGGGTCTTGAGGTCGTGCGATTCCTCTTTTGCGACTGTCTGACGAGCAAAGTCAAAGAGGGGGAGCCGGATCCACTTAAACAACCATGTTGCTAACAGCGGCATCGATCCGCTTTTAACAACTTGTGGCAAGAGAGGCCTGGACCTGGAGCCAAGATTCACTGAACAGATGTCTCACTTAGCAACAGAAATGTTGGGCTCCGTTGTGGTCGTAAGTCGAGGACTGCCTGCAATTTGCAGGAAGCAAGACAGGTGAGAAGTCCGGATTGAAGGAAGAAACAGGGTGCAGGATGGCAGTTTGATAGAGGGAAGAAACACACATTTTGCGGTGTTTGTAGCAGTGGTGGGATTCAATTTTTTTTTACCAGCGGTTTTGTGGGCGTGGCTTGTTGGACGTGGCTTGGTGGCTGTGGCAGGGGAAGGTGTGCATGGCACAAAAGCAACGAAGCCACAAAAGTAGGTAAAGTCCTTTTCATTCCTCCAACTTGGCCCCCAATGCCCAGTGATCATCGGCTGGAGAAAAAAACTCTCCCAAGAACAGTTTTTTAAAGAGAAGAAATTCAGTCCGAACCCAAAGTACATCTAAATTATAAATAAAAACCAACACAAACTATGCTGCAGCAATTAATGAGACAGGGCAGGATAAGGAATTGCAGAATTCAAAAGATAAGAAACACACACAATCGGGAGGACGCCAGAACCCAGATAAGACTTAACAAACAAAGATAATGCATGCTTTGTTTCCAGCAAGGTGCCCTTTATATCCTATTTTCCCAGCTGCAGCTAATGAAGGGAATCAGGGCCTTTTTCTCCCCTGTAACCCATGTTGCTCCCTTATCTGTTCCTTCCTCGTGCCCTAGGATGAAGAGGGGTGGGCCCGGGTCCTCCTCTGAATGCCCAGCCAGAGTTACTGTAAAATTCTCATTCCTCCCCCACCCCACTAACCTGCTTTCCAGCTCCATTCTCCTGTGCAGAGCAACCAAAGAAGACCCAGCCAATCAGCTGGGACTCAGGAGGCGGAGAATAGATGGGGGCGGGGCCAGTCAAAGATGGTATTTGCCAGTTCTCTGAACTACTCAAGATTTCCGCTATCGGTTCTCCAGACCTGGTCAGAACCGGCTGAATACCCATCTCTGGTTTGTATGGATCCAAATCAAACACAGGTAGCCCTCAACTTCCAACAGTTTGTGTAGTAACCATCCGAAGTTACAACAACACTGAAAAATGTGGCTTGTCATTTTTCACACATGTGACCATTGTTGCATTCCCCATAGTCGCGTGATCAAAATTCAGATGCTTGGCAACTGGCTCATATTTATGACGGTTGCAATGTCCTGGGGTCTTGTTATTTACGACTTTCTGTCAAGCAAAGTCAACGGGGAAGCCGGATTCACTCAACAACCATGTTACTCACAACTGCAGTGATTGACTTAACAACTGGGGCGAGGAAGATCGCAAAATTCGCTTAACAACTGTCTCGCTTAAAAATAGAAATTTTGAGCTCAACCGCGGTTGTAAGCTGAGGAGCGAGTGTCATGCCCCCGTCGGAGCCTGAACCCACGGAGGAGGATGAAGTGGAGCTGGAGCCAACGGAGACTGAGGAAGCGGCTTCATTAGCTTTGGAGGAAGAGGGAGAGGAGAAGGACGAGACAACCCCGGGCCTCTCGGGCTTGGGATGGCTTTCCAACAGGGGAAGAAGCCGGGCAGGATGACCAAGAGAGGACAGGCAGTGATGAGGAGCGACAGAGCTCAGGTGATGAGCAAAGACTGCCCCCTCTTGATCCCTGAGCACGGAGAGTTGGAGAGGAGGCAGGAACAGAGCAGGCCGACCCAACAACTCGGGAGGAGAGCGCCCTGCCCCTCTTCATAAGGCACACCTGGGGACTGAGGCTTAAGGAAACGCTGTGGGGAAGGGTGTTTGTCGGGAACCAACATTGAATTTGTGGAGTTTTGTGTGTCGCTGCAGATGTTTGGCGTTTGCTTCACTTCTTGCTGTCAGCCTTGGAAGCCATAGTTTATTTGGGAGCTTCGTGACTGCCACATTTAGAGCCTGGGAATTTGGGAGCGGGGAATGTCATAGTGAGATAGAAGATTAGACTCAACAACATCCTTTCTCAGAGAGTCAAGGACAAGTTACCCTGCACCTAGAGAGGAACGTCCGGAGAAAAGTCTCCAGTTGGGACGATGGTTTGATTGGGCCACGGGATGGACTGGTGGGTGGAGAATGATGGATCTTTGAATTTCTTTCGAGAAGGGAAAACCCGGAACTCTCCGATCCAGGTTTTCCCAGATGTGCCAATATGACAACTCTAATAAACTGGAACTTTGAGGAAAAGCTTGTCTCGGAGTTTATTGGTTTGGAATTGAGTTAGTTGGAACGCTGACATTAACCTGCTGATACTTGCCTTATTCCTTGTTTTCTGGACTTCTTGCCTTGTTCCTTTGCTTCCTGGGACTCATTGACTTATTCGCTTGCCTGGCCGGACTTCTTACTTTGAAGCAGTTGTGTCAACAATGTTTTGCTGGACTACTTGCAACCAGAGGGTGCTGGCGGTGTTTGTGTGTGTGAATGAGCGCTGAGTTCCAGGACTTGCCATAAACGTGGGAGTATTTGAGAGGAAGTTGGAGCAACAAAGGGGCATTTGGAACAATCAGCTGAGTGTGTTGCCTCCGTGCTTTGCTCCGGGTCATCATACACCTTTAGTATAAAGGTAAAGATAAAGGTTCCCCTTGCACATATGTGCTAGTCGTTTGTTGCTCTAGAGGGCGCTGCTCATCTCCATTACAAAGCCGAAGAGTCAGCGCTGTCCAAAGACTTCTCTGTGGTCATGTGGCCGGCATGACTAAATGCCTTCGAAGGCGCACGGAACTCTGTTATCTTCCCACCAAAGTGGTTCCTATTTTTCTACTTGCATTTTTACATGCTTTTGAACTGCTAGGTTGGCAGAAGCTGGGACAAGTCATGGGAGCTCACTCCGTTATGTGGCACTGGGGATTCGAACTGCTGAACTGCCAACCTTTCTGATCGACAAGCTCAGCGTTTTAGCCCTTGAGCCACCACGTCCCTAGGAGAGTGTAAAGGGTTGTTCAAATAACCTTGAGGAGCAGGAGGAAGAAACCACAGCCAAGTCAATGCTCAGATAAGAGAAATTGGAGTCCAAAAATAGAACGGGAACCGGAGAAAGCATCTCTGCGGAAATTCCGGGAGTCAAAATCCACACATCCCAAAATTGTTGAGGTTGAGAAACACCGATCTGATCGACCTGCTCCTAGTCCGACAGAAGAGTTAATCAGGGTTCCTTTGAAAGATTCTTCAATACAAGTAGTCCTCAACTTACAACAGCTCGCTTAATAAGAAGTCGTCCAAAGTTTACAGTGGCACTGAAAAAAGTGACTTATGGCCCCTTTTCACACTTAACGACTGTTGCGGCATCCCATCCCATGATCAAAATTCAGATGCTTGGCATCTGACTCATATTTTGGAAAGTTGCGGTGCCTTGGGGTTGTGGGATCCCCTTTTGCGAGCTTCTGACAAGCAAAGGGAAGCCAGATTCCCTTAACAGCCGTGTTAGTAACTTAACTGCAGTGATTCACTTAACAACTGCGGCAAGAAAGGTCATAACATGAGGCAAAAAAGTCATTGAACAACTATCTTGCTCTGCGACAGCGAGACTTGCTTCGCATCTAGGTTCTATTGGGGTCATAAGTCGAAGACGACCTATATATGGCTTGCTTGTAAATAGAACAGAACCATGATGGCGAACCTATGGCACGCATGCTACAGATGGCACACAGAGCCATTTGTGCGGGTACGCGAGCCCCAGCTAAACCTACCTGGTCTGCGCATGCGTGTGTCTCCCAGCTGATTTTCGGTCCGTTTGAGGCCGTTTTCACCCTCCTGGAGGCTCGAAGGAAGCCTCTGCAGCCTCGGGAGGCTGAAAAATGGGCCTTCCGGAAATACAGGAAGTGTCAAAATGGGCCCATTTTTCGGCCTCCCGAGGCTGCAGAGGCTTCCCTCAAGTCTCCAGGAGGGTGAAAACGCCCTCAAACGGTCCAAAAATCAGTTGGGAGACACGCGCATGCACAGTCCAGGTAAGGGGACAGGGCAGGGGTATTGCGTGCGCATGCACAGGGGGCGGGGCACACTGCATTGTGGGTGCCGGCATGGGCGCGCTGTTGGCACACCAGAACAAAAAGGTTCGCCATCACTGGAATAGAATAACAGAGTTGGAAGAGATCTTGGAAGTCTTCTAGTCCAGGGGTCGCCAACCTTTTGGACCTCAGGGACCACCAAACTCATAATTTTAGATCCCAGGGATCACTAACCGGTTCTGTGGGCATGGCCTAATTTGTGGGTATGCCTTGGTGGTCATGTGACTGGCTGGGCATGGCTTGTATGTAAATATTATAAATATTTATATAAATATTGAATTTTTTATAAAAAAGGAGCAACTTTTACCCAAAATCAGGCAAAGCAGGCAGGCAGACTGAGTTGCTCACAGAATCACAGATTCAGTCAGAGATCTATCTATCTGCCATTGGCTAGCTCAGTCTGTCACATCAAATTTGCTTGCAAGCAAACTCACAAAATTAACTCACAATACACCATATATGCAAATATTGAATTTTTTATTAAAAAAAGCAACTTTTATCCAAAATCAGGCAAAGCAGGCAGACTGAGTTGTTCACAGAATCATTCAGTGATCTATCTATCTACCATCAGCTAGCTCAGTCTCTCAAATTTGCTTGCTGTGAGTCTGCACTAAATTTGCTTACAAATAAACCTTCTATCCTAAGGGAGGTTCGGCTGTGCTTAGCTAGAAAGCAAGAAATCCAACCATTTCCTGCTTCCTAGCTAATCTAAATCTCCCAGAACAGCAGAACAGATGATGGTCAGAAAAAGGAAAAATAGCAACTTAGCAGACAAGTTTGCCGGGTAAGGAGTGAGTGGGCAGGGAGAGTTCCCGCGGGCCATGTGGGCTGTGCAGCCTTGTGTTTCTGTGCAGCCTGGATTAATTACTTTGTGGGGGTGCTCTGGGGGCGAGATTTCTCTGCGGTCCACCAAAATTTTCTCACGGCCCCCCAGTGGGCCGGTGCCTGCTGGTCTAGTCCACCCCCTGTTCAGGTAGCAAACCCTCTACCATTACAAACAAATGTCCAGTTTCTTTTCGAAAGCCTTCAGTGATGGAACACCCACAACTTCTTGGAGGCAACTTCTGTTCCGCTGCTTAATTGTTCTCGCTGTCAGGAAAGTTTCCTTATTTCTGAGTTGCTTCTCTCCTTGCTGAATGTGCATTGTTCTTCTTCTTAAACTTTTCCCTCTCAAGGACTTCGTTTGGGAAACACCCCTGGGGTTATTGGGGTCTTAAAATGATATGGTTATACAAGGGCCAGTGTTCTCTTGGTTGGGTGGAGCTCAACGTGAGCTGGGTTTCTCCAAATGAGAAAAACATGAATTGGATTTTTTAAAAAAAGAAAAGGCTTCAAAAAGATTTTATTATAATCAGTGTGCTGGCAACTGATAGAAAAGAACAGTCCTTGCCTTAAGACAGTTCTTTTTAGTGACCGTTCAAAGTTACAATGGCACTGAAAAAGTGACATCACCATTTTTCACACTTAATGACCGTTGCAGCATCCCCATGGCCACGTCGTCAAAATTCGGAGACTTGGCAACTGACTCGCCTTTGTGATGGTTTGCAGCATCCTGGGGTCACATGATGCAATCCTCTGACAAAGAAATTCAATGGGGAAGCCGGATTCCCTTAACAACCGTGTTCCTAACTTGACAAATGCAGCGATCCACTTAACAACAGTGGCAAGAAAGGTCGTAGATAGGGGCAAAATTCCCTTGGCAACTGTCGCGCTTAGGCATTTTGGGCTCCACTGTAAGTTGAGGACTGCCTATATTTGTAACTGAGGGTTGAACTGTGGAGTCCTTCACTGTGATTTTCTTGCAGACATTTCATTACCCTACTAGATAACACCATCAGTGCTGATGTTATTATCTAGTTTGGTAATGAAATGTCTGCAAGTAAACCACCCACCTCAGAGGACACCAAGGACTCCGGATGTTGGGAATTGGCCAAGCCTTAATAAGACTCACCACCAACTGGCACTGATAATGTTACCTAGTTTGCTAATGAAATTGTCAGGAATCCAACAGATCCACCCCCATTCAAATCATAAGTCTCTAGCCGCATCTCTCAGAGAAAAGAAAATGGGTTTATTAGAAGTGGCCATGATGGCATTAGCTGGATGCAGCCGACACTAAAATACATCATTCATTTCCCCCTTGACCCTGGTCTTCTCCCCACCCCCTGGATGTATATTCTCCAATGGGACACATCCATAGCCAAGAGTCATCAATCATGCTCTCCAATAATATTATTGCGCTCTGACAACTTTGGGCTGCCAAGGCGATTATCTAAGCACTTAAGGAATGCACTATTTTCCCCCACTCCCTTTTGTTGGGAGCTAAAAAGACCAAAGGAGTATCTTTTTAGTTGACAGAAACATCTGCAAGAAAACCACCCAGCTCAGAGAGCACCAAGGACTCCATATGTTGGGAATTGCTCAAGTCTTAATAAGATTCATCACCAATCAGCGCTGATAATGTTATCTAGTTTGGTAATAAAATGTCTGCAAGAAAACCACCCAGCTCAGAGGGCACCAAGGACTCCACATGCTGGGAATTTCCCAAGTGTCAATGGGAATCAGCACAGTGGTGGGATTCTGACAGTTTTCCTACCGGTTCAGTGATCGCGCACTTCACATGTGCGCACGCACAGCTTTCCAAACATCAGTTGAGGCTGTGCCGTGCCAATCAGCTGAGAAGATAAAGAAGAGAAAAGTATAGGGGCAGGTGGGAAGGCCCATCCTGCACTTTTCTCTTCTTTCTCCTAGGGGCTATTTTTACTACCAGTAATCGGTAGCAATTTTGCAACCGCTTCAGCCGAACCAGGCCAAACCGGTAGCATTTCACCACTGACTCACCGCCAATTGATGCTACTGATGTTACTTAGCTTGGTAATGAAACATCTGCAAGAAAACCACCCAGCTTAGTGGGCACCAAGGACCCCACATGCTGGGAATTGGCCAAGTGTCAACAGGACTCACCAACAACTACCCATGTCTAGACAGAAGTTCTTCAACCTTCTATATAATTCTACCCGTCGTCTTTTGCAGCATAAAAACCGATTCAAAGACCACTTTATTATCTTCCTCCGTCAACCTCTCTTTACTAATTTGCAGAAAGGGTCTGATTCTTTGGTGGACAGAATTGGCCTTTCATGAGCCTCTCTTCTTTCAGCGCTTGGTTATTCAAAACCTGCCTCTCCTTGCATGAAGGCTCAAGCGTGTCCATTCAGTCTTCTCATTTTCTTCCCTCCTTCTGAATTTGGGAGGAAGTTCGTTCTTTCCTCTCTGCCGGGCTATTTGTGAAGCCCGCATCTTGCACAGTTCACTGCCGTTAGCAATCTGGGAGACTTTATTGGGTTGGCTCCCCATAAATTTTATAAAAGAGTTTATTTTATTATTGTGAAACTTCTGGGTTTTTTAACCGAGGCCGGCAGCTCAGTTAATTCACTAAAAAACCAAAACAAAATAAAAGTCTTTCAATCTCAAAGATTGAAAGAACAGTTTGTGCTTGCTAATACTGCATATGAAGCGACTTGTTTTTCCATCGTCAGGTACAGATAGTTCTTGACTTATGACCATAATTGGAGCTGGAACTTCTGTTGCTAATCCGTCTGGTTGTTAGCTGAGTTATATTAGGTGTTGTGAACTTTCTTGCCACCGTTGTCAAGCAAACCTAGTTTCCCTCAATGAATTGTCCTTGCGGTGGAGGTGAAGGAGCCGTGGTGGCGCAGTGGTTAGAATGCAGTATTTCAGGCTAGCTTTGCCCACTGCCAGCAGTTCGATCCTGTTCTGACCTAGGCTTCCCAAGATCATAAAGCCTCGTCCCGATAAAGCCTCTTTTATTTAGGTTAAAGGGAATTCCTCTTCAGCAAAGTCCCGGCAGTCTTTCGTGAGATTTCACAACTTTAGGCTTGGAGAGTTGCCAGGCCGACAGCTTCCAAACACCACGCTGTAGCAGCAATTACTTGGCGAGAAGCCAGGAACAGATCTTCACTCTAATGAATTGAACTAACTGCCCCCTGCAAACACCACTCCCGTCGCTCCTCTTTATACCCTAGGGGAGGGGCCATTCACCGTCCACCTGAGCTTTTACTCCCGAGTCAACCCTTGTTCCTTAACTGTTCCCTTCCCCTGGCAGCTCTGTGCATGTGCACACTGGGAACAGGCTCCAGCTGTTCTTCTTCCCCACTGATCTCTGACTCTGAAGGCAGCGGATAACGGTCAGGTGGCCCTGGCCCAATCTCTGCCTCTGACGCAGAGCCCTCATCAATAACCGGCTCCTGGTTGACAATCTCCCAATCTTCCAAAGTCAGTCAAATGACCTTGTTGGGGGGCCAAAAATGCTGACTCTGTAAACTGTTTAGAGAGGGCTGTAAAGTACTGTGAAGTGGTATATAAGTCTTAAGTGCTATTGCTATTACTATTGTTGGAAGCTGTCTGGGAATGGTGATCAATGGCGCTCCAGAGGGTTAACATTGGTTGCCCTCTTCTCTCTTTGGAAGAGCTTTGTAGCTCCCACTGCCTTTCTTAAGTTCAAAACATGCTTCAAGATCCACCTTATCCTGGGCACTCTTTTTCTGAACTATTAACCATCTGGCAGACGGTACAGGACAATCAAAAACAAGAACAAATAGGCTGAAAAACAGCTTCTATCCCAGAGCAGTAACTATATTGAATTCTACTGTATACAGTGCAATACGAATGCAACATCAGGGATTTTTCAATTCAATGGTGCAGAATGCGAAGGATGTGTGCTTGTGTTTTATTTTAGAATAGAATTCTTTTTTATTGGCCAAGTGTGCTTGGACACAGAAGGAATTTGTCTTGGTGCAAATGCTCTTAAGTGTACGTAAAAAGAAAAGAGACGTTCGTCAAGAGTCAAGAACCATCAGGTACAACACTTAATAATAGTCACAGGGTACAAGAAGCAATCAAATCATGCTAGGGATTTTTATAGTTATAATGTTCAGTGAAGATGGCATTTAATTTCGTTGTACAGGATGCAGTGACAAGAAAGCAAACTAAGGTAAATCATGTGATTACGAGAGGCTGCAACCATCGTCAATCCACGCCAGTTGTTACAAGTGGGTGAATTGCATTCAGGAGGATGCCGAAGCGGTCGTAAGTCTGAAGACCGGTTGCATTTTTCAGCACCGTTGTAATTTGTGTATTTGTGTATTTAGGACAGTTGCCTGGTTCCCAGAGACATCGGATCACCCCTTGTAACCTTCCCGGCTGGGGATTCCAACAAGCAAACTCAACGGAAGAAGCCAGATTCGCTTAAGAATGGCATGATTTACTTAACAACTGCTGTGATTCACTTAATAACCGTGGCAAAAAAGGACCATAATATGGGAGCACAAATCCCTTAACAACTACCTTGCTTAGCAATTTTGGGCTGAGTTGTGGTCGTAAGTCAACGTGATGACCCGGGGCGTGGCACAAAAGCAACGAAGTCACAAAAGTAGGTAAAATCCCTTTAATACCTCCAACTTTGCCCCCAATGTCCAGTGATCATCGGCTGGAGAAAAAAACTCTTCCAAGAACAGTCTTTAAAGGGAAGAAATTCAGTCCGAACTCAAAATATATCTAAATTATAAATAAAAACCAACACAAACCACACTGCAGCAATTAACGAGACAGGGCAGGATAAGGAATTGCAGACTTCAAAAGATAATGAAACACACACAGTTGGGAGGACGCCAGAACCTAGATAAGACTTGACAAACAAAGATAATGCACGCTTTGCTTCCAGCAAGGTGCTGTGCGCAAACGCCCTTTATATCCTGTTTTCCCAGCTGCAGCTAATGAAGGGAATCAGGGCCCTTTCCTCCCCCGTAAACCACGTTGCTCCCTTATCCGTTCCTCCCTGCGTGCCCTAAGATGAAGAGGGGGTGGCCCTGGGTCTTCCTCTGAATGCCCAGCCAGAGTGTGCCCTTCTCCAGTTTCCTCCACAGCCACCGGAGCCACACTCCCACACTCTGTCAGCTGTTCAACCTCCTCCTTGGAATCAGATTCCAACAGGGGCATGACAGTCAAGGACTACCAACAGGGATAAGGAAGGAGAAAAAATTAAATAGACTTGTGGACTTCAACTCCCAGAATTCCTGAGCTAACATGACTGGAGAAGGAATTCTGGGAGTTGACATCCAAAAGTCTTAAAGCTGTCAAGTTTGAAGACCCCTGTCCTATAGGATACAATGATCACATGGATGGGACATTTAGAAATTGACTAGAATAATTTAGAATAGAGTAGAGTAGAGTAGAGCAAGAGCAAGAGCAAGAGCAGGAGAGGGGAGGGGAGGGGAGGGGAGGGGAGGGGAGGGGAGGGGAGGGGAGAGGAGAGGAGAGGAGAGGAGAGGAGAGAAGAGAAGAGAAGAGAAGAGAAGAGAAGAGAAGAGAAGAGAAGAGAAGAGAAGAGAAGAGAAGAGAAGAGAAGAGAAGAGAAGAGAAGAGAAGAGAAGAGAAGAGAAGAGAAGAGAAGAGAAGAGAAGAGAAGAGAAGAGAAGAGAAGAGAAGAACTACTGAATTGGACTCCTGGTGAAAAACACATAAACACCTGTTTTCAACATTGGGTTGATCACAGTAACCTGGATGGACTGTAAGGAGATCCAATCTGTCAATCCTAACCAACCCTTTGGAAAGACAGATCCTGAAGCTCAAATCCTTTGGCCGCCAAATGAGAAGAGAGAACTCCTTGGAAAAGAATTCGGATGTTGGGGAATACGGAAGGCAGAAGGAGAAAGGGGACGGCAGATGGAGTCAGGGATACAATGAACGTGAATTTGGACACACTCTGGGAGACAGGGGCAGCCTGGAGTGCTGTTGTGCATGGGGTCATGAAGACTCAGACACGACTTAGCAACTGAATAACAAAAACGACAACAACAACCTGGAAACCAAGCCCACCAAGATAGTTAAGAAAGCAGAGTATCTTTAAACTTAAGAAGGAAGAAGACATGGAGAAGAGTGCAATGAGTAGGAAAGGACCCATGAACTGAAACTTTAAAAAAAATATGATTCAGGTTGATTAGGAAGAATGTTCTGATGGCAGAAGATAGTAAGAAGTGGACCAGTCTTCCTAGAATAGGATCGGATCTTCTTCCCTACTGCTCGTGGTTTTCATATGGGGACTGCAAGGGCGGGGAATAGAATAGAATAGAATGTAGAGTAGAATAGAGTAGAGTAGAGTAGAGTAGAGTAGAATAGAATGTAGAATAGAATGTAGAATAGCTCGTGGTTTTCATATGGGGACTGCAAGGGGGGGGAATAGAATAGATTAGAATGTAGAGTAGAATAGAGTAGAGTAGAGTAGAATAGAATGTAGAATAGAATAGAATGTAGAATAGAGTAGAGTAGATTAGAGTAGAGTAGAGTAGAGTAGAATAGAATATAGAATGTAGAATAGAATAGAGTAGGGTAGAGTAGAGTAGGGTAGGATAGAATAGAATGTAGAATAGAGTAGAGTAGAGTAGAGTAGAGTAGAATACAGTAGAATAGAATACAGTAGAATAGAATAGAGTAGAATGCTTTATTGGCCAAGTGTGATTAGACACACAAGGAATTTGTCTTGGTGTAAATACTCTTAATATACATAAAAGAAAAGATACATTCGGCAGGAGTCAAGAATCATAACGTACAACACTTAATGATGGTCATAGGGTACAATCAGCAATGAACGAACATTGGAGCAGTTAATCTCTACCATCTCTCCTAAATCACTCTGGGGTTTGATGAGAGCAGTCACAAGCTTGGGGTGAATTAAGTCTTTCTCCAGAACTTAACCCAGGGTTCCAAACCAACGCCTCTAGGTTTGCATCAAACATCAGGTTTCGGCTTTTATATCCAGAGCCCACTAGCTTTGAAAGCGTGGGACAGAATCTGTCTCTCCTAGCTTAGATTGCCCAATTAGCCCCGGCAAATAGGAAACCCATGGTGCACCACCTCTGAACCCTTACCCCGCCCTTGACACCCCAAGAGGATTTATTAATGCTCCATTATCATGGGGTTTGGAAGAGTGGTCACCACGAGGGATGGAAGGCAAGCAAGGCCAAGAGGCATCCGAAACGAAGCAGATGAAGAATGTCTATGGCAAGGGGTCCCCAAACTTGGCAACTTTTAAGACTTGTGGACTTCAACTTCCCAGAATTCTCCAGCCAGCGTAGCTGGGAGCTATGGGAGTTGAAGTCCCGGCACAGCTGGGAGCATTCTGAGAGTTTTAAGTCCACAAGTCTTAAAGTTGCCAAGTTTGGAGATCTCTGGTCTATGAGGATTCTCAGATGCATTCCCCACCCACCCCCAAAAGGCAACTGCACTTCCTGTGTTCTTTTTTTCCTTTGAAGACATTTCACTTCTCCTCCAAGAAGCTTCTTCAGCTCCTCCAAAAGAAGCTTCCTCAGAGCTGAAGAAGCTTCCTGGAGGAGGAAGCGAAACGTCTTCAAAGAAAAAGGAAAAAAAAAAAAAACCAGAAAGTCCAGTTGAGTGCATAAACAGCCTTTGGAAGTTGCCTCATCCCTGGAAGCTTTCAAGAAGAGACCTGCAAGAATAGTAGTATTGGTCACCTGCGGGAGAGCAGGGGGTTGGACTAGATGACCTCCAAGGTCCCTTCCAACTCTTACTGTTCCTGCCGCTTGAGAGAGAGGGAGAGAGAGAGGAAAAAAAGCACCTTTGGTTGAGCGGATGAGCGCACTCGGTGCTAGCCTGAGCGCGCCCCCCCCCCCCCGCCCCTCGTGTCCGGCCGTCCATCCCAAGGAAGAAAAAAAGGGGGTCCATGCTCCACAGCCCGCAACCTCTGCAAAAAAAGCGCGGAAGGGGTCCGAGGGCGCGCGTGTCCCGCGTTCAAGACCGATTACGCCCGAGTTTTCCCCAATGTTATTGCCCGGACACGGGTGGGTAGGTGGGCCAGGGATAAAAGTTGCCGGCTGTGGAACATGGACCCTTCTCCCCCACTCTCCCAAAAAAAGCATCCCGGCTTTTGGCAAGGCAGGTCGATCGGACGGTTCCTTTAGCCCGGCCCGGCCCGGTTCAGCCCTGCGCTGCGCTTTGGCAAAACAAGCCCTCGGCCGAACGGTGGCTGCTGCGGGTGGGCGGCCGCCGCCACCGCCGCCTTTGCTACTCACGTTGTTGCCGAGCTCCTGGAGAGCCACGCTCATGCTGGCGATCCGGTAGGGCGGAGGAGGAGGACCCCGGCCGCTGCCTGCCTCCTACCTCGGGAGCCAGGCGGGGGCGAGGCGGGCAGGGGCGGTGGCAGCGGCCGAGTCCGGCGCGGGGGCCATGCGGAGCCGCTCCGCCAGGGGGCCCGCGGACCGGCAGGCAGCCGGCCTCTCGTCCTTCCTTCCCCACCGGCGGGAGCGCCTCTGCTAATGGGCGGCGGTGCAGCCGAGCGTGCCCCGGGGAGGGCAAGGGGAACGCGCGCTCCGAGCCGCGCCCTGCGGTGCCTCCGCCGGCTCAGGTCAGCGGGCTCGGCTGCAGCCCTGGACGAGCTAAGGAACCGGAGGCTGGGATGTGGGGGGGGGGGGGCGGGGGAGGATGGAGCGCCTCCCGCGCCTTCCCTCTCCTCCAACCCCCTTCCCCGGCTTTAGCCCGCGCCTCCGCGCCGTTTTCCACCGCCCACCTGGCCGGCTGGCCTGCCTTGCCGGAGAAAGGCCGCCTTTCGCGCGAGGTTGCCAGCTCAAGTTTCTAGTCCTCATGGGTGCGCAGCAGCCAAGCGCACCTTTCTTCTCCACCCCCACCCCCCCAACCCGCTTCGTTGCGATGGGTGGCTGGGCGTTATGGAGGCTTTTGCATCGTAGAGCGGGTGGCATCCTTGCCTCTCTTGCCACCTTTTTTTTTTAATTTATCGTCTCCCAGCTGAGATTAATCATCTCAAGTTTCAAGTCCTCAAGGATGCGGAACAGCTGCACGCCCCTTCCTCTCCTCCATCATCCTAAACCATTTCTTGCAATGAATGGCCGGGGCTGAGGATGCTTTGGAATTGTAGGGCAAGTGGCACCGGCATCCTGCTCCTCTTGCCACCTTATTTTTTGATTTATCATCTCAAGTTTCAAGTCCTCATGGATGCGGAACAGCCATGCGCTAGTTCTCCTCTCCCCCACTCCCCCACCCAATCTCTCTCATTGCAATTGATGGCTGAGCTGAGGATGCTTTTGCATCGTAGGGCAGGTGGCGTCCTGCCCCTCTTGCTACCTTAGTTTTTTTATTTATTGTCTCTGAATTGAGATTTATCATCTCAAGTTTCAAGTCCTCATGGGTGTGGAGCAGCTGCATGCCCCTTCCTCTCCTCCATCATCCTAAACCATTTCTTGCAATGAATGGCCGGGGCTGAGGATGCTTTGGAATCGTAGGGCAAGTGGCACCGGCATCCTTGTGCCTCTTGCCACCATATTTTTTTGATTTATCATCTCAAGTTTCAAGTCCTCATGGGTGCAGAACAGCCATGTGTTCTTTCCTCTCCCCCCCCCCCCCAAAAAAAAACAACAACTCCTTCTTGCAATGAATGGCTGGGGCTGAGGATGCTTTGGAATTGGGCGTCCTTGTCCCTCTTGCCACCTTAATTTTTATTTATTTATCGTCTCTCGGAGCTGAGATTTAGCATCTCAAGTTTCAAATCCTCTTGGGGTGCGAACCAAACCAAATTCCCTCCCCTTATGGTTGCTATCCTGGGGCTGAGGATGTTGGGAGGGTGGCAGGGATAGCCTGCCCCGCTTGCCACCTTATTTTTTTGACTTAGCTTTTGGGTAGCGGGACTCTCATTCGGATTCTCCTCTTTTCCCCTTCAACACTTGCAATGAGGTTTGCACCTCCTTAGGCTTATATAGGCAGTCCTCGACTTATAAACCTCAATTGAGCCCAGGTTTTCTGTTGCTAAGCAATACAGTGAATTTTGCCCCGTACGATGACCTTTCTTGCTGTTAAGTGAATCACTGCAGATAACAAATAATCAGAGTTGGAAGGGACCTTGTAGGTCATCTAGTCCAACCCCCTGCCCAAGCAGGAGACCCTACACCATTTCTGACAGATGGCAGTCCAATCTCTTCTTGAAAGTCTCAAGTGATGGCGCTCCCACAACTTCTGAGGGCAATTTCTGTTCCATCGGTTGATTGTTCTCACTATCAGCAATTTTCTCCTTAAATCTCAGCTTGTTCAGTTTCCATCCATTATTCCTTGTCTGGCCTACAGATGCTTTAGAAAATAGCTTGACCCCTTCCTCTCTGTGGCAGCCCCTCAAATATTGGAAGATTGCTATCATGTCTCCTCTGATCCTTCTCTTCCCTAGACTAGCCAAGCCCAATTCCTGCAACCATTCATTGTATGTTTTAGCCTCCAGTCCCCTCATCATCCTGGTTGCTCTTCTCTGTACTTTTTCTAGAGCCTCAACATCTTTTTTATAATGTGGTGACCAAAACTGGATGCAGTACTCTAAGGTGCGGTCTTACTAAGGCTTTATAGAGTGGTATTAGTACCTCCTTTGATCTCGATTGTCTCCCTCTGTTAATGCAACTTAGGACTGCATTGGCTATTTTGGCTTCTGCTGCACACTGCTGGCTCCTATTGAGCTGGTTGTCCACTAAGACTCCCAAGATCCCTCTCCCAGTTACTGCTATTGGTGCAGTTAAGTTAGCAACGTCATTGCTTGAGTGTATCTCCAATCCCCATTAACTTGGCTGGTCAGAAAGTTACAAAAAGCGATCATACAATGGCCCCAGGACACTGCAACTGTTATAAATATGAATCAGTTGTCGAGCAGCTGGATTTTGATCACGTAACCAAGGAGATGCTGCAAGGGTGAAACACATCCTAAGTCATTTATTTTTCAGTGCCTTTGTAACTTCAAAACGTCACTTAACGAAAGGTTGAACATTGAGGACATTCACTTTGAAAGCAGTAACACAGTTGGAAGGGACCTTGGAGGTCATCTAGTCCAGCCCCCTGCTCATGCAGGAGAACTATGCTATTCTTGACAAGTGGCTGTCCCGTCTCTTCTTGAAAGACTCCAGTGATGGGACACCCACAATTTCCAAAGGCTATTTATTCACTGGTCGATTGCCCTCACTGTTGGGAATTTTCTCTTTAGTTTTATGTTGCTTTTTCTCCTGGATTAGTTTCCATCCATTGTTTCTTGTCCTGCTTTCAGATGCTTTGGACAATAGGTTGACTCCTGTTAAGTATTTAGCAGAGTATCCTTGTTATCAAGGATTAATACAGCAGTCGGAAGTAGTGTTCAGATTGTAGCAGTGAGCATAGAACCACACAAGCACAGCAGTTGAAGTGCAAAGTCTTTATATACAGTGATGTAAGCACAGTCCAAGTTTCATTCCAATATCATACACAGTTCATCCATCAGTAGATTAGCTTACTAACCATCCTTGTTCAGTAGATACAACAGCAATACGTCATCTTCAATACATCCATGCATCAATGGAGAAATATAGTTACAGTGTTGAAGATACTTGCTGAGTAGCCGAGTAGCATAGTAGAAGCCTAGCAAACCAGTAGCAGCATTCCTGTAGCTCAAACACAGACACTAACACACACTAGCCATGTGCTCTCCTGCTTCCTGTAGCCAATCAGCATCGTGGCTACAAGATAGTGCTGAGTCATTTCTGACTTGCAGCCATATATGGTAAACCAATATAGTGAAGTTTCTTAAAGAAACCTAACAACTCCCTCTTCTTTGTGGCAGCCCTTCAAGTTTTGGAAGACTGCTATCATGTCATCCCTGGTTCTTTTCCACCCCCACTAGACTAGGTATACCCAGTGCCTGCAATCGTTCTTTGTGTGTTATAGCTTCTAGGCCCCTAATCATCTTTGTTGCTCTTCTCTGAACTCTTTCCAATATTTCAACATCTTTTTTGGTATTGGAGTGACCAAAACTGCAGTATTCCAAGTATGGTTTTTATAAGGAGGTACTAATACTTCACGTGATCTTGACTCTATCCTTTTGTTAATGCAACTTAGTATTAAAGATAAAGGTAAAAGTTCCTCTTGCACATACTTGCTAGTTGTTTCCAGCTCTAGGGGGCGGTGCTCATCCCCGCTACAAAGCCGCAGAACCAGTGCTGTCTGAAGATGTCTCCGTGGTCATGTGGCCGGCATGACTAAACGCTGAAGGCATACAAAACGTTGTTACCTTCCTACCAAAGGTGGTTCCTATTTTCCTATTTGCATTTTTTTTTACATGCATTCGAACTACTAGGTTGGCAGAAGCTGGGACAAATAACAGGAGCTCACTCCGCTATGCGGCGCTGGGGATTCGAACCGCCAAGCTGCCCACCTTTCTGATCGACAAGCTCAGCATCTTAGCCATTGAGCCACCAAGTCCCAACTTAGTATTGCATTGGTTTTTTTGGGCTGCAGTAGCACACTGTTGGCTTGTGTTTACATGGTTGTCTACTCCAAGATCCCTCTTGGAAGCCGGTGACCAGCCGATCAAGCTGCTTTCTTAAGAGGAACTGGGAATTTTAGCTTCAGAAATCAGAACTGAATTTTTAAAAACTGGATCTCAAAGCACTTCCAGGGCTATTGGCAAGCCTCATTCATCATTCATAACCTTGTTTCATTGCCTTATTCAGTGTAATCTCATCCCTAAGTGAATAGAATAGCTTTTTTTTTTAAGGCAGATTAAATGCCTTGCCATCAAAGAATTCTAAATGGCAGATTTAAAAAAAAAAAAACTCCTCTCTCTCAAAGAATATATTTCTGTAATGATACTGATGCTGAAATGATGGAACACATTTTATTGTACTGTGAATTTTATAAGAGTCTTTGGCAGGAAGCTACGTGGCCTGTTTTGAAATCCAAATAAGGAAAACATACTTCTGAGTACGTAAAAATGTTATTGGCAGATGAAAATTGTGAGATCTCAGTAGCAACAGCTGAATTTTTAACGATGGCTATAAAAACAAAGCTTTTAGTAACCAATTCAATGAGTTAGGGGGGGTTGATTCTTATGTAATATTAATTAATAATAGGTAATAATAGGTAGTAAAGTACTAATACCACTCTATAAAACCTTAGTAAGACCACACCTAGAGTATGCATCCAGTTTTGGACACCACATTATAAAAAAGATGTTGAGGCTCTAGAAAAAGTACAGAGAAGAGCAACCAGGATGATTAGGGGATTGGAGACTAAAACATATGAAGTATAGTTACAGGAACTGGGCTTGGCTAGTCTAGTAAAGAGAAGGACCAGGGGAGACAGGAGAGCATCTTCCAATATTTGAGGGGCTGCCACAGAGAGGAGGAAGGAGTCAAGCTATTTTCTAAAGCACACAAAGGCCAGACAAGGAACAATGGATGGAAACTAAACAAGGAGAGATTTAACCTGGAAATAAGGAGAAATTTTCCGACAGTGGGAACAATCAACCCATGGAACAGAAGTTGCCCTCAGAAGTTGTGGGAGTGTCATCACTGGAGGCTTTCCAGAAGAGGTTGGACTCCCATCTGTCAGAAATGGCGTAGGGTCTCCTGCTTGGGCGAAGGGTTGGACTAGATGACCTACAAGGTCCCTTCCAACTCTGATTATCTATCTGATATCTGTAATATTACTTTGTTAATTTTTTAACTAATGCCAAGTTTATATTAGTAACTACCGCATTTTCCCGAAAATAAGACCTGGTCTTCTATTCATTTTTGCTCCAAAAGACGCATTAGGACTTATTTTCTAGTTAGGTCATATTTTCTGGGAAATACACTATTAAATGCATTTGTCTGGCTGACAATCTTAACTGGAGCTTATTTTTGAGGTAGGGCTTATATTACGATTCTGAAAAATGATGCCAGGGTTTATTTTCCAGTTGGATCTTATTTTGGGGGGAAACAGGGTAGCTTTTAGGCCTCTTGACTGTGAATACATTGGAAAGACTAAGCTTTGGTTTATCTAATTCAGTTTTGTAGTTGAGTTTACACAATGTGTTAGGCCACAAATCACGGTTAGGAAGTGTTGTGGTTCCTCTGGCCATGGGTGCGGACGGCTGAGGCAGGGATGGGGCCAGGACTATCAGAGAGTAGAATGCTGCCTTCGGATCATTCTACTCTCTGGCAGCAGTGATGAAGAGCCCCCCCGAGGAGCCTATGCCCAAGTGTGTGTGCGCAGGGCTGCTTGAAGGAAAGAGCAGCTGCAGCAGCGTGGGCGACTTGGGAGTAAGACTGCAAGGTGATGGCCCCTCCCTTAAGAGATAGAAGCCAGCTGAGAAACCGGAGTTCTCTGCAGGAAGCAAATAAGTTTTTTGCACTCAAGCCTTGTGGACATTCAGACTCTCTTAATTTGTGTTTGGAGACTCTTTGTGTTTGAAATATTTCTTGGCAACTTTATCTAGTGTTCTTGGCAGCCTTGCACAACCTTGGCAGGGTTTGCTCTTATCTGGGATGATTCGTTTTAATAGCGCTTTGCTGTGAATGAACATAATTTACAGAGACACCTTTAAAAGGTTTTGCTTTTATCTATGTTTTTGCGTTGGTTTTATTTGAACGAGGCTTGGATCAGAACAGGAAGCCACAGTCCCGGCATCCATAATACTCTAACCCCCCATTTTTCAACCCATTGTAAGAAGTCCTCCAGTCCATCAGTTTGTTAACAATTCCAATAATCCATTCTATAGGTAGTCCTGGACATACGACCACAATTGAGGCCAAAATTTCTGTTGTTTGTGAAGTGAGTTTTGCCCCATTTTACAACCATTCTTGCCTCCATTAAGTGAATCACTGCAGTTGCTAAATTAGAAACTATTAAGTGAATCTGGTTTCCCCATCGACTTTTGCTTGTCAGGCGGGTCGAATAAGGGGGATCATGTGTCTCTGGGACGCGGCAACCGTCGTAACTCTCAGCCAGTTCCGAGGCTCTGAATTTTGATCAGGTGACTGTGGGGATGCTGCAAAGGTCATAAGTGCATGAAACGGTCACGAGTCCCCTTTTTCAGGGTCGTTGTAACTTCAGTCACTAAATGAATTGTTGTAAGTTCGAGGACTACCTGTACCGCCAACATTTTGCTTTCAGACCTGATATGTGTTAATTTCTTGAATCTGAAATCGCTGAAGCTTTCTTTGAATGGGCCAAATGCCAAAGGTTTTTTTTTTTATGGACTTCTGGATTTTTAATGACTTAAGACTTGTTTCTGTTGAGGATAGCGTCAAGCAGCGAGTTGATAAACCGCCTCTTAAATTACCCTTCGGGTAGTTTTTCTGTCCCCTGCTATGTTATAATTTAGCTTCTGTTGTCACTCTCTGGAAGATTTCCTCCAATTCTTTGTTAAAGAATTTAAAGTTAAAGTATTGTTAAAGTATTATTCTGCGAATTCAAGAAAACTTTTTAAGGACTTTTTAGTCCTTAACTGACCATTACAATTGCGAACTGGAACTTCCGTTAAAGGCAGATGTTATGGGAGTTGTTCCCAATTTTACAATTTTTGTGTGTGGCTGCGATTGTTAAGCGAATGACCAAAGATGTTAACTGAATCATAGTTGTTAAGCGAATCCGGCTCACCCCGTTGACTCTGCTGCTCAACATGGCTGTGAAAATCACAAATGGAGATCAAAATGACCCCGGGACACTGCAATTGTCATTAATACATACCTGTGATGATTGTGATGGTCCGCGGCCTGTGGAGACGGCAGAGTTGGACAGTGGGGAGGAACATGGGCCAATCTGGGAATCTGGGGAGGGCTTGGATGAGAGAGCTGTATCCGATACAGAGATGGGGCCAGGGCCATCTGGGAGTTATGTGCTGACTCTGGAGCTTCCAAAATCCGACAGCAGTGAGGCAGAGGAACAGAGGGAGCCAGTTTCCAGTGTCCACATGTGCAGAGCTGCCAGAAGGCAAGAGCAGTTAAGACAAAAGGGGCAACTTGGGAGTAAGGCTTGGAGATGATTGGCCCTTCCCATAAGACTTAAAGGAGGAGCAAAAGGACATGAGCCTTTGCAGGAAGCAACTTTGTTTGTTCTGGTCAGTTTAAACTCTGAAGCTCCGTGTTGACTTTGTGCATTGTTTGGCCTTGTACAGCTAATTGGCCATAATTGGCAGCATTTCAAGGGAGATAAAAGTGGGTGCTTATCAGCCTTATCCCGAAAGGGTGTGGCAGACTTCTGTTGGACTATTCACAAACTGTTTGGAATTCATTGCGGGCTGTGAATGCATATAATTCACAGCCGTTGAACTAAAAACAAAGGTTTTTGGGAATAGCATGTGATTGTTACTGTCTCAAGGAAGCCTTGGTTAGAACAATGACCCAGGGGGGGTGGCACGAAAGCAACACAGCCAGAGAACAGGTCTAACTCTCCTTTATTGCTCCAACTTTGCCCCCAAATGCAAGGTCTGTGTGGAGCAAAGTTCTCACACATACCTTCCGCAGCCTCTAGCTGCGAGTAGTCCAGTAAGCCAGGTTAGCCAAACAGTAAGCAGGGCCAGCAATCCAGTAAGCCAGGTTAACCAAACAGTAAGCAGAGCCAGCAGTCCAGTAAGCCAGGTTAGCCAAACAGTAAGCAGGGCCAGCAATCCAGTAAGCCAGGTTAACCAAACAGTAAGCAGAGCCAGCAGTCCAGTAAGCCAGGTTAGCCAAAGAGTAAGCAGGGCCAGCAGTCCAGTAAGCGAGGTTAGATCAGTCCGATCTAAGCATAATTTACAGAATTGTCTGCTACAACGTCTCTTGCCTGTCAACGACTTCTTCAGCTTCAACCACAATAATACATGGGCAAACAACCGATACAAACTCAAGGTAAACTGCTGCAAACTCTATTGCAGAAAATACGACTTCTGTCACAGAGTGGTCAATATCTGGAACGCCCTACCTGACTCCGTGGTTCCAGCCTCAACCCCTCACAGCTTCAGCCTCAAACTGTCTACCGTGGACCTCACCCCATTCCTAAGAGGTCCTTAAAGGGGGCCTGCATATGCACACCAGCTTACCTGCCTTACTGTCCCCAATTGTCTGTATTTACTTCCTTTGTTCCTGTTTATGTTCATACCTATACTTGTTATCTTGTATATGTTTGACATACTAAACAAACAAACTAAACAAACCAGGGCCAGCAGTCCAGTAAGCCAGGTTAGCCAAACAGTAACTAGAGGAAGAAGTTCAGCGAAGCAGGCAAACCAAACACTCCCCACAATCATCTCCAAGCGTCGGCAAGTGCCCACGAGGCTCCACAGATTCAACGCTTATTCCTGACAAATGCCCCTCCCACCGACACCTCCTTACATCTCAGTCCCAGGTGTGCCTTGTGAAGAAAGGTGGGACACTCTCATCCCTCATCCTCGGCTCAGTCTGCGCTGTTCTCGCCTTCTCTCTTCTCTCCGTGCTCTAGGATCAGAAGGGGGTGGTCCTAGCTCATCCCCTGATCTCTGTCTCTCCTGCTCCTCCCCTGTCTACAAGGGTTTCTAATCCTGACAAGCTCTGCCCTTCCCCAGTTTCCTCCATGGCCAATGGAGCTGCCCTGCGGATCTCTGTCGGCTCTTGTCCCAGCTCATCTTCCCTTCTGACAGGGGCATGACACATGCCAGTTGCCAAGCAGCCGAATTTTGATCGTGTGACCATAGGGAACGGCGACAGTTAAAAGTGCAAGGATCATTTGTGAGTGACTTTTTTTTCAGCGCCGTAACTTCGCATGGTCGGTAAACAAATGGTCATAAGTCGAGAACTACCTGGACAGCCGTCAGATCTGCAAAGCTTGGGATGACCATGAGATGGCAATAGAGAGCATCGAAAATTCTTGCTGCCACCCAAATGTCATCAGATGATTTATCTATACTGTAATATAATATGCAGTCAAACTTACCTCACTGTGCGTGCCTCACAGCTGATTTTCAGCCAGTTTGAGGCCTTTTTCAGCCTCCCAAAGGCTTAAGGAAGTCTTCTGCAGGCTTTGCAGGCCGAAAACTTGCCGTCACTTCCTGTTTTTCCGAAAATTCTGGAAGTGATGAAACGGAGCTACTTTTCGACCTGCAAAACCTGCAGAAGCCTGCAGAAACCTTCCTCAAGCCTTTGGGAGGCTGAAAAAGGCCTCAAACTGGCCGAAAATCAGCTGTGGGCCCAGTGAGGTAAGGAGGTGGCGGGGTTGGGTGGGGATTACGCGCGCATGCGTAGGGGGCATGGGGGCGCACGCATTGCCTTCTGGGTGCTGGCACACGAGTGCGAGCGTGCAAGTGCACGCACAATTTTTGGCACAGGAGCCCCAAAAGGTTAGCCACCACTGGTCTATTCCTTCCACATGCCAATAACAACTTCAAAAATGGCCCTCATTCCCCGGAGGTCCTAGGGCAGTGATGGCTAGAATCACATCACGTGATTCCACATCGCGTGCTGAAAGTGCGTTCCTGTATCCATGATGCAATGCGTACGCATCCCCTGCGCACATTACTTTCAAGTTGGCAACTCCTTTAGTGATGCACCTTGCTTAAGCAAAGAAAGACAAGACAAAATATTGAAAAATAGCTTACGCGTGAGTCAAATTCCCAGTGCACAAAAGCTAACCGTGTTATCAAGACATCAAAGCGGAATTGATCCAATGGCAGCACAGAACGAGACAATCACATTACTTGCCCGGAACAAGGTCTGTCTTTGCTCATTATAATTAAATACACCGGATAACATCAATTTGATGGGTTTTTTTTTAGTATGACTGCGGTTGTACGGATTCAGTGAGATCGTTCTGTTATTATTGCATTGTGATGTGGTTCCTTTCATTTGTTTTTTTTTTTGTGTGTGTGTGTGTGTGTCTGTTGGTTTTTAATCTTGTGTTTGCCACCCTGGAGTTGCCACTCGTAAGATAGATGGCTACGTAAATCAGGGGGGTAGAGTACTACCTCTGCCATTAATAAATCATGGAATACGTAAATAATAAATAAACACACCAAGATCGGTTAGTCTTCACCTTGGTTAGATGAACAAACCCAGCTGCTTCGGCAATTCATCATTTCAAGTGTGGAACAAATGCCAGACACTCAGTAAGCACATTCAAGAATCTGTATGTGGCACAGACAAATTGCAAAGGAAGAGAGAGGGAGGAAGGGAGGGAGGGAGAGAGGGAAGGAAGGAAGGAAGGAAGGAAGGAAGGAAGGAAGGAAGGAAGGAAGGAAGGAAGGAAGGAAGGAAGGAAGGAGGCAGGCAGGAGCCTTCCAAATTAGGAACTCAAAAGAAGGATGCTCTCAAAAACATCTCTATGCCTGGGTTGCTAAAAAATAAAACAAACCCTGTGCTCTCTGGATTTTTGCCATCGAGATGCGTGTACTATATATCAGAGAACAGCGATTTGTCAGGGAGTGATGGGCTTAGCGTTAGAGGTTAGGATGCCTGGATCCTTGGGACAGATCCTAAGCTTAGTGAGGAGACAGCTGTCAGCTGGGGAAGGGAAGAGGTCTGGTTAACATCAAAGTCTTTTTTCAAATACACACAGAGAGATGCCAAACAAATGTTTCTATTATAACACGCTCCTCATCGGAGTGTAGCCCAGCCACAGTGCAAAAACGAACAAGCAAAGACTTAACAATTAAATCTCAGCTGAAAGGAATAAAATGTTATTATATTAATGATATTTGGCATGATCCAAAAAAGCTAATACAATCCTTGGTTGTATAAACAGAGGCATAGAATCAAATTCACGTGAAGTGTTAGTACCACGTTGTGAAGCCTTTGTAAAGCCAAGACCACACCTGGAATACTGCATCCAGCTTTGGTCACCACATTACAAAAAAAAAAAAGATGTTGAGACTTTGGAAAAAGTGCAAAGAAGAGCAATTAAGATGATTAAGGGCCAGGAGCAGGGGTGGGATTCAAATTTTTAACAACCGGTTCTGTGGGAGTGGCTTAGGTGGTGGGTGTGGCTTGGTGGTCATGTTATTGGCTGGGTGTGGCCAACTCAATATCACTCACATTGAGGCACGCATCTCCTCGCCTGGCCTCTCATGACTGTGGGGATGCTGCAACAGTTGTAAGTGTGAAAAATGGGCATGTCATTTTTTTCAGTGCCATTGTAACTTTGAATGGTCACTCCACACAAGCAAAGTACCAGCAAAGGAAGGGAAAAAAAACTCCAGAGACGTTCCAGAGACAGGAAGTCTAGTCCTGCCAAGAATGTAATAAGGGTTAACGGAGAGGCAGGTTCTGTAAGCAACCCCAGAATGTTTCCTTCCTGCCTTCCTTACAGGATTAGGCCAGTCATTTTTTCTAACAACTGGTTCTCCGAACTGTTTAGAATATTAACAAGTGGTTCTAGTGAATAGGTGTGAACTGGTAGAATCCCACCCCTGGCCAGGAGACAAAAATATATTAAGAACAGTTGTAAGAATTGGGTAGGGCCACCATATTGGCCAGTCTAGAGAAAATAAGGACTAGGGAGGACATGACAGCAGTCTTCCAATATCTCAGGGGCTGCCACAAAGAAGGGGGAGGGTGTCAACTTATTCTCCAAAGCACCAGAAGGCAAGACAAGAAACAATGGATGGAAACTAATCAAGGAGGGAAGCAACCTGGAATTAAGGAGAAACTTCCTAATAGTGAAGACAACACCAGCTTCTCTTCAGAGGTTGTGGGTGCTTCATCACTGGAGGTTTTTAAGAAGAGACTGGACAGTCACTTGTCTGAAATGGTATAGGGTTGGCTGCTTGGGCAGGGGGTTGGATTAGAAGACCTCCAAGGTCCCTTCCAGCTCTATTCTGATTGATTGATGAAGGATAGCTTTATAGAGTTAAACTTAAAATATAGGTAGTCCTCAACTTATCATAATTTATTGCGTAATGGTTCAAAGTTACAATGGCACTGAAAAAAAGTGACAGGACTGTTTTTCAAACTTACACGACCGTTACAGCATCCCCGTGGTCACATGATCAGAATTCAGATGCTTGGCAACTGGTTCATAGTTAAGACGGTTGCCGTACCTTGGTATCCTGTGATCAGCTTTTGTGATTTCCTGATCAACAGGGAAGCCGGATTCCCTTAACAACTGTGTTACTAAATTAACAACTGCAACTCTTCTCTTCACAAACAGTGACAAGAAAAGTCATAAATTGGGACAGAACTCTCGAAGTCAGACAACCAAGGGGAAAGGCAAAATAGGAAAATGGCAGAAACCTGTTGTGGTTAGCCAGCAGCAGGTGCGGACGGCTGAGGAGAGCGAGGACTCAGATGAGGAGCCAGGACCATTAGGGAGTGGACTGCTGCCTTCAGAGATTGTGGGGGCTGGCAGCAGCAATGAGGAGGTTCCCGAGGAGCCTGTGCCAAGTACACATGCGTGCAGCTGCAGCTGCAGCAGCACGGGTGACTCGGGAGTAAGGCTGCAAGGTAATGGCCCCTCCTTCAAGAAGATAAAAGCCAGCTGTGAATCAGACGTTCTTTGCAGGAAGCAAAGACGTTTTGAAACTCCAGCCTCGTGGACATTACAGTATCTTAAGTTGGTATTTGAAGACTCTTGTGTTGTGAAATATTTATTATCTGTTACTCTTGGCAGCCTCACACAGTTTTGGCGAGGCTTGTGTTTATCAAAGTTAATTAGTTTGCAACAGCCTTTTAACCGGGGATTCGTAAGACTCATTTAAAGGTTTCTGCTCCCTTTGGATCATGTGTTGTTTTATTGGAAAAGGGTTTGGGTCACAACAAAACCTGAGGAGAACCTTTCACTGAGAATCAAGACTTTATAAGGCCTTGGTATAATAAGACCATACTTGGAATGTTGCATCCAGTTTTGGTTGTCACAAAAGATATTCAGGTGTTAACAAAAGATGTTAAGTCTAGAAAAGAATGCAGAGAAGAGCAAGAAAGATGATTAGGAGAGTGGAATCTAAAACATATCAAGAATAGGTGGCAGGAATTGGGCACGTCTACTTAATTGAAAAGAAGGACTAGCGGTGACATGATAGCAGTCTTCCAATATCGCTGGGGCTGCCACAAAGAAGAGGGAATCAAGCTATTCTTCAAAGCACCTGAAGCAGAGGTAGTATTCAGCAGATTCTGACCAGTTCTGGAGAACCGGTAGCGGAAACTTTGAGTAGTTCGGAGAACTGGCAAATCCCACCTCTGACTGGCCCCGCCCCCATCTATTCTCCGCCTCCCGAGTCCCAGCTGATTGGCTGGGTCTTCTTTGGTGGCCCTGCACAGGAGAACGGAGCTGGAAAGCAGGTTAGTGAGGTGGGGAAGGAATGAGAATTTTACAGTAACCTTCCCCTGCCACGCCCACCAAGCCACACCCACAGAACCAGTAGTAAAAAAAATTTGGAATCCCACCACTGGTTGCCACGATGTAAAAAAGATGTTGGGACACTAAAAAGAGTACAGAGAAAAGCATCAAAGATGATAAGGGGAATGGTTGCTGGAATTGGGCACGTCCAGTTTATTGAAAAGAAGGACTAGGGGTGACATGATAGCAGTCTTCCAATATCTCAGGGGCTGCCCCAGAGAAGAGGGAGTCAAGCTATTCTCCAAAGCCTCTGAAGGCAGGACAAGGAACAATGGATGGAAAACAATCAAGAGAAGCAACCTAGAATTAAGGAGGAATTTCCTGACAGTTAGAACAATTAATCAGTGGAACAGCTGGCCTCCAGAAGTTGTGAATGCTGCAACACTGGAAGTGTTTTTTTTTTTTTTTTTTAAAGATTGGACAACCATTTGTCTGAAATGGTACAGGGTTTCCTGCCTGAGCAGAGGGTTGGACTAGAAGACCTCTAAGGCCCCTTCCAATTGTTATTTTGTTCCGTTCTAAGAGAAAGAAAACATATTTGCGCAACGTGTTCAACTTGGGTTATTGAATGAGATCTCTTTTATGATCCCAGGCCTTGCAAAGAAATCATCAGCTCTATGTAGGCCTCCCATCCGATATACCAAAATTGAGAGCATTGACATGCAAGCACAAATGATTTAAAGGGAGGAAAGAAGAGTCCGGTTAGGGATTTTGTTACAGGAAATGTCTCCAGACCCTTGATCAGCAAAATGGTCGTTGTGACCTTCTAATTTCTGTCATTCTCAGGGACAGCTGAAAACTGAACTGTTTGCCTGCAGACTTCCTTTCACAAATTGGTTTATGTCCTGATTTGCTGGGCTTCCGTGGGCCGCTTGGTACATCTAACCTTGTTATGTATCAACGTAAGAGGCACCGATTAAGAATTAGAATTCTGCAGCCATTTCGGACATAAATCGATTTGAAGAATTTTATTTCCCTATTGCTGCCCACCCTTGACTATTTACATGTGTGTGTGTGTATATATATATATATATATATATGAGGCAAAACTTTGAGCTCAAGGCCAGCTCGTGTTAAAAGATGTCTCCCCCCACAAGCTGTTTCGCTTTATTTCCATTATTCATCCATTTTAATTTATTAATTTTTAAATGATGCCATGCTGTGCACATAATTTCCTGAATGGCACGTGAAGACATTCACCCAAGTACAGAACAAAAATACCCTGAGATATGCTCTTCGTTTCCGACGTTAAATTTAAAACAGTTCTTTTAGTAGCCGTTCAAAGTTACAGCAGCAGTGAAAAATTTGACTTATGACTGTTTTTTTACATTTATGACCTTTGCAGTATCCCCATGACCACATGAAAAAATTCAGATGCTTGGCGTCTGTTCTGACCAAGACTTCCTGAGACTGTAATTAAGCACACGCTTAGTTAAAACAATTTTTGTTTTATTTCAACGCTGGGAATTATGTGCATTCCCAGCCCGTAATGAGTCTCAAATAGTGTCTCGAGATAAGCACCCACCTTTCTCTCCTTTGAATTGCTGCCAACAACAAAAGTGCCAGATGAACTATAAAAAACCAACCGAAGTCCAAAGTCCACACAGAGCTTCAGGTTTCCAACCGACCAGTATGAACAAAGTTGCTTCCTGCAAAGGCTCATGTCCCTTTGCTCCTCCTTTATGTCTTATGGGAGGGGCCAATCACCTCCAAGCCTTACTCCCGAGTCGCCCCTTTTGTCTTAACTGTTCTTGCCTTCTGGCAGCTCTGCGCATACGTGCACTGGGAACAGGCTCCCCTTGATCCTCTGCCTCGCTGCTGCCAGACTCCAGAGGCTCTGGAGGCAGCACATAACTCCCAGATGGTCCTGGCCTCATGTCTGCATTGGATGCAGGACCCTCATCCGAGTCCTCCTCCAGACTCCCGGACTGATCCCTGTTCTTCCCTATTGTCTGATTCCACTGCCGTCTGTACAGGCTGCCAGCGAACCACAACAGGTTCATATTTATGACGGTTGCAGTGTCCCTGGGTCATGTGATCTCCTTTTGCAACCGTCTGACAAGCAAAGCTGATGGGGAAGACAGATTCACTTAACGACCGTGTTGCGAACTGAAGACCATGCAGTGATTCACTTAACAACGGTGTCAGGAAAAGGTCGTGAAAGGCGGCAAAGCTCACTTAACAACTGTCTTGCTTAGCAAGATAAATTTTGGGCTCGATTGTGGTCGTAAGTCGAGGACTCCCTGTAGTTAATTCTGAACGAAAAGCCAATTATAGTAATCCTAATGCTTGTAACATTAATACCCTTTTAGCTATGATTAATATTGATAGAATGTCCACTTTTTCCTTTACTCTTTTCTACATACTGTAAGGCGCCTGACTAACAGAATATTAAGAATTTAAGTAAATTATAGAAGCAATACAAGACAGGTGGTCCTCAAATTACAACAGTTCATTTAGTGACCATTCAAAGTTACAACATCATGTTCTGACCAAGGCTTCCTGAGACTGTAATAAAGCACATGCTTAGTCAAAATAACTCTTGTTTTATTTCAACAATGGGAATGATGTTCATTCCCAGCCTGTAATGAGTCCCCAACAGTCAGCAGTGGAATTCGAATTTTTTTACTACCGGTTCTGTGGGCGTGGCTTGGTGGGCGTGGCTTGGTGGGCATGGCAGGGAAAGGATACTGTAAAATCTCCAGTCAGAGGTGTTATTTGCCGGTTCTCTGAACTACTCAAAATTTCCGCTACCGGTTCTCCAGAACTGGTCAGAACCTGCTGAATACCCACCTCTGCAAACAGTCCCTTGAGATAAGCACTCACCTTTCTCTCCTTTGAATTGCTGCCAAAAACAAAAGCGCCCAATGAACTATAAAAAAACGAACCGAAGTACAAAGTCCACACAGAGCTTCAAGGATTAATCCGAACTGAATGAACGACTTTGCTTCCTGCAAAGGTTTCTTCACCTTTGCATTTCCTTTATGTATTATTGGAGGGGCAATCACCTCCAAGCCTTGCACCCGAATCGCCCCTTTTGTCTCAGCTATTCTCGCCTTCTAGCAGCTCTGTGCACACGCGCACTGGGAACAGGCTCCCCTTGTTCCTCTGTCTCGCTGCTGCCAGACTCCGGAGGCTCCCACTCCCAGATGGTCCTGGCCCCATCTCTGCATTGGATGCAGGACCCTTGTCTGAGTCTTATCCAGACTCCCAAACTGATCCCTGTTCTTCTTCACTGTCCGATTCCGCTGCCGTCTGCACAGGCTGCCGGAGAACCACAGCACACCAACTGAAAAAAATGACTTACGACTGTTTTTCACCCTTATGACCATTGCACCATCCTCATGATCACGATATCAACATTCAGATGCTTGCTCGTATTTATGATGCTTCGCTTTGGTGCTGACTTGCAGGAAGGCTGTGCCTTGAGCTAAGTGCCGAAGCAGCTCTGCGTCCAGGCCCTTCACCGCTCCCTGGGCCTAAGAAGGAAAGACAAGAACCTCAATAGAGTTCCAGGACAGGATGCAAGGAATTCTCAACTTACAACCTGGAATACTGCATCCAGTTTTGGTCGCCACACTATAAAAAAGAGATTGAGACTCTAGAAAGAGCACAGAGGAGAGTAACCAGGGTGATTAGGAGCAGTGGAGGGATTCAGGTTTTTAACAACCGGTTCTGTGGGCATGGCTTATGTGGTGGGTGTGGCTTGGTGGTCATGTGACTGGGTGGACAAGGCTTGGTGGTCATGTTATTGGCTGGGCGTGGCCAACTCAATATCATTGACATCGAGGAACGCATCTCCTCGCCTGGCCTCTCATGACTGTGGGGATGCTGCAACAGTCGTAAGTGTGAAAAATGGTCCTGTCACTTTTTTCAGTGTCATTGTCACTTTGAATGGTCACTCCACATAAGCAAATTAACAGCGAAGGAGGGGAAAAAAACTCCAAAGAAGTTCCAGAGACAGGAAGTCTAGTCCTGCCAAGAATGTAATAAGGGTTAACGGAGAGGCAGTTTCTGTAAGCAACACCAGAATGTTTCCTTCCTGCCTATAGGATTAGGCCAGTAATTTCTTCTAACAACCAGTTCTCCGAACTGCTTAGAATGTTAACAACCGGTTCTAGCGAATAGGTGCAAACTGGTAGAATCCCACCCCTGATTAGGAGACTGGAGGCTAAAACATAGGAAGAACGGTTACAGGAACTGGGCATGGCTAGTCTAGGGAAGAGAAGGACCAGGGGAGACATGATAGCAGGGTTCCAACCAGAGGTGGTATTCAGCAGGTTCTGACCAGTTCTGGAGAACCGGTTAGCGGAAATTTTGAGTAGTTCGGAGACCTGGCAAATCCCTCCTCTGACTGGCCCCGCCCCCATCTATTCTCTGCCTCCCAAGTCCCAGCTGATTGGCTGGGTCTTCTTTGGTTGCCCTGCACAGGAGAATGGAGCTGGAAAGCAGGTTAGTGGGGTGGGGAGGGAATGGAGATTTTGCAGTATCCTTCCCCTGCCACGCCCACCAAGCCACACTATGCCCACCAAGCCATGCCCACAGAACCGGTAGTAAAAAAATTTGAATCCCATCACGGGTTCCAATATTTGAGGGGCTGCCACAGAGTGGAAGAAGGGGGTCAAGCTATTTTCCAAAGCATCTGAAGGCCAGACAAGGAATAATGGATGGAAACTGAACATGCGGGACAGATATCCAACAATCAGCTGTCAGGCGGTGGCACAGATGCGCATGTGCAGTGTGGTTCTTCTAGGTGACCTCTCGTGTGCCAGGGGAAATGGCTCTGCATGCCACTTCCGGCATGCATGGCATAGGTTCGCCAACACGGACCTATAAGGTCTCTTCCAACTCTTGTTAATCTGTAATCTACAACCATTTGTTTAATGTCTATGGAGATTCTCAGTCACCCAGGTCTTGGTTGTCCCAAAGGTGCTTTTCCTTCAAGAGACAACTGGACTTTCTTGTTTTTCGTTGAAAAAATTTCATTTCTCCTCCAAGAAGCTTCTTCAGCTCTGACCATATGGTGGGGAATGGAAGGATTTACACTCCTTGCAGACAGCTGGTCATTTGCATTGTTTTAGCAAGTCATTGAGGCCACTTGGAGGTTTATCTGTGTCCTCAGGGCCATCTGAGTGATGCAAATGGGTGTGGGAGCCTTCTTGGAACTGCTGAAAGGACTGTGTGGAGATAAATGATAGCAATAGCAATAGCACTTAGACTTATATACCACTTCAGAGTGCTTTGCAGCCCTCTTTAAGCGGTTTACAGAGCCAGCCCATTGACCCCAACAATCTGGGGCCTCATTTTACCCACCTCAGAAGGATGGAAGGTTGAGTCAACCTTGAGCCTGGTGAGATTTGAACTGCCAAATTGCAGGCAGCTGACAGTCAGCAGAAGTAGCCTGCAGTATCACTTCGCCACCAAGGCTCTTGATGTCGTATCCCTTCCTGTCTGTTGATAGAGGGCTCTTCAATTTTAATCTAGATGGCCTCTTTGACCCCTCTTTCAAACCAGCAATCCTCTCTGTCCAAAATTATGGACTTTTCTATCCTCAAAAGATTGGCCTTTGTCTTTTGAATGCAGATGGACTGCTGAATCTAGTCTCGATTTGTTTGTTCTCCTATGTTGCGCCACACGCTTATGAAGTTTATTTTTATTTATTTATTTGATTTGTCAATCGCTTAAAAGATAATAGGTATAAGTAGAAACACGAGTATGAATACTGGAAATAGGTACAAATAAATGGGGACAATAGAACAGGGATGGTAGGCACGATGGTGCACTTATGCACGCCCTTTACAGACCTCTTAGGAATGGGGTGAGGTCATTTTGTTCCTCCAGTGTACGTTCTATAGTTGAGCTTGACTCTTGAACTCTACATGGAGAAAGTTAACCGCCAGTTCTCATTTCTCAGGGTAGTTTACATCCCTGGTGATTTGAGGTTATCTTGGCTGATGTTAGAAAGAATAGCCAACTTTAAGACTATTGTTGTCATAAGATGAGGATTATCTTAGTAAGACCATACCTAGGGTACTGCATCTAGTTTTGGTCACCACACTATAAAAAAAAAATGTTGAGACTTTAGAAAGAATGCAGAAGAGACCAACCAGGATGATTAGGGGACTGGAGACTAAAACATATGAAGAATGGTTGCAGTAACTGGGTATGTCTAGTTTGATGAAAAGAAGGACCAGGGGAGACATGATAGCAGGATTCCAATATTTGAGGGGCTGCCACAGAGAGGAGGAAGGGGTCAAGCTGTTTTCTAAAGCACTTGAGGGGCTGCCACAGAGAAGGGCTCAAGCTATTTTCCAAGGCACCCGAAGGCCAGACAAGGAATAATGGATGGAAACTGAACAAGAAGAGATTCAACCTGGAAATAAGGAGAAACTTCCTGACAGTGAGAACAATCAACCCATGGAACAGCTTTTGTCTTTGAAGTTGTGGGAGCTTCATCACTGGAGGCTTTCAAGAAGACGTTGGACTCCCATCTGTCAGAAATGGCGTAGGGTCTCCTACTTGGGCAGGGGGTTGGACTAGGTGACCTGCAAGATTCCTTCCAACTCTGATTATCTGTCAGTTATCTGTAATATTATTTTGTTAAACTTTTATCCGATGCCAAGTTTATATTAGTAATTATTGTGTTGCCCAGACTATTGATTGCCCAAACATGGAAATTAAAAGAAATCATGAAATAATAAAAAAATTCTATATTGCGCTGAGCTAGATAGCTTAACATTAGAACTGAAGGAACGAGATATTTCAGAATTCTATGAAATACGGAAAAAAATATTATAATTGGAGGGATATGAAAGGAAGTCAAAAAAATGTAAAATAAAAATCAAAGAGTTTATACTACAATAAAATGCCTAAGATGGAAATGAATATGAAGAATTATAATGTAAAGATGTATATAGATGTGTATGTGTGTATGTGTGTGTTTTTTCTTGTTTTTGCAGCTATTTATATGTATGGTATTTAGGTTTCTTCAGGTATTTTCCCACGTCTTAATAGTTGTGCTTTTAAAGTTATAGCGACATTTCGGCAGAATCTCATCTGCCATCCTCAGGCTTGTATATTAGTTTTTTTCTTAATCGTGTGTCAGGCTTTGGCAATACATATTTTACCCAATATATACATACATACGTATGCAGATCTTGGCGTGTTCGGGAAAAGACCCAAACACGCCAAAATCTGTATACCTGTACCCGTGAAAATCTACGAAAACATATATACATATAGAATAGAATAGAATACTTTATTGGCCAAGTGTGATTGGACACACAAGGAATTTGTCTTGGTGTAAATACTCTCAGTATACATAAAGAAGGAACATTCGTTAAGAATCAAGAATCATAATGTACAACACTTAATGATAGCCATCAACATCAAATCATACTAGGAAACAGAGGATACAAGCAACAAAGTTACAGTCACAAGTGGGAGGGGATGGGTGATAAGGAGTGATGACAAGTAATAGTAGTATACACTTTGTAAATAGTTGAACAGTGTTGAGGGAATTATTTGTTTAGCAGAGTGATGGCTTTTGGGAAAAAACTGTTCTTGTGTCTAGTTGTTCTGGTGTGCAGTGCTCTATAGCGTCGTTTTGAGGGAAGGAGTTGAAACAGTTTATGTCCAGGATGTGAGGGGTCTGTAAATATTTTCACAGCCCTCTTTTTGACTGGTGCAGTATACAGGTCCTCGATTGAAGGCAGGTGGGTGGTAATTGTTTTTTCTGCAGTCCTATGTATGTATATATACATACATACATACGAAAATCTACTAAAACAAGTACATACATACATATATAAATGTTATATTGTTTGATGACATTCTGATAATATAATAACATAAAGATTGCTGATATATGTCAAAAGATAACCACTTCAAATGTTTTTAAACCTTAATTCTCAATAAAAATAAAAAAAAAGAAGAGATTGGACTGCCATCTGTCAGAAATGGTGTAGGGTCTCCTGCTTGGGCGGCGTGGGGGGGGGGGGCGTTGGACTAGATGACCTACAAGGTCCCTTCCAACTCTATCTGTAACCTGGAAAAGCCAGCCAGGAAACCAGACTCTCCGCCTGCTGATGATGAGCGACCTGCACGTGGCCCTCTGACTTGCCTAGCCCCGCCCCCTCTCCGAGCTTGGCTCCACCCCTACTCCCTCGCCCCACCCAGGTCCCTCAACGCCGCCCACCGTCTGCCGGTGCTCGCGCCCTCCCTTTCCTCTCCTGAGGGACGGATTGGCTGGCTAAGGCTCCTCCCCCGTTACGGAACCGCCGCATGCGCAGTGCCTCCGTCGGCCTCTGAGAGGAAGCGGCTTGTGATGGAGGACGGAGGCGGTGGCGGCGGTTGTCAAAGGCGGTCTCAGGCCGGGGGCTCCACGCCCGGCTCCGGTGACGACAAACTGACCGGGCCCTGGAGCAAAGACAAGAAGGACCCCAACGCCCCCGCGGCGGACAAGGAGCAGGAGCTGGTGAGAGGCCGGCGGGCAGCCGCAAAAAGCCGCGCTGAGTCACGGCCAGGCCCGGAGCCGGAAAACGCGTCTTAGGCCGCCGCTTCTCCAGTCCCTCATCCGCAGCCCGGGGTGGAGACCCTACGCGGAGCCCTTCCTCGCTCGCCTTCCCGCCCGGCCAGGGCCGGTAGAGAAACTCGAGTGCATCTGAGCTTGTGCAGAGTGTTTCCCGGGACCTGAACGGGGTGTAAAGCTGCTTGGCTCAGACTTTGGGCCGGGTCGCTCACACTGGGATCAGCCCACCGCACAGGGTTGTTTTTAATAGGAGCCTTGTGCATATTTGCCGCCTTGAGGTAGCTATAAAGATAATATAGGCGGAATACAGGTAGTCCTCGACTTACGACCACAATGGACCCCAACATTTGTGTTGCCAAGGGAAACGTTGGTTAACGGTGTGTGGGGTTTTGTTTTTGTGGCCCCCCTGTTACGACCTTGCTTGCTTACAGTTGGTTAAGGGGAATCGCTGCAGTCGTTAAGTTAGTCCCACGGTTGTTAAAGCGAATCCGGCTTCCCCATTGACTTGGCTTGTCGGAAGGTTGCAGAAGGGTGTGACGCACCCCCCCCCAACCCTGCAACCGTCATAAATAGGAGTCCGTTTGCCAAGCGTGTGATTTTGGATCACGTGATCGTGGGGATGCTGCAAACGGTCGTAAGGGTGAAAAAGGGTCAGAAGTCACTACCTCGCAGTGAAGGAACTTTTGAACGGTCACTAAACGAACTGTTGTAAGTTGAGGACTACCGGTATATAAATAAATAAAGGATCTCGTTTTCTTCTCCCGGAAAGGGGTAGTTGCAAGGCTGCATCTTTAGCAACACCTGTTCTGGTGGGCCTCTGCACGGGATCAGCGAGCCTTCCTCCTCCTCTTCCTCCCCCTCTTGACAGAAGCAGATGAATGGCCAGTGAAGTTGGCAGGTGGGCCAAGGTCCAGCCAGTGTTGTGGAATAGGAGTCCTCTGAGAGCAGCAAAATGAGTGTTTGGATGGGGATGATAACAAGACCGAGTGGCTGTGGTTTCCGGCGGCCTGATATAGTCAGCTGACTCCGTCGCTGGCTATTGGGGGAGAGATTCTACCCCCCACAGGGAGGGCTCGCAATTTGGGTGTCCTCCTGGATGCATGGCTGTCTCTAGAAGACCATATTGCGGCCGTCTCCAGGGGGGCTTTTTATCGGGTTCGCCTGATCTACCAGTTGCGGCCCTTTCTAGATTAGGATGCCTTACGCACGGTCACTCATGCCCTTGTCACCTCTCGCCTGGATTACTGTAACGCTCTCTACATGGGGCTCCCTGCGGGGAGCACCCGGAGACTCCAACGGGTGCAAAATGCGGCTGCGCGGGTGATTATGGGGGCGTCGCGAAACTCCCATGTGACGCCTCTCCTGCGCGAGCTGCATTGGTTGCCGGTGGTTTTCCGGGTTCGCTTTAAGGTTCTGGTTCTGACCTTTAAAGCGATCCATGGCATTGGACCAGGTTAACTGCAGGACCGCGTTCTGCCGGTGATCTCCAACAGACCTGTGCGTTCCCACAGGGAGGGACTTCTCCGGGTGCCGTCGGCTTCTATGCCGTCTGGCGGCCCCCAGGAGTAGGGCCTTCTCTGTGGGGGCCCCCGCCCTCTGGAATGGTCTGCCCCTAGAGATACGCACCAACACGGACCTGAGAGCCTTCAGACAGGCATTAAAAACTTGGCTCTTTATTTATTTATTATTTATTTATTAATTAAACTTTTATACCGCTCCCTCTCCCAAAAAGGGACTCGGGGCGGTGTATAGCCTACTAAAAACACATAATACTCAATAAATACAATTTAAAATAAATTAAACCAAATTGATCCGGCTGTCTAACCCAAAAATAGAGTTAAAAATTAAAAACTAATAAAACCCCGATTAAGATTAAGTTAAAAAACTAAAAATACAGTTACTGGGCCAGGCCAGCCTGTTGAAAAAATAGGGTTTTCACTGCGCGCCGGAAGGTCAGAATATCCGTCATAGCTCTTTGAGCAGGCTGGCCTAGGCTGACACAAGATTTTAATTTTGTGTCTCATTTTTAATTGGTTTTGAATATTTGGGGTTTTAACTATTTTATGGGGGAGGGGTAAAGTTTTTAAATTTTTAAACAGCCTAAATTATTTAATCCATTTTTAATTTTTGTACAGTGTATTGGGGTTGTGATTGGCTGTGAACCGCCCTGAGTCCTTCGGGAGAAGGGCGGTATATAAGTATTAGTAATAAAAAAATAAATTAAAAAAGTGCTTCCCTTTTAAAGGAAACTCCCTCCTCCGTGTTGGCAATCAGCTTGAAAGCCATAGGATTAACAAATTAAATATATTTATTTATTTTGATATTTATATAGTGCATATTGGAGGCGGGGACCCTTTGAGAGCTGAATGCAATGAAATTACATTTGAATGTATGCGGATTAGTGTACATTTAAAGTTACAATAAAGTTATTCTAAGTCTTAAGTTCTAAGGCCCTCTTTGGTCACCGGTGCATTTCCAAATCTTCAGTGGTTTGCCCAGAATTGCCACCCTGGAGAATTAAACGGAGACCTTTATCATTAAAAACCTGTTACTGAGATGAACAGAATAACAGCATCAGAAGGGACCGTGGAGGTCTTCTAATCCAACCCGCTGCTCAGGCAGAGAATCCTATACCAAACAAACAGTTGTCCAGATTCTTCTTAAAAGCCTCCAGTGTTGGAGCACCCACAACTTCTAGAGGCAAGTTGTTCCATTGGTTAATTGTTCTCACTATCAGAAAACTCCTCCTTAGTTCTAGGTTGGTTCCTTGATTAGTTTCCATCCATTGTTCCTTGTTCTGCCTTCAAATGCTTTGGAGAATAGCTTGACTCCCTCTTCTTTGGGGCAGCCCCTGAGATATTGGAAGACTGCTATCATGTCCCCTCTTATCATTAAACTTAGACATACCCAATTCCTGCAACAGTTCTTCATATGTTTTAGCCTCACAGTCCCCTAATCATCTTTGTTGCTTTTCTCTGCAATCTTTGTACAGTCTCAACATCCTTTTTATATTGCGGTGACCAAAACTGGATGCACTTAAAATGTGGTGGTGGCTTGTGGGAGATTAGAATAACAATAAGGGGCAGTTCGGATGCTTCTGTGTGCTTTTGTAGTTTGGCTTATTTGCTAGATCTGCCTGTAATTGAAAGTAATGCTGATATTTGCGATGTTAAGCCTGTAGTTTGTTATTTTTCTCAGTTGGCTCCATTCTCTCACTGCTTGAATTTCATATGTTTCTATCTTCATTTGCATATATTTATGATTAAATGTAAGTTACGGTACCATCGTCACCTTGCTGTTGAATTGCTTTGTATTCCTGTTTCATCCATCAGTTCAGTTACAGTTCAGAATAATTGAAAAATTTAGGCTTTCAGAGAGGCCTGGATTTTTACATTTTTCCCTTCATTCCTTACAGTCTGAAGAAGACAAACAACTGCAAGATGAGCTGGAAATGCTTGTGGAACGCTTGGGAGTAAGTTCTCTTTTTTACTGTAAACTTGTGGGATATCAGAACGTACTAATTTACTACGTTCAGGAAATATAGAGCTTCACGCAGCAATAAAGCATAGCCTGTACTATATTGACAATCCTATGTATAATACAGGTAGTTGCTGACTTACAACCACAAATTTAGCCCAAAATTTTTGTGGCTAAGTAAGATATTTGTTAAGTGAATTCTGCCCCATTTTATGACCTTTCTTTTTACAGTTGTTAAATGAATCACTTTCTTTTAAAACCCCCATAATCCCTTGCGGGTTGGATGGAGCTGAATGTTTAGTGGCCGGATGCTCTTCCTGTTGCCAATGTGGAGTTTTGTTCCAGCAAATACATTCTCATTGTATCCAGAGAGAGAGTAACATCTGCCTTTACCTAGCATCAAATTCACAGCCTCCTGATTGTAAGGCGAGAGCTCCACCTCTAGGCCACAGCATCACTCTGTTAAATGAATCACTGCAGTTGTAAAGTTAGTGACAGAGTTGTTAAGTGAATCTGGCTTCTCCATTGAGTTTGCTTGTGGGAAGGCCTCAAAAGGTGATCACATGACCCCAGGGCACTGCAACTGTCATAAACATGAATTCAGTTGTCAAGCCTCTGAATTTTGATCATGTGATCGTGGGGTTGCTGCAACGATTGTAAGTGTGAAAAAATGGTCATAAAGTCACTTTTTTTCAGTGCTGTTGTAATTTTAAACAGTCACTAAACAAAGTTTAGGACCTTGTTTAGTGACTGTATATTCTTTCTGATAACAGTAGCTTGCATGTTGTTGGTTCTACTCTATTCTCATAATAAAATTAATTTTCACTATTTATGAGTGTTGATCCATCCAAAACACCCACTTGCTGTTTATAATAATGTTTTTTTTAAGTAAAACTGTCAATAGTGTACAGATAGTCCATGACTTGTGAATGTAATGGACCCCAGAATTTTCATTGTAAGTCATGACGATTGTAAGTTGAAGCACCTATGATAGATTGGGCCCAGTTTTATTACTTTGTAAAACAAATATTTTGATTGGTTGATGCTGGCCCTCAATCTCAAACTTCCTTTACCTTATTTTTTTTTGTTTCAAATCTATATATATTAATTGCATTCGTAGATGATCTCCAAAGCAGGACAAAATAAAATGGGACAATTTATCATATGCTTTATTCCTAAAAGGGAGGGTTCCATTAAAGGGATTTCTGAGAAGCAGCCTAGATACCTTCCTATTTGACAGTGAAGAGAATAACGTGGAAGAAAGCTCTCAGCATATTTCTAATATTTGTGAGGTTCTTGGTTATTTTTGACTGACTATTGTGTGACCAAGAACAGCATGGTGGCCTAGTGGTCAAGACCCTCCCTTCCCACTTTAGATGTTGAGAGTTCAATCCTAGTAGCGGGGAATGTTTCTTTCCTAGGGCTCAAAGAAAAAAAAAACATCTGCTGCTAACACAGCATAGGTGTCAGGAAGGGCATCTGGTCAGTAAATGCTCAGCTCCAACCAATTGACCTGCCTCTACCCAAATAGGGATATCATAAAAAGGGAGGGTTATTTAATTGTGTGACCAAAAATGATGGACTAAACGGAACAGTTGCCTTGCCTGATCCCTCAGGACTCTTCTTAAAACAGTTATGCCTATTTCTAGTAAATATTTCTCTTCGTGCAGGTCCCATAGCAACAGTATGAGTTGATTCATATCGGCCATATTTAACCAGAGCCGCAATTCTGTAGGGAGGGCTTGGCAGGTAAATTTGTGTTTGCTTCCTAATAACAACCGATCTGATTGCAGGAGCAAGACACGGCTCTTTATCATCCTGCCCTGGAGGAACTTCGCAGGCAGATACGCTCTTCCACAACCTCCATGACTTCTGTACCCAAGCCCTTGAAGTTCCTGCGGCCACATTACGGCAAATTGAAAGAGATCTACGAAAACATGGCCGCAGGGGAAAACAAGGTATATAGCCTGGATTGATTTGAGGAAGTCTTGATGCTACTTTACCATTTCTCTTTTTTTGTTTTTGTCCTTTCTAATAGCTAGCTAGCTAGCTAGCAAGTTGGTCCCTGGTTGTCAAAAATCTAAATACCGATTTACTTGCTTTGCTCCTTTTTCTATGCTTCAAGGATCAATCTATTCACTGTAGACCTTCACATGATCTCCAAAACGGTTTTGTGCAGATGTCGGTGTGCGCACGTGTCACCTCTCTTGTGGAAACAAGCATTGGTTGCCAATTTGCTTCCGGTGATAGTCAAGATGCTGGTTGTCACCTTTAAAGCTGTTCATGGCTTGGGACCAGGTTATCTGAGGCACCATCTCTTGTCATTCACATCTACCCAACCCATCAGAGCGGGGAGGCAGGGAATGCTGTGAGTCCCATCCCCAAGGGAGATACACCTGGTGGGACCCAGAAGAAGGGCCTTCTCCGTGGTGGTTCCTTCTCATTGGAACATCTTCCCCAGAGATTAGCCGGGTCCCCACTCTAACACTCTTTGAAAAGGCCCTGAAGAGGTTCTTTCAGCGGGCCAGGGGAACCCACAGTGGAATGGAGCCCGTTAAATGCCTAGTATGAATGTGTGTTGTTGCTGGGGTGTGAGGTTGTGGGAGGTCTTTATTTTTCTTTTTATTTTTTTTTACTTCTTTATATTGTGTTTTTATGTCCTTGTGAGCCGTCTTGAGGCACCATGTGTGAATAGGCAGCAGTATAAAATTTCTGCATAAATAAATAAACCAGCAGAACATAAAATGGGTGACAAATGAGAGTCAGTTTGGCTACAGGTTAGTAGAAGAATAGAATAGAATTCTTTATTGGCCAAGTGTGATTGGACACACAAGGAATTTGTCTTGGTGTAAATATTCTCAGTATACATACAGAAAAGGTACATTCATTAAGGATCAAGAATCATAATGATAGTCATAGGGAACAATCAACAATCAAATCATACTAGGAAACAGTTAATATAAATCGTAAGGATACAAGCGACAAAGTTACAGTCATACAGTCACAAGTGGGAAGGGATGGGTGATAAGGAGTGATGAGAAGATTAACAGTAATAGTAGTGTACACTTTGTAAATAGTTGAACAGTGTTGAGGGAATTATTTGTTTAGCAGAGTGATGGCTTTCGGGGAAAAACTGTTCTTGTGTCTGGTTGTTCTGGTGTGCAGTGCTCTATAGCATCGTTTTGAGGGAAGCAGTTGAAACAGTTTATGTCTGGGATGTGAGTGGTCTGTAAATATTTTCACAGCCCTCTTTTTGTTTCTTGCAATATACAGGTCCTCAATTGAAGGCAGGTGGGTAGTAATTGTTTTTTCTGCAGTCCTAATTACCTGGGAGACACTGAATTCTAGTCCCACCTTAGGCAATTAAAGCCAGTTGGGTGACTAGTCCTGTCACTCTCTCTCCCAATCCCCTATCGAGTTTGGGTGACAAGCCGGTGGCTCCATTCCTTTCACAATCAGTGGATCAACACTCATGTTGAGCTGAAAAAAGCAGGCCCTTTGCTAGGAAGAAAATAAAAATGGATGGCAGATGAGATGGAATCCGAGAGGGCTCCTCCCATGTGACTTAAAAGCTTCATATTGTAGTTGTGTTATAAGAAGATTTATAAGGAGAGCGAATATGTTGCTCATTCCTTTGAGAAGGGGGCATGGGAAGAAGTAGAGAGGTTTTTTTTAGCTTTAAAAAGCCAATGGCATCTTTCTGTTAGGAGAGAAGGTCTTATTACTGTGTGCAGGTAGTCCTATGACCAAAATTGAGACCAACATTTGCATTACTTTGTCCCATTTTACGATCTTTTGTTCCACAGTTGTTAAGCGAATCACGGCAGTTGTCAATCATGTCATTAAGCGAATCTGGCTTCCACCACTGATTTGGCTTGTCGGAGGCCAGCTGGGAAGATTAGAAATAGTGATTCCACAATCCTGGGACTGTGCAGCTGCCAGAAATACATGCCAGTTGCCAAACACCTGGATTTTGACCACGTGACCATGGAGATGCTGCAACAGCCATCAGTGTAAAAACCAGTCCTAAGTCCCTTTTTCAGTGCCTTTGCAACTTCGATCGGCCACTAAACGAATGTCTGTAAAACTAGGACTTTCTGTAGCCATCCCTGGAGATTCCTTTATTAGTTTATGTGTGGTTTTTATATTCCCGTTAAGCCGCCTTGAGTCGCCATGTGCAAATAAGCGGCAGTACACATTCCATAAAATAAAATAAATAGAGCATTGTTACTTATTCAGGCAGGCTGCAAAGTATAACACAGGGAGGTGTTGCCATCTTTCTGTTTCAAGAAGTTTTAGCCAGAGGTATTGTTCGATACAGTCTCAACATCTCTTTCTCCTTAACAGCGTTTTGCCGCTGACATTATATCTGTTCTGGCCATGACAATGAGTGGAGAGCGAGAGTGCCTGAAATATCGGTTGGTGGGATCTCAGGAACCCTTAGCTTCATGGGGACATGAGTACGTCAGGTAAGGAGCAAGCCAAGATGTCCGACGAACTAGAAATCAGTCATACAGGGAGTCCTCCGCTTACGACCAAAATTGAGCCCAAAATTAAGGTTGTTAAATGAGACATTGGTTCAGTGAGTCTTGCCCCATTTGAATACTTTTCTTGCTACATTCGTTCGGTGAATCACTGCAGTTGTTAAATTAATAACACGGATGCCCCAAAGGTGATTTTTTTTCCCCCCCCAAGAGGCAACTGGACTTTCTGGTTTTTCTTTGAAGACGTTTCGCTTCCCATCCAAGAAGCTTCTTCAGCTCTGACTGGATGGTGGGGAATGGGAGGATTTATACTCCTTGCAGATTTTTATTCCTTGCAAATGACCAGCTGTCTGGGGGAAAAAAAGCACCTTTGGGTCAACCATGACCTCCGTAGACATTTAGATAACACGGATGTTAAGGGGAATCTGGCTTCCCGATGGACTTGGCTTGTCAGAAGGTTGCAGAAGGGGATCATATGACCCCAGGACGCTGCAATGGTCATAAATGTGAATCGATTGTCAAGCATCCAAATGTAAATCACGTGACCACGGGGATGCTGCAACGGTCATAAGGTGTGAAAAAGGGTCCTAAGTTACTTTTTTTTCAATGCTGTTGTAACTTCGGTCACTAAGTGAACTGTTGTAAGTCGAGGACTACCTGCGCAGTTCTTTTGAACTACATAATTCTTTTTCATTGTTAAACATCACCTTCCATCTGCAGAGCTGAACCCAGCAAACAGGAGGCTTTTAGGTCCCCAGTCAGCATTGCCCCTCTGTTTATAGCAGTTGCTTCTTCAGTACAGTCAGTCTCTTGCAGCAGCTCTTTTATTAACCCAAGGCTGCTGATGTCTCTTTTGACGGATAATCTCTTTGTTTTCTATATACCGAACGAGTGACCCACTGGGATCCCCATATCTAAACAACCTACCTTATGGGCGGCCAGAGTCTGAAAATCACATTCAACAGTAATTAAGCAAAATAATTTGGCTGAGATTGGCCTATGTGGGACTGATTGGGGTAGATTGCAGGGGTGACACCGAAATATAATTTTATCATATTTTATTTATGTATTAAATTATTGTATTTCATTCCAATTTCATTTTAAAACTCTTATTTTATTCCAATTTCATTTTAAATCGTATTTTATTCCAATTTCACTTTAAAATGTATTTTATCCAATTCCATTTTAAATAGTTTTTTATCAGATTTGAGTAATAATTTGTGTCTGGAACTCTTTACTTTGATATGGCCCAAAGGCTAATCAATAAAGTAAACTCTAACTCTAAACTGTTATTTGAAGTGTTCCTTACAATAAAGAACATGTGAAGATTTAAGCCCCAAGTTCAGTAAAGACCCATAAAACTCCTGTTATTCTTTGGGCTGAAAAACAAGATATAAATTTGCTGGACACCCCCCCACAAAAATGACCTTACTGAATAGGGAATTTGTCTTATTTTTAATTTTAAAACCATAACTATTTTCCTTCCATTGCCCCTGCAGGCATCTAGCAGGTGAAGTCGCCAAGGAGTGGCAGGAAATTGACGAGGCAGACAAGACCCAGAAAGACACACTTCTAACTCTGGTAAAGGAGATTGTGCCCTACAACATGGCCCATAATGCTGAGCACGAGGCCTGTGATTTGCTGATGGAAATTGAGCAGATGGATATGCTGGAGGAATATATTGACGACAATGCCTATGCCAAAGTTTGTCTCTACTTGACCAGGTGAGGGAACTGTATTTTCTGGGGTTCGTGGAATTCAATTCATAAGAGTTGGCAAGGCTGAATTAGGCCATGGAGGCCAATTCCTTGAACACAGAGATCCATATTAAAACATTCATGGTCAGTGCCTATCCAAACCAAATTTTTCTTCATAATTGGTTCCACGGTTCAAACACCAAAGGTTTTTTTTCCCCCTTAAGACTTAATTTGGAATTACATTCCTATTGCTCAGATCCTTTATTTTATTTTTCTGCACTCTGAAACAATGCAGAACAGATCTTAATCTTCTGTGTGATATCTTTTCAGATTCCTGAAGAATGCCATCCGCCTCTCTACCTTCTCAAAACTATGTTTCTAGTTCCTTCCTATCTTGTTCTTCTAAAATCCCAATGAACCTTTTTCTCTCTTAGCCTTTGAACCTAATTTAAGCATGGCGTTCAGAATAGCACTCAAAGTGGAACTATTATTTCCTTTAGAAATAATAGAATAAGAAACTCTCCATGAGGCAGTCTGATACGATAAAGAATTGTTGCAAAGAAATGCAGGACATTAAATGTAGGGCAGTGTATCCAAATTTTGGAAATTCTGGGACTTGAAGTCCATGCATCTTAAAGTTGCCAAAATTGGGAATTCCTGATCTAGGGTATTCAAAGCCCAAATCCTGATTGTTTGTGATAGACTTGCATTCATTTATATATGCAAAAAAGTTTGTTTTGTGCTGAAATTCACCTGAATCTGATAAGAAAGTTATAATTATCCATAATTCTAAAGTTTATCATTCAGCACATCATTTTACAAAACGTTTTCTCTCCCCCCCCCCTCACTCTTAAGGGAATCAATTCCCAATGTAGGTAACTTCTGTATTTGCTGTTCAGAAGGATTTCTGTTTGCTTTAACTCTTCCATGGTGATGTCATAACAAATTGTGGCTCCCGTTTGCCTCAATATGCACATCGTGCTTTTCTTCTCTTCCAGCCCAACTATAGGATATTTATCATGAGTTTAATGATTTCCTCCATCCCATATTGAAAATTTTAATTTGAGAGCAGGGACTGAGGGCTACATCAAGGTTTGGGGAGCTAACCCAAGGGACTGTGTAACATTTGTGAAAAAAGGAACAGTTGGCTAGCAGCCGTAGTGTTAACTCAACTTCATTTTCTGCCTCTCCCTTTCTTATTTTCCAAGCTGTGTGAGCTATGTTCCCGAGCCAGAGAATTCTGCCCTTCTTCGTTGTGCCCTTAGCATCTTCCGCAAGTTCAGTCGCTACCCTGAAGCCCTGCGTTTGGCCCTCATGCTGAATGACATGGAGCTGGCCGAAAACATCTTCATTTCCTGCAAAGATGTGTAAGTAGCGCTGCCTAGAATTGGGGTGCTGTGGACAGATCCACAGGATTCAGGGCTAGGAGAACTGAGAATTGTTAAGTCTAGAACCTTTTTTTGTTTCATTCACATATATAAAAAGATGTAGAGACCCTAGAAGAGTGCACAAAAGAGCAACGAAGATGATTAGAGGTCTGGAGGATAAAACAGATGAAAAATAGTTGCAGGAACTGGATATGTCTAGTTTAATGAAAAGAAAGACCGGGGTGTGTGTGTGACATGACATGATAAGCCTTCCAATACTAGAGGGGCTGCTACAAAGAAGAGGGGGTCAAATCTATTCTCCAAAGCCCCTGAGGCAGGAGAAGGAGCAATGGATGGAAACTATAATCAAGGAGAGAAGCAACCTAGAACTAAGGAGAGAATTTCCTGACACAATAATTAACCAGTGTCTTCAGAAGTTGAAGGTGCTCCACCACTGGAGGTTTTTAAGAAGAGATTGGACAACCATTTGTCTGAAATGGTATAGGGTTTCCTGTTTTCAGGAAGGAGTTGGACTAGAAGACCTCCAAGGTCCCTTCCAACTCTGTTATTCTGAGACCACATCATGCATCAGGAAGGGGAGAACCAGGTAGTCCTCAACTTACGACCACAACTAAGCCAAATTTTTCTTTTTCTAAGCTAGACAGTCGTTAAGTAAGTTCTGCCTCATTTTGCAACCTTGACTGCTGAAAGACTGAGGGATTTAACAAGCTCCGGAATTTTTATTTTTATTTTAAATTGTGCACTTAGAAGATTAAAACCACCAAACATGCCCTAAACTAGCCAAAATTAATGAAGACTCAGCATCCATCTTGCTTCCAGGCCTGGAGCATTAGCCATGTTTTCAAGGACTTCTGGAACGATGGCAGCCCTACAGAACTGCGTGAAGGATGCTGTTTCAAAAGGGCAGATGCTGCAAGAGAGACAGCAGGCTGCCTAGATCCTGATGGCTTGATTGAGGCAACCCGGAGCCTGCTCCCTCTGCTTGAATCATTGGCTGTCTCTCAGACAATAGGCCCTATGCCACGCAGGGCTTTATAGATGACCATCAGCACCTTGAATTATAGCCAAAATTCAACTAGCAATCTCTGCAACTCAGAAAGGAGGAAGATACATTGGCAGACACATCAGTTATATATATAATATATATATAAGAAGCATATAAGAAGAAGAAGAAGCTGCAAGCTCACATTACTCTGAGAAGCACAAGGCCGAAGACACAAGCCTGAAGATGATGAATGAGACTTCATCGAAACGTCGCCTAGATATTTCCAATTCTATGCAGGAGAAAACCCGAAGAACCAAAGATCCACATACAAATACCCGCGAAAACCTCCGAAAACATATATATAATATTACACACACATGCACGCATGTACATACACACACACATACACACACACATGTCCTGTTTGCCTCCCATCTCACTTAGAAGTGACTTTGGGTGGCTTGGAAGCACCAAAAACAAAGAAAAGATTAAAACAATAAATACTCATAATAATAGTAATATTGTCTACACCACTGCATTCGGACCAGTTACAGCTTCCAAATGGTTTTCAAAGACAGCCCCATATTGCAAATTGCAGTAATCCATGCATGTTATGCTCATTATCTGGGTCCTCATTTTACTGACCTCAGAAGGATGGAAGGTTGACTGAGCCTTCCATCCTTCTGAGGTCAGTAAAATGAGGACCCAGATTTTTGGGGACAATGCTGTTTCTGTAAACCAGTTAGAGAGGGCTGTAGAGCACTAAAGCGGTATATAAGGCTAATATTGCTATTATGCGTCTTTTTTTTTTTTTTTTTTGAGGGGAACACAATCTTCTACAGAGAAGGAATCTGAACTTGATTAAGTCAAAGCTTCACCTATTTTCAGTTATCTTTGTAATAGTTCAAGTTAGATGTAGGTATCCAGGTTTAAATTCCTTTGGACTCCATCTACAATGAGCATTCAGAAGGAATGATGAGAGTTTAGTTTAGAACCTAAACTGAACTAAATTATTAAGTGCCAGGCTTTCATTCCAGAATAAAAGCAATAGATGTCAAAATAAACAATGAATAAAAAACAATAGTCCCAAATTGATCCTCCAGGTCCAATATTACAAACCTCTAGTGGAAATTAAAATGTTGCTTAATTGAAATTGATATTGCTTCAATGTTTGGAAATTTGGGTGAGGAACAGTGACTTTCAGTGAAACTTACCAATTTCAGTGAAACTTACCAATTTCAGTGAAACTTACCAACCATTATCGTTGATTATGGTTATCTTCCTGAGATGGGATATCTTATTTATTTTGTTACATTTATTATGGCTGCCCAATCGATCAGACTCCTGGCTGCTTACAGAATCCATTGCTAAATTAATAAAAAACATAGTCAAAACTACAGCCTTCCCCTACGAGCAAAAATGGTTTTAAGGGATTTAACCCTGACACTAACCCTAACTTCTGCTGCCTGCCAGCTGCCTGCAATTTGGCAAATCAAATCCCACCAGGTTCCAAGGTTGACTCAGCCTTCCATCCTTCCGAGGTGGGTAAGATGAGGACCCAGACTGTTGGTGGGGGGGGGGGGATATGCTGACTCTAAACTGCTTAGAGAGGGTTATAATGCATTGTAAAGTGGCATATAAATCTACTATCACTATTTTGGAAACCCTGGAAGACTGAACCTCCTCTGGGGGATGCTGTTACTCCTGCAAAGCACTGGCTTTTAAGAAAAAAAACAATGAAGGCCATCAACAGGATATTGCTGAATTTAATAAATGACAGTTCCATCTTAGGCCCAGTACTCTTCAGTATCTTCATTAATGACTTAGATGAGGGAATAGAAGGGGAACTTACCAAATTTGCAGATCATACTAAGCTGGCAGGAATAGCTAACCCCCAAGAAGATAGGCTCAAGATCCAGATGGATCTTGACAGACTAGAACACTGGGCCATATCTAACAAAATGAAATTCAATGTAGAGAAAAGTAAAGTCCTATGCTTAGGCAAGAAAAAACAAAAGTACACATATAGACTGGGTGAAACCAGGCTCAATAGCAGTAACTGTGAGAGGGATCGTGGAGTCTTAGTGGACAACCAGCTAAATAGGAGGCAGCAGTGTGCAGCAGCCGCCGAAAAAGCTAATGCAATCCTAAGTTGTATTAAAAGAGGGATACAATCAAAATCAAGGGAAGTACCAATACCGCTCTATAAATCCTTAGTAAGACCACACCTAGAGTACTGCATCCAGTTTTGGTCACCACACTATAAAAATAATGTTGAGGCTCTAGAAAAAGTACAGAGAAGAGCAACCAGGATGATTAGGGGACTGGAAGGCTAAAACATACAATGAACGGTTGCAGGAACTGGGCTTGGCTAGTGTAGTAAAGAGAAGGACGAGGGGAGACATGATAGCGGTCTTCCAATATTTGAGGGGCTGCCACAGAGAGGAGGAAGGGGATCAAGCTATTTTCTAAAGCGCCTGTAGGCCAGAGAAGGAATAATGGATGGAAACTGAACAAGGAGAGATTTAACCTGGAAATAAGGAGAAACTTTCTGACGGTGAGAACAATCAACCAATGGAACACCTTGCCCTCAGAAGTTGTGGGAGCGCCATCACTTGAGACCTTCAAGAAGAGATTGGACTGCCATTTGTCAGAAATGGTGTAGGGTCTCCCGCTTGGGTGGGGGGTTGGACTAGATGACCTACAAGGTCCCTTCCAACTCTGATTATCTGTTATCTGTTTGATTTCGTCATTTTACAATCCACTCTAGATAATTATTTTTTGTTTTCTGACACTTTTGTTCGTTTGTTTGCAGAGTGGTTCAGAAGCAAATGGCTTTCATGCTGGGCCGCCACGGTGTCTTTCTGGAGCTAAGTGAGGATGTTGAAGAATATGAGGATCTTACAGAGATCATGTCTAACGTCCAGCTCAACAGTAATTTTCTGGCCTTGGCCAGGGAAGTAAGTTCTCTTGCAGTATCACAAGGTATCAAAAGGCACCTTTGGGACAACCATGACCTGGTTGACTGAGATCTCCATAAATATCACAAGGTTGTTTTTTTTTCCTAGTAGGATTTTGAATCTTGAATAAGGGGAAGTGTGAAAATGACTGGCAAAAGGTCCATTTAGAGCAAGGCAAGGGATAAATGTTGACTGCATGACATTATAGATTCCTGGGAAAGCTTTTAGAAGCAATCTGGCTTAATTTTAAGAAATGCCTCCTTTATCCCCATGTCAAAGCATTATTTTGCCTCTTGGTGCCATCTGCTGTAGCAAACGAGCTGAGAATGCAGCCTCCTGATACTGTCAGTTTATTTTCTGATAGATTTTTTTTCTACAATGGTCATGTTTTTGAAAAGAAGGTCAAATGTTAAGGAATAATACAGACTGACCTTGTTTAGTGGCAGTGTTTAGTGTTTAGTTTCGTTTAGCAACGGTTAACAGTTAAAATGGTAGTTAAAGAGTAATTTTATGCCCATGTCCTCACATTTATGATCTTTGCAGGTCTGTAATGCAAAGGAAAGCTGAAATAAGATCATAAGCACAGTTTCTCTTTCACTTAGCATCTACTTTGCTTAACAACCACGTCTGCTGTCCCAGTTGCAGTTGCTAAACAAGGACTGCCTGTAATATTCCCCAAATTTAAGCCAGATTGAACATTTGCACAGAAGTTTTCACTGCTTTTAATTCGATGCAAGGATGAGTTTTAATTCATTTTCAGGCATGGGAGGTTTTTCAACATATTATCAGTTTTGCTGTGGGTTCTTTTTGTGTTTTTGTTTTAACCTGGATATTTTAGTAGAATCTATCTTGTTTTCAACCATCAGGATATTGAATGATGCAGTGGTATGCAAATCTAATTGGAATCTGAAAAGATTTAGCAAATTGTAAAAAGCAGTCTAGAGATTAAAACTTGCACATGATTCAAACCAGCTAAATATATTTCACTGAAGTTGTCTGGATAGACTGAAGCTTAAAGATTTCAATTCTAAATACATTCTGCATATTTCATTATAAGCCAGAAAAGACGTTTTGCATTTAAACTGTGAGAAATAATAAAGTTGGGTATGTTGTCGTTTAGTTTTTGGAACCAAGTGCTCAGAAACTAAATATACAATAAGAACTTTTGAAATGGAAAATGTCTTGTGCTGAAGAAATTATGGCTACACTGCAGTCAGAATGAAACACTGGTGCTGCATTGCTTTGTTAGGAATGCTGAGCGTATTGTTTAAATATTTGAAATATAGTGCTGGTCTACTTATGTATCATTTCTCTGCTCTCACCTCTTCTAACAGTAAAGGCTGCCTACCTGACACTAAAATGCTATCTGGACAATTTAGTGTAAAAATGTCATCTCAAGAGATTTCCAATACCTGTCCCTATTTCTAAATTTCAGTTAAAGATAAAACAGAATTTGCAGCCATGGAGTCTTTTTTCATCCCCACATACTTGTGTGGGGTGATCAGTTATTTGATTCTAACCCTTTTTGTGACTACTCTTTGCAGCAGGGTGCAAAATATTTTGAATTCAAAACAGTTCCTTGGAAGAGCTGTTCTGAGCTCACCTGGAATATTCCGGCAACATTACCGAGATTACCAAAAGCATTCTGAATGTAAAACAGCGAAGTTGAGCTCAAAATATTTCTAGCAAGGTCAGAACAACCTGATCTAACTTTGAAATCACTATTTCAAGATCATAACATTTCAAATTCAACATGTTTCGCATTTCTAATGAACAGAAATGCTCAGCAGGGCATCTGTGTTCAGCGAGAGTAAAAAAAAAAAAAAGGAAAAAAAATTGGGTTTTTTGGGGGGTGGGGGTTTCAGTAAATCTTTTCTTTGATTTGGGCATTCATCCAACACTGCAGGGAACTTGAGACTCCTGTGCTACTGATAGCCCCCCCCCCCCCCCCCCCCCCCCCCCCCCAAACTCATTTTTCCCCCAGTTTCCCCAAGTTCTAATTGCATTGAGAATTGACTAACAGAAAAATTATAAAGTAAGCAGACTTCATTACTGTCCAAAGCCTTCTTGCAAACTGGATTTAAAATGATTTGCTGTGATCTCCTGGGAAGATACAGGCAGCTAAGAAAGTTGTATTTTCCTCAAAGGGACTGAATGTGGGGTGCTCACATCATGGAAAATCAAATCAAAGCTTTGATTTGGGTTGACAGTGGGACATGGGCGATAAATTAGATGAATTTTCAGTCCTCCTCCCCCATCTAAATGAGGCTGTGGCTTATTTATTACTTCACTGCTATATGCTTATCCTGTAAGCGAATGTGTTCAATGTATTATAATTGAAGAGCGTTAACCGTGATTTCAGAATTTTTTTGTAACTTAAAGTGTTGCGAACCACACCTAGTTTGGTCATTCGGTGATTCCATATATATTTTAAACCTGGATAGTGGATTAATTCAGCAATCAGGTGAAGACTTGTTTTATATGAAAAACATCAAAAATAATTATTTCTTTTGCCTCCAGCTGGATATCATGGAGCCCAAGGTGCCAGATGACATTTACAAAACACATCTAGAAAATAATCGTAAGTCCTGAGCTTAAAATAGTGGGATCCTTGCTGATTCTGGGTTCAATTGATGGAATATGTTGGTTGGTTGTAACTCTTGTCATCAGTCTGATTCACACCGTTTGGATTTAATTGGAGTATAGAGAGCAGAAGTTCTAACTATATAATGATGCCTCTTCAAATATAATGGCCCAGTTCTATTTGAATTCTCTTTTGCACACTTACTTATAGCTGGTCACACTCATTAAGTGTGTCCCACTCCCCCAAATTCTTGATTCACAGTCTGAGGCTGTTTTTGTCATGGAGTGGGAAACTATATAAATTTGCAATTTTGATTGTCATGGAAGATATCTATACTAGTTTGAACCTAAAAGTTTAGGGTTTTTAAAAAATAGGGAATGGCCACCGAAGGCATTGCGACCTAAGCATACTTCCATTTTCAGAGCAATTACTTTGACAAATTACAATTATTAACAGGAGAAGGCTGCCAGGCGATGAAAAATCAGGACCACGCATTAAGTTCCAGTTAAACTGATTTATTGCTCGTGCCTATACACAAGAATTTAGTCCACCAACAGCACTGACCTGATGCTATATAACTCTTAACAGAATTCAATGGGGTTGGACTTGGACCGCTTGTGGGAACATAACTTCTCCAGGCTGCTTCCTCTCTTGACTCTACCACCATAGCCACTCTGGGCTCTTGGCTTAGTTGGACGTCACAGGACAAAATGAGCCTCTGATTTTGCTCTTGCAGATAGATTTTCAGTATGAACCGCAAACCATAAAACTGCCAAGAAAATTGAGCCGAGAGGGATACTGGGATCGAAGCTTAATTGGAGGACCTCTTAGAGGAGAATGAACAAGTGCTCTGGAAGAAAGGCAGAGGTGGCCCACTCCAAACTGTTTTTAAAGTTAATCCAAGCGCAACTCATGAGTCAAGCCCAGAAGTAACGTTCTCTACAGTTACTCCCCAGATAACGGCTCAGCAACCGAAGAATGTTCTCCAGCGGAAATAGAAACTTTCACCTCAAAAGCGGCCAAACTCCCAAATAAAGTTGGTGCTATCTAACCTTAAACAGATTCTAAGGATAGGTAGCACCAACTTTATATGGGAGTCTGGCCACCCTTGAGGTGAACGATTCTATGTTTCTGATAAGTATTAGCAGAGTTTTCCTTGGTATCAAGGAGTATGCAGCAAACGGAAGTAGTGTGCAAAATTGTAGCAGTGAGTATAGAGTCACACAAGCACAGAGGCTGAAGGATAAAGGATTTTATATACAGGAGCATAAGCACAATCCAAGATTCCGTCCAATATCCATACACAGTTTATCAGTCAATAGAGTATATAACTAAACATCATAATCGGTAGGCATAACAGCAATACAGCATCTTCAATACATCCATGCAGCAATGGAGAGAGATAATTACAGAGTGATGAAGATACTTGCCGAGTAGAAGCAGCAGCAGCCAAGTAGCATCCACAATAGAAGCCCACACTAGTAGAAGCCAAAGTAAAAGCCCTCTAGCCATATTCTCTCTGGCTTCTTGCTATATAGTAATCCTGCTTTTTGTAGCCAATCAGTATCTTGGCTCCAGTAAAGTGCTGAGTCATTATGACTTGCAACCATATATGATAAACCAATATAGTTCAGGTTCTTTAAAGAAACTTAACAGTTTCCACTGGAGAACATTTTTCTGTTTCTGAGCCATTATCTGGAGAGTCAAGAGACCCCCCAAGAATTTGGAAACTAGACATACTGTTTCACTGTAGATCAATACACACATACACACACACACTGCTCTTCCATTTGCCCATCGTTTTCTAATTATAAAATCCAGACACAAATTTTGTTTATTCAGCGGGCAGCCAGTGACATTGTAGTTGTTTTGATGGCTGGCGTGTTGGCTATACTGCAACGTCTTAAAAACGACCTTTGTGGCACAGCACAGAATGTTTCTCAGTTCCGATCTGAGGCAGGAGCAACCCATTCATCCCTGCCTTCTCTGCTCCCTCAGGGTTTGGCGGCAGCGGTTCGCAAGTGGATTCGGCCCGCATGAATTTGGCTTCCTCCTTTGTGAACGGTTTTGTGAACGCTGCTTTCGGCCAGGACAAGCTGCTGACGGACGATGGCAACAAGTGGCTCTACAAAAACAAGGATCACGGTGAGGGAGGAGGACAAGAACTCACGGTCTGGGCTGGGCTGGGGCTGAGGAGAAGGGATAAGGAGGAGGCATTTTGCTCCAGAGTGGGAAATTTTACACTCACGAGAGATGCTCTCTGGCAACGAATTTCATTATTGGGTAGAATTTAGAACTCTTTGATTCTGTGCCCCACTTTCTAAAATCCTGGAAACTCCCTGGTGTGACTTAGCAAGTGGCAGAACTGGGTTTGATTTTGCCTGAACTCAGAAATCAAGAGGGTCAGGTTTAATTAGTACCAGGATGGTAAATCACCAGGAAACCCCAGTGTCGGGATGACAGGATTCTGCCAGAAGGAATTGACGGTCATTTGTGTAGTGCTGGCGAGAAAATTGCATGGATGTGTCCTTAAAGCTATCGTGGGTCTGGTTGGACTCGAAGTTTGATTCAAATTGCCTTTTATTTGATTGGTAGTGAGAATGCTAAGAGTTGATACTGGGAGAATATTTGTAGCTCAGGTTTGAACTATGGGGTACTGGGTGCTCTCAGCTCGATGGTTTTTGGCAGACATTTCATTACCACAAAGTAGATAACATCATCAGTACTAGAAGAAAATGGGGTTTGTTCCCATTCATTCATTCATTCATTCATTCATTCATTCTCTCTCTCTCTCCTTTCTCTCTCTCCCTCCCTCCCTCCTTCTCATACACTCACTAACTAATGGCTCCCACCAACAATTCCACCAAGGGCATGCCATTAGCACAAAGAAAAACAAGAGCAAAATACTCTCTTCTAGCACTGATGATGTTATCTAATCAGATAGCGAAACATCTACAAAAAAACCAAGATCAGAGAGCACTGACCCCAGCTAAGAGTTGAATATGACAGAATGCTGCATGATGCTATGCAGGCAGTTGATCTACCTTTATACAGGCTAAAGTTAAAATAGGTATTGTAAGAAGTTTAATTTAGGGTACCAGCTTTGGGCTTCAGAAGGTGGATTAGTCCCTAGATGACAACAAAGTAGTGTTTGTATTTCTTTGCTGCCTCTAGTGGCCACCTGGATTTTTGCAGCCCAGATTCTACGGTCTTATCCTAATATTTATAATGGCAGGTGCCCTTTTATGAAGGGGGCTGTAGGCTTTCCTTCCCCCTCAATCCATTGTTTAAGGCATTTTGCCTTCTCTTCCATGCCTTGAACTGAACTTAAAGAATGGGCTACTTGGAATGAATGCAGGGGCGAGCCCACCACTCTCCCCATATATCTTCATATCCCTCCTTTCCCCTCCCATGCGTATGTGAATTAAGACAGCCGCTGGAATCACAACATGTTGTGAATAACAGGGAGTGGAGGGATGCAAGATTTCTCAAGCTGTTCATTACCCAGAATTGATTCACGCTGGCAGTGAGTAAAACAGAAATCAATAAAAAATGGCCCTGGTTTGCAGATGTGCTGCTATTCTCACGATCCCATTTATTCCACAGGGATGCTGAGTGCTGCAGCCTCGTTGGGGATGATCCTCCTGTGGGATGTGGATGGGGGCCTCACCCAGATTGACAAGTACCTGTATTCCTCAGAAGACTACATCAAGGTGAGCAACCCTTCTGCTAACCTAAATTCTTCCCTGTGGAGCAGATTAAAAAAAAACCAAAACCTTGAGTTAGGCTCGACTCCTGTAGAGCAGGATTTAGATGGAGAGGACCTACAGTAGGTGTTTCAGGGCTGTGGACTAGATTAGAAACTTGAAAAAAAAAAAAAAAACCATTGCAGAACAAGGTTGATGAGAAACTGTTGCCCTAACAGCTAGGAAAAATGCAAGGATGTGAAGAGGTTCTCCGTCACTTTGTTCCACAATGTTTTTCCAAGTTCCCAATCTAGTTAAAGACACCCCCCCCACGCCTGCTTCACGGTCTGTTTCTGTTGCTCTTCTCTGGGAGGAGGTTTCAAAGTATTTATAGCAGGACTATTAGCTTCTGTAACAGCTTTGTTCCTTATGCCATCCATCTTGTAAACTCTCGGGATTCTTTTTTCTCGCCATCTATACGTTCGAACTAGACTGCGATGTTTCTTTGCGTCATATATGTGTGTGTAGGTGGGTACTGGCGACCCCGAGGGTGCGGGCCTTCTCTGTGGGGGCCCCCTCCCTGTGGAATGATCTGCCCCCGGAGATACGGGCCATTACTGACATCCAGACCTTCCGGCGTGCAGTAAAGACCTTGTTTTTCCAACAGGCCGGCCTGGCCCAGTAAATGGTTCATGGGGTTTTAACTTAATTCGGTTTTTAAATTTTTAATTACAATCCTTGAATTTTAAATTTTTGGAAATTTTATATCTGAAGGGATTTCGGCCGGATCTATGTTATTTAATTTGTTTTTAATTGTATATACTGTTCATTTTTAGTAGGCTGCCCCGAGTCCCTTTTTAGGAGAGGGGGCGGTATAAAAATTTAAATAAATAAATAAATAAATATATGTATAACGGTTACCTTTTGGAGAGTTGAGTGCAATGAAATTTCATGTAATGTAGGCCGATTAGTGTACATTTAAAGTGACAAAAGTTTTATGCTATTCTAGTCTAGTCTAGTCTAGTCTAATATACAACCCTGAAATTCCCTGTTGCCCCCTTCCAACATTATCCATCAATAGCAATACCAGTGATGGTGAACTTTTTCGTCCTCGCGTGCCATCACCCATAAGTAAAGACCCTGTTTTTTCAACAGGCTGGCCTGGCCCAGTAACTAGGTTTCTTAAATTTTTTAAATTTTAAAAGTGTATTAGTTTTATATTTTAAATTGTATTTCGGCCTCTGATGAAATTGTTTTAATTTGTTTTTAATTGTATATATTGTTTGTTTTTAGTTGGCTGTGCACCGCCCCGAGTCCCTTTTTTGGGAGAGGGGGCGGTATAGAAATTTAATAAAATAAATAAATAAATAAATAAAATAAATAAATAAATAAATAAAATAAATAAATAAATTAAATAAATAAATAAATAAATAAATAAGGCAATGCATGCGGGAGGGGGGCCCATGCCCCCTGCACATGCATGCACAACCCCCTCCCCGTGCATTGCACATCTCTGCGCATGCACATGCACCTCCTGTGCGCGCCCCACACGTGCAGCAGCTACCCGACGATCAGTTGTACTAATGTCAACTACTTCTCCGCCTACCAGTTTATGCCACATTATGGCCCTCCCAGAGTAGGTCTGCAGTGTTTCAGGAGTCCCAACTGCCTGCTCATTAGCAGCGCTTATACAGGTGGTCCTCGATTTAACAACCTTTCCTTTAGTGACAGTTGGAAGTTACAACGGCATTGAAAAAAGTGGTGTATGACTTTCGCATACTAATGGCCATTGTATCATCCCCACGGTCACACGAATAGAATTTGGGTGCTTGGCAACTGACTCATATTTATGACGGTTGCCGTGTCCCAGAGTCATGTGATTTACCTTTTGGGACCTTCTGTTGAGCCAAGTCAATGGGGAAACCAGATTTACTTAACAACCGTGTTACAAACTTAACAACTGTAGTGATTCACTTAACCAACTGTGGCAAGTAAAGTGGTAAAATGGCGCGAAACTCGCTTTAACTGTTTCGCTTAACAACGGAAATTTAGGACACAGCTGGTGTCCTTAAGTCGAGGACTCCCTGCACATCTTCCTCCAATAGTCCTGTCGCTTTACAAGAAAAGTAAATGAGATATCCAAACCTACAACCCTAACCTAATTCCACAGCCAAATTTCCAAATACCCAACTTCAGCCGTCATGCAACCTAAATCAAAAGCTCTGTGGGAAAACGTTGTCTCAAACCACCTTCTGGAACATTCTAGGGAAGCCATTTCCACATTTCCCAACTTTTTGTGAGATGCGGGGACTGAATCTAAAACTTTGGGCCACGTGTAGATGCTTGAACTCTGAGGAGTTTTCCCTCTCTATGATGCCTGTTGCCTCGTTGGTGACATCAATGGGATGCAGGCGTTGAAGATGGTTCTTCTGTCAGTTGCCCTCAAGTCCTTTGAACTGAAATTCCTTTTTTCCCCTAAAGCTTTATACAGATATAAAAAGTAGCGTAGCTCCATATTTGTGCTATCAATCCTCTTACTACTGCTCAAAAGATCATTCTTTGCCCTCTTCCCTCTTGGGAAGAGCTTTATAGTTTCCACTGCCTTTCTTAAGTTCAAAACATTCTCAAAGATCCATCTCATCCTGGGCATCCTTTTTTTTTTGAATTACTACCATCTGGCAGACGGTACAGAATAATAAAAACAAGGACAAATAGGCTGAAAAACAGCTTCTATCCCAGGGCAGTAGCTCTGTTGAATTCTACTGTATAGTGCAGTGTTGGTACAGTGTTGGGGGTTTTTGGTTCAATGTGTGGAGTGTGAAGGATGTGTATTTGTGTTTATTTTCATGGTCATGATGTGTACTGAAGGTGGTGTTTGATTTCGTTGTACAAGGTGCAGTGACAATAAACTAAACTAAATTAACTAAACTAAACTAAATTCTTCCATTCATGTCTGAGCAGTTTTTGTTCGGGGTGGTGGGGCTCATTCATCATTAGATATATCTCTTTTTTTAAAAAAATTATACATTTTTCTGTAACATACATTAGTTTTGGTAAATAGTGTATTGTCTGGGTCAATTTGTGTTATACTTCATAATGATGATGATGATGATGATGTTAATGTTATTTGTTTGTACATATTAATCATTTAGATATATCTTTTATTGTATCTTCTATTCTGGACCGTGTTTTCCTTCCTTGTCTTTCCTCCAGTCAGGGGCTCTTCTGGCTTGTGGCATCGTGAATTCTGGCGTGAGGAACGAATGCGACCCAGCCCTTGCGCTGCTCTCAGACTACATCCTTCACAACAGCAACACCATGCGCATTGGGGCCATCTTTGGGTGAGGATAGAACTAGCAACAGTGCTTAGACTTATATACTGCTTCACGGTGCTTCACGGCCCCCTCTAAGCTGTTTATAGAGTTGGCCTATAACCCTCCAATAGTCTGGGTCCTCAATTTGCATAGTCTTCCACTTCTTCCTGACGCAGCACAAGCTATTGTCAGGGTTCCGGTGATTGCCCTAATTAAATCATGAGGCTCGAGCCAAGCTTCAAAAGAATTCAAATTTATTAGAAGCTGTGACCTGGGTGTCATTAATCACATTCTCCAATGAAGGATTTTTGTGGCAGAAGATCCTGTTGCCTAGCTACAATCTTTGAAAGATAAGCATGAATGTACTTCTGATGTGTGACCCATCCCCCCCCGTTTCCTCCCCCCCCCCCGGCTTATGGCAACTCGAAAACAGGCATAGGAATGCTTTACGAGTTGACAGCTCTATCCTTCAAACCAAGTTGTGTGCTCTCTTGGCAGGCTGGGACTGGCCTACGCAGGATCCAACCGAGAAGATGTCCTGACCTTGCTGCTTCCTGTTATGGGGGATTCCAAATCCAGCATGGAGGTGAGAGAGAAGAAACCCTAAAAATTGGCTGAGAGTTCTGGGGTGGGAATGGAGCGAGGATACGGAACTGGAGATCTTTGACCTCCATCTAGGAGGGACTTTTTCACCAAACATTCTGAGGGCAGTGGATTGCAAAACATGTGGACTTCAACTCCTAGGATTCCCAAGCCAGCATTTCCCTGAGCAATTCTGGGAGTTGAAAGTCCACAAACCTTAAAGTTTGGAGAGCCTTGCTCTAGCTTGCAAGAAATAGCTGTCAGAGTTCCAAGTAATACACCCATAGCAAACAGAACTCTGAGGCAGGTAGATTCCTCAAAGAACAGTTTTATTGGATATATCATATTGGTACAGACCGGTGAAAACCGATTCCAGAAATTCATGCAGTTTTCACCTAATTAAAAGTAAATGTTTTCCCCTTTTCCCAAACAAACAGTTACACGGTCCAATCAGGGTGCTGCCCAGTTGCTTAGTAACGTCACTCCGCCTCTGTTCAGCCACCTGTTGGAATGTCCTTGGTTCCCAGGGGAAAATACATTGTTTTGACTACAACCCTCCAGCTATCTCTATTCCCCCCTCCCTAGCCCTCAACTCAATTGTGGCAATGCTGAAGCCTCCAATATGGCCTCACCTCAGGCCAGCTTCAGTCTTGTCAAGTCTGAAGCTGGCCTGACAAGACAGTCTTCTTGCAAGACTGCCTGATAACTTCCCCCCCATCTCTGCCGTTTCTTCTATGAGCTTATGAAGGTAATGATGTGAACTGGACACACTCCCTCTGTTTTTAAGAAGAGATTGGACCACCATTTGTCTAAACTTTTTATTATTATTATGTATTTGATTTATATTGCCGCCTAAATGGTATAAGGTTTCCTGCCTAAGCAGGGGGTTGGACTAGAAGACCTCCAAGGTCCCTTCCAACTCTGCTATTCTACTCTATTCTTTCCCCAGGTGGCTGGTGTGACAGCCCTGGCCTGCGGAATCATCGCAGTGGGCTCCTGCAATGGAGATGTCACCTCCACCATCCTCCAAACTATTATGGAGAAGTCCGAGACGGAGCTGAAGGACACCTACGCCAGATGGCTGCCTCTTGGCCTGGGCCTGAACCATCTGGGTAAGAGAATTCTCTAGGACGCTCCCTGGATGTCAGAAGAGGCATGTAGAAGAGAGAAGCGGTAGAATTGCTCTTGAATGCTAATTATAGGTACAGGTAGTCCTTGAGTTACAACCACAGTTGAGCCCAAAATTTATGTTGAGCTGAGCGAAACATTTGTTAAGTGAGTTTTGCTCCATTTTACGACTTTCCTTGCCACCGTTCTTAAGTGAATCATTGCACTGGTTAAGTTTGTAACTTGGTTGTGAAGTGACTCTGGATTCCCCATTGTCTTTGCTTGCCAGGAGGTTGCAAAAGCTGATCATGTGACCTCAGGGCACTGCGACTGTCAATACATATGAACCAGTTGCCAAGCATCTGAATTTTGGTCACGTGACCCTTTGGGGTGCTGCAAATGGTTGCGAGTGTGAAAAACGGTCTTAAGTCACTTTTTTTCAGCGCCGTTGTAAATTTGAACGGTCACTAAATGAACTGTTGTAAGTCGAGGACTACTTGTGCATCACAATTGCCCGTGCACGGGCTGCCACGTCTCCCCATTCCCACTTTGAAACGAGAGCATCATGTCTGAATTTTATGTTGGAAAGAAATTGAAAAGACAGCTGTTCAGGTAGTCCTCATCTTACGACCGCATTTGAGCCCAAAATTTCCATTGTTAGCAAGACAGTCGTTGTGTGAGTTTTACTCCATGTTTCCATTGTCAGGATTCCGGCAGTTAAATCATAAGCCTCTTGAGGCACACTCCCAAAACTTCTTTGGATTTATTAGAAGTTAACATGCTGTAATTTGCCTAGGTGTAGCCGACTCTGAGACATGTAATTCACTGTCATCCTTGACCCTGCTTTTCCCCCCACCCCTCTGGGTGTATTATAATTCATATTCTCCAATGAAACACGTCCATAGCCAAGAGTCATCAATCATGTTCTCCAATTAGATTTTTTTTCTCGGCAGAAGCTTCAGTCATCTAATCAGTCTTAGAAGAAAATATGAATGGAATGTACTTTCGATTCCACACTGCCGCCTGCTCTTTGAAATTCCCACCCCCCTCTTTCTGTTGACAACTATAAAACCTAAATATATATATACAATATATTTTATGAGCTGACATGCGTCCTTTTTCCATAGTTGTTAAGCGAATCACTGCAGTTGAATTGTGCGGGCGTTAAGCGGATCTCGCTCCTGCCGTTGACTTTGCTTAACGAAAGCCAACTGGGAAGGTTACAGATAGCAGTAGGACTTATATACCGCTTCACAGTGCTTTGCAGCCCCTCTCTAAGCCGTTTACAGAGACAGCATATTTGTCCCCAAAAATCTGGGTCCTCATTTTACTGACCTCGGAAGGATGGAAGGCTGAGTCAACCTTGAGCCTGGTGAGATTCGATCTGCCAAATTGCAGTCAGCTGGCAGTCAGTAGGTGGAGTCTGCAGTACTGCACTCTAACCACTGTGCCACCAAGGCTCATAATGGTGATCCCATGACCCCAGGACACTGCAAACTGACTGTCAATGCATACCAGTTGCCAGGTGCCCGAATTTTGATCATGTGACTGTCAGGATGCTGCAGAGGTCCTAATTGTGAAAACTGGGTGTAACTCTTTTTTTCCCCCTCAGTGCCAATGTAACTTCAAATGGTCACTAAACAGATCACTGTAAGTCAAGGACTGTCTGTATTGTTCGACATAGAGCTTCTTTGTAAATTAATTTATATTTATATTATTTGGGAAATTTATGTTGCTGCCTGTTTGCACATGGTGACTCAAGGCAGCTTACAGGACCTAAAAACACCATATAAAAGAAATAATATTTTTTTTAAAAAAAATAATAATTTCACTGCACCCCATTACCGCGGTGACCACATACCAGCTATTTAATGAGCTCCATCCTGCTATGGGTTCCCCAGGCCTGCTGGCAGAACCACGTTTTCAGGGCCTTCCGAAAGAGTGTGTGTGATTTATTTTGTTTTAGGGTTATTTATGAGCTCCTACCCAGTAATTTTAAATATTCTGCTTCCCAGTATAGTTTCTTTTTTCTTAACTTTTCTGAAATACTTTCAGACATGCTCCTTCTCTTCTTTCTTGGAGCTGTTTTTTTTTTTGGTGGGGAGGGAAGGAGCAAAAGAGCCATGACCAATCTTGTCCCAATCTAAGGGGGCTTTTAGCTGTCTTGTTCCAGCAGCTTTGCATCATTTTTGTCACACGCACACATACACACCTGCATTAAGACACAGCGATTGGGATCAGAAGTATCAGTGAGCTATATTCCTTCCCTCAAAACGACGCTATAGAGCACTGCTCACCAGAACAACTAGACACAAAAACAGTTTTTTCCCCAAATGCCATCATTCTGCTAAACAAATAATTCCCTCAACACTGTTCAACTATTTACAAAGTGTACACTACTACTACTGTTAATCTTCTCATCACTCCTTTATCACCCATCCCCTCCCACTTGTGACTGTAACTTTGTTGCTTGTATCCTCTGTTTCCTAGGATGATTTGATGTTGATTGTACCCTATGACTATCATTAAGTGTTGTACATTATGATTCTTGATTCTTAACGAATGTTCCTTCTTTATGTATACTGAGAGTATTTACACCAAGACAAATTCCTTGTGTGTCCAATCACACTTGGCCAATAAAATATTCTATTCTGTTCTATTCTATTCATGGGGACACTCTGTTTCTCGTTTGCAAGTATGCCCCGTGCTCTTTAGTTCCCATCCTCAGTTCCTTGATTGACTTATAAAACAAAAGAGTTTTTGTATACGGGCTCGATCCACAGGTAGCAAAAAAATAAATAAAATAAAGCAGAGACATTGTGACCTGCTTCCCACAGTTCTTTGAAGCACAAACAGGTGTGCTTAGAACGGGATCTTTGAAATAGGTGACTTTAGAGCTCATTAGATGAAAGAGAGGGAGGGAGGGAGAGAGAGAGAGAGAGTGAGTGAGAGAGAAAATAGTCTATCAGAAAGATCAATATGAAAACAAAGAAAATTGGGAGGGGGAGTTATCACTAGTTCAGTGATGTTATCACACAGCATCAGATTATGTCATCTGAAGCCTGTATTTTCAGGACAGGTAGTCCTCGACTTACAACCATTCGTTTAATGACCATTCAAAGTTAAAACAGCGGGTGCGACTTAACGACCAGTTGTCCCACTTTACGACTGTTGCACCATCCCACAGCTTTGCGATCAAACTTTGCCAAACTGTGCGTCCGCACAACAGTTACAGCACCCTGGGATTTTCATTCGCAAAGTTCTTAGGGAGCTTCCGACAGGAAGTCAAATCAGTGAGGGGAGCCAGATTCGCTTACCGACTGCACAATTCACTTAACGACACTACAGTTGCACCAAATGGTGCAAAGCTCACTAAAAAAAACTGCAATGAAAATTTTCAGGCTCCATTGTGGTCTTATGTCGAGGACTACCTGGATGGACCTGGGCTGGGCAATGGGTGTAGAAGTTCTTTTCAGAAGGTCTTGATGTAACATCAGTCACTTGAATACATGCTGACGTATTTTTGCACCCATTTTTTACAGGAAAGGGTGAGGCCATTGAAGCAATCCTGGCTGCCTTGCAGGTTGTGTCTGAGCCTTTCCGTAGTTTTGCCAACACCCTCGTGGACATCTGCGCCTACGCAGGTCAGTCTGGGGTGGGAATGGGATGTTGGGAGATTCCTGTCCTTTTTATCCCCGGTCTGCATTCACACAACACATGGCGAACTCGGGGTGGAAGATCTGACACCTGCATTTGCACAGCACGCTCGTTTTGCTAGGGTTTTTTTTTCTTAGCAGCATGAAACCCAGAAAACATAATGCTTGTTGACGCGTACTATGTGAATTCGGTCACAAGTTTGTGGTGTCCCCGCAGGATCTGGGAATGTGTTGAAGGTTCAGCAGCTTCTTCATATCTGCAGCGAGCATTTTGATTCCAAAGAGAAGGAGGAGGAAAAAGAGAAGAAGGAGAAGAAGGACAAAGAGAAGAAAGATAATTCGGCTGACATGGGTGCTCACCAGGTAAGGAGTTCTGTCCATTTTTCGCAGTTTGTATTTTGAGATAAGTTAACAGCCGAATAGACACTGAACAGGTGAGGTGGTGTTTAGTTAACAGCGCAAACACTTAATTGCTGTCTTCTGATTTTTAATCCATAAGCCAAAATGTGTACAGCATTCCAAAATAATAGGGAAAACGGAGTGCTACTGTTCAATTACTCCTTTTTGTCTTGTCTTCCATACTTAGTTTCTTCTTCTGCTAGTTACCAGGAGAGCAGAGAGACAAATGAGGCCCTGAAACCTCATTCAGGTGTCAGTGGAAACACTCCGCAACCCGCTTGCCCAAAGCAGCTAAAATTCATTTGGCTTCACCCATCAGACTGTGAGAAGCAGAAATTGCGCCCTATTCCCAAATTCGACACTTTTGCATTGGAGTTACATAATAAACAGAACTCTGGTTAAAACTGAGGGATGTCATGGATTCTCAGCAAGTTACTTATACCAATTCAGTCAACCTGCTTCTCTTCCCATTCTCCTTTTGCAAGATAACCTGATTTGGAGCTTTTTTTGGTCTTGCCTTGAGCAGCTGGGCCAGCACATTTATCGTCCAGTAAAAAATAAAAATAAAAATTTCCTATATTTAGCGATGTTACGAAGTGTCCTGTGGTTTCACACGAAGTCTCTCCTACTGCAGGGTGTGGCGGTGCTGGGCATTGCGCTCATCGCTATGGGCGAGGAGATCGGGGCAGAGATGGCTCTACGTACCTTTGGTCACCTGGTGAGTAAGAGGCTGAAGACACCTGGAACGTGGGGAAGGGGGCAACAAAAGATAACAGGTGGACTTCAACTTACAACCATTCGTGCAAAGTATAGTTTCTATAAACGTTTTTCATCATACTGTTCTGACCCAAACCCTTGTCCAATAAAACAAACACTAACCAAAGTAATGATTCTTACGAATCCCGGTTAAAAGGCTGCTGCAAACTAATTAACTTTGATAAGCACGAGCCTCGCCAAAACTGCGAGGCTGCCAAGAATCACAGATAAGAAATATTTTACAACCCAAGAGTCTTCAAATACCAACTTAAGATACTGTAATGTCCACGAGGCTGGAGTTTCAAAACATTTTTGCTTCCTACAAAGAACGTTTGCTGCACAGCTGCCTTCTATCTTCTTGAAGGAGGGGCTGTTACCTTGCAACCTTACTCCCGAGTCACCCGTGCTGCTGCAACTGCTCTTTCCTGCAAGCAACCCTGTGTGCATGTGCACTTGTCACAGGCTCCTCGGGAACTTCCTCATCGCTGCTGCCAGCCCCCACAATCTCTGAAGGCAACAATCCACTCCCTAATGGTCCTGGCCCCTCATCTGAGTCCTTGCTCTTCTCAGCCGTCTGCACCTGCTGCCGGCTAACCACAACACATACAAATTAAGCGATGTATATCTCAACAGCCTTGAGGCCTGCGTACAGTTAACTCTCAACTTACAACAGTTCACTTAGTGACGGTTCAAAGTTACAACGTTCTCCAGGAAATGTGAATTTAGTTAAGTGCCTTTGGAGATTCTCAGTCATCCAGGTTATGGTTGCCCCAAAGGTGCTTTTTCAAAAGGCAACTGGATTTTTCTTTTGTTTTACCTCGAGGACGTTTCGCTTCTCATCCAAGGAGCGTCTTCAGTTCAGAACTAAAATCCAGTTTCCTTTTGAAAAAGCCTCTTCGATTGAATGTTACTCCACTCAGTGGCAAGATGGTCTCTGGGGACATTTCAGTTTTGGTTCTTACCTGCACACTTGTGAACAAAGAGCTTATTTTTGTCCGGGGAGGTGTTGGCTGCGGTAGGATTAGAGACCGCGGTGGTCTGCAGCAAAAGACCCTGGTGCTTTAATGGTCCTCTTCTTTTTTTTTTTCCAGCTACGATACGGGGAACCGACCCTTCGACGAGCTGTTCCGTTAGCTCTGGCTCTCATCTCTGTGTCCAACCCTCGCCTCAACATCCTTGACACCCTCAGCAAGTTTTCCCACGATGCTGACCCCGAGGTGTCTTACAACTCTATCTTCGCCATGGGCATGGTGGGGAGCGGTAAGCCCAGCCGGGGTATTGGTGAAGGGAGGGCATTACGGGCGCGTAAACGTCTATGGGAGATTCTCAGTCATAGTCAGGTCATGGTTGGGATGTGCTTCAAGAGGCAACCAGGCTTCCTATTTATTTATTTATTTATTTATTTATTTATTTATTTATTTTATTTATTTATTTATTTATTTATTTTTTATTTATTTATTTATTCATTCATTCATTCATTCATTCATTCAATTTTTTTATACCGCCCCCTCTCCCAAAACGGGACTCGTGGACGGTGTACAGCCGAGATAAAACCACGCAATTAATAAAAAATTTAAAATAAGATTTAAAAAGAATTAAACAAGTGGCTGAAATAACACAATAAAAAGAGGGTAAAAAAGTTAAAAATTATCACAAACTTGGGAGCTTCTCATCCAAGAAGCTTCTTCAGCTCTGACTGGATGGTGGGGAACGGAAGGATTGACATTCCTTGCAGACAGTTTGGTCGTTTGCATCCTTTTAAAGAGTCGTTGAGGCCACTTGGAAATTTATCTGTGTCCTCAGAGGTCACCTGAGTGGTGCAAATGGGGATGGAGCCTTCTTGGAACTGCTGAAAAGATTGTGTTGTAGACTGGAGATAGATGATGTCGTATCCCTCCCCTTCTGTTAAGAGAGGTCTGTTCAATTTTGACATAGATGGCCTCTCTGACTTCTTTCAAACCAGCGGTCTTCTCTGTCCAAAATGTGAACCTTGCTGTCTTCAAAAGACTGGCCTTTGTCTTTTAAATGCAGGCTGCTGAACCTCGTCCTGATGGGTTTGTTCTCCCCTGTTGTGCCATGCATTTGCACGTGTCTCACTTTGCATTGCACTGCATATACCACATTGCTCAGTTTGTGGCTGGGTGTTTTATCCTTGAGGTGGACAAGCTTGTGCCTTAGTGTATTCTCAGTGCTTGGAGATTGCTGGTGCTTGGAGATACCTACCACTGGCATTATAGATTGTCCTCGACTTATGACCGCTTGCTTAGTGACCATTTGAACTTATGAGGGACCCCATATGCAACCCATATTTGAACTAAAACTTCTGCTTCCTCCCGGTCATATATCCATATTTTGGCCTCTGTTTGGCCTGTATTTACAGCCATTTGCAGCCTTCCGTGGTCACTTGACCGCAATTTGTGATGCTTTTGCTGGAAACCACCAGGTACGTCCAATTTCTGGCCAAAAAAAAAAAAAAAAACCACTCCACAGCTAACAATGTGGCATTTCCTTAATGATTGCCACCCAAAAGACAGTCATAAAATTGGGCATGGTCACATAGTCACAATTACAATCAAAATTGTGGGCTCAGTTACAGCTATAACTCAAAGATTGCCTGTCTTAAATATAGCCCCAAGAGCCAGCTGACATAAAATTAATGTATCCAGAGAGGGACATTTTCAGGAAAAGGCGACAAGGAACAAGAACTACTGAACAACAGATGGGAGTGGAGACCCAGAAAGAGTGATCTGCGAACTCGGCTGGATATGCAGCAGTATTTGAGAGTAGATTTGAAATAGGAATCAAGCTTTTGTTTGTTTCTAGCTCATTTCCTTTTGGGGCTCTTCTAGACAAATCTATTGTAGCAAAAACAGAGCTTTGGGGCAGTGGTGGGATTCAAAAAACCTTTACTACCGGTTCTGTGGGCGTGGCCTGGTGGGCGTGACCATGTGACTGGGTGGGCGTGGCTTTTCTTTTTTGCAGTCCCCACCCATTTTGGGGAGCTTCTTAGCCACAGAGGAGCCTCTGGGGTGGGGGGGGGGAGTTTTTGCTCCCGTAAGGCTCTTCTGGGGCTCTGGAAGAAAAGGAACAGAGCATGGGAGGAGCATGCAGCACTCCTCCAAGCTCCGTTTTGGGAGCTTCCTAGCCTCATATTAGCCTCTAGGGGGGGGCATGTTTTTGCTCCTCTAAGGCTCCTCTGGGGCTCTGGAAGGCAAAAAATGGAGAGTGGGGGAGCTGAGCCCCTCCGTCCATTTTTTGCCGTCCTGGGCCTCAGCAAGGGAAATCCCGGCACAGCTGATCTTATCTACAGCTGATTGTCGGGAGGGAAAAAAAAGAGAAATACCTTAGGCGAATGTCAGGAGGGCGGGTAAGCGAGCATTGGGTGGGAGGGCGACCGGATCAGGGCGTGGTCAGCCAGAATTTACTACCGATTCGGCGACCCAAGCCAAATTTTTGCTACCGATTTGTCCGATCCGGTGTGAACTAGCTGAATGCCACCACTGCTTTGGGGGCATTTGGAGACTTGGGGATCTGTGGTATAGAAAGCTACTCAGGCCATTTCAAATTGTCCAGTTATTGTTCTCGTAGGCCTGGTTTCTCTGGCTTTTCCTAGCATTGCCTAAAGTTGTTGCTGGAAATAGAACCTGGAATTTTTTTAAAAAAACAGTTTTTATTCGATTATAGAATAAAGTAACCAAAATATGACACAATGGGAAGGAAAAGGGGGAAAGCGAAGTGAGAAGAGAAGGAAGAGAAAAAAAAATAAGAGAAAGAGTTAACTTCCCCCTGTATGCAGTAGAATAAAGCATTAACATTGAACCTCAACTTTTTACTTTTCCAAAAACATACAAACCAGCCATTTCTATAACAACAAATCAACCTAATCAGTAAAACCCAAAATGAAAGTTTCATTTTTTCCCCCACCTCAAACACAAAGTCCAGAAGAGGTCTCCACGTAGCAACAAAAGTACTTATATTCTTTTTTTGAATCAAAACAGTCAATTTAGCCATCTCTGCTAGCTCCATCAACTTCTTTAGCCATCTGTCCATGGGAATTGAAATGTCCTTCCATTTTTGTGCATACAGAAGTCTTGGAATTTTTTATATGGAGGTCATGTGTACTTAAAAAAAAAAGTTCCATAAACACAGATAACAGATAACCGATAATCAGAGTTGGAAGGGACCTTGTAGGTCATCTAGTCCACCACCACCCGCCCAAGCGGGAGACCCTACACCATTTCTGACAAAAGGCAGTCTAATCTCTTCTTGAAAGTCTCCAGCGATGAAGCTCCCACAACTTCCGAAGGCAACTTCTGTTCCATGGGTGGATTGTCACTGACAGAAAGTTTCTCCTTATTTCCAGGTTAAATCTCTCGTTTAATTTCCATCCATTATTCCTTGTCTGGCCTACAGATGCTTTAGAAAATAGCTTGACCCCTTCCTCTCTGTGGCAGCCCCTCAAATATTGGAAGACTGGTCCTTCTCTTTACTAAACTAGCCAAACCCAGTTCCTGCAACCGTTCATTGTATGTTTTAGCCTCCAGTCCCCTAATCATCCTGGTTGGTCTTCTCTGTACTTTTTCTAGAATCTCAACACCTTTTTTATAATGTGACCAAAACTGGATGCAGTACTCTAGGTGTGGTCTTACTAAGGCTTTATAGAGAGGTATTAGTACCTCCCTTGATCTTGATTATATCCCTCTGTTAATGCAGTTTAGGATTGCATTGGCTATTTTGGCTGCTGTCACACACTGCTGGCTCATATTTAGCTGGTTGTCCACTAAGACTCCACGATCCCTCTCACAGTTACTGCTATTGAGCCTGGTTTCACCCAGTCTATATGTGTCCTTTTGGTTTTTCTTGCCTAAGTGTAGAACTTTACTTTTCTCTACATTGAATTTCATTTTGTTAGATATGGCCCAGTGTTCTAGTCTGTCAAGATCCATGTGATTGATCTGTTTACTTCAGTGATTATTCTCCATTTAGTGTGATTTAAAACCAAGTAATCAAAGCTGGAAAGTTTCTGGAATATTTCTGTCTTCTTAACGGGTTTGTTTTTATACATGTTTTGTGGATGAAGCAGTCCTCCCTGAACATGGAATAAGGCTGTGATGGCGAACCTATGGCATGTGTGCCACACAGAGCCATTTGTGCGGGCATGTGAGCCCCAGCCACACTTACCTGCGCATGCGCGCACCTCCCAGCTGATTTTCAGCCTGTTTGAGGCCTTTTTCGGCCTCCCAGAGGCTCGAGGGAAGCCTCTGCAGCCTCGGGAGGCCAAAAAACGGACCTTCTGGAAATACCGGAAGTGCCTGTTTTCAGCCTCCGGAGGGCCTCTGGAGCTCGGGGGAGGCCGTTTTCGCCCTCCCAGAGGCTCGAGGGAAGCCTCGGAAACCTGAAAAGGGGCCCGTTTCAGCACTTCCAGTATTTCTGGAAAGCCCGTTTTTCGGCCTGCTGAGGCTGCCGAGGCTTCCCTCGAGCCTCTGGGAGGCCAAAAAAGATGTCAAACAGGCTGAAAATCAGCTGGGAGGCGCACATGCACAGTGTAAATAAGGGCAGGGCGGAGGTGTTGCACGCACAAGCGCAGAAGGGCCGCATTGCATTGTGGGTGCTGGCACGCACGCATATATGCTATTGCGCACGGAAGCACGCTTTCGGCACACCACAACGAAAAGGTTCACCATCACTGGAATAGGGGATCCTTTTTTTTCCCCCTGCCCCCCCCCTCCACAAATATTTTTTTTTCCTTTTTTTCTCTCCCCTGACCCTATCTATCTCTATCCACAGGTACCAACAACGCTCGCCTGGCTGCCATGCTGAGACAGCTGGCACAATATCACGCTAAAGACCCCAATAACCTTTTCATGGTGCGATTGGCTCAGGTAATGGTGCGGCCTAACCTCTGCCCCAATAAACAGCTGGGGGCCTCATTAAGCTTAAGGGAAACACCCAGAGACTGAGCCTACACATATATATATATATATCTTAGTTGGCTATGCCGAATATTCAGGACTCCTCTGTGGCGCTAAGCACAGCATAGCTTAACCTTTAATCACATCTGAGAGACTTGCCCGTGGCTCACCTGACACCCACATACCAGGCCACGGCTAGCAATCCCTATGGAGGTTCTCAGTCAGCCAGGCCATGGTTGTCCCAAAGGTGCCTTTTTTTTTTTTCCCTCAAAAGGCAGCTGGACTTTCTTGTATGTTCTTTGATGAATTTCCAGAAAAAAAAAAAATTGCAGACTACAGGAGCCATTTGCGCTTCAGTTTGAGATGCAGACCACACAGACTCATCCCCAACACCGTGAAGGGACACGGGGCAGAAAAACATCCTGCAGAGAGCACAGCTCCACCACAGATTGTTGGGGGAAATATGCAAATAGTGCAAGTAATGCTGACATTGAAAACTGCTCGGAGAGTGCTGTAAAGCTCCATGGAGTGGTATATAAGTCTTGGTACTATTGCTATTACTATACACCTCTATATTGTATCTCCTGAATACCCCCTGGCCTGTCCTTCGTTCCTTCGTTCCTTCCTTCCTTCCTACCTACCTACCTACTCACCTCACGTTTCAATGAAGCACTGTTCAAGGCAATTTAGAATCCTATCTCTGTCTCTCTCTCTCTCTCTTCCTTCCTTCCTTCCTTCCTTCCTTCCTTCCTTCCTTCCTTCCTTCCTTCCTTCCTACCTACCTACCTACCTACTCATCTCACGTTTCGATGAAGCACTGTTCAATTCAGAACCCTATCTATCCATCTATATGTATATCTATCCATCCATCTTATCCTTCCATCCATCTATCCTTCCATCCATCCATCTATCCTTCCATCCATCTATCCTTCCATCCATCCATCCTTCCATCCATCCATCCATCCAACCCAACCAACCAACCCAACCCAACCAACCAACCAACCAACCGTTTTGAAATAAACCCCTCAACATTTTTTCAAAAACCCCTCTATTGACCATTAAGTGGTACAGTGCAGTACTTAACAACTGACAACTATGGAAGGAAACCAAGCAGCTCAGTCCATGTTACGAGTGGGGAGCAACTGGCCCAGCAACCGACTCTTAGAGCGGCTAGCCTCTTGGCCTGTTCAGTGCCTGTGGACTTAGTGATGACAAGCTATTGGTAGAGTTAAGTTTGGGAGGATGTTTTAACAACCTCTTACTTTTCCTTTTGCTGCACAGGGTCTGACTCACCTTGGGAAAGGAACCCTTACCCTCTGTCCTTACCACAGTGACCGGCAGCTCATGAGCCAGGTTGCTGTGGCCGGCCTCTTGACCGTGCTGGTCTCTTTCCTGGACGTGCGTAACAGTAAGTATCCTTTTTGGATTTCCAGATTGTTTCCGGGTAAAAGCAGGCACTCTTGTTAAGCGTCTCCCTCCCATTGTAGGCGGTGGTGGTGGTGGTGGTGGTGGGGCTTTGGCAAAATGGCTCAGGGTCCATATTTACAATCACAGTTGCGATGGTCTGCTAATGTGGCTGCCAACCCTAGAGAATGTCTTGCTGCCAGTTCTGAGACCCTTTTCCTCTAGTTCCACCAAGGCTGCCTTGCTTCACTGAACCGCCCACTTGGGGAGGATATCAGGTTGAGAGGAAGAACCTGTAGCACCTTTCGGTTCTCCCTCCATCCCTGCCTCTGAAACACACCCTTGGTTGGTTCTTTGAATAGCCAGGCAAGAACCTTTGCTTTGCAGCCGTGGTGGGACTCCTCTCCGGGAGGGATGAGTTTGCCTACCGAGATGAGGTGGACCGGTTGCTTTCGTGGTGTGGACGAAAGCAACTTGGTCCTTAACACCAATAAGGAGCTTACAGTGGACTCTAGAAAGATTAGATCAGACATCCAGCCGTTGCTTATCAATGGAGACTGAGGGGTGCAAGTGGCCAGTTTTAAGTTTCTGGGTGTTACCATAAAAAAGGAGTGACCTGGGGTGTTGACATTGCAGCACTGGTCAAATGGGCCCAGCAGAGATTATACTACCAGAGACTTCTCAGGAAACAACAACTGAATGGAAAACTGCTGGTGACCTTCTACCGCTGCACCATAGAGAGTATCTTTACTTACTGCACCTGTGTCTGGTTTGCCAATTGCACAGTGGCAGATAGGAAAGCACTCCAGAGGGTTAACGTCATTGCCCAGATGATCATTGGTTGTCCTCTCCTCTCTTTTGAAGAGCTTTAGAGCTCCCGCTGCCGTAAGAAAGTCCCAAACATTCTCAAAGATCCATCTCATCCTGGGAACCCTTTTTTTTTTGAACTATTACCATCTGGCAGACGGTACAGGATAATAAAAACAAGGACAAATAGGCTGAAAAACAACTTCTATCCCAGGGCAGTAGCTCTGTTGAATTCTACTGTATAGTGCAGTGTTGCTGCAATACCGAGGGTTTTCGGTTCAATTGTGTAGAATGCGAAGGATGTGTGCTTGTGTTTAATTTTTATAGTTACAATGTACATTGAAGATGGCATTTAATTTTGTTGTACGAAGTGCAATAAAGTTAATTAACTTGAGATGCCAGAGAGCCTGTTATCATTAGTTGATAGAAGTAGTTCCCATATTTTAAGATGACTCTTTCTGTACGTTTGAGCCATATCTTGTTTTACAATTAGAGCTTGGTTGGAGATACTTGGTTACATACAGCACCCTTGCTTTGTGCCAGATGGGAAAAACATTTCTTCTTGGCAACATACAAAGCATGTGAGAGATCAGCCTCTTTTACTTCCGTGTCCCTTCCTGGGAACTATGCGTGACTGACTCCATCTGGGTTTATGGCATTGTATCTAAAGGAGATGTGAGGTGTCGTCCAGTGATATTTATTTATTGCATTTATATCCCCCTAGGAGCTCAGGGTGGCTTTCAGAGTGGACCATCCCTAACTTAACCTCAACAACAGCAATTTTGTGAAGTGAACTAACTTATAACAAAATAATAAACTGAAAGATGCCCAAGCAAAATTATGGACTTGAAAACAGATAACAGATAACCAGAGTTGGAAAGGTCATCTAGTCCAACCCCCCACCCAAGCGGGAGACCCTACACCATTTCTGACAAATGGCAATCCAATCTCTTCTTGAAAGTCTCAAGTGATGGCACTCCCACTAGCTGTTCCACTGGTTGATTGTTGTCCGTCAGAAAGTTTCTCCTTATTTCCAGGTTAAATCTCTCCTTGTTCAGTTTCCATCCATTATTCCTTGTCTGGCCTTCAGGTGCTTTAGAAAATAGATTGACCCCTTCCTGTCTGTGGCAGCCCCTCAAATATTGGAAGACTGTCTCCCCTGGTCCTTCTGTTCACTAGACTAGCTATGCCCAGTTCCTGCAACCGTTCTTTGTATGTATCCAGGTCCATCACATAAACCATGTTACCCTGCTGTCAAATGAACAGAATACGGAGAGAGCACCTCCAGTTTTGGTCCAGTCTCCTCAAACTTTGTCCCTTGTCCTCCTTTCTCTTCTAGTCATCCTTGGGAAGTCCCACTACGTGCTCTATGGCCTTGTGGCTGCCATGCAGCCACGCATGCTTGTGACTTTTGATGAGGAGCTGCGCCCACTGCCAGTGTCGGTCAGAGTGGGGCAGGTAAGTGGTCTCAAAAAGAGCAACCGGGCAGGAGTGGTCAGGGTCCCGAGGTTACTTAGGGGATCCTGGACTACTTCAGTATTTTGTGCCTGTTGCGGGGACCTTGGTTTTGAACTTGGATGGTGGTTGTCTGAATGTTCTGCTCCTACTAATGCCTGGCCCCCTCCTACAGGCGGTGGACGTGGTGGGTCAAGCTGGGAAGCCAAAGACGATCACCGGCTTCCAGACTCACACAACCCCAGTGCTGCTGGCACACGGAGAGCGGGCAGAGCTGGCCACCGAAGAGCACATACCTGTGACGCCTATCCTGGAAGGCTTTGTAATCCTGCGCAAGAACCCCAACTATGATGTCTGAGTTGCCTGCGGGTTGGCGGGATGGACTGTTCTCTCTCTCTCTCTCTCTCTTTTTTTGTTACATAAATTGTTTGTCGAAGGAAAATAAACTGCCTTCAGAATAAGGCTGGCTTCTTTTTATTTAAGGGGGAAAATAGGACGGGAGCCCTTTTATTTTGGGCTGCAGGATTGGGAAAAGGCAAGGCTTGAAGGAGTTGGACCTTACACCCTTTGAGCTGAGGTGGCCTCGAGTCTTTGTGTAGTACCTGTAGCTTGAAAGGGCCATCCTGCTGTAAGATGAATGTGGGGTTTTTTTTAGCTTCGTTTGATTGGACTCTGAGCCCCTTAGAGTTGCCTAAAACCGCATCATGAGTGGCAAATAAATGTGATAACAGTAACAAAAGGTAGCTTTGCTCGGAACAGCAAGCTTACATCCTGCGACAATATCTCTTTAACATCATCAAACATTCACATCTGTCTACCCTGGGTCCTTGGGAAGGACTCAATCATCTTCTAATGACCCCATAATCCCTTCTGGGGTGGAGTCTGGGCAACTGAATGAAGCTGAGCGCTTACTGGCCAGATGCCCTTCCTGTCACCAATGTGGAGTTATATTCAGCAGATATATTCTCATTGTGTCCAAAGAGAGAACTATCTGCTTCTAACCTAGGACTGAACTCACAGCTTCCTGATTGGGAGGAGAGAGCTCCACCTCTAAGCCACTGCACCATTCCTTAGGAAGGACTCGATAGGTGGACAAAAATGCCAAATCCAGTGTGAACATCTAGCTGGCTGTGCAAAACAATAAACATTAGGCCTTCTGATGAACGGCCAGATTGCAGATTTCTGAGCCATCAGTGAGAAGGCCCTTTTGTTGTGGTCCCTGCCAAATGTAAATTGCAAAGGAGATGGGACCCACAACCTACCCTGCCTTCCTGTCGTCATGAAGCAGGTCAACATAACTGGGGAGAGGCAGTCCTTCAAATACCCTGGCCCCAAATTATGTGGGGCTTTAAATGCGATACCCAGTACCTTGAATTGCACTGTCATGCCCCTGTTGGAATCTGATTCGGAGAGGGCAGCCAAACACCTGACAGGGAGTGGGAGTGTGACTCCCATTGGCTGTGGAAGAAACTGGGGAAAGGCAAAGTCCAGCTGGGCAGAGCAGGAGAGAGGTAGAGCAAGGGAGAGGGAATTTGGAGGAAGACCCAGGCCCACCCACTCTTCATCCTAGGGCACGCAGGGTGGAATGGAGAAGGGAGCAACGTGAGTTGCGTGGCTTACAGGGGAGGAAAGGGCCCTGATTCCCTTCATTAGTTGCATCTGGGAACATAGTGTTTAAAAAGGGAAGCTGCGCACAACAAATCGTGAATTATCTGGTATTGTTATGGTTTATCTGTGTTCCTGGCGTCTTCCCAGCTGCGTGTATTTTGCTGTGCTTTCAAGTCTGCAATTCCTTCTGCCCTGTCAAGTTAAATTACTTCAGCTTGCTTTGTTTAGATTTTAAGTTACAGTTTGTGTGTACCTTGTTTTGTACTATATTTCCTCCACTTAAAGGCTGTTTCTGGGAGAGTTTTTCCCCAGACGAAGGTAATCTGGACCTTGGGGGAAATGTTGGGGAGATGATAAAGGGATTCTTCTTACTTATTTAACTGTTGTTGCCTTTGTGCCACGCCCTGGGTCATCACACAACCCGGAGCAAAATTGTCAACCAGTACAGCTCCTGCAAAAGAGGTGACGTACAAATCTAGGCTTGTACAAAATGGTGCAAGCCACTGTGCTTTGAACCAACTTAAAAGCTTCAGAATACTCTTCAAGGTCAGCTCCACGTCGAGCACACAACAATAGTCAAAAGAAAGTGACCAGGTATGGTTGACTCTGCAAAGGGTACAGTCCAGGAACAAGCATAACCGGCACACACAGGAGAGGAAATCTAGGAGAGCCCTCCAGATGACTCACTAGGTCTCCCTGAGACAGGGCAGGCCCATCCCCAACCAAACAAGTTCACCAAGAACTCAGGTCTCCCAATCCCAAAGCCACTTGGTCTTTCCGGGCTTCAGTTTTAGTCTGTTGTTCCCCAGGAGTCCAAGAAGGAACCGAAGCCTCCAGTACATCTTGGAAAACGAGACCCTTGCTAATGTAAGGACAATGTAAGTGAGCAGGAGGAGAAAGCTTGAGCTTGTTCATTGGATGGCAGAGGGTCGCTTCCTTCTAGCTCTGAACTGATCATAGAGAATATTTGTACCTCGGGGGTTGAAAAGAGGGATCCTGTAGTGGTGCTCTGAGATTGATTGCTTTAATAACAGTTGGAAGGGACTTTGGAGGCCTTCTAGTCTAACCCACTGCTCAAGCAAGAGAGACCCTATGCATTTCACATAAATGGTTGTCCAATCTCTTAACAGATAACAGATAACAGAAGGGACCTTATAGGTCATCTAATCCAACCCCTCATCCAAGCAGGAGACCCTACACCAGGGATGGGATTCTACCAGTTCAGAACCGGTTGTTAACATTCTAAGCAGTTCGGAGAACCAGTTGTTAGAAGAAATTACTGGCCTAATCCTGTAAGGAAGGCAGGAAGGAAACATTCTGGTGTTGCTTACCGAAACTGCCTCTCCGTTAAGCCTTACTACATTCTTGGCAGGACTAGACTTCCTGTCTCAGGAAGTTCTCTGGAGGTTTTTTTTCCTCTCTTGCTGGCACTTTGCTTGTGTGGAGGGACCATTCAAAGTTACAATGGCACTGAAAAAAGTGACTTATGACCATTTTTCACACGACTGTTGCAATTTCCCCAGTCATGAGAGGCCAGGCGAGGAGATGCGTGCCTAGATGTGAGTGATATTGAGTTGGCCATGCCCAGCCAACAGCATGACCACCAAGCCACGTCCACCAGCCACATGACCACCAAGCCACGCCCACCAACTAAGCAACGCCCACAGAACTGGTTATTAAAAAATTTGAACCCCACCCTTGTCCCTACACCATTTCTGACAAATGGCAGTCCAATCTCTTCTTGAAGGTCTCAAGTGATGAAGCTCCCACAACTTCTGAAGGCAAAAGCTGTTCCATGGGTTGATTGTTCTGTCAGAAAGTTTCTCCTTATTTTCAGGTTAAATCTCTCCTTGTTCAATTTCCATCCATTATTCCTTGTCTGGCCTTTGGGTGCTTTAGAAAATAGCTTGACCCTTTTCTCTCTGTAGTAGCCCCTCAAATATTGGAACCCTGCTATCATGTCTCCCCTGGTCCTTCTCTTCTAGACTAGTCATGCCCAGTTCCTGCAACCGTTCGTTGTATGTTTTAGTCTCCAGTCTCCTAATCATCCTGGTTGCTCTTTTCTGCACTTTTTCTAGAATCTCAACATCTTTTTTATAGTGTGATGACCAAAACTGGATGCAGTATTCTAGGTGTGGTCTTACTAAGGCTTTATAGAGTGGTATTAGTATCTCACTTGATTTTGATTGTATCTTAAAAACCTTCAGTGTTGGAATGCCCACAACTTCTGAAGACAAGTTGTTCCACTGGTTAATTGTTCTGTTAGGAAATTTCTCCTTCGTTCTAGATTGCTTCTCTCCTTAGGGTCTCTGTTGCTTGAGCAGGAGGTTGGACTAGAAGACCTCCAAGGTCCCTTCCAACTTGTTATTCTATTAAAAATTTCCATCTGTTGCTTCTTGTCCTGCCCTCCAGAAGTGATATTCAGCCGGTTCTGACCAGTTCTGGAGAACCGGTAGTAGAAATTTTGAATAGTTTGCAGAACCAGCAAATCCCACCTCTGACTGGCCCCACCCCCACCTATTCTTTGCCTCCCGAGTCCCAGCTGATCGGCTGGGTCTTCTTTGGTTGCCCTGCACAGGAGAACGGAGCTGGAAAGCAGGTTAGTGGGTGGGGAGGGAATGGGGATTTTGCAGTAACCGTCCCCTGCCAAGCTCACAGAACCGGTAATAATTTTTTTTGAATCCCACCATTGCTGCCCTCAGGTGCTTTGGGAGAATAGCTTGACTCCCTTCTTCTTTGTGGCAGCTCCTTGAATATTGGAAGGCTGCTATCGTGTCACCCCTAAGTCTTCTTTTCATCAAACTAGACATACCCGATTTCTGCAACCGTTCTTCATAATCTTTTAACCTCCAGTCCCTTCATCCTCTGTTTTCATCTGTAATTCTCTAATGCTGCTGGGTTGTTGTTGGTGGGGTTTTTTTTTTGCAGGTATTTCCTTTACCAAACTAGGTAACTTCCATCAGTGGGTAATGAAACGCCTGCAAGAAAACAACCAAGTTCAGAGAGCACCAAGGATCCCTCAAGGCTCTGTCTGTGGAAGGAATGAGATGCCGGTGGCGGGGAAGAATCCTGCTTATGTTTAGCTGTTTGGATTGCTGAGTCAGGGCCAGTAAGGGCTTTGCATCAGCTGAGGCAGTGGGGAAAATGATTTTTTCTTTTCTTTTCTCTCCAAGCAGTCCAGCTGATTCATAAACTTCTGCTCATTTGGGGAAGGTGCGTCGTACGGGGAGGGGGGAGGGGGGGGGAGAGGCTGCCAAGAGTGTAGCGCTCACTGATCTTTGCGCCAATATTCCACCCTTTTTTTCGATGGAACGAGCAGCCGGATGTGAAGCCTCCTTTGCCCCGTGAATACCTGCTATCACAGGTTGCAGATTGTTTCAGCAGAAGTGAAAACATCCCAAACTGGAACATTTTAATTGCAATTATTGAGAGCAGCTAAATAATAATAATAATAATAATAATAATAATAATAATAATAATAATAATAATAATAATAATAATAATAATAATAATAAAATATATATGGTTCCTACATGGTTGGGCACAGCACGTTATGAACACACATTTGTGCAGGCCTATCAGACTTCCTTTTAGGATATGCAGAGCAGAGAGAAAGTGTAACGACTATGCCACAGAAAGTCAAGACATTTTCATACATCTAAACTTGGTTATCTTTCACTCTATCTGACCACATCTTCCTAATTTTGCAAACGGTCCATGCTTCTACTCCGTCTGTGCCAGTGGTGGGTTTCAAATAATTCCACCACCAGTTCGCCGAAAATGTGAGCATGCACGTTTATGCGCCATGCCATCTACTGCATTTTGTTTTCTAAGTTCACTTATTTTTAACATCAGAATCAGAATAGAGCTAGAAAAGACCCTATAGCACTAGCAATAGCACTTAATATACCGCTTTATAGTGCTTTTACAGCCCTCTCTAAACGGTTTAGAGTCAGCCTCTTGCCCCCAACAATCTGGATCCTCATTTTACCCACCTCGGAAGGATGGAAGGCTGAGTCAACCTTGAGCCTGGTGGGATTTGAACTGCCAAGTTGTAGGCAGCTGGCTGCAGTAGAAGTAGCTTGCAGTACTGCACTCTAACCACTGCGCCACAGAGGCTCTATACCAATGATGGCTAACCTTTTTGGCACTGTGTACTCAAAAGGGCGCATGCAAACCCCCAAAATGCAATGTGTACATGTCCCCGGTGCATACGCCCTGCCCCTTGAACATCCCCCTGTATGCATCCCTCCCCTGCACACACGTGGCAGAGACCCGAAGACCAGCTGACTGGCAGGAGGCACACGCGCATGCGCGGCAGTGGTAAGCTGGGGCGACAGTGTGCCCTAGGTTCCCCATCACGGCCCTATACCATTCCAGGCAAGGGGCTGTCCAGTCTCTTCTTAAAAAACCTCCAGTGATCGACCACCCGCAACTTCTGAAGGGAACTTCTGCTCCACTGGTGAATTGTTCTCACTGTTACCTATCCAACTGTATCACTGTTATCAACAGTATTATCATTGTTATCTATTCCACTTTATTTTATAGATTTAGAAGAGAATGACAGAGTTGGAAGGGACCTTGGAGGTCTTCTAGTCCAACCCCCTGCCTAGGAATTTGTCTGGGTGCATATACTCTCAGTGTACATAAAAAAAAAAGATACATTCGTCGAGAGTCAAGAATCAATACTTGATAATAGTCATAGGGTACAATAAGCAATCGAATTATACTAGGAAACAGTCAATAAAAATCGTTAGGATACAAGCAACAAGGTTACAGTTAGAATAGAATAGAATTCTGCACTGGCGAAGTGATTGGACACCTAAGGAATTTGTCTTGGTGCAAGTACTTACTCTCAGTATACATAAAAAAAAGATACTTTCATCAAGAATCATCAGGTACAACACTTAATGATAGTCATAGGGTACAAATAAACAATCAAATCATACTAGTAAACAGTCAATATAAATCATAACAGTCAATATAAATGTCTTCAAATAAGAAAAGCGATGCTGCTACACATAGACATCACCAGATGTAATATATAAAAATCAAATGGACTATATTATTGCCAAAAAGTAGGTTGAGAGCTCAATCTAGCATCAAAGATGTGGCCAGGTAACTGCGTGTGGAAAAGTTCAAGTTCCAAGTTAAGCTAAAGAAGAAAGCCAGTCAGTTTCCACAATATGGTCTTGAACATATATGCACCATTATCAAGGAGAACATCAGCAACAGCATTAGCATTTAGACTTATATACCACTTCATAGTGCTTTATTATTATTATTATTATTATTATTATTATTTATATGCCGCCCTTCTCCGAAGACTCAGGGTGGCTTACAATCTTTAGCGGCATTTGTTACAAAGTCAGCTTATTGCCCCCCAAAATTTTGGGTCCTCAATTTACCTACCCCGAGAGAATGGAAGGCTGAGTCAACCTTGAGCCTGGTGGGATTCGAACCTGCACTAATTGCAGGCAATTGAGCTAAGTGCTAGATTAACAGCCTGCACCACCAAGGCCCTTTACAGCACTTTCTGAGCGATTTACAACATCAGTATATTTCCCCCAACAATCTGGGTCCTCATTTCCCAACCTCGGAAGGATGCAAGGTCAACCTTGAGTTTGTCAGGATCAAACTCTTGGTTGTTGGCAGAGTTGGCCTGCAACACTGCATTTCTACCACTGTGGCACCACGGCTCAGGAACTTTTTGCTGTTGAAGAGCAAAAATGTGGTTGCACACCCATTTGTATGTTATGTTAAATAGCAGATTTGGCCTAATGGTTAAGGCACCAGCCTAGAAACTGGGAGAGTGTGGCTTCTACTCCCATTTTAGGTATGAAAGCCATCTGGCTGACTTTGGGCCAGTCATTCTCTTTCAGCCTAACCTACCTCATGGAGTTGCTTGGGGGAAAAACAGGAGGAGAAAGGAATATTAAGTATTTTCACTGCCTTGAGTTACTTATATATAAAGTAATAAAGACAGGGTTTTAAAAAATCTAATAAAATGCTTACGCAGCAAGAAGGCTGTGTAGAATTTAGCATGCTGTATGAACACAGCTGGAATCTCAGAATCCAGAATTCCATTTACTGTAACTTATGGCTGAATTACATAAAACATTACAATGGAAAGGACACATTGTAGGGCTGCCTTCTTATAAAGTACAAAGATTTAGGCTCTAGAAGGCAGGCTAAAAGGCAGGGAACCAAGTAAAACTTAAATTTCCTCTTTCTCAGTAACCTGAGAAGCAAGTTGTACTGATATTATTGTTTGATTTAAACAATTTCTAGAGCTGACCATTTTAGATTAATGATTCTGGATCATGTATGGAAACTTAAAAGCCCCAAAATATATCTATGTCTATGCATGCTTAACTAAATTACCTCCACACATTGAAAAGTCAACCAACTGTGGTTTTAGTTAAGTTACGCAAACCAAGTTCATTCAGTTAGGGGCTCAACTTATTACAACAGTGTTTCTCAATCTTGCCCTCTTCAAGATCTCCAGACTTCAGCTCTGTGGGGAATTCTGGGATTTGAAGTTGGCAAATCTTAAAACCACAAAGGTTGAGAAACATTGCTATTAGGGCAATCCAGAAAACGGGTTAATTAAAAAGTCAGTTTAAGAAGGCATGCAGGGAATAGAATTTGCATTTTAGGCTGCAGTCTCCTAATTGGGTTATTTCAGAAAAGACTCCTCTGAAGAGTTTTTTAAAAAGACAGTTTTTTTTGGGGGGGGTGGGGGGAGCTGTTAGTATTAATGAATTCAAAGGCTATGCCCTCATGAAACTGCTCTTCTGTGCTGGATTAAGAGTGTTACAGATGGACGTTTAAAATGTGTTAAAAAAAAGATTTAACACCCATATATAACACATATATTAACATATAATAGCACCTTTCCTAGGTGAATGCTGATTAATGTCATTTGTTTTCCTTTTTTCAATATTTTTGTGATTTGTAGTTTAACATGCCTTGAATAAATTTATATTATTATTATTATTATTATTATTATTATTATCTTTTATTCATTAAAAATGAAATTCAGTCAGCTGAACATTCAAAAATGTATCGAATACCAGTGACTGGTGCTAATAGTTGATACGGGTTGCTGCCAGCGTCCTAGGTATCAAACCAAATACCTTAAAATTATTATTTTCATCATCATTATCATGAATTTAAAAGAGCTTTATAGCTGGACTACTGGCGGGTCGTTGGCCCTTCCGCTTCACGGGGATTCAACCCCAACCGGCTTTGAAGAAGTGCAATCCGCTCGCTCCAAAGACCCCCGAGAATGGGAACCGTTCACACACCAACACGTGTTATACCACCGGGATCGCTGGAAGCGTGGCGTTGGGGAAAAAAAAAAAAAAAAAAGGGGGGGGAGCGGAAGCCGGCGCGCGTCATGTGACGCAGGCGCCGTTCCTCCTCGTGGTCGATCACATGACCGAGGCGCCGTGTCGGCTGGGCGAGAGCGGTCAGCTGACCTGCCGGGGCGCCCTTTCTTCTCTCCTCGAGGCCGAGCAAAGGGGGAGTGAGGGAGGGAAAGGAAGGGGGAAAAAAAAAAAAAAAAGCATGGCGCGGGTCACGTGACGAGGGCCTTTTTTAAAAAAATTCCCCGCCCCCCCCCTTACCCCTCCTCCCGAGCGAGGCTTCAGGCGAGCCCCGCCCCTTCCCCCCTCCCCCTCTTCGGGCCCTCGCCCCGTGACCGCCCCTCCTCCCCTCCCGGCCCCGCCCCTCCCCTCGGAGCGGCTCCGGAAATGGTCGTGCTGGGCTTCGCTGCGGCTGCGTTGGGCCTCGCTCCCCGGACTGAAGGCGACTGAAAGGTAACCGCGCGGGGCGGAGGGGCGCGCGAGAGTAGGCCGCGGCGCGGGTGGGGGTACTGGTGGGGGGGGGGGGGGGGCGGCGGCTGGGCGGGGACCAGTCTAAGCCCCGCCCCCTCCGCCGGGCTCTCTTCTCCCTTCTCTCCCTCACCGCGTCGCGCCCTGCCGGGGACTTCGGCCGCCATTGCTCCCTTCAGGCCTCGCCTCAGCACCACGTGGGAAGCCCAGGCTGGAGGAGGCCCTGCCTGGGACAGGCCGCGTGGAGCTCTACTCCCCCCCCCCCCCCCCCCCCGTCCTTCCTACCTCTTCCCTTTGGCCCGCTCCATTTTGTCTCCCTTCCGCTTCCCATCGCCCACCCAGCCCCGGGACTCAGCGGGGCTCCCTTTTCTCCCCTCCCCCACAACACGGATGGGGAATGGGACCCCTTGTGTGAAACGAACGGCGCTGAATTAAAAAAAAAAAAAAAGAGTTCCCTCCCCACGCAAGCCGGCATGGCCTACCTACGAAGGGCCGCCAGCTGGTTGAGAGAGCCGAAGACCGGCTGCTCTGAAGAGGCCTCTTCCCCCCCCTTTTCTCTCTCGCCCTTTCGGCTTTCTTGGACTCTTGACCTCTCAAAAACGCCTTGGCTGCCGTTAAGAACCGACGCTGAATTTCCTGCCAGGGCACCTTTTTCTCACCCCCCCCGCCCCCCAACCACCCAAACACATACACAAATTCAGGATTTATTGGCTTCTAAGGGAACGTATCCACTCTACCCTTCCTCCGAGTAAATTTAGCTTTAAGTTCTTTTAACCTTTTCTTTGCGTGTGAGAAATGCCGAGGTCTCTTCTCTCTGCCAGCCGGGAATGACGGGGATTTGAGACCCATAAAAACCTGGTTTGGCTAGTTTATCTACGGCCGGTTTTTTATATCCGCTGTATTTTCTATGCAATTTGAAGGTTGAGCTTCAGAAGCAAACAGGCTCTCAGCAATGGGGTATTATATCGCATCTGTTCTTTTGGAAGAACTGCTGAGAGCCTTAGTTAGTTAGTTTAGTTTTATTGTCATTGCACCTCCTACAACGAAATCAAATGCCGTCTTCAGTGCACATCATGACCATGACCATGAAAATAAACACAAACACACATCCCTCACCCTCCACACATTGAACCGAAAATCCCCTACACTACAACAACATTGCACTATACAGCAGAATTCAAAAGAGCTACTGCCCTGGGATAGAAGCTGTTTTTCAGCTTATTTGTCCCTGTTTTTATTATTCTGTACTATCTGCCAGATGGTAATAGTTCAAAAAAAGGGTTCCCAGGATGAGATGGATCTTTGAGGATGTTTGCGAATTTGAGTTATTATTTGAAAAATATTTGCTTTCCCTCCTGGCTGTAAGCTCTTTTATCCTACTGTACCTGTTAGCTATGCCCTCTCACGCAATAACAAAAGAACCATACCAATCAAAACCTTTTCTAGGGAGTCTCCATCCTTTATGTGTTTATTGGTATCCTGCCTTTATTTTTACAAATAACTCAAGGCAGTGAATGTATCCAACACACCTTCCTCCTCCCTATTTTCCCCACAACTACAACTATGTGAGGTGAGTTGGGCTGAGAAAAATGACTGGCCCAAAATCACCCAGTTGCCTTTCGTGGCTAAGGCAGGACTTGACTCAGGGTCTCTGGCTTTCTAGCCTGGTACCTTGACCACATCAGTCCAAATTGGTTCTTGCCTCTCTTCTTACACTTTTACTTGTTGGGATAAGTCCAAAGGCCTACTCTTGTGTATAGCCAAATTGAGCAAGAATTGTAAATAATTTTGTACTGGTGAAGTACTATACAAATGATTAATGAATCTATAATACAGAACATCCAGTTCTGCAGCTGGCTTTTCCCTACAAACATCCTTGGAGGTGGAAGTCCCTCCCACTCTTGAATCATGACTTGTTGAAGGCATAAAAAAATCCTGTTTCCTGAACCATTCATTGCACCTGAAACCATTGAGCCTTACTCTTGGACCCAGAATCCCATACCAGTTCAGTGAGAATGTTATTTGGACTGTCATCAATTTTGTCATACCAATAGTGTCGACAAAAACAGACCATGTAAACACAGAATTTATGAGCTTTCTTGCTACCTCTGAGCAGCAAAGCTACAATCTGTGTAATGATAGTCCCCTAATATGTTTGAAGTAAAACCAGATTCTTACATAACACATATTCTTAGACAAAAACCTCTTTCTCCACCTATTCCTCTCCTACATGAGCTTGTTCCTGTCCCCTCCCATCTTATCTGTAGAACCCAGAATCTAAGGCACAGCACTATCTAGGATGTGTTTGCCATGTTCTTGCACAAAATTTGAAGAGTGAGCCTTCAGTAAGTTAACAATATTGGTAATACTTGTAGAATGACTTCAGTCTATAAATTTAAGTATAAGCAGCCAGTAATCTGATTCATTTCTCAGCCAGTGTCTCTGAGACAAATTACTGTAGTTGTTACTGTCACATTGAATGTATCTCTGAATTTATAGCAGCATGAGATTTTGCTTTTTTTTAAAGTGACTTGTGTATCATTTTAACTTAAAATATGAATATCATATAAAGAAAGGGTTGGTTTGATTTCACAAATTGCATTGCTTTTTTGATGTGTTTCTAAGCCTTCAAATGGTTTTTTTGGGGTGGGGTGGGGGGAGAATGTTTTTACTTAAATGAAAAACTTCTGTTTGCAATTTCAGATCCCTTACTCTCTTCCTTCCAGGACTTCATTGATCTCTAAAAGCTATGTCAAATCATATCACATTATGGTGGCCATGATAAAATATCTTCATATTGTTTCCAAGAAAACTATAGGTAGTCCTTGATTTATGACCATACATATAATAACCATTCAAAGTTAATGCTGGTGCTGGAAAAAAGTGATTTAGGACCAATCCTTATGACCATTGCAGCATTCCCTGCAATCATGTGATCAAAATTTGGTCACTTGACAATTGGCTGGCATTCACGATGATGGTAGCATCCCGGGGCACAATCTCCAGCCTTCCCAAAAGGCTTTCAGCAAGCAGCGACACTGGGAGATACCACTTTTGCTTAATGGCTGCAAGATTTGCTTAACAATCCTGGTAAAATAGATTGTAAATTCCTGGGCCAATTGTGGTCATAAGTTGAGGACTACTTGTACTTCTCTACAAATAGAACATCTGAAGTCCAAGCTCATACCTCAACTTGTAATACACAGAAAGGTTTCCAAGAAGTAAAGGTGCTTATAGAATTTCATGGTTTAAAAAACAGTTGGGGTTCACTTTCAAATAGAGAAATATTATTTTGAAAATGAGTCCCAACACTTTTATTTTTGAAAGAATATTTTATAGGTATGTTTCCTTCTTGCAAACCCTTTCCCATGATATAAGATGGGGTGTCATCTTGGATTTTCCCTGATACTTTAATTCAGAATCTGCCCTCTTTTCTTCCGTCAGTAAAGCTACTTTAAACCCGATGACCTTAGATGTGGCTCCCAAACATCTTGCTTGTCACCAACTTGAGCAGGTTTCATGTTTCGTGAAGGCTTATGCCTTTTATTAAAATGTGACCAGGCTCCTGATCCTTTGCCAGGTTGAGCAAGTTTCTTGTAAAAGCTGTGGGAGGGTTTTTTTCCTCGGCAATTAAATGTGAATTAGCAATGTATAAATATTAGAAAATAATCTCATTCTGTAAAGATGGAACATCCAAAGAGGCATTTGCTTTCCCTCCCCATCGCCTTTTGTAAGTCTGACAGCCCACTAACTTACTTTGTGCAAACTTAAGGTCACTCAAAAAGATACTTTCTAGAGCATAAGTAAACTCCATTGTCTTACCTGGCACCCCCTTGTCGTATAGGGCAATCCCTGTAAACATTCTTGGTTTGCATTTGCAAATGCTGGCTTGTAGTTTTCAACTTACGACCGCAATTGAGCCTAAAATTTCTGTTGCTAAGTAAGGCATTGAGTACATTTTGTCCCATTTTACAATCTTTCTTGCCAGAGTTGTTCAGTGAATGACTGCAGTTAAGTTAGTAAGACGATTCTTAAGTGAATCTGGCTTTCATACTGGCATTCCACATCAGCTCGCAAAATATGATTTACTTGACCTTGGACACTGAAACTCATAAATATATGCTGGGGATGCTGCAATAGTCGTATGAAAATGTTCCTAAGTCAGTTTTTTTTTTCAGTGCCGTAACTTTGAACGGTCAATAAACGAACTCTTGTAAATTGAGGACCGCTTGTATGTCAGAAATCCCCTCTCACCATGTTCTGTTTATGGAAATCTTATTCTCCCAGTTTCATTTTTCCCCTCAGGTTGGGAAGCCATAGAATATTGGGGGCTTTTCACTCCTTGCTCCCCCAGTTCGCCCTCTCATCAGGAAAGGAGGGGGGAGAAATAAAATATTTGAACCATGAATCAGTCTGAGTGCTCTCAACTTAATAAGCAATAGCACTTAAGACTTATATACCACTTTACAGCCCTCTCTTAAGCCGTTTACAGAGTCAGCCTATTGCCCTCAACAATCTGAGTCCTCATTTTACCCACCTCGGAAGGAAGGCTTAAGAGCATGGCTTCCATCTTCCCCAGACAGTGTATCTAGTATAGTACAGGTAGACCACAATTGAACCCAGGATTTATGTGAAGTAAGACATTGGTTAAATGAGTTTTGCCCCATTTGACGACCTTCCTTGCCACGGTTGTTAAACGAATTACTGCAGTTCTTAGTCACCTGGCTTCCCCCCTATAGCTTGACCAGGTCACAAAAAAAGGGATCACATGACCCAGGGACACTGATGGTCATCAATGTGAGTCGCGTCTTTTGAGTGTAAATCACGCAACCATGGCTGTGTGTGAAAAGCTGCCCTAAGTCACTTTTCTGAGTGTCGTTGTAACTTCAAATGGTCGCTGCGTGAACTGTTGTAAGTCGAGGGCTACCTGTAATTGTACTCCAGCTCCTTTGCCAGTTCGAATCCCACCAGGCTCAAGGTTAACTCAGCCTTCCGTCCTTCAGAGGTGGGTAAAACGAGGACCCAAGATTGTTGTGGGGGGCGGCAATAGGCTGACTCTCTAAACCAGGGGTGGTCTCCAAGCTTGGCAACTTTAAGCCTGGAGGACTTCAACTCCCAGAATTCCCCAGCCAGCTGGCTGGGGGATTCTAGGAATTGAAGTCCCCCAGGCTTAAAGTTGCCAAGGTTGCTTTAAACCGCTTAGAGAGGGCTGTAAAAGCATTGTGAAGCGGTATATAAGTCTAAGTGCTATTGCTATCCTACAGGGATAGGATAGCCTTTGTCAAGACGTTTTCGTGTGTGGCCCTTCCTACGTGCAGATTATTCGGGAACCTCCCGTGTTCCCCGTTCGTGTGTTCCGAGGAGCTTAGACACGTGCGTTTGGGGAAGGTGGGGGCAAGGGAAGAGAACCTGCTGTGGCTGGCGAGCGGACCCCAAACGCCTCCCCCCCCCCCCCCAAAAAAAAGAGCTAGTTTTCCTTCCTGCCTTTCGCGCACGTGGTGGGAAAACAGAAGCAGGACCCGCTTTGCGGCCGGTCCCGCGTTGATTCCCCCCCGCCTTCTCTGCTCCTCCTTTTCCTCGCTAGGCCCAAAGCCCGCCGGCCCCACGTGTTCTTCCTTTTCCTTCCTTCCTGCCTCCGTTCCTCGCCTTGCCCGAGGCCGTGGCGGGGTTGGCCTCGGCGCGGCTCCTCCTCTTTCTCCCCTCCCCTCCTCCTCTCTCGCTGGCTGCCGCTGCCATCGCGCCGGTCGTCGGATCGGCGTCAGCCTCTGCGATCCGGCCCGGCCCCACGTGCTTTGGGCCGAAATCGGTAAGATGGATCGGTAAGAAGAAAGGGAGAGCCGCGGCCGGGGTTTGGGCCCGCCTCCCGGCTTTCTCTGCACCCAGGCTCTGTTCTCGCCGCCGCGTGGGCCTGGCGATCGCTTTGCCTTCTTCCCCTCTGGGGCCGCCCGGCTGGGACACGTGTCCTTGGATCAGGCGGATCTGGCCTGCTTTTCCGGCAGCCGGGCCGGCCGGTGCTGGCCGAAAGAAGGGAGAGGCGTCCCGGAGCCGAGGGTGGGGGAGGTCGGAGGTCCCTTTCGGCCCCCCCACGTGCTCTCCGCGGGAGGGGTCGAGCTGAAGTCCGTCTCGCCTTTCTGCTCGGCGGGCTGCCCGGATTGGGGACCCTTTTGGAAGAGGGAAGTGTAAGACCTGGCTTCGGGCTATTATTTCTCTGTTGGGGGCTCCCCCCTCCCCCAAAAGGGCCCTGCCCCTCCTTTTCCCAGTTGCCTTCTGTCTCTCCCCCCCCAGCCCTTTCCCAGAGGGGCTCTTAGGGAAAACCTCTCTCCCTTTGTAAAGATGGAAAGGATAAATAAGCCTTGGCATCTTGCCTGGGCTCTTCCTCTTCTGGATTCTTTTTATTTGGTGGGTCTCCCAATTATTTTTTTGGGGGGTGGGGGGAACATGGGTGGGTGGGGGGAACGGAGGTGGCTCCTTGTCTCCCCTGCCTCCACCATATGTTTCCCCTGGGAAGGAGGCTCCTAAGGCTGGTATCTTAACCTGGTTTTTCCAGGCTTCCCATGGAATGTCTGACTTGGCTTTGACAGGTGTTTGTATCGACAGACAGACAGGAGAGACGTGGTGGTGCCTGCAGTTAAAAAACACTCATTTTCTTCCTAGCCTGGTTGACTGCCACGGAGGTGGGATCCTATGGGGATTCAAGGGAATTTGCGTGTCTGTCTGTGTGTGGAGCAAACTCCAGCGCTCCTTAATGGGGGAAGGAGGACATTTTGAACCTCTCCTGCACGTTTCCTGGTTTTCTGAAATTCGGCCTTTAAGGGAAGCCGGGTTCCAGGGAAAGTTGGTTAACTTAAAGTCACATTACGTCCTAGCTGACTCTTTCAAGCCTACTCCTGGCAGTGGGCAGAATCTACACTCATTTTGATGAGAGTGTATTGGATTAGTAGAAGGAAGAGCAGTGTTGTAATTCAGTTTTTTTTTCTCTAGCATGAAAGGCTGTGCTGAGAGAATACAGTGGTTCTCCTTTCTGACTCTGGAGACATGGGTGTGTGCCTCAAAAGAAGGGCTGGGAAAATACTTGAAATTCCTAAGCTACAGGATAAAGACATTTAGGAATGAACCCTGAATAAGGATGGAAGGGGTCACTCTTATGTGAAAACAGTTACCTACTTTTCATCCCTGATCAGTAGCCAGTAAAGTCCTGGCAAATAAGTTTTTAAAACCAGGTTAGACGGTGATGATAGATGGCAAAGTTATCGTTTATAACGTGCCTCCCATTATATTTCTCAGACCAAGTTTTTCAAATACAGATAATTCTCGACTTATGACCACAGTGGAACCCAAAAGTTTTGTTGCTAAATGAGATACTAGCTGAATTTTGCCCGATTCTAAGCTCTTTCTTTCCACATTTGTTAAGTGACTCACAGTTGTTAAATAAGTAACATGGTTACATGGTTGTTGAGTTAATCTAGTTTCCCCATTGATTTTGCTTGTCAGAAGCTTGCAAAAGGGGATCACTTGACCCCTGGACACTGCAACTGTCATAAATGTGAGTCGCTTATTCAAACATCCAAATGTAAATCACGTGACCATTGGGAGGCTGCAACGGTCATAAGTGTGAAAAACGATCTTAAGTCCCTTTGTTCAGTGCCACTGTCATTTCAAACAGTCTGTAAGTCCGGGACTACCTCTGTTGGGCTTTTGGTAAAGAAGGAGGTTTGTAGCTCAGGATTGAAATGAGGCGTCCTTGGTCCTGTCTGAGCTTGGTTGTTTTCTTGCACCAAAGGTTGTTTTCTTATTAGCTCTCTCTCTCTCCCTCTCTCTCTCCCTCCCCCCCTCTCCCTCTCCCTCCCCCCCTCTCCCTCTCCCTCCCTCCCTCTCCCTCTCCCTCTGAGTATTCCTGTCTGCTGCCTGATGAATTCAGGGTTCTTCTCAAGTATCCTCAATGGATTGTGTTTCTACCATTGACATTTATGAGTTACAAGATTAAGTGGTAGACATGAGTTGTTTGCCTGTGGGGGGGGGGAATATAAATTAAATAAATAAAAATAAATTAGAAATATAAAATTTTATAAGTAGATAAAATGATGGAAGGTCCTAGTTAATAAATCACCTCTCTCAGTATTCTCATGATTAAGGATCAGTGCTTTGGGGTATCTGTGCAATCTGGAATTCCATAATGGGGAAAAAAGGAGGGGTGCAATTAGGTTATTGGATAAACCACTGTAGCTGCCTGTTCTGAATTGGGAGCCTGATAGCAATATTGCGTATTTTATTTTTTTTAAAAAAACCTTTTTTGTGTTTTGCTTTGATTAAATGTGCATAAAGAATCCTGTATAAATATGTTTTTAAGTGTTGCTGTTTTCAAGAAGCAGCTCAGGAGCTGATCTGTGGGATTGTGGCTTCTCTCAGGGCTTGTGAAAAGTGAGTTTGTGACCCAGCTGGATTTTAGCCCAAGGCCTTTCAAAGGTCCAAGGACATAACCCTCTACATCTTGCCACAGTAGCTGCCTTTCACCCAGCGGTCACAGAGACTGATTTAATAACTGGGAAATTACACATGCTCACTTTACCATGTCATTACTTATTGCATTGATATTGTGTGTGTGTGTATATATATATGTGATAAAGTTACGTTAAGTGCCTCCATTCTCAGAGAAAGTGTGTGTGTGTGTACACACACACACACACACACAAACATTCTCTGAGAATGGAGGCACCTAACGTAACTTTATCACAACAACAACAGTGTGGGAGTACATGGAGATTCTCAGTCACCCGGGCTTCATAGTTGTCTCAAAGCTGCTTTTTTCTTTCTTCAAAAGGCTACTGGATTGTTTTTTTCCTTGAGGACGAAGAAAATGAAGCAAAACCGTTTTTTTTTTCTTCTTCCTCAAAGAAAAAACCACCACCTGTTTTTTGAAGAAAAAAAGGACCTTTGAAACAACAGTGTGGGAGAGTGTTTGGCTCCACAATTCTTCAGTCCAGGGCTTTCTAACCTTGGCAACTTTAAGCCTGGCGGACTTCAACTCCCAGAATTCCCCAGCCAGCATTGCTGGGAGTTGAAGACGGCCAGGCTTAAAGTTGCCAAGGTTGGAGACCCCTGCTCCAGTCAACTTTGTGATTCCATGTGAGGACCTGAACAATGATCCAGGTCCATCGCATTAACCCCTCTGCTACACCAACTACAAGCAGTCCCCAATTTACGACCACAGTTGAGCCCAAAATTCATACTGCTTAAATGGAACATTTGAGTGAGTTTTGCCCGGTTACAACGGCTTTTCTTGCCCCTGTTGTTAAGTGAATCATTGCAATTCTTAAATTAGTAACACGGTTGTTAAGTGAATCTGGTTTTCCCCACAGACCTTGGCCCTGGGACACTGCGACCGTCACAAATAGGAACCAGTTGCCAAGCACCTGAATTTTGATCATGTGATCCCGGGAATGCTGCAACGGTCGTGTGAAACACGGTCATAAACTCTTTCCCTCCCATGCCGTTGTAACTTTGAACATTCACTAAATGAACTGTTGTAAGTCGAGGACTACCTGTACCCTGGGCTCAGTGGTGCTAAGATAGGCATCTCTTATGTGCACAATGAAAAAAGTTTATAGAAACCGCACATGCCTTCGTTGACAGACGAGTGTGTGCATTCTTCATGTGGAAAAACACATAGTTTTCTATGTAGAAACAGGGTGACCATTATTTACAGTTTCTTATTGCACAGTATCTCTAGCTCAAGGGTCTGCAACCTGCGGCTCTTTTGGCCGTCTGCTGCGGCTCCCTGTTGGCTGACCCCACCAGTGGCTGGCCCCTCCCCTCCCCGTCACTCCTCGCCTGGCCTAAGAAGGTAAGGTGATGGCAGAGGATGGAGACTCCTTCCATATTCCAGAGCAGGAGGTGACTGGGTGGGATTGAGTGACGTCGAGTTGGCCATGCCTACCCAGTCACATCGGTTGTTAAATTATTGGCTCCCGGTGCTTTCCTTTCTGTAGGAAATGGGTCCAAATGGCTCTTTGAGTGTTTAAGGTTGCAGCTCTAGGTAAATTTTATTTATTTATTTATTTATTTATTCCATTTATATACCGCCCTTCTCCCGAGGGACTCAGGGCGGTGAACAGCCCATCTAAAAACCCTACAAAGAATACAAAAGTTAAAAAATATTAAATTTCAATCGGCTGCGTGATAAAACTAACAAAACCCCACCCCCCACCCCTTAAAACCCAATTTAGAATTAATAAAATGGAGACCAAATTAAAACCATCTCAGCCAAGGCCGGCCTGCTCAAAGAGCCAGGTTTTCAACGCGCGCCTGAAGGCCCTCAGGTCCGTGCCGGTACGGAGCTCCGGTGGCAGAGTATTCCAGAGGGCGGGGGCACCCACAGAGAAGGCCCTACTCCTCGGCGCCGCCAGACGGCACATAGCGGCCGACGGCACCCGGAGCAGACCCTCTCTGTGGGATACAAATGACATACAGGTAGTCCTCTATTTACAACCTTTCATTTAGTGACTGTTGGAAGTTACAACAAACTTGGCAAGTTTAAGAGTTGTGGACTTCAACTCCCAGAATTCTTGAGCTAACATAACTGGTGGAGGGATTCTGGGAGTTGAAGTCCACAAGTCTTAAAGCTGTCAAGGTTGAAGACCCCTGTTTATGACAGTTGCAGTGTCCCAGGGTCATATGATCCCCTTTTGCGACCTTCTGATAAAGTCAATGGAGAAACTGCATTCACAATTGTGTTACTAAGTTAACAACCGCAGCGACTCACTTAACAACTGTGGCAAGAAAGGTGGTAAAATGGGCCCAAACTCACTTAACTGTCTCACTTAGCAGGGGAAATGTTCATTTGTGCTCGTAAGTTGAGGACTACCTGTATTTATTTTTAAGCTTGTTCAGAGGAATATTTTATAGTCTTGAGACTTGTGCCCTCTCATTCCGGAAGTCCTTTTCCTATCACCTTCTCAGCCTGTTTTCTCTTGCTTCCTAGTTACTTCCAATCACACAGCCAAAGGAATGAGGTCTTACTTTCAGGAATAGCAGGAAAATGAACCACAAAATAAGGAGGAGGTACAAAATGTTCCTCCCCCCCCCTTTCTCATCCTCATTACTTGAAGAAAATCTTGCTATCCAGGTTTTTGGTAGTTCTTCAGGTGCCTCCTCAGAAAGGACATTTGAGGAAATGATATGGCCATAGGCAAGGGAGAAAGAAACACACTCTTCCTTTTAATTCTGCTCTGTTGAAATAAGTATTGCTTGAGAAGAGAGGTGGACTTATGAGCCAGGAAGTCTCTGATAGAAATCTCATTTCAGTCGTGGGGCTGCTAGTCCAGTCTCCCTAATAATTAAAGGAGTCTTACCACAGCAGGGCAAATGTCCAAGTCATTTTTACTCTTTACGCTGATCAGCAGCACATCTACTGCCATTGCATAAATAAGCCACTTTCTCCTTATTGTTCCCCCAAATTGGGGTTTATTTTTACACACACAACATACACACGCACACACACAAAAAAGCCTGCAAACTTGAAATTTGACACTCTTGGCTTGTAGGTGCTTACTAAGAAAGAAGTTTTCGAAATGACCATCTAGAGCATTAGTATTTTGTATATTATTATTAACACGCTCTGATGCTAAGGAGTTCCACTCTCCCCCCCCCCACCTGAAAAGAAATTTGTTCCAAATGCAAAACACAAAGAGAGGAGAGGAGTTTCAGTTTCACAGCACCAACCAGCTTTAGTACAGAACAGTTGAGCTAAGCCACGCCCAGGCTCCTTGCTGTCTCCTTCTCACACAGCAAATACTGTTTCAGTTTCCAAACAGTCCTCAACTCTCACATACTGACAGGACGCTAGCCAGATGAATACCAATGGATGCTGACAGGCAGAGGCAGAATTCCCCCCCCCCCCTTATTTTCCTCCCCAAAAACTAAGCCCGACCACATAGTTTCATAGTGAAGCACGGGTATCGAGCTAGTTTAGAATACTTATATGACTGCCCAACTCAAAACAAACATGGCTTTGGGCCATGCTAAGCAAAAATGTGAAAGAAGAACACTATATGCCAGTAAAACACAACAAACAGAGGTAGTCCCTTGACTTATGATCACAGCTGAGCCCAATATTTCTGTTGTTAAGTGAGGCAGTTGTTAAGTGAATTTTGCCCCATTTTACAACCTTTCTTGCCACGGTTGTTAAGTGAATCAATGTAATTTTGTTAGTAACACAGTAACTGACTTCCCCATTGAGTTTGCTTGTCAGAAGGTTGCAAAAGGTGATCACGTGACTCTGCAATCTTCATAAATATGAGTCATGTGACCATGGGGATGCTGCAGTGGTTGTAAATATGAAAAAAGAGTCATGTCACTTTTTTTCAGTGCTGTTATAACTTTGAACCGTCACTTAACAAATGATTGTAAGTTGTGGGCTACTTATGCTTAGGATCGCTGCAGTGTCCTGTGGTCATGTGATCACTTTGCGTCATTCTGACAAGCAAACTCAATGAGGTTTTACTTAGCAACTGCATCAACTCACTTAACAACTGCGGTCATAAAATGGGGCAAAACTCACCTAACAGTTACCTTGCTTAACAACGGAAATTTTGGTCTCAGTTGTTGCCGTAAGTCGTGGACATCCTATACTCAGGGAAGGAGACTGGAGCTTAATAGCAATAGCACTTAGACTTACATAAGAGCCATGGTGATGCAGTGGTTAGAATGCAGAACTGGGCTACTTTTGCTGACTGCCGATTGCCACCAGCTTGGCAGTTCGATTCTCACTGGCTCAAGGTTGACTCAGCCTTCCATCCTTCCGAGGTGGGTAAAATGAGGACCTAGATTGTTGGGGACAAGAGGCTGACTCTGTAAGCCTCTTGCCCCCAACAATCGGTGCTTCTGTAAGAGGCACCTCTTCATAGTGCTGTAAAGCACTATGAAGAGGTGTAGAAGTCTAAGTGCTATTGCTATATATATCTTCACAGTGCTTTTCAGCCCTCTAAGTGGTTTACAGGGTCAGCATATTTTCCCCTAACAATCTGGGTCCTTATTTTACCAACCTCAAAAGAATGGAAGGCTGAATCAACTTTGAGCCAGTCAGGATCGAACTGCTGGCAGTCGGAAGAATTATCCTGCAATACTGCATTCTAACCACTGGGCCACCACTGTTCTTCACTGCTTTTCACTGCAGGCTCTTAAATAAACTTAGGTCTTGTCTACATAACACCCTCCCTTTTCAAGAGAGACTAAACTCTAATGTAAATTGATTGCACTTCAATCTGGTATCTTGTGGGAATCTGGTGCATGGGGTCAGTCAGTGTGTTATGCGGTAATTGAGTATGTGGTGGTTTGCCAACCCTCTATAAGGACAGTGTGCAATCAGACCATAGAATGTCTTCTATTTTAACAATTTAAATGAATCTTTTTGGGGTGGGGGAGGAGATAATCGACGAACCAATTTTGTTTTGGAATAAGTAATATTCTTGCTGTTCACTTAGAATGCCATGTATTCTCAGTTGTACAAGTCGGAGAATCCGAAGTGTGGGTTGTCTCTGCTTCCTTGCTTGAAGACTGAGTCAATCAAAGCGCAGTCCCGCCTCCCTCCACTGCGCATGCCTAGTTTTTGACTCAGTCTTCATGCAAGAGGACACGAGAGAGTTTTTAGCACTCAGAAGAAAACTGTGGTGGCCCCAGATAGAGCGGGTGGCCTCATGCTCGGCTATTCTATAGTAAAAGAACCGAGGAGTGAGCATTCGGTGATCCAGAAGCAAGCAGGAGAACAGAGGGGCCCAGTAGGCAGGATATCTTGAAGCCGCGAAGATCAAGCAAGGGACTGCCAAACAGCTGATGGGCGGTTAAAAGGAAGCTGTGGCAATGATTCACTTAACAACTGTGGCAGGAAAGGTCATAAACGAGGCAAATTCATTTAACAATTCTGTTGAGAAATTTTGGGCTCAGCTTTGCTTGTAAGTCCAGGACGACCTTAGGTGGTGATTATGATGACTAAACTCAAGGTGGCAACATACATCATATTCCTGTCTCCTATTTTCCCTTCAACAACAACACTGTGATGTGAACTGGAGAGGGACTGGCCCAAAAATCACCCATCCAACTTCCATGCCTAAGGGAGGCCTAGAACTCACAATCTCCCATTTCTAAACCGGCACCTTAAAACCACTACACCAAACTGCCTCTCTACTGTTGGTAGCTATTTGACAAATGTCTCCACACAGTACCTTTTTCAGTAATACAGAATTTGTAGTTTTATTTATAGCTGTCATATTTCTCCTCCCTTTTAATTGACATCTAATTTTTGTCTTCCTACAGCCTATATTTTCCCCCAGTACTGGAAATACTTTCACTGCAGTAAAAAACAACAACTCTTATAAGCTTTTTGAATGTACATGTATATGCCTAAACCTGGTGGCACCTACATTTCTCTGACTGCCATATATATTTATCCAACTCTAAATTATAGGGAATCAAACCTTATTACTTAGTAAAGTGTATCAACTGTTTTCCCCTAATGTAAACAGCCTTGTAGAGGTTTTAAGTCCTAAAATAGCAAAAGGAAGCATTTAACAGATTAACAGATAATCAGAGTTGGAAGGGACCTTGTAGGTCATCTAGTCCAACCCCCCCACCCCCCAAGTAAGAGACCCTACATCATTTCTGACAAATGGCAGTCCAATCTCTTCTTGAAAGTCTCAAGTGATGGTGCTCCCATAACTTCCGAGGGCAACTTCTGTTCCATTGGTTGATTGTTCTCCCTGTCAGAAAGTTTCTCCTTATTTCCAGGTTGAATCTCTCCTTGTTCAGTTTCCATCCATTACTCCTTATCTGGCCTACAGACACTTTAGAAAATAGCTTGACCCCTTCCTCCCTGTGGCAGCCCCTTAAATATTGGAAGACTGCTATCATGTCTCCCCTGGTCTTTCTCTTCCCTAGATTAGCCGGTTTTAGTTTCCAGTCATCCTGGTTGCTCTTCTCTGCACTTTTTCTAGAGCCTCAACATCATTTTCATAATGTGGTGACCAAAACTGGATGCAGTACTCTAGGTGTGGTCTTACTAAGACTTTATAGAGTGGTATTAGTACTTCGCTTGATCTTGACTGTATCATTTAAATAACATTGGTAGGTTTCTTAAATATGTACAAAATTTATTGTCTGGAAGTTGCAGGATTCCATCTGGGTTGCTAGCTGGGACCAGAGGTTTAGTCTTCTGAGCTTTTGGATTCATTCTGGAGCCTATCCTCAGGGAACTTCTCTCTAGCCGAGTGTCTCATCCTCAAGACTGAAGAAGCTACTTGGATAAACTTCCAGTTACCATGATTCAACTTCCAGACAACTCTACCTGGAGGACTGAGAGTCTTCATTAACCTACAATATTTATTGTTTTGTTAGATTTATATCCTGCCCTTCCTTCAGGAGCTAGAGGTGATGTACGTAATACAGGTAGTCCTCAACTTACGACCACAATTGAGCCCAAAATTTAAGTGAGACGTTTGTTAAGTGAATTTTTGCCTCATTTTACGACCTTTCTTGCCCTGGTTGTTAAATGAATCATTGCCGTTGTAACAATGGTGGTTAACTGAATCTGGCTTCCCGATTGTCAGAAAGTCGCAACGGGTGATCACATGACCCCAGGACACTGCAATGGTCATAAATACATGCCAGTGGCCATGTGTCCCCAATTTTGAACACATGACTATGGGGATGCTGCAGTGGTTGTAAGTATAAAAATCATAAATGATTCCTTTTTTCAGTGTATAAACCATTCAGTAACAGTTTGAAGTTACAGTGTTGCTGAATAATTGGTGGTTATGACTAGTCCTCGGAGTTACGGCTATCAGAGTGTCCTTATGGAAAATAATCACCATTGGCAACATTCCCTGCAGGCTTCCCCAGAAAGTCAGTGGGGAAGCCGGCTGGGAAACGTCACAAGTTACTGAGATAATATGCTTCCCTCACCCAACCTCCGCAAGTCTCACTGCACTTGGACCACAATGAACTAATGTGCAGCTGTGCTCTCCCCACACACTCTTCTCAACTTCTGCAGTGCCCTTTGCACACTCCTATATACCCTTGTGGAGTGCCGGTCACGCACCCCCTTGCCCCCTCCCCTCCACAATTTGCCTGGTGACTCTTGCACCCTTAATACCACTGCATACTCTCACTGACTTGCAAGGCGCCTCTTACAGTGCCATGCCTCCCCCACCCCCCTACAAACCCTTCCAAATCCATGTGGCACCTTGTGGCTGCTCCAGTTACCCTTCCATGTGGCTGCTCTGCCACACCCACCTCTCCTGCACCTGTGTCCACTCCATCCTTCGCCCACCCGTGAGCAGAACCACTTGCTTCCTGCAGGCCTGTGACTTGCGATTTTTCTTGTAGGCAGGTAACCGACAGGAAGTTGCCTTGCCTAACCACTGTGGGATTCAGTTAACAGCCTCCGTCAGGACTGAAGGGATTGCTGTTGTTAAGCCTTGCAGTCACCCTTTTACGACCGCTTGGCTTTAGCGATGGAAATTCCAGTTTCATTTGTAATTCTTAAGTTGAGGACTACCTACGTAACAGATGTCTATAGAGATTCTCAGTCATCCAGGTCGCGGTTGTCCCAAAGGTGATTTTTTTTTTCAAAAGGCAATTGGACTTTTTGGGTTTTCCTTGAAGACGTTTCGCTTCTCATCCAAGAAGCTTCTTCAACTCTGATTTAAGAACAGAACTGAAGAAGCTTCTTGGATGAGAAGCGAAATGTCTTCAAGGAAAAACAAAATCCAGTTGCTTTTTTTGGTGGGGGGGGGGGGGGGGGAAACCACCTTTGGGATTCCTATACACCATTTAAGAGAAATGAGATGACTTCTGTCCCAATGCATTTAAAGTCTTAAATTGGTGCCAGCACAGGGAGATGAGAGAGGGAAGCTGAATAGATAAAAAGGGGAGATCATTGGTTTACCCAGTTTTGGATTCCTTAGGTTCTGGTGAGTTAAATAACCTATTTCATGAACATTTTTCTTCCGAATTGCTTCGAAAGAATAAATATGGCTAAATAACCATAGAAGCAAAAAAGGTTGGCTCATAGAGTACTGTAGGAAATTATCCTAAGTCCTGTCGTTGAAAAGCAACGTGCGATTCCTGTTTTGTGAGTTCTCGGGCAGCTCGTATTCACTGTCAGCGGTTTTGCAAATGGGGAATTTTAAAGCAATAAGATTGCGCTTGGGCAAATGCAAATCCTTTGAATTACACAACTTTGTTTCATAAAAGTAGACCATGCCTTAGCCCTATTGACCACTTCTGGGTGTTTTTTTTTTTTTTTTGTGAGTGTGTGTGCTTATTTAAATTGACTCTGTAACTGACCTGCTTGGCTGGATAATTGAGTTACAATCCTAATATACTTATTCCAACCGACCACAGAGTGGGTTTAATCAGGTGCCTACAAACCTAGGTAGGTGAGCTGGTGTGACAACAATTCTGTAATCAGCCTCTGAAAGTCTTCTGGTCGTAGCCTCAAGATTTACGATTTGACACCTGCCCAGTGCTCCCTCTTAAATGTCTTAGGTTTTTTCCCCCCTGGTATTTAGCCTTCATGGGCCAGGATTTTAACTGGTAGTCCTCGACTTATGGCCACAATTGAGCCCCAAAATTTCCGGAAAAAAAGACATTTGTTAAGTGAATCCCCATTTTATGACCTTGCTTGCCGCCATTGTTAAGTGAATCATTGCAGCTGTTAAGTTAGTAACATGGTTGTTAAGTGAATCTGACTTCCCCATTGACTTTGCTTGTCAGAAGGTGATCACATGACCAACCCCCCCCCCAAGGGGGACACTGACCATCATAAATAAGAATCAGTTGCCACACGTCTGAATTTTGACCGCATGACCATGGGGATGCTGCTACGGCCGTAAGCGTGGATAAATGGTCCTAAGTTTCTTTTTCCAGCGCCATGCCAACCTCAAACGGTCACTAAACAAACTGTTGTAAGGACTGCCTGTAGGACTCCCTGTATTTGCCTGAAGGAGAAGCATTTGAAACTGTGGAACTCTTGGACAGGGTGAGGTTGGTCCACATCTCAATTGCTTCTTGGGAAAGGCTTGTCTGTTTACAGCAGGGTTGGGGAAGGATGGCCCCTTTATGACTTTTGTGGACTTCAACTCCCAGAATTCCTGAGCCAGCCATGCCAGGACACATCATTAAAATGTAAACAAGCCAGCGTCTAAATGGGGATGACCATGGGGAGGCTTCAGCCGTGGGGTGAAAAATGTCATAACTCACTTTTTTTGTTGAACTTCAAACACTAAATGAACTGTTGTAAGTCAACAGTTAGTGCAGTTAATCATACTATTTAAGCCAGGGGTCCCCAAACTCGGCAACTTTTTAAGACTTGTGGACTTTAGCTTCCCTGGTTGGAGAATTCTGGGAGTTGAAGTCCACAAGTCTTAAAGTTGTTAAGTTTGAGACCTCCTAAGGTGTTGTGGACTTCAGCTCCCAGAATTCTTCAGCGAGGACATCCAGATTCCACTCCAGCTGATGAGCATTAGCCATTCTTTAGGCCAGGACTGCGGTGGTTGCTTATTTGCTAAGCACCAGCCATTGCTGCAGGCCTGTCTTGGAATATTTTGATCGCGAAAGCCTTGTTCCGACAACCGCTTTGGCAATCCAGGTTTTCTGCATAGGTGGGGTGTTGGCTGCTTTTGCCTCTTCTTTTGAGGTGCCCCCTCCCGTGCTTTTGGGGTGTGTGTGTGTGATGTTTTTGGAGTTCAGAAGGATTGATGGCGTCTTGTGTGCAGTTATCTCAGCAATCCTCACTGCGGCCCTGAAAAGTGCCATTACGCTATTTATCTCTGCACAACTATCAGGGTGACAGGTCTAATCAAACGAGATTGGGTTGACTGGTAATTGAGGAGACAAGCTTTGCGCTGCTCTTCTCATGTTTATCATTGCCTTAAAAGAGACGTCGTGGCGCGAGTGGTTGGAATGCAGTATTGCAGGCTAATTCAGCTCACTGCCAGCAGTTTGATTCTGACCAGCTCAAAGTTGACTCAGCCTTCCGAGGTCAGTAAAATGAGGACCCAGATTAGGTTTTTTTGGGGGTGGGTGGGTGGGCGGCAAATAGACTGACTCTGCAAACCGCTTAGAGAGTAAAGCAGCATATAAGTCTTAAGTGCTATTGCTGAAGAAAGAGCATTTGAAATGAGAAGTGGATTTGTGTTGCCTTTTAAACCCAACCGTGGTCCCAGGAACTGGAATTTTAACACTGTTAAGGAGCACCCGATTGGGGAAGGCCAACAGATTTGCCCAAGCTGATTGGTCACCTTCCATCTTCTCTTCTCCTCTTGATATACGCAGCCCTTAAAAGCACCAGGGTTTGGCCTTGAGCACATGGCATTCAGAAGACCCTGGCTTGTGGTTGCGCTCTCCTCCCTGCTTTCGCAGGCTTTAACCTTCAAGTGTTTGCTTAATGGGCTGGCCTGACTAATTCTGTTGTGTCAGGAGACCTTGAATGGCTGAAGTCTTGGAGGAGTGTGAATCTAACCACAGTCAGCTGTCTGCCTTTTGTGGGAAGCAGCTGTTGGGAGGGGGGGTTATGCCCCCTTTCCTCCCTCAAGTGGGCCAATCAAGGACCATTTTGGACAAGGCTGGAGTAGACCTTGGTCTAGGAATAAATCCAAGTAGCTGTCGGTTACAGTGTATTTCAGCCATTCCCTTTACTCGGGATAGTGGACTTTTCCTTCTAGCCCCCTCGGTATGTTTTTCTAAATTAATGAAACGATGGGTTTACCCCTCAAAAACATAGTCCACTATTCTATTTTCCTCTTTGCTGTTTGAGTTCCGTGGATTTGGGGTACTTTAGCTGTGGATTGTGAGTCCCATTCTACCCCTATTCCACTTCGGGGTTCTCCAAGACTACCTTCCCCATTCCAATTTCATTTGGTTATCTCTGGGTCCCCATGTCAGTTGCCTCCCCTTACCACCAGATGCGGGAATTCTAAGGAACTGAAGACTTAATGTGTCTGTTTGGCAACATCTATATCCTTGGCAACTTTAAGACTTGTGGACTTCGACTCCCAGAATTCCAGTTCTGGGAGTCGAACTCCGCAAGTCTTAAAAGTTGCCATGTTTGGAGACTCCTGGTCTTGCCCTCCTAATATTCTCCCCAGTCTGCTTTGAGCAACATTGACATAAAGTAGGGGTAGTGAATGGATCCTCTACAGATGTTTGGGAGCTCCTTGTCACTGATACATTGCCAAGGACCGACAGAAGGGAAAATCCTGAAAATTTAGGTTGCCTGCCTAAATGTGGGACCAAAGCCGGTGGTACTTTCCCTCCTATAAGTGCTCCCTATAAGAATAACCCTGCCAGAATTCCTTCCTGTTGCCCTCCCCAGTGTGACTTTGGCTCTTCTCCCAGAAGTGCCCAACCCTGCTATGGGATGTATTCTGGGTGGGATCTGAGTCCCAAGCTGCTGGGATTTTGTCCTCTGGAATGAAGAAAACGATGACATCGGTGTGTGTTCTCTCTACCTGGGTATGTGCACATCTTTGGAGAGTCACTCTGTACTCCCGTCTCTATGGTTGGGATGTCTGGGGTAGCAGATAGCATCCTAGTGCCAGCCTCCTCAGGTAGATTCTGCAGGAGGCCAAGGTTTTATTTTTAAGCTCTCCACGGGCATTTTGAACGTGGGAAGAAAAAAGAGAAACTTGGAGGACAAAAGGTTACAACCTGCCTAGAATTGTGCTGAAGGCCTGGTTCCTGCCTGAACCCCCGTTGCTTTATTGCTGCAAACTCCAGTTACCCATAGCAATTCGCTCCCTGTTGGGAATTGCCTCTTCTCTGGGAAACTTCCACTTTGGTGCTTTAGAATTAGACGATTCCTGAACGTGAGGATGGAAAACACCCTGAACTGCTCTGCTCCGACTTTTGTGGGGTTGTTTTTATTAGAGTGCAAACCTGTTTCTGGGAGAAAGTAGCCCCCTGAATTCTTCACCTGTTTTCCTCTGCTGCTGAGAAGGTGCCACGAGCTGCGTTGGCTTCCTTCAATGCTGTCCCATCGTCCCCTTTTATTCTGCCTCTGGAACTCTTTCCCCATTGTCAAACTCCTCCGAAGGGGATCTTCTTATCCCTCATCTGGAGCTGAAAACGCAAAGATGACAATCGATCCGTGATGTCAGTTTACTCCTTAGAAGCTAGTTTGTCCACACGAAATTCCCAGAGAGACTGTGGTCAGATATTGCTAGGGCTGAAGTACTAATTTTTGCACAGTGCATTGCTTTCTCTCTGTTTCGCAAAGAAGACCTGGGTTGCTCTTATTTGCCCCCTCCCCATCCCATTTTTTTCTCCCAGTGGGATAACTCAGGCTGAGAGTGATATTGCCCAAAGCAAAGTAAATTATGAGATATCCTACGAATGGTCTCCCTGTATCTCCTGGGCCCAAAGTGGGGCGTTTGAAAGGAAGAAGCAATTGTCTCTCCCTCCTTAATTCACATCTTCTCACCTCTCCAAATACTCACAGGTCTCATTGTTGGTTAAATCACCTGAATTACACTGTTGTTGTCGTTGTTTATTCAGTGTCCCATTCTTTGTGACCCCCAAGGATCATAGCATGCCAGCCCCCCAGCCCCGTCCTCCAATTTCTGCCAGAATTTGCTCAAATTCATGTTCACTGTGCCTGGGTCTTTTACACTGAATTGAATTCTTTATTGTCATTGTACGTATATACACAGTGTATACATACATGCAGTGAAATTCATATAACACCCAGAGACCAGACCCAACACAAACACACACATGACAATCCCCAAACACCTCCCCACCTGCCAAAATTCCCCCGCCCCCTAAAAACACACAAGCATCCACACAACAGACCAAGCAATACTGCCCAACAGCTCACTGATAGTGGTCCTTAAGTTCACTGTTAAGTGCAATTATAGTTCTGGGTTAAAAAAAATTGTTTAGAAAATGTGTGGTCCGAGTTTTAATTGTTCTGTATTTTAAGCTCCCGCCATCACCTTTTTCCTCTAGTCCTTGTATTTGCATACAGGTAGTCCTCGACTTAATGGAGCCCAAAATTTCTGTTGCTAAGCGAGACAGCTGTTACGTGAGCTTTGACCCAATGTACAGCCTTTCTTGGCACAATTGTTAAGGGAATCCCGGCCATTAACACCGTTGTTAAGCGAATCTGGCTTCCCCATTGACTTGGCTTGTCAGAAGGTGGCAAAAGGGGATAACGTGACCCCGGGACACTGCAGCCATCATAAATATGAATCCATTGCCAAGCAGGCTGAATTTTGATCACGTGACCACAGGGGCACTGCAACGGTCGTAAGTGTGAAAAACTTTCATAAGTCCCTTTTTTCCGGCGCCGTTTCAACTTCAAACAGTCACTAAGTGAACCGTTACAATCCCAGGACTATCTATATTGCCCAATCCAGTCTAAACATCCAGCTGACTGTCTGGCAAAATTGGATCACGTGACCGTGGGGATGCAGCAAACGGTCGTAAGCGTGGAAAACCAGTCCTAAGTCACTTTTTTCAATGCTGTTATAACTTCGAACGGTCACTGAACGAACTCTTCCCCCAGCAGCTGATGAAGATCCGCCGTTTTCCTTTCCTCTAAGACCTGCTTCTTCCGCCCTTCAGAGCGGAGGTGAGATCGCTCACATTCCCTGGCGAGGGAGCGCAGGCTTCCTTGTTAAGCGCCCAGCGTTGGCACCGCCTCAAGATTCCCTGTGCCTTTCTCTTCTTGTGCCCGCTGCGGGTGCCCGGATGGGTGTTGGCTGGGCTAGCATGGGCCCTAAAGGTGGCCAGCCCTCCTGCTGCTCTTGCTGGAGCCTGTGACTCAGGCACGTGGGCGTGAGGCTTCCTCCGACTGGTTTGGGCAGTGCTGAACCCCAGCGCCGAGACCGAATGGCTGCGACTGGGTGGGGCTTTTGAGGGCTCCCTGGTTCTCCTTAGGCTCCTCTCCTCTCCTGTCTCTCTTATGTCTCTGCAGTGCAGCAGACTCTGCGATCTGACACCACCGCCAGCAGCAGCACCAACGGCGGCGGCAGCAGCAGCAGCAGCTCCCGAGCACTCATGTTCCCGGCCTTGCCAGGGTGGGGGTGGGGGGCTGTCCCCCGCCTTGCCCATGTTTGGCGAGCCTGGAGGTCCTCCGTGCCATGCACCAGCCGGTTTGCAGGCTGATCTTTTCTTCCCCTTCCTCTCCCCCTCCCTCTTCTACCCCCTGCCCCCCCCCCCTAAAAAAAAAGAAATCCCAGGCAGATGAAAAGTCTCCGCTGCTTGCAAAAAACCTGGGGTTTTCTTAACTTGGGTGAGTATTATTCATCTCCCTGGCTTCTGCTGCGGCTCTTCTTCGCCGTACGCCTTGAGTTAGGAATGGGATAAGGAGGCAGGTTTTCTCCCAAAAAGAGCCTCTTTTCTTACGGATAGACGAAGAATTCGGGGAGAGGTGGGGGTTTTTTTTGTTTTTTTTTTCCTGAGGCCGAAAATAAAGTTCCAAAGCGGTTTTGTTTTGCTTATGTTCTGTTCTGTTCTGTTCTTTTTTTTCCCTGTCTTGCAAACGTATCGGCGGGATTGGGCCTGTGCTTAAAGAAACCTCTCGGCTTTTCCCAAGAGCTCGTTTGTGTAAACAGTTCAGCAGGCATACTTGGGTAAAAAGGGGAGGCAGGGCTGCCCCACGGTTAACCTCTCTGCGCTCTGCCGGTTTTGTGATCTTCGGAAGTTCCTCGGGATGATGTGGGGTGGAGGGAGGGGGGACGGCTATGGTGATTTGAGAGACAACCATGACTTGGGATGATTGAGAGTCTGTGTAAAATGGTTAATTCAGGACTTTGTCAGGCTCCCAACAGTGGTACCTGGACGCTTGGTTTCAAAGCGGCACCCTTGACTTCAGAGCTGCTGTCCTGCTCGTTCACCCAAAGGGCTGCTTACCCTCTGGTCTTGGATTAGGAGATTAGTATTTTGGCCCGGTATAGCAGGGGTCATTTGAGATGACAACTCTTGATTGCCTTAACCCCAGTGACTTCCTGTAGGAAGAGATGCTGCAGGCCCCCCACTTCTGTCTCTACACCTGGGTGTGATGCTGCACCACAAGCACATTGCCTGCTGGGCAAGGGGAAGTGGGGGAGAGAATTGTTGCAGACGGTGCAGTTGTGTTCAGAGCAGCTAAATCTCTTTCCCCCCCCAGAGACACGGCACGCGCGAAGGCACCCAAAGACAGCCTGAACTAAATAGTGTAAATATTTCAGCGGGGACATCTTGGTCACATCATGCAGCTCAAAAAGGCTGGGGAAGATGGAACTCCCCTTTTTTTGGGGGGGGGGAGCGGTCAGTGCAGAGGAAGGGAATAAGTGACATTGGGCCAGCCTTCTTTAACAACCCACAAGCTTCAACTTCCAACAATTTGCGAGCCACTGTAGAGCAAGGATGGGCTGCTATGGGAATTTTACGACCTGTGGACTTCAACTCCCAGAATTTGCCAGCCAGCACAAGAGTTGAAGTCCATGCAAAATTTTTAAGTTGCCATGGTTGGGGGAAAAAAAAACCTATTTAGAAACTCTGCTTTTAGGTAGGTGGTTTCTCTGTGGCTGTGCAACATGCAACTGAATGTCCTTTTACAATTGAAGAAGGCAATGTATAGGTTGTAGTGGTTGTGTTTTGAAACTCAGGGTTAACTATAGCAGGGGTCTCCAACCGTGTTAACTTGTGGACTTCAACTCCCAGAATTCCTCAGCCAGCTTTGCTTAAAGTTGACAAGGGTCGACACCCCTGATATATAATATATATTAGGGGTCCCCAAATTTGGCAATTTTAAGACTTGTGGACTTCAACTCTCAGAATTCCTCAGCCAGCTTTGCTTAAAGTTGACAAGGTTCGACACCCCTGATATATAGTGTATATTAGGGGTCCCCAAACTTGGCAACTTTAAGACTTGTGGACTTCAAGTCCACAAGTCTTAAAGTTGCCAAGTTTGGAGACGTGGTGTGAATGATATCTACTATTTAAACAGCTCATGGAAATTGTCCTGCGGCACTATTTTAGCCAAAGACAGACAGGTATTATATTTTTCAGGGAATCGCTCTGCTAGGAGTCTGTCCTCCAGGTATTGATATGAAACTCTTCCACTCATTTCTCTGAAATTCCTCCTGAGCATCATTTTATAGCTGGCTCAGGACCTCCTTTGGTGCTACATTCATTTTTGGAAAAGAGACACCTGTTATAGGATGGAAGTAGTTGAGCGTAGATAGAACAGAACATAAAAGTTGGAGATCACAAAAGAAATTGGAGATGTTTCAAGTACAGGTAGTCCTTCACTTACAACCATTCATTTAGTGACTGACCAAAGATACAACGCCACGGAAAAAAGTGACTTAGGACCGTTTTTCACACTTGGGACCAATGCTGCATCTCGTCACATGATCAAAATCCAGGTGCTTGGCCACTGACTCATATTTATGACCATTACAGTATCCTGGGGTCATGTTGATCCCCTTTTGCGACCTTCTGACAAGCAAAGTCAACGGGGAAGCCAGATTCCCCTAACCACCGTGTTGCTAACTTAATAATTGCAGCGCTCCAACTTAACACCGGGGGCAAGAAAAGTTGTATGAGGTACGTCTTTTGAGCTGAACTTCACTTAACAATTGTCTCGCTTAGCAACAGAAATTTTGAGCCGCTCAATTAGGGTCAATTAAGTCGAAGGCTACCAAGTAGTTAGAATCCCCCCTCCCATCCCTTTCAGTTTGCTTGGTACAAGTGAGATGGTTTGATGAGCAGATTCAGCGTCTACACTTTATCCCTTTCCAGTTATACATGTGGAGCCTCACGAGCCCCAGAGTCAATTTTACAAAATCTCGATAGCATTTCTGGGCACTAAAACCTGCTTCTCAAGATTTCAGAGACACAGAGTCTGTCCTGTAAGTAGCATTGTGGAAGTACAGCCCAACTTCACTTGGAGAGAATCAGAATGGAGCTGGAAGGGACCTTGGAGGTCTTCTAGTCCAGCCTCCTGCTCAAACAGGAGACACCGTTCCAGACAGGTCTCTTCTTAAGAATGTCCAGTGATGAAGAACCCACAACGTCTGTTCCACTGGTTGATTGTCCTCCCTGTTAGAAAGTTTCTCCTTAATTCGAGGTTCCTTCTCTCCTTGATTAGTTTCCATCCATTGTTTCTTGTCCTGCCTTCTGGTGCTTTGGAGAATAAGCTGACCCCATCCTCTTTGTGGCATCCCCTCAAATATTGTAATCATGACCCTCCCTTGACCTTCTTTTCTCTAGACCAGGGGTCTCCAACCTTGGCAACTTTAAGACTTGTGGACTTCAACTCCCAGAATTCCTCAGCCAGCTTTGCTGGGAGTTGATGTCCACAAATCTTAAAGTTACCAAGGTTGGAGACCCCTGCTCTAGACTGGTCAAATCCAAATCCTGCAACTGTTCTTCATACTGTTCGTTGTAGTCAGCAGAGTCCCAGGGTCACACGATCCCCTTTTGCGACCTGTTCACAACCGTGTCACTAACTTGAAAAAACTTTGGTGATTCACTTAACAAATATAACAAGAAAGGTCGTGAAGTGGGGCAGAACTCACTTAGTGACTGTCTTGCGTAGCAAACAGACATTTTGGGCTCAATTGTGGTCATAAGTTGAGAACTTACCTGTATTTCCATAGCAATTGGAAGTGAGAGTTGTGTAACTTCCCTCCTTGGAGGGAAGGGAGGGAAGGCTACTCTAATTACTTCTGGGGCTGGTTTTTCATTTTACCTCTGCTTGTTTCTATATCGGTTTACGATTTCAATCTTTCGTCCTGTTTTGTACACGTTCTTCCTGGTCTGTTTTATTACTTTTCCTTGAGCGATGATGTTTCTGAAGAATTTGTCCTTTGGGCACACATTTTGACCGTACTTTTTTCTTAACCCAAATAATAATAATAATAATATTTTTACACGGTCAGGTCACAGAATTCTGAAAAAAATACCCTTTTTTAATCATGCTTTGGAAGGAGTGCACCTGTGGTAAATTGACATAAAAATCCGGGTTTTCAGCTATTCCTACAGACACTCCTCACCTTGTATGGTGGAGGTCCCCAAACTTGGCAACTTTAAGACTTGTGGACTTCAGCTCCCAGAATTGCTCAGCCAGCTAGTCCCCAAGTCTTAAAAAAGTTGCCAAGTTTGGGGACCCCTGTTGTATGGCGTGCCTCAGCATTTCGCCCGGTCTGCGGCTCCCCGTGTTCATTTTGATGACGCTTCTCTCCCTCTCCCTCTCTGCAGATAGTAAGGGGATCCTTATGCAGCAACACGTGAAATGAACAAAGCTCCACAGCCCTCAGGAGGAACCCCATCAGCCCCACACCCCTCCCCTTCTCCTGGACTTCCACAGGTAAGGATTCTCCTCCCCAGCCCGCCTTCTGCCCTGGGTTGCTTTATCCACTTTTACCACCCTCCTAGATAGGCTAAGATTTTGCTGCTCTGCCTTCCCTTGGTGGCTTGAGAGGTAGCTCCTCTAGCAGAGGTGGGGCTCTATGACCCTTTTACGACTGGTGGACTTCAACTTCCAGAATTCCTAAGCCAGCATGGAGTCGGAAGCCCACAAGGCCTCAACAGGGCCAGAGTTGTCCAACCCTGCTCTACTGCTCCAATTATTGTTGTTTTTTAAAACCAAAATGAACTTTCCTATAGTTTGCCAGCCTTCGGCTTATTCGCTTGCCAGGTTGACCGATGCCATTTTCATTCCATTTGCCCAATGCGTCTTAGAGCCAGTGCTTTCTAGTCCTCAAACGCTGCCTCGGGGGTGGTTGGAGGTTGGGGCAGCTGCCGTGAAGCTGCTAACCTGCTTCTTCTCTTCTCCCTTCTCCTAGCAGTCAGCATTTCCTCCTGGCCAGGCGGCACCTGTGGTTTTTAACCCAGCGCAAGCTACCCAAATGAATACGCCTTCCCAGTCTCGACCGGTAAGAAGGCGGTGGCCAACCGCCGGGGCTGCGGCTCTCGGAGTTGCTCTCTCTCTCTCTCTCTCTCTCTCGAGATGGCGAGCCAAGCCTTCTCTGATGTGTTGCCAAACAGGTTCTTCGGTTTGGTTCCGGGGGCTGGCAGGGCACAAGCAGCCCTGCAGGCCGACTCGGTCTGCAGGCGCCACTGACTCGGGGGAGCGCATCTGCGGCTGCATGCCAGGTGGGGATGAGGGTTGGGGAACGAGCCGGATGGAGCCAGCCGCCAGGTTATAAGAGATGCCCAGTTAGGGTTGGCATAGAAGGTGGTGGAGAAGAGGCAGGGAGGGAGGCTCAGCTTCCCCGAGGAGCGAGGAATTTGGGGAAGGGGGAGAAGCAGGGAGCAGACCGAGGTGCCTGTAACTGTCGGTGATGTTCTCCTCTTGTCTCCTTCCCGCGCTCTTTCTCGTCTTAGTTTCCAGCAGGGCCGCGTACTTTACATCAGCAGGTACTAACCTTTCTCCGCTTGCCTCACTGCATGCTGGATGCCATCCTAGGGGGAGGGTGCCCTTCGGATCGGGAGTCGTGCTTGGACACTGCAGGGCAACGGACCGCAGGGCTGGAGGGGGGCATGAGGCTGAAGGCTTCAGGTTAAGGCTCCTTGCATCTCCTCTCTTACAGGAAGTTTCCCTCCCCCCTTCCACTCTCCACCTCCCCCCCCCCATTTTTTAAGAGAGAGATAATAATACAGGTAGTTCTCGACTTAACGACCCAATTGAGCCCCAAGTTTCCATTGCTGAGCGAGACGCTTATTCGGTAAGTCTTGCCCCAACACCACACCCCATTTTACGACCTTTCTGGTCACAGTTCTTAAGAGAGTGGGCTGCAGGTGTTACTAACACGATTGTTAAGTGAATCCGGCTTCCCTGATTGGACTTCGTTCGTTGAAAAGCCACAAAAAAAACCCCCGCGGGACGTTGCAACCGTCGTAAATACGAGCCAGTCGCCAAGCGTCCGAATGTTGATCACGTAACGTGGGGCTGGCTGCAGCGGTCCTAAGGGGGAAAACCAGTCAGAAGTCTCTTCCCCTCCACCAGGGCCTTCGGATGGTCGCCCAACTCATGGTTGTAATTCAAGGACTACCTGTATTATTCCCCTCTCTTCCCCCCGCCCCCTTTTCAACCCTGGCTTGGATTACGATGACAATAAGGGGCCTTTTGGACTCACAGCTTTAAATGCATTTTGAAAGGGGGATCTGATCGTTTTGTTTGCCCTTTTTTTTTTAAGCTTGCAGGGAGGAGAGATTGTTGGGGTAGGGGGAAAAAAAAAGGGACAGGAGGTCCACGGAGGAACCCACGAGAACCTGGAAAAGAGAACCTGTAGCTTGGGGCCGGCATGCAAGGGTCATCTTTCCCCTGGTTGCAGTTAGGGCCAGTTTGACTGCAGTGTCCATAGCCCAGAAGTTTCCCCACTTCCCTTGTGACTTGCATGGCCTCTGACTCATGAAAGTGCTTCTCTGTCCCTGTTTCTCATTTTGCTGCACTCCTGCTGTCTGGCTACTCCGTTTGATGGTGCTCCTCCTCCTCCTTCCTCCCTTCCCCTGGGATACACTTCCCGGGGCTGCTCACAAGATCTTTTCTCTTCTCCCTTTACCTCTGTCCTTTCGGTGTGCTGCACGTCTTCGCCGCCTCTCTTATACGTTTCTTGGCAGACTTGCCTGCAGACTCCCAGAAGGGCTGTGTCCTCCACTGTCCCCCCAAAGAGTCACCCCCCTACCACCCTATACCGGGCGGGCGGGCGGGCGGGTGGGTGGGCTCCATCCCTCCGTCCCATCCGGTTGTCAGAGAGCTTGCTTGGTTGGGAACGAAGGCCGAGGGAACGTCGGGAGGCTTCACCCGGTCGCCTTAGGCTGGGGACGTGGGGATTGAGCTGGTGTTAACCTAGGCAAGGTCTCGGCAGCGGGATTGGGAACACGGTTCCCCGGGTGATGAGGTGACAAGTGTTCTCCTCCATCTGACCAGCAACTGGGTTTTTTTTTTTTTAAATTATCCTCAATTTATTTATGCTTACTTGAGCAATCTTTAAAAAAAGGCCAGCTACGAATCTTCCTGCTGGTTTATCTAGGCCAGTGTTGGTGAACCTTCTCGGCACCGAGTGCCCAAACAGCAATGCGCATGCATGTACGCGTGCCGAGCGCCAGAAACCCGAAGACCAGCTGGCTGGTGCGCATGCCTGTTTTTTGGCCATTTTGGGGGCCATTTTTAGGCCGTTTTTCAAGTCATTTTTGGCTGTTTTGGAGGCTGTTTTCAGGGTGTTTTTTGGGTCTTTTTCAGGCTGTTTTGGGGGCCTTTTTTGGGTCTTTTCAGGCTGTTTTTTGGGCCATTTTCAGGCCGGTTTTGGGGTCTTTTTCAGGATGTTTTCTGGCTTGAAAAAGGCCTGAAAAACGCCCTGTTTTTTGGCCAATTTTTTTGGCCATTTTCTGGTGCTCTGGCACCCCCAAAGACCAGCTAGCCAGTGTGCAGTTGTGCGCCATAAACCAGAAGAGCAACTGACGATGGCGTGCCCGCCCACAGAGAGGGCTCTGCATGTCACCTCTGGCATGCGTGAACACCGGTTCTCCATCACGGATCTAGGCATTCAACCCCCACGTTTTGTTTCTAAAACTTCTCCAACATGGTGGAAGAATAGGATTGTTATCTTCACATCCCGAAGTGGGTGGTCTGTTTTGTCTGAGCAAAGCTGCCACTTTTGGAGCTGGCTTTCCAGGTGCAGTTTGAACTGAATTCAGAAAGAACTAGAAACCTTGATCCTCGGCGTGAAACCTCTGAGTCAGATCAAAGCTTCCAGGTATCTTTCATGCTGGTCCATCCGGTCTCGGCGGAGAGATTGGGATATGAGCGAGGAAGTCCGGTTCATATATTATTACTACAGCCATCTCAGTGAGTGATCTTAGGACGCCACAATCTCTTCGCCTCTGTCACGCAGGGTGGGTGATCCTGGCCTAAATCTAATGTTAACTACTAGCAAGCTTTGAAAATTTGGGTGCTTTGTGCCTCTGCTTTTAAGATTCTCTCTCTAGGCGTGTTGGATGAAAGATCAGGCTGACATAAGGATTCTGGGAGTTGAAGTCTTCCCACAATCGTCAGAGGGACGGGAACTAAGGAGGAGAGCTAACGACAGATCCTCCTCCACTTAACAACAGTTCATTTAATGACCGTTTGAAGTTAAAACAGCACTGTAGGGAAAAGGGACCGTTTTCCACACGGCGGTTGCATCATCTCACATGGTCACATGATTGACATTTGGATGCTGGACCAGTGATTCGTATTTATGACGGTTGCAGTATCCTGGGATTATGTGATCCCCTTTTTGCGACCTTCTGAAAAGCCGAATCAATGCGGAGGTCAGATTCGTTTAGCAACTGGGTTACTAACTTAATAATCGCAGTGATTCACTTACCCAGCGTGGCAAGCCAAGTCATAAAATGGGACAAAACTCACATAAGAAATTTCCTGCTTACCGACAGAAATCTTGGGCTCGCTTGTGGTCGTAAGTTGAGGACTACCTGCATTTCGTCGCACTTTCCGTCCCTCCTTTCAGTTTTGGGGAAAATGATCAGTTCTAAATAGATAACTTCTAATAGTCATCACCCTCCTTAACGTGAAATCGTAATGCTCATTGTTGCTGTTCAAAATTAGACATGGCCTCTCCATGTTCAGAATCCAAAAGAATCCCACAGCAAATTTGCAAAGGGCACCTGGGGAGGGTCAGAAGGCAGGATAACGCCCACCACAACTGGGTGTCACTGGCCCAGGGAAAACTTGAGGCTCAGGGGAGAATTACAATACAGAACGTTGCACATGAAACCCATGGCGAGGGGCTTCAAAGACTGCAGGCTTTGTTAGAGCTGTAAGTGTTGATTGAGCACTGATGACTGGATTGTTACAGACCAGCCTCAACTGCATTCTTGATCTTGGAGTTCAAATTATCCCCTTGCCTCTTGTGCTTGGAACAGGGTTTTACAACCTTGGTGACTTTAAGAGAGGTGGACTTCCAATTCCCAGAATTCCCCCAGCCAGCTATGGTATGCTGGCTGGGGAATTCTGGGAGTTGAAGTCCCCAAGGTTGCAAAACCCTGGCTTAGTGCTTTCCCTTGGCTAATTCCCAAGGCTGTGATCTGCTTTTGTGAACTTTGGGTTGTTCTGTAGATATTCTCCCATAAAGCTTTGCAAAAGCCAGTGGGTGGCAGTTCCATCGATGCTCTTTTTACGGTCCTAAGCCCCATTCTTCTTCTTTTTCATACACAGATATTCCCCCTTTGCAGCTTAATGCTTTTGGAGACTTGATATTCTAAGGCCAAACCCCAGTGCATGGACTGCCACTGGTCTGCATGGCATGGCAGAAACGGAGCCACGCAAATAAGCGAAGCCCCATCCGTGGGATGCCAATAGCACGTGAAACCACACACCCCTCCGGTCCGTGGAAAAACCTCTCTCCACGGACCTGGTCCTTGGTGCCCAAAAGGATGGGAGGGGGCATTGTTGTAAGGGGGTTAAGAGGACATTGTTCTTCCCTCTTCTGGGTATTCTACTCAAAAGGGTGTCTTCAAACTTGACAGCTTTAAGACTTGTGGACTTCAACTCCCAGAATTCCTCCTCCAGTCGTATTAGCTCAGGAATTCTGGGAGTTGAAGTCCACAGGTCTTAAACTTGCCAAGTTAGAAGATCCTTGGTGGGTATCCTGGGAGATGATTCTTTCTAGACATTTTATTTTTTTCCCTTAATTTCTTCCCTCCTCAAGTTCGCGAAGGCCTTGCAACAGGAACGGGTAGTCCTTGACTTAATGACCACAATGGAGCCCAACATTTCTGTGGCTCAGCAAAGCGATCGTTAAAAGTGCTTTGCCCCGTTTTACGAGCTTTCTTGTCACCGTTGTTAAGAAGGTTGTCATGGTCAGAAGGTTGCAAAAGTTGATTACGTGACCCCCTCGGGAAGCTGAAACCGTCATAAATATATATGAGTCAGTTGCCAAGCATCTGAATTTTAGATCACACGATTTTAGATCCACGACCATGGAGAAGCTGAAACGGTCATGAGTCACCTTTTTTTCATTGCCGTCGTAACTTTGAACGTTCACTAAATGAACTGTTTGTAAGTAGAGAACTACATACGTTTGTAAAAAAAAAAAAAAAACTAGCATTTTATTTTTACATTGGTCTATTGCCCAGATCTACTTATAACCTGAAAATTCGCCATTATATAATAGTTGAAACCGTCAGCAAACTTTTTAAAGTTTTCATATTCTATCAGAGCAATCTCTGATAAACTATAGTCTTAGCCAAAATAAATAAGTCACCTCACTTCCTTAAGCCGCTGGTATTTTCCCGGGGGTAAAGATCATTTTCCAATGTTTTGCATAGAGCAGTCTTGAGATCATTAAAACCCGCCTCAAACTGCATACAGATTTTCAAAGGGAAGTTTTAACGTAATACAAGTAGATTGGAAATTGAATATTTCAATGATTTGGCTACTTCTTTCCTTAACGGGTGCAAAAGAACCATCATTGAAGGTCGTCTTGGATGGGCAGCTTGCATAGAATCAAATCTTTGCATTAGTAAGCATAAGTCCTCGACTTATGGCCACAGTTGAGCCCAACGTTTCCATTGCTAAGCGAGATGGTTGTTAAGCAGGTTTTTGTCCTGTTTTACAACCTTTCTTGCCACAATTAAGTGAATTACTGTCATTGTTAAGTGAGCAACACAGTTGCTAAGCGAATCTGGCTTCCTCGTGGACGTTGCTTGTCAGAAAGTCACAAAAATGATCACGTGACTCCAGGACACTGCAATGGTCATAACTATGAGTCAGTTGCCACACAGCTGAATTTTGAATGGGTGACCCTGGGGGATACTTCAGTTGGTTGTAAGTGTGAATAACCTAAGTCATTTTTTTTCAGTGCTGTTGTAACTTTGAACAGTCACTTAATACATTATTGTAAGTCGAGGATTACCTTTATGAAAACCTGAAATTATTTCCACAGTGCTTGGGGGGCATTTTTACTAGCCATTCCAAAAGAAAAATATCCTTAGAAACTAGCCAAGTATAAGTAGTAAATTTAATTGGGAGAGGACGAAGGTTTGACGTTTTTCTATCTCCTTTTCTTACGGAGATTCTCAGTCCTCCAGTTCATGGTTGCCCCAAAGCTGCTTTTATGAAAAAGGCCACTGAACTTTGTTTTCCCTTGAAAACGTTTTGCTTCCCATCCAAGAAGCTTCTTCAGTTCCGCTTCAGATTCCTGGACGAAAAGCAAAAGGTTTACTTTAAGGAAAAACACAGAAAAGCCTCTAGTAAAAGCATTTGGGATACACCTTGGTCCTTATAATTATTTGTAATTATTGTAATCAATGCAATTATTCATAATTACACTGACCTCCTCAAATAAGCTATTGCAGAGGTCTCCAAACTTGGCAACTTTAAGACTTGTGGGCTTCAACTCCCAGAATTCTCCAGCCAGCATAGCTTGCTGGGACTTGAAGTCCACAAGTCTTAAAGTTGCCAAGTTTGGGGACTCCTGTGCATTGAATATCCTTTTTTTAAATTAATTAATTTATTTGTTTATTTGTCAAGCAAGTATTAGATAACAGGTATAAGTATAAACATGGTTATGAATACATGAAATGGATACGGATTAAAAAAAACAATAGGAAAGGGATAGTAGGCACGTTGGTGCACTTATGCACGCCCCCTATTTTTCTACTTTTTTCCTACTTTTTCTACTTTTCCCCCCTATTTTTCTACTTTTTCCTGAGAAGTCTTCACCATATTAAAATACACGGTTTTCAGACGACTAAAAAGTTTTAATGGGAAGTTCTTGGAAAGGAATACAAGCAGCAGCCTTAAGATCCATGGTAAAACTCTGATCCGTGAGAGAACTTGAAGACTTCATCTTAACTTATTTATTTAGAAACACCAGAGTTCTCGTGACACGACGAATTGAGCAAGCCGTTCATTTCTGAGACTAGATGGGGGCGTGCTATTTTTTTTGGCATGCTTTTTAAAAAGTTTTTTATCTCACACCTGTCCTAGGGAGACTTAAGTTTGGGTGTTGCATCATCTGGGTCGCTTGACAAAGAGGTTTCTTGTGAGTTGTGAGTCCTACAGTGCAACGGTGGCCACCGATATGCTGGGGGCTTTGGAGACTGCCCAGTTAAGTATCTTTGCTGGAAGTTTTCAGATGGATGACCTCAAGCAAAGGCAACCCAATAACACTGTACAACTATTGTGTCATTCCCTCCACGCTATATTTCTGTGTGTATGTCTGGGGACAACCCATGGCAGAAATAATGGGAAAAAATGGCTGTACAGCTAGTCCTTGTCTTACGAACAGAATGGGGCCCAACAACTTTTGTTGCTAAGTGCGTTAAGTGAAATTTGCCCCCGTTTTACGACCATTCTTGCCACAGTTGTTAAGTGACTCACTCCAGCTATTAAGTAAGCAACACGGTTGTTAAGTGACTCTGGCTTCCCCCGTTGACTTTGCTTGTCAGAAGGTCGCAAACGGGATCACGTGACCTGTGACCGTCATAAATACGAGTCAGTTGCTAAGCGGCTGAATTTTGATCAGGTGACCACTAGAATGCTTCCACGGTTAGAACTTGTGAAAAAAAAATGGTCCTAAGTCCCCCTTTTTTTAGTGCCATTGTGACTTTGAACGGTCATTAAATGAATTGTAAGTCAAGGACTACCTGTATTCCAGAATTCCTGGCTAGGTAGATATTAATTCAGAGGCCCCCCCAAACTTGGCAACTTTTAAGACTTGTGCACTTCAACTTCCCTGGCTGGAGAATTCTGGGAGTTGAAGTCCACAAGTCTTAAAGTTGCCGAGTTTGGAGACCCCTGTATTAATTCCAACATATCTGAAAAAGGCCCCAGGTTGGCCAAAGTCTTAATGGAAGCCGAACAATAAGTCACCATTAGGAAAAGAGAGGAGGGAAAGAAAGAAAGAACAAGGGGTGGCAGAAGAGACCTGGAAGTGAGTTGAAATACAGAGGAGAGGAGAGCTTTGAAGAAAAAAATGGTCCTAAGGAAAGAGAAAGCAGAGGCTGCATTAACCGAGGGATAGAATCAAGATCATGTGAAATGTTGGTGTCTCTTTATAATCCCTTAAATAAGGCCACGCTTGGAATATGGCACCCAGTTTTTGGTTGTTATCATATAAAAAAGTTGTTGAGACTCTAGAACAGGGGTCTTCCAACTTGACAGCTTTAAGACTTGTGGACTTCAGCTCCCAGAATTCCTCCTCCAGTCATATTAGCTCAGGAATTCTGGGAGTTGAAGTCCACAAGTCTTAAACTTGCCAAGTTTGAAGATCCTTGCTCTAGAAAGACTTCAGAGAGGAGCAACAAAGATGATTAGGGGTCTGGAGGCTAAAACATAGGAAGGAGGGTTGCAGGAATTGGGTATGTCTGGTTTAATGAAAAGGACTGGTGGCGGGCGGGATACACAGGATAGCAGTGTGTGGAAATTAATCAAGGAGAGAAGCAACTTAGAAATAAGGAGGAATTTCCTGACAGTTAGAACAATCAAATCAGTGGAACGACTTTCCTCCAGAAGTTGTGGGAGCTCCATCACTGGAGGCTTTTAAGAAGAGATTGGACAGCTATTCGTCTGAAATGGGGTAGGGTCTTCTGCTTGAACAGGGGTTGGACTAGAAGACCTCCAAGGTCCCTTCCAACTCTTTTATTCTGCTGTTAGATGCATTGCAGCCCACCAGCCCTACTGTCCATTCATGTCTCCATTTGGGGAAGGGAGTAATTCAAAATCCCAGTGATTTCCAGAACTTCTTTCCAACGAGATCGGATACCGGGACAAGCAACGCCGTCTCTGCTGCCTGCATTCCCTGATTTATTTGTTTATTCCCTTTTTTTTGGTGCAAGCCGTGTGTCTTATTGACCTGCTCTTCTTCCCAACCCCATTCCAGCTTCTTTTTCCCCCGTGGCTGCAGTTGCTTTCTTGCTGAGTGTTGTGGGTGGGGCGGTGTCTTCCCAGGTGCCTGGTAACATGTCCGGCTGTAGGTAACTCCTGTTTCTTCTTTCTCTCTTTCCCTTTTCTCCTTGCGTGTGCGTGCGTGCGTGCGTGCATCTGTGTTGTGTGTATGTGTGTTGCTAACAGGGCGGATTCAGGTCTCTCCAGGTAATCCCTTTTCTATAATCCTACTCTGGTTTGGGACTGGGAGGGCTCTCCTTCCTCCCCTCCCCCCCTCCCCCCACTCTTCGAGTGTGAGTGGAAGTCCCTTAACTCCCCTTCCTGCTGTAAGTTTTGTCGTTTGCGGTGGCGTTAAACCAGCTGTAATTTAGCCCGTTAGGGATCATGTGATCTTAAGAACAGAGGTTCCCAAACTTGGCAACTTTATGACTTACTGGCTGGAGAATTCTGGGAGGCGAAGTCCACAAGTCTTAAAATTGTCAAGTTTGGAGACCTGCATCTTAGAAGATGATGGTGGTGTTGTTGTTTTTTTTTAACCCAATCCCATGTTGCACACATCTCTGGGAAAAGTGGGACGGGTCACTGAATTCGTGTGCTTCATAACGACCCTTCTTTGCTTTCCACGATCGTCCTTCATTCGTCTGACTGCGTTTGATCTTTCACTCTCTTTCTCCACCCCTCTTCTCTTCTCTTCTCTTCTCTTCTCTTCTCTTCTCTTCTCTTCTCTTCTCTTCTCTTCTCTTCTCTTCTCTTCTCTTCTCTTCTCTTCTCTTCTCTTCTCTTCTCTTCTCTTCTCTTCTCTTCTCTTCTCTTCTCTTCTCTTCTCTTCTCTTCTCTTCTCTTCTCTTCTCTTCTCTTCTCTTCTCTTCTCTTCTCTTCTCTTCTCTTCTCTTCTCTTCTCTTCTCTTCTCTTCTCTTCTCTTCTCTTCTCTTCTCTCTTCTCTTCTCTTCTCTTCTCTTCTCTTCTCTTCTCTTCTCTTCTCTTCTCTTCTCTTCTCTTCTCTTCTCTTCTCTTCTCTTCTCTTCCCACCCTGAGTGTTGCATTACAGCGGTTTTTTTGCTAACTCCCCGAATCATAGAGATCGTAACTCGCAGAATAACCAGGGTATTCTCGAAAACCTATCACATTTTGTGGACCACCCATCTCGTTCTCCCAAGAGGAACTCCGGGCGGTGTACAATTAAAATGCTAAGACATAAAAATAAAAAGGATAGAGCAGTTTAATTTTTTAAAAAGAGGCAAGGATGAGGAAAATCAAGGTTAAAAATTAATTCAGAAAGGGGAAAGGATGGCTTTCAGGGCACCAGGTTAAAGAAAAATACTGTTATGTCCCAGGGCATTGAATGTCAGCGTGCCCCGACATCTCTCTAGTGTTGCTCATTGATTGCATGTTTGTTTCCTACACTAGCTGACTGAAATTGGAGAAAGTTTCTAGGGTTTCTAATATCCTAGCATTGCCAACTTCCATTAAATATAACCTGTAGTTTTCTGGTCCTTTGTTTGCTGATAAGGGGGAAGGGGCAGATAATTCAGTCTTTATAGGATAGGAACCTTTGCATGACAGGTAGTCCTTGAGTTACGACCACCACTGAGCCCAACGTTCCCGTAGCTAAGCAAGACAGCGGTTAAGTGAACTTCGCCCCATTTTACAATTTTTCCTGCTGCTGTTGTTTTAAGTGAATCACTGCGGTTGTTCAGTTAGTGACGTGGCTGCTAAACAAATCTGAATTCCCCATTGACATTGTTCCTCAGAAGGTCGCAAAAGGTGGATCACGTGAGCTCCCCCGGCACACTGCAACCGTCATAAATCCGAGTCAGTTGGGAAGCATCCCAATCTTGATCACGTGACCCTGAGGATGTCGCAACGGTTGTAAGCGTGAAAAAAACGGGTCGTAAGTCGGGTTTTTTTGTCAGTGCCGCTGTGACTTTGAGCGGTTGTAAGTTCAACCGTGCCACAGTTGACTGACCAAATGATTGTAAGTGGAGGAGTACCTGTAGGCATTTTCACCAGTCCAGTTTATTTTACAGCAGGGGTCTCCAACCATGGTAACTTTTAAGACTTGTGGACTTCAACTCCCAGAGTTCCTCAGCCAGCAAAGCGGATGGGGCTTCGCTTGTATTGGTGGCCTGGTTTCTGGCATGCCGCGGCCCGGCGTCGGTCCACGGACCTGGGGTGTTGGGGACCCCACCCTACACTCTCTATGCCAGGGGTCTCCAAACCTTGGCAACTTTAAGACTTGTGGACTTCAACTCCCAGAGTTCCTCAGCCAGCTGCCTGAGGAATTCTGGGAATTGAAGTCCACAAGTCTTGAAAGTTTCTTTGCTGGCTGAGGAATTCTGGGAGTTGAAGTCCACAAGTCTTGAAAGTTTCTTTGCTGGCTGAGGAATTCTGGGAGTTGAAGTCCACAAGTCTTGAAAGTTTCTTTGCTGGCTGAGGAATTCTGGGAGTTGAAGTCCACAAGTCTTAAAAGTTGCCAAGGTTGGAGACCCTTGTTTTCCAGAACTCTGTTTATTTGGGAAAGGGAACTTATGCACCTATATAAATGCAGCCCGGTATAGAGTGTCTACAGAGAGAAGCCACAGGTTAAACTGAGTTATTTTTTCTTCTCTCCCTTGTCTTTCCCTGCCTCTTATTCACGACTACGTCAAAAGAGGGGTTTTTTTTTCCATAGGGCCCATTGTCTTTCTCTCTGAAGACTTAGGCAAAACCTAGCCCTGGTGGCCTTTGATTCAAGCCTTTCGTTGCGTCCTTCTCGGCTCTAAGCGAGCTGTCTTTTATTCAGGAGCGAGTTGGTACATCCTAAAATTCAGCAAAGCTCCCAGCAGTGGCTGTCCTCCTACAGGTAGTCCTCGACTTAACAACAGTTTGTTTAATGATCTTTTTTTGGAAGTTAACAGTACTGGGAAAACAAAGTGACGTATGACAACTTTTCGCACTTAACGACCGTTGCAGCATCCCCACGGGTCAGCCTGATTTACATTTGGGTGCTTGACGGCTGACTCACATCGACGACGGTTGCAGCGTCCCCTTTTGGCGAGAAGCAAAGTCAACGGAGAAACCGGAGTCACTTAACAACCGTGTGACTAACTTAACCGCGGTGCTTTGCTTGACCCGAGAAGAGACATAAAATGGGGCAAAACTCGCTCAACAAAATTTCTTGCTGAACAACATAAATGTTGGGGGCTCGATTGTGGTCGTAAGTTGAGGACTACCTGCATTTCTACCCAGGGGGGAGGCAGATTCCTGCCTCATGCAGTCTCAGAAGACCTACGGTGGGGCTAGCCTAGTATAGGGGAAGCAGCTGGGATTCCTCAGGCCTGGCCTTACTAACTAAGCACGTCCCTCTCTCCTTTCTCTCTTGAAGCATTTCTACCAGAGCAGGGCCCAGCCACCGACCAGTGCTTCCCGGGTGCAGAGTAACACGTCGGCTCGGCCTGGCCCACCCACTCATGTTTATCCAGCTGCTTCCCAGGTCATGATGATCCCTTCACAGATCTCCTATCCTGCTTCGCAAGGTGCCTACTACATCCCTGGACAGGTGAGGGTTAGACCGGGGCTGCGGCCTCCTTCGTTGTGGAGCGGCGGAGAGCTTGTGGGTGCTTTCCCAAGCGATCTGTGTCTCCCGGAACTGGTGTGTAGTTCGCCTTCCCTCTGGGGTTGGTGTAAGAAAGGAGGCAGGGTAAGTTTCTGGTCTGCCCTCCGGCCTGTCAACAGATAAGCATCCCAGTCATGGCTCCCAGCTGCCTGTAACACTACGGTCTTGGTGGTCTTTTGTCTGGGGATAGCTGTATTTGGTAAAACAAACACACACACTGGCAAATTGTCACACTGTCGATGTATGCAAATGCCTTCCTCCAATGGGGAAGGCAGGAATGGGGTGTGCTGGCCTCAGTCAGAGACAGCAGAAAAGCATTTGGGACAAGGAGGTAACAACAGACATTGAGTTGACATGACGTGACTTGACTGCCTACTTAACTGAGCTGCTTGTACAACCCAGCTCGTGGGCCGATTATTGTTATTTTACGGGGACTTAACAGCTCTCCCTCTGAGTCGGTAGCAAAGGACGGCTCCTCTGACCTCCCTTTTCTTATCTGTCCCGAGCCAGTTGGAACAAAAATTATGTATTTTGCACCATTTTTTAGGAAATGAGCTTGGCTTGATTCCTGCAGCTTGTCCAGGAATGGCCGCTTAGGAAGCCTTATGTGAACTCTTGCAAACCTACCGTCTAGTCTCAATAGTTCACACGTACAAATGTTTCTGATTGCTCTTGAAGAAGGTCAAGACGTAACACAGGCGTTCTCTCTCTCTCTCTCTCTTCAAGGTTCTGTCCCAGGCTATTCAATGGGAGCCAGTTCCTGTGATTCAGTCCCTTAAATAAATATGAGTGACCTCTAAAAAGTTTTTATCATGCAGGCTCTGTAGATGGCAAGCATAATGTTAGAAAACGGGAGTCCTACTATATATAAAAGGGGAAGGGAAATGCCCCACAGGTGATGCCTTCCGCAGTTCCATGTAAAACACATTGGGTGGGTTGGGATTGTTTTGTATTGATTTAGCCCACGTGAAAAATTGCAATGAAATCTTGCTACGCTACCATCAGCTCCATCCTGAGCTCTTCCCTTGCAAGGTCATCCGGTTTTCTCTCCTGCTGTTCTTTGCCAAACTCTTCCAAACTCTCAATTTAGGTCACATTATCATGAGATAATGAATGGCCTTAACCATTGAAGGCCTTACCCTAAGCATCCCAAGAGGTGTGTCTAGCAGGTCAAATCTTATGCTGGTGGAGACGCGAAGGAGAACCTCATGTTGCCTTGTGAGACACAGTACAAGAGGCAAAGAGCCTCAGATAGGAGTGCCACGTAAGCCTCTTCTTTCGGAGAAAAGGGATTGCAGAACGAGGCTTAAACCGCAGATCCATCACCTTTTGTCCCTATTTTGCTCTCCCTGCAAAAAGAGCAGAGGGGAATTTCTTTGGAGATTCTCAAGTCATCCAGGTCATAGTTGTCCCAAAGGTGCTTTTTTTTTTCCCCCAAGAGGCAGCTGGGCTTTCTTGGTTTTTTCTTCTGAAGACGTTTCGCTTCTCATCCAGGAAGCTTCTTCAGCTCTGACTGGGTGGTGGGGAACGGGAGGATTTATACTCCTTGCAGACAGCTGGTCATTTGCAGGAGAACAAAACCACCTGGATTAGATTCAGCAGTCCACCTGCTTTTAAAAGGCATAGGCCTCTCTTTTGAAGTCCACATTTTGGATAGAGAGGACCACTGGTTTGAAAGAGGAGTCAAAAAGAGGCCATCTATCTCAGTGGTAAGTATCTCCAAGCACCAAGAATACACTTAAGGCACAAGCTTGTCCACCTCAAGGATAAAACACCCAGCCACAAACTGAGCAATGTGGTATATGCAGTGCAATGCAAAGTGAGACACGTGCAAATGCATGGCACAACAGGGGAGAACAAACCCATCAGGACGAGGTTCAGCAGCCTGCATTTAAAAGACAAAGGCCAGTCTTTTGAAGACAGCAAGGTTCACATTTTGGACAGAGAAGACCGCTGGTTTGAAAGAAGTCAGAGAGGCCATCTATGTCAAAATTGAACAGCCCTCTCTCAACAGAAGGGGAGGGATATGACACCGTCTATTTCCAGTCTACGACATGGTCTTTTCAGCAAGAAGGCTCCACCCCCATTTGCCACCACTCAGGTGACCTCTCAGGACACAGATAAACCCCCAAGTGGCCTCAACGACTCTCTAAAAGGATGCAAATGAGTATCTGCCTGCAAGGAGTATCAATCCTTCTGCAAGGAGTCTCAATCCTTCCATTCCCCACCACCCAGTCAGAGCTGAAGAAGCTTCTTGGATGAGAAGCGAAACGTCTTCAAAGAAAAAAACAAAGTCCAGTTGCCTCTTGGGGTGGGGGGGGAAAGCACCCCTGGGAGCACAGTGGCCTAGTCTGATTTTCATGACAGCCCTTCCTATTGAAGGTGTTGATTGCTGGGGCGAATTATACTCTCAAGCCTGTGGTTACATTTATAATTACTAGGATGTAATCAGTAATGGGTGGGGCTTGGAGGGCAGAGACTTGGACTTGAGAGTTGGAGGGCAGAGACTAGTCGTCATAAAGTGAGACAGAATAGATCTGGAGTTGGGGTGATGGGGAGAAGCATTTAGAAAGGCAGTACTGTCTCAGCAAACAGCCAGTGGAACACTTTAGTGCCAGTCCTTATCAGTTAAAAGGCAAGGGGTTTTAGTTTACTTAATTGTCATTGCACCTCGCACAATGAAATTAAACACCATCTTCGGTCTAAGTTATGATTATGAAAATAAACACACATCCGCCACACTCTATACATTGAATTGAAAACCCTTGATACTGCATTAATATTGCACTGTGCAGTAGAATCCAACAACTCTGCACGAATTTTAAAGAAAAGTTGAGGGCTAAGAGAAACATTTCTTAAGTTTGTACGGAGGATTTGCTCAATTTTTGGATGCCGCAATTTGAGGATCAGCATACAAAATGTATAATCTCTTGTTTAGTTCTTCTGGGCTGCTGAATCTAGCGCAGCTGGCTGGGGAATTCTGGGAGTTGAAGTCCGCAGGCTTAAACCTTGCCAAGGTTGGAGACCCCTGACCTAGTGGACTTCCTTGGGCCACTCCCCTAAGCTCAGTGCTGCCTGCTTTGTTTGTCTTCTGAATGCAGCCTTGAGGGCTCACCTGTTCCATTTCTCTTCTTCTAGGGTCGCAACACATATGTTGTTCCGACACAGCAGTATCCTGTCCAGCCTGGTGCCCCCAGCTTTTACCCCGGAGCCAGCCCCACAGAATTTGGCACTTTTGGTAAGTGCACAAACGCATGCCTGCCGACGCTGCTGGGGTTTCACCCCTAAGATGGCCAACCTCTCCAGTGGGGGTTGAAGGTGAAGGTAATCCTCGACTTAAACAGCCACAATCGAGCCCACAATTTCTGTCACTAAGTAAGTTTTGCCCAATCTGACCATCTTTCTTGCCATGGTTGTTAAGTGAATTGCTGCAGTTGTTAAGTTAGTAGCATGGGGTTAAGTAAATCTGGCTTCCCCATTGACTTTGCTTGTAAGAAGGTCACAAAAGGGACATGGCAACATGACCCCGAGACATGGCAATGGTCATAAATACGAGTCAGTTGCCAAGCCTCCAAATTTTGATCACCTGACTATGGGGATGTGAAGGCTCTGACAAATCCATCCCCATTCAAATCATAAGTCTAGCCGCATCTCTCAGAGTAAAAAAATTGATTTATTAGAAGTGACCATGTTGACATTACCTGGGTGTAGCTAACTCTAAGACACATTGTTCATTTCACCCTTGACCCTGTCTTCCCTCCACCCCCTGGATGTATATTCTCCAATGGGACACATCCATAGCCAAGAGTCATCAATCATGCTCTCCAGTAATAATCTTGTGCGCCAACAGCTTCGGCTGCCTAGCAATTATCTGAAGCATTTAAGGAATGCACTACTTTCCCCACTCCCTTTCTGCTGGCAACTAAAAAGACCAAAGGAGTATTTTTTTAGTTGATGGAATGCTGCAACAGTCAGAAGTGTGAAAAATGGTCACAAATCACTTTTCTTCCGTGCAGTTGTAACTTCACACGGTCACTAAACAAATCATTGTAAATTAAGGATCTGTACAGGTTGTCCTCGACATACGACCATAACTGAGCCTAAAATTTATGTTGCTAAGTGAGACATTTGTTAAGGGTTTTTTCTCAATTTATGACCTTTTTTGCCACCGTTGTTAAATGAATCTCTGCAGTTAAGTAACACGGTTGTATTGACTGGGCTTGTCAGAAGGTTGCAAAAGAGGATCATGTGACCTTGGGACACTTCAGCCGTCATCCTAAATGTGAATCAATTGCCAAGCATCTGAATCACATGACCATAGGCATGCTGCAACGGTCGTAAGTGTGAAAAGCAATCATAAGATACTTGTTTTTCAGTGCCGTTATATCTTAGTCACTAAACGGTTTTAAGTCGAGAACTATTTCTGTATGGAAATGTATCTGGATCAGAGGCAGAACTGAGAAGTGTTAATGAAACTTTGAGTGGGGAGTTGGCCTACTAATGAAATTAGCTGCTCCATGATGGCTTCTGTTCGCTCCTTCCTTAATCCTCACTTCTCAAGCTCCAGTCTCCTGCTGTTTTAGGCTTTGCAATTTATCCTTGAATATAGTGGCTTTGCTCTGATAAGGTGTTAAGTATTGATTTATTTTGTTCTCGGTGTGAAACGATTAAGGATAATACCTGGGAAGATACACAGAGATCACGGCCAGAAAAACTTGGCGCAGACGGGGGGGGGAAATTTCTTGGTAGGAGAAAAGATTGGTTCAATTGAATCCTTGAAGAGAAAATAAAAATTGAGATTCAGTTATGCGGATAAAGAATTCTAGATAAAGAATTCCTTCTCATCAAACCTGATACTCTGGAATTTAAAAAAGCACATCAAAATGGGCTTTTTTTTTTGTTGGATTTAATGTCTGGATACCATACCTTATAGTAATTGTTAATTTTTGCCTTTTTCTGGAGTGGCTTCCCTCCCTCCTCCCCCCAGTTTTGCATTCTAGCCAAACATCCTTTATCATTGTCTTCGATCGACCTATGACCCCAAATGAGCCCGAAATTATTATTGCTGAGCGAGTTGGTTGTTAAGCGAGTTTTGCCTTGTTTTCTTTCTTGCCACAGTCGTTCCAGTGAATCACTGCGGTTGGTAAGTTAGTAACATGGTTATTAAGTGAGCCTGGCTTCTCCGTTGACTTTGCTTAACCCCAGGGCATTACATAAATATGAGTCAGTTGCCAAGCGCCTGAATTTTGATCACGTGTCCATGGGGAAGCTGCAGTGGTTGTGAGAAAAACGGTCATAAGTTCCTTTTTGCAGTTGTAAGTTCCTTTTTGCTGTATTAACTTTGGACCTCGGTATTCATCATTAATTGGTTCTGGGAGGCACAAGGAGTACCAATTCTCCCCCCACAAGGAATAATGCAGTGAGCCACAAGGCAATTGACAGTGATAGATTCTTGCTTGTCCATCAAATGCCAAACAAACGATGACACCATTTTTGCGTCACAATGCATTGATACCAAATTCGATGAGTTTCAAGGTACTTATTCTCTAATTTGCAAAGAAATAAGGTTTTATTCCATTTCCTGGAGGCGATGGAAAATGTAGGCACTGAGAGAAGCGTTCTGTGATGACCCGCGATACAAAATAACGAAGTCACAAAAGTAGAATAAATTCCCTTTAATGCCTCCAACTTGGCCCCAAAGTCCAATTATCCTCGGCTGGATATCAAACTCTTCCAAAAACAGTCTACAAAGGGAAGAAATGCAGTCCGAACCCAAAGTAAAGATAATTAGAAATAAAAAAACCCAACACAAACCACACTGGAGTCATTAACGCGGCAGGCCAGGATGATAAATTGCAGACTTTCAAAGGATAACGCAGCAACCACAGTTGGAAGGATGCCAAAACCCAGTTAAGCCTCGACAAAGATAATGCACGCTTTGCCGAGCTGTCTCCACTTATATCCTGTTCTCCCAGCTGCAACTAATGAAAGGGATCAGGGCCTTTTCTTCGCTCGTAAGCCACATTGCTCCCTTCTCCGTTCCTCCCTCTGTGCCCTAGGAGGAAGAGGGGGGTGACCCTAGATCTTCCTCTGAATGCCCAGCCGGACTGTGACCTTCCCCCGTTTCTTCCACAGGCACCAAAGCCACCCTCCCACTTCCTGTCAGCTGCTCAATCTCCTCCTCTGAATCAGATTCCAACAAGGGCATGACACATTCTGGGAGAAAGATGGAAATATATAACTGTTCTAGGCGGAACAAGTGCTGAGTTTGAATCCTGATTTGGGGAATATTAGGAACATAAAAAAACAAGGGCTTGTTCCCTTCATTTTCATTCTAGCACGGTAAAAATAGAATTATGGTGCATTCTGATCACTTACAGGTAGTCTTTGACTTACAATCATTTGTTTAGCAACTGTTCAAAGCTACAGTGGCACTAAAAAGGGTCTTTCCACCATTTTCACGCTTACAATCGTTGCAGCATCCCCAGTGTCATGTGATCAAAATTTGGACCCTTGACAACTGGCATGTATTTATAACCCAGGATCACGTGATTCTGTGACCCTTCTGTCAAGCAAAGTCAGTGTGGGAAGCCCCTTAACCGTGTTGCTAACTTTTACAGCTTTTCTACAACTTTGCAGCTTTTCTACAACTTTGCAGCGATTCACTTAACAGCAGCAGAAATGGTCGTAAAACAAGGCAAAGCTCGCCAAACAGCTATCTCACTTAACAACAGGAATTTTGGGCTCCATTGTGGTTGTAAGGGCTACCTATAGGCAACTTCCAACAGAATTGATCAAGGGAGTGATTTTTTATTTTTTTTGTATAGCAAACAGTGGATGGATTCACTAAGCAGAAAGAAATATACCTTTGGCAATTCTGTCTTTGACTTTTATTTTTAACCCACAAATAAGGAAGCTTCTATTCATCAGGGAACAAAATTTGCACTAAGCAGGAAGGAAAGAGAGAGACGTTAGGAGGGGCAGGGAAAGTATTTGCAACTAGGGAATATAAAGGGATAAGATGTGAGTGTTTGCTGAGCTGGCAAATGAGTGAAACCTGTGCTTTTATCTATCAGGCTGGAGGTGAGTCATCGGGCTGAATGCCCATCATGGAAATGTGGCCTGTCTGATTACCTGCATCATGGAAAATTGGCTTACTTAGCCTTGCTCCTGACACATAAGTACAGATAGCCCTCGACTTAACAACCAAGGTTGAGACCCAAATTTTTGTGGCTAAGTGAAACATTGGTTCAGTGAATTTTGCACCGTTTTACAACCCATTTTTTGCTACCGTCGTTAAGTGAATCACTGCAAGTTATTGAGTTTGTAACGTGGTTGTTAAATGACTCTGGCATCTCCACGATGTTAAAGAAAATGTTGAGACTCTAGAAAGAGTGCAGAGAAGGGCACCAAAGATGATAAGGAGACCGGAGTCTTAAAACATAGGAAGAACAATTGCAGAAAGTTGGTTTGTCTAGTCTAGATGTGGCCTGCGGGGCCGCCCTGGGAATACCGAAGTACCGGCCCATGGTGCCTCTGCCAGCATGCGACCCTTCCAAGCTTGGTTTTTGGCTGCGATGGCCTCTGTCAGTGAAAACAGAGATGGACCCTGCTGGGCGCCGTTTTTGGCTGCGACGTCCTCCCAGCCCTCTGCCAGTTAAAACGGAGCCCGGGAGGACCACGCCAGCTCTGTTTTCACTGGCAGAATGGGCTGCAGGAGGCCATCGTCGCTGAAAACGGAGCCCGGGAGGACCACGCCAGCCCTATTTTCACTGGCAGAAGGGCTGCAGGAGGCCGTCGTCGCTGAAAACGGAGCCCAGGAAGATCACGCCAGCTCTGTTTTCACTGGCAGAAGGGCTGCAGGAGGCCGTCATCGCTGAAAACGGAGCCCGGGAGGACCACGCCAGCTCTGTTTTCACTGGCAGAAGGGCTGCAGGAGGCCGTCGTCACAGAAAACGGAGCCCGGGAGGACCATACCAGCTCTGTTTTCACTGGCAGAAGGGCTGCAGGAGGCCGTCGCCGCTGAAAACAGAACATGGGAGGGCCACAATGCAGCCTCCTGAGCTCCATTTTCGCTGGCAGAGGGCTGCAAAGGATTTCCCCCCCCCCCCCCCCAGCCCCCAAGTGATGTCAAGCTGGCCACACTTACCCACCCCTGGCCACACCATGACCCCTCCCCAGCCCTCCCGAGATCAAGCACACCCCTGATGCAACCCTCAATGAACATGCCTGCTTTAACTGATCGGGCAACATCCACCACCCCTTCTGCTTACCCTTTCCGCCCCCTCGTAGCTTGTTCCAGAGCCCTTCTGGACCCCACAGTTTCTTTTAGGGAGGGTCTCGAATATTGAAACGAGATTTCTGGAAAGGTTGCAAGGCTGGCGGCCTCCATAAGATTCATTCATTGGCACCTTTGAAAACTTGGGATCTTTTGAGGACGTTTTTTAAAGCCTGACCTAACTTGGAATTGTCGGTAGAATGGCTTGACTTGGTGGATCGGTCGCTGGGAGATTTTGCAAAATATCCCAGGGAAGGGGAAGCCAGTGCGAATTCCGCACCTCTTCCTTCAGCGTACAAGATAGCCTGCGATTTATAGCAGTTCGTTTAGTGGCCGTTCAAAGATACAACGGCACGGAAATAAGTGACTTATGACCATTTTTCACAGTTTTGTAGCCTCGCCATGATCAAAATCAGGATTCATGGCAACCGGCTCGTATTTATGACCATTGCTTTGTCCTAAAGTCATGTGATTCAACTCAATGGGGAAGCCAGATTCACTTAACAAACCGGGTTACTCAGTAACTTATCAATTGCAATGATTCGTTTAACAACAGCGGCAAAAAAAGGTTGTAAAATGGAACAAAACTCACTTTTAACAAATGTCTCACTTAACAGTGAAAATTTTGGGGCTCAATTGTGGTCATAAGTCGAGGACTAGATGTACATTCTTCCTCAGCTTTTAATTTGTATATTTATGGCCCTTTTTTCAGTCTGCCTTCTCAAATGTGTTTGCAAGGAGAGTCTTTCCTGGATCACATTTATTCAGAAGAGCTGGAAAACTCTTGTCATCCTCTTCTCCTTTCCTTTCTTTCTTTCTGGTGAGACTAGTTTAATGTTTAACCAACCGACCAGAAGCTGGTCAGACTTTAGCCCCGGACTTAACTTGTCCAAGTTACGGTAGCCGAGAATCCAAAGGTGGGATTATGGACAACTCCTGATCCAGTGACACCTTTAATTTCCTTTTAGGAGCTGTTTGAGGGCCAATGAAACACATATGCATTCACGGAATGGGGACTGGCCACCTTGAGAATGGTGGCACTTTGAATCCATGCTGCTCCTCACCTGACCCTGGACCCGATAATTTTCTCCGACACTCTTTGGTTCCATGACCTGTTTGCCGTTTGGATTCTTCTCCCCGCATGATGCTCACATGCTCCCTGACAGCTTTTCCTATATTTAGCCTGGAGCTGGCCCAGCAGCTCCTGCAGGCTCAGAAATGTGAGCCGAGGAGGCCCCTGTCCCACCCACATTTCTGCAGGTCCCTGTTTTGTTTACTAATCCAAACGGGTTGGGGGTGGGAGAGAAAAGTGTCAGTTTGCACCCCTTACCGAAAGGTAGGTATGTTTGGCCCTTCGGTGGACGGCTATATTGCCAGCCAGAGGGCCGTATGGCTTGACTTTGGGGCCTCTTGGACATAACAAGGGTTTTTAGCCGTGGGGGTCTTTCATAACGAGAGTGGCAGGTTTTTTTTTTTTTTTTTTGGAATCCTGAGATGGTGCCCAGGTCTCTTTTTAAGATTTGGCAGAGCCGAGACGGTTGGGATGGCCATCCCAGTTAGGCGGGAGACAAGGGAATTCGGTGGACTTATCTCGTCTCCATCCAGCTCTTTAAAGCAGCTTTGCAGCTTGGCGGCCTGGCGCGGAAGCGGGTGAGCCGTTAAGTCACGAGCTTCGCGAGCGAGTGAAGGATGCTTGCGTTTAGTGCACGAAGCTCAGCTCGCGGGAGCAGGAGGGCGCTTGTACTTGCGGGAGGAGAGCGGCTTCGCGTGCAAGGAGCTTCCCACGCGTGTGCAAGCGCCCTCCGCTCACACGAACAGAGGTTCGCGCGCGCACTCCTTGCCCATCTCTTCTTCCATGGCCCGGTTTGGAACAAGATCACGGCCCAGTCATGGCCTGCAGCCCGGCATTTGGGGACCCCTGCCTTAAAGGACAGGCACAGGTTGACAAAGCTCGCCCCCCACAATGGCAGCCGCACTGTCCCCCCAATAGCTGGCTGAGCTGCTGCAGCATCAGAGATGGCTGTCCTCGGTGTCTGCTACTGCACTCCCTCCCCACCCATAAAGTTTATTAGGCCAGATGACTCAGCAGGGCCCGGGTTGCTGCCTCCATGTGCTCAAAACAAGCTCGACCAGTCAGAGCAGCAGCTTGGAGCAGTTCCTCCCCCCCCCCCCCTCACTCCCCACACGTAGTCTCTCTTTCTCCAAGGACTGAGGAATTGCGGCTGAGGAGTTGCAATAGCACTCAGAACACCGGGTGGCAAATTTCTAAACAACGAGGGAGATGCCCAGAATGCTTCTTGTAGAGGGTTTTCATGCAGTGTGTCGTTGTCTTTTGTTTCAAAAAACAACCACCTTCGAACACCTCTGCTTTCTAAGCTTGAAATCAAAGAGTGTGGCTTCATTTCAAATTCCAGCTATAAACCAGAGTTATAGATTGCCATGGACACAAGGCAACATGACATGATTCTCCCTCTCCTGCCATTGCTCTTGTCTTTCCACCTTTTTTATTTTTGGAAAGGTGGGATCGTTCTGCGAACTTCAGCGGGCAAATCCCGCTGACTATAGAAAAATGCAGGGAAAGATGGCAGGTGGGAATAGGCGGCCGCAGGTGCATCTTAAGTGTTTTGGACTTCACCGGCTCTACTCTGCGGGGCCGGTGATGAGGAATTGTGGGTGTATTGCAGGCCAAGCACTGGAAGTCTTAACCACTGACAAAAGGCAGATCCGATAAACGTGCTGCTGAGAATTTAGGCGCATCTTTTTACCCTGTATGATAGAGCCACAAGATTATCCAATGCCTCCGTTGAGAAGCCAGGTGTCCTTTCATCTTACCTGCCTCATTGCATGGCCTTCTTGTGATCAAAGCATTATACAGTTTTGTGGTAGCATTCATTCATTCATTCATTCATTCATTCATTCAAAGAAGAGGGGAAGGTCAACCTGTTCTCCAAAGCCCCTGAAGGCAGGACAAGAAGCAACGGATGGAAACTAATCAAGGAGAGAAGCAACCTAGAACTAAGGAGAAATGTGCTGATAGTTCGAACAATTCATCAGTGGAAGAACTTGCCTCCAGAAGTTGTGGGTAACTCCAACACTGGAGGCTTTTAAGAAGAGATCAGACAACCATTTGTCTGAAATATGGTATAGAGTCTCCTGCTTGAGCAGGGGGCTGGACTAGAAGACCTCCAAGGTCCCTTCCAACTCTATTATTCTGTTATTCGTTCCCTACAGGTTACCATATCTGAGCTTTCTCATTCAAGTTCATTTTATGCATCCTGTTCTGTTCACTCCCATCCTGGAAGTCAGTCAGAGTGAAACGTTAGCTTCCATTTTTATCTATTTATTTATAAAATTTATTGGCTGCCCATCTTACTTCAGGATATCTCTGGGCATCCATTGTTTTCCTCATTTACAGCTGAGAAGATGTGATAGAACAGCTGTGGAAATACACACTAGCTTTTCTTCTTGCCCAAAGCCTGATTTTCTTCAGATGTTTGAGCTGTATCTCTCGCACCTGGAAGAAATTTGGCTGAAGTGGTGTTTTCATATTAACTTCTCTTGATGCTTTTCAGGTTATGATAGGACTGGATGGCCCAGTGTATAGCTAGTCTTCATCTTACGACCACAATTGAGCCCCATCTGTTGCTAAGTGGGATGTTTGTTAAGTGAGTTTTGGCCCATTCTATGACCTTTTCTTGCCACAGCTAGTAATCTGGTTGCTAAGTTGTTTCAGTGCCATTGTAACTTCGAATGGTCGTTAAATGAATGCTTGTAAGTCGAGGACTGCGTGTATTTATTGCTATTGCCAAATTGAGAGCAGAGGAAGAAATTACATATATATATATATATATATATATATATATATATATATATATATATATATATATATATATATATATATATATATATATATATATATATATATATCTTTACTAGTCTCCCTTATTTATTATTTAAAATTATCAGCTTAAAAACCTTACACACACACATATATATATACACACACCCATATATATAAATATAATGAGCCCATTTGGAGAAAATTTTATCCAGGGAATTAAAAGGAATCTACACGTCACAGAAAGCAAAAATTGTCATAACCAATTCATGTGAAATTCAGAAGGGTACAAGACGAGAATGCCCCTTGTCCCTCCTGTTATTTATTTTGGAAGTTCTGAATACAAGTATCAGACAAGATGATAAAATAAGGGGTATAACAATGTGTGATGAATGAGTTGGAAGGTTCAGCCACAGCATAAGGATCCGCAGCTTGAACAGAGTCGAGCTGCAATCAGGGTGCAAGACTGTTTTTTTTTAATCAGTTTCGTCACATGATTTCTCAGATTAAAAATCAGGATCTGGCCACCAGATGCCAGCCAGTGTGTGATCGTCCCTACAAGTTTTTAAGTGCTTTCCACCAATCCGAAAAGCAGAACTTTACTTGTATTATTACAGAGAGAGGCTTGTGTAATTCATAATGAGCTAATGAAGGGGGGGGGGGGAAGACTGGTTGATTTCAAAGACCTGTCCTTCCAGACCTAAAGTCTTCCAAGAGATCATTGTGTTGCTCTTGAGGTAACAGCAGTGGCAAGCTTTAGGTAGGTGGCTTGATCACAATGCCCACCATCGCCAACCAACGTGACCCGTGGGTGAGAATGTGAGAGTTGCAAACCCAAAATTTCTGAAAGCCCTGAAGAGGTTTCTGAGCAAGTTACGGGTTCTTGCATGCAGTTTGGTCTAATGATTTAAGGCACCAGGATAGAAGGCAGGGGGCTGTGAATTCTAGTCCTTAGGCATGAAAGCCAGCTGGGTGACTTTGGGCCAGCTACTCTCCCTCTCTCAGCCCAATTCACCACTCAGAGTTGCTGCTGTGGGGGAAAATAGCAGGAGGTGTTGGATAAGTTCATAGCCTTGAGTTATTAGGGTTAGGGACCTCTGTCCTCACTATGAGTTGTGTTGGGGGTGTGTGCACGAAGGGAGGCTCAGCCAATCTCATTGTACACATGTTGCACTCTGACAATAAAGGTAATAACAATAATATGTAAAAATAATAAAAGCTAGGATGCAAATAAATGCATCCATTCCCAAAGCTGCTTCCTGTTCCAAGTTCTGTCATTTTTCTCTTGACGGTGTGGATGTTTATCCATTCAGTTGTGTCTGATTTGGCAATTCTAAGGCCAGGTTTCTCGACATCTCCCTATCTTGCACAGCTGCTTTGAGTTGCTCTGTGTTCTGGCTTTGATGGGTGTCCAGCCCCCCCTGGTCTTCGATGGCCTGGGTTTCCTTTTAACGCAAACCCTTCCAACGTAATTGCTTTCTCCGGCGAGTTTTCCCTTGTAGGTCTTCAAATGTGAAACTTAACCTGCCCAAAATGTTCTGAATCGAACCAAGGTTGAGAGGATTAAGCCCATCCCCTTCTTTTCTCCTCTCTTCCTTGATATCTGGGTGGAAGCCACCGGCTAGAGCAGGGGTCGCCAACCTTCTGGACCTCATAATTTTAAATCCCGCGGACCACTAATATGCAACATGAGGAGTTTTCAGTTCAATTGTATACAATGCGAAGGATGTGTGTTTGTGTTTATTTTCATAGTTATAATGTACACTGAGGATGGTATTTAATTTCGTTGTACGAGGTGCAATGACAATAAAGTAAACTAGGATAAACTCCAAACTCACAGCTCTTCTCTAAATGTGGAAGGAGAGTGAAAGATTGTGTTAGATGTCGAAGCTGCGAAAAAAAAGAGTATTTTAGAGGCTGATTTATCTGAATGGGCTTCTCCTAGATCAGGGGTCACCAACCTTTTGCACCTCAGGGACCACCAAACTCATAATTTTAAATCCTGTGGACCACTAATATGAATTTTGACTGACGGTGGTTTGCTGACGTTGGTGGGAAAGTCGGTCCCATATTCCACAGCTGCAGTAGTCACAAGACTGGCCCTTTGGTCATCTCAGAGCAGCTGCTCCTCCGCCCGGGTGCAGCGGCCTGCCATGGACTGGAGGAGCAGCTGCTCTGGAATGACCAAAGGGCCAGTCCTGTGATTACTGCAGCTGTGGAATATGGGACCGACTTTCCCACCAATGTCAGCAAGCCACCCAAGCGGATTTCCCTTCCAGTTCCAGCTCCAGTGGCTCTACTCAAGATAAGGTTTGTGCTCGGCCGAAAGGTGGGGGCCAGTGGGTGGACGGTGCAGCCTGGATTAGTTGCTTTGCGGGGCGTGCTTTGAGGAGGGGGCATTTCTCTGTGGACCACCAAAATTTTCTTGTGGACCACTGGACTGGAGCATTTGCATCGGTTGGGCGCAAACATCTGCAAAAGGGAGACTTTCAGTTGCCAGTTTCAGAAAAGTTTCAGAAAAGTACAGGTACCCAGGGGTGGGTTTCTACCGGTTCTGTCCACCTCTGTAGAACCGGTAGATTTGAAGAGCAGCAGACATAGAACCGGTTTTATGTCTGCTGATGTTTTTGCCCATTCGCCCACCCGGGCTCTTACCTGACCTTTATTTCCCAATTTTTCAACTTCAGCTGCCGTGCAAGGCACAGCTGCAGTTAAAAAAAGCAGGAAAAAAGGGCTTTTTGAAAGGCTGCGCAGCCTGCTGATGACGATTTACAGGCGCACGTCGTAAATCACCGAACCTCGTAAATGACCGAACTGGTAGTTAACCCTGTCAGATCCCACCCCTGCAGGTACCCCTCGACTTAACGACCACAATTGAGCCCAAAATTTCTCTAAATGAACTGTTGTAAGCCGAGGACTACCCGTAGTGGGATGAACGCGATAGGCCTGGAAAGGAAAATGACCCTGGCACTTGGGAAAATGGCTAACAGTGAGAACAATTAACCAGAGGAACAACTGTTTCCCCTTCCAGATGTTGTGGGTGCCTTCATCACTGGAGGTTTTTAGGAAGAGACTGGGCAGCCATTTGTCGGGCATGGTATAGGGTCTCCTGCCTGAGTAGGGGGGTTGGACTAGAAGACCTCCAAGGCCCCTCCCAGCTCGATTCTGATTCTGAACTAACGCTGGCTTCATTTTGGAAAAGCAATTGGATCTACTCTGCTTATATGGGTAGATGCAGAGCTGAGCAGGTAACCTCGGGTTTCCTCTAAAACATCCTTCCAGATGATAGCCATTGTATACAGGCAGTCCTCGTCTTTCAAAAGTTCATTTAGTGACCCTTCAAAGTTACAACAGCACTGCCAAAAGCGACTTAACGGCCGTTTATCACACTTAACAACCATTGCAGCTTCCCCACGGCCACGTGATCAAAATTCAGATGCGTGGCAACCGTCTCGTATTTATGACAGTTGCAGTGTCCTGGGGTCACGCGATCCCCTTTTTCTGACCTGGCAAGCAAAAGTCAATGGCGAAGCCTGCCTCACTTAACAACCATGTTACTAATTTAACAACTGTAGTGATTCACTTAACAGTGCTGGCAAAAAAAATAGGGCAGAATTTACTCCAAAAGTGTCTCGTTTAGCAACAGTAATGTTGGGCTCAGTTGCGTTCATGTGTCCGAGGACTACCTGCTTTTTATTCTTCCTCCTTGTCTCCAAATATGTTTGTGAATTTAAGCATCATCCAGCTTTTCTGTGAAGAATGTCTTGATCTGAGTTGGGGCAGGGTGTGGCAGCTTCAAATTAGGGGTTCCCCGTTTGGCGAAGTGGGGTGACTTGGGGATGCTCAACACCAGGTGGGAAGAACGCTGAGACATTCTTTGTTTGGGCTTGTTGAGTCAGGTTTTTGACATTCCTGACCAATGCCAGAGATGTACCTGTTCTCTGCGAGGAACTTCCATAATTAATAAGCCAGGATTGCTTGAGGAAGGGGTATTTGGTGTGTATGTGTATAGGGCAAGAGATGCCAACTTATCCAGGAATAATCGCACAATTTTGCATCATGCTGTAGAGGTGTTTCTATTTGTTTCTATTCACATTTGTTTCAAAATAGCTGAAGGATGTTGCCTTTTGTCCTCACCCTAAAGTCATGCATGATTTTGGCATGCTTGCCTAAGATCATGTGAAATTTGGCAATGTGGAGAGACTTCAGCCACCGAAAGAAAAGAAATTTTTGAGAGAGACTGCTTTCTCTTGTATGGGAGGCTGAACAAACAGTGGTTTGCCTTATAGGTTATAAAATTGGTTTAGTGACCATTACAGCAGGACTGAAAAAAAGTGGCTTAAGATCAGATTTACCACTTAATGACCATTGCAGTTTCCCAACAATCACCTGATCAAAATCCAGGTGCTGGCAACCGCCCTGTACCCCATTTCCCTGAATATAAGACCCAACCAGAAAATAAGCCCTAGCGTGATTTTTCAGGATGCTCGTAATTTAAGCTGTACCTCAAAAATAAGCCCCAGTTGAGGTCATCAACCAGATGGGTGCATTTAGTACCGTTGTCTCCCCAAAAGTAAGACCTAACCGGAAAACAAGCACTAATAACGTCTTTTGGAGCAAAATTTAATATAAGACCCATTCTTCTTTTTGGGGAAACACGGTATTTCAACATTTGCAGCATCCTGCAATCATATGATTGCCATGGGCAACCTTCCCAGTCAATTTCCAACAACTGCACAATTCACTTAGCAACTACAGTGAAAAGTTAACAAGCGTAGTGAAAAGTTGTGAAATCTGGTGTGACTCAAAGCTTGCTTTAGCAATGGAAATTCTGGCCCCAATTGAACTCATAAATCAAGGATTACCTGTAGATTATGTGACAGGTAACTTTGCATGTTTGTACGGATAGTCCGTGACACAACAGTTCATATAGTGACCGTTCAAAGTTACAACGGCACACAAAAAGTGACGTGACTCTTTTTCACACTTATGACCATTGCAGCATCCCTGGCGTCACACCCATCAAAATTTGGACGTTTTGAAACTGATTCATATTTATGACTGTTGCAGTGTCCTGGGGGTCACGTGTTCGCCTTTTGCGACCTTCTGACAAGCAAAGTCTATGAGGAATCCAGATTCACATAACAACCATGTTAGTAACTTAACAAAGGCAACAATTCACTTAACAACCGTGCCAAGAAAAGTCGCAAATGGGGCAAGACTCACTTAACAAATGTTTATGTGGTCGTAACTCGAGGACTACCTGTACCTGTACAGAGTTTGAGGCTAGAGTACAAAGATGCTAGAGACTCCAGCCTACCTTTGGTTGCTCGGACACTGACTCATATTTATGACTGGTGTAATGTCCCTTGGTCATGTGATCCCCTGACAAGTAAAGAGAATGGGGAAACCAGATTCCACTGAACAGCCAGGTTACTAATTTTATCAACTGCAGTGATTTACTTAATAAAGGTTACAAGAAAAGTCGTAAAATGGGGCCCAAAGCTCACCTAACCAATTTCCCATTTAGTAACATCGATTTGGGGCTCAATTATGGTCATAAGTTGAGGACGACCTGTATGATATGACTGCAATAACTCAAAATTTCTCCTTTTCTCCTTCAGCTGGTGCATATTATCCTGCGCAGAACGTGCAACAATTCCCAACTTCCCAAGTCATGATGAATCCTCAACCACCGGTCCCGCCAAAGCGAGAGCGCAAGACAGTAAGAAAGGCTGGGAGGCAACTGGGTGGCACAATAAAATACCCATTAATGTGTCTCTCCCCCCCCTGCAAATAAGACCTATCCTGAAAATAAGCCCTGCCATGTTTTGTTTTGTTTTACATGTGTGCCTAACATAAGCCCTATTCTCCAAATAAGCCCTACTTAAGTCTGGTTGTTTGTGGTGTCGCGAGGCAAGGCAGGGGATAGAGCTGCCCCAAGCGCCGCACACCGGTTTAGGGGAGTTGGGCAAGGCAGGTGTCGGGGCACAGATGGCCTGGCTGCAGATGCCTTGACGTAAGTCATTGCAGGGTAGCAGAAGTAGGCCTCCCATGTACTATTAAAGTACATGGGAGGGGAAATAAGACAACCCCCCCCCAAAATAAGCCCCGGTGCTTATTTTGGAGCCCAAAAGAAAATAAGACCAGGCCTTATTTTTGGGGAAACACGGTATTTGGGTCTTGTTTACTTAGTTCATCTGTCTCGTGTTCCCAACCTTTACCTTACATCATCACTTCCTGTTGTTTTATTGTTTTATTTATACCCAGCTTTGGAAAAAATACTGTATCGAAAGTTTAAAATATGGGTTCAGATTGACAACAGCATCAATACTGCGAGATTAAATGAACTTCTGGTTGCCAACATCCTAGAAATATCAGGTTATCATTTAAAAGACAGTTGAACCAATAAAGGACAATATTTGTAGCTCAGGGTTGAAATGAAGGATGCTCTCTGAGCTTGATTATTTACTTGTATGTGTGTGTGTATATATGGCGGATGGAGATTGTGCAGCCAGAGGTGGGTTCCATCGGCACCGTAAGTGGGAGGGGCAGATACGGCGGGGGTAGAGGGCCATATCAGGCTAAGGGATTGCGCACCCGCTGTCTCCAAGCGATAGCGCGCTCCAACCCTCTTCACCCGTCTTGCAGGCCTGGTTGTGCAGAGTCTCAGGCCCTGAGTACCAGGCTGATGTTGTGCAATGCCAGGTCCGCTGTTAACAAGGCCCCCCTGATTTACGACCTCATTCAGGAGGAGGGCGTGGACCTGGCAGGTGTCACTGAAACCTGGTTGGGCCCAGAGGGTGGTGTTCCTCTGAAGGAGATGTGCCCACCAGGTTTTCAAGCATTTCATCGGCCAAGGTCCCAGGGAAGGGGTGGTGGGGTGGCGGCGATTATTAGAGAAGTTCTTTGTCCTAGGGAGGCCACTATTTCTCAGACGGTTGGTTGTGAGTCTCTCTTTGTGAAGTGGGGGCAGGGGGTTCAGATGGACCTTTTGATTATGTACCTGACTCCCTGTCATGTATCATCGGCCCTGCCCGGGATCCTCGAGGTGATAGCCGGGCTGGCGGTTGAGACCCCTAGGCTTTTAGTCATGGGGGATTTCAACCTGCCTTCGCTCGGGGAAACCTCTGGGGTGGCTCGGGAGTTCATGTCTTCCATGACGGCCATGGACCTGACCCAATTAGCTTCTGGCCCCACTTAAACAGGGGGACACACGCTGGACCTGATTTTTGTCTCTGGTCAGTGGCTGAATGATCGTAATTTTGGGGATTTAGTTATAAAACCCTTGTCATGGTCTGATCATTCTCTCCTTAGGCTCGACTTCTGTGCCGCCACCCCCCCACTGCAGGGAGGCGGAACCGAGCAGATGGTTCTGCCCCAGGCGCCTGATGGATCCCGAGCGGTTCCAGACGGAGCTTGGGCCATTCCCTGAGACTCTGGCTCATAACTCGGCTGAAGACTTGGTGGCCACCTGGGATAGGTTGGCCACCGAGGCTCTGGACCGAGTTGTGCCTTTGCGACTTCTGACTCGGCACAGATCCCATCCAGCTCCATGGTTTACAGAGGAGCTGAGGGAGATGAAGTGCCGGAAAAGACATCTGGAGAGCGTTTGGAGGACCAGTCGTGCCGAGTCTGACTGGACACAGGCGAGATTCCATATTAGGACCTACCTGGTGGCGATAGAAGCGGCGAAGCGTTTGCATGTCTCCGCCCTTATTGCATCGGCAGAAAATCGGCCTGCCGCTCTGTTTAGAGAGACCCGCTCCCTGCTTGAGCTGAGAGCAGGGGAGAACTTCTTGCAGGGCAGGGCAGAGGAGTTTTCCCGATTTCTGCACGATAAAGTCGCTCAGATTCGGGACAAGCTGGACTCCAGTTGGGTGGTCCTGGGGGAGGTGGCCAGGGCAAGTCTTGAGACGGTTATCTGGGAGGAGTTTGATCCTGTGACCGCCGAGGGTATGGACAGGTTGCTGGGGAGGCTGAATATCACCACATGTTTGTTGGACCCGTGCCCCTTCTGGTTGGTTTCTACCTCCAGGGAGGTGACACGAGGCTGGCTCCAGGGGATTGTCAACGCTTCGTTGAGGGAGGGATTGCTTCCTACCGCCTTGAATACGGTGGTGGTGCGACCCCTCCTCAAGAAGCCTGCCCTGGACCCGGCTCTTTTAAATAACTATCGTCCAGTCTCCAACCTCCCCTTTCTGGCAAAAGTTGTCGAAAGTATTGTGGCGTGTCAACTTCCTCAGTATCTGGAGGAAGCGACTTACCTCGATCCTTTCCAATCGGACTTCAGGCCCAGGTACAGCACCGAAACAACATTGGTCGCGTTGGTTGATGATCTCTGGAGGGCCCGTGACAGAGGTTATTCCTCTGCCCTGGTCCTATTAGATCTCTCGGCGGCTTTTAATACTATCGACCATAGTATCCTATTGCAGCGGTTGGAGGGGCTGGGAATTGGAGGTACCGTTTTGCGGTGGTTCTCCTCCTTCCTCTCTGACCGCTCGCAATTTGTGTTGATGGGGGGGGGGAGAGGTCCACCCCTAGGCCCCTTGTTTGCGGGGTGCCTCAGGGGTCGGTCCTCTCCCCTCTTTTGTTCAACATTTATGTGAAGCTGCTGGAGGAGATCATCCGTGGCTTTGGGGTGAAGTGTCATCTTTATGCTGATGATACTCAACTTTACATCTCTACCCCAAACCACCCCAACAATGCTGTGGAGGTTATGTCCCGGTGCCTGGAGGCCGTGCGGATTTGGATGGGCGGGAACAGGCTTCAACTCAACCCTTCCAAGACTGAGTGGCTGTGGTTTCCGGCGGCCCGATATAGTCAGTTGACTCCGTCCCTGGCTATTGGGGAAGAGATCTTAACCCTGAGAGGGCTCACAATCTAGGGTTTTTTTTTATCAGGTTCGCCTGATTCGCCAGCTGCGGCCCTTTCTTGATTGGGATGCCTTATGCACGGTCACTCATGCCCTGGTAACCTCCCACCTGGACTATTGTAACGCCCTCTACATGGGGCTCCCCCGGGGAGCACCCGGAGGCTTCAGCTGGTGCAAAATGCGGCCGCGCGGGTGGTTATGGGAGCGCCAAGAAACTCCCATGTGACGCCTCTCCTGCACAAGCTGCATTGGCTGCCGGTGGCCTTCTGGGTTCGCTTTAAGGTTCTTGTTTAGACCTTTAAAGCGCTCCATGGCATCGGACCAGGTTACTTGCAAGACCGCGTTCTGCCAGTAGTCTCCCATCGACCGGTGCGCTCCCACAGGGAGGGTCTCCTTCGGGTCCCGACGGCATCTATGTGCCGCCTGGTGATCCCGAGGAACAGGGCCTTCTCTGTGGGGGCACCCACCCTCCGTAAGGGGGCACCTTACGGACGACCACTGACCTGAGAGCATTTAGACATGCGTTGAAAACTTGGCTTTTTGAGCAGGCTGGTCTGGGCTGATTTTAAATTGGGGTTTTTAGAAATTGGGGTTTTTATATTTTAACTATTGGGGTTTTTAAGTATAAATTTTAGTAGTAGCCGTGTATTTAATTTCGTTTTAACTTTTGTAATTTGTATTATATTGTAGTTGGCTGTACACCGCCCTGAGTCCCTCGGGAGAAGGGCGGTATATAAATTCGATATAAATAAAATAAATAAATAAAATACATACATACATACATACATATATATATATATATATATATATATATATATAGAGAGAGAGAGAGAGAGAGAGAGAGAGAGAGAGAGAGAGAGTTGTTGTGATTCAGAGCTTTAAAACAAGATTATTAATACAGATATTCTTGACTTAAAACTGTTCATTTAGTGACTCTTCAAAGTTACAACAGCACTGAAAAAAGCGACTTATGACGCTTTTTCATACTTATGACAGTTGCACCTTCCCCATGGCCGCGTGATCCAAATTCAGATTCTTGGCAATCAACTCATATTTATAATGGTTATAGTGTCCTGGGGTCACTTTTGCGACCTTCTGACAAGCAAAGTCAGTGGGGATGCCAGATTCCCTTAACAAGTGTGTGACTAACTTTAACAACTGCAGTGATTCACCTGCACACCTGTGGCAAGCAAGGTCGTAAAACAGGGCAAAAATCACTTAATGGTTTTATTTAGCAACAGACAGTTGGGGTTCAGTTGTGATTGTAAGTCAAAAGTACCTGTACTAAGATTTATATTTCACTTTCTGAGCTCAAGGTAATTTTCCTGGAGATTCTGCCTTAATTTTCACACGGCTATCCAGTGAAGGTAGGTTGGGGTGGAAGAAACTGTTCAGAGGTATCTAAGCAGGTGGACATAGTATGAAGCTGGATACTCCACAGCACTGCCTAGCAATACATTTATTGTAGTTATACAATACATTGTATTGTATTTATTGGACTAGATGACCTACAAGGCCCCTTCCAACTCTGATTATCAGTTATCTGTCCCAAAGGTACTTTTTCAGGAGGCAACTAGAGTTTTCTTGTTTTTTTTTCTGAAGATGTTTCGCTTCCCATCCAAGAAGCTTCTTCAGCTCTGACTGGATGGCGGGGAATGGAAGGATTGATATTCCTTGCAGATTGCGCACTTTGGGATAAACACCCTTCGAATGATGTTGGGAGTATGAATGGATTTCCAGGGGGGGGAAAAATGTAGATTAGAGGAACCGTTTGCACTTTAGTTTGAGATGCAGACATTATGGGCTCATCCCCAACAGCCTGCGCCTGTGTTCAACAGGGAAGGGATACAGGGCAGAAAAACATCCTGCAGCCCAGAAGGCTCCACGCCCATTTGAACCACTCAGGTGACCTTGACAGCATAGATAAACCTCCAAGTGGCCTCGATGACTCTCTAAAAAGGATGCAAATGACCAGCTGTCTGCAAGGAGTATAAATCCATCCATTCCACACCATCCTGTCAGAGCGGAAGAAGCTTCTTGGATGAGAAGGGAAATGTCTTCGAAAGAAAAAAAACAAGGAAATCCAGTTGCCTCCTGAAAAAAAAATCACTTTTGGGACAACCGTGACCTGGATGGCTGAGAAATCTCCACAGACATTTATAGTGGTCCATAATTCCTGTTGTTAAAAGTGCAAAACTCACATCTTCATTTTCAAGTGAGCTACGTAGCCTAGACTTCTCAACAGCTTTTATAAAAAACATTGATCCTGGGACCAATAATCATGCAGTGGTTTCTATTGGAGTTTGTTGACAAATTGGATTCCCTGAAAACAACGTTTTGAAAAAAAAAAAAAAGGCGCCTCACTGACAAAAACCTATTTTGCCTGCGAGAAGATCCAGTTCAAAATATTTCAGCTCAACAAAACTTCAGCTGGCCTCTTACAGAGGTATCCTTCAATCTCATCAGCTTTTAAGATCTGTGGACTTCAACTCCCAGAATTCCTTAGCAAGAGTTTTGGGTGCTGAAGCCCAGGCATCGTAAAGTTGAGAAACGGTGTCTAATAGCAGGTCTTCAAACTCGACAGCTTTAAGACTTGTGAACTTCAACTCCCAGAATTCCTCCTCCAGTCATGTTAGCTGAGGAATTCTGGGCGTTGAAGTCCACAGGTCTTAAAGCTGTCAAGTTTGAAGACCCTTGCCTTATAGCTTTGTTGTTGGATAGAGATTTATACCAGATAGAGAGAATGTACTAAAGGAAAGTCAGAATAGAGCTGGAAGGGACCTTGGAGGTCTTCTAGTCCAACCCTATACTATTTCAGACAAGTGGCTGTCCTTTCTTTTCTTAAAAACCATCACCTTCAATTTCTGAAAGCAAGATGTTCTGCTGGTTAATTGTTCTCACTCTTAGGAAGTTTCTCCTGAACTGAAGTTTAGCCCAGAGCAGAAGGAGGCTGTGCTACAGCAGGGATCTCCAACCTTGACAACTTTAAGCCTGGAGGACTTCAACTCCCAGAATTCCCTAATCAGCTTTGCTTTGCTGGCTGGGGAATTCTGGGAGTTGAAGTCCGCCAGGCTTAAAGTTGCCAAGGTTGGAGATCCCCGTGCTAGAGGATGGTTTATAGTTTGTGTGAATGTGTTCAGGAAAGATCAAGTTAATAGCTTGGGGCTGGGTGGCCTGAAGCCTACATAGTTAGAAATAAACCACGTAAGACCAGGTGAGGCTTTAACCAAACACGGAGCAAAGGATGTCAGCATCTACAGTTGGGAAAGAAGCAGTAACAATTCCTTTTCTTGTGTAAGGGAAAAATAAAGAGAACCAGAATTTTGAATCCTGGAACTAAACACGGCTAGATCCCTGTGTTCTGCAGTAACTACCCTTTATGTCTTTGCGTCTGCAAGAGAACAACAGGCCCTTTAAAATATGTTGCATTTTCAGGATCTAAACACAGGGAGACGTGCACTTACGTAGCAACTGTTTGAAGTTAACAACAGCACTGAAAAAGAGTGTGACTTACAACCGGTTCTTGCACTTGGGATCCTTGCAACCTTCCCCAGGCCAAGTGATCAAAATGCAGGGGCACTTAGCAACTGTCACGTATTTTAAAGTGGCAGCATCCCTGGGTCATGTGATCGCTATTTGCAACCTTCCCAGCTGGCTTCCAACCAGCAGGGTCCGTGGGGGAAGCTGGATTCACTTAACAGTCAAGTGTTTCATTTAACAACCTCAGCGATTCGCTTAATCGCTTGTGGCAAGGAAGGTCATAAAATCAGGCCCAGCTCACTGAACAGCCGCCTCACTTAGCAACAAAAATTCTCTCCAACCGTGGCAACTTTAAGCCTGGCAGACTTCAACTCCCAGAATCCCCCAGCCAGCTTTGTGGGAGTTGAAGTTTGCCAGGCTTAAAAGTTGCCACGATTGGAGACCCCTGCTATAAACAACTCACTTGCTTAGTGATAGAAATTCCGTTCTCCATTGTGGTCGTAAGTATGAGGACTACCTGTCACCTGCTCCCTCGTTGCTGAGTAATTGTAGTAAACAAAGGTTTTCAGTAGGAAATTTATTTCAGTGAAACCGCACAGTATAAGACGCTTTGAGTACCACATACCGACTTTGGGCAGCAGTTTTATGCCCTTTGCATAACGGCGTCATTACATGAATCGGATCGTTTGCGTGATGGCATACACACGATCTCCATTGACAAAAATGATGCCACTGCTGCAGGACTGTCATTCTGATTTTAATGGATAGTTAGAAGTAATGGTCACCCTTTTACCTGGCCTGGTGCCCTTCAATTAAACTTTCATTTATAGTTCTTACCAGGTGTGTCAAAACCCTAATATTCTCCAGAACGTTTCACTCGTTCATTCCCTGGCTCATACCAATCCATGCTTTCTGTGGTGTGTCCAGGAGACTTCATTCTTCTGAATGAAACGAAGGGCCAGTCTTGGCATATCCTGGTTCTTTCCCTTGGGCTTTATATAGTGATGCTCTTCCCTACCCTGTACAACAGGTATAGTGAGCTCTGCTCTAGCTATGTAGGTGATTAAAGCACCAGGCTAGAAGCTGGGATACTGAGTTTCAATCCTGCCTTAGGCAGGAAAGCTGGCTGGGTTACTTTGGGCCAATCACCAGAAGCCAGTGAGTTCTAATCCCACCTTAAGCATGAAACGTGGCTGGGCGACTTTGGGCCAATCACCAGGAAGCTGTATGTTTTACTCCTACCTTAGGCACGAAAGCCGAATGAGTGACTTTGGTCCAGTCACCAGGAGACTGTGAGTTCTAGTCCACCTTAGATATGAAAGCTACTGGGTGATGTCAGACCAATCCTCAGGAAAATGTGACTTCTAGTTCCATCTTAGGCATGAAAGCTGACTGAGTGACTTTGGGCCAGTCACCAGGAGACTGTGAGTTCTAGTCCACCTTAGGTATGAAAGCTACTGGGTGATGTCGGACCAAATCCTCAGGAAATTGTGAGTTCTAGTTCCATCTTAGGCATGAAAGCTGACTGAGTGACTTTGGGCCAGTCACCAGGAGACTGTGAGTTCTAGTCCACCTTAAGTATGAAAGCTACTGGGTGATGTCGGACCAAATCCTCAGGAAATTGTGAGTTCTAGTTCCATCTTAGGCATGAAAGCTGACTGAGTGACTTTGGGCCAGTCACCAGGAGACTGTGAGTTCTAGTCCACCTTAAGTATGAAAGCTACTAGGTGATGTCGGACCAAATCCTCAGGAAATTGTGAGTTCTAGTTCCATCTTAGGCATGAAAGCTGACTGAGTGACTTTGGGCCAGTCACCAGGAGGGTGTGAGTTGTAGTCCTGCCTTAGGCACGAAAGCTACCGGGTGACTTGAGAGCAAGCGCTAGGAGAAGGTGAGTTCTAGTCCCACTTTATGCATTCTGGGTGACTTCGGACCAGTTCCTCACCCTCCACTCAACCCACCTCACAGGATGGCTGTTGTGGGGAAAACAGGAGGAAGAAGGAATATGGGACCATGAGTTATTTATAAAAACAATAAAGGTGGGATATGAATAATTAATAAAAAATAAAAAAAAATAGTTTATCCTGGTGGGAAGCAGCTGCTTCTCACCTTTGGAAGATTCCAGATGTAGACTTAGCAGGAGAAACAGGCTCCGCTCTCTGTGTGTTGTGTGTGTGTGTGTTTGTGTGCAAGCTATTCGGGGTGGAATGTTGCAAGATGGGTCAGAGTTCGGTGAGGTACAAGAGTCCAGAATGGTGCACTGAACATTAGCAGAGGGAGCAGGCTGGAACTCTGCAGAGAGAAAAGCTGTCGAATGCAGGGCTGCTTCTCTTTATGGCCTGAATATTTCTGCAGAAGTTGCTCTCATGCCACGTGATTTAGGCCCTTGCTGTAGCATTGGAGAAGGAGAAGAATCAGGTGAGATAAGTCAATCATTGGTATATTGTTTTCTTTGCAAAGGAAAAAGCTGGCACAGTCCACAATGAGGGGACCACTTCCCATATGTTCCTCCCTTTGCTTGTTTTGTTTTTAATTCACATGTTTAATTCATTCTTATCTCATCTTTATTATTTATATAAGTCACTCAAGGCGGCCCAACATACCTAATCAATTAATCAGAATAGAGCTGGAAAGGACCATGGAGGTCTTCTAGTCCAGCCCCTCCTCAAGCAGGAGACCCTGTAGCATTCCAGATAAGGAGCTGTCCAGTCTCTTAAAAACCTCCAATGACAACTTCCGAAGGCAACTTCTGTTCCACTGGTTAATTGTCCTCACTGTCTGGAAATTCCACCTTAGTTCTAAGTTGCTTCTCTCCTTGATTAGTTTGCATCCATTGTTTCTTGTCCTGCCCTCTGGTGCTTTGGAGAATAAACTGACCCCCTCTTCTTTGTGGCAGCCTCTCAAATACTGGAATACTGCTATTATGTCCCTCTCTCAGTCCTTCTTCTCTAGGCTAGGAAGCATTGGTAACGTACTTGATTTTCTCTTGGTTCAGAAGTTAAAACATGTGGTTCTCATCCGGCATCATGTGCATCATTCTGTAGAGGTGGATCTGTCCAGTGGGAATTTTCAGAAGGACTTCTCCATTGATGCTACTGGCCTTTGAAGTTTAGCTAGGAGTTTATTACTAAAAATGGTGGATGAGATTCTCCTTCTTTGAGATGGAGCCACATCATGCTTTCAGGAGCTGCTGAAACTGCACGTTTTTAATTTACAGCCTTTTTCCAGTAGTTCCTGAATGCTTACTAAAGTGGTTTGTGAGGAAGGACAAAACCATCTGCCATTTTCTAGTAATAGGCAGTTCATTTGCAAGCACAACCTCTGACTCATATACAAATTTAGATTAAAGATGAATTAGGAATGGAACTCGTCCTTAATCAGGGAACTGCCTGTAATTAAATGTAGCCTCTTTATTTCTTGTCCAAACCTAACATCAATTAAATATTACTTGGGGGGGGGGCATAGTATTTCACACACATTTATTTATTATTTTGGGGAATTGCATTGTTGCAGAATTTAAAAACCACTGCTGTAGAACAGGGGTTTCCAAATTTGGCACCTTTTAAAACTTGCAGACTTCAACTCCCAGAATTCCCCAGCCAGCTATTCTGGGGGTTGAAGTCCATAAGCCTTAAAGATGCCAAGTTTGGAGATTCCTGGCTTAGAACAGAATTCTTCAACCTTGCCAACATTAAGATGTGTGGACTTCAACTCTCAGAACACCCCAGTCAGGAAGTCTGGGAGTTGAAGGCCATGTCTTAAAAAGTAGCCAAGATTGAGAAACTGGTGCTTTAGACTAAGAAAACCGGTTAGCATTCTGTCCCAACCATTGTCTTCCTGAAATGGTAGATACCAGCTCCCATATTTTATTTACCCTAAAATACCTCAAGGGGGTCCCAAGTGAAGAAGAGGAAGGCTTCTCTGTGGTCATGTAAATCAGGGTTCTTCAAACTTGGCAACTTTTAAAACTTGCAGACTTCCAATACCCTGAATTCCTTAGCTAGCCATGCTGGCTAAGAAATTTTGGGAGTTGAAGTCCACAATTCTTCGAGTAGACAAGTTTGGAGAACCATGATGTAAACCAAAATCGTAGCACATTGCATTGGCTAAATGTATTGTCACAGAGATGAAACAAAGCTCTCTCTTAGACTTATATACCGCTTTATAGTGCTTTACAGCCCTCTCTAAGTAGTTTTACAGAGTCAGCATATTGCCCCCAACAGTCTCGGTCCTCAGAATGCTTGCAAAAACTCAGTCAGAGGCCAACCGTAAAAGCTAATTTGGAAGTCAATTTGAAACTGCCAAGAACCCCAATAAACTGCCAAGAACTCCAACTCATGTAGAGCAAACACAGCTAGTCGTTCACTTAACGACCACAATTGAGCCCAACATTTCTGTCGTTAAGCGAGACATTTGTTCAGTAAGTTTTGCCCCTTTTTATGACCCTTCTCGCTATGGTTGTTAAGTTGAATCACTGCAATTAGTAACACGGTTGCTAAGTAAATCTGGCTTCCCCATTGACTTTGTTTGTCAGAAAATCGCAAAAGGGGATCACTGCAACCGTCATAACCATGGGTCAGTTGCCCAGTCTCTGAATTTGGATCATGTAACCACCGGGGGGGGGGGGGGGAATGCTACAGCGGCCATAAGGGTGAAAAATGGTCATAAGCCACTTTTTTCAGGGCTGTTGTGATTTTGAACGGTCACTAAATGGACTGTTGTAAGTGGAGGACTACCTGTAGGCACCTGTGGCACATTGGGAATCACAAGCTATATCAGGAAAGGTTAAACCCCTAGTTATGGGTGACAGTCACAGTTGTGGGTTTTGTAAGTCTGTTTCTTCTGACACTCGTCTGTTTCTTCTGACATTCACCCCTATGGTTGCTTTTTTTTGGCATACATGGCAAATGTTTCAATTGCACCTATAAGAGCCTACAGGGATACCTCGACTTACAACCACAATGGCGGCCAGAATTTCCGTTGCTAAGCCAGGTGGTTGTTAATGGATCCAATTTTACAACAGCTGTTGCCGGTGTTAAAGTGCGTCATGCAAAGGCCCCCACTGACTTTGCCGGGAAAGTCTCACAACTGGTGATCCCGTAACCTTGGGATGCTGCAACCCAGTTGCCAAGCACCCAGAGTTTGATTGTGTTACCATGGCAATGCTGCATCGGTTGTCAGTCACTTCCCCCCCCCCCCCCCCCCCCCCAGTGCTGTTGTAACTTTGAACAGTTGCTCAATGAGTGGCTGTAAATCAAGGACTGCGTCTACTTCCATTGAGGCAGCTTTCAAATGGAGCTTGGGCATCCCGGAGGCTTCCCCAAAGAAGCTCCCATTTGGAAGCCTTGAGTTAATGGCTGGTAAAGTTTTATGCAAGGGAGCACAGCCTGTCCTTGGAGAAGAGACACGGAGGGGGGGGAGGTCCCTATCCCAGGGATGTCAAGCTCCATTTCATTGAGAGCGGCTTCAGGGTTGTGCTTGACTTTGAGGGGCTGGGATGGGCGTGGCCATCTCCACGTCACTCATGTCCCAGGAACCTGTGGTGACCAGGTGCTAAGGAAGAACTTCCCTCAGACCCTCCCTCACTCTCACTGTAATCCCTTCCTTCCTTCCCTTCCCTTCCCTTCCCTTCTCCTTTCCTTCTTTTTCCTTCCTTGATCTTGGCCCATCTAGAGCCTCTGTGGCGCAGTGGTTAGAGTGCAGTGCTGCAAGCTACTTCTGCTGCCTGCCGGCTGCCTACAGTTTGGCAGTTCAAATCCCACCAGGCTCAAGGTTGACTCAGCCTTCCATTCTTCCGAGATGGGTAAAACGAGAGTCCAAATTGTTGGGGGCAATAATGCTGATTCTGTAAAACCGCTTAGAGAGGGCTGTAAAGCACTATAAAGTGGTATATAAGTCTAAGTGCTATTGCTATCTTTCCTTCTTTTCCTTCGCCTTTCCATTTCTCCTTTCCTGTCTTTTCCTTTCCTTCTTGGATGCTCAAATGCAAAAGGGGAAACATTTCTCCTTTTTGTTTTTAGTTTGTTTTGCTAGCCCTCTGCCGGCGAAAATGGAGCTCGGGAGCAAACCGCCCACTCCCTCCCAGGCCCTGTTTTTTGGCTGCGGCCGCCTCCTGCAGCCCTCTACCAACAAAAATGGAGCCTGGGAGGGCAGCGTGTGGCTTTCCTGAGCTCTCTCTTTGCTGGCAGAGGCACCATGGGCTGGTCCTTTGCTGTTTCCAGAGTGACCCCATGGGCCAGATCTAACCACCCCATGGGCCGGATCCAGCCCGCGAGCATTGAATTTGACACCCCTGCCCTAGCCATGCATGTTTTTTAAGTTCTCCTGTGTTGGTTTTTTTCCCTGTGTCGGGAACACCAAAGTACTTTTGTGGCCAAAGGATTTGCTGTTGATATCACCGTTGTCCAGGGCATGCCCAATTGGGGATTCCTTTTGCGTCCCTCTGATGTTGCCCATCAGAAGTGATACCCGTTAATCTACTCGCAGTCACCTTATTTCGAACTGCTGGGTCGTCAGGAGCTGGAGCTTGGGGCGGGTGCTCACTCCGTCCTGCAGCAGCAACGGGTCTCGAACGCAGCAAGCCTGCCGATCAGCAGCCCAGCGTTCGAACCTCGTGAACGTACCTCGTCTTGCTTCGTATCCCACATTTCCCCTCAGTTTCCCCTACAACCACCCTATGGGGCAGGCTGGGCTAAGAGAGAATGACACAGCAAACTGAATGTGCACAGCCAGACATATCTGGGCTGTTGCTTCCTCTGGGTTTCGTTTTTCGCCTCCTCACAGCTTAGGTTGAAAGTCCTTTCAAGGCTGCCGTAGATTCATAATGCAGCTGTTGCAATTTGCCTCGAGCGCTAAAATCCAATCTGGACAGTCTGTACGGCGTCATATTCAGACGCCAAGGTTTTTTCAATGCTCTACATTCGCTGTCGGCAAAAGCGGGAATTACTCTCCCCCCCCTTCTTGTTCAGAAGAAAGCAAATATTCCAAGTCCTTGTTGAAAAAACACAGACTCACATGACTTGCTGCTACTCAAATTCTGCAACACTTACAGTTAATCAGGGTTGGAAGGGACCTTATAGGTCATCTAGTCCAACCCCCCGTCCAAGCGGGAGACCCTACACCATTTCTGACCAATGGCAGTCCAATCTTTTCTTGAAAGCCTCCAGGGATGAAACTCCCACAACTTCCAAAGGCAACTTCTGTTCCATTGGGTTGATTGTTCTCACTGTCAGAAAGTTTCTCCTTATTTCCAGGTTGAATCTCTCCTTGTTCAGTTTCCATCCATTATTCCTTGTCTGGCATACAGGCGCTTTAGAAAATAGCTTGACCCCTTCTTCTCTGTGGAAGCTCCTCAACTTCCTCCTCGTTTCTTCAACATCCCTCATTACAGCTAATCCTCGACTTAGCAACTGTTCATTTAATAACCGTTTGAAGTTACAACAGCATTGAAAAAGTGACTGATGACCATTTTTCACACTTAAAGGCCATTCCAGCGCCCCCATTGGTCATGTGATCACAATACAGACACTTGACAATTGACTCATATTCATGTCGGTTGCGGAGTCCTGTGATCATGACATCCCCTTTTGAGACCTACTGACAAAGCAAAGCCAATGGGGAAGCCAGATTCATTTAACAACCGTGACACTAACTTAACAATTGCAAAGATTCGCCTAACGGCCGTGGCAAAAATGGTTGCAAAATGAGGCAAAATTCACTTAACACCTGACTTGCTAAGCAGCGTAAATATTGGGCTCAATTGTGGTCATAAGTTGAGGACCGTCTGCGTCCTGAATTTCCTCTGGGAAGCCTTTTTATTTTTGATCCACTTCAGCATTTATGGAAAAACCACAAGCAGCCCCCAACCTTTTGGGCACCAGGGACTGGTTCCGTGGAGAGAGGTTTTTCCGTGGACCAGAAGAACTGTGGTTCGGTGTGCCACCTGCATCCCATGGACAGGGCTTTGCCTGTTTTTTGTGGCCTGGTTTCTGGCATGCCACGGACCGGTGTCGGTCCACGGACCGGAGGGGTTGGGGACCCCACCCTAAACTCTCTATGCCAGGGGTCTCCAACCGTGGCCACTTTAAAACTTGTGGACTTCAACTCCCTGGCTGAGGAATTCTGGGAATTGAAGTGCAGAAGTCTTAAACTTTTTTGCTGGCTGAGGAATTCTGGGGGTTGAAGTCCACAAGTCTTAAAAGTTTCTTTGCTGGCTGAGGAATTCTGGGGGTTGAAGTCCACAACACTTAAAGTTGCCAAGGTTGGAGACTCCTGCTCTATGCTTTATTGGTGGTCACCTTTTGAGTCAACTCTTAAGTGGGTTGGACAAGAAAAGGGAACATACCGTGTTTCTGCAACAATACCCCCCGCCATAGGAAGATCCAGCATGTTTTCTAGGCATGAAATTAAATGAAATTAAGCCCCTGCCCCCAAATTTAGGCCTAGTTTAAAACATGCGAAATTGGGGGGGGGGGAACTTGCCTTTAAAACTGCCCCATGGGCAGCCATGCCTCATCACCAGCCACTCCTAACGGCCGATCATGGCCGAGCGTGAAGTGTTTCCTATCCCTGCCAAGCGCCTTTGCTGCAGACCCGGGTATGGTGCTGATTGCAGGCCGGGTCATCAGGCGGGGGGCGGCGCGTGGATGTCGGCCTTGGCAGGGCACTTTAAATCGCGAGATCTTCGGCGCCTGCCGCTGCTCCTTCCTCCGCTGCTCTTGCTTTTCCTTCGCATTCCTCCACCGGCAGCGTTTCAACCGCTTCTCGGTCGGGGGAGCTGCTTCCATAGCTTCCACAGTTCCCTCCAGCGCTAGCGCGAGAACAGTGGCAGCGCCGGCTGAAACGGGGAAGCCACAGAGGCGGCTCCCCCGCCCGAGAAGCAGCAGAAACACTTCCATGTTTCCGCCGGCGCTGCCGCTGTTCTCGCGCCGGCAGAAACGTGGAAGCTACAGAGGTGGCTCCCCTGCCCGAGAAGCAGCAGAAACGCTGCCGCTGTTCTCGCGCCGGCGGGAACTGTGGAAGCCACACAGGCGGCTTCCCCGCACGAGAAACGGTGGAAACGCTGCCGGTGGAGGAATGCGAAGGAAAAAGCAAGATTGGCAGAGGAAGCAGCGGCGGCGGATGCCGAAGGTCTCGCGATTTAAAGTGCCCTGCCAAGGCCGACATCCACGCGCCGCCTAGCCGTTTTTTCAGGACTCAAAAAAATAAAAATAAGACCCGGCGTTATTTTATGAGAAACACGATAGATATTTTATGAAACTGTCTGTCTGGAGACTTAGCAAGGATCAGTAAGTTAAGCAGCTGCATTAAAGAATTAGGTGCCAAGAGCATTCTGACAGCCATTAGACGAGATGCCTAATGCCCTCTTTGTAAAGGTGATACATTCCGGAGTATCTGCTTTGAGTGAAAATTTTGAAAAAGAATAATTAAGGGAGAGCAGCAGATCAGTGAGATTTTCCAGGGTTGGGCCAGACTCCTTCAATGAATACAGTAGAGGTAGTCCTTGACTTACAACAGTTCGCTTAGTGACCGTGCACAGTGACAAGGGCACTGAAAAAAGGGACTATTCACTGTTTTGCACACTTACAACTTACATCCCCTTGGTCACGTGATCAAAATTTGGGCGCTTGGCCACTGGTTCATATTTATGACGGTTGCAGTGTCCAGGGATCATGTAATCCCCTTTGGTGACCTTCTTGACAAGCAAGTTCAATGGAGAAGCCAGATTCATTTAACAACAGTTACTAACCTAACAACTGCAGTGATTCACTTAACAACAGTGGCAAGGCAGGTCGTAAAACCGGACAAAACTCACTTAACAAACGTTAGCAACATGAATTTTGGGCTCAACTGTGGTCGTACGTCAAGGACTACCTGTGGTGGAATCGGATCTTGCATGACAGTGGGCATCCAGATACATCCCCTGATTGCTGTAACATTACTGGTTGCCTGTACAATCTTTCTTGAGCTTGGTTAGGCTGAATCTTGTTTTATTTACTAATTTTGATTTTATCCTGTCTTAAATGACTTGAAGCAGCAAACGTTTCTCACACTCCTTTCTCCTCCTATTTTCCCCACAACAACCCTGTGAGATGGGTTGGGCTGAGAGAAAAGGACTGGCCCAAAATCATCCAGCTGGCTTTCATGCCTAAGGCCAGGACTAGAACTCACAGTCTCCTAGTGATTGGCTCAAAGTTACCCAGCTGGCTTTCATGCCTATGTGGGCACTAGAACTCACAAGTCTCCTGGTGATTGACCCAAAATCACCCAGCCAGCTTTCATGCCCAATGGGTACTAGAACTCCCAGTCATTGGTCCAAAGTCCCTCAGCCAACCTTCAAGCCCAGTGGGTACAATCTCCTTGTCATTGGCCCACAGTTACCCAGCTGTCTTTCATGCCTATGTGGGCACTAGAACTCACAAATCTCCTGGTGGTTGACCCAGAGTCACCAAGACAGCTTTCACGCACAATAGGTACTAGAACTCCCAGTCTCCTAGTGATTGACCCAAAGTTACCCTTCTGGCTTTTGTGCTTAAGCGGGCCCTAGAACTCATCATCTCCTGGTGGTTGGCTCAAAATCACCCAGTTGGCTTTCATGCCCAAGGCATGAAACTCTCGAATTCATGGCCTCCTGCTTCCTACACCTTAACCACTAGACCAAACTGTCCCTCTGGTTTTGCTTAACGGTCTGATGCAGCATTTCTCAGCCTCAGCAACACCATAAGATGTGTGGACTTCATCTCCCAGAACGTTGGTTGGGAGTTGAAGTCCGCACGTCTTAAGCCTTGCTGAGATTGAGAAATGCTGTCGCAAGGTATTGTGCAAACCCAGAAAAGGAGCTGATGCAGTCAGTGACTTAAGCAAATTATGGGAACGCAGGTGCTGCGTGCCAGGGTTGCCAAGTCTTCGGAGATAAATCTTTCTTCATCGTAAATCAAAAACTGTGGGGTAAGAAGAAGAAGGCCAGTCTGGTTCAGCACCTTCTTCCTACGGTGGCCAGCTGGGAAATACAGACAGTCCTCGACTTACAACAGTTTATTTCGTGACCGTACAAAGTTACAGCAGCACTGAAAAAAGTGACTTATGACCGTTTTTCACACACTTCCAACCATTGTAGCCATCCCCCACAGTCGCATGAGCAAAATTCAGAGGCTTCGACACAACCGACTCATATTTATGGCGGTTGTATGCAAGAGGCATGTGATGATCCCCTTTTGCGACCTTCTGACAAGCAAAGTCAATGGGGAAGCCAGATTCACTTAACAACCGGGTTACTAACTTAACAGCAGGGTTTCACTTAACAACTGTGGCAAGCAAGGTCGTAAAATGGGGCAAAACTCACCTAGCAGCAGGAACTTTGGGCTCAATTGTGGTCGTAAGTCGAGGACTATCTATAATTGATGCTTAAGATCTAGTTAAACCCCCCACTTCTGTAGGCATGCACGCCATGCAAACGAAAAATCCTGCTCTCTTGTTTTATTCATTTATTTATTTAAAGTTGCAAGCTGGCATCCTGCACTTTTTGTCAGCCATTTTTGTTGGAGGAAAAGTAAAGTTTTGAAATGTTCTCCGTTGCCAGCTACCATTGCAAATTGGATCTATAAAACCATCTGTCACCTAAAGGGCAAAACTCCTCGCTCTTTACAAAGGGACAGAATGCTGTAATTTTACTTCCGCCGATTGGGATCAGCCTAATGGTGGTGGGTGTATAACATCAGTTACAATTGTCAGCACTAAGCTTCTTATAAAAGGATTTGAGTAATTCTTGCTTCAGATCCATCCTAAGATCCCCGATTTTCACTTAGCCTTCCGTGAAAATGCTTATCAGGCTTATCTTTAAAACTGCAGCCTGTTCTTTTTTTTTTTTTTTAATACATACATATATACATTTTGTTTTGAGATCATATCAAATACAAATGAAAATAAAGAGAGTAGGGAAATGGGGAAGGAAAAGAGAAGGAAAGAGAGATGTAGGGTAAGGAGGAAAGAGGGAAGAAAAGCAATGGCTCCCAGATTTTTTTTAGTCCAGTAAAATACAAAATAGAATTATAGTCTCAACTTTTTATGTTTACGTATTTAGTAAATACTAGTGATTTCTAACTATTATCTTTACTGTCCCCTCTAATTGGTATTATTGGTATCATTATTGTGACTAACATTACTCTATTCCTTTGGATGTATACCGAGAGCTTCTACACCAGAGACAAATACCTTGTGTGTCTCTGGCAACTTTAAGACTTGTGGACTTCAACTTCCAGAATTCTCCAGCCAGCTATGCTAAGTCCTCAAGTCTTAAAAGTTGCCAAGTTTGAAGACCCCTGGTCTAATCACACCTGGCCAATAAAGAATATTCTATTCTGCTCTATTCTGTTCACTTCTATTTTCCATTCTAGTCTATCTACTCTGTTCTGTTCTATCCCATTCAACCCAAAGTCAAAATTTCACACTCCTCTTATTTGAGTACAAAAATCTAGAAGTGGTTCCCAAGCAGAAAGAAAACTAGATGCCTTCCTTTCTCTATTTAAAATAGTTAATTTTGCCATAATTGTGCTAGCTCCATCACTTTCTTTTCAAAACTGCATTTAATTTTTTGTTTTATGGAAGAGGTGATTCCCAGAATCCCGGTTTGCAGTTCCTGAAGTGATTTTCTCAAAATTTTAATGCTAGGGGTCTGAATTTTAGTGAGACGGTTTTTCCCATTCCCTGATAATAAACATTTAAAACAGTGAGTGGGAGGTTTCCTTCCTATTCCCTGCGCCATCAAAGAAGCAACCATTTGTAGTAAAACAGGTTTTGCCTCTGTGACTGTTCAAGTCAAGAAAGAATAAATTACTTTCCTGTCACTCTTACAAATTGCCTTCCCTTATTTTAAGGTCGAGAGAAAAATGGATACAACCTCGTGTTTGGTGGAAAGATACCATGTTTCCCCGAAAATAAGACCCGACCAGAAAATAATGCTTCTTTTGGAGCAAAAATGTAATATAAGACCCAGTCTTATTTTGAGGGAAACACATTATTAACCTGCCAATAGGATGTGGAAAATAAAGTGGAGAACCACAAATAAAGTGAACACAAAACCAACCAGCAGAGCTGAATCTTCTTTGATGATGATGAAGATGATGCTCATTTAACCATTCTGTTGTTTCCAACTCTTGGCAATCCCATAGACTCCATCTCTCCACATCTTCCCATCTGTCAATATTGCTTTGAATTGTGTTCTGACCAAGGCTTCCTGAGACCGTAATTAAGCACATACTTAGTTAAAACAACTCTTGTTTTATTTCAACACTGGGAATTATGTTCATTCCCAGCCTGTAATGAGTCCCAAACAGTCCCTCAAGATAAGCACCCATCTTTCTCTCCTTTGAATTGCTGCCAACAACTAAAGTGCCAAAGGAACTATAAAAAAACCAACCGAAGTACAAAGTCCACACAGAGCTTCAAGGTTTAATCCGAACAGAGTGAACGACTTTGCTTCCTGCAAAGGTTTCTGTACCTTTGCATTTCCTTTATACCTTATAGGAGGGGCAGTCACCTCCAAGCCTTACTCCCGAATTGCCCCTTTTGTCTCAGCTGCTCTTGTCTTCTAGCAGTTCTGTGCATACGCGCACTGGGAATAGGCTCCCCTAGGTCCTCTGCCTCGCTGCTGCCAGACTCCAGAGGCTCTGGAGGCAGCACCCCACTCCCAGATGGTCCTGGCCCCCGTCTCTGCATTGGATGCAAGACTCTCTTCCGAGTCCTCTCCAGACTGGTCGCTGTTCTTCTCCAGTGTCTGATTCCGCTGCCATCTGCACAGGCTGCTGGCGAACCACAACAAGTTGTTGTCTGCTCTAGCTGCTGTCAGCTTTGATGGCGTCCAGCCACCCTATTCTTTTGCAGCCTGATATCCTTTGACAGGTAGTCCTCGACTTAACAACAGTTCACTTAGCGACAATTCAAAGTTAACAGCGCTGAAAATTATGACTGTTTTTCACACTTACGGCCATTGTAGCATCCCCACGGTCATGTGATCAAAATCCAGCCGCTTGGCAGGTGACTCCTATATATGAGTGTCCTGGGGTCATGTGATAATCCCTTTTTGCAACCTTCTGATAAACCAAGTCAGTGGGGAGGCCAGATTCACTTAACAGCAGTGTACTGTTGTTAACTGATGCAACAACTGGAATGTCTCACTTAACAAAAGCAGCAAGAAAGGTTGTAAAATGGGGCAAAATTCACTTAACTAAAGTCTCATACAAATTTAGGCTTCAGCCGTGGTCCTAAGTCTGCTAACTTTTCCAAACATAATTGCTTTCTCCAGTGAATTTCCCTGCACAACAGAATATTCTTAAAAGGTCGTAGAAAATAACAGGTTTATTGCCTGGTGCTAAAAAAAGCAATCTAGGTGTCCAGCTTCTCCCTTTTAAGGAGATTGGTCCACTAATTACTCTCCCATTCCCATTCCCAAATGCATATTATGGGTAGAATCATAGACTAGATTTTAATGTTGTGGTTGAAGAAATTGCTTTCTCCAGTGAATTTCCCTGCATTTCTTAAAAGATGGTAGAAAATAACAAGTTTATTGCCTGGTGCTAAAAAAAAGAAAGAAAGAAACCAGTTACTTTCCCTTTCCCAAATGCATATTATGGCTAGAATCATAGACGTGATTTTAATGTTGTGGTTTGAAAAAATAGTGGGAATCATTTTTCTTCGTCTTTGGCATATGTGTTTCCCAACCTTAGCCATTTTAAGAGGTGTGGACTTCCAACTCCCAAAATACCCCGGCCAACAATGTTGGGAGATGGAATTGTACACATCTTAACATTCCTTTAGCACGGGGGTCTTCAAATTTGGCAAGATTAAGACTTGTGGACTTCCAACTTCCAGAGTTCCTCCTCCAGTCATGTTAGCTCAGGAATTCTGGGAGTTGAATTCCACAACCTTAAATTTGCCAAGTTTGAAGACCCTTGCTTTAGCAGATACTTTGTGATGTCTCTGTGTCACTAACAAGCTTCACACCTTGATGTAAGTAAGGAGTGTGCCCCTCCCTGGCCTTTGCTCACTCAGCAAAGGGTGAGGAACAAAATGACAACTTATGAACATCCTTCTCTGTGAACTCTTGTTTTCTTTTCCTGCTTCTGTGGTTTAATGTCGGTTAAGACTTATTAAAAAAATAAGCAGATAACTTCCTGGGAAAGAAAACAAAAGGTAGGAGTCAGGCACTGAGAGGAGAGGAAAAAAAGACTTATAATTGACAGATTGAGGAGGGGGGAGGAAGAAAAAGGCTTACAGGACTCACAACATCTCCTTTCCAGCACTGATAAAGTTACCTAGTTGGGTAATGAAATGTCTGCAAGAAAACAACCATGCTTAGGGAACCAAGGACCTCACAGCACTCTTCCAAGCTAGCCAAACAGCCAAAATGGATGGCTTTTCCTTAAGAGAAAAAAAAGCTGGATCTATTCCCCCCCCCCTCTACTTAGGGTTTGTGTATGTTTTTAGTTTTAGTCATCTCCATTTTAATGTTAATTTTTCTAATTTAAACATTTGTTTTTGTATACTTTTCAAATTGACTATTGTATGCCACTCTAAGTCACTTCTTGTGAGATTGGTGGCTATTTAAATTTGGAGGGAGGAGGGAGAGAGATGAGAGATTGATAGATAAGAGAATGATGGATAGATGATGGATGGATGGATAGATAGATAGATAGATAGATAGATAGATAGATAGATAGATAGATAGATAGATAGATAGATAGATAGATAGATAGAAATTAGATACATAGATAAAAAGATAGATATTTGATAGATACAAATTTGATAGATACATACAAATTCGATAAGACAGAATAAATAAATTAACCCATTTCCCATCCATAATAATTTTGAGGCTCTTGAATGGAACCTAAAAACAGAAATGAGGAAAAACAGCCATTATTGGAGCTGTCTGTTTCTCTTAAGAGATGATTTAATGGACTGGACTAATACTGCCATAGAATTTGCAGTCCATATTCTAACAGCTTATCCTGTATCTTCCACAGACCATAAGAACTGGATTGCACAGGGTCAGGAAAGGGGAGAAGCTATTGTCACTGGATGACTTAACTCAGTTCATGGCCAAACAGTGCTTGCTCACAGCACCAACTGTTATTTCAGTGTTTGAGCAATTAGCCTCCATTAAAAATAACTTGGAGCTATTAAAAAGCTACTCTGAGGGGCTTTGCACAAAAGCATTACAAGAAAATTCTCTGCCTTTTAAGCCCTAACAGAAAATTTCATGAGGCAACATTCCTCAGGGTTGAGCAACAATAAATCAGCAAGCTAAATCAAGGTGTGAACAGGACTGCTGACAGGTGTGCAAGCAGTCAAAAAAAGTTACCTCATCAAAGCTTACTGGATCCTTGTAATTAAATCAGCTTGCTCTCCATCTTTTTTTTCCCTTTTCAATCAGTTTTATTTGGTTTCATTACAAGATTAAAAGAAAGAGAAAAATAAAAGAAAGAGAAAAGTGTAAAGGGGAAAAAAGTGATGACTTTTGTCTCTTTTAAAACTGCAGTAGAATGCAAATTCGCTTAACAACCATGGCAAAAAAGGTTGTAAAATGGGGCATCTCCTTGAGGAACTGGCAATTTAGAAGAGACCATTGAACCTTAGACTATAGATAGTCCTTGACTTACGACCCCCATTGAACCCAAAGTTTCAGTTGCTCAGCAAGGTATTTGTTAAGTGAACTTTGCTGCATTTTACAACCTTTCTTGCCAGAGTTGTTAAGTGAATGATTGCAGTTGTTAAATTAGTAACTCCACTGTTAAGTGAGTCTGACTTCCCCTTTGACTTTGCCAGTCTGAAGATCGCAAAAGGGGATCATGACCCGCCCCCGGGACACTGCAGCCGTCATAAATATGAGTCGGTTGCCAAGCATCTGGATTTTGGTCACGTGACCCTGGGGATGGCGCATATGTCATAAGCATGAAACAGTCATAAATCCCTTTTTTCAGTGCCCTTGTAACTTCGGACCATCACTAAATGAACTGTTTTAAGTCGAGGACTACCCTATATATATGCCAAGTATCTCTATTTAAAACTGCTGGATTAAGTCCAGACAATATTCACGTGGAGTAACTGGAGATTAACTCCCCAACCTCTGATCAATCTCTATCAGAGGTGGTATTTAGCAGGTTCTGACTGGGTAGCAGAAATTTTGAGTAGTTCAGAAAACCGGCAAATCCCATCTCTGACTGGCCCCGCCCCCATCTATTCTCCGCCTCCCATTGATTGGCTGGGTCTTCTTTGGTTGCCCTACACAGGAGAACGGAGCTGGAAAGCAGGTTAGTGGGGTGGGGAGGGAATATGGTTTTTGCAGTAATCTTCCTCCAAGAGTGGGGAGGGAATGGAGATTTTAGAGTAGCCTTCCTCATGCCCATCAAGCCAGGTCCACAGAACCGGTAGTAAAAAATTTTGAATCCCACCACTGATGTCCCCTACTGGGCCGTGGCCCATTCAGTGTGTGTCAGAGGAGCGCCCACATGCACACAGCTCTATTTTTATTTATTTATTTATTTATTTGGTTTGTCAATTGCTTACAAGATAATAGGTATAAGTAAAAACGTAGTTATGAATACATGGATACATATAAGAAAAATAAAAAGAAACAATAGGACAGGGACGGTAGGCACGTTGGTGCGCTTATGCACGCCCCCTACAGACCTCTTAGGAAAAGGGTGAGGTCAGTAGTAAGACAGTCTAAGGTTAAAGTTTTGGGGGTTTGGGGAAGAAACCACAGAGTCAGGTAGAGTATTCCAGACATTGACCACTCTGTTGCTGAAGTCATATTTCCTGCAATCGAGTTTGGTGCGGTTAACCTTGAGTTCGTATCTATTGTTTGCTCTAGTGTTGTTATGGTTGAAGCAGAAGTATTCATTGACAGGTAGGACATTGCAGTAGCGTTCGCTCGTGTGCAAAGCTCCATTTGCATGAGGGGAAGTGTACATGCCCCTCCCACAAATGGAGCTGCGCACTGCCCTGCCACTCACCCCAAACCATCCCTTCTCCCCCCCCCCCCCCCCCCAATCAGTCTGCCAAGCCAGAAAGTTTGGGGGCCGCTGCCTCAAACCATTGTCTGGTCTTGTCATCATTTAACTGAAAAATACCACTCACCGCCCCAAGGCACCTCTTTTTTTTTTTTTTTTTTGGTGGAACCTTTGTGGATTTCAGCTCGGCTTTTGATCTGATTCCAAGGGAGAGGCTAAGACAAAAGCTTCGTGCATCCTCAATGAAATAGAAGATGGTTCCTGTTTATCTAGGCACTTGATTGTAAAGCGTCGGATCTTTTCCCTTGGAGACATCACTCCGGAGCCATTTCCACCCCACAAGAGGAGTAAGGGCAAGGGTGTATTCCGGTCCCCTCCTTCCTTTTTAATCAGTGCATCAGTTCTATAATTCAGGCTGTCTCATCTCTTCTAATCATCACTCTTTAATGTTTTAGCAGATTGTGGCCGTTCCAGGCTTGCTATAATTGCAGGCAATCTAGTAATTTTGTCTTGTCTTCTCCCGGATGGGAACAAGGAGGTCTTTGAGGGCATTGGCTTCTTCCTTTTGCCTTAAAGCAGGGGTCTCCCAACAGTGGTGGGATTCAAATTTTTTTACTACCAATTCTGTGCAGGGGTGGGATTCAAATGTTTAACAATCGGTTCTGTGGGTGTGGCTTAGGTGGTGGGTGTGGCTTGGTGGTCATGTGACTGGGTGTACAGTGGCTTGGTGGTCATGTGACTGGCTGGGTGTGGCCAACTCAATATCACTCACATCGAGGCACGCATCTCCTCCCCTGGCTTCTCATGACTGTGGGGAAGCTGCAACAGTCGTAAGTGTGAAAAATGGTCATAAGTCACTTTTTTCAGTGCCATTGTAACTTTGAATGGTCACTCCACACAAGCAAAGTACCAGCAAAGGAGGGGAAAAAAACATCAGAGAAGTTCCTGAGACAAGAAGTCTAGTCCTGCCAAGAATGTAATAAGGGTTAACGGAGAGGCAGTTTCTGTAAGCAACACCAGAATGTTTCCTTCCTGCCTTCCTGACAGGATTAGGCCAGTAATTTCTTCTAACAACCGGTTCTCTGAACTGCTTAGAATGTTAACAACCGGTTCTGGCGAATAGGTGCAAACTGGTAGAATCCCACCCCTGATCTCCAACCTTGGCAACTTTAAGACTTGTGGACTTCGACTCCCAGAATTCCTCAGCCAGCAAAGCAATTTTAAGACTGGTAGACTTCAACTCCCAGAATTCCCAGCAAAGCTGGCTGAGGAATTCTGGGAATTGAAGTCCACAAGTCCTAAAGTTGCCAAGGTTGGAGACCCTGCCTTAAGGAACAACTTGTAGTAAACAACCGATAGTCCTCTACTTGCAACCATTTATTTAGCAACCATTTGAAGTTACAACGTCATTGAAAAATGGGACTTACAAAACCTTGCAACTGCCACATCTGATTAAAATTCTGGTGCTTGGCAGCTGGCATATACTTGTGATGGGTTGCAGCATCCCGGAGTCACCAACCTCCTAAGCTGACTTCCAATAAGCCAAGTCAATGGAGAGGAGCCCAAATTTTCATAACAACTGCATTGATTAGTTTAACCACCATTGCAAAAAAAATGCTGGTCAGATTGGGCACAATGGATGTAACCCCTGCCTCGCTTTAGCAAATGGAAATTCTGGTCAATTGTGGTTGCAAATTGAGGGCTTACCTCTATCAAAAATCATTTTAGTGCTTGCATGATACCCAAAAATAGGTTACATAAATAGCAAATTAATGGGATGTGGTACATCCAGTAAATGTGGTACATCCTTTTAAATATTTTGGGGTGCGGTTTCAGGCTTCCTTACCTTGGGGGCATATTTCAGTTTTTGGGCAAGAGTGGCCCAATGTAACTTCACAGCTGTGTTTGAGATTTTCTATATAAAGGAGGACACACATTTTATTCCTGCAGTTTGCAAGGTTTTTCTTGCTGAGATCATCTCTCAGCTTCTTTATGGTATTCCAATTTGCATTTCAACAAAAGTTTAATATCCTGGAAACTTTCCAATCCAAATTTATAATGGCAGCAATCTCAGCTCCACGATGCACCAAGAATGCTATTTTACAGTTAGAGACAGATTTGGTTTCTGTGAGTGCCAAACCACGGTTCTATCTTCTTAATTTCCGGTTGGCATTGATTTTTTTCCCCTTCTCTCCCCTGATTCTCGTAGGCGGTTTTAAATCAACTTGGCTAAGAAAAGGAAATGGCAGGACTCCAGTCCTTAGTACTTTGGGGGAAAGAGTCTGTCCATTAGGGCTTGTAAATGCCAGGAGACATCTTAAACTATGAGGTATTAGCTCCATCCCCGTGCTTCGCTATGAAACTATGTGGCCTGGCTTAGTTTTTGGGGAGGAAAATAAGGGGGGAAAATTGTGCCTCTGCCTACCAGCATCCATCGGTATTCATCTGGCCAGCGTCCTGTCAGTGTGTGAGAGAGTTGAGGGCTGCTTGGAACCTGAAACAGTATTTATTGTGTGAGCAAGGAGACAGCAAGGAACCTGGGTGTGGCTTAGCTCAACTGTTCTGTACTAAAGCTGCTTGGTGCTGTGAAACTAAAACTGAAACTCCTCCTCTGCTTGTGTTTTGCATTTAGAAGAGATTTCTTTTCAGGTGGGGAGGAGGAATAGAACTCCTTAGCATCATAGCGTGTTAATAGAATTAGTGGTCATTTAGAAAAATCCTTTCTTAGCGAGCACCTAGAAGCCACGAGGAACATAGTGCCAAATTTCAAGTTTGTAGGCTTTATGGTTCTGGAGATTTTGTGATAATGCGTGAGTGGTATTTCACTTTTATATATATAGAAGAAGATAGATACTAACAAATGAAAATATTTGTAGCTCAAGGTTGACATGAGGGGTCCTTGGTGGTCTCTGAGCTTGCTGGTTTTCTTGCAGATGTTTCATTACCCAACTATGTAACATCATCAGTGCTAGTGTTGGCATACTGATTTTCAGGGGTGGGATTCAAATTTTTTAACCGGTTCTGTGGGTGTGGCTTAGTTGGTGGTCATGGCTTGGTGGTCATGTGACTGGCTGGGCGTGACCAACTCAACATCACTCACATTGAGGCACGCATCTCCTCGCCTGGCCTGTCATGACTGTGGGGATGCTGCAACAGTCGTAAGTGTGAAAAATGGTCATAAGTCACTTTTTCAGTGCCATTGTAACTTTGAATGGTCCTTCCACACAAGCAAAGTATCAGCAAAGGAGGGGAAAAAAACGCCAGAGAGGTTCCTGAGACAGGAAGTCTAGTCCTGCCAAGAATGTAATAAGGGTTAACGGAGAGGCAGTTTCTGTAAGCAACCCCAGAATGTTTCCTTCCTGCCTTGCTTACAGGATTAGGCCAGGAATTTCTTCTAACAACTGGTTCTCCGAACTGCTTAGAACGTTAACAACCGGTTCTAGTGAATAGGTGTGAACCTGTAGAATCCCACCCCTGCTGATTTTCGAACCAGTGTAAGCCTAGTATCCAACCCTATGGTTTGTGGATTCATCTCAAATAGGCAGGTGTGCCATCATGATACCTAATTCTGAAATACCTAATTCTGAAACCTTCACCTTGGCCAGGATGGATGCAGTACCCTCTGCAGGCCTGTGGAGATGACACAAAAACATTCCTTTTCAGCAGTATTTATGTTTACATGGAGAGAGAGGCTCACCTAAGCCAGATGCTCTTTTATTGCCCTCTCTATAGGGAATCAAGGAAGAGACATAGATGGATCCCATTTTAAACAATTTGCCATGTCAAAAGCACAATCTCTGCCACCGTTTTTTGTCTGTCTGCAACCCGGACAGATCATTCCAGGTTGCCCAATTTGGTGCTATCGTTGTCGTGTCCGTCCTACCTGCAGGGTTGAAGTTTAGCACACATTTGGGTCGGCCCAAAAGTGCTTTTCCAAACGGCGACTGGAATTTCTTGGTTATTTCCTTGAAAACCATTTTTGCTTCTCACCCAAGAAGCTTCTTCAGAAGAACTGAACTCCAGAAGAACCAAAGAAGCTTCTTGGATAAGAAGTTAAAAAGGTTTTCCGGGAGTAGGGGAACCCCAAGAAAGTCCAGTTACCTTTTTGGAAAACCACCTTTGGGAAAAAAAAACCATGACCTGGAGGATCTCTGCAGTCATTCACACATTTTGGTGACTGCCAGCGCCGTTTGTATCTCAGTTAGTGTACATTAGACACTAACGGTGTGTCTCACATACTTTAAGTGCAGTTTTTGTTTTATTAAAACGAAGCTTTGTTCATAATGTCAGGTCTCTGTATTCGATGGCTGTGCTTTCTGGCCCCTGAGCCCTAATGAAGGCTTTGATTTGCTCCCTCAGCTACTGTGTCCAGGTGTGCCAAACAGTGCTTGCTTGTGACCTCATCGGTGGCTACTAAGGATCTGTCTTCCCTTTCCTCCCTCCTGCAGCCACCCACCCTGGGCGTTTAGGGCCAGGAGGAAGAAAGTGCTTCCTCCTGGCCTCAGCCCTGTGGTAGGGCGGGAGGGAAGGCGAGCTCGGGAGAGGTGCCAAGCTTTGAAAGACATGGCAGCTGGCTTCCAGGAAGTTAGCCCCCTGCCATGGGTAGAGTGAAGCCCTCGCCAAGGACAAGTTGTTGGTGGTTGACTTCAGGCCTTGACGTGGTCCACGGACAGCTGGCACTTCCTTTTCCTGACTTCAAGATTGTCTCTACTTGTAAGATATCTGGTGGGCCGGAATCCCTTTTATATTGCTGAGTTAGACCGTCAGGTGGGATTAGAGAAATCCATAGAAGCCGAGAAACGAACTACAAGCGGTGATGATACCCAGAGAGTTTTAACGACAACCCGAGGAGCCGTCGCTTGAAATCCATGCTAAGCATCCGCAGGCATTATTGCTCACGGTATCATTTTTGTAGGGCCGTTCTTGGAACTTAACTATGCTGAGTTGAAGGATTTTTTTTTGGGGGGGGGGAGTATGGGATCCATTAAGGCAGACTTCTCTCCAACTTTTCCAGCGTTATGGACTGGCCGGAGTGGGGGGAGAGGAGACCGTTCCGGGCGAGCAGCGGTCAAGCACATGCGCAGCTCTATTTGCCCAAGCGATGGGCACCTGCGCCCACCTCTCGCACAAATGGAATACACTTGCACTTCCGTGACCTGGTTCCAAATGGTAGTGGGCCTCGGCCCAAGAGTTAGGGACCCCTGCATTAAGGATTATAGTTGATGCCTGTATCCAAATGGTTGGACTACACTTGCTGTCATTACACTTGGTAATTACCCCCATTTAAATCATGAGTCTCTAGCCAGATTTTCAAAGCTTAAAGATTTATTAGGAGTAAACATGCCGGTGCTTTGAGTTGCCACCCAAAATGCATCCCTCCAAGCTTTGTCTACCCTGCGTCAACCATGTTTTCTCTCTCTCCCCCCCCCCCCCCTTCCTGGTCCGGCAGATCCGAATACGAGATCCAAATCAGGGTGGCAAAGATATCACAGAGGAAATAATGTCTGGCGCTAGAACTTCTTCTACCCCAACTCCTCCTCAGGTAAGTTTCTTTCTTCAATTTCATTCCTCTTCCAAATGTTTCCCGCCTTGGCTTGATAAGAAGTACGTTTCTCTTGGTGTTTATAATAAAAAAAACTCCGGGATTAAATCACAGCCAACAAAATGTATAATTATCTATTAGAATTTGAAATAGCGGGAGAAATAGTTAAAGGCCCAGTGATCTCATGGGCAAGGAATGTAGGGCACAACATTAATTTGGAAGATTGGGAAAAAGTCTGGAAACAAAATTATAAAATAATAAAATTGGTTGTTTTTAAAGAAAACCAATACAAAATGTGTTATCGCTGGTATCTGGCACCTTCAAGGTTAGCGAATATGTACCCCAATTTAAATCCAACTTTTTGGAAGTGTAAGCAAATGAGGGATATCTCCTTTCATGCTTGGTGACTTTGCCCAAAAAGTAAAAAAGTACTGGAAAAAAATTAGAATTTGGATAAAAGAAATTACAAATATACAACTAGAATTCAAGGCGAAATATTTTTGTTGGGAATGTTAAAAGGGGACTATGCAAAAGAAATGAAATACTTAATTCTCCATATAATCATGGCAGCAAGAATTGCATTGGCACAATGCTGGAAGGGTGACCAAATGCCAACAAATAATTTGATAATTCAGGAAGTTTTTGACCGCGCTGAAATGGACCTACAAAAACATAGAGATAAGGTAGACTCAAAATATATCACAGCTTGGGAAAAATGTTACAGTTGGATGAAGGAGAAAAACCAGGAAATTAAAAGATAAAAGATTTGAAAAATGAAATGGTTAATCTAAGAGCATGTAGCAAAAATAGAAAATGAATATTAGTAAAATAGTTTTCAATAAAGGATCACGCCGTCTTAGCTGATTAGAAATATATATGTTTTATGTCAATATTTATATTTGTATATTGGTTGCGTTTGTAATGAAATGTATCTTATACACTGTATATATTTTCCTTTTTAATCGTTAATAAAGTTTATTTTAAAAAAATAATAAAACTTCTTCCCTCCTTTCTTTTTTATAGGCCGGAAGCGGTTCAGAGCCACAGGCCAATGGGGAGACACCTCACGTAGCAGTTATTGTCCGCCAAGGTATGATGGAACATTGATAATGGCTGAACTGGCTGATGTATGTGTGTGATAAGTGCAGCTTCATCCTCATGTTTGTGTGTCCATAGAGAGGGTTGGAGCTGCACTTATAACAGTTAAAGAGCTGTGGTGGCGCAGCTGTTAGAATACAGTATTGCAGGCTAATTCTGCAGTCAGTTCGATTCTGACCAGCTCAAGGTTGACTCATCCTTCCAAGGTCGATAAAATGAGGAGCCAGATTGTCAGGGGCAATGCGCAGACTCTATAAACCTCTTAGAGAGCGCTGTAAAGCATTGCGAAGCGGTATGTTTCCCACATAATCAGAAAAAACAGGTTTTCTTTGTTCCTCTCGTGTGTCCAAGACTTTTGGAAGATCTACTCAGTACGGGTAGTCTTTGACTTAACAAGAGTTCGTTTAGTGACTGTTCGGCGTTACAACAGCACTGAAAAAAGGGGCTTACGATTCTTTTTCACAGTTACGACCATTGTAGCATCCCCATAGTCACATGATTCAAAATCCAGCCAGTTGGCAACTGGCTCGTATTTATAGAATATAATAGAATTCTTTTATTGGCCAAGTGTGATTGGACACACAAGGAATTTGTCTTGGTGCAAATGCTGTCAGTGTACATAAAAAGAAAAGATACATTCATCAAGAGACAAAAATCATAAGGTAGAACACTTGATAGTAGTTGTAGCGTACAATAAGCAATCAAATCATGCTAGGAAACAGTCAATAAAAATCATAAAGATACAAGTGACTGAAGTTACAGTCATACAGCCACAAGTGGGAGGGGATGGGTGATAAGGAGTGATGAGAAGATTAATAATAATAGTAGTGCAGACTTTGTAAATAAGTTAAACAGTGTTGAGGGAATTAGAGATACGGGCTATGACGGATATTCTGACCTTCCGGCGCGCAGTGAAAACCCTATTTTTTAAACAGGCTGGCCTGGCCCAGTAACTCTGTTTTTGGTTTTTAATTAATTTTAATTGGGGTTTTATTAGCTTTTAATTTTTAATTGAATTTTGAATAGACAGCCGGATCTAATTATTTAATCTATTTTTAATCGTATTTATTATATTTATTGTATGTTTTTTAGTAGGCTGTACACCGCCCCGAGTCCCTTTTTGGGAGAGGGAGCGGTATAAAAGTTTGATTAAATAAATAAATAAATAAATTTGTTCAGGAGAGTGATGGCATTTGGGGAAAAACTGTCCTTGTGTCTAGTTGTTCTGGTGTGCAGTGCCCTATAGCATCATTTTGAGGGAAGAAGCTGAAACAGTTTATGTCCAGGATATAAGGGGTCTATATATATTTTCACAGCCCTCTTTTTGGAGCTGTGTATGACGATTGCAATGTCCCAGGATCACATTAATCCCCTTTTGCGACCTTCTGACAAGCAGAGTCAATGAGGGAAGCCAGATTCACTTCAACTGTAGTGATTCGCTTAACAACTGTGCCAAGAAAAGTCATAAAATGGGTCAAAACTCGCTTAACAAAGGTCTCAGCCACAGAAATTTGGAGCTCGATTGAGCTTGTAAGTCGAGGACTATCTGTATGGTATAACCCTGAATCCTATCCCAGGTTCTTGGTCCATCTGGAATCTTAAGGAGGTGGTTTAACCCACGGATCAGACTTCAGCAGAGCGTGGGAAGTAACTGTGGAAGACGTTGCTAATTCAATTACTGGTGGTGGAATTCAGCTTAATCTTGTGCTTTGGACCAGCGGTCTCCAGACATGGCGAGTTTAAGACATGTGAGCTTCATGGAATAGACTAGAATTAGAATAGAATAGATTAGAAATTAGAATAGAAAATAGAGTAGAATAGAAAATAGGATAGGATAGAATAGAAAGAGACCTTGGAGGTCTTCTAGTCCAGCCCCCTGCTCAAGCATGAGAATCTATACCATTTCAGATAGGTGGCTGTCCAGTCTTTTCTAAAAACCTCCAGTGATGAAGCACGTACACCTTCTGAAGGCAACTTCTGTTCCACTGGTTAATTGTCTTCACTGTTAGGAAGTTTCTCCTTAATTCCAGGTTGCTTCTCTCTTTGATTAGTTTCCATCCATTGTTTCTTCTCCTGCCTCCTGGGGCTTTGGAGAATAATTTGACCCCCTTTTCTTTCTGGCAGCCCCTCAAATACTGGAACACTGCTATCATGTCATCCCTAATTCTTCTGTTCTTTAGACTAGCCAAACCCAAATTCTGCAGCCGTTCTTCATATGTTTTAGTCTCCAGGCCTTTGAATCATCTTAGTTGCTCTTCTCTGAACTTTTTCCCAAAAGAAGTTGCTGAATTGTGGGAGCTGAAGTCCACACGTCTTAAAGTTGCCAAGTTTGAAGACTTCCTGGTTTAGAGGTTTGCCGTGGCATTTGGTTTTTAAACCAATGTCAGAAGACAGCTTAGTTTAAGATCACATCTTCCCTATTTCACCTTTAATTCTTATTTCCATTCTGTGAACTTCCTTTCATGTCCCTCCAGTGGTAAAATGTATTCCATATTTTATGGTATTCTGACTCATCTTGATCAACTGCAGAGCAATTTCAATGACCAATGCAGTTGCTTGGTGGCTACTGCTGTTTTCCTAAATATTTTTAGGAAAATTATTAATCTTAAATTAATTCATCTTAAATTAATTAATATTAAATTAACAACATTAATTAAATTTAAACATTAATTTGTTTGGAATGTTGCTTTATGGAAAAACAAGTTCTCGGAAGTTGAAAGGCCACATTCTTAATCTGGGGTGTATCTTCCCTAAGTGCCATCAATATTTAAAGCAGAAACCTCGGCTCTTGTTTGTGTCTCATTTATTAGTACTGTATGCCAGGGGTCTCCAACCTTGGCCACTTTAAGACTTGTGGACTTCAGCTCCCATAATTCAAAGCCAGGAAAGCTGGCTAAGGAATTCTGGGAGCTGAAGTCCACAAGCCTTAAAGTGGCGAAGGTTGGAGACTCCTGTTCTATGCATTCTTTTGTTGAATGTGTAGACACCAGTCAATGCAAAATGTAATTGATTGGACGAAGCTGAAAGGCATAGTTTTTTTTGCCTTATTGGCTTGAATTCATTCCTGTTCTCAAAGGGAATCTATGGCAGACTTTTGTTCTCTATAGAGGAAGAATGGATAACTTGGAGTCAATCTTTCCTTACTAATGAGAGTAATTGGTGAGATTCATGTACAGATTGTCCTCGACTTATGACCACAGTAGAGCCCAGAATTTATGTTGCTAAGTGAGAAATGAGTTTTGTCCCATTTTACAACTTTCCTTGCCATATTTGCTAAGTGAATCACTGCATTTGTTCCATTAGTAACACGGTTGTTAAGTCAACCTGGCTTTCTATGCTTTGTTTTGCATTATTGAGCCCAAAAGGGAATACAGGTAATCCTCAACATACGACCACAATGGAGCCCACAATTTCTGTTTGTTAAGTGAGAGATTTGTTAAGTGAGTTTTTGCCCCATTCTACGACCTTTCTTGCCACAGTTGTTAAGTGAAATCACTGCAGTTGATAAATTTGTAACATGGTTGTTAAGCGAATCTGCCTTCCTCCTTGATTTTGCCTATTAGGAGGTCACAAAAGGGGATCGCATGTGCTTGGGACACAGCAACGGTCATAAGTATGAAACAGTGGCCAAGCATTCGAAATTTGATCACAGGATCATGGAGATGCTGCAAAGGTCTTAACTGTGACAAAAGGTCACAGGTCACTTTTTTCATCGCTGTTATAACTGCGAAAGGTCACTAAATGAACTGTTGTAAATCAAGGACTACCGGTAGCATGATGACTGTGTATAGATATCAGCTCTGTTCAGACAACCTGTGCAAGAATGAACCTGATGCCCAGAAGATCATGGGTTGCCCTCTTCCCTCTTTGGAAGAGCTTTATAGCTCCTGCTGCCTTAAGAAAGTTCAAAACATCCTCAAAGATCCATCTCATGCTGGGCACCCATTTTTTTTTTTTGAACTATTACCATCTGGCAGAGGGTGCAGGATAATAAAAACAAGGACAAATAGGCTGAAAAACAGTTTCTATCCCAGGGCAGTAGCTCTGTTAAATTCTACTGCATAGTGCAATATTAATGCAACATCAGGGGTTTTCAGTTCAATGTGTGGAGTGTGAAGGATGTGTGTTTGTGTTTATTTTCATGGTGATGATGTGCACTGAAGACGGTGTTTGATTTTGTTGTATGAGGTGCAGTGACAATAAACTAAACTAAACTAAAAAGGCACCCGAAGGTCAGACAAGGAATAATGGATGGAAACTGAACAAGGAGAGATTCAACCTGGAAATAAGGAGAAACTTTCTGACAGTGGGAACAATCAACCAGTGGGAACAATCAACCAGGGGAACAGAAGTTGCCTTCAGAAGTTGTGAGAGCTTCATCACTGGAGGCTTTCAAGAAGAGACTGGACTGCCGTTGTGAAGGACGTGTGTTTGTGTTTATTTTCATGGTCATGGTGATTATGTGCACTGAAGATGGTGTTTGATTTTGGTACAGTGACAATCAACTTAACTATGTGCTTTCTAGTCTCTGGCCACTAGGAGGCAGACTCTTAAAATGAGTCAGCCAAGAGAGGAGCAAGAAATACTGTACAGGTGATCCTTGACTTATGGCCACAATTGAGCCCAAAATTTCCTGTCGCTAAGGAGACAGTTATTAACTGAGCTTCGCCCAGTTTTACGACCTTTCCCGCCACAGTTAAGTGAATCATGGTAGTTGTTAAATTAGTCACACTGTTGTTACTTAACGACCAATTGTGGTTGTTACATTGAGGGCCACTTGTACAGTCCTCGGCTTACAACAGTTCACTTAGCGACCCTTCAAAGTTACGACATCACTGAAAAAAAGTGACTTATGATTTATTTTTCACACGTCAAGACGGCTGCAGCATCCTCCAGGGTCAGGCGATCACAATTCAGACAGTTGGCAAGAGACTCACACTTATGACAGTTGCAGGGACCCGGAGTGATGATGTCATTCCCTTTTGCGACCTCCTAACAAGCAAAGCCCACGGGGAAACCAGATTCACTTTACAACCGTGTTAACTATTTTTTAACGACTGCAACGGTTCACTCGACGACTGTGACAAGAAAGGTCTTAAGTGGGTCAAAACTCTCAACAAATATCTCGCTTAGCAGCATAAATTTTGGGTCTGTTGTGGTCGTCAGTCGAGGACTACCTGTAGTCTAGTCCAGTTTTCCACTGAGCCTCCGCTGTATTCTCTCACTATTCTTAGGATGCTGTCACAGCCTAGTAGCTACTGCCTTCCTGTCCATCTTAGGAAGTCCTTAGCAGGGAGGCCAACAATGATCTATTACTTCAGCAGCTACTGTTAAGAGAATTAAGCTAAGAAACTACAGTCAAACTATGGCTGCCTTTCCTAGGTTCTTCCAGGAAATTAAAAGAGCCCTAAAAAAAGAGGGGTGGTTTTTTTTGCATCTCATGCTAAGCTCTACTAACGAGGGCCTAGCACCATGATGGCGAACCTATGGCAAGCGTGCCGTAAGTGGCACGCAGAGCCATTTGTGTGCACACACATACCCCCACCAAACTTACCTGCACCATGCATGCGCGCGCCTCCCAGCTGATTTTCAGCTCGTTTGAGGCCTTTCTCGCCCTCCCGGAGGCTCGAGGGAAGCCTCTGCAGCCTCGGGAGGCCAAAATACTGGAAGTGCCTTGGTGGTGCAGGCAGTTAATCATCTAGCACTTAGCTCAATTGCCTGCAATTAGTGCAGGTTCAAATCCCACCAGGCTCAAGGTTGACTCAGCCTTCCATCCTCTCGGGGTAGGTAAAATGAGGACCCAAGATTGTTGGAAGCAATAAGCTGACTTTGTAAAAATGCCGCTTGGGGAGGCCAAAAAAGCCCCTAGTAGTAAGCAGGCATATACAATGGAATGAAGGCTATTGCCGAGCACTTAGCATGGTGCTCCATGGACTGTAAGCCGCCCTGAGTCTCCGGAGAAGGGCGGCATATAAATGTAAATAAATAAAATAAAGTGCCCATTTTCAGCCTCAAGAGGGCTTCTGGAGCCCAGGGGAGACTTTATGCCTTTGGAGGCTGAAAAACACAGTATTAATACAGGCCAAAAATCACACCTGCGCAGTGCAGGTAAGAGCGGGGGGGGGGTGTTTTGTGTGCATGCATGGGGGGGGGGTGGCGCATTGCACTGTGGGTGCCGGCACATGTGTACTTTTGACACACCACGACAAAAAGTTTCGCCATCCCTGGCCTAGCAGCTTGTTAACCTCAGCCGTTCAGGATGAAAGCCAACAGCTGTAAGAGTGTGGGCAGATTCATCAGGAAAGTCATTGTACGGATGGTGTCTGTGGAGGATCTTCATCCCAAGATGTGTGCATTTAAACTTACCCTTTGCTTGTGTGAATCCAGGAAGATTTATCCAGACATGAAAGGAAATAGAACGCGATCAACTTGGCCACGGTAACCAAACATTTCTCATTATGAATGGCCAGCCTTGGGTTTGTGCGCCAGCCATGGTGTTGAGGGTTTGGAGCCTTGTATCCTTGGAAATGGATCACCATCACTAGCACTGATGCTGCTACCTTGTTTGGGTAATGAAATGTCTGCAAGAAAACAACCAAGCTCAGAAAACACCACATTTCAACCCTGAGACAGAAATATTCCCCTTTACAAACCCTGGTGGTTAGAATGCAGTACTGCAGGTAACTCTGCCTAACAGCGTGGAGTTCGATCCTGATCGGCTCAAAGTTGACTAAGCCTTTCATTTTTCCGACGTCGGTAAAATGGAGACCCAGATTGTTGGGAGCAATATGCTGATACTGTAAGCTGTTCGGAAAGTGCTGTAAAATACTACGGAGTAGTTAATGTGCAGTAACTGCAGGCTGTTTCTGCTGCCTGCAATTTGGCAGATCAAATCTCACCAGGTTCAAGGTTGACTCAGACTTCCATTCCTTCCAAGGTGGGTAAAATGAGGACCCAGATTGTTGAGGGTAAATATGCTGACTCTGTAAACCACTTAGGAGAGGGCTGTAAAGCAGTGTAAAGCGGTATATAAGTCTTAAGTGCTATTGAAGTTGCTACATAAGTCCTAAGTGCTATTGCTAAGTGCTGTTTATAGGAACCGTCACTTTCTAAACATAAAATTGTTGTGTTCTGGAGGACTCAACCCTCTTCTTTCTCTTTCCCACCAGATGACCGTTCCAAGACCGGCCCAGTAGTAAGTAAACCGGTATCCTTGGAGACTAGTAAATCGGCTTCCCCATCTCCCCCTCCGCCCCTGACCGAGGTGGAGCCTGTGCAGCCGGCCACTGTGACGCTGGTGCGCCCAGAGAGCCCTGTTGCTGTGGACACTAGAGAGGAGCTGCTGGAGGTCCCTGAAGACATCCTCGAGCCCATTAGCACCACCACTACAGTGCCAGGGGGGCTTGTGCCCCCTCCGGAGTCCTTCGTTTTGGACACAGAACCTCAGGAAGAGGTCGCTGCTAGCTCTGTTTTGGAGATTCCTTCCCAGCCACCCCCAGAAACGCAGGTGGAGGAAGTGGCGGTAGCAGAAGAGACACTGGTCACCCAACAGGAGGCTTTTCAACCCGAGGAGCCTCCCGTAGCGCTGCCGTGTGCCCCTCCCGTTCCTTCTCCTCCGCTAGAGGAGGTGGCCGAAGCGGGGGAGGCCATTGAGACGAACGGGGTCTTAGAGGAGGAGCTGCTGGAGGCGATGCCCGAGGTGCCCCCGTGCGAGCCAGAACCGGCCATGGAGTCCCCCATTGCTCAGCCGGAAGAGCAGGCCATACCTGCAGGGCTTGAGACCCCAGAGAAGCAAGAGGCCGAAGAACCAGAGGAAGAGCCCGAGTCGGATATCAGTCCCATCTCTGAACCCGAAGAGGTGAAGCCCGAGGAGGTGATTGTCCCAGCGGCCGCGCCTGCTGTAGAAGAGGAGGTGGAGCCAGAGGAGGAAGTGGAGGAGGCGGTCGAGGTCCCGGAGCAGAGCGCCGAACCTGTGGTTGCGCCCTTGGAGACCACGGAAGTGACGACGCAAGGTGAGTTATCCACAGTACGTTTTCCACCCAGCTGGATGCAATCTTGGTCTTTAAGAAGTCTGTGATTTGCAGGACGAGGGATCCTTGGTGCTGTCTGAGCTTGGCTGTTTTCCTGCAGACGTCTCATTAGCCAAACTAGGTAATATCATCAGTGTAAGTAAGGAGTGGGGTTTGTTCTCAGTTTACACACAGTAGTTTGCCCTGCTGGTATTGATAGAAGTGTAGTTTTTCTCCTTATTACCGTGTTTCCCCCCAAATAAGACCCTGTCTTATTTTTTTTGCCATCAAAAAAGGCACCAGGTCTTATTTTCAGGGGATGTCATCCAATGACTAACCGCACTTGCGCGCGTGGTCCCTTGACTCCTTTTCACTGTCAGAAGCCTTCAGGAACAACTTCTGTGGCCGGCAAGGCTTTCTTGAAGGCCTCTGCATACAATAACAGAGTTCCAGATCGATCCGGAGCTTTGTTATCAACTACAGAGGCTTTTAGGAAAGCCTTGCCAGCCTTAGAAGAAATGGGCCGGCAAGTCAGGTGTCGGGGTGTGCGAGGCCTGGCTACAACTGTCCAAAGGTAGTAGGGAAGCTCCAACCCTCCCATCCCCCCCCCCCCAGCTTAATTTTTACCCGTGCACTCTGGAATAGGCGGGATCTTAATTTGGGTTTGTTTGGGGGGTAGGGCTTATATTGAGCGCATAAGTAAAAACCAATCTAGGACTTACTTTCAGGGTAGGTTGCATTTTCGGGAAAACAGGGTAGTTCCTTGATTAAGTTATTGTTTTTGCTTCTTTATCTGGTGTTAATCCCTGCTTATCTAGGTGTTGATTGCTGGAGAAGAACAAACTACAAGGAGTAAAAACTGCACTTCCACCAACACCAGCAGGGCAAGCTACTCTGTATAAACAGAGCAAAGTCCACTCTTTAGTAGCACTGATGATGATACCTAGTTTGGGTAATGAAATGTTTGCAAGAAAAAAAAAACAAGGAAGCTCAAGAGAGCACCAAGGACCCCCCATTTCAACCCAGAACTACAAATATTCTCCTTTATTCATATGCAGGAACCTTTGTTTTCCTTTTATAATATAGTGATAGAAACTTCAAATCTTCCAAGTTGGTTGAATTAAAGCATCCAGCGTCCATTGCCAGGCCTAGCTGACTGGGGTTACTGAGAGATGTGGTTCTGGACCATCTTAGGACATTTTCCACAAGCAATTCACAGAATCTGTTTGGGCCAAGTTGGGATCCTTCCCTGTGGCTTTAGCTTTGCATGGTCTTTGATAGGATGCCATTTTAACGACTCCTTTCAGTTGTACCAGAGGGCATTGGGTTGGCTATTTCTGCTTTCCACCCTGGTCTGCCATATGTGGGTGATATTTGTGGGCTCCCTGGTGCTCTCTGAGCTTAGTTGGTAGCTCCTGAATTGGTTTCCTATGTTGGCACTATCAACTCAGTAAGCAACAGCTAATCAAAGAATCGCCAAGAACACTCCCACAAACATTGACAGAGGAAGCCCTTTATATATAAACAGAGAACAAACCCCACTTCCTTTTAGAACTGATAATGTTACATAGTTGGGTAATGAAATGTCTGCAAGAAAGCATCCAAACTAAGAGAGCACCAAGTACCCCACAATTTAACCCCAAGTTAATGAATATTCTTTCCTGGTATTTCCTGTACACCAAGGAATTCATTGTCTTCAGAGTGTTTAGGCACTGCTGCCTTGGTCCCTTTCAGTCTTATAAAAGGCTCAAGAGCTGCTGTCCCACAATATCCCGAGTAGATGTGACAGATGCCACAGCTTCTTCTTGGGATGCAACATCCTCTCATCTCTGCCACGAGTTATGCTTAATTCCACCCCTGGAAAATGGCTTCAGAGCAGGACTTCGCACTAACTTCTTGTTTGCTGCCTGGAGTGCCTTTCCACGTTAACCTGGACTTATTATCCGTAGCTCATGTGTCTCTCCATCCCTCTGTATAATTCCCTAGTAGCCGTATCGGTGCCAAAGAGGAAGCGAAAGATGAAGGATCTGAACAAGAAGGAAGCCGTAGGAGATTTGTTGGATGCGTTCAAAGAGGTCAGTAGCCTGCATATTACCAGTGGGGAATTAATTAATGATTAATGCAATGATTAATGCAAAATAAAGGGATGGGGTGGCTCAGTGGCTAAGAAAGGTCGGCAGTTCGGCGGTTCGAATCCCTAGCACCAAGTAATGGAGTGAACTCCCGTTCTTGGTCCCAGCTTCTGCCAACCTAGCAGTTCGAAAGCATGTAAAAAATGCAAGTAGAAAAATAGGGACCACTTTGGTGGGAAGGGAACAGAGTTCCGTGGACCTTCAGGCATTTAGTCACGCCGGCCACCTGACCACGGAGACGTCTTTGGACAGCGCTGGCTCTTCGGCTTTGTAACAGAGATGAACACCGCCCCCTGGAGCCAAAGGGGGCGCACATACGTGCTAGAGCACGTATGTGCATGGGGAACTTTTACCTTTACCTTAATGCAATGTTTCTGAACCTTCGCAATGCTTAAGATAGCTGGGCTTCAGCTCCCAGAATTCCCCGGCTACACTGTAACAGAGATGACATTTCCTTGCAAGGGGTAACATGGGATTTGGATGTGCCCCGCTGTTGCTAAGGCCCTTAGATACATTCTGGTTTTTAAGCTTTGAGGGGGCAGATTGATGTGCCCATCGCCACCCCTTGCTACCCAGTGATTTAGATTATCTGACTACCCCTGCACCATCACAGGTCTGCACCATAGCACTGGCTTCAGATTTCAGCCTTCTGAGAAGTTCGCTTTTCATGATACAACCTCAGATGCCAAAAGATGCCCAAGGATCAGAATTCTGTAGGGATCTGAGGAAGGGAATTCAGTGCCAAGTTTATATCTTTTTGATACTCTTCGCTGTTTCCATCGTACCATAGTTAAATATTTGTGCCATTCTTGGGTAGGGGCAGGGCGGACTTATGAACGTGGGGACCTTTATATATACACATGCATAGCTGTTGGTTTTAGAAACCTCTGCATAAGTTGAGGTCACTATTTTGTAGGCCCACAAAAAAAGATGAGTCGTCCTCATCTTCTAAGCATCCTGCAGGTTCAGCTAATTGGATCTTGCATACGTTTGTTAGGAGAGAAAGCAAGTAGTCCTCGACTTACATCCACAACTGAGCTCAAAATTTCTGTTGATAAGTGAGGCAGTTCAATGAGTTTTGCCCCATTTTACAGTGTTTCCTGCCACAATTGTTAAGGGAAGAAGGATTAGCAAGACCAAGATGTGTGATGATCCGGGGCTTGACACAAAAATAACACAGTCACAAAAGTAGAATAAATTCCCTTTAATGCCTCCAACTTGGGCCCCGACGTCCAATTATCCTCAGCTTGATATCAAACTCTTCCAAAAACAATCTACGAAGAGAGTAAATGCAGTCTGAACCAAAAGTAAAGATAATGAGAAATTAAAAAAAACCAACACAAACCACACTGGAGTCATTAACACGGCAGGCCAGGATGATAAATTGCAAACTTCCACAAGATAACTGCAGCAACCACAATTGGGAAGAGGCCAAAACCCAAATAAGCCTCGACCAAGATAAAACATGCTTTGCTTCCAGCAAAGAGCTATTTAAAATGCCCCACTTATATCCTGTTGTCCCAGTTGCAACTAATGAAAGGGATTAGGGCCTTTTCCTCTCCCGTAAGACACGTTGCTCCCTTCTCCATTCCTCCCTGTGTGCCCTAGGTTGAAGAGCCCTGGGTCTTCCTCTGAATGCCCAGCCGGTGGCCTCTTCAAAAGAGCCTCTTCAGCATATGTTGGATGCCTCTGGAGGCCCAGAACTGTTTCCTTCCACAGCCATCGGAGTCACACTCCCACTCCCTGTCAGCTCCTCAATCTCCCGCTCAGAGTCAGACTCCAACAAGGGCATGACAGTCTGTCTGTCTGTTTATCTATAATTATTTATATCTATATATCTGTCTGTCATCTATAATTATCTATCAATAGGTAGATGATAGACAGATATATAGATTATATTTGCTAGCTTGTTATCACTATCTGTCTATTCATCCATCCATCACAGTGCTTTTGTAGCCAGGAGCTGCATGTGAACCTTGTGGGCTTCTGTTATTATGTTGGTGCTGATGAAGAAAGCACCAATTTTGTTTTGAGCTTGGAGGTGCGGGATGAAGATACCTCCTCCTGCTGAGAGACCTAGTTCTCTCCTTCATAGAATCTCTTTGGCTTTCCCTCTTAGGTCAGCGAGGGGGGCTCTGAGACGGAGAACAACCCCCCAGTGCCAGCCCCGGAGCCTGAGGAACCTGTCCCAGCTCGTTCCCAGGAGGAACCTGAGGAGACCTGGGAACAGAAGGAAGATAAGATGGATCCTGAGAAGGTCAAGCAAGCGGATCAAAAGTACCGCTACAAGGAAGGTGAGCCAGGTCTGAGCAGCACTTACAATTTGGGAAAGGTGTGGGGGAGGCGGGAACTTCCCATTGAGCCTTCTGTGATGACCTCCTTCTTTGAGCCATCGTGTCTGGGCCACTGATAACTGATGGAACTGAGGATCTGAGCAGACTCATTACCCAAGGGGTGCTTGGCTTTTCTTAGATTACTGCCATGGTTTCACAGGACATTTTTTTTTGCCGTTACATACCTGTGTTTCCCTGAAAATAAGACCGGGTCTTATATTAATTTTTGCTGCAAAAGACGCACTAGTGCCATGACGTATGGCACGCATGCCAGAAGTGGCACACAACGTCCTCTCTGACGACACGCGAGCCGTCGTCCCAGTTCAGCTCTTGATATACATGCGTGTGTACCTCCCACTGGCCTTCGGGTCTCTGCCACGCATGTGCAGGGGCAGAGCGCATGCAGGGTGCTGCGTGCACATGAGTGGGGCGCATTGCATTTGGGGGGTTTGGGCACATGTGCGCGCTTTGGGCACTCAGTCCAGAAAAGGTTAGCCATCACTGCACTAGGGCTTATTTTCCCATTAGGTCTTATTTCGGGGGAAATGCGGTACTAAACGGCTGATAATCTTAAAAGGGCTTATTTTGGGGGTAGGGCTTATATTGCGAGCATCCTGAAAAATCACGCTTGGGCTGATTTTTCCGGTTGGGTCTTTTGGGGGAAACATGGTAACTGTTAGGAGAATGAGTGCTCTCAGAGAAACGTAGTGAGAAGTGGTGATGAATAACACACAACTAGCACACAGATACACTGAATAGTAAAATGTAGGTTTTACTTCCAGTAAACGGGTAAGCAAAGTCCAACAAAGAGTCCCAGTCATACACGGTTAAAGCAGTCAGTACTTAGTCCATGGATAATCCAAAAACAAAGTCCAGTAACATAAACAAAGTTCAGTAAACAGAGTTTGCTAACAGTTGTGAGACTCACAGCAATCTGAGCAGAACGACTATGAGGCATAAGGCAACAGGGAAAATGCAAGAACAAACCAGGTTTCTGGCTCCATCTTATGGCCGTTGGAGGAATCACACTCAATTACAATTAGAGCATTTTCTTAAAGAGACAGTATTAAATGACTTTCCTGGTTTATATATTGCCAACCCAACTGTATCATTCCTAACAGTAACACAGTTGAGCGTTAAAGCCAGTAAACAGCTAGATCATTATATCTCAACCTCAGAACTTTTAAGATCTGTGGATTCCAGCTCCCAGAATTCCCCAGCCAGCATTCTGGGAGTTGGAGTCCATACATTTTAAAGTGGTCATGGTTGAAAATCACTGGCTGCGCAAACAAGCGAAGCCCCACCCACGGGATGCAGACGGCACGCAAAACCACATGTCCTCCTCTCTCCTTCTGCAGAAAAAAAAACTCCACTGAACCAGTCCCTGGGGCCCCAAAAGTTGGGGACCCGCCGATCTAGTATATATGAATTACTTGAAGGATGTTCCGTTTACAGCCCTGGGCTCTCTATCTTCTTTTCCTTAATAGAGCAATGGAAGCCCTTGAACCCAGAAGAAAAGAAAAGATACGACCGGGAATTCCTGCTGGGCTTTCAATTCATGTTCGCCAGCATGCAAAAGCCGGAAGGGTTGCCCCATATCAGTGACGTGGTCTTGGAAAAGGTCTGTCCCTCTAGTTTCTTTTTCTCAGATGTCCATCAGAATCCTCTCTCTCTCTCTCTTTCTCTCCTTCTCCCTCCCTCCCTCCCTCCCTCCCTCCCTCCCTCCCTCCCTCTCTTGTGAGAGGTTCAGAAAATTCTTTTGCTAGAGTCTTTGAAGCAGAATCCAGCATGCAGGTCGCATCTGCTCCCCAAGCCACCCACCCCTCCCCAAACAAGATGGGCCTTGGTGGTGCACGCTGTTAATCATCCAGTACTTAGCTCAATTGTCTGCAATTAGTGCAGGTTGGAATCCCACCAGGCTCAAGGTTGACTCAGCCTTCCATCCTCTCGGGGTAGGTAAATTGGGGACCCAAGATTGTTGGGGGCAATAAGCTGAACTTTGTAAAAAATGCCACTTGGGGGGGCCAAAAAAAGCCCTACTAATAAGCAGGCATATACAATGGAATGAAGGCTATTGCTGAGCACTTAGCATGGTGCTCCATAGACTGTAAGCCGCCCTGAGTCTCCGGAGAAGGGCGGCATATAAATGCAAACAAATAATAAATTAATAAATCACCACCACCACCACCACCACCAAAATGGTTACTGACTTTTGGATGTACCGTTTTTGTTTCCTACTGTTTTTTTTGTTTTTCCGCTCAGAGAAGGGTCAGATTGGTAGCAAGAAAAATCCAGAAGGCATATTATATTGCTTCTGTTTCCGTTGTTATGGCAATAGCACTTAGATTTATATACCACCTTCACAGTGCTTTACAGGTGAGATTTGAACTGCCGTTGGATTGCAGGCAGTCAGCAGAAGTAGCCTGCCGCACTGCACTCTTAACCACTGCGCCACTGCAGCTCATAGAAATTATGGAAAGTTTTATCCCAACTTCAGGATTCCCCCCCACCCCCCCAAAAAAAAAAAAAAACCAACCCTTCAACCCATCACTGACATTCGGTCAGTTTGTGCGCTAATCTGAGCCACATAATCTGTGGATTCAGCAGTAGGATTGCCAGTCAAAATGGGAGCAGTGTGCTTCCAGAAATTTTCCATGCCCATTAAAGAGCCAATTTGGTCCAGTGATAAAAACACCAGGGTAGGGCGAGAGATTGTGAGTTTTAGTCCCGTCTTAGACATGAAAGCCAGCAGGGTAACTTTGAGCCAATTACCAGGAGACTGTGAGTTCTAGTCCTGCCTTAGGCAGGAAAGGTGGCTGGGTGACTTTGGGCCAATTACGAGAAGATTGTGAGTTCTAGTCCCACCTTAGGCATGAAAATCAGCTGGGTGACTTTGGGCCAATCACCAGGAGACTGGGAGTTCTAGTCCTTCCTTAGGCATGAAAGGTGGCTGGGTGACTTTGGGCCAATCACCAGGAGACTGGGAGTTCTAGTCCCATCTTAGGCATGAAAATCAGATGGGTGACTTTGGGCCAATCACCAGGAGACTGGGAGTTCTAGTCCTGCCTTAGGCATGGAAACTGGCTGAGTGACTTTTAGCCAGTTACACACCCTGCTCCCTACCCCACTTCACAGGGTGGTTGTTGTGGGTGGAAAAAAATAAGAAAAGGAAGGTGCCTTGTGTTGTTCTGTCTCGAGTTGTTTCTAAAAATAATAAAGGCAGGATGCAGGTAAATAAATCAAATCCTCTTCCCAACACTAGGAAACAGAAACAACAGGTTCACCTCTGTCCCTTCCAGGGATGTCATGTACAGCCCTTAGCTGAGCCAGGAAGTGAGTGGTGGACTCTGACCAAAGAAAAATTTGCCCATTCCGGTTTTAGGCAACACAATCCATTCAGTACAGTCCCTTGGGCTGGTGGGATTATGAAGACTGTGCTATGATCTGTCCCAGAAAGTTGTGGCCATCTGCAGTTCTTTTGAAGTCACAGAATTTGAGACATAGGCAATCCACTCCCTTACAAACCGTAGACCTTTGGTGTTAAATTTTCCTGCTTTTTGGCTTCTAGGTGAATAAAATGCCCCTGCGTCCCCTGGACCCAGTCCGTTTGAACACGATGAACTGCGGACCGGACTTCACGCCCTCTTTTGCCAATCTGGGCCGTCCAACCCCATCCAACCGTGGGCCGGTAAGTTCCTTTGGGGCCTTATCCTGGTGAGGCGTTTCCTGTCCTCTGGGTCTGCATGATGAACTCCGAATTAGTGCCATCGTGTCTGGGCCACTGATACTCTGTGATGGAACTGAGGAACTGATCTGGCAGCCCATGTTGTTGTAACCGAGCTCAGCTGGAGGGAAGAATAGCTTCCAACCATGGAGCCCATGCTTCTGTTCAGCATGCTTGTTTCAGCAGTATTTGCAAAATATTAATCTCTCTGTCTCCCTCTCTCTCTCCCCGTCCTGCCTCACAGCCGGCTGGGCCAGGACAACGGCGTTCCCAGCAAAGCCTGCGGAAGGAACCCCGGAAGATTATTGCCACGGTGTCTCTGAATGAAGACGTCAAGTTGAACAAGGCTGAGAAGGCTTGGAAGCCCAGCAGCAAGCGGGCCAGTGAAGTAGAAGATCCTGAGAATGTAAAAACTCAGGTAGGCATCCATCAGTCAATCATCATAGAGCTGGAAGGCACCTTGGAGGTCTTCTAGTCCAGGGGTCTCCAACCTTGGCAACTTTAAGACTTGTGGACTTCAACTCCCAGAATTCCTGAGCCAGCAAAGCAAAGCTGGCTGAGGAATTCTGGGAGTTGAAGTCCACAAGTTTTAAAGTTGCCAAGGTTGGGGACCCCTGTTCTAGTCCAATCCCCTGCTCAAATAAGAAACCCTATATCCATGATGGAGAACCTATGGCACGCGTGGCGCACACAGCCATTTGTGCCGGTACGCGAGCTGCAGGAAAACTTACCTCACTGTGCATGTGCTCACCTCACAGCTGATTTTTGGCAGGTTTGAGGCTTTTTTCGGTATCCCAAAGGCTTCAGGAAGGCTTCTGCAGGCTTTGCAGGATGAAAACTAGCCCCGTGTCATCACTTCCTGTTTTTCCGAAAATCCAGAAATGACGAAACGGGGCTAGTTTTTGGCCTGCAAAGCCTGCAGAAGCCTTCCTCAAGCCTCTGGGAGGCCGAAAAAGGCCTCAAACTGGCCAAAAATCAACTGTGAGGCGCAGTGCAGGTAAGAGGGTGGCAGGGGGTGGGTGGGTGGGATTGCGTGCGCATGCATAGGGGACAGGGCGCATTTCCTTCTGGGTGCTAGCACACGAGCGCAAGCGTGCAAGCAGTTTTTGGCACAGGAGCCCAAAAAGTCAGCCACCACTGCCCTATACTATTTCAGACAGGTGGTTGTCCAGTTTTTTCTTAAAAGTCTAGTGATGGAGCTCCCACAACTTCTGCAGGCAAGCCATTCCACTGGTTAGTTGTCCTCACTGTTAGGAAGTTTCTCCTTAATTCCACATTGCTTCTCTCGTGGACTTTGAGGCCTCTTGTTGCAGCTGAGTCTGTTTTAGAGCTTTTATCTCTTCCTCGCTAGCTCCCCAGAGTGGGTGGTCTTTAGACTGCCAGCTTGGATCGCAGAGATTTTGACTTAGGAAAGTCAGCTGTTGGTTTACATTTGCTCAGAAAGTTTCTAAAGATGAGATCTCATCTTGGGAGTGGGTTACCCAAGTGTGTCGGTGAGAAAGAAGGTTTGAGATGTGTTGACCGAGGGCGACATGAGTAAGCCATGGCTGAAAACTGGAAGAAATTAGACTTAGGCAGTGGGATTGTAGCTCCCAACAGGAAGAGAGAGGGAAAGAGGTAGGATTACAGAAATGTGAACACAAATCCAGCATTCTGATGTAGCTGCTGGGCTGCCTTCTTGCTTACAGCCCATACAATCCTATTTCTTTTCTTTCTTTCTTTCTTTCTTTCTTTCTTTCTTTCTTTCTTTCTTTCTTTCTTTCTTTCTTTCTTTCTTTCTTTCTTTCTTTCTTTCTCTCTCTCTCTCTCTCTCTCTCTCTCTCTCTCTCTCTCTCTCTTCTCTCTCTCTCTCTCTCTCTCTCTCTCTCTCTTTCTTTCTTTCTTTCTTCCTTCCTTCCTTCCTTCCTTCCTTCCTTCCACCCTTCCATCTATTTATCTTCCTTCCTTCCTTCCTTCCTTCCTTCCTTCCTTCCTTCCTTCCTTCCTTCCTTCCTTCCTTCCAAAATTTTTATACCGCCCCCTCTCCCAAAATGGGACTTGGGGCAGTGTACAGCCAAGATAAAACAATACAATTAATAAAAATTTAGAAGAGATTTAAAAAGAGATTAAACACGTGGCTGGAATAACACTATGAAAACAAGGTAAAAAAGTTAAAAATACCAGAAATTAAAACCCTAGTAATTAATACTAGGCCAGATCGGCCTGTTGGAAAAGGTGGGGTTTTATTCAGGTAGTCCTCGACTTAACAACCGTTCATTTAGTGACCGTTTGAAGTTACAATGGCACGGAAAAAAGTGACTTATGACCATGTTTCCCACGACCGTTGCAGCATCCTCGTGATCACGTGATTGAGGCATTCGGAAGTGTGACAACTGGTTCATCTTTATGACGGTTTCAGTGTCCTGTGGTTTCCCCTCTCTTGCAATCTTTTGACAAGGAAAGTCTGCAGGGAAGCCAGGTTCACTGAACGAGCCTGTTACTAATTTAACAACCGCAGCGATTCACTTAACAAATGTGGCAAGGAAAGTCGTAAGACCCACTTAATAACTTTTATCGTCCCTTTGAATGTACACGGATCGGCATACATTAAAATGAAATTTCGTTGCGTGCAGCTTTCAAGGGGTCCCCGCCTCCAACATGCACTACATAAACACAACTAAATAAATACATAAATAGAAAACCATGCATATACCCACATATATTATTCTATGACACGGAGAAACAACCCAGTCTAGTTCAGATGTAGACATGCACCTGGCGAGAGAAACGAATCTGGCGAGTTTTGACAGACGGATGGCAAACAGCCGTTAATAGAATCTGGTAGTCCTGTTAGAAATACTTTGAACTTGCCTCCCAGAGGGGAGCAACAGAAACAGGCCATGAAGTATGTGTATGTGGGGAGTCTCTAACCATGCTTTGAGCTCCGAGCACATAGCGCTTACAAGCAGCATCCTGAATGACAGTATTCTCTTCTTCCCGCAGGAGCTGTTCCGACGTGTGCGCAGCATTCTCAACAAGTTGACCCCCCAGATGTTCCAGCAGCTGATGAAGCAGGTCACCGAGCTGTCCATTGACACGGAAGAACGTCTCAAAGGCGTCATTGACCTCATCTTCGAGAAGGCCATCTCTGAGCCAAACTTCTCTGTTGCCTATGCCAACATGTGCCGTTGCCTTATGGGGGTAAGTTCTCCAGGAATCAAGGCCCACCAATTCTCACAGGGTTACACACACAGACACACCTCCCCTTTCTAATGCACAGTGGATTTAAGTGCCTTCCAGAATTGGGTGTGGAGATACTGATAACTGATGGTTGTAGCCCAATTGTCGCGTATAGCATCTCCACTTAGATCAGGGTTTCCCAACCGTGGCCATTTTAAGATGTGTGGACTTCAACTCCCAGAATTCCCCAGCCAGCATGGCTGGCTGGGGAATTCTGGGAATTGAAGTCCACACATCTTAAAATGGCTAAGGTTGGGAAACCCTGACTTAGATACTATAAGTCAGTGGGGAAATCCATTCCCAGAATTTGGAAGTCCCCAATAACTGAGTTGCTAGAAGTTACCTAGTTCGGAGCTTCCCAACTCTCTTAAGTCTGTGGCCTACTACTTGGGCAGTGGCCTGTTCAGAACTGGGCCATGAAAGTGGCAGGTGAGCGTGTGCGCACAGAGCTCCAAATTGTGAGAGCGGCAAGCACACAGGCGCCCGCCGCTTGCACAAATGGAGCTGAGTCTGCGGGCACCTGGACCCATTTCCTCTCTTCCCCCTCCCACCGGTTTGCAAAGCTGGAAAAGTTCGAGACCTCTGGCCTAGTTGGCTCTACCACAAGAGGTAAAGCTTGGCTAGTGTTAACCTAAGTTAGGATTTTTGTGGCTAGTGCAGGTGTATCGGTGTATTCGGGAACCCTAAAAATGGACTCGTTTGGTAAACAGGTTAATGTTCTATGAGCATAATCCATACGTTGTGATAGGATTGTGGCCAGATAATTAATGTCTTGTATGTGGTGCTTGGACCAATGAGCATCTAGGAGAGCTTATCTTAAGGCTGCGTTCTCATGGTGATCCTCAACTGTCTCTTTTTTTAGCTGAAAGTCCCCACTACTGATAAACCTTCTACCGTAGTGAATTTTCGCAAGGTACTCTTGAATCGCTGCCAGAAAGAGTTTGAGAAAGACAAGGATGATGATGAGATTTTTGAGAAGAAGCAGAAGGAGATGGATGAAGCGGCTACTGTAAGTGGGGCTTAAACAGATAGATCTGGAGCTTGGGTTCCAAGGTCTGAAAGATTCTGACATTTTCTGTTTTTCCTTCCTTCCTTCCTTCCTTCCTTCCTTCCTTCCTTCCTTCCTTCCTTCCTTCCACCCTCCCTCCCTCCCTCCTTTCTTTCTTTCTTTTTGAAATGGTTGGATTGAAATCGGTGCTCTCTTGGCTGAATTATTTGTTGGTCTGTACCAAGATTGCTTCCTTTAAAATAAATAAATAAACAAACAAATAAATAAATAAAAATAATAATAAAGGTTTTCCTACGGATTTACTTTTTTTCAGCTTTATAATCCAATGTCATCTTTTTACCATTCAACAATACAGCTGTGTAGAGATCTCTTCCTTCTCAACTGAGGCCGGTTTTTATTAAGATGAAAAAGTTTTATCTTGAGTATGGGCTAAAAAAGTGGCATCTGGAGAGGGACAGAAGCATTTGCTACAGACACCCCAGTCTGTCCCAAGACTGCTTTGTGACTTCGAAGCACATATCAAGTTGAATTGTGCAGTTGTCGTCCAACAATTAGAGATATGCAAACTCTGCCTTTCCAGGAACAGAATAGTCGATGGTGCGGTTAGCAGTGAACAATGTTTCGTAGTGGGCTAACATATTAATTATAGGTAGACCTCAACTTAACTACGGTTCGTTTAGTGACCAAAGTTACAAAGGCGCTGAAAAAAAGTGACTTATGACCATTTGTCACACTTAACGACCATTGCAGCATTCTGGTGATTACGTGATCAAAATCCAGATGCTTGGCAACTGACTCAGTGTCCTGGGGTCACGTGGTCCCCTTTTCTGACCAGCAAATTGGGTTTGGAGCCAATTCACTTAAGAGCTCTTTCTGTTCTGACCCAAAGCCTTGTCTAATAAAACAAATACGAACCAAAGGGAACAGAAACCTTTTAATAATTCTTACGAATGCCCCGGTTAAAAGGCTGCTGCAAACTAATTAACTTTGATAAGCCAAAACTGTGCGAGGCTGCCAAAAATAACAGATAAGGTTACCTAGAGATATTTTACAACACAAGAGTCTTCAAATACCAACTTAAGATACTGCAATGTCCACAAGGCTCGAGTTTCAAAACTTCTTTGCTTCTTGCAAAGAACGTCTGATTCACAGCTGGCTTTTATCTTCTTGAAGGAGGGGCCATTACCTTGCAGCCTTACTCCCGAGTCGCCCGTGCTGCTGCAACTGCTCTTTCCTACGAGCAATCCTACGTCCACGCGCACTTGGCACAGGCTCCTCGGGAACCTCCTCGTCGCTGCTGCTGGCCCCCACAATCTCTGAAGGCAGCAGTCTACTCCCTAATGGTCCTGGCCCCTCCTCTTGAGTTCTTGCTCTCCTCAGCCATCCGCACCTACTGCCGGCCAACCACAACACTTTCCTAACTAAACGACTGCAGCAACTCACTTAGCAGCTGTAGCAAGAGAGATCATAAAACGGAGCAAATGTTTAATAAATGTTTTGCATAGCAACAGCCGTTTTGGGGCTGAATTTGTGATTGTAAGTCGAGGGCTACCTGTATATTAATAAACTATTAATATTGTGTAATCTTAGCACATTGTTAATCTCCTCTCCTGTTCGTTTGGCAGCCTGAAGAGAAAACGCGCCTAAAAGAGGAGTTGGATGACGCGAGGGACAAAGCCCGCCGTCGCTCTCTTGGCAACATCAAGTTCATTGGGGAACTCTTCAAGCTGAAGATGCTGACGGAGGCCATCATGCATGACTGCGTAGTGAAGCTGCTGAAGAACCACGACGAGGAATCCCTGGAGTGTCTGTGTCGGTTGCTCACGACCATCGGCAAAGACCTGGACTTTGAGAAGGCCAAGGTACTTCACTCCTTTGCTGCAGAAGGGAGAAAGCAGCAGTTCTCTTGGTTTTAAGGAGCATCAGATGCTCCTTGCATTGGACAAATGCTTTAGTTATCTATGGAGATTCTCTGTCATCCAGGTCATGGTTGTCCCAAAAGTGCTTTTTCAAGAGGCAATTGGACTTTCTTGGTTTTTCTTTGCATCCAAGAAGCTTCTAGATGGTGGGGAGAGGAAGGATTTATGCTCCTTCCAGACCGCTGGTCATTTGCATTCTATTAGAGAGTCATTGAGGCCACTTGGGAGGTTTATCTGTGTCCTCAGGGTCACCTGAGTAGTGCAAATGGACGTGGAGCTGTGCTTTCTGCTTAACTTAAGGCTCCACACCCATTTGCTCTACTCAGGTCACCCCCAACGTCACAAGTAAAACCTCCAAGTGGCCTCAAGAACTCTAAAAGGATAACAAATAACGAATATACATCTTTCCATTCCCCACCATCCAGTCAGAGCTAAAGAAGCTTCTTGGATGAGAAGCAAAATGTCTTCAAAGAAAATCTGTCCAGTTCAAAGCACCTTTGGGGCACACTTTAGATGTGCCAAGAGCACATCCTAGCACAGAGATAGGCAAGTATGGCAACTTTACAACCTGCAGACTTCAACTTCAAGTCCACAGGTCATAAAATTACCGCTTCCCAGTGCTTTACAGCTCTCTCTAAGCGCTTTACAGAGCCATCATATTTGCCCCCAACAATCTGGGTCCTCATTTTACCAACCTCGGAAGGTAGGAAGGCTGAGTCGACCAGTCAGACTTGAACTGCTGGCAGTGGGCAGAGTCAGCCTGCAGTACTGAATTCTCAGAGTTGCCCATCCCTGTTGCAGCATGTACAGCGCCCATGGTTAATCTTCAGGTTTGAGAATCGGCCTAGAAAGCTTAATGGCTGTGGCCAGGAAGATAGCAACAGTGTAGCTCGGTTTGGAAGAGACTTTCCTTTGAATGAACAGCCCACAAAAGCCATAGAGGGGCTTCTCCTTCGCTTCACCTTTCAAATACTGGCGTCAAAAGCCATTTACCTTAAAGACCCCTGGTGGCACAGAGACGTTTATTAAATGATGTTTGCCCAGTTTTACGGCCGTTGGTAAGTGAATCACTGCCATTGATAAACTGTACAGAGGGTGATAACTCTACAGAGGGTGATAAACACGGCTCAAAAGATCATTGGTTGCCCTCTGCCCTCCCTGGAAGACTTAGCCAGGTCCCGTTGCCAAAGCAGAATCAAGGCCATCATAGAAGATCCCTCACACCCTGGCAATTATCTTTTTGACCTGCTGCCGTCTGGACGGCGCTTTAGGTCAGTAAAATCTCACACCACTAGACTAACAAATAGTTTCTTTTCCCTGGGCCATCCGTACTGCAAATAAATATATAAGTTACTACCTTATTAAGATGTGAAAAAAGGTGAAACCGCAATACCTCATTCAGATGTATAATAACACATTACATTACAATCCATCTCTTGTGTAGTACACTTGGCAAGCGTCACAGTCAGTGTTGGATGTATATTTTGTGTATATTCGTAGTTATTGTACTCTCAAATTGCAAATGGAGATGTGGGTACTCGTATTTTTCTTATTTTCATCTTTAAGTGCTTTGGTTTTATTGTGTTGCAAATAGTTGCTGGGGTGCATCCATAATTTCGTTGTACTCGTACAATGATAATAAAGTTCTTCTATTCTATTAGTAACCCGGTTGTTAAAGGGAATCTGGCACCCCCATTGACTTTGTGTTATATTTGTGTCTCTCACGTTGCTTGTCAGGAGGTTGCAAAAGGGGATCATGTGACCCCGGGACACTGCAAACAGTCATAAATATGAACCCGTTGTGTCACGCGTCTGAATTTTCATCACGTGACCATGGGGGGGGGGTGCAACGGTCTTAAGTGTGAAAAAGGATCATCAGTCACTTTTACCAGTGCCGTTGTAACTTGGAACGGTCACTAAAGGAACCGTTGTAACCCAAGAACAACCTGTAACCCAAGAACAACCTTTTCTAGTGAGTCATCTCACTTCATTTCTTCGTCATAACGCTAAATAAATAAACAAACTTCCTTCCTTGCTCTTCAGCCTCGAATGGATCAGTACTTCAACCAGATGGAGAAAATAATTAAGGAGAAGAAAACGTCCTCGCGGATCCGGTTCATGCTGCAGGATGTGATTGACCTCAGGCGGGTAAGGTGCAGGTAGCAGCTCAATTTTGGTCCATGGCCTAGATGACAATCCCCTTCCGCTTTTCTGGGTTAGACCAGCTGGGTAAACAAAATACGATCTTCTGCCTCCCAAGGCTAGCTGGGTGCCAACTCATAAAATATTTCTGTGGTCTTTTAGAATTGCCAATAGAAAGGGAGGGGGAAACAGTGGGCAGCTGGCATTCCATCAATGTTTTCAAAGATAGTTTCTAGATGACCGAAGTTTTTGCCCTGCAAAATTCTAACTGGAGAGCATGATTGATGACTCTTGGCTATGGATGTGTCCCATTGGAGAATATGAATTATGATACACTCAGGGGACGTGTGGGGGGAAAACAGGATCAAGGATGACAATGAAGTACCGTATTTTCCGGCGTATAAGACGACTTTTGAAACCAAAAAAAGACAACCGAAAATCCGGGGTCGTCTTATACGCCGGAAAATATTACGGGCGTCGCCGGGAGACGCTCCTCCCCTTCCCGAAGAGAACAAGATGGCGGCCGCTCTGCCGGCCCATCATGCTCCGCGGGAGGCCTGGTCGTCTTCCGTGTGTGTGGGAGAGAGACCGAGAGAGCCGCCCTGGGGCCGGAGGAGGAAGGTTGTCGGCTGATGCGAGCGCGAAGGAAGGAGAAGCATTTACAAATCCTTGCAGCTTAATTTTGAATACCCGTATTTTCTGGTGTATAAGATGACTTTGAAAAAAGACAACCGAAAATCTGGGGTCGTCTTATACGCCCGGTCGTCTTATACGCCGGAAAATACGGTATGTGTTCTCTAGAGTCGGCTACACCCAGGCAATGCCGCATCTTTTAACTCCCAATAAATCCTTTTGGAGTTTGGCTAGAGACTCATGATTTAAATGGGGTTAAATGTCGGAATCCTGACACTGTGAGGAATTGGGGGTCCTTGGTGCCTTCTGAGCTTGGTTGTTCTCTTTGCAGACATTTCATTACCCAAACTAGGTAACATCAGTGGTAGATTGGTAGAATTGTTAGAAGCCAGTACCTTCTCTCCTGCCTTCCTATCGCTTGTGTTCTGACCCTGCCTTCACAAGTAGTGATAAGACGTTGACTTGCAAATAAAACAAAGCCCCTTTTTATAACAGGGCAGTAACTTATTCACAGGGAATAAACAAAAAAAATCAAATCTAATCTAAGAAATCCGAATTGTTTGCTGTATACTAGAAATGAATGGTTGTCTGTGACAACCAGCCACTCCCAAACCGCTCCTATTTATTTCCCAGCCAGGAAGGGCTGGCTAGGATCTACATCTGCTTTTCCCTGAGAGCCAGCTTATTGTTGTCCTTGCTCTCCTCTCCACTCATCCGCCCATCTGGGATGAGCCCCATCTGTTCCTCTCCCTGACTCTGCTCAGGCACTGAAGACAGCTGCCTCTCCACCTGGCTCAAGGCTCGCCCAGGCCCCTCCTCAACCTCCTCCTCGTCTGACTCTGCAGCTGGCTCTGCTGGTAGCCGAAGGGCCACAACAACTTGATACCAGTGTTCCTCAACCCTACCAACTTTCACTGTGCGCACTTCAACTCCCAAAATTGCCCAACTAGTATAGCATGGCTGGCTGAGGAATTCTGGGAGTTGAAGTGCACAAGTCTTCAAGTTACCAAGTTTGATCTAGCACACACATGAAATTACACAGAGCATCAGGGCATTGAGGGCAGCAGTCACCGATTTGGCCGCTCTTGGGTCAAGATTAAAATTCTTTGGGGCAGAGAAGTGGGATAGATAGGGAAGGAGACATCTAACTAGGAAGTCTGTCCTAAGCTGCCTTTATGCAAACAGACCTAGATACTTGTTGGAAATTGTCCTTTCAATGCTGGCTGTGGAATTCCAGGAATTGAAGTCCACAAGTCTTAAAAGTTGCCAAGGGTGGACACCACCGCTTTAAAGTCTTTTGACTGTAAAGGATTGAAGTGCAATCGATACCAGAAGGGAAGATTAACCTAGAAATGCAGCCAGGAGTTGTGTTGTCCATCACCCTTTCTGTCATCCCCGGTCCACCATCCTCGGTTTCAAGCAGCCAAGTGTTCTGATCTAGGCTTCACAAAATCTTCTTGTCCTGACAAAACCCCTTTTTGTTAGGCTAATGTGAATTCCTCTCATTCACCTGCAACAAAGTCCCAGCAAACAGTCTTGCAGGAGTGATTTATAGTTACAGACCTTATCAGGCTTGGAGAGTTGCCAGACCGATACAACGCTATACCAGAAAATACTTGGCAAGGAGTCAACGAACAAATTTTCACCCTAATTAAATGAACTAATTGTCTCCTGCAAGCTCCTCTTTATTCCCTATGGGAGGGGCCATTCAATGTCCACCTGTGCCTTTACTCCCGAATCGACCCTTGTTCTTTAGCTGTTCCCTTCTCCTGGCAGCTCTGTGCATGCGCGCCCTGGGAACAGGCTCCAGCTGCTCTTCTGCCCCACTGATCTCTGACTCCGAAGGCAGCTGATCATTGTCGGACAGCCCTGGCCCCATCTCTGCCTCCGACTCAGAGCCTTCCCCAGACTCCAGGACTGGCCCATGTTCCTCCCCAACCTCCTCACTGTCTGAGTCAGCCGCCAGCTCCGCTGGGCGCTGGTGGGCCACCACACCGAGCGATCTGCACACGGTAATGCCTCTCCCTGCTTTTTCTTATGCCTTTTGCAGAACAGTTGGGTGCCAAGGAGAGGGGACCAGGGGCCTAAGACCATTGACCAGATTCACAAGGAAGCCGAGATGGAGGAGCACCGGGAGCACATTAAAGTGCAACAGCTGATGTCCAAGCAAGGACAAGCGGAGAGGGCCTCCCGGCCCATCATCTGCAGGTAAGGTGGAATCCAAGAGAAATAGACGCTGCCTCGAACGTTTTCCAATCACAGGAGTTCCAATTACAGCTAGTCCTCGACTTAACCACCGTTCCTTTAGTGACCAAAGCAACAGTGGCAGTGAAAAAAGCAACGGAAGGCCAGTTTTTCACGCTTTAAGACCGTTGCCGCAGCCCCGTGGTCTCCTGATCAAAATTCAGACACTCGGCAACCGACTCGCGTTTATGACGGGTGCAGTGTCCCGGGGGTCAAGAGATCCCCTTTTGCGACCTTTGGACAAACCAACAGGGAAGGCCACGCTCATTTAAGTGCTGCTAACTTAACAACTGCAGTGATTCGCTTAAGAACTGGGGCAGGAAAGGGATGTAAAATTGCGCAAGATTTCACCTTTCTCGCTTAGCAACAGAAATTTTGGACTCCAGTGTGGTCGCAAGTCGAGGACCGCCTGTACTCCAAAAGTAGCAAATTCTTGTGTCAAGTCAAAACATTCCTATGCCTGTTTTAATAGTTGCCATAACAAAAGGGGGAGGAAGGAAATCTGGAAGAGCAGATGCAGCAGTTTGGCAAGCGAAAATACATTCCAACTCTTTATCTTTAAAAGATTGTAACTAAACTACCAGAACTTTTGCCCGGAATATATTTAATTGGAGAACATGATTGATGACACCCAGCCTGTGAACGGGCTCAATTGGAGAATGTGATTTATGAGACACCCAGCGGGGAGGGGGTAAACAGGGTCATAGGTGACTGTAAATTACCTATGCCAGAGTTGGCTTCATACAGGGCAATGCCAGTATGTCGCCTCTAATAAATCCTTTGAAGTTGGTTGAAGTTTGGCTCGAGAATCATGATTTAATTAGAGCAATTGCTGGAATTCTGACATCTTGGCTCCCATGGAAAATAGAGTTCTAGCTTTGCCTAAAGTCCAGTCTTGCCCATGAGGACAGCTGGCGCTCTCCCAAGAATTTCAAAGATGAATTTTTGCGTTATCTCTGCAGGGGGACGAGGAAACTTAGTATCAGACGACGGTTGGAACACCGTTCCCATCAGCAAGGGTAACCGGCCCCTTGACCCCAGCAGGTTAACTAAGATCACTAAGGTAAGTTGCCATAACTGGTTTTGGGTCCTACTAAAATTGGGGTGTGGAGGAAGGGTGTCTTCTTTTTCTAGATGACGGGACGTAAAGTCTTAAAAATCAGCCTGCTGTGAGATTGCCTAGGTCACCAAAAGGCTAGATCGCTTTTTATGGTTTTTGAATGTGGTGGTTATTATGCTAACCAACATAATAGTGAGCAACCTTGCTTTGTCCTGGGATTTGGGAGAGGAGGCGAGTCTTCTTAAGCTGACTTTGCATCTCATCCAGATGTTAATAAGTTTGGAGTATTTTTTTTTATATGAAATGTGGATCTGACAAATATTCTAGAAACAGAAAGCAGGACTAGTCATTTGCAAGAAGAAGCTACACACATATTGAAAGAATATATCTGCACATCCTGATTTTTGATAGTCCTTAGTTCACATATTCTAGTTTTATTTTTAAAGGCTCAAGGCTCAAAATGTGTTGCTCACTGTGTTATAATAATGTTTATAAACGTACCCTGCCTATCTTTCACATGTGTTAAGGAAATAAGTTAAATAATGTGTTAAATAAATAAGACCTTCTTCACCTAAGATGTTTATGCAGATTCTCAGCCATCCAGTTCATGGTTGTCCGAAGGTGTTTTTTCAAGAGGCAACTGGACTTTCTGGTTTTTCTCTGAAGACATTTCACTTCTCATCCAAGAGGATTCTTCAGCTCTGACTGGATGGTGGGGAATGGAAGGATTTATATTCCTTGCAGACAGCTGGACATTTGCCTCCTTTTAGAGGATCATTGAGACCTCTAAAGGTTTATTTATGTCCTCAGGGTCACCTGAGTAGTGCATAGGGATGTGGAGTCTTAAGCAGAAAGCACCCATTTGCACTACTCAGGTGGCTCTGAGGACACAGATAAACCTCCAAGAGGCCTCAACAACTCTAAAAGGATGCAAATGACCAGCTGTCTGTGAGGAATATAAATCCTTCTATTCCCCAACATCCAGTCAGAGCTGAAGAAGCATTGTGGAAGTCTTCAAAGAAAAACAATGTGTAGTTGCCTCTTGAAAAAGCACCTTTGACACTTCACCTGGGAGGAATGAGGGCACTGAGTAGTACTTTGAATTTCCATGACTTCGTTGCAACATATTTGACAGATTTTGTAATGTTTTAGATGTTTATTGAAGTTGTGCTTTTGCTTGTGAGATGGAGGTGGCAGCAATTTAAGGCGGCAGAAAAGCATGCATACTGAATAGCAAGCAATTGAACTGTGTCTTGTCTTTCTCCTTTTCACAGCCTAGTTCAATTGACACTAACAGTCAGCTCTTTGCACCTGGTGGACGACTGAGCTGGGGAAAAGGCAGCAGTGGCGGTTCGGGTGCCAAACCTGCTGAACCAGGTAAAGGTGGCAACCGGTTTAGCAGGAGTGTTGCACAAACATGGGTGATGGCCATGGAATTGTGAACTTGTCTAACCCACCATTTTCCTGCCTGCAGCTGCCGACGCCAACCGTCCAGCCACAAGTACTTTGAATCGTTATTCAGCCTTACAACAGACGGCTCCTGCAGAGAGCCAGGATGTTCGGCGTGTGGTTCAAAGGTTGGTGGTCTTTCTTTACGCTTCCGTGGCAATTATATTCCTCTTATGTTTGAGACTTGCTTAGAGACGTGCGGAAGGACAAATCCTGGGATTTGGGGCTCTTGATTGTGGTTGCTCTTCTGGAATATGTGAGCTGGTGGGGTGAAGAGGTTTTGGTTACACATAGGCCATGCTCACAAAACACCGTTAACCCGATGGGTGGGTGGATGGATGGATGATGGATGGTTTATTTATTGGCCAAGTGTGATTAGACACACAAGGAATTTGTCTTGGTGCAAATGCTCTCAGTGTACATAAAAAGAAAAGATACATTCGTCAACAATCATAAGGTTCAACACTTAATGATAGTCATAGGGTACAATCAACAATCAAATCATACTAGGAAACGGTCAATATAAATCGTAAGGATACAAGCAACAAAGTTAGTCATACAGTCACAAGTGGGAGGGGATGCGTGATAAGGAGTGATGAGAAGATTAATAGTGATAGTAATGCAGACTTAGTAAATATAATAGAAGAAGCACAGAACAGAACAGAATTCTTATTTGGCCAAGAATGTTCGGATACATAAGGAATTTGTCTCAGGTGCATAAGCTCACCGTATACATATAAACAGTAAGTCATAGGTTATAAATCATAGTTCATAATCATTAATTGGAAGTTACAAACAACAATTGTTAAATCATAAGAAACCAACAGGGGAAGATAGTAGGAAGGATGAGAAATGAGACAGTGCTATGAGGATTAGGTGTTCAGCAGAGTGATGGCACAAGAGAAAAGAGCTAGCTGTCTTTGTGTCTAGTTGTTTTGGCATGCAAGGCCCTATAGTGGCGTCCTGAGGGTGGAAATTGAAATAGATTATGCCCAGGATGAGAGGGGTCTGTAGATATTTTCTCAGCCCTCATTCTGGCTCGTGCAGTATACAGATCTTCAGTGGAAGGCAGGTTGGTTGAGATTGTTTTTTCTGAATTAACCCATCTTCTTGGTTTGCACAATAAGTTAAACTCTAACCTTGTTAAATGGGCTGGGCTTACACCCTGAGCTTATACAATCTAGCCAAGGTTAACGCTAACCAAGCTGGAAATCCGTAATATAGAACAGACCCAAAGAGCAATTCAAACTGTAAATCTTGCATATACCCCACAAATAACATTTTAAAAATGCATCACAACACTCCCCCCCCCCCCCCCCCGGGCTGACATGAGGTTGAAAACATCATAAAATAAAGGGTACTTAATCCCACAAACTCCCCTTTTTATGACCCTGTAATCCTGCAAACACCCAGGCAGAATTGTCATCTACAGCTGCCAATGTGTTGATTAATACTGGCAGTCATAATAGAGAGAGTGGCAGCCAAGCAAAATGATTACTGACAGATTTCAGGTTGTTTAGTGAACAGTGGTCAGAACAATCATGGCTTGATGCTATCGGCAATGAGTGGTGCAATTAAAATGCTGCTTAGTTCATTGATCCAATTTACAAAATATATTGGGTTCTAACAGCATTGGAAATTGGAACTGCTTCCCCATGAATATTTGCATTTCATCTGCTAGGCATGAAGGAAAGTGAACTTTGCTTAAAATCTGGCTTTCTCAGTGCAGTTTAAAGCAGTAGCTTCTGCAGGTCTTCTCATTCCCTTGGGAAATGAGATGTGTATTATTTGTATCTGTATGCATTTGTGTGACATCACATGTAACATAACTTCATTTTGACCGAGTAGGTTACTTGGATGAGTAACAAAACCTCTCAGTTTAATAAATGTCATTCCATTTGCCATGATTTTAACCTTTTGGGATACTTTTGGCTTGGATGATTGAGTCTTACATATTGCATTTCATTTTGCAGCCAGTTATGGCAAGAGTTGGTAGATTCCAGTGACACTCTGCCTAAACATTTTCATTTTACTGAAGACGTTACTTGGATGAGTAATGAAACAACTTCAATTTAATAAACTTTGATCCAGTTAGTCATGATTTAACTTTTTTTAGATACTTAGGAAATGGTGATGTCTCTGTTCCGGATTTGAGATTACTTTGGAATTTTATTTAACTCTTCCTTAATGCACTTCACTTAACACAATGGGACATTAAACGATGAGCAATTCTTATGAGGGCAGCCTTTCCCTCCGTTGGAGAGATTTCTGGATTCTTCTACGAAGTGCCGGAAAGGGTGCCCTCGCCTAAGATAGGGACTTTTGGGCATTGTATTTGCAGAAGCAGCAGCAGCCGCGACCGTTCTGAAAAAGGCAGCGAACGAAGTGAGAGGGTAGAGCGGGCAGAACGAGGCGACCGCGTGGAGCGGAGCGAGAGGGTAGAGCGGGCGGAGAGAAACCGAACCCCGGTCACCAAGCGCAGCTTCAGCAAAGAAATGGACGACCGGAGCCGGGAGCGCGAACGGCAAGGAGTCCTTGAAACGGTGCGCAAAGTGGCTAGCATGACGGAAGAGCGGGACCGAAGCAGGGAACCTGGTGAGTTTGGGGTAGCAATGGGGGTGCAAACAAGAAATGAAGCAGCCCCCCCCCTCCCTCCCTCCCTCCCTCCTTCTCCCTTCATCCCAATTCCGGGCCAGAAGGAACTCTTGACTTTTCTTTCTCTTGTCTTCCTTTTTTCATTTCAAAATTGTATTAAAATATATAGGATACAAAAATATAAAGAGAAAATAACTGGAAAATGAGAGAAATGGGAAGAGGAAAAAAAATGTAGGGCAGAGAGAGGTGGTGAAAAAGGGAGGCATTGACATCTGACTCCTTTTGGTGCAGTAGAATAAGATAATAGCATAAAACCTCAACTTTTTATTTTTATATAATAATATAGAGTCTAGCCATTTCTGTAACAACAAATCTATCTAATGAGCTGTACCCAAAATCAAGAATTTTAATTCCCCTCCCCCCCCTCTTTCAAGCACAAAGTCCAAAAGCGGTTTCCAAATTAAATTGTTTTCTTTAATCAAGGCAATTCATTTAGCCGTCTCTGCTAGCTCTCCCATCAACTTTTGCAGCCATTCGTGCATTGTGGAAATCAAAGTGTCCTTTACATACAAATTATCTTGCTGCTATCAACATATATAGCATCAACATCCCAAATTTTCTTTCAAAGTCATTATCCATTAAACCCAAAAGAAAAAACACTCTGGTTTTATCTTTATACTCACCTTGAGAACAGCAATAGCTTAGACTTACATACAACTTCAAAGGGCTTCCCAGCCCTGTTAAGTGGTTTACAGAGTCAGCTCCCAACAATCTGGGTCTTCATTCACAGGATGGAAGGCTGAGTCAACCTGGAGGCCGGTCAGAATCGAACTGCTGACAGTTGTCAGAATTAGCCTGCAATGCTGCATTCTAACCACTGCGCCACCAAAGCTCTACAGAATCCTACAGAACCTTCTGTATTACGATGTGAATCCTACCGCAATATTCCTTTCCCTTTCTCTGCTTTTCTCACATTCTCAGCTCTCCCTGCAGCAAAGCATGAGCCAGTGGCTCCCGAACCGCCCGCCAAACCTGCCTTATCTGAGGAAGAGCTGGAGAAGAAAGCCAAGGCCATCACTGAGGAATACCTACACATCAATGATATGAAGGTTTGTTCTGGGCTCTGATAGGAGGAAAAGTTGGATGGGACCATGGTTGCGTTTGCCTGGCCCGAAGTAGACTTTGGTAGTGGGAGGGGCGATTCAAAAGCTCTGATATTTCAGGGCACGTGGGGGCCACAGGATCTTGGATGAATGATGAGCCAGCAACAGGCTAGGACATACTTTTCCTGCTAGGTCTGGTAGAGAAAATTCAGAGGCTGCCCGGAATGTGGGTTTTTGTTTTTTGTTTTTTTGTTATTTTACTCCACCTTTAGAAGGATTAGAATTTCAGGTTTTCCCATCAGTGTAAACCACAATCTCAGTCTTAATCTTTATTTATTGATCAGCCCTTGGGCCATTATTAATGTGCAGAGTTCCAGAAACAAATTGTAACTAAAATTTGATGAGAGCAATTTAAAATGGGATAAAATACCATTTTAAATGAAATCGGCATTTTTTAAAAATGACTTAAAATGAAATTGGAATAAAATATAATACATTTAAGATGTAGATAAAATACGATAAAGTTATATTTCGGTGTCACCCCTCAATCTACCCCAATCAGTCCCACATATGCAGATCTCAGCCGAACTATTTTGCTTAAGTACTGTGCTGTGTCAAATGTTATTTTCAGATTCTGGCTGTCCATAAGGGTAAGTTGTAAGTTCAGTGTAAACCACAAGCTAAACCAAGGGTCTTCAAACTTGGCAAGTTTAAGACTTGTGGACTTCAGCTCCCAGAATTCCTGAGCTAACATGACTGGAGGAGGAATTCTGGGAGTTGAAGTCCACAAGTCTTAAAGCTGTCAAGTTGGAAGACCCCTGAGCTAAACCATCTCAGGATGGTTTGCTTCTGACTCAGGAACAAGCGAATGAAGCAAGCAAATGAAACCTCTACCTGGTTGAAAATATTGTATTCTGTCCCCACGGGTGGGAAGGGCAGGAATATTAATTCAAAATTTCCCTGTGCATTCAACAGGAAGATACAGCATTTGATTTAAACAATGCATTCATTGATTGATGGCCTTACAGTGGAAGCCAGTGTGCTGTAAGAATCCTTGAACTAAGGAGATTTGGTTCTTAGTTCAGATCCTAGGAGCAACACACAAACATGTCTGCATGTCACTACAATCGCAAAGAACAGAAGCAACCAGATAACCCCATTTTTTCCGAGCGTCTCTGGATCTTGTTATACAATCTATATTCAGTGATTTCCATACTTCCCAGCTTTTGCCAGACCCAGATGCCGGCACCTCCGTTGGTTCTGTTCAGTATATCCAGGGGGTGGGGGAAAACCAGGGTCAAGGGTGACAATGAATTATGTGCCTCAGAGTCGGCTAGCTGTTAGGATTCTGGCAGTTACCCCCCATTTAAATCATGAGTCTCGAGCCTGGGTCTCTTCCAAAACTTCAAAAGGATTTATTGGGAGTTAACATGTCCAGCACTGCCTGGGTGTAGCCGACTCTGAGACACATCATTCATTGTCACCCTTGACCCTGGTTTTCCCCCACCCCCCTGGGTATATCATAGTTCATATTTTCCAACGGGACAACATCCATAGCCAAGAATCATCGATCATACTCTCCAGTTAGAATTTTGCGAGGCAGAAACTTCAGTCACCTAGTTACTATCTTTGAAAACATTGATGGATTGTAGTTTCGGTTTTGTAAGCTGCTGCACTGCTCCCCTCTCCCTTTCTGTTGGCAACTCTAAAAAGACCAGAGAAATATTTTATGAGTTGACAGTTGCTTCTTTATAGCTTTCCATAGGTCCTCTCTGCTTTCAAATTCTTCAAAGTCTTGTGTCGATCTAAAGAAGCTTTTCCTGGATTGTAACCTCCGCTGGGTGTATAAACTGGGTGGATGCTGGGTGGTGAGTGGTGGCCTTGGATCAGGTTTCGCTGATCTAATCAAAGAGAAGAAGCAACCCTAGAACAAAGGAGAAATTTCCATCAGCGGGAACCATCGATCGATGGGATGGCTTGTGGGTGCTCCATCCACTGGAAGCTTTTAAGAAAAGATTGGACAGTCGCTTGTCTGGAATGGTGCAAGATCTCCTGCTGGAGCAGGGCCTGACCTTGGTGCAATCTGTAGCAGGGCCTGAGGCCCCCTCCCCTCCTTCTTTTCTCTTTGCAGGAAGCTCTGCAGTGTGTACAGGAACTGGGCTGCCCCACTCAGCTCTACATCTTTGTCCGGAATGGCATCGAGTCCACGTTAGAGCGAAGCACCATCGCTCGAGAGCACATGGGGCTGCTGCTCTACCACTTGGTCAAGGCAGGCCACCTCTCCAAAGAGCAGTATTATAAAGGGTAAGGGGGAAGTGGGGGGGGGAGGCTCCTTCGCGCCGGGAAGGGTTGCCGAAGGGTTGGAAGGAGGATGAGGACGAGACGCTGCCAGGAATCCTAGAAGCTGGCACGATCGTCACGCCTGGCTTTTGACTTCCAGACTGCAAGAGATCCTGGAGATCGGGGAAGACATGGAGATTGATATACCCCATATATGGCTGTACTTGGCAGAGATTATCACCCCCATTTTGAGAGAAGGCGGGATTCCCATGGAGGAGCTCTTCAGGTAAGCTAAGCGACAGCCCTGCATTTTGTTCCAAAGGTGCTTTTCCAAAAGTCAACTGGACTTCTTTGGTGGTGGTGGTGGTGGTGGTGGTTTTAAAAAAGAAGCTCATCCAAGAAGCTTCTTCAGTTCTAACTGAATGCTGGGGAATTCTTTAGTTAGAACTGAAGAAGCTTCCTGGATAAGAAGTAAAACCTTTTTTTATAAAAAAAAAACAACAACCAAGGAAACCCAATGGGGGAAACCTTTCGGAAAAAGCACCTTTGGAATAACTGTGACCTGGATCATTGAAAAATCTCCCCTAAACACTCCTGTGCTTTCTGCTCTTGCTTCCCGTCCTGTTGTATGACCTTCTTTCCCTCTTCTGCTTTTTTTTTTTCCTCCCAGGGAGATCGCCAAGCCCCTAGTCCCTATTGGCAAAGCCACAACTCTATTAGTGGAGATCCTGGGCCTACTTTGCAAAGGAATGGTATGTTCTCCTGCAAGCAAGCAATCTGCTGATTGGTCTCTGTGAAGGATTGAGAAGAGGGACCGTTGTGGGTCACGTGTTCGCTTAGCACCATCGTGTGTCCCTGTTACTGGGTTATCTAGGACAGTAGTCGCCAACCGGTGGGTCAGGGACCACTGGTGGTCCGTGAGAAAATTTTGGTGGTCCGCAGAGAAATGTTCCCCCCCCCAAGCAATTAATCCAGGCTGCGCGGGAACACAAGGCTGCACTGCCCACGTGGTCCGTCCACCCACTGGCCCCTACCCTTTGGCCAAGCACAAGCCTTACCTTGAGTAGAGCCACACGAGTTACAGTTGGAAGGTAAGACCAATGGCGGGGGAGGAAAATCCGCCCCAGGATGGCTTGCTGACATTGGTGGGAAAGTTGGTTCCATATTCCAGAGCTGTAGTAGTCACAGGACTGGCCCTTTGGTCATCCCGGAGTAGCTCCTCCAGTCCATGGCAGGCTGGTGCACCCAGGTGGAGGAGCAGCTGCTCCGGGATGACCAAAGGGCCAGTCTTGTGACTACTGCAGCTGTGGAATATGGAACCGAGTTTCCCACCAACGTCAGCAAACCACCATCAGTCAAAATTCATATTAGTGGTCCACAGGATTTAAAATTATGAGTTTGGTGGTCCCTGAGGTGCAAAAGGTTGGTGACCCCTGATCTAGGAGAAGTCCATTCAGATAAATCAGCCTCTAAAATGCTCTTTTTTTTCGCAGCTTCGACATCTAACACAATCTTTCACTCTCCTTCCACATTTAGAGAAGAACTGTGAGCTTGGAGTTTAGCCTAGTTTACTTTATTGTCATTGCACCTCGTACAACAAAATTAAATACCATCCTCAGTGTACATTATAACTATGAAAATAAACACAAACACACATCCTTCGCATTGTATCCAATTGAACTGAAAACCCCTCATATTGCATTAATATTGCACTATACAGCAGAATTCAAAAGAGCTACTGCCCTGGGATAGAAGCTGTTTTTCAGTCTATTTGTCCTTGTTTTTATTGTCCTGTACCGCCTGCCAGGTGGTAATAGTTCAAAAAAAGGATGCCCAGGATGAGATGGATCTTTGAGAATGAGCAGGTGGTTTGGTGGGAGTTGATAGCAGGGCCTTCTTGATGAATGATAGACAGGTAGTCCTTGACTTAAGAACCACAATTGGAATCAGAATTTTTGTTTGTAACCAAGGTGGTTGTTAAATAAATCACAGAGTTGTTAAGCAGTTATAGCTTCCCCCATTCGCTTGTTGAAAGCCAGGTGGGAAGGTCACAAATGGTGATCACACAACCTTGGGACGCTGCAACCATCGTAAATACATGCCGGTTGCCAAGCACCTGAATTTTGATCACGTGACTTAAGGATGCTGCAGATGTCATAAGTGGGAGGATTGCTTGAAAGTCACTTTTTTCAACAGCATTACAGCTTTAAGGAGTCACTAAACAAATGATTGTAAGTCAAGATCTACCTGTAGTCTACTTGTCCTTCTAGAATTAAGAGAAAAAACCCACCTGTGATACTTTAGACCTTAGATATAGAGGCTGTTTTGAGTCAATTGCCCCAAACACACAACCCCAATTCACAGCATCTGAGGTTTATGGATATTTTGGGTGTAAAGCTGTGGTGTCTCTTTTCAGTGTAGGCTTTGTGACAAAGCAGGGGGACAGCTGTCATTTCAGTGAACTTGTACGCAAAATGGTGCAAAGATTGTCTCTCTTCTCTGTAGAGCCACAAGAAGGCAGGAACATTATGGAGAGAAGGTGGACTGAGTTGGAAAGAGTTCCTGCCGGAGAACCAGGATATTAATAAGTTCATCACAGAACAGGTAAGGAGGAATTGCTGAGTAGGAAGGTTGGTGATAGTATCCAAACGGCAGAAAATTAAGATTAAAATTTAGTTTTAAGCCTTCTGCTTTCTCATTGCTCACCTGAAGTAGGGTAACATTCCAGCAATACTATTCCCATAGGATGCTTATGGGTCTCTGACAAGGAAGACATAAACACTTTATCACACTTGTGAAAACCAGCATTTTTGGGGTGTAGTATTAGCAATAGCAATAACGTTTAGATTTATATATTGTTCCATCAGGATTTACAGCATCTCTGAACAGTTTACAAAGTCAGCGTGTTGCCCCAACAACCTGGATCCTCCTTTTACCAACTTTGGAAGGATGGGAGGCTGAGTCATCCTTGAGCCCGGCAGGATTGAACTTTAGACTGTGGGCAGAGTTTGCCTGCAAGACTGCACTTTTTAACCGCTGTGCCACCAGAGGGCCTGGTATTATCTAAAGTGCTGGATCAGGAGAGGGTGAGAGAGTGTATTATGGCTTAGAGCCAAACATGGCGGCTTCAAGATATATGGACTTCAACTCCCAGAATTCCCCTTTGTACTGCACTGCAAAAGCCAGTGTGTGATAGTGCAGTGTTTCTCAATCTTGGCTACTTGGAGGATACGTGGAGTGAGTCAGTTGGGAATTTTGGAAGTTGAAGTCCACGCATGTTCAAGCAGCCAAAACTGAGAAACACTGATTTAAAGAGTTTAATTTCAGTCTCATTCATATTTCAGGCTATGCCCAGAAAGCCAGGATTTGTATCCTTTAGAATCTTTCCCACTGTTTTGAACTCTTCTTTGTGATCTATGACATTCTGGGCTATGAATGCTTCATCCGTAGCCAAGATCAATGCCAACTTCTCATCTGTATGAAACACTGTGTATTTTCTCTCAACTTTCCCTCCCCTGCCCACCCTCTTTTTAAAAAATAATAATAATTGCAAGTTGGTGTGATTTTGCACCATTTGTTCTCACCCAGCCCAGCCTGCATCCCAGGATGACCTTCATATGAGAAAATAGAAAGAGGGAACACCACGTACGGCATATTTTATTATATTATTATTGAACAAGAGGCAGGGTATAAATCTAAGCCTAATGCAGCAATTGTGAGGTTCTGGGCACATTTTTCACTTGCCCATGTAACACCACCTCTTTGCAAGCTACCTTGGCTTCTGGGTGTGACTCAGGGTGGTGGCTGCTATCTTAGAAATCCCTGCACGGCACTGAGCCAGGACTGCTTGCAGGACTGCCTATCTGCAATTGTTTCTACCAGCTCTGGCAAAGTTCACACACTTGGGGCCCCGTCGATTAAGCAGTGTCATCTGGTAGGTCCCAGGAGGGGTGCCTTCTTTGCTGTCATGCCTTCCCTCTGGAAAAGCCCTTCCCTTTTCTCTGTTCATTTTCTGGAAAGCTTTTAAGAACATGATTCTCTAGGTGCTGAAACAAGTGTTAGTGGGCCCATGAGGTTTCTTTTAAATTGTGAGCGACGAGCCGTTTTTACTTGGAGTTTTGAGTTGCCTTGTGTTTTATTGCAATGAGATTTCTTCTGTTTTCCCTTGCATTGTTTTAGGTACAGTATTGTTAGCGGCTCTTATAAGCTAGGGGTGAATATCTACGGAGGTTTTCAGTTATCCAGATCATGGTTTGCCCCAAAAGTGCTTTTTTTCAAGGGGCAACTGGACTTCCTTGTTTCTCTTTGGTAGGGAATGGAAGGATTTATATTCCTTGCAGACAGTTGGTCATTTGCATTCTTTTAGAGAATAGTTGAGGCCACTTGGAGGTTTATTTAAGCCTTTACCTGAGTAGTGCATATGGGTGTGGAGCCTTAAGTTAAGCAGAAAGCACAGCCCCACACTTACTTGCACTGCTCAGTGACCCAGAGGACACAGATAAACCTCCAAGTGGCCTCAATGACTCTCTAAAAAGAATGCAAATGACCAGCTGTCTGTGAGGAGTATAAATCCTTCCATTCCCAATGATCCAGTCAGAGTTGAAGAAGCTTCTTGGATGAGAAGCGAAACATCTTCAAAGAAAAACCAGAAAGTCCAGTTGCCTCTTGAAAAAAGGCACCTTTAAGACAACTATTGACTTGGATGACTTGAGAATCTCCATAGCTACCTGTCACCTGTCGTCCTAATAAGATCTGCTCCCCTTTTGTTTCTGTTTCCAGAAAGTCGAATATACCATGGGCGACAGTTCGGATGCTCCTAGTCGGAAGGAGCTCACCTCTGAAGAACTCTGCAGACAACTAGATAAACTATTAAAAGAAAATGCCAATAACCAAAGAATATATGATTGGATTGAGGTGAGGAATCCTTTGAAGGGCTGTTCCAGGAACTTTTAGTAGGCTGTATTGCTATTATCCTATTAAACTGGTTGTTAAGCGAATCTGTTTTTCCCAATGTATTTTGCTTATAAAAAATTAGTAAAAGATGATTACATGACCCCGGGATACTGCAACTGTCTATTGTTGTTAGCCAGCAACAATTGTGGACGGCTGAGGAGAGCGAGGACTCAGATGAGGGGCCAGGACCATTGGGGAGTACACTGCTGCCTTCAGAGATTGTGTGGGCTGGCAGCAGTGATGAGGAGGTTCCCGAGGAGCCTGTGCCAAGTGCATGTGCACACAGGATTGCTCTCAGGAAAGAGCAGCTGCAGCAGCACGGGCAACTCGGGAGTAAGGCTGCAAGTAATGGCCTTTCCTTCAAAGAAGACAAAAAGCCAGCTGTGAATCAGACGTTCTTTGCAGGAAGCAAAGACATTTTGAAACTCAGCCTCGTGGACATTGCAGTATCTTAAGTTGGTATTTGAAGACTTTGTGTTGTGAAATATTTCTCGGTAACCTTATCTGTTACTTTTGGCAGCCTCGAACAGTTTTGGTGAGGCTCATGCTTATCAAAGTTAATTAGTTTGCAGCAGCCTTTTAACCGGGGATTCATAAGAATCATTAAAAGGTTTCTGTTCCTTTTGGTTCGTGTTGGTTTTATTGGACAAGGCTTTGGGTCAGAACACCATCATAAATAATGATTCCGTTGACAAGCATCTGAATATTGATCGTGTGACCATGGGGATGCTGGAACGGTCATAACACTGAAAAACAGTCACTTTTTTTTTCTGTGCTGTTGTAACTTTGAACCGTCACTAAACAAACTGTTGTAAGTGGAGGACTCCCTGTATTTCTGACCACTAATTTTGAGCATTTTTTTTTTTCCTCTCCTGCCAGGTAAACCTGAGTGAACAGCAGGTCTCCTCCAGTATGTTTATCAGGGCTCTGATGATGTCAGTGTGCCATTCGGCCGTAGTCTGTAAGCCTTTCCTGTTATCAAAGGGCGTGGGGTGGGGGGCTTTGCGGGAGGCACATACTCTGGGGATCCCCTTCAGCTAAACTGGTTGAAGTTGCTCTCAGTTGAGAAGAGCAGCCCTCCCCCCACCAGTCTCCCAGTAGCATTTCCTGGTTGTCAGGACCCCCTCAGTATGGATTGGGCTACAGAACACAGCTGGTGGTGTTGGCCAGACCCCTAAGATGCCACGTCAAGAGCCCTGGAAGGCAAACTTCCAGAATTCCAGCCTCTAGGACCCTCCACCATTGGCCTGTCCAGCTGGCTAGAATCAGAGCTGTATATCTCCACCTTAAGGAGAGATATCTATGGAGATTCTCAGTCATCCAGATGTTGGTTGTCCCAAAGGGGCTTTTTTTTTTTTTCCCCTTTCTTTTCCAAATGGCAACTGGAATTTCTCTCTTGTTTTTTTCTTTGAAGACATTTCGCTTCTCCTCCAAGAAGCTTCTTCTGTTCTAACCTCAATTAGAACTGGATGAGAAGAGAAACGTTTGCAACGAGAAAAAAAAAAGTTCAGCTGCCCTCCAGGGGGAAGGGGTGGAGGGGTGGAGAGAGGACCTCTGGGACAACTTAAGGAGAGCTTTGTGACCAGAAGTTGTCCTAGCCCAGTAGTATGGTTTGGGATATGTTTTCCACAAATCCGCCATTTTTGAGGCAGGAATGATCTTGGGAAGGCGAGACAGCTCAACTATGATGTTCTGAGTATTAATTAATTAATTAAATTTATTGGCTTGGGAAAGCAAGACAGTTCAACTATGATGTGCTGAAAATTTATTTATTTGATTGATTGATTGATTGATTGATTGGCTGCCCATCTTACAATAGGGTAACTCTGGCTAGCTTACAGTCATAAAAAAAATATCTGTATGTATACGTTAAAACATAAATGCACTAAAACGAAACTTGGAACATCTCAAGGACACATGGGAAGGGTGTGGGCGGGATCTGTTGTTACTCGGTCAGCCACCTCCGCTGTGCTGTTCCCCTATTGGGACCTGGAAGTTTTTGAGCCATTAGGAAAAGATAGGAGGGTTGGGGCCAACCTCACATGGGGAGCGGGCGGGTGGAGGGCAGGAGCCACAGCAGAGAAATCTCTCTTTCTGGACCCCGCCAGTCGGAATAATCGGGATGGCGGGACCCGCAGCCTGCCTCCTCTGCCAGCATGAGTGATATGGGCCAGTCCCAGTGGAATGAGATGGTAACCTTGACCCAGCTCATGAAGGGCTTGTGGTTGCTTAGATACATGTAACAAGGAAGCTCAAACCAAACTGGTTGTCAGCGTTCCAGCAAGCCTCCATTCCAATCAGTAACTCCGGGACAAGTATAATCTCAAAAGTACCTTTATTAGAATAGCACCTGGTACCTCTGTGGAATCTCGAAACTAAAAGTTTCCCGCACTTCCCACAATGTCCCAAACTACAAGCCATTGCCTTTTCCCTCATCATCACATCACATGAACCAATCCCAAAGCAAGTTCCTTTTTGTTCCTGTGCCACACTCCATGATCTTGAACTAACAAAAGAGTTCTATTTTGTCTACTTAGAGCTACTCAATTAAAATCACCCTCCTCCCACTTTCTCAAGCTACGTGGCAACGTTGAATAAGAATTCCAAAGCTGACACCAGTAGCATTTGGGCTCACCACTGTTGGCATAGCCCACCGTTAAAGGCCAAGAGTGAAGGGTTTTAGTGGTTCTCTAAGTTGGAATTGGCTTCACTGCCACATCGGGCTTCAGGTATACAAGAAGCTCACATCTTCCTTTCACCCCCAGCCATTTCCTCTTGGGCTAAGCCTTGAAGAACAACAACAGTGGCACTTAGACTTACATACCGCTTCACAGTGCTTTGCAGCCCTCTCTAAGCAGTTTACAGAGTTGCCCCCAACAATCTGGGTCCGCCTTTTCCCTGACCCCGGGAGGATGGAAGGCTGAGTCAACCTTGAGCCGGTCAGGATCAAACTTGGCAGTCGGCAGAATTCGTCTACAGTTCTCCATTACAATACTGCAATCCTCTCTCGCTGTTTTCCTGTCACTACAATCCCAAGTTCTGACCAGTCTCACTGGAGCAGAGAGGAATAAAAAGATCTTGCCAATGCTGAGTGAGATATGGGCCTTGGTGATTCCCCACAGTGTGAGAGGTGGGGATGACAGGGCAAACCCTGGCCAAGTTTAACCCCTTCACCAAATAGAGTCGTGTTTGATGGGACCGGTCCAGAGTTAGAATAGACTGTTCTCCTAGCAGGCGTGTTGAGGAATGGCACCCCTGACCCTCTCAGGATCCTATTAGAAGCAGAGGGAGGGTCATGGGGAAGAGGTTGTAAATTTTGCTAGCACCGTCCTTGTGGGCTAGGCAGAGAACTGTCCACTATCCATTTGTTCAGCTGACCTCTCCTTTTCTTCCTCCGTTACAGTCGAGAATCCTTACCGGATGGACAATCTTGTGATTAAGAACCGAGCCAAGCTACTGCAGAAATACTTGAGTGATGAAGATAAGGAGCTCCAAGCCCTTTATGCTTTACAAGCCCTAGTGGTGAAGCTGGACCAGCCAGCAAGTAAGTCTTCTCTCCGTTCCGAAAAAATGATTCTAAGCGAGGGAGGAAAGGACATGAAGTCAGTGGCATGAATTCCCCATCCAGAAATGGTGGAAACCAAGCAGAACTCCGCCTGAGTAGCAAACCCGGACTCTGCTACTATGTTTCTCTGAAAATAAGACCGGGTCTTCTATTAATTTTTGCTCCAAAAGATCATTAGGTCTTATTTTCGGAGAAATACGGTACTAAATGCGTCCGCCTGACTGACAATCTTAATGGGCTTATTTTGGGGCTGGCGCTGATGAGTAATCCTTATTTTCCGGTTGGGTCTTAATTTTCAGGGAAACAAAGTAAGATGTACTCACTCATCATGCTTGTTTCTGTCTTGTGAGAATTGGACCTTGAATCCTAAAGGACAGGTGTCTATGGAGATCCAGGTCTGGTTGTCCCAAAGGTGCTTTTCCCAAAAAGACAACTCGACTGTCTTGGTTTTTTTTTTTTTTTTTCCTTAGGAAACATTTAGCTGCTTGTATGAGAAACATTTTCAAAGGGGGGAAAATAGCCTTTTGAGGAAAGCATCTTTGGGACTAAAGGACAGGTCAGGGGGAAATAAAAGTCTGAGCAGCCTTATGGTCTGGCCATCTTTTTGGATATGTTGTCCAGGTAGGTCCTTGACTTAAGACCACAATCAAGCCCAAAATGTCTGTTCCCAAGTCAGACAGCTGTTAAAGTGAATTTTGCCCATTTTACAACCTACCTTGCCACAGTTGTTCACTAAATCATTGCAGTTATTGAGTTAGTAACCTGGTTGTTAAGTGAATCTGGCTCCCTTGTTCACCTTGTTTGTCAGAAGGTCACAAAAGGGGATCACATGTCCTTGGGACACAGCAAAGGTCATATATCTGAACAAGTTGCCAGGCATTTTAATTTCAATCACATAATCATGGGGTTGCTGCGAAAGTCATAAGTATGAAAAACGGTCATAAGTCACTTTTTTTCAGTGCTGTTGTAACTTTGAACAACCACTAAGCGAACTATTGTAAGTCAAGGATTACCTGACCTTTAGAAAAATCCAGTAGATCTCTGAAATCATTACTGTGTTTCCCAAAAATAGGACCCTGTCTTATATTTTTTTGGGCCACCCAAAAAATTACCAGGTCTTATTTTGGGGGGATGTCATCCACTGACTAACCTCAGTTGCGTGTGTCGCCCCCCCAGCCTCCTTTTCGCTGTCAGGAGGCCTTCAGGAGCTTCTCCTGTGGCCGGCAAGGCTTTCCAGAAGGCCTCTGCAGCCCATAACAGAGCTCTGGATCGATCCAGGGCTTTGATATCAGCTACAGAGGCCTTCAGGAAAGCTTTGTTGGCTGCAGAAGAAATGGGCCAGCAAGGCAGGTGTCACAGTGTGCGAGGCTGGCTACAACTGTGTCCAAAGATAAGTAGTAGGGCAGCTCCACCCCCATCCCTACTCTTTCTTAATTTTTACCCATGCATTCTGGAGTAGGTAGGATCTTAATTAGGGCTTATTTTGGGGGTAGGGCTTACATTGGGCGCATATCTAAAAAAAATCAAGCTAGGGCTTATATTTCAGGGCAGGTTGCATATTTTCAGGAGAACAGAGTAGTTGCTTTGATGACGAAGAAAGAGAAGGGGGGAAAAAACTCCCCCAGGGCTCCAATACTGGACTTTTCAAAACCACCGAGCCAATGCGCCTTTCAAAAATGCTACGTTTCCACTTTTTTTTTTTTTACCCTAAACCCCTGTCTTCCTTAGACAAGCTGGTTAGCAAACCATGACACCGAAGCAGAACAGAAGGCATCAGAAGAGGGATAAATTGGTTTTAGGCACCTTAGGAACCAGCTGCGCTCTTCCACTCGATCGTGTATTCAGATAGCAGGATTTTGATATTTTTGGTAGGAGACACATATGCCTGATTATAATGGAGAGGGAAATTACAGACATAGAGAAACATCCTTTGATCAGCGTGACAGGAAAGTAGTCTGAAATTATCAGGCCTTAAAAGGCTGAATTTTGAAGACGTTCTGGCAGATGGTTTGCAAAAAAAGATAGGAAGATTTAGAATATATATATATTCACTGATTATCATGGGGGTGGGGTTAAATTTTGGCCTTTTTTCCTTCCTGTGTTTTGCAAGATTTTTTTTCCGATGAGGTTAAAGTAATAACAAGGCGTTCCTCGGCTTAACAGCCACAACCAAACCCAATATTTCCATTAAGTGCATTTTTCTGCGTTTTGCGACGGCTCTTGCCACAGTCATTAAGTGAAGCGCAGCGGTGAAACGTTGGTGGCACGGTTGTGAAGCGAATCTGGCTTCCCCTTTGACTTTGCTTGTGAGAAGGTTGCAAATGGGGTTCGCGGGACCCCGGGACCCTGGAGACCGTCATAACTACATGGCGGTTGCCAAGCGACCGAATTTTGATCCCATGTTGGTCATGTGGTCAGTTGTAAGTGAGGAAAACGGGCATGTGACTTTTTTCAGCGTTGTAACTTTGCACGGTCACTACACAAACGGTTGTAAGTTGAGGCCTACCTGTACTTTCGTTTTCTTCTTCTCCAGAAAGGTTAAAATAATGTGGGTTTTTTTCTCCCTCTTCCTCCAAACATGGCAACTTTAAGATGTATAGAAACTGACTGGGGAATTCTGGGAGTTGAATCCGAACACCTTTCACATTGCCAACGTTGAGAAGCAGTACTTCTTTAATCCAAAAAGTTTATAGAAATAGTCCTCGATTTATGATGACAATTGAGCCCAAAATCTCTGCTGTTCAGTGAGACATTAACAGTACTTCTTTAATCCAAAAGTTTATAGAAATAGTCCTCGATTTATGATGACAATTGAGCCCAAAATCTCTGCTGTTCAGTGAGACATTAACAGTACTATTTTAATCCAAAAAGTTTATAGAGGTAGTCCTCGATTTACAATGACAATTGAGCCCAAAATCTCTGTTGTTCAGTGAGACATTAACAGTACTTCTTTAATCCAAGAAGTTTATAGAAATAGTCCTCGATTTACGATGACAATTGAGCCCAAAATCTCTGTTGTTCAGTGAGACATTAACAGTACTATTTTAATCCAAAAAGTTTATAGAGGTAGTTCTCGATTTACAATGACAATTGAGCCCAAAATCTCTGTTGTTCAGTGAGACATTAACAGTACTTCTTTAATCCAGGAAGTTTATAGAAATAGTCCTCGATTTACGACGACAATTGAGACCAAAATCTCTGTTGTTCAGTGAGACATTAACAGTACTATTTTAATCCAAAAAGTTTATAGAGGTAGTTCTCGATTTACAATGACAATTGAGCCCAAAATCTCTGTTGTTCAGTGAGACATTAACAGTACTTCTTTAATCCAAGAAGTTTATAGAAATAGTCCTCGATTTACGACGACAATTGAGCCCAAAATCTCTGTTGTTCAGTGAGACATTTGTTGTCTCATTTTATGACCTTTCTTGCCAGTGGATCACTGCCATTGTTAAATTACTGTTGTTAAGTGAATCCGGCTTCTCCCTTGATTTTTTGCATGACAGAAGGTCTCAAAAAGGGATCACTTCACCCCAGGACATGTCATAAATATGAGTGGATGTCAAGCATCTGGATTTGGATCGCGTGACCTCGGGGATACTGCAGCGGTCGTCAGTGTGAAAAATGGTCATAAGTCTCCTTTTTTCAGTGCCGTTTGTAACCTTGAGCGGTCACTAAATGAACTTTTGTAAGTCAGGGAGAACTGTATTTCTCTGGGAATGGAGTGCTGAGTGATAGGCACTGACAGTGTCGACTGTTGCTATTTTCTTAGCAAGGAACAAAACCCACAAACAGTACAAATTCCCATTGGGCCTCTTAACGATCAACATAACTCAGGTGTGCGTTACCTGAGCCCCAGGTTTATATGCCGTCCTCCAAAGCTTTGGAGGGACAACCCTCAAAAGTGGCCATTGCACGGTTTAATTTCTATTTCTGTTTCTCAAATGTTCAAACGCTGCCAGCTGCCAAATCCTAAAAGGGGTATGCAAATAAAAACAAAAAAGTTTGCCTAGAATATTAACGAAGTATTCAATTAAAACCACCAGCAATTTTATATCAAGATAGTGCAATGCTATCAAGGTAGTTAAAACAGCAATAGCCCTTAGGCTTCTATACCGCTTTGCAGTGTTTTTACAGCCCTCTCTAAACGGTTTACAGAGTCAGCATATTTCCCCCCCCCTCCCCCCCCCAAACAAAAAAATCTGGGTCCTCAGTTTACCGACCTCAGAAGCCGATCAAGATCAAACTGCTGGCAGTTGGAAGAATTAGCCTGCAATACTGCATTCTAAAATAATGCGCTGTAAAAGGGACGCGGTGGCTCAGTGGCTAAGACACTTGAGCTTGTTGATCAGAAAAGTCGGCAGTTCAGTGGTTCGAATCCCTAGCGCCACGTATGGAATGAGCTCCCATTACTGGTCCCAGCTTCTGCCAACCTAGCAGTTCGAATGCATGTTTAAAAAAAATGCAAGTAGAAAAATAGGGACCGCTTTGGTGAGAAGGTAACAGTGTTCTGTGCGCCTTTGGCGTTTAAGTCATGCCGGCCACATGACCACGGAGACGTCTTGGGACAGCGCTGGCTCTGCGGCTTTGTAACGGAGAAGAGCACCGCCCCCTAGAGCCGGAAACGACTGGTACAGGTGCGCGAGGGGAACCTTTACTGCATTCTAATCACCATGCACCCCCCATGGTTCTTTTAAAATACATCAAATTGATTTTTTTTTTCCTTTCCTGCCTTTTGAAGTCCAGCCCTCCTGCTTGGTTCTGAGACCTGAGAAATATTGCAGGCCAACCTTTTGCAACTTGGCATCTTCCAGATGTATCGAGACTCTTAACTTGGAAACCTCTCTGCCTGGTACATGTAGCATCCTGCGAGTTGTACACCCAATTCATCCAGTGGGCGCCACATTCAGGGAAGGCCAAGGGTGTGTACCTTTCTCCGACGAGGAAAGAAACTAGGCTTGGACAGTTAGGCTCACAACTTTTAATAAAAAGCCGTTTCCTTGTGGCTGATTACCGCTATAAAAGGACGGATATTACTACAGGTAGCCGTTGACTTACAACCATCTGTTTAGTGCAGGAGTCTCCAAATTTGATAATTTTAAGACTTGTGGACTTCAACTCCCAGAATTCTCCAGCCAGCTTTGCTTAAAGTTGACAAGGTTCGACACCCCTGATATATAGTGTATATTAGGGGTCCCAAACTTGGCAACTTTAAGACTTGTGGACTTCAATTCCCAGAATTCTGGGAGTTGAAGTCGACAAGTCCTAAAGTTGCCAAGTTTGAGTACCCCTGGTTTTAGTGGCTGTTCAAAGTTTCAACAGCAGGGGGGGGGGGGGGAAGTGACTTATGACCAGTTTTCACACTTACGACCATTGTAGCATCCCCATGCTCATGTGATCAAAATTGAGAAGAATTGGTTTTTTAAAGAACATAGTGTGTATTTTAAGAATGTATCAAGCAGAATTCGATTGGAAGTTATGTATTCTATTGAATGTTATAATTCTAAAGGCATAAATTGAAGTTTAAATAAGAGTTGAATGGATAAAATTAAAAGATACAAAGGTGTCATACTCCAATTAGTAACTGCAGGGGAAAATTTGTTTAATGAGAAAAGATCATATGAAATTGAAACAGGGCAGACAAAAGTATAAATATAATGATTAGAAAGACATTGAAACTTAGAAAAAGATATATAATGGAATTTAGATATGAGATAATTAAAAATAAAGTCGAGAGAAAACCGAAGGGAAAATGTTAAAATAGTAATAAGATATGGAATAGAACACAAAGATGAATATGAAATTGAGTTTGTGTCTGTATGGAGAAGTGATAACCCGGGATCATGCTATTCTCAAAAACAGATGTTATATTTGTATTATGTTTTTGTGAAAACCCAAATAAAATTTATATTAAAAAAAAATTGAGAAGCTTGGTACCTGGCATGTATTTTATGATGTATCCCAGTGCCATGCAAATATCTTTTGTGCGACCTTCTGACAAACACAGTTAATGGGGAAGCCAGCTTCACTTAACAACCATGTTACAGGTATTTCTCAACTTACAACTGTTCATTTTCGGCATTTTGTTACAACGGCACTGAAAAAAGTGACTTAGGACTGTTTTAACAGGCAAACGGTGGTAAAAATGCGGGCAGAACTCACTTAGCTCGCAGAAACGTTTGGGCTCACCTGTGGTCGTAAGTCGAGGACCGCCCGTATCAAGGCTCAGCGGGCAAAGGTCCTCCTCACCATTTGACCTGTCCTCTCTGTCAATTCATAAAATATTTCTATGGTCTTTTTAGAGTTGCCAACAGAAAGGGAGGGAGGAGCAACATGGAAGCTTGCAAACCAAAACTGCATTCTATAAATGTTTTCAAAGATAATAACTACCGTGTTTCTCCAACAATACGCTCCCCCCCCCCATAGGAAGTCCCAGCATGTTTTCTAGGCATGAAATGAAATTAAGCCCCTCCCCCCAAATTTAGGCCTATCTTAAAACTTGCAAAATGGGGGGAAAGGGCGGGGGGGGAACTTGCCATTAGAAACGCCCGCTGACCTGGGTCTGCAGCAAAGGCGCTTGGTGGGGGTAGGGAGCCTTCTGTGCTCCGCCATGATCGGCCATTAGGAGTGGCTGGTGGCGAGGTGTGGCTGCCCGCGGGGCGCTCTAGGTGAGGGTGGGCGGGGGGAGAAATTAATTTCCATCACCGACATTCAGACCTTCCAACGCGCAGTAAAGACCCACTTTTTTCAACAGGTCGGCCTGGCCCGGTAATAATTGTGGGGTTTTAAATTTGGTATTTTAAATTTTTACCTGTTTTTATACATTTTGATAATTTTATAACTCGGCCATTAATTTAATCATTTTAAATTGCTTTTAACTGTACAATTTTTATATCTTGTTTCTATTTTTATCTGGCTGTACACCGCCCCGAGTCCCTTTTTCGGGAGAGGGGGCGGTATAAAAATCTAATAAATAAATAATTCACCCCCGAAAAGATGATCTAGCTGTTTTTTCGGGGCTCAAAAAAAATATAAGACCTGGCCTTATTATATGAGAAACTACGGTTAGGTGACTGAAGTTTCTGCCGTCCAAAATTCTAAGTGGAGAGCAGTGATTGATGATTCTTGGCTATGGATGTGTCCCATTGGAGAATATGAATTGCGATACACCCAGCGGGTGGGGGGAAAATCAGAGTCAAGGGTGACAAGGAACGATGTGCCTCAGAGTCAGCTACACCCAGGCAATGCCGGCATGTTGAACTCCCCAATAAATCCTTCTGAAGTTTTTGGAAGTTTGGCTCGAGACTCATGATTTAAATGGCTGGGAGGGGGGCGGTGAACTGCCGGAATCCTGACCCACTCTCCTTGCTTCCAGATCTCCTCCGAATGTTCTTCGATGCCTTGTACGACGAGGACGTCATTAAAGAGGACGCCTTCTACAAGTGGGAGTCGAGCAAGGACCCAGCCGAGCAGCAAGGGAAAGGTGTCGCCCTCAAGTCGGTCACAGCCTTTTACACTTGGTTGCGTGAAGCTGAGGACGAGTCCGACAACAACAATTGAGCAGCCCACAAGAGGGGGAGGGCGGCCGGAGGGCGGGTGGGGGGGGGAGCAGACCAAACCTGCCCTTCTGCTGCTGCTGCTGCTGCTGCTCTGGCCCCCTCCTAGGAGCCTTGGACTCCCTTGGGGCGCTGGCGTGGGGGGAAACGAGGAGGCGCAGGGCTGACCTCTGCCACTTTAATTTTTTCCTCCAGCCCGCCTTCATGAGACTACTTCTTCTTTTTTTTTCTTTTTTTTTTTTCCCTTTCTTTCTCCTTTTTATTTTTTTTTCTTTTCCGTTTTAACAGCCTGTATTGGTTTGTGTCTGATGATAATAAATTGATGCTCAAGGAGGTAGGTGTTGCTGTGGGCACTCCACTCAGCCCCCATCCCGCCCCCCGCCCCCATCCCACCCCGTGCCCTGAATGATTTTCCTGAGCGGTGGGGAGAGGAGACACCCCCCCCCCCAAATTCTTCTGGTGCAAAAGCACCCCCGAAACACATGTCTTTTGATGGAAAATGGGGGTGGGTAGCCAACCCAATGCCTACGCTCCTGCCATCTCTCTCTCTCTTTCGCTCCTTTCCTCTCTTCTCTCTCTCTCTCTCTCCTCCCTCAACCCTCCCTCTCTACTTTATGGCTGAAATATAGAGATTATATAAATATATATATAAAATATAAATATAGACTTATTAAATCTTTTTTTGAGGTTGGAGAATAGAACTCTTTAAACTGGCCGCAGACGGCTCTTCCCCCGATCCTCTCAAGATGGTCACCCGCTTTTATTTGGGGTCGGGGGGGAGCATCACCGCCTGGAATTAACGTAAACAACAACCCCACCCCCCCCACCCCCCCAAAAAAAATACCCAGAATGGATGTTTCTTTGGAAATCAGTTTTTGCAAGCGGAACAGAACTCACTTCAAACCCTTCACCGTTGCTGCTTGGGGAGTTGCCGGCGTCTCACTGGCCAAGAGGTGAGGGCGGCTTTGAGCTTCCCTGAACCTCCTCCCCCCACCCTTCTCCCTTTTTCCACAAGCTCACCACCACGGCTGCCTTGGCCTTCGCGGGCCAACCTCGCCCCTTCGCACCCTCGCCGTCTCGCTCCACGCCCCGCCTCGCCTCCGAGCGCACGGAAAGGAGGAGGCGGCCGCGACCCGCTTCGTTCTGCGCTTGGATAGTTAACGGAGTGGCTGCGCACTTGTAACGGAAAGGAAAAAAACACACACACACACACACAAAAGCAAACGACAACGAAACCACAAACAAAACAAACTTTATAAACAAAAAAACAAAAAATGGATACAATTACCGGTCACGTGAATTTGTAAATATATTTTTTTTCCTCCTTTTTCTTTCTTTTTTTGTTTTTTTTTCCTTTTTTCGTTTTCTTTCTTTACGGAGTATTTAATTGAAGATTCAAAAAAAAAAAAGCATCTTTTCACCGTAAACTGGAAATAATAATAATAATAATAACAATAATAAAAAAGAACATTGCTTAAACCAAGGTGATGTGTGGGTGATGTCGCATTCCCCGCCCGATCGGGGCAGGAGTTTTGGGAGTGAAAAAAACGCGGCGTCTTGTATCACCCAGCCTGCCAAAACACGAAAGAGAAAGAGAGAGAGAGGAAGGGGAGGAGGCTCGGAAGTTGCCCCCTGCGTTCGAGCTGCTCAATATGGAACAATTTGGTATGTTGTTGGAAGCCTTTTGAAACAGAAGGCGTGATACTTTGGAAAAAGGAAGAAAAGAATAGGCCAAAGAAGAAATTCCACGGCGAAGAGGAAAGAGGCAAAGTTAGAAAGGAGGGTTGTTATAAGTTCTACGGTGCTTATGATTACGTGGCGGCCATGGCTAATTTTGATGGGACGTGAAAAATAAAAGTCTTTGGACAGGTTCCTTGCAAGCTTTATGAAGCGTTATGGAATTGTCTCCCAAATTGTGTTTGGGAAAAGAAAAAAAAAAATTCGAATGGCAATGACCCCGTTAACGGTGTTTTCATTGAAAGGATCATTGTGTCTTGACCATCTCTGCTTTCTAGACCTTTCTAGAGTAGTCCTTAAATCAAGGGTCTTCAAACTTGGCAAGTTTTAAGACTTGTGGACTTCAAGCTCCTAGAATTCCCGAGCTAACATGACTGGAGGAGGAATTCTGGGAGTGGAAATCCACAACTCTTAAAAGCTGTCCAGTTTGAAGACCCCTGCCTTGGACTGAAAGGCAAGGAGTATTCTCGTCCTAAAAGGCAGGTTAACACTTGGACTTAACTCAGGTAGTCCTCGGCTTACAACCTTTTGTTTAGTGACCGCTCAAAGTTACAACGGCACTGAAACAGTGACTTATGACAGTTTTTCACACTTAACGGCCATTGGGAGTATTCCCCCATAGTCACATGATCAAAATTTGAATGCTTGGCGATTGACTCGTATTTACGACGGTTGCAGTGTCCCGGGAGTCATGAAGTCAGCTTTTGTGACTTTCTTAATGAGCAAAACTCAACAGGGAGCCCAGATTCACTTTAACAACTACGTGAGTAACTTCACAGCTGCGGTGATTCCCTTAACAACTGTGTCACGGAAAGGTCGTAAAACGGTGCAGAATTCACTTTTCACAAATATTTCAATGAGCAGCAGAAATGTTGGGCTCAAATGAGGTGGTAAGTCAAGGACTACCTGTATATATCTCCATAGTAGGCGTGTCAACTCATAAAACATTCCTATGCCTGTTTTGGTAGCTGCCATTAAAAGGGGGAGGAAGGAAATCTGGAAGAGCAGTGCAGCAGTTTGGAAGCGAAAGTACATTCCAACTCTTTATCTTTAAAAGATTGTAACTAAACTACCAGAGCTTTTGCCCGTGAATATATTTAATTGGAGAACGTGATTGATGACACCCAGCCTGTGAACGGGCTCAATTGGAGAATCTGGTTTAAAAAGGTCATAGGTGACTGTAAATGACGTATGCCAGAGTTGGCTTCATACAGGGCAGGGCCAGTATGCCGCTTCTAAGGAATCCTTCGAAGTTTTGCTCGAGAATCATGATTTAATTAGAGCGATCGCTGGAATCCTGACAAGGAGTCTTGGCGATTTTTAAAGACTTGTGCACTTCAACTCCCAGAATTTCTCAGCCAACCTGGCTGGGCTGGGGAGTTCTAGGAGTTCAAATCCCCAAGTCTTATTTTAAAAGTCACCAAAAGTTGCAGGGCCCTGCTCTGATCCAATTTTTCCTTACTCTATTCTTTATTGCGCACACATTCTGGATTGCACCGAACAAAAAGGGGTGATTTAAATTGATCCCCCTTTTTTAACGGCTGCCCAAGATCTTGACCTACAGAATTTAAACAGCAAGCACCAGCCAGTTGTTGTTTTTTTAGAATGGGCTTCAGCCTTCAAAACCAAGCCCGGTGGGATTTAAGGGCTCGCTAAAACTGGTTTGTTTTAACTGTCCTGTTAATATGGAAGGATGTGCATGGAATTACTGCTGCTGGCCTCCCATTAAGATTATAAAGAGTGCCATCCCAGTGTATTGTAAGAAGTGTGTGGTTTCCTGGATTTTTGTGCTGGTAAATTTTAAGATTTTATGTCACCACATGAAATGAGTCCTAGTGATGCAATGGTTAGAACTCGGGATTGCAAGCTAATTTTGCCAATGGGTGAGTCTCACCGTCTCGTGGTTGACTTGGCCTTCCATCCTTCCAAGGTTGGTAAAATGAAGATTGTTGGGGGCAATAAGTCGACTCTAAACGGCTTAGAGCTGTAAAACACCAAAGCACTACATAAGTTGATTGCTATTGCTTTGAGCAGTGTGTGCATACATTAGGTTTGGCAAAAGATTGTCTTTATGGGATTAAGTGTTTTGGGAAAACAGTAGATCCTTCTCTATGTATGATCTGTTTTCCACAGGCAATTCTTGGAGGTGGTAGATCAGATATGGTAGATCAGAGCATAGTTGGCTGGAGGATTCTAGGAGTTCAAGTCCACAAGTGTTAAAAGTTGCCAAGCCATGGTAGATCTTAACAGTTAAGGTTACATTACAATTGGTTGGGCGAGAACAAGAGTGTAGTGCATCAATTCCATACCTGGTGCATCTAGAGCCACATTCCTCAACCTTGGCAGGTAGAAAATGGGTGGACTTCAACTCCCAGAGTTCCACACATCTTCAAGCCACCAAGTTTGAGCAACGTTGATCTAGAACAGTGTCCACATTTGGGGAATTGATAGTTTGTCCTTGACTGAGGACCAGAAATTCCATTGCTAAGCAAGATGGTTAAGTAACTGGTGCCCGATTTTATGACTTTTTTGCCACGGTGGTTAAAACGAATTAAAGGTTGTTAAGTGAATCATGTGGTCATTAAGCTCGGCTTCCCTCCCCATGACTTGGCTTGTGGAAACCCAGCTGGGAAGATCAAAAATGGCAATTAGTATCATAAATAGATGCTAGTTGCCAAGCATCTAAATTTTAATTGTGTCACTGAGGATGCTGCCATGGTCAGATAACAGAGGACAGATAATCAGAGTTGGAAGGGACCTTGTAGGTCATCTAGTCCAACCCCCTGCCCAAGCAGGAGACCCTACACCATTTCTGACAGATGGCAGTCCAATCTCTTTTTGAAAGTCTCCAGTGATGAAGCTCCCACAACTCCCGAAGGCAACTTCTGTTCCATGGGTTGATTGTTCTCACTGTCAGAAAGTTTCTCCTTATTTCCAGGTTGAATCTCTCCTTGTTCAGTTTCCATCCATTACTCCTGGTCTGGCCTTCGGGTGCTTTAGAAAATAGCTTGACCCCTTCCTCTCTGTGGCAGCCCCTCAAATATTGGATGACTGCTATCATCTCTCCCCTGGTCCTTCTCCTCCCTAGACTAGCCATGCCCAGTTCCTGCAACCGTTCTTCATATGTTTTAGCCTCCAGTCCCCTCATCATCCTGGTTGATCTTCTCTGCACTTTTTCTAGAGTCTCAACATCTTTTTTATAGTGTGGTGACCAAAACTGGACGCAGTACTCTAGGTGTGGTCTTACTAAGGCTTTATAGAGTGGTATTAGTACCTCCCTTGATCTTGATTGTATCCCTCTGTTAATACAACTTAGGATTGCATTAGCTTTTTTGGCGGCTGCTGCACACTGGTGGCTCATGCTGCACACTGCTGGTCATAAGTATGAGGACTGGTGGTAGGTCTTTTTCAGTGCCATTGTAACTTCAGTCACCAAACATGCTTTCAAGTACAGGTAGTCCTCAACTTATGACCATAACGGAGTCCAACATTTCTGTTGTTAAACGAGATGGTTGTTTGTTTTTCTCTATTTTTATGACCTTTCTTGCCAAAGTTATTAAGTGAATCATTGCTTCTGTTAAATGACTCTGGCTTCCCCATTGGCTTTACTTGTCATGTGGTCACAAAAGGGGATCACATAACTCTGGGACACCAACCGTCATAAATATGAATCCGTTGCCAAGCATCTGAATTTTGATCACATGACCCTGGGGATGCTACAACGGCCATACGTATAAATAAGTCCCTTTTTTCAATGCCTTTCTAACTTTGAGCGGTCACCAAATGAATTTGTTGTAATTTAAGGACTGCATGTACAAGGTTTAGGGTACAGAATCACTTAAGGACTCTTAATGAAAGATTCTAAAAACTTTGCTTGAAGAAGGCCAACAGTTTATTTGGTAAAAATAATAAAATTGGGAATATAGAAGTAGCCAGTCACTTTTTCTATTCACACTTTTTCTAGTTTTACCTAATTAGAATAGAAATAGAATAGAATAGAATACTTTATTGGTCAAGTGTGATTAGACACACAAGGAATTTGTCTTGGTGTAAATACTCTCAGTATACATAAAGAAAAGGAACATTCGTTAAGAATTAAGAATCATAACGTACAACACTTAATGATAGTCATAGGGTACAATCAACATCAAATCATACTAGGAAACTGTTTAGCAGAGTGATGGCTTTCGGGAAAAAACTGTCCTTGTGTCTGATTGTTCTGGTGTGCAGTGCTCGATAGCGTCGTTTTGAGGGAAGGAGTTAAAACAGTTTATGTCCGGGATGTGAGGGGTCTGTAAATATTTTCCCAGCCCTCTTTTTGACTCGTGCACTATACAGGTCCTCGATTGAAGGCAGGTGGGTAGTAATTGTTTTTTCTGCAGTCCTAATTATCCTCTGATGTCTGCTTCTGTTTTGTTGGGTTGCAGAACCAAACCAGACAGTTATAGAGGTGCAGATGATAGACTCAATAATTCCTCTGTAGAACTGGATCAGCAGCTCCTTGGGCACTTTGAGCTTTCTGAGTTGGCGCAGAAAGAACATTCTTTGTTGTGCTTTTTTGATGACGTTTTTGATGTTAGGTGTCCATTTTAGGTCATGTGATATAGTAGAACCTAGAAATTTGAAGGTCTCTACTGTTGATACTGTGTTGCTTAGTATTGTAAGAGGTGGTAGTATGGGAGGGTTTCTTCTAAAGTCTACCACCAATTAACACTTGGAATGGTGCGAAATGATAGACATTTTGAGCCAGTGATATTTGTGGGAAAGGTAAGTTCTTTTGAATAAGGAAGTATGGGGAAAAAAAACTGCTACGTATTGCAATATCAAAACTATGCTCCTATCTGCCATGTACAGGTCAGCTAACCCAACTAAAAAAGTGATGCTGAGAAAAGAGCACTAAAATTAGGATGAGACTGGTATAAATTTCCCATGAAGGATTTTGATTGTTTCTATTTAGACAGAACCCAAGAAGGGACATAATGCGTAGCTTTATATTTTGTATTGCATCATAAGCACATCTTTTGCAATGTCCAGACAGCACAGATAAAGATGGAGGCATCAAACAAGTGAATGTGGCTATTGGGTCTTTTACTAACCTGGTTGAAATCTAGGTTACATTGATTAATTTCGCTTGGATTGTTCCAAGAAACCTATATTGGAAGCAAATGAAGTTTGCACCAAAAGGAAAGCTATTTTAAATGTTACTGTTAGGCAAAGTTGTTTCAAATCAAAGAAAGCATCCATCTGCATCATAATAAATGAAGCCATTTTAATATATTCAGTTAAAATGGTTACTTTATGCTAAACTGGAAACTAACGAAAGAATTATCCCGGCTAAAACATGTATTAATTGGAAAAATAAATTCCAATCTCTCTTTGCTCCATTATCAATATGAGAGTCTAAATTCAGCATAAAATGTGTCACACAAGGGTTTCCAAAATCAGTTTTCTGATTCAGACGAAGAGGCCAAGAAAGCAGAGAAAACTCAAATGTTCTTAACCCTGCATGGAGAGTCAGAAAATAGAATAGCTTCTCCCATTTTGTAAGAAAGGCTACTTGTTAGAAGTTTTGCTAGGTAATATCCTGCTTAAATTTTTTTCCCTCTACTAGTCTTTTACAAACCACCTGTATCTCTTAGTACAGATAATCCTCAAATCAAGACTACAGTTGAGCCCAAAATTTCGGTTGCTAAGCAAGGCAGTGATTGTGCTCCATTTTATGACCTTTATGCCACAGTTAAGCTTCAGTTGCTAAGTGAATCATGCAGTCGTTAAGCGAATCTGGCTTTCCCCATTGACTTCGCTTGTTGGAATAGAGCAGGGAAGGTTTTCAAAGGACTATCCCATGACTACAGGGACAGTGCAATTGTCACAAATACGTGCTGGTTGGCAAGTACTCGAATTTTGATCACATGACCATCAGGATGTTGCAATGGTCATAAATGTGAAAACTGGTCATAAGTTGCTTTTCAGTGCCGTGGTAACTGAACAGTCACTACACGAATGCTTGTAAGTTGAGACTTGTCTAGGTAGGCCTGTCTCTTGAAATGTTATGCTACTGTCACCCCAAAATTTCATTGGTTGTGGGGCAAAATGAAAGAATGAACACCCCAAATTTCTCCCAGGAGGAGAAGAAAGGAAGATTTCTCAGAAGCAATCCTACCACCTTCCTTCTATCGTCACCTATTATGGTAGATGCCTCACCTGCCACACCTCACCTAAGCCCAGTGGGACTTGAGGGATAGGTTTTCACTCTGTTCTTTCTAGTAATTAAAAAAAAAATCAAGATACATTGGAAATAATTTGGATATTCTGGTCTTTTGGCAAGAAACATGATGGCTAAACAAAGTCCTTTTCAACCTTTTTCTATTCCTTGTGAGATGGATCGACCTCATGAGAGGGAAAATCAAAGTTTATTATTATTATTTAATTACGTTTACAGATTTCACCCCACTCCCTCTTAATTTTTAACATGCAAACATTCCATGTGGAAGGAGGTAAATTACAGAACTGGCCAGATCCTAAGATAACACCGGCTTTGCAAATTGTGTGTGTATTTTTTCAAAGGGGGGGGTGGGAGTGGGGGGTGGGAGGAAAAGTTGAGAGCCAATAGGGTGCTTCCTACAGATGAGAAAATGGCATTGATGTGCTACGAATGGAGCATTCTCAGCCCAGAATGTCACACTTCACAAGGAAAGAGTTCAAAACAGTGGGAAAGATGCTAAAGAATACAAATCCTGGCTTTCTGGATGGTGTAGCCTGAAATATGGATGAGGCTGAAGTTAAATCCTTTCAACCAGGGTTTCTCAATCTTGGCCACTTGAAGATGTGTGGTCTTCCAACTCCAGCCAGCAAAGCTTTGCTTAGCGGTGGAATTCTGGGAGTTGAAGTTCACACATCTTCAAGCAGCCAAGGTTGAGAAACGCTGCTCTAACCAGGGGTCGCCAACCTTGGCAACTTGTGGACTTCAACTCCCAGAATTCCTCAGCCAGTAAAGCTAGCTGGGGAATTCTGGGAATTGAAGTCCTCCAGGCTTAAAGTTGGCATGTTTGGAGACCCCTGCTCTAAACAACTCTGTGTCTGTGTGTGTGTGTGTGTGTCTCTCACACACACATAGAGAGACGGGGAGAGAGAGAGAATGCAAGAGAGAGTGCAAAGACAACCAATTCTTACCTAGTATCGCTGACCTTTTCCACAGAACTAGAACCTTCTAAAGCAAAATATTTCTGCTTCAATTTCCTGGACTCATCCAACATCTTGTCCATCTCCAGATGCTGCTAGTTGGTGCTATGTTCTATGCCCAGCCCCTCCCTATCTCCCTCCCTCTCTCTCCTCCTGCCCTTCCTTTGAATAAAACCTAATGTTTTTTTTTCCTCTACTTAGCAAAGTGACCCGACTTTCTCCTTGACAACAATACTCCCCGTCTGTCTCTTCTGGGGATGAGAATTGTTGAGTGTCATTGTGCCTTCTGGCAGATGGGCCTGGCCTTCACAGCAGGTTGCTTCTGCAGAGTCTCTCTCTCTTTCTCTGTATGTCCTGAGGCCTGGCAATTAAAATCCGATACTCTCTTGATGGATCGCTAGACCGAAGCATGACTAATATTTTAGATCCTACCCTGCTTGACTTAGATCTAAATGGTTCTTCCAATAAGAAAGACGACCAACCGTGAACGAAGTCTTAAGAAGGAAGGAAGGGATCATGAATGTGGATTTTTCACTTTAACAGATAACAGATAATCAGAGTTGGAAGGGACCTTGTAGGTCATCTAGTCCAACCCCCTGCCCAAGCGGGAGACCCTACACCATTTCTGACAAATGGCAGTCCAATCTCTTCTTGAAAGTTCTCAAGTGATGGCGCTCCCACAACTTCCGAGGGGAACTTCTGTTCCATGGGTTGATTTTTCTCACTTTTAAGAAGACACCTGGGATTCATCCTTCAAAAGCCTAAAAAAGATACTACAGTTAGCCTTCTACTTACGACCACAATTGAACTCCAAATTTCTGTTGCTCAGGAAGATGGTTGTGAAATGCTCCATTTCGCAATCTTTCTTGTCATACTTGTTAAGTGAATCACTGCAGATATTAAGTCGTTAAGTGAACCTGGCTTCCCCATTTGGTCGCAAAAGGGGATTGTGTGATACCGGGACACTGCAACCGTCATAAATATGAGTCAGTTGCCCAGTGTTCAAATTTTGATTTAACAGTTGGGGATACTGCGATGGTTGTATAAAGTAGGAAAATCAGCCACAGGTTCCTTTTTTTTCAGTACCTTCGAATGGTTAATAAATGAAAGTCTGTTGTAAGTTGAGGACTACTTGCAGCAAAAAGGAGAGAGATTCCTATTTTTGTTATTCCAAGGGACTGGATAGAAGGGTTGTAATGAATTAACAGAAAAGTTAGAAGGGACCTTGCAGGTTTTTTTAGCCCAACCTCTGCTCAAGAAGGAGAACCTTTACCATTTCAGACAAGTGGCTGTCCAATCTCTTCTTAAAAACCTCCAGTGATGGAGCTTCCACAACTTTAGATACCACTGGTTAATTGTCCTCCCTGTTAGGAAGTTTCTCCTTAATTCCAGGTTGCTTCTCTCCTGAATTAGTTTCCACCCATTTCTTCTTGTCCTGCCTTCAGGGGCTTTGGAGAATAGCTGGACTCCTTCCTCTTTGTGGTGTCCTCTTAGAAAAATGGTGTTCCTTGGAAGCTGTGGTTAAAATAATAGTTTCCAAGGAATACAAATAGTAGGCAAAGTTGTATTGGTTCCTCTTGTGTAACTTTACCCCTGTTGAAGAATCGGAGAACTGTAAAATTTTGGTTATTTTATATGTTTGTTTCATTCTAAGAAACCTATTTCCTCACTGTCGTTGGTTTCTGAGATTTTTTTGGTGGAACAATACGGGTAATAGTATTTTTTTTTAATGTCCTTTGCATCATACAGAGACATTAACTGCATCCAAAAACCAAAGCAATATGGCTCATAAATAGCCCCTTAAAATGGTGTTTATTGCATGCAGCTTGTGTGCATCCACCAGAGGACAGCTAAAGACCACTTTATTACAGAAATAAATCTCGCACATCTAGTTTTGTTTCTGGATAATCAGAATAATTCAGGCTCCAAACTTCTTACAATCTAGCAGTTCACTTCATGATGATGCTCTAACCATCATAATTATTTGCTTCCTTTCTATTTTGAAGTCTTATCCAATTTTCAGAACTTCCTTCCTTCCTTCTCTCCCTCTCTCCCTCCCATTTTCCTTCCCTCCCTCCCTTACATATTCCTTCTTTTCTTCCTCCCTCCCTCCTTCCCTCCCTCCCTCCCTCCCATATTCCTCCCTCCCTCCCCTCCCTCCTTCCCTCCCTTCCATATTCCTTCCTATCCTTCCTCTCTTCCATATTCCTTTCTTCCTCCCTCCCTCCCACTCTCTCGCTTCTCCTTCATAAATAGGTCAAGAAGCCATGAAGAAATTCAAAAAAAACAAAACAGGAACCTTTTTTTAAAAAAAAATAGGCCAAATAAACAGTTACAAAATCACTGCAGGCTTTTAACTTTTTTCATTCTTCTGCTACACTTGCAGAAAACGGTTTTTGAGTTGAGTTTTAGCATTAGTCCACTTTCCTACAGAACTTGTCAACCGATGGGATGCAAACTACCTGGATAGAGAAGATTGTCTCAGATAGCTCCACCTGAAGAGTTCAACAACGTGCAAATCTCAAAATTCCTTCCCTGCCACATTATACAAGTCAACCCAAACCTGGTTAGCCCTAGAGGCCATAATTATTCTTTGAACATGCCGGTGATTGAACAAGTCCCACAGAGAGATGCATTCTGGCCCATACTCCATATTCTTTGTCACTTCCAAAAAACCCCCAACAAAGGCTGTTAGGTGTCTATGTGTCAACTAAAAAAATACTTCTTTGGTCTTTTTAGTTGCCAGCAGAAAAGGAGTGGGGGAAAGTAGTGCATTCCTAAAATGCTTCAGATAATTGCTAGGCAGCCGAAGCTGTTGGTGCATAAGATTATTACTGGAGAGCATGATTGATGACTCTTGGCTATGGATGTGTCCCATTGGAGAATATACATCCAGGGAGTGAAAAGAAAATCAGGGTCAAGGGTGAAATGAATGATGAGACTTAGAGTCAGCTGCATCCCGGTGACGCCGACATGGTCACTCCTAATAAATCATTTTTTTTACTCTGAGAGATGCGGCTAGAGACTTATGATTTGAATGGGGGTGGATTTGACACTATGGAGATTCTCAGCCATCCAGGTTATGGTTGTCCCAAAGGTGCTTTTTTTTCAAGAGGCAACTGGACTTTCTGGTTTTTTCCTTTGAAGAAATGTCGCTTCTCATCCAGGAAGCTTTTTCAGCTCTTCTTCAGAGCTGAAGGGTCGTAAGTCCCTTTTTTTCAGTGCTTCCGAACGGTCACTAAGTGAACTGTTGTAAGTCAAGGACTACCCCTTTTATGTGCCTTCCTCAAGTTTCTTTTCATGTCTGGCCTCCTGCAAGAAAATATCAGAGGGGGGATGTTGATGATTTTCAAATGACACCATCAGGGCTCCAACATGCATCCCCGTTCAAATCACAAGTCTCTAGCCGCATTCTCAGAGTAAAAAAGATTGTTTTGTTAGGAGTTGACGTGTCGGCATTTCCTGGTTGCAGCCGACTCTGACACATCATTCATTTCACCACCTGGGTATATATCCTCCAATGAGATCCATCCATAGCCAGTAATAATCTTGCGTGCCAATAGCTTCGGCTGCCAAGGCAATTATCTGAGGCATTTAAGGAATGCACTCCTTTCCCCCATGCCCTTTCTGCTGGCAATTAAAAAGACCAAAGGAGTATTTTTTTAGTTGACAGACTCAGGAGACAGTTTTACAGGTAGTCCTCGACTGTACAACAGTTCATTTAGTGACCGTTCGAAGTTTTAACAGCACTGAGAAAAGTGAGTCAGGACTGTTTTTCACACTTATGACCATTGCCATATCCCCATGGTCCTGGGATCAAAATTCAGGCGCTTGGCCATTGGCCTGTATTTATGATCCCCTTTTGCGACCTTCTGGCAGGCAAAGTCGACAGGGAAGAAAGATTCATTTAACAGCCGGGTTACTAACTGAACAACTTCAGGGATTGACTTAACAATGTGGGCAAGAAAAAAAGGGCTTAATATGGGGTGAAAAAAATTCACTTAACAACTGTCTTGCTTAGCAACAGAAATTTTGGGCTCCGTTGTGGTCATAAACTGAGATTACCTGTGTTATGGAATCAAATCTGTTTTATTGGAAAAGCCAAGCTGACAATCAGGAGGTGAGAGAGGCTGGTTTGCACAGGCAAACCTGATGCCCAAAATACAGGCGATCCTCGACTTACAACCGCAACTGAGCCCAAAATTTCTGTTGCTAAGTGAGACAGATAACAGATAATCAGAGCTGGAAGGGACATTGTAGGTCATCTAGTCCAACCCCCGCCCAAGCGGGAGACCCTATACCATTTCTGACAAATGGCAGTCCAATCTCTTCTTGAAGGTCTCAAGTGATGGCGCTCCCACAACTTCCGAGGGCAACTTCTGTTCCATTGGTTGATTGTTTTCCCTGTCAGAAAGTTTCTCCTTATTTCCAAGTTAAATCTCTCCTTATTCAGTTTCTTCAGTTTCTTCTTATTCCTTGTCTGGCCTTCAGGTGCCTTGGAAAATAGCTTGACCCCTTCCTCTCTATGGCAGCCCCTCAAATATTGGAAGACTGCTATGATCCTCCCCTGGTCCTTCTCTTCCCTAGATTAGCCATGCCCAGTTCCTGTAACCGTTCTTCATATGCCTTAGTCTCCATTCCCCTGATCATCCTGGTTATTCTTCTCTGTACTTTTTCTAGAGTCTCAACATCTCTTTTATAGTGTGGTGACCAAAACTGGATGCAGTACTCTAGGTGGGGTCTTACTAAGGCTTTATAGAATGGTATTAGTACCTCACTTGATCTCGACTGTATTCCTCTGTTAATACAACTTAGGATTGCATTAGCTTTTTTGGCTGCTGCTGCACACTGCTGCCTCCTATTTAGCTGGTTGTCCACTAAGACTCCACGATCCCTCTCACAGTTACTGCTATTGAGCCTGGTTTCACCCGGTCTATATGTGTACTTTTGGTTTTTCTTGCCTAAGTGTAGGACTTTACTTTTCTCTACACTGAATTTCATTTTGTTAGATACGGTCCAGTGTTCGAGGCTGTCAATATCCATCTGGATCTTGAGCCTATCTTCTTGGGGGTTAGCTATTCCTGCCAGCTTAGTATCATCTTACCAAATTGGTAAGTTCTCCTTCTATTCCCTCATCTAAGTTGTTAAGACATTTGTTCATTGAATTTTGTCCCCCATTTATTACTTTTCTTGTCACAATTGTTGAGAGAATCACTCCAGTTGGTAAGTTAGTAACAGGGTTGCTAAGCCAATCTCACCTCTGGTATGTTTCAGCCTCCAGTTAGGGGATTGGAGGTTAAAACCTATGAAGAACAGTTGCAGGAACTGGGCATTGCTAGTCTAATGAAAAGAAGGAGTAGGGGAGACATGATAGCAGTCTTCCAATATCTCAGGGGCTGCCACAAAGAAGAGGGGAGTCAAGCTGTTCTCCAAAGCACTTGAAGGCAGGACAAGAAGCAACGGATGTAAACTAATCAAGGAGAGAAGCAACCTAGAACTAAGGAGAAATTTCCTAACAGTGAGAACAATTAACCAGTGGAACAACTTGCCTCCAGAAGTTGTGAATGCTCCAACACTGGAAGTTTCTAAAAAGATGTTGGATAACCATTTGTCCAGGGGTGGGATTCTACCGGTTTGGACCGATTCTATAGAACTGGTTGCTATGATTCTGCGCAGTTCGGAGAACCAGCATATCATTCCCCTGGCTGGCCCCACCCCTCTCCGCCCTGTCAGTCCTTGTCGTGCATGCACAACATCGCTAACTGCATTCTTCCCCGCCCAGTTATTCCTTAAGGTATTTCTTGTTTTTCCCTTCCCAACGATCAGCTGCTCCGATGATCAGCTGTGCCGGGATCCCCCTTGCTGTCTTACTGCTTCACCCAGGAGGCTTCCCGATAGCCCAGGAGGCCCAAAAATTGGGGGGGCAGGATTTGCTGCAAAAAAGAAAGAAAGAAAAAATAACAAGCCACACCCATATAGTCACATGGCCACACCCACCTAGCCACGCTCACCTAGCCACGCCCACAGAACCGGTTGTTAAAAAAATTTGAATCCCACCTCTGCATTTGTCTGAAGTGGTGTAGGGTTTCCTGCCTAGGCAGGGGGTTGGACTAGAAGACCTCCAGGGTCCCTTCCAACTCTGTTTATTCTATTCTATTGACTTTGCTTGTCAGAAGATCATAAAAAGGGATCGCAACCCGGGATGTTGCAACCGTCATAAACATCAGGAGTCCGTTGTCAGGCATCTTGAATTTGGATCACGCGTCCACAGGGATGCTACAACAGTCGTTAAGTTGTGAAGTCATGAAGTCACTTTTTTCAATGTCCTTATAGTTGGGACGGTCAGTAAATGAACCATTGCAAGTTGAGGACTCCCCTGTATCGGAGAGAAAAAGCAGAGATTGTAACAGGCAGCCACTGAGGCCGGGAACTTTCCATCAGTGGGAACTTTCTTCTTCGTGTGAACCCTAACAAAAGAGCAGGGATAATTATTACTCCTTCTGGTCTCTCCTCAACTCTTAATGGCTTCTTAAGACCCCCAGTTGTTGCAGCTGCGAGATTGTGACGTTGTTGCTGGCGCACCGTCCTTCTGACTCATAAATCAGGCTAATTTAGAACTCTGAAAAACTTCGCCTGGTTCTCAAAACAAATACCAATTACCAATATATATATATATATATATATATATATATATATATATATACCACACCAATTCAAAGAAAAGTCATTGTCTAGCACAGCAGTGGATGTAAAACGCAAGGAACGGATTGTTATGACAAAACATACGTCCCTCCTGAGTCACCCTGAACCTAAAGTGCAAGAAGAAAGGAGGTGATAAAATGAGATTATATGAGGAAATGAACTTAACATTTAAATGATTAATAGGCCCCATTAAGCTGCCCCTCCCCCGCCGCCCCCGTTGCGATGTTCCTATCTGCGCTGCGCTAACATTTGGTAAAACACATTTTCATTTTAAAAAAAAAAAAATGTTGCATCCAAAGAGATTTCTAATTGGACTAAGAAATACAATATGATTGAGAGTATTTCTTCTGAAAACAGACTGCTTTTAACTTTATTTAAAATAGCTTTTTGTTGCTGGGAAATCTGGCATTCTAAATTTGTGACCCTAATTATCTGGAATGAATGTGTATGTGTGTGTGTATTCCTTATCTCTTGGTGGCAGAAATAGCTGGTCTATTTATTTATTTATGTACTTTTGTCACATTTCCAATGTCCTGTTCCATGCAGATTCCATGAGGTCTAGAATGTTGTGGCTGGGATCGTAATAATTACTACTATTATTTTATTTTATTTTATTTTTATTATTTTATTTTAGCCATTTAAACAGCTATACTCTCAAATTCGACTCAAGCCAGGTCAGGATGACAGGAACAAATCACCCAAAAAATAATAAATGAAATATAATAGAACATAAAATCAATTCTGCTAACGTGATTCTAGAACTCATGAAGGATGCTATTGCACAGGGGAAGACATAAAGTATCTCCTGGGTCTGGTAAAATAACGCTGCCTTCTGTTTTTGTTCGGAGAGCCAGTTTAGTTTAATGTTTAAGTTGCTGGCCTAGAAACCAGGAGCCTGTGAGGTCTAGTCCCACCTTAGGTATGAAAGACAACTGGAGGACTTTGGACCAATCACCAGGAGACTGAGAGTTCTAGTCCCGCCTCAGGCATGAAAGCCAGTTGGCTGACTTTGGGCCAATCACCAGGGGTCTGTGAGTTCTAATCCCATTTTAGGCATGAAAATGGCTGGAGGACTTTGGACCAATCACAAGGAGACTGTGAGTTCTAGTCCCGCCTCAGGCATGAAAGACAGTTGGCTGACTTTAGGCCAATCGCCAGGAATCTGGGAGTTCTAGTCCCATTTTAGGCATGAAAGACAGTTGGAGGATCAATCACCAGGAGACAGTGAGTTCTAGTCTTGCCTCAGGCATGAAAGACAGTTGGCTGACTTTAAGCCAATCGCCAGGAATCTGGGAGTTCTAGTCCCATTTTAGGCATGAAAGACAGCTGGAGGACCAATCAACAGGAGACGGTGAGTTCTAATCCCGCCTTAGGTATGAAGGCCAGTTGGATAACTTTGGACCAATCACGAGGATACTGTGAGTTCCACTTCTGCCTTAGGTATGGAAGCTGACTGGGTGACTTTGGCTCAGTCATTTTCTCTCATCCCAAAAGTTGATGTTTGTGTGGAAAAAGAGGAAGAGGAAGTACTATTAGGTATGTTTACTCTCCTGAGTTACCTACTGAGAAGTAATAAAGGCAGGAAAAAAATCAAATAAACAAACAAATAAGAAAGAAGGTTCTGGAACCTGTCAATCCTATCAGCTCTTTCGGATAATAATTCTCAGGGATTTGATTTTAATACAGGTAGTCTTTGACTTACAACCACAATTGAGCCCAAAATTTCTCTGGCTAAGCAAGACGGTTAAATGAGTTTTGTCCCATTTTACAACCTTTCTGGTCAAGATGTTAAGTGAAATCATTCCAATTATTAGGTGAATCATTCAGTCACTAAGCAAATCTGGCTTCCTTCATGGACTTTGCTTTCAAAAATCAGCTGGGAAAGTTACCAATGGGGGGGTCACATGACCCTTGGGTGAGTGCAACAGTCATAAGTACATGCCAGTTGCCAAGCATCCGAATTTCGATCACGTAACCGTGGGGGTGCTGCAATGGCCGTGTGAAAATCGGACACATTTCTTTCTGTGCCGTTGTTACTTCGAACTTCGTCCCAAAACAAATGCTTGTAAGTCAAGGCCTACCTGTAGGCATTAAATTCCATTAATGCTGGCTGTCAATCATTGTGTTTGGGGGAGAGAAGATTTAAGAAATACAGAATTTAGGATCATTTTGCTTCTCCTAGGAGGAATTTCCTTTTGGCTGTTGAAAATGGAGACTCAACTAACCACAGACAAGATGAGAAAGAGCCACAAGGGCCTGGGTCCGTGAAGACCCTAACAGTTAACAGATAATCAGAGTTGGAAGAGACCTTATAGGTCATCTAGTCCAACCCCCTGCCCAAGCGAGAGACCCCACACCATTTCTGACAAATGGCAGTCCAATCTCTTCTTGAAGGTCTCAAGTGATGGCGCTCCCACAACTTCCAAAGGCAAAAGCTATTCCATTGGTTGATTGTTCTCACTATCAGAAAGTTTCTCCTTATTTTTAGGTTAAATCTCTCCTTGTTCAGTTTCCATCCTTTATTCCTTGTCTGGCCTTCAGGTGCTTTGGAAAATAACTTGGCCCCTTCCTCTCTGTGGCAGCCCCTCAAATATTGGAAGACTGCTATCATGTCTCCCTGGTCCTTCTCTTCACTAGACTAGCCATGCCCTGTTCCTGCAACCATCATCATATGTTTTAGCCTCCAGTCCCCTCATCATCCTGGCTGCTCTTCTCTGTACTTTTTCTAGAGCCTCAACATCTTTTTTATAGTGTGGTGACCAAAACTGGATGCAGTACTCTAGGTGTGGTCTTACTAAGGCTTTATAGAGTGGTATTAGTACCTCACTTGATATGGATTGTATCCCTCTGTTAATGCAATTTAGGCTTTTTTGGCGGCGGCTGCTACTGCACACTGCTGGATCATATTTAGCTGGTTGTCCACTAAGACTCCAAGATTCCTCCCCATTTCTATCTCTACCCTTCCTCATTTCTATCTCCCCACCCACTCTCATTTGTCCAAGGGCCCCAAAGAACTTGTATGTGTGTGTGCAAAAAGATGTTTGTGTGTGTCAGCAAGTCCAGATAACAGCTACAACTATAAGAGGCAATGCTCCTCAACTTAGAATCTCTAAGTTGGATGAATTCTAAGATAGATGGACTCTAAGATGGATGGACTTTAAGATGGATGGACACTAAGATGGATGGACTCCAAGATGGATGGACTCTAAGATGGATGGACTTTAAGATGGATGGGCTCTAAGATGGATGGACTTTAAGATGGATGGACTATAAGATGGATGGACACTAAGATGGATGGGCTCTAAGATGGATGGACTTTAAGATGGATGGACTTTAAGATGGATGGACTCTAAGATGGATGGACTAAGATGGATGGACTCTAAGTTGGATTGACTCTAAGATGGATGGGCTCTAAGATGGATGGACTCTAAGATGGATGGACTTTAAGATGGATGGACTCTAAGATGGATGGACTTTAAGATGGATGGACTTTTAAGATGGATGGACTAAGAAGGATGGACCCTAAGTTGGAGGGACTCTAAGATGGATGGGTTCTAAGATGGATAGACTCTAAGAGGGATGGACTTTAAGATGGATGGACTCTAAGATGGATGGACTTTTAAGATGGATGGACTCTAAGATGAATGGACTTTAAGATGGATGGACTAAGAAGGATGGACCCTAAGTTGGATGGACTCTAAGAGGGATGGACTTTAAGATGGATGGACTCTAAGCGGGATGGACTTTAAGATGGATGGACTCTAAGAGGGATGGATTTTAAGATAGATGGACTAAGAAGGATGGATCCTACGTTGGATGGACTCTAAGAGGGATGGACTTTAAGATGGATGGACTCTAAGAGGGATGGACTTTAAGATGGATGGACTCCAAGAGGGATGGACTCTAAGATGGATGGACTAAGAAGGATGGACCCTAAGGGTTCTAAGATGGATGGACGCTAAGATGGATGGCCTCTAAGATGGATAGACTCTAAGATGGATGGACTCTAAGAAGGATGGACCCTAAGGGTTCTAAGATGGATGGCCTCTAAGATGGATAGACTCTAAGATGGATGGACTTCAACTCCCAGAATTCCCCAGCCCATATGGGCTGGGGAATTCTGGATGTTGAAGTCCATTCATGTTAAAGTTGTCACAGTTGAGATACACCACCTTGTACCCTGTGCTTGCCTGTATAACTAGTCCTCAACTTACAAACAGTTCGTTTAGTGATGCTTGTCAACCGACTCATATTTATGACGGTTTGCAGTGTCCCCGGCTCAGATGATCCCTGTTTGCAATCTTCACACAAAGCAAAGTCGATGGAGAAGCCGGAATCACTACTTCACACCTGTGTGACTAATTTAACAACCGCACCAAGAAAAGTGGCAAAGTGGGGCAAACTCACTTCACCAATGTTTCATTTAGTGACAGAAAATGTTGAGCTCACATGTGGTTATAAGTCCAGGACCACTTGTACTTCTTGGCTTTTGTTGATGGGACCCCCGGTCCCTTGTCAACTTCCTCCCGATTGATACAGATCTTAAAATGACCCACCAACGCGAATTCTAATCTGCTCAGGGGTTGTTGTTGGGGTTTTTTTTTGTCGTCATTTCTTGGCAGAAGGGTTGAGCTATTTTAGATGTTTCGCTCCCATCACCTCCTCCTGGCATTGCCAAGGCACAGGAACTGTGGGGGCTGGAATCGAAAACGAGAGGAGAGAACCAGATTGTATCCAAGCCAACCACTCCACACCAGTTATTCACCGGCTTAAACTGGTCTCTCTCTTTTTTTTTGACGGGGTAGAAGACTCCATACATGATATGACATGATAGCAGCCTTCTGATATTTGAGGGGTTGCCACAGAAGAGAAAGGGTCAACCTATTTTCCAAAGATCTGTAATCAGTGGTGGGATTCAACAGTTCTGTGGGCATGGCGTGGCTTGGTGGGGCGTGGCTTGGTGGCCATGGCAGGGGAAGGATACTGCAAAATCCCCACTCTCTCCCTAGCCCACTAACCTGCTTTCCAGCTCCATTCTCCTGTGCAGGGCAACCAAAGAAGACCCAGCCAATCAGCTGGGACTCAATGGGAGGCGGAGAAAAGATGTGGGCAGGGCCAGTCAGAGGTGGTATTTGCTGGTTCTCCGAACTACTCAAAACTTCCGCTACTGGTTCTCCAGAACTGGTCAGAACCTGCTGAATACCACCTCTGACCGGAAGGCAGGACAAGAAGCAATGGATGAAAATTAATCAAGGACAGAAACAACCTAGAACAGTTAGGATAGATATCAACAGAGGCAGAGGGATGATTAGGGGACTGAAGGCTAAAACATATGAAGAACGGTTGCTGGAATTGGGTATGTCTAGTTTGATGAAAAGAAGGACTAGGATAGCAATCTTCCAATATCTCAGGGGTTCCCACAAAGAAGAGGCTGTCAAGCTATTCTTCAAAGCACCAGAAGGCAGGACAAGAAGCAATGGATGGAAACTAATCAAGGAGAGAAGCAACCTAGAACTAAGGAGAAATTTCCTGACAGATCAATTAACCAGTGGAACAACTTACTTCCATAAGTTGTGAGTACTCCAACACTGGAAGTTTTTAAGAAGACATTGGACAACCATTTGCCTGAAATGGTGTAGGGTTTCCTGCCTGAGGAGGGGGTTGGACTAGAAGACTTCCAAGGTCCCTTCCAACTCTGTTATTCTAAATTCATTGGATATGATCCCATCTATCTCTTGTTTATAATGTAGTCCTTTCAGCAGATCCAAGAAGGTTCCACACCTATTTGCATTGCTCAGGTGACCTTGAGGGCGCAGATAAACCTCCCAGTGGCCTCAGCGGCCCTCAGAGGGAGTACTAGCAACCAGATGACTGCAAATCCTTCCATTCTCCCCCATTCAATCAGAACTGAAGAAACTTCTTGGATGAGAAACGAAACTTCTTTAAGGAAAAACCAAGAAAGTCAAGCTGCTTTTTGAAAAAGCAGTTTTGGGACAACCATGATCTGGAGGTGACTGAGAATCTCCATAGACATTGTTGCATTAATGCTGTTAAATATGTCAACTGGTTTAATTTATCTATTTATTCATCACATTTACAGTCATCCATCTCACAAGTGTTTGTTAATCATCGTCCTAAATATTTAATGTATAACATTAGAAGAACTGATTCTGTTATGACAATTATTGCTCTCTCTTTTTTTCTCTTTTGTTATTCTAAACTGCCTGGAGACTTGGGAGCTGGCTAGGACATAAATTGATGTCATAACAAATAAATGAACAAAATCTCAATTTCTCCATAATATTCTCTGCATAATATTCTCTCCCTCAAATTAATTGTTCCAGAGCAGTGTTTGTCCACGTTGGCAATTTTAAGTTGTGAAAGCTTCAATTCCAGGAATTCTCCAGTCAGGATGGACCAACTCCCAGAATCCCCCAGCCAGCATGTATGGACTTCAACTCCCAAAATTTTTCAGCCAGCATGTGTGGACTTCAGTTCCCAGAATTCTTCAGTCAGCATGTGTGGACTTCAGTTCCCAGAATTCTTCAGTCAGCATGTGTGGACTTCAACTAACAGAATTCCTCAGTCAGCATGTGTGGACTTCAACTCCCAGAATTCTTCAGTCAGCATGTGTGGACTTCAGTTCCCAGAATTCTTCAGTCAGCATGTGTGGACTTCAACTAACAGAATTCCTCAGTCAGCATGTGTGGACTTCAACTCCCAGAATTCTTCAGTCAGCATGTGTGGACTTCAACTCCCAGAATTCTTCAGTCAGCATGTGTGGACGATTAGAGGACTGGAGGCTAAAACATACGAAGAACCGTTGTAGGAATTGGGTTTGTCTAGTCCAGGGGTGTCAAACTTGCGTCGTACAGTGTCGTATCAGAACTTTTTCCCCCTTTGCTAAACCAGGTGGTGGCGGGGCCGACCTATACCTATAAAGGTAGAGGGCATCTGGCTCATGGTCCACGAGTTTGACACCCCCTAGTCTAACCTATTGAAAAGAAGGAATAGGGGTGACATGATAGCAGTCTTCCAATAGTTGAGGGGCTCCTACAGAGATGAAGGGGGTCAGACTATTTCCCAGAGCACCAAAAGGCAGGACAAGAAACAATGGTTGGAAACTAACCAAGGAGAGAAGCAACCTAGAACTAAGGAGAAATTTACTAACAGTGTGAACGGTTCACCAGTGGGACGGTTTGCCTTCAGAAGTTGTGGGTGCTCCATCACTGGAGGTTTTCAAAAACAGACTGGACAGCCATTTGTCTGAAATGGTGTAGGGCTGTGATGGCGAACCTATGGCACACGTGCCACAGGTGGCACGCAGAGCCGTTTGTGCGGGCACGCGAGCTGTAGGCAAACTTACCTCACTGTGCATGTGCCTGCCTCACAGCTGATTTTCGGCCAGTTTGAGGCCTTTTTCGGCCTCCCAAAGACTTGAGAGAGGCTTCTGCAGGCTTCTACAAGCTTTATAGGCTGAAAACTAGCCCTGTTTTGTCACCTCTGGTATTTTCGGAAAAACAGGAAGTGGCGAAACGGGGCTAGTTTTCAGCCTGCAAAGCTTGGCGAAGCCTGCAGAAGCCTTCCTCAAGCCTTTGGGAGGCCGATAAAAGCCTCAAACTGGCCAAAAGTCAGCTGTGAGGCGCAGTGCAGGTAAGGCGGCAAGACTGATTGGTTGGTTGAGGGGTTGCGTGCACATGCCTAGGGGGCATGGGGGGGGGGGTGCATTGCCTTCTGGGTACTGGCACGCAAGCATGAGCGTGCAAGCACATGCACAATTTTTGGCACAGGAGCCCAAAAAGGTTAGCCACCACTAGTATAGGGTCTCCTGCTCGAGCGGGGGCAGGTGGGGGAGGGGTTGGACTAGAAGACCTCTGTGGTCCCTTTCAACTCTATTATTCTATGTTCTATGTTTTGTCGATGAGTTGAAACACCCTTACAACTCTCTTCAGTATTAGGTAATTCAGCCTTGCTTGTTCCAAAAATGCTGCCTCCGAAGCCGACAGAAAAGCTACTTTAGATGTCATGCTCCGAAAACAACAGCTTCTGAGCCATAGGGACAAGCTGTTAATTATTAATTATTCTGTTAATACCATCAGAAACAGTGTTTGCCTCACTGAGCACAGCGCCGCTCTGCTTAACTGTGCCGAGCACGCTAGCGAGATATTCAATTGATCTTTAAAGGGCAAACTAATTTGGAGGAAAAACGGTCCAGGCAGTCTTGAATTAAGCTCAGTTTCCTTTAGCCGCACCCAAACCATTTCCTTCCCAGCAATCTGGCTTCTTCCAGGATGGATGGATGGATGGATGGATGGATAGAGGTAGGTAAGTAGATAGGGGGAGAGAGAGATGATAGATTAGATAAATAGATTGATAGATAGATAGATAAGTCGGTAGGTAGGTAGGTGGGGAGAGAGAGATGATAGATTAGATAGATAGTAGATAGATAGATAGATAGATAGATAGATAGATAGATAGATAGATAGATAGATAGATAGATAGATAGATAGATAGATAGATAGAGGTAGGTAGGTGGGGAGAAAGAGAGATGATAGCTAGATATGATAGATAATAGATGATAGATAGATAGATAGATAGATAGATAGATAGATAGATAGATAGATAGATAGATAGATAGATAGATAGAGTAGGTAGTAGGTAGGTAGATAGAGGTAAGTAGGTAGGTGGGGAGAAAGAGAGATGATAGCTAGATATGATAGATGATAGATGATAAATGATAGACAGACAGACAGATAGGTAGGTAAATGATAGATAGGTAGGTAAGTAGATTATGTAGGTAGATCGATCAATAGATAGATAGGTAGATAGATAGATAGATAGATAGATAGATAGATAGATAGATAGATAGATAGATAGATAGATAGATAGATAGATAGATAGATAGATAGACAGATAGAAGTAAGTAGGTGGAAGAGAGAGAGAGATGATAGCTAGATATGATAGACGATTAGAGAGAATTTTGGTTCTCCACTCTAGCTGACATCCCCAAGATGAGCTGGTGACTCATCCAAGACCCAATCAGGACTAAACCCACTTAGTTTTCAGCTAAAAGAGACATCCGTTGATGAGGCAAGCCCAGCATAGACAAAATGCCGAATGTGTGGCTGTGTTGATGTGACACAGACACAACGCTACAAATAAGTGCAATTCCAACTCCTGTGGCTGACAGAGGCCCCTTGTGTGTGGCATGAATCCAGCAGTTGAGTAGATGGCACAGACCATGGTTCTGTTAAAAATGGCATGAGAAGTTTTATATCGAAATATACGTTATTCTTTATACTCTTTCTATCTTCCCTTAAAACATGCACAGAACCCAGAATGGACTGAGAATCGGCGTCTTCACTAGATAAGCTCTTGTTCTTGTTTTAGTGGATGGTCGAGGCTGCTGCCATTTGTTGTTTTACCTCGTCGTCCTCTTCGACTTGTACCGTTCAGCCTGGCAGCGTTTGATATCGTTGTTCCTGTATGAGCTCTGGATACTTGTCTGCTGTTTACCATCAACTCCAGCCTATTGCCACTTTTAGTGATATAACATTTTCCATCAGCCAGCGAATGCCCTTATTCTGACTATCCTTGACCAGGAGAAAGGTGCCAGAGGAGGAGGTTCTCAGACCGCCATCGTGGTGAGAGGACGATGGCGTTGCATATCATCCCTCCCCACTGTTGTGAGAGGACAGTGGGTTGAACCTTGTCTCCACCCTAGGGTCCGTGTGATCTGGTCCCTCACCATCGTGAGAGGATGGTGGGCCTATTACCATCAGGACTCCCCAGTGACCGTGAGAGGGTCATTGGGGTAGAGGATCTTTTCTTTTCTTCCACAGGACATTTTATTCTGGCCCTTGCTTTGTGAGGCCTTACTGCCCAGAGGTGATGAAAAACTGAAGTCTATCTATTCGGCAGCTGAACTGAGGGCCCTGAGGAATGCCCCCCTTTCTCAGGTGTGGCCCTCAGACCTTTCCCGGTCATACCTCGAGGATGGCTCTTGGGTGCCAGAGAGGAGATATGACGCAGTTGGGGATTTTAATTTTAGGGATTTTAAGGGGTCTTTTAAATTATTTAAATTTTTGATGAAATTTTTAATGGGGTTAGGGCAAGGGAATTTATTAATTGGGTTAGGGAGGGGGCCCGGGCTGGGTTTGGGGGACAACCCGCCTGGGGATAAGGCCAGACTGGGGGATACCTGTGACTGGGAGGCCTTGGGATCGGGGACGGTCGTTCCGAAGATGGGGGCTTCCTCTGGGGAGGGGGATGAAAGGGTTATCCCTACGATCGGTGGGAGAGGCAGGTATGGTGTTGACAGGGGGTCTTATCAAGTGATGGGAGCTCGCCCCCGCTGTTTACAAGCGGTGGTGCGCTCCGGCCCCCAGGTCATGTCTCGCTCCCTGAGTTGTTTGAATGATCGGGCCCCGGGCCTCCGGCTGATGCTTTGCAATGCCAGGTCCGTAGTGAATAAAGCCCCCCTTGTTCACGATCTCGTCACGGAGGGGGGTGCGGACCTGGCGGGCATTACCGAGACCTGGCTGGGACAGGAGGGGGGTGTCCCTCTAGTGGAGATGTGCCCAGCCGGGTTTCGGGTCTTTCATCGGCCGAGGGCCGAGGGGGGGGGGGGGGGGGTTGCGGTAATTATTCGGGAGGATCTAGATCCTAGGGAATCCACTGTTCCTCAGACGACCAGATGTGAGACCCTGTTTGTTAAGTGTGGTTCCGGGGTTCAGATGGGCCTATTGATCACATACCTGGCTCCCTGCTATGTGACATCGGCCCTGCCTGAGCTCCTCGAGGTCATAGCCGGTCTGGCGGTTGAGACCCCCAGGCTGATGGTCATGGGGGATCTCAACCTGCCTTCGGCCGGTGGGGCCTCGGGGACTGCTCAGGAGTTCTTGGCTTCCATGACAGCCTTGGGCCTGACCCAATTAATTAAGGAACCCACGCATACTGGGGGTCACATTCTGGATCTGGTTTTTGTCTCTGGACAGTGGCAGGATGATCTAGGTGTTGGGGATGTTTCTGTTGAACCCTTGTCATGGTCAGATCATTCGCTCCTTAGGCTAGACTTCCAGGCCGCTCCTCCCCATCGCAGGGAGGCGGACCAAATACGTTGGTACCGCCCCAGGCGCCTGATGGATCCAGATAGGTTCCTGATGGAGCTTGGGCCATATCCCGACATTCGGACTCACGACTCGGTGCGGGACCTAGTCGCCACCTGGGAAAGGGTGGCGGCTGGGGCCCTGGACCGGGTCGTGCCCTTGCGGCCTCTGACCCGGCGCCACTCTCGCTCAGCCCCCTGGTTTTCCGGGGAGCTGAGGGAGATGAAGTGCCGGAAAAGACGCCTGGAGAGTATTTGGAGGACTACTCGCTCCGGACCTGACCGAACACTTTTACGGTCTTTTATTAAGACCTATTTAGTGGCGATAAGGGTGGCAAGGCGTCTTTACTTTTCCACCCTTATTGCGTCCGCAGGAAACCGCCCAGCTGCCCTGTTTAGAGTGACCCGCTCCCTCTTAGAAGGGGGAACGCGGGAGGACCCCTTGCAGGGACAGGCTGAGGATTTTTCACAGTTCCTGGTGGATAAAATCACTCAGATCCGGGATGGCTTGGACTCCGAATGGGCAGCTCTGGGTGGGGAATCGGGGGCGGAATTTGGAACAGTCATTTGGGACGAGTTTGATCCTGTGACCCCCAAGGACGTGGACAGGTTACTGCGGGGACTGAATGCGACCACATGTTTATTGGACCTGTGTCCCTCCTGGCTGGTGTTGGCCACCCAGGAGGTGACACGAGGTTGGTTCCAGGGCATTATTAACGCTTCCTTGAGTGAGGGATATCTACCCGCCGCCTTGAAAGAGGCGGTGGTGAGACCCCTCCTCAAGAAACCGTCCCTGGACCCAACTTTGTTATCTAATTATCGTCCTGTCTCCAACCTTCGTTTTATGGCGAAGGTTGTTGAGAGTGTGGTGGCACAACAGTTTCCCCAGCACCTGGATGAAGCTGTCTATTTGGATCCACGCCAATCGGGCTTCAGGCCCGGGCACAGCACAGAGACGGCGCTGGTCACATTGGTGGATGATCTCTGGAGGGCCCGTGACAGGGGTTATTCCTCTGTCCTGGTCCTCCTAGATCTTTCGGCGGCTTTTGATACTGTCGACCACAGTATCCTATTGCAGCGGCTGGGGGGGTGTTGGGGGTGGGAGGCACCGTTATGCGGTGGTTCTCCTCCTTCCTCTCTGACCGCTCGCAATTTGTGTTGGCAGGGGGGCAGAGGTCGGCCCCGAGGCCCCTGGTTTGCGGGGTGCCTCAGGGGTCGGGGCTCTCGCCCCTCCTGTTCAACATATATATGAAGCCGCTAGGTGAGATCATCCGTGGCTTTGCGGTAGAGTTCCATCAGTACGCTGATGACACCCAGCTGTACATCTCTACCCCGGGCCACCCCGATGAAGCCGTCGAAGTGATGACCCGATGCCTGGAGGCCGTGCAGTGTTGGATGGGGCGGAACAGGCTTCAGCTCAACCCATCTAAGACTGAGTGGCTGTGCTTCCCGGCACCCCGATACAGCCGGCTGGTTCCATCGCTGGCTGTGGGGGGGGAAATTCTTGCCCCCACAGAGAGGGCCCGCAATCTGGGTGTCCTCCTGGATGTACGGCTCTCATTGGAAGATCATGTGGCGGCCGTCGCCAGGGGGGCTTTTGGACAGGTCCGTAGGATCTACCAGTTGCGGCCCTTTCTGGATCGGGATGCGCTTCGCACGGTCACTTCCGCCCTGGTGATCTCCCGCCTAGACTATGCCAATGCTCTCTACATGGGGCTGCCTTTGAAGAGCATCCGGAGGCTCCAGTTGGTGCAGAATGCAGCCGCGAGGGTGGTAATGGGGGCACCTAGGGGCTCCCATGTTATGCCACTTCTACGCGCGCTGCATTGGCTCCCGGTGGCCCTCCGGGTGCGCTTCAAGGTCTTGGTCACTATCTTTAAAGCGCTCCATGGCTCGGGACCAGGTTACTTGCGAGACCGCCTCCTGCCACCATCGGCTTCCCACCGACCGGTACGCTCCCATAGAGTGGGCCTCCTCGGGGTGCCGCCGGCTGGACGGCTGGCGACCCCGAGGGCGCGGGCCTTCTCATTGGGAGCACCCCCTCTCTGGAATGAATTACCCCCGGAGGTAAGGGCCACCCCCGATCTCATGGCCTTCCATCAGTTGCTCAAAACGCATTTATTTCGGCAGGCCGGACTGGCCTAGGGGTTTTTAAATTTTAATCGGGTTTTAATCTTTTTAATACTTGCTTATATTTTATTAGAGCCATATTGTATTTCAGTTTTTTTTAAATTTTAATATTTTATGTTGTCTCATACTTTGTACCTTGTATATGTGTTTTTATTGGCTGTTCACCGCCCCGAGTCCCTTCGGGGAGAGGGGGCGGTATATAAATCAAATAAATAAATAAATAAATAATTGACGGTCAAGCTGAAACTAAGTTAATCAAAGTAAAAAACAGCAAATGGGAGATAATTAAACTCCCCACTAGGTTACCCAGACCCAATCCACATATCAAAGGATTAAGGCCTGTAAACACAAATAGAATTAATTAAATTAGATCTCCCAGCAGAACTGCATGTTCACAAGAATAAACATCACCGAGGACATACCTACAACAAGCACCCCTAGAAGAGAATATTTGTGGTGCAGGGATGACTTGTGATATCCTTGATGCGCTCTGAGCTTGGCAGTTTTCTTGCAGAGGTTTCATTGCCCAACTAGATCACAAGGTGCACTGATGATGTTACCTAGTTTGGTAATGAAATGTCTGTGTGATGACCCTGAGTGTCAGCTGGTGCTCCATTCAATATCCAAGAAAGAAACACTTAAACTCCATTTTGTTAGAGTAAAGATATCTTTTACTGGAAATCAAAGTGGTAGCAACAAAAGAATTCTGAATCTGAAGAAATGAGCGCGAAAAACACATATACAAAGTGATGGCAACGTTCCCACCCCCAACAGTCCATATTGCTCCTCCAATGAGGAAATATGCATAGCATCATGTGGGCATCTTCAGGTGGTGATGAGGCCTCTGTCCGTTGACCTTGGCATAGTTTTGATAAGGAGTCGCAGTTGCGCATAGCAAGGAATAGAAAAACAAGGAATAGAAACTTAAGTAAAACTCCCCCTCCCCCTAGATATACAGTTTCGTTTCCTACACACTCCAGCACGCTTCCCAAATATATCATAGCCCATTTCCCCCCTCCCGTTACTTATGGCAGCCGAAAGATGCAAAGCAGAGAAAAAGAAATAAAGGAAGAAATCTTGAAGGCTGACATTCGGCCCTCCTGCAAAAAGACGTTAGTCCTAAAAAATATAAGAGTAAAAGACAAGATATTACAAACAAATAACAACAGCATATTTGTTCAGGGTTTATTAGGATACATGGTGCGGAACGCCTGCACCAGTCGGGGGGCTCTAACATCTCTCTCGTCTACCCATTCAGACTGGGAAGAAGGAAAATGCTTCCACGCCACCAAATATTGGATTCGACCCCGCTTCTTCCTAGAATCCAAAATTTCCTTAACTTCAAAATGTTGTTCACCTTCAATGAGCAATGGCACAGGGGGGGCTACCTGAGTAGGCCTCAGATCAGATGTACGTTCAGGTTTTAACAAACTAACATGGAAAACAGGATGGATCCGACGGAGAGTTTTTGGCAATGTCAATTGGACCGCCACAGGATTCACAACTCGTTCAACCGGAAAAGGTCCCACATACTTAGGGCCAAGCTTTTTCGATTTCTGTGTGGTCTGCAAAAATTTGGTAGATAAAAACACTTTATCACCAACTTGGTATGGTTCCTGTGGACGTCTCTTTTTATCTGCAAACTTTTTGTGAGCTTGATGAGCATCATCCAATGCCTTGCGGGCAACTGGCCAAGTCATCTGGAGATGCCTTATCTACTCATCCAGCGAGGGAATATTAGTTTCCTCTTGCGGAAGCTCGGGTATGGGTACAAAGTCTTGTCCCAAGGCCACTTTAAACGGAGTGAATCCGGTGCTGCTATGTACCGAATTATTGTATGCCACCTCAGCAAAAGGCAGTAAATCAGTCCAATCATCCTGTTGATAATTAATGTAACACCGCAGATACTGTTCCAGTACCGAGTTAGTTCTCTCGCAGGCCCCATTGGTTTGTGGATGATGGGCGGAGCTTAACCCCTGGGCGGAGCCTAGTAACTTCAGGAACTCTTTCCAGAAATTTGAGGTAAATTGGACACCCCTATCAGAGATTATGCGTTCAGGGACTCCATGTAGCCTGTAAATATGCAGAATAAACAACTTAGCTAACGTCTTCGCTGACGGGATCTTCGCGCAGGGTATAAAGTGTACCTGTTTGGAAAACAGATCTGTCACAACCCAAATGACTGTATTTCCTCCACTGTCAGGTAATTCTACAATAAAATCCATGGAGATTTCCTTCCATGGGGCCGTTGGTCTAGCCACGTTCTGCAATAAGCCTGCTGGTTTACCAGGCGGCCTCTTAGCCGAAGCACAAATAGGGCAACTAGCGACATAGGTCTCAATGTCCTTTTTCAACGTGGGCCACCAAAATTGCCTTTTGACCAAGTGTAGGGTTTTCACGAACCCAAAATGTCCAGCAGGTTTAGAATCATGAGCTTGATGTAAAATTTCGTGCCTTAGCTTTCCCGGTACATATAATTTGGCCCCCACCCAGGCCAACCCATCTCTGATAGTACAGTCATTCGAGTGGGTCAGGAACCAATCATCCAGTTTTAGAGCTTCTTTCAATTGTGCCGATAAATCATTTGACACATCAACCTCTTTTTTCTTCTGGGCTCTGGTAACCATTGGAGCTGCCAACTGTTCAGTTGGGATGATAGGTCTTATCACTTCCTGGCGGGCACTATTATACTGAGGTAATCTGGACAAAGCATCTGCCATGAAGTTTCTCCCTCCGGGAATGTACTTCAAAGAAAAATTGAACCGCTTAAAATATTGCGCCCAGCGAACTTGCTTGGGAGACAGTTTTCGAGGTGTTTTCAGAGCTTCCAGATTTTTGTGATCTGTCCAAACCTCAAAAGGGTGTTTGGCTCCTTCTAGGAAATGCCTCCACGTTAACAAAGCCCATCGAACTGCAAAAGCTTCTTTTTCCCAGATGGCCCATCTTCTCTCGGTTTCAGTTAGTTTACGGGAGGTATAGGCGCATGGTTGCAGGTATCCCTTTTCATTTACCTGAAGTAGCACCGCCCCAACGGCTACGTCACTTGCATCAGCTTGGATTACAAACGGAACGTCCATGTCTGGGTGCTTAAGTACGGGTTCAGCAGCAAACAGACGTTTCAGTTTCTCAAAAGCAGCTTGACATTCCATGGACCACTTCAATGGCATACTGGGCTTCGGTTTCACCTCCCCCTTGGTTTTAAGGAGATTCGTGATAGACATCGCGATCTTCGCAAACGCAGGAATAAATTGACGGTAAAAATTTGCAAATCCCAAGAAGCTTTGCAGTTGTTTCCTGGTACGGGGAGGGGCCCATTCCAAAACCGCCTGCACCTTCCCCGGGTCCATTTCTATGCCGTCGTGCGATATGCGATAGCCCAAATAGTCAATTTTCTCCTGGTGAAATTCACACTTTGACAGCTTGGCATACAACTGGGCCGCTCGAAGTTTCTCCAGGACTGACCGCACTAGTTTCACATGCTCATCACGAGTCTCTGTGTAGATAAGAATGTCATCAAGATAAACTAACACTCCTTTGTACAAATGCTCTTGCAACACTTGGTTTATCATTTGCATGAATACCGCAGGCGCCCCCTGTAGGCCAAACGGCAGGACGTTGAATTGAAAACACCCCATCGGACAGTTGAAAGCAGTCTTCCATTCATCCCCTTCCTTGATTCGGATTCGGTAGTATGCCTCTCTCAGGTCGAGTTTTGAAAAAATCTTTCCTTTAGCGAGGTGGGCCAGCATGTCCTTCATCAGGGGAAGGGGGTACACGTTCTCCACCGAGATAGCGTTCAGATTTCTGTAGTCTACCACCAAGCGTAAGGAACCATCTTTCTTTTCCCGGAACAACACTGGAGCCGCCACCCGGGGCCTAGCAGGTTGGATGAAACCACGTTCTAAATTTTTTTCAATGAACAGCCGCAATTCCCCTAATTCCCGTGGGGTCATTGAATACAGTTTGGGTTTTGGGAGTTTCACTCCTGGCAAAAATTCGATACTGCAATCCGTCGAGCGGTGAGGGGGGAGCTCATCCGAGGCCTTCTCACTGAACACCTCCTTTAAGTCCCAGTATTCCTCTGGAATTTTCTCCTCCCCTTTCAGAGTCTCGGTGCCAGTAGAAGCCAACTCTATGGGAGCTTTGGGTCTCCGCTTGGATTTCCCTTCCTTTTCTGGGGGTTGGTCTGTGCGTATGCGTAGTAATCCCCTCCTCCAATTAACATGGGGGTTCCATTTCCGGAGCCAAGGCAAACCCAGTATTAAAGGGCGCTCCATCCCAGGGGCCACAATAAAACACAGAGTCTCTTTATGGTTCCCCATTGTCATCTCCACTGGCTCCGTTATAAAATGAGCAGGTCCACCCCCGGCTACCGATCCATCCAATTGGCAAAAAGCTATGGGCGTTTTCAGAGTCTTTAGCCTTAATCCCAGCTTCTCTACCATCTTTGCACTGATTACGCACCTTGTGCATCCAGAGTCTAACAAAGCCAACATGTCCCCTTCAGCCCCCGACGTGGATACCCTTAATCTCACTGGAATGGTCATAGGGCCCTGGTTCGGACTTACCAGGGCGTCGTCTTCCAGTTCGGATTCACTCCCTTCAGAAGAGGTTGGAGTTCCCAACCCCCCTCTTTTTAGAGGGGTGACCTCTACAACCTCTTCCGCTTTTAACGCCGATCCACGAGGCGTGGCTGGAGGCCTCTCAGACCTTCTCCCTCCTCCTGGCGCCCCTTTTGGTTCCAGCTTGGCATGGCAGTCTGCAGCCCAGTGGCCCTCCTTCCCACATCGGAAACATGCTCTGGTTCTGGGTTTTGCCGCTGGTCTTCCCTTCAGGGGTTTTAAGGTTTCTTGAGGCCTGGTAGGGGGGGGATTCCTCAAGACAAAACGCCCCCGGCGTCTGTTTCGGGTTAGGTCAATCTCCACCTCTGCTGCCAGCACGTACCACTGCTGCAGCTCCCCAGGGTCTCTTCTGGCCACGCAGCATTGATAAACATCTTCATTTAGCCCATCCTTAAAAGCCTCTATCAGGGCTCCCTGGGACCAGCCGCGGATATGGCACGCCAGCTCTCTAAACTCCTGGGTGTAATCAGCTACTGACCTTCACCCCTGATTTATGGTTTTCATCCTGATTCTAGCCTTGCGTTCAGCTAGGGGATCTTCAAATCTAGTGCGCAATGCTGTCATGAACTGGTTATAGTTCAGCAGTTGAGGGGCATTATCATTATGCAAAGTCACCATCCACTTTGCAGCCGTTCCCTCCAAAGCCCTGGTCACACACCTGACTTTGGCCGCTTCTGAGGAAAAATCCTGCCCATACTCCTCCATGTGGCTCCAAACTTGTGCTAGGAAAAATCCCAATTCCTGGGGGTCCCCTCCATATTTTACTTCCAACGGAGGCACTCTTGCAGCTCTACGCCTTCTGGCAATTATCCCCCCAGCCGGGGGGCCCTGTGCTGCTGCTGCTGCCTGTTGCGCTGGCCCGGGTTGATTTATGGGGGGGGCTGCCCTGATTCTTCTGCCTGGGGCTACCCCCCCTTCTTCCCCCTCGTACCTTTGATCAGCTGGAGCCTCTCTGGCAGCTTCATGTGAAAATTGCTCGGCTTGCATTAGTGAGAAGCCTCTCCGTTCCTTCTCCTGCCATGGCTCATCTTTCCCTCGGCGACGGGTTGTGGTCACTCCTGGAGGGGGCCTTTCCTCAGGATCCTTCCAACCGACTGATTAGTTGTCCCTATTTTTCTACTTGCATTTTTTACATGCTTTCGAACTGCTAGGTTGGCAGAAGCTGGGACAAGTCACGGGAGCTCACTCTATTATGCAGCGCTAGGGATTCGAACCACTGAACTGCCGACCTTTCTGATCGACAAGCTCAGCATCTTAGCCACTGAGCCACCATATCCCTATCACATACATAGTAATCATTAATAAGCTGAGAATGTAGGGGAACCAAACTGTACCTGCTTCCCTCAAAAATTAGGTTCATATTAATTATGGAGTATATATGGTAAGATTTAGTAAGGGTACTCCCAGGGGTGGGATTCCATTTTTCTAACAACCGGTTCTGTGGGCGTGGCTTAGTTCGTGGATGTGGCTTGGTGGTCATGTTATTGGCTGGGTGTGGCCAACTCAATATCACTCACATTGAGGCACGCATCTCCTCGCCTGGCCTCTCATGACTGTGGGGATGGTGCAATAGTCGTAAGTGTGAAAAATGATCATAAGTCACTTTTTTCAGTGCCATTGTAACTTTAAATGGTCCTTCCACACAAGCAAAGTACCAGCAAAGGAGGGGAAAAAAACTCCAGAGAAGTTCCTGAGACAGGAAGTCTAGAACTGCCAAGAATGTGATAAGTGTTAAGGGAGAGGCAACACCAAAATGTTTCCTTCCTGCCTTCCTTACAGGATTAGGCCAGTCATTTCTTCTAACAACCGGTTCTCTGAACTGCTTAGAATGTTAACAACCGGTTCTAGCGAATAGGTGCGAACTGTAGAATCCCACCCCTGGGTACTCCTTAACTTGCAACCATTCATTTACTGATTGTTCAAAGTTACAACAGGGAACTGGTCAGAACCTTCTGAATACCACTTCTGGTGTGCCATATGTTCGCCATCACAGCCCTATACCATTTCGGACAAATGGTTATCCAATCTCTTCTTAAGTGTTGGAATATTCACAACTTCTGGAGGCAAGTTGTTCCACTGATTAATCCTTCCAACTGTCAGGAAATTTCTCCTTAGTTCTAGGTTGCTTTTCTCCTTCATTAGTTTCCACCCATTGCTTCAAGTCCTGCCTTCTGGTGCTTTGGAGAATAGCTTGATCCCCTCTTCTTTGTGGAAGCCTCTCATATATTGGAAGACCGCTATCATGTTGCTCCTTCTTTTCATTAAACTAGACATACCCAATTCCTGCAACCATTCTTTATATGATTTAGCCTCTTTGTTGCTCTTCTCTGCACTCTTTCTAGAGTCTCAACATCTTTTTTTATGGCGATCAAAACTGGATGCAGTATTCCAAGTGTGGCCTTGTCAAGGCATTATAAAGTTCGCTGGCCGTGGGGGAGAGGTTTTGACCCCCGTGGAAAGGGCACGCAACTTGGGTATCCTCCTGGATGTGCGGCTGTCTTTGGAAGAACATATTGCAGCCGTCACCAGGGGGGCTTTTTATCAGATTCGTCTGATTTACCAGTTGCGGCCCTTTCTGGATCTGGGCACACTTCGCACAGTCACTTCTGCCCTCGTTATCTCCCGCTTGGATTATTGCAATGCTCTCTACATGGGGCTCCCCTTGAAGAGTCTCCGGAGGCTGCAGTTAGTTCAGAATGCAGCCGCGCGGGTGACCCGAGGGGCGCCCACGTAACACCACTTCTCCGCAGGCTGCACTGGCTTCCTGTGGCCTTCCGGATTCGATTCAAGGTGGTACTGACGGTATTTAAAGTGCTCCATGGCTCGGGACCTGGGTACTTACGGGACCGCCTGCTGCCATCAACAACCTCCCGCCGCCCAGTACGCTCCCACAGGGTCGCCCTACTTGGGGTACCGCCACCTGATCGCTGGCGGCTGGCGGCCCCGAGGGTGCGTGCTTTCTCTGTGGGAGCGCCCTCCCTGTGGAATGATCTCCCCCCGGAGATACGAGCCATGACAGATATCCTCTCCTTCCGGCGCGCAGTTAAGACCCTATTTTTTAAACAGGCTGGCCTGGCCCAGTGAGGGTTTAAGGGGTTTTAAGTTAATAGGGTTTTTAAAATTTTAACTTCATTTTTAATCTTTTGGGATGCAGCTATTTCCTTGTTTAATTCGGTTTTAAACTCTATTTAATTTTGTATTCTTGTATTTTAAGTATTTATTAGGCTGTACACCGCCCCGAGTCCCTTTTCGGAGAGGGAGCGGTATAGAAATACGATCAATAAATAATAAATAAATAAATAAAGTGGTATTAACACTTCACGTGATCTTTGATTCTATCCCTCTGTTTATGCAGGTTAAAACTGTGTTGGCTTTTTTGACAGCTGCAGCTCACGACTGGCTCATATTTAAGGGATTGTCCACTAGGACTCCCAGATTCTTTTCATAAATAAGTAAAATAAATAAAATGACTTATAACCATTGTTTGCACATAACCCTTGCAGCATCCCTGTGGTCATGTGATCGAAATTCAGCTGCTTGGCAACTGATTCGTTATTTGTGATGGTTTTAGCATACTGGGATCATCTTTTGCGACCTTCTGACAAGAAAAGCCAATGGGCAGCCAGATTCGTTTAACCATGTTACTAACTGAACCATTGCAGTCATTCGCTTAACCGTTGTGGCAAGAAAGGTCGTAAAATGGGGGTAAACACCACTTAGCAACAGAAATTTTGGGTTCCATTGTGGTCATAAGTCAAAGACCGCTTGCATGTTTGATCAGCAAAAAGTAAGTGGCACGACAACAGCTTAATATGTGAAAAATATATTGAGAAATATCTAAAACGTGGGCCAGTTGAGTGTTCCTGTTTTGGATGTGAGCTTTTCCCATTGTTCTTGTGTTGTTACAAAAAAAAAATTAAAATTAAAATAAATTGCGATGCCTTTTCCCCAAGTCCTGGAAATTTTCCCCAGACTATTATTAGCAATTGGGTGTTTTTGGAAAAACAAGATGTACAATGATCAGCCGCGTTTGTTCAGCCTCATTTGGATGTATTGTCGGCTTAGCAGCTGCATCCTCAAACCAGCGTGGAATATAATTCCCATAAATGCAGCATTGCCGAAATAGCCAGAATATGTAATAGATCTTCGCCCAATTCTACATATCTTTGTACGATGACAAGCTGTTCCTAAACCAACATTTTTAGCTGAGGCACGATTTGGAACTTGTGCTGATGGGAGACAAACAAGCTTTTATAATGTAAGCTCTACTGAAACCTTTGTATTGGTTTGATTGTTTGTAACCTCCAAATCGGTGCGCCACAGGGAAATCATTTGTGACCCAAATTGTTGGGGACAACATGCTGACTCTGTGAATCACTTAGAGAGGGCTGTAAAACACTGTAAAGCGGTATATAAGTCTTAGTGTTGTACAATCCTATTTATAGTAGATGTCCTATGTCATGCCCTTGTCAGAGTCTGAATCCGAGGAGGAAGACGAACAGCTGACAGGGAGTGGGAGTGTGGCTCCATTGGCTGTGGAGGAGGCTGGGGAAGGGCAAAGTCCAGCTGGGCAGAGCAGGGAAGAGGTAGAACAAGGGAGAGGGAGTTCAGAGAAAGAACCAGGCTCACCCCCTCTTCATCGTAGGGCACACAGAGAGGAATGGAGAAAAGAGCAACGTGGGTTGCATGGCTTATGGGGGAGGAAAGGGCCCTGATCCCCTTCATTAGCCACATCTGGGAATGAAAGTTTAAAAGAACTGAATGCTGACTGCGGCATTTATCCTGTGTTGTCGTTGTTTATCTGTGTTCTTGGCATCTTCCCAACTGTGTGAGTTTTGCCGTGCCTTCATGTCTGGAATTCTTGCTCCTGCCCTGCCAAACTAATTACCTCAATTTGGCTTGATCAGACTTAAAGTTACAGTTTGTGTTGACCATGTTTGGGACTTGATTCTCTGCAGCCAAAGGCTGTTCCTGGGAGAGAGTTTTTCTCCAGCCAGAAGGTAACCTGGACATTGGGGGCAAAGTTGGAGCCATTAAAGGGACTGTTATTGATTATCTGTTGGCTTTGTGCCACACCCAGGGTCATCACGTCCTACCATAAACAAAAGGTTGAAGATTAATATTTTAGGAGGGGCAATATGTCCCTTAAACAGTGCAAATATTTCACAAAGATCTTTCACTTTAAGTGAAAAGAGAATTAATTATTAAGCTAATTTAGAGGCTGTTGGAATAGAGTACTTAAAGTGACTGTAGGGAAAAAAGACTTAAACACCATGTTAACTGCAAATCCAATAAACATTTTCTAGTCTAGATGTCAGCAAGTCTAGAATGAACCACCTAAAATAACATGTCCCATTTTAACCTTGATTGAATAAACCAACTTCGTATTCCTTCCTTTTGTGTAAAACAATCTTGCTCTTCCCTTCAGAAAAGTGTCCATCGTTGTCTCGAAATTCTTCAAACCTTTTTAAAAAACCCTTCTTTTGTAAGTCCAGTAAGAAGAAATTATTATTTATTTATTGTATCTACTATTTATTGTAATTACTTTCTTGGAATTAGCATTCTCTCTTAATTTTCCTTCTTAATTTTAAAAGACTCGTCCATTTGTTTTATGCCCGTCTAATGACAAATTCTTCTTCGTTTTCTCAGATTTTGTTGAGAATCCTTTTCTGTAACAGCTTCATCTGGGAACAGACTGTTCCTAGGAACAGGCAACACAGCTGAGATCAGAGCTGCAAGGTTCGGTGGCAATTTCTCAAAAAAAAGAAAAGAAAAATGCCATGATAAGTTGCTTATCTGACTGTGTCCCTTGTTATGACTTTATGACTTTTTGTGAGGAAGAGTCGTGTTGGCGCAGCGGTTAGAATGCAGTACTGCAGGCTAATTCTGCTGACTGCCAACTGCCTGCAGTTTGGCAGTTCAAGTCTCATCAGGCTCAAGGTTGATTCATCCTTCCATTCAGGGGTGGGATGCTACTGGTTCTGCCCAGCTCTACAGAACTGGTAGCTCTGAAGAGCAGCAGACACCGAACTGGTTCTGTGTTTGCTGCTATTTGGCCCACCTGCCCACCTGGGTTCTTACCTGTCCTTTATTTCCTGCTTTTTCAATCTCAGCTGCTTTGCGCAGCACAACTGAGGTTGAAAAAGCAGGAAAAAGGAGGCTTTTCAAATGCTGTGCACCTGTGCACTATGCTTTTCAGCTGTCCGGGCAGCACAGCTTATGGTTATTTACACACGCGTGCAGCACATATCTGGCATGTGTGCACGCAAATCGTGCATGCGCGCGCAAAATGTAGTTACTGAACCTATAGTAACACCTATTGAATCCCACCCCTGCTTCCATCCCTCCAAGGTCAGTAAAATGAGGATCCAAATGGTTGGGGGCAAATAGCAGTGGTGATATGCTATCGGTTTGGACCGGTTCAACCGAACTAGTAGTAAAAAAAAAAGCATCCAATCAGCTGAGAGGAGTGGTAAAGCCTCCAATCAGCTGAGAGGAGGGGAAAAGCTTCCAATCAGCTGAGAGGAGGGGAAAAGCCTCCAATCAGCTGAGAGGAGGAAAAAAGCCTCCAATCAGCTGAGAGGAGGGGAAAAGCCTCCAATCAGTTGAGAGGAGGAAAACATGCTCCTAGCTTTTCGTTTCTTCATCCTCTCAGCTGATTGGCTTGTTAGGGGGGCATGCATTAGGGGCACACATATACACACACACACACACACACACACACACAAAATCCCCAGTGGTGGGATTCAAATTTTTTTACTACCAGTTTTGTGGATGTGGCTTGATGGGCATGGAAGGGGAAGGACACTGTAAAATCTCCAGTTAAAGATGGGATTTGCCGGTTCTTTGGACTACTCAAAATTCCCGCTACCGGTTCTCCAGAACCGGTCAGAACCTGCTGAATACCCACCTCTGGCAATCACCCACCGAATTGGTAGCAACTAAGGTAGGATCCCGCTACTGGCAAATAGGCTGACTCTGTAAACCGCTTAGAGTGGGCTTGTAAAACATTGTGAAGCACTTTATAAATCTAAGTGCTATGGCTATTGCTAACAAATGTGACAAGAGAAGTCGTAAAATGGAGCAAAATTCATTTAATGAATGCCTCACTTAGCAACATAAAGTTTGGGCTCAAATATGCTGACTGTAAACCATTTAGTAGAACAGTGGCTGCCAACCAGTGGGCCGTGGCCCACTGGTGGTCCACGAGAAAATTTTGGTGGTCCGCAGAGAAATGTTAACCTCAGAGCAACCCCCAAAGCAATTAATCCAGGCTGCACAGGAACACAAGGCTGTGCCATCCACATGACCCATGGGAACCCTCTCTGCACACTCACTCCTTACCTGGTAAACTTGCCTGCTAAGTTGTTATTTTTCCTTCCCCCCCCCCCCCCCCATCAGCTGTTCTGCTGTGCTGGGAGATTTAGATTAGCTAGAAAGGAGGAAATCATTGGATTTCTTGCTTTCTAGCTAATCTTTAAATCTTCGGCTCTGCTCTTAAGCAAAACCGAACCTCCCTTAGGATTGAAGTAGTGCAGATTCAGCTAGCCGATGGTAGAAACACAGATCTCTAAGTGAATCTGTGATTCTGTGAGCAACTCAATCTGCCTGCCTGCTTTGCCTGATTTTGGGTAAATGTTGCTCTTTTTTATAAAAAAATTCAATATTTATATAAATATTTATAACATTTACATACTAGCCATGCCCACCCAGTCACATGACCACCAAGCCACACCCACAAATTAGGTCACGCTCACAGAACCGGTTAGTGGCCCCTGGAAATTAAAATTATGAGTTTGGTGGTCCCTGAGGTCCAAATGGTTGGTGACCCCTGGTTTAGAAAGGGCTGTAAAACTCTCTGAAGTAGTATATAAGTCTAAAGGGCTATTGCTATCAGTTTTATTTGGAAAATTCCACACTATTTCATCCTGCTTATTTTTTAATTATTTTTTCGACTCTATGTTCTCATTAATGCTTCATTATATGAAAACCACATTTGGGGAAATTGCTAACACTTAGAGCATAGATTCAAGGTTCAGAAGGACCCTACATTGGGCCCTTTCCAATAAGATACAGTTCAATGGGGAGAAAAATAAAGTTGTCAAGCCAGGTTTGAGACCCGAGTGCTGTCCAATGGGGTGATCACCTGTTCCTTGCTCCAGTTCCTGCCCACCTAGCAGTTCAAAAGCATGCAAATGTGAGTAGATAAATAGGTACCACTTCGGTGGGAAAGCAACAGCGTTGGGTGCACCTTGGCATATAGTCATGCTGGTCACATGGCCACTGCTCTACTCTCACTCCACATTACTCTGTGTGCAGCTTGACATGCAGCTAAAGCCACCTATCCTCCATTAAAATAGACCATGTGCATAGAGCTGCATGTTTTATTGAAGGAACAGGATGGGCGAAACTGAGAAAAATAGAAATACATACAATAAGATCCCAAATACAAAATAAACCAGAGGTGGTATTCAGCAGGTTCTGACCGGTTCTAGAGAATCGGTGGTGGAAATTTTGAGTAGTTCAGAGAACCGGCAAATACCGCCTCTGACTGGCCCCGCCCCCATCTATTCTCTGCCTCCCGAGTCCCAGCTGATCGGCTGAGTCTTCTTTGGTTGCCTTGCATAGGAGAACGGAGCTGGAAAGCAGGCTAGTGGGGTGGGGAAGGGAATGGAGATTTTACAGTATCTTTCCCTGCCACGCCCGCCATGCCACGCCCGCCACGCCCACAGAACCAGCAGTAAAAGAAATTACATCCCACCACTGCAATAAGCAGTGTTGAGTTGCAACCAATCCCTATACATAAATCTAAGTCTCACCATCAACGCAGTGTGTGTATGGGATGTGGGTTTCTGTCTTCAGATAAATGTGCGGATGCTCCAACCCTGGGATTTTTAAAGAGACTGGATGACCATTTGTCTGCTGCGATGGCAGAGGGCTGGGCAAGAAGACCTCTCAGGTCCCTTCCAGCTCTGTTCTTCTCCCTTACGCTGGGCTTGTAGAGCAACCGGAGCGGTACCCAAGCCCAGTCAATCAATGTGAAACCAATCCATCCATCCATTCATCCATCCCTCAATTACTGATTGCATCCGTGCTGCCGAATGATAGAACAGTCCTCTCTCTGGCTGTTGAAACAGCAGTTTATTTGTGGGTTTTTTTTTTTTTGCAACAGTTGTTCGTGAGCTTGAAAGAATTCCATAGAAAAAGACCTGTACATTTGCTTTAGGCCAGATGCCCGAGAAGACAGGCTGGTGAGTCATCAGAGATGGTCAAGGAGGATAAATAATCACCGGTGCCCTTTGTGAGTTCCAATTGCTGCCCCTGAAGACTGCAGAGAACACTGCTGCTGCTTACGGCAGAAGCTAATCTGATATGCTCGTCCAGGGAGGGCTTGACAGCCAGGATTTGCTGCTCTACCCAGATTTACTCAGAAATGGATCCCAGGCTTCTTCCCAGGCAATGGAAATCACAGAATAATGGAGTCGGACCTTGGAAGTCTTCTAGTCCAACCCCGTGCTTGTGCAGGAAACCCTATATCGGCGCTGCCCAACCTTTCCGGGTTTTGGTGGGTCGGCGCGGGTGGATTGGTTCTGCGTGAGGGGTTGGCATGCACGGGCACAGATTCATTTGTGGGAGCGTAGGTGCCCGCTGATCGCATGAATGTGGCTGCAATTATTTATTCTCACCGTCGTGTGAGCGTGGCTGTGCACTCATGCACCTCATCTGTCACTTGTGCAGCCTGGTTTTTTTTATTTATTTATTTATTTTATTTCATTTTATTTATATACCGCCTCCTCTCCCAAATTGGGACTCGGGGCGGTGCACAGCCCAACTAAAACAATACAATATCAAATATAAAATTTAAAAACAGATTAAAAATGAATTAAATATATGGCTGAAAGATTAAAACTATAATCAATTAATAAAAAGCAGGGTAAAGATTACAAAATTAATTGGTTACGAATGGTTTGGAGATCCCTGCCCCATAGCATTTCATACAGGTGACTGCCCAGACTCTTTTTAAAAACGTCCAGTGATGGAATATCCACAACACTGAGAGGCAAGTTGTCCCCCTGATTAATTGTTCTCACTGTCAGGAAATTTCTCCTTATAATAATGATGATGATAATAATGATGTGCAATGTTAAATAAAATAGGTGGTAAGCTATTTTAAGGAAAAAGGAAATAATAGGGGATAAAGAACTGGGAATTTATATTTGGATGAAATATTGATATTGAATTAATGGATTGAAATATGAAATGGAAAATTACTTAAAGATGAGTGAAATCAGGGGTGGGATTCTACCAGTTCGCATCTGTTCGCTAGAACCAGTTGTTAACATTCTAAGCAGTTTGGAGAACCGGTTGTTAGAAGAAATTACTGGCCTAATCCTGTAAGGAAGGCAGGAAGGAAACATTCTGGTGTTGCTTACAGAAACTGCCTCTCCCTTAACCCTTATTACATTCTTGGCAGGACTAGACTTCCTGTCTCGGGAACTTCTCTGGAGTTTTTTCCCCCTCCTTTGCTGGTACTTTGCTTGTGTGGAGGGACCATTCAAAGTGACAATGGCACTGAAAAAAGTGACTTATGACCATTTTTCACACTTACGACTGTTGCAGCATCCCCACAGTCATGAGAGGCCAGGCGAGGAGATGCGTGCCTCGATGTGAGTGATGTTGAGTTGGCCACGCCCAGCCAATAACATGACCACCAAGCCACGCCCACCCAGTCACATGACCACCAAGCCACACCCACAACCTAAGCCACGCCCACAAAACCAGTTGTTAAAAAATTTGAATCCCACCCCTGAGTGAAATGAATAATGATATATGATGATATTATATAAGATTGGCGGAAATGAAAGTATGATGATGTACAAGTGTTATAATCAGGAATCATGTTGCTCACATAAAGAGATATGTAAAAATAAAAAAAAATAAACAACTTTTTGGGGAAAAAAAAAGGAAATTTCCTCTTAGTTCTAGGTTGCTTCTTCTCCTTGATGAGTTTCCATCCATTGTTTCTTGTTCTGCCTTCAGGTGCTTTGGAGAATAGCTTGACCACAGGGATTCAAATTTTTTAACAACCGGTTCTGTGGGCGTGGCTTAGGTTGCGGGTGTGGCTTGATGGTCATGTTATTGGCTGGGTGTGGTCAACTCAACATCACTCACATTGAGGCACGCATCTCCTCGCCTGGCCTCTCATGACTGTGGGGATGCTGCGACAGTCGTAAGTGTGAAAAATGGTCATAAGTCACTTCTTTCAGTGCCATTGTAACTTTGAATGGTCACTCCACACAAGCAAAGTACCAGCAAAGGAGGGGAAAATACTCCAGAGAAGTTCCTGAGACCGGAAGTCTAGTCCTGCTAAGAATGTAATAAGGGTTAATGGAGAGGCAGTTTCTGTAAGCAACACCAGAATGTTTCCTTCCTGCCTTCCTTACAGGATTAGCCCAGTAATTTCTTCTAACAACCGGTTCTCCAAACTGCTTAGAATGTTAACAACCGGTTCTAGCGAATAGGTGCGAACCGGTAGAATCCCACCCCTGGTTGACCGCCTCTTCTTTGTAGCACCTCCCCAAATATTGGCATATTGCTATCACATCAGCCCTAATCAGGGATGGGCTGCTGGGGGTTTGCAGGGGTTCAGGAGAGCCCCTAGCTAAGATTCAGTTCAAAGAACCCCCAAATCCCACTCCTGGATGGCCCCCTGGCCCCCCCTTCCCCTCCCAGGAGTCCCCACATGGCCCGTTTTGGATGTAAGTAAGTGCAGGGTGCGGATGGAGGCTCAGGGAGGGTGAAAAACAGACCCCCAGAAGTTCAGAAAGGCTGGAAATAGGCCCGTTTCCTGTTTCCAGAGATCCTCCAGAGCCCGGGGTGGCTGTTTTCGCCCTCCTGGAGGCTCAAGAAAAGCCTTCAGAGCCCGTGGAGGGCAAAAATGTCCTCTCCCCTGCTGTGGTGTAGGAGGTGAGCTAGGCCACGCTCACTATGGCCACACCCATCCAGCCAACGGGTAGAGAACCCTTTGCTAAAACTGTTGAAGCCCACCCCTGCCCCAATCCTTCTTTTCATTAAACTAGACACACCCAATTCCAGCAACCGTTCTTGGTATGTTTTAGCTAAACGAGTGCACCGTCCCAGCTAAAAGTTCGGTAGGAATCTGCCTTCAGGTAGCCCTTTCCTTGTGACCCCAACTGAGATTAGAATTTCTGTTGTGAAGCAAGGCAGTTGTTAAGTGAGTCATATTCAATTTGAGGGCCTTTTGTTCGGACCCAAACCTTGTTCCAAGGAAACAAACACGAAACAGAGGTAACAGCAAAACCCTTTTAATGATTCTTTACGAATTCTGTTCCTTTACGGTTAAAAGGCTGTTTCAAACTAGTTGTCTCTGATAAGAATGAGCCTTGCCAAGGTGGTGCAAGGCTGCCAAGAACACTAGATAACGTTGCCAAGAAATATTTCAAACACAAAGAGTCTCCAAACACAAACTAAGATAGTCTGAACATCCACAAGGCTCGAGTGCAAAAACTTCTTTGCTTCCTGCAAAGAACTCCGGTTTCTCAGCTGGCTTTTATCTCTTAAGGGAGGGGCCATTACCTTCCAGCCTTACTCCCGAGTCACCCGTGCTGCTGCAGCTGCTCTTTCCTTCGAGCAGCCCTGCGTGCATGCGCACTGGGCACAGGCTCCTCGGGGGGCTCTTCATCACTGCTGCCAGCCTCCACAATCTCCGAAGGCAGCATTCACTCCCTGATGGTCCTGGCCCCATCCCTGCCTCACACGCAGGCCCCTCATCTGAGTCCTCGCTCCCCGAGACCTCAGCCGTCTGCTCCTGCTGCCGGCGAACCACAACACCTTTTTGGGCCATGGCGGTTAAGCAAATCACTACCGTTGTTAAGTGAATCATGCCATCGTTAAGCAAATCCAGTTTCCTCCACTGACTCCTTATCGGAAACCAGCTTGGAAAGTTAGGGGATCACATGAGCCCCCCCAGGATGCTGCAAACTGTCACAAATACACGCCGGTTGCCATCTGTCCTAATTTTGGTCATGTGATTGTGGAGATGCTGAGACAGTCATAAGTGCGAGGATCAGCAGTAAAGCTGCTTTTCCAGTGCCATTATGACTTCTAAACATTAATTGGATCGTTGTAAGTCAAGACCAGCCTATAACAAAGGAGGGGGTGACGTAACTAAGATTAAAATACACGGGAATGCATTTATATTACTTTGTCTAGAAAAGCATCCGATGGGTACCTAGGAGATTTTCCATATCAAAACATGATCAGCTCAATTTTTCCCTTCCCATCTTCCCACCCTCCCTCTGTTTGCATAAAAAAAAAAAACACCTCATTTTTCCCTTAATGCCATGACTACCAGCACCTGTTTAATCCCGCCGTTTAAAAGAGGATGCTTCTCAGATAGAAACAAAAAAAAAATCTCAAAATGCATAGCTGCAAAATTTGCTCAACCAGCAAACCAGGAGTAAGTGCAGATTCCAAATCCTGTTCGATCTCCCCTCGTTTTACAGTTTTCCCAAAAATGGCCATTTCCTCTAGATTTGGGGTATGGCTGATTTACCATTTGTTAGATACAGATTAACAGAGTTGGAAGGGACCTTGCAGGTCATCTAGTCCAACCCCCCGCTCACCCGAGCAGGAGACCCTACACCATTTCTGACAGTTGGCAGTTTAGTCTCTTCTTGAAAGCTTCCAGTGATGAGGCACCCACAACTTCTGATGGAAACTTCTGTTCTGTTGGTGGATTGTTCTCGCTGTTAGAAAATTTCTCCTTATTTCTAGGTTGAATCTCTCCTTGTTCAGTTTCCATCCACTATTCCTTTTCTGGCCTTCAGGTGCTTTGAAGAATAGCTTGACTCCTTCCTCTCAGTGGCAGCCCCTCAAATATTGGAAGACCGCTATCATGTCTCCCCTGGTCCTTCTCTTCCCTAGACTAGCCATGCCCAATTCCTGCAACCGTTCATAAGTTTGAGCCTCCAGTCCCCTAATCGTCCTGGTTGATCTTCTCTGCACTCTTTCTATCTGTCCTCCTTTTAATTTTACAGCCCATCTCCTGATCTGCTCCAGACATAACAAACTTTGATAATGTTAGGTGACAAAATTGGAACTGAAAACATATCAATGAGAGTAGATAAACTGCTGGGAGGAGAGACACATAGACTGGGCCTTGCAAAGTTTTATGGTGGGGTAATAAGACCCACTGCTCTTGAAATTAAAAAAAAAAAAAACCATACAGGTAGTCCTTGACTTACAACAGTTCCTTTAGTGATCATTCAAAGTTACATTGGCACTGAAAAATGACGTATGTTTTTCACACGACGGTTGCAGCATCTGCCCCGTCAAATTCAGACTCTGGGCAACTGACTCCTATTTATGATGGTGGCAGTGTCCTCGTGTCATATAATCCCCTTTTGCGATCTTCTGAACGAACGAAGCCAACGGGGAAGCCAGATTCACTTAACAACCATGTGACTAACTTAACTGCAGTGATTCACTCAACAGCTGTTGCAAGGAAGGTTGTAAAATTGGGACACGGCTTTCATAACAACTGTCTTGCTTAGCAGCAGAAATGTTGGGTTCCATTACAGCTGTAAATTGAGGATGACTTCTAAGAGCAACAGAATTTTGCAAGTCTGAACACCCTTCCTCTTGCTCCCCTTTTGTTGTGGTTAGCCGGCAGTAGGTGCAGATGGCTGAGGAGAGTGAGGACTCAGATGAGGGGCCAGGACCATTAAGGAGTGGACTGCTGCCTTCAGAGATTGTGGGGTCCAGCAGCAGCGATGAGGAGGTTTCCGAGGAGCCTGTGCCCAGTGCACGTGCACAGAGGATTGGTTGGAAGAAAGAACAATTACAACAGCACAGGTGACTCGGGAGTAAGGCTGCAAGGTAATGGCCTCTCCCTCAAGAGGATAAAAGCCAGGTTTGAAAAAGCGTCCTTTGCAGAAGGCAAAGAAGCTCTGAAGCTCAACTGGGGGACATCTTAGTTCGTGTTTGGAGAATCTTGTAAATTAGTTCTTATCTCTGGGTTTTTGGCAGCATTGACGAACAACTTGGCAAGGCTCCTTCTCGGAGTTAATTAGTGGAAAGCAGCCTTTTATCTGTAAAGGAACAGAATTCATTATTAAACCTTAAAAGGTGGGGGCTACTGCCTACTCTTTGGGAACCCGGTTGGGTCAGAACACCTTTATATTCATGAAAACTAGGGAAGGTCTAATATAATATAATATAATATAATATAATATAATATAATATAATATAATATAATATAATATAATATAATATAATATAATATAATATAATATAATATAATATAATATAATATAATATAATATAATATAATATAATATAATATAATATAATATAATATAATATAATAATAATATAATACAATACAATACAATACAATACAATACAATACAATACAATATACTAATACAGTATAGTATAGTACAGTATAGTATAATATAGTATAATATTATATACATACATACATACATACATACATACATACATACATACATACATACATATGATTACAGTTCTAGCCTAGATTCAGGTTTCTTTTATCTAACCATTGTCTTGGTAGAACTGGGCTGTGAGAGTTGCAGGTAGAATAGCATAGAATAGAATTCTTTATTGGCCAAGTGAGATTGAATACACAAGGAATTTGTCTTGGTGCAAATGCTCTCAGTGTACATAAAAGAAAAGATACATTCATCAAGAGTCAAGAATCACCAGGTACTACACTTAATAATAGTCATAGGGTACAATAAGCAATCAAATCATACTAGGAAACAGTCAATAAAAATCATAAGGATACAAGTGACAAAGTTACAGTCATACAGTCACAAATGGGAGGAGATGGGTGAAAGGAAGGATGGGAGGATTAATAGTAAGAGTAATGCAGACTTAGTAAATAGTTGAACAGTATTGAGGGAATTATTTGTTTAGCAGAGTGATGGCGCTCAAGAAAAAACTGTTCTTGTGTCTAGTTCTGGTGTGCAGTGTGAGTGTGCATGCACAGTTCCACTTGTGCGAGTGGCAGGCGCTCACACAGAGCCATCCCTTTTTCACCCTCACTGTCTATGAGTTCTAATCCTCCCTTAGGTGTGAAAACCAGTTGACTGACTTTGAGCCCATCACCAGAAGACTGCGAGTTCTAGTTCCTCCTTAGATATGTAAGCTAGTTGGGTAACATTGGGCCAATCACCAGGAGATTGTAAGTTCTAGTCCCACCTTAGGTATGAAAACTGGCTTTGTGACTTTGGGCCAATCACCAGGAGTCTGTGAGTTCTAGTTTCTTCTTAGACATGTAAACTAGTTGGGTAACGTTGGGTCAATCACCAGGAGACTGAGCAAGCCCCACTTTAGGCATGAAAACCTCCTGGGTGTCTTTGGGCCAATCACCAAGAGATGGTGAGTTCTAGTCCCACCTTACTCATGAAAGCCAGCTGGGTGACTTAGGGGCAGCCCATCTTTTTCAGCCCCACCCACTTCGCAGGGTTGTTGTTGGGGGAAAATAGGAGGAGGAAGGACTATTAGGTATGTTCGCCAGCCTTGAGTTATTTGTGAAAACTTACGAAGGCAGGGGGAAATGTCTAAACCAAAAAATAAATAAAAATAAAAATTGAATGCCAGCCTTTATTCCTATGCTTTGAAAGCAAAGGAAAGCTGGTGACTCAGCTCCCTTCCTGATGCACGACGTTGCTCTTTTCCTTCAAGTTCATTCAGCAAATCAGATGATGGGCAACAGAGCCTGGCAGCCCTTCCCCTGCCTCTCTGAGATTGGCAGGAGGCTGTCCCCACCAGCTAGCCATTTAACCTTGGCATAACTGTGCCAGGGTCTGCTGCAGTGATATCTGGAGGGGAGGTGGGATTTTATCAGAACGATCAAAGGTATAAACCCTAACCCTGACATTGTATGGGAAGTATCAACGTCCCATAGTTAGCCCCAGGCAAAATGAGACGGTGTCCATTGTGAGCCATCGATGGATTTTAAACACATATATCCGCGCTCATCTTCTAACCAGCTCTGGGCATGCCCCAGTCGCAAGTTAAAACAACGTACAAAACTGTACGGGTGCTCCTTTTTATGACCTTTCCTGCCTCCGTTGTTAAGAGAATCACCGATGCAGTTGTTCAGTGAATGGTGTAGTTGTTGAATGAATCTCACGGACTTTACTTGTCCAAAGCCAGCTAGGAAGTTGATACATGACCCTGGGACACTGCAGCTGTCATAAATCAATGCGCCCAGGTTTTGATCATGGGATCATGGGGATGTGGCAAATCATTGTGTTAAAAGCCATCGTGAGTCACGTTTTTCAGTGCCGTCTTAGCTTCAAACATCCGTAATCCAGCTGAAGATGTTACCTAGAAATGTCTGGGAATCAAGCAGCAAGCTAGGAGGACAAACCTGGTATAGGATCTCTATTGTTACAAGTCAGAGGTGGGTATTCAGCAGGTTCTGGAGAACTGGCAAATTTTGAGTAGTTTGGAGAACCGGCAAATACCACCTTTGACTGGCCCCACCCCCATCTATTCTCCGCCTCCTGAGTCCCAGCTGATTGGCTAGGTCGTCTTTTATTGCCCTGCACAGGAGAACGGAGCTGGAAAGCAGGTTAGTGGGGAGGGAATGAGGATTTTGCAGTAACCTTCCCCTGTCACGCCCACCAAGCCACACCCACAGAACCGGTAGTAAAAAAAATTTTGAATTCCACCACTGTCCTAAGGTGCTATCTTGAAAAAGCACCTTTGGGACAACCATGACCTGGATGGCTGAGAATCTCCATAGACTTCCAGCTCTATTCTCATTGATGGACCTGAATTATTTGCAAGGCAACCTTCCCATCCACAACATTCATGCTTCTGTGTGTTCTGTGAAATACATCCACTGTTAAGTTTCCTTTTTTTTTTTTAAAGCAGAGGGATTGGTATTTTGTCAAAAACTCCTGCCGGAATGAGAATTGCCTTCTGCCTTGGTCCCATTTAATAATAAATAAACCCAACGATTTTTGTGATTTTTTCCACACACACACCCTTCCTCAATATTGCTGATAGTGGAGTTTCAGCCTAGATAGATAGATAGATAGATAGATAGATAGATAGATAGATAGATAGATAGATAGATAGATAGATAGATAGATAGATAGATAGATAGATAGATAGATAGATAGATAGATAGAATAGATAGATAGATAGATAGATAGATAGATAGATAGATAGATAGATAGATAGATAGATAGAAGATAGATAGAAAGGAAATAGAAAGATAGATAGATAGAAATGATAGATAGATAGATAGATAGATAGATAGCTAGATAGATTAGATAGATAGATAGAAGATAGATAGATAGATAGATAGATAGATAGTAGAACGATAGATAGATAGATAGATAGATAGATAGATAGAAGAGATAGATAGAAGATAGATAGATAGATAGATAGATAGATAGATGATAGATAGATAGATAGATAGTAGATAGATAGATAGATAGATAGCTAGAAGATAGATAGGATAGATAGATAGTAGAAAGATAAGATAGAAGATAACTAAGATAGATAGATAATAGACAGACAGACAGACGACAGACAGACAGACAGACAGACAGACAGAACAGAGAGTGGGAGAGAGAGAGAGAGAATAGGGGGATGAGATGAGAGGATAGTATATAGAATAGATTAGATTAGATAGATAGCATAGATAGATAGATAGAGAGATAGATAGATGAAGATAGATAGATAGATAGATTAGATAAGAGTGTGGAGATTGAGAGATAGGGAGAGAGAGGGGGGTAAGTAGATAGATAGAGGGATATAAGATAGATAGATAGATAGATAGATAGATAGATAGATAGATAGATAGATAGATAGATAGATAGATAGATAGATAAGATAGTGGGAGATTGAGAGATAGGGAGAAGAGAGGGGGGAGAGTAATAGATAGATAATAGATAGATAGATTAGATAGATAGATAGATAGATAGATAGATTAGATAGATAGATAGATAAAGAGTGGGAGAGAGAGTAAGAAAGAAAGAAAGAGAGAGAGAGAGAGAGATATTGCAAACCTGCCCAAAGCTATGGGAAAGTAACTTGCATACAGCTTTATAAAATGAGGACATAAATAAGAGACGTGCCATGGCATTCTTGAAAATAAAGGCAAGGCCTGAGGCCAGGTTTGGCTTCCCAACTTATTCTCGAGTTTTTTTTCTCCCTTTGAATGAAAAGAATTGTTTCTCATGCCAAGGAAGAAAGTTTGTCAAACACCTGATGAAAATTTCCCAGAGAGCATAGAATTGTAAGACTGGAAGGACCTCAGAGGTTTTCTAGTCCAACCTTCTGCTCAAGGCAGGAAACTTATACAGGTACGACCACAACTTACGACCACAACGGGGCCCGGAATTTGATGTTATTTAAATGAGAAATTGGTTAAGTGAGTTTCGGCCCCATTTTACTAGTCTTGCCACATTTGTGAGGCAAAAATCCCTGCCGTTGTTAAATGAATAACACGGCTGTTAAGTGAAATAATTTCAAGTTGTTCATTTAGTAACAGGGTTGTTAAGTGAATCTGGCTTCCCCCTTAACTTTGCTTGTCAGAAAGTCCCAAAAGGGGATGACATGACCCAGGGACACCACAACCGTCGTAAGTGTGAGTTGATTGTCAAGCATTCGAATTTCAGTCACCTGACCCTGGGGAATACTGCAACGGTCGTAGGTGTGAAAAATGGTCATAAGTCCCTTTTTTTCAGGAAGTTGTAACTCTGGATGGTCACTGAGTGAACTGTTGTACGTCGAGGACGATCTGTGGCATTATGGTCAAATAGTTGTGTGGTCTATTTTTGAAAACTTCCATGGTCTACCTCTGACTTGGAAGATAATAGAAACAAATATTTTGCCCTTGGATCAGGGGTGGGATTCAACTGATGTTACTACCGGTTTGGGGACTAAGTTTTGCTGCGCGTGTGTGTAAAACAACTTTAGGCTGTGCCGCCGGAGAGCTGAAAAGCGCTGCGCGCAGATGCACAGTGTTTGAAAAGCCTCTTTTCCCCTGCTTTTTCAACAAGAGCTGTGCCGCTCAAAGCAGCTGATGTTGAAAAAGCAGGAAATAAAGGACAGGTAAGAGCCTGGGTGGGCGGGTGGGCCAAACAGACGACCAAAAGGTTGTCTCAGCAAACTGATTCGGTGTCAACTGCTCTTCGGAGCTACCGGTTCTATAGAGCCGGGCAGAACCGGTAGCATCCCAACCAGGGGTGGGATTCAAATTTTTAACAACCGGTTCTGTGGGCGTGGCTTAGGTGATGGGTGTGGCTTGGTGGTCATGTGACTGGGTGGACATGGCTTGGTGGTCATGTTATTGTGGCCAACTCAATATCACTCACCTCGAGGCACGCATCTCCTTGCCTGGCCTCTCATGACTGTGGGGATGCTGCAACAGTCGTAAGTGTGAAAAATGGTCATAAATAACTTCTTTCAGTGCCATTGTAACTTTGAATGATCATTCCACACAAGCAAAGTGCCAGCAAAGGAGGGGAAAAAAAATTCCAGAGAAGTTCCTGAGACAGGAAGTCTAGTCCTGCCAATGTAATGTAATAAAGGATAAAGGAGAGGCAGTTTCTGTAATCAACACCAGAATGTTTCCTTCCTGCCTTCCTTACAGGATTAGGCCAGTAATTTCTTCTAACAACTGGTTCTCCGAACTGCTTAGAATGTTAACAACCGGTTCTAGTGAATAGGTGCGAACTGGTGGAATCCCACCCCTGATCCCAACTCTGCCTTAGATGAAGAGCAGGGATATCTACAGGGTGGAAGAGATGCCAAAAAAGCAAGATGGTGGCTGCAATGGAGGACATTTGAGACTTTCAAGAAGAGATTGGACTGCCATTTGTTAGAAATGGTGGCACGCAGAGCCATTTGTGCCGGCACGCAAGCTGTAGGCAAACTTACCTCATTGTGCATACATTTGCCTCACAGCTAAATTTATGGCCTCCCAGAGGCTTGAGGACAGCCTCTGCAGCCCAAAAAGTAGGCCTGTTTTGTCACTTCCTGTATTTCCTGAAATACTGGAAGTGATGAAACGGGCCTATTTTTCAGGCTGCAGAGGCTTTCATTAAGCCTCTGAGAGGCCGAAAAAGGCCTCAAACGGGCCAAAAAATCAGGTGGGAGGTGCAGTGCAGGTAAGCGGGTGGCGTGAGGGGTGAGGGATTGCACACGCATGTACAGAGGGCGTGTGGGGGGGGTGCATTGCCTTCTGGGTGCTGGCATGTGTGTGACAATTTTGTTCACAAGAGCCCAAAAAGGTTAGCCACCACTGGTGCAGGGTCTTCCACTTGGGCAAGGGGTTGGACTAGATGACCTACAAGGCCCCTTCCAACTCAGATTATCTGTATCTGGAACCAAGACTGAACAAACTAGCCTTTCCCTTCTTCCCTTCTGTGTTTTATCTACCAGGTCCCAATGTTTTATCCTGGACATTTTAAAAAAATATCTACTGGGTTTAACTTGAACTGAAAATACAGGTTTCCATACACACAGGCTCCACTGGATAATAAGATTACAGCTAATTCTTCACTCACCATGTTGAGGATGGGGCAAACAAAATGAGTTAGCAAGGATTGTATCAGAGGGATACAATCAAGATCAAGGAAGGTACTAATACCACTCTATAAAGCCTTGGTAAGACCACACCTAGAGTACTGCATCCAGTTTTGGTCACCACACTATAAAAAAGATGTTGAGACTCTAGAAAGAGTGTAGAGAACAGCAACCAGGATGATTAGGGGACTGGAAGCTAAAACATACGAAGAACGGTTGCAGGAACTGGGCATGGCTAGTCTAGTGAAGAGAAGGACCAGAGGAGACATAATAACAGTGTGCCAATATTTGAGGGGCTGCCACAGAGAGGAGGAAGGGGTCAAGCTATTTTCCAAAGCACCTGAAGGCCAGACAAGGAGTAATGGATGGAAACTGAACAAAGAGAGATTTAACCTGGAAATAAGGAGAAACTTTCTGACAGGGAGAACAATCCACCCATGGAACAGAAGTTGCCTTCAGAAGTTGTGGGAGCGCCATCACTTGAGACTTTCAAGAAGAGATTGGACTGCCACTTGTCAGAAATGGTGTAGGGTCTCCCACTTGGGCGGGGGGGGGGGGGGGGGGTGGACTAGATGACCTACAAGGACCCTTCCAACTCTGACTATCTGTTATCTGTTAAACGTAATGTGAGCAATCAACCCACAATCCCATTTTTTATAGCATGTTGAAATCCACCAGGACATTTTGAGAGAAATCTGGCAATGAAACATTGATGGGAAGCAAGTTCATTTGGCAAGATCCTTTGGATACAGGAATACATATTTTTTTAAAGGAATACATTGCATCCTTCATAAATATGAGTCCATTGCCAAGCATCCGAATTTTGATCAGGTGACCATGGGCTTCCTTGAACAACCACATGATTCACTTAGCAATTGCAGTGATTCGCTTAACAACCATGCCAAGAATGGTCATACCATGGGGCACAGCTCACCTTTGGGTTTCTCTTTGTTGTCTTCAGTCAAGGACTATCTGTGTGAGAAAATGTAATTGATTATATAAAGGCTGTTAGAAAACAGAGAATATGGTAAACCAGAAAGGATTATATTATAAAGTATTTGTAATGAGATTATTACAGTATATGATGATTAAAAAGGAGGGGAATGAAAACGTAATAAAATTTCATAGGTAAAATTTGGTTCAATGGAAACAAAGAGGAAATGGTTATATGAATATCTCTGGAATAAATATAAGATTTGTTGTAGATTAGGGAAAATACCATGTGGATCCTGAATATATTAGTTTTATTTCATTTTTATTTTTTGTTCATTGATTATACATCGGCTTTGAGAAAGTTAATGAAGATAATAATGTAAAATAAAACAGGTGGTAAAACAAATGAAAATAACAGGGGATAAAGAGTGGAAAATACATGTGAGGATGAAATGCTTTTGATATTGGATTAATGGATTGAAAATATGAAGCGAGAACTTATTCAAAGATCAGTGGAAAAGATAAAGATTTGATATGAAATTAGATAAAAAAGTTGGAAATGTAATTATGACTATGTATGAATGTTGTAACCTGGAATCACGTTGCTCACTTGAAGAGATGTGTAAAATAAAAAATAAAAAACTTTTATTTTAAAAAAGGGACTATCTGTGTGATAAGAAAGCATGGTTGGTATTTGGTGAGGGCCGAAATCCCTCGAAAAGCCTTCCGATGGTTAAAAATCTAAATTACACGGGAGATAATTGATGTGTTATTATTATGACATCATTTCTACACAGCGGAGTAAACAAGAGAAATCTTTTCTGTTGGGAAAAGAACAGAAGAGAAAAGCGATTAAAGGGAAGGTGTGATTTATTCCTCCCAAATAAAATAAATAATGGAGATGGTAAAAAAAAAATGAGGCTGGGGTCTTTATCACCCTGCTCAGATGGCGATTAAAAGGTTATGTGGGAGTTTAGGGAAAAGACGTCACTTTCCTTCAACACCGAATGATTTCAAAGCTATTTACAGTACATCCACTTCACCTTCTTCAAACAGGAAAGGTTGTGCACTATTAATGGAGAGAATTTCAAAAGTCAGCATTAGCACGAACGACTGGCTTTCCTTATTTTCACTGGCATCAGTGAAACTGTCAGTGGCACGGTGGTGAGAAGGCAGTATTGCAGACCGACTCTGCCCGCTGTCAGGAGTTCGATCTTGACCGGCTCAAGGTTGACTGAGGCTTCCGTCCTTCCGAGGTGGGTAAAATGAGAGCCAGATTGTTGGTGGCAAGAGGCTGACTTTTAAACTGCTTAGAGAGGGCTATAAAAGCACTGTAAAGGAGTATATAAGTCTAAGTGCTATTGGTAAGTGCAAAGGAAGGAAGGAAAGGAAGGAAGGAAGGAAAGGAAGGAAGGAAGGAAGGAAGGAAGGAAGGAAGGAAGGAAGGAAGGAAGGAAGGAAGGAAGGAAGGAAGGAAGGAAGGAAGGAAGGAAAGGGGAGGGAGGAACAGGATGGTGGTGCAGTGGTGAGAATGCAGTATTGCAGGCTGACTCTGCCCACTGCCACAAGTTTGATCCTGACCGGCTCAAGGTTGACTCAGACTTCCATCCTTCTGAGGTCGTTAAAATGAGGAGGTAGATGGTTGGGGACAATAGGCTGACTTTGTAATCCGCTTAGAGAGGGCTCTAAAGAACTATGAAGCGGTATATAAGTTTAAGTGCTATTGCTAAGTGCTAAGGAAGGATGGATGGATGGATGGAAGGAAGGAAGGAAGGAAGGAAGGAAGGAAGGAAGGAAGGAAGGAAGGAAGGAAGGAAGGAAGGAAGGAAGGAAGAAAGGAAGGAAGGGGGATAGGTAGATGTAAGGGGGGGAGGAAGGAAGGAAGGAAGGAAGGAAGGAAAGGAATGGGAGGGGAGGGGAGGGGAGGGGAGGAGAGGGAGGAACAAGCCTGGTGGTGCAGTGGTGAGAATGCAGTATTGCAGGCTGACTCTGCCCACTGCCCCGAGTTAGATCTTGACCGGCTCAAGGTTGACTCAGGCTCCCGTCCTTCTGAGGTGGGTAAAATGAGGACCCAGATTGTTTGGGGGCAATACGCAGACTCTTCAAACTGCTTAGAAAGAGGCCCGTAAAAGCACCGTGAAGCGGTACATAAGTCTAAAAGCGCGATTGCTTCTTATGATACGGTTGCTCTGTCCTAGGGTGCTGGGATCACCAGTCTGACAAGCCAACGTCAGTGGAGGAAGCTAAATATGCTTAAGGACCACGTGGTTCACTTAAGAAGGGCAGCTTGGCAAACCGTGGGGGCGAAGAGGTCGTAAAACAGGGCCCTTGCTTAACGACCGTCTTGCTTAACGGTGGGAAATTTGGGCTGCCTCGTGTTCCAAACTAGAGGACTGCCCCTTATTGCATTTTGTAATTATATACTTTCTTCTTCCCCACAGGAGAGACCAAATGGGCTAAGAACATCCTGAAGGTACCAGACGGTTGAAGGAGCCAACATCTCTTCAAAAGGTCTACTACGCTTCTGACTTTATTCTTCTTCTTCTTGTTGTTTTTTTTCAAATGCCAATAAGCCAGATGAATTGACATTCACAACTCATGTGGAAAAAAAAAGGCCAGGGTATATTGCGTGGGTTTGGCTGCGATCCTTAACAGGCCGACCCAGTTTGAATAATGATTGTTGGCTTATGGGGTCCTCGGTGCTCTCTCATCTTGGTGGTTTTCCTGCGGACGTTTCCTTACTCAAACTAGGAAAACATCACCAGGGCTAGAAGGGGTGTGTGTGGGGGGGGGGGGGGGCTTGCTCTTGTTTTGTAAAATTTTAGCGATCCCTTTGAAAGACCCATTAATCAATTGGATGAGAAAGAAGGGACTCCGCAAGGCAAGATTGGGAGAAGCAATTATATTGTACAGTTTTATAAAACGAGAGCAATCCCCACTCCCTCCCAGCCCTGATAATGTTCCCTAGATTGGTAATGAAATGTCTGCAAGAAAATAACCAAGCTCAGAGAGAGCACCGGAGACCCCATAATCCTCCTCCTCCTCTTCTTCCTCCTCCTCTTCCTCCCCCCCCCCCTCCTCCCCCTCCTCTTCCCTGCAAACCCCAGTCCCTTCTAGCACTGATGATGTTGCCTAGTTGGGTAATGAAATGTCTGTATGAAAACAACGAAGCTCGGAGAACATCAAGGTCTTCACAATCTTCCTCCTCCTCCTCTTCCTCTTCCTTCTCCTCCTCCTCCTCTTCCCTGCAAACCCCAGTCCCTTCTAGCACTGATGATGTTCCCTAGTTGGGTAACGAAACGTCTGCAAGAAAGCAACCAACTCAGAGAGCACCAAAGACAATTTCAACCTTGAGCTACAAATATTCTCTTTTATTGATTATTGGGTTTTTTTTTTAAAGATAAAAAATTGCTTGGTCTGTGATTTTCTTTGCCCAGATTGGCTGGAAAAGCCAAAGTTTTCTTGTGCCTGGATTTTATGCTGACTGGTGGGCACCTTCAGGTTGAAGTTTTCCTGGGTCTTATGTCGGCCCGTAGCAGGCTGAAGCCAAAGGAGATGCCCTGCCCATCGCTTCTCTTTTGTGGCTCCGTTGCCAGCGTCTGTCAACGTTCCCTTCTGGATCTTACTTGACTGGGCATATTTGTCATTGTTTTTCTGAGTGTGACATTTTGTCCCAGCTGCGTCACCCCTGTCATAAGTGCCTCGACAAGGACAGGAGTTGGCAGCTCTCAATGGCAGAGAGATGTGGCGCCGGGTGCCAAAAGCAGAAAGAGAAATTACCCAAGCCCAGAGAGTCTCATTGGTAGAAAGAGAAAGGGAAGAAAAAGACCGCAGGGAAAGAAATGTATTTCTGTCTTCTGCAATTTTTTTTTTTTACTTTTTTAATTGTAAGCAGCCCAGAGCCGTTGGGAGTTGGGCGACCTATAAATTGTATAACTATATATATATATAGTTTATATATATAAAAAAAATAAAAAAAAAATAAAACGGCTAAAGACAAACCCAATTTTTTTTCTTTTTAACATATAAAAGTTTAGCTAGATATGCCGAAAGGGAAAGCTTTGAAAAAAATAAACCAAGAATTGAATGCCATGTTCTTAAAATCAGGAAGGAAAGGAAGGAAAAATCGGCGCAGTGAGGCTCGTCCAAGCCTTTTCAACAATGTTAGCCATTTAGTGCCTGTTGTTTTGGGGTGTGCTTCAGTGTGCTTCGGTATATGTGTGTGTGTGTGTGCGTGTGTGTGTGTATGTGTGTGTGTGTATATATATATGTGTGGATCTATATGTGTATATATATATATATATGTGGATCTTTGGTTCTTCGGGTTTTCTCCCACGTAGAATTGGAAATATCTAGGCGACGTTTCGATGAAGTCTCATTCATCATCTTCAGGCTTGTGTCTTCGGCCTTGTGCTTCTCAGAGTAATGTGAGCTTGCAGCTGCTTCTTCCTTTTAACTACTAGTGGGGGTGTGACTTGATTGGGTGGGGGCTTGACTGTGTTCTGATTGGGTGGGGGTGTGTTCTCATTGGTTGGGGGTTTGGCTGTGTTCTGATTGGTTGGGGGGTTGGCTGTGTTCTGATTGGCTGGGGGTGTGTTCTGTTCTGTTCTTTCTACCCGCGAAAACCTCCGAAAACACACATATACATACACACACACACACACACATACACACCAATGGTGGGATTCAAATTTTTTTACTACCGGTTCTGTGGGTGTGGCTTGGTGGGCGTGGCTTGGTGGGTGTGACAGGGGAAGGATACTGCAAAATCCCCATTCCCTCCCCACCCCAGTGGTGGGATTCAAAAACTTTGACTACCGGTTCTGTGGGCGTGGCTTGGTGGGCGTGGCCATGTGGCTGGGTGGGCGTGGCTTTTCTTTTTTTGCAGTCCCCACCCATTTTGGGGAGCTTCTTAGCCACGGAGAAGCCTCTAGGGGGGGCGTTTTTGATCCCCTAAGGCTCTTCTGGAGTTCTGGAAGAAAAGGAACAGAGCATGGGAGGGGTATGCAGCACTCCTCCAAGCTCTGTTTTGGGAGCTTCCTAGCCTCAGAGAAGCCTTTGGGGGGGGGTGTTTTTGCTCCTCTAAGGCTCCTCTGGGGCTCTGGAAGGCAAAAAATGGAGGGGGGGCTGAGCTCCTCCCTCCATTTTTTGCCTTCTTGGGCCTCAGCAAGGGGAATCCCGGCACAGCTGATCTTATCTACAGCTGATTGTCGGGAGGGGAAAAAAAGAAAGAAATACCTTAGGCGAATATGTCAAGCAGGTGGGCGGGGTGAGCGAGCATCGGGCAGGAGGACAACCGGGTGGGGGGCGTGGCCAGCCAGAACTTACTACCGGTTTGGCAACCCATGCCAAATTTTTGCTACCGGTTCACCCGATCCAGTGTGAACCGGCTGAATACCACCACTGCCCCACCCCACTAACCTGCTTTCCAGCTCCGTTCTCCTATGCAGGGCAACCAAAAAAGACCCAGCCAATCAGTTGGGACTCAATGGGAGGCGGAGAATAGATGGGGGCGGGGCCAGTCAGAGGTGGTATTTGCCGGTTCTCTGAACTACTCAAAACGTCCACTACTGGTTCTCCAGAATTGGTCAGAACCTGCTGAATACCACCTCTGACACACATTCACACACACACACATGGGTCAGGCGTGGGATGCAAATATTTTTGCTACTGTTTCTGTGGGTGTGGCTAGGTGGGCATGGCCATGTGACTGGGTGGGCGTGGCTTCTTCCTTTTTTGGGGGGGGCAGAACCCTCCTTCTCCACGTTCCATTTTTTTGCCTCCTGAGTTTCAGGGAAGCCTCCTGGGAGGCTGTTTTTGCTCCCAGGAAGTGTGATTACCCAAAGGGGCGTGACACGAAGGCAACACAGTCAAATAAGCAAGAAGTGTCCCTTTAATACCTCCAACTTTGCCCCCAATGTCCAGGTTACCTTTAGCTTGGAGAAAAAACTTTCCCAAGAACAGTCTTTAAGTGGAGGAAATTCAGTCCGAAAACAAAGTACATACAAACTGTAAATAAAAATCCACACAAACCATGCTGCCACAATTAACTTGACAAGGATATCAGATAATTCATGATTTGCTCCCAACAACTTTGTTGTGTGCAACTTCCGTTTTTAAACACTGTGTTCCCAGCTGCGGCGAATGAAGGGAATCAGGGCCCTTTCCTTCCCTGTAAGTGTAAGCCATGCAAACCACATTGCTCCCTTGTGCCCTAGGATGAAGGGGGGGGGGTTGCCTGGGTCTTCCTCCGAATTCCCTCTCCTTTGCTCTACCTCTCCCCTGCTCTGCCCAGCCGGACTTTGCCCTTCCCCAGTTTCTTTCTCATCCAATGTAGCCACACTCCCACTTCCTGTCAGCTGCTCGGCCTCCCCCTCTGAATCAGATTCTGACAAGGGCATGACAGGAAGTTTCCCTGAGGCCCAGGAGGCAAAAAACGGAGCATGAGGGGGCCTGTGTAGCACCCCCATACTCCATTTTTTTTTGCCTCTTGGGCCTCAGGGAAGCTGCCTGGGCAAAGTATAAGACAGCAAAGGGGATCCTGGCACAGCAGATCATCAGAACAGCTGATCGTGGGAAGGGGGAAAAAAAGAAATACCGGTTCAGCTGAACCGGTAGCTGTTTTTTTTTACTACCAGTTCAGCTGAACAATAACATTTTTTACTACCGGTTCACCCAAACTGGGCCAAACCGGTAGAATGGCATCAATGATGTGGGTATTTGCACAGGGTCGGGTAGCTGCACATATTCCATGCTGGGTCACATGATTGTGAGGGAAAGAGCTTAGAATGGTCACCAACATTCCAATTCTGTATTTTTGGTTATTTTGTATTTTGCCTTTATTATTCATGGGTCTTATTTTTGCATTACTCATTCTGTATTCTTTCCTTACCGAAGGGGTGTCCAACCTTTGACACTTTAAAACTTGTGGACTTCAACTCCCACAATCACCCAGCCAGCATCCTCTCCTCTTCTCTTCTCTTCCCCGTCCTCTCTCCCCTCCCCTCTCTTTGCCTCTCCTCTCAACTTGCCCCACCCCCCTCTCCCCTCTGCTTCCCTCTTCCCTTTCCTTCCTTCCCTTCCCTTCTCCTCCACCAGCTGTCTGCTTTCCTCCCCTCCCCTGCCCTACTCCTCTCCCCTCCCCTTCCTCTCCCCTTTCTTCTCCTTTTTCCTCCCCTCTTTCCTCTCCCCCTCTACTTCCCTTGCCTCTCCCCTTCATTTCTCTCTGCTCCCCTCTCCTTTCCCTTCTCCTCTCCTCTCCCCTCCCATCCTCTCCTCTCCCATCCTCTCTCCTCTCCTCTCTCCTCTTTTCTCCTCCCCTCCCCTCTCTCCTCTCCTCTCCTCCCCTCTCCGCTCCCCTCCCCCCCTCCTCTCCTCTTTTCTCCTCTCCCCTCCCCTCTCTCCCCTCCCCTCTCCTCTCCCCTCTGTCCTCTTTTGTCCTCTCCCCTCTCCTCTTTCCCACCCTCCCCTCTCCTCTTTTCTCCTCTCCCCTCCCCTCTCCTCTCTCCTCTCCCCTTCCCTCTCTCCTCTTCTCTCCTCTCCCCTCTCCTCTTCCCTCTTCTCTGTCCTCTTTTCTCCTCTCCTCTCCTCTCCCCTCTTCTCTTTCCCCTCCTCCCCTCCCCTCTCCTCTCCCCTCCATTCTCCTCTCCTCATGACTTATAAAGTAATGAAGGCAGGATAAAAATCAATCAGTCAACAAATTGATCGATCAAACAGTCAAACAAACAAACGAATATTTTCTCTCTTTTTCTATAGTACCCCTCATCCCACCCTCTTGTTTGGCCTTTTCATGGATGTTGAGTTTGGCCTCAGAAGCCCAACCTTGAGAAAAACGAGGATCCCAAAATTGTTTTCAGTTTGATTCAGCCGAGGTTCCTTCGGCCTCCCTAGGGACAACACAGTCACAACAGAGTTGGGGCATCATTGAGTTGCCCTTGGTAGGAACTACGGAGAAGCCATCGCCTGTCACAAAGCCGAAGATGACATTTCATAGTGGGGCTTAGTTCATACAAAGCTAATAATACAGCTGACAGGTCGGAATCCAAGAGAGCACCCGGCTAACCTTGGCTGATCTTGAGCAGCTCAAAAGATCATATCTCTGGGTTAGTATTCAGGGGGGAGATCCCCAGGAAACCCCCAGGGCCATTAGGAGGATCTCAACTCCTCAGGGGCAAGCAGAAAACTGCAACGATGCACCACCATCCTTTTATGATGAACAACGTAGTTGTGTTGGACAATATATTCAATAAAACCCTGTGAGCTGCACAGAAGGCTGTAAGAATCGGCAGACCTGCATGAAACTGCTTAGTGTTCATTTGGCAACGCAGCTTTCTTCCCCTCTCGCACCGAAGAAAGGTCAAACTGCTAGGTAAAGGCGCCCCTGCGGATTTTACTCTGTGAGTTGTTACCCACTACAGGGAGCAATGCTCATCTCTGTTTCAAGGCCATTGAGCCAGAGCTGTCTGAAAGCATTACCGCGGTTGTGTGGCCAGCGTTCCCACGAAGTGGTACCTATTTATCTACTTGCTGTTGCATGCTTTCGAACGGCTAGGCAGGAGTTGAGGCGAGGATGGGAATTCACCCTGTCGCGTGGCGCTTGGGTCTCGAATGTGGGCTGCTGGCTTTCTAGTCAACAAGCCCAGCATCTTAACCAAATCTCCACAGCAGCAGCAGCCGCAGCCAAAAAAGCTAATGCAATCCTAAATTGCATTAACAGAGGGATACAATCAAGATCAAGCGAGGTACTTATACCACTCGATAAAGCCTTAGTAAGATCACACCTAGAATACTGCATCCAGTTTTGGTCACCACACTATAAAACAGATGTTGAGACTCTAGAAAAAGTGCAGAGAAGAGCAACCAGGATGATTAGGGGACTGGAAACTAAAACATATGAAGAACGGTTACAGGAACTGGGCCTGGCTAGTCTAGTAAAGAGAAGGACCAGGGGAGACATGATAGCAGTCTTCCAATATTTGAGGGGCTGCCACAGAGAGGAAAGGGTCAAGCTATTTTCCAAGGCAACCTAAGGTCAGACAAGGAATAATGGATGGAAACTGAACAAGGAGAGATTTAACCTGGAAATAAGGAAAAACTTTCTGACAGTGAGAACAATCAACCAATGGAACAGCTTTTGCCTTCGGAAGTTGTGGGAGCATCATTACTTGAGACTTTCAAGAAGAGATTGGACTGCCATCTGTCAGAAATGGTGTAGGGTCTCCTGCTTGGCGGTGGTTGGACTAGATGACCTATAAGGTCCCTTCCAACTCTGATTATCTGTTTTCTGACTATGTGCCACCCTCCCTGTGTCTAAAGGAGATTAGGCTGTGCTGATTTACTCAAGGAGGAAGACGATAAACTTCTCCAGGTTTATAGACAAGTCACACTGTTGCAATAACACGAGGAGGTGATTTATAGGGCCTCCGTGCCTCTGAGAAGCTAAGGCCTGTGTGTTGTGTTTTCTCTAAACAAGCAACCTACCCCCAATTTGCCTGCTAAAGATCACATCCTCTACTTTCTTATCTTAATTACAGATAATCCTTGGTTTATGACTGGTGGAAGTGCCATCCGTCTGGTAAAACTCGTAAGATTCATTTTTCTCACCAAGTACAGTACATGCATACATTCCCAACTATACTGTTTCTCTGTGTCATATAATACACGTGGGTATGAGGATATATGCATAATTTTGTATTGATTTATTTACTCATGTTTCTGTAGTGTATGTTGGAGGTAGTGAACTTTTGAGAGCTGTATGCAATGAAATTTCATTTGTAATGTATGCCAATTATTCAAAAGTCTTAAAAGTCTTAAGTTACAATGAACCCGGCTTAGTTCAGTGTTTTTCAATCTTAGCTGGCTGGGGAATTCTGGGAGTTGAAGTCCACACATTTTTCAAGATGCCAAGGTTGAGAAACGCTGAAGCAGAGCCAAGTCAATCTAGTGAATTTACCATTTCCTCAGGCTGGCTGGGGAATTTTGGGAGCTAAAATCCACCCTTCTTCCAGCAGCCACGGTTAAGAAATGCTGGGCCAAAGCTGTCTAAGAGTTAGTGGTGGTGGTGGTGATGATAATTGTCATACCCCTATCAGAGTCTGAATCCGAGGAGGAAGCCGGACAGCTGACAGGGAATGGGAGTGTGGCTCCATTGGCTGTGGTGGAAACTGGGGAAGGGCAAAGTCTGGGCAGAGCAGAGAAGAGGTAGAACAAGGGAGAGGGAGTTCAGAGGAAGACTCAGGCCCACTGCCTTTTCATCCTAGGGCACGCAGGGAGGAACGGAGAAGAGAGCAAAGTGGCTTGCGTGGCTTACGGGAGAGGAATGGGCCCTGATTCCCTTCATTAGCCACACTTGGGAATAAAAGTTTATAAGAACTGATTGCTGACTGTGGCAGCTGCTGGGAGCAAATGTGACTTTATCCTGTGTTGTCATTGCTTATTTGTGTTCCTGGCATCTTTCCAACCATGTGAGTTTTGCCATGCCTTCACGTCTGGAATCCTTGCTCCTGCCCTGCCAGACTAATTACCTCATTTTGTCTTGATTGGACTTGTAGTTACAGTTTTTGTTGACCGTGTTTTGGACTTGATTCCCTGCAGTTAAAGGCTGTTCCTGGGAGAGTTTTTCTCCAGCCAGAAGGTAACCTGGACATTGAGGGCAAAGTTGGAGCTAGTAAAGGGACTCTTATTGATTATCTGACTATGTTGCCTTTGTGCCATGCCCCGGGTCATCACAATAATGATGACGAGGTAATCCACTCAGTCGTGTCTGACTCATGGCGATTCTGTGGTCCAGGTTTCTCCTCACCTTCCAGTCTTGCACTATTTCTTTGAGTTGTTCAATGCTCTGGCTGAGGTCGGCTTTGATGGTGTCCAGCCTCCCTGTTCTTTGATGGCCTGACTTTTTTCTAAGAGTTGGTGTTTCAGATAAATATTGGGCGTGCGGCCTTGTGCGTCCTGAGCCATGGATGAAAAATTGCGTATACATAGAGGTGTCTTCTACTGTTTTCACTGATGGTTATTAACTATGCAAGCATGAGACAGAGGTTTACTTTCATTTGTCCCAAAGGTCCTTTTTTTTCTAAAAATCAACTGGACTTTCCTCATTTTTTTCCCTTTGAAAATATTTCGCTTCTCCTCCAAGAAGCTTCTTTAGTTTTAACTGACTGGTGGAGAGTAGAAAGATTTATGTTGTTTGCAACCATCTGGTCGTTAGTTCTCTGAGAGTCGTGAGGCCATTTGAGGGTTTATCTGTATCCTCAGAGTTCCCTGAATCAGAAGGTGAACAGAATCAGGTGGCAACAAAGCCTCAAATAGAAAGCCCATACAGAGAGTGGTAAGGACAGTGGAGAAGAGTATAGGAAGCTCACTTTCTGTTAATCAGGATGCTGCTTATAAGCGCTATGTGCTTAGAGCTCAAAGCATTTTTAGAGACCCCACGTACTCATTCTATGATCTGTTTCTCTTACTCCCCTCTGGGAGGAGGTTTCAAACTATTTCTGGCTTTGTTCCCTATGCCAACCATCTAGCAAACTCACAAGATTCATTTTTCTCACCATGTGCATGTATACATCCCAACTATGCTGTGTTGTTTCTCTGTGTCATATCATAATATATGTGCGTATATGCATAATTTTGTATTTATGCATTTATTTATTTTGTTGTGTTGATGTAGTGTATATTGAAGATAGTGACCCTTTGAGAGCTATATGCAACGAAATTTTATTTTAACATATGCTGATTAGTGTACATTCCAAGTGATAATAAAGTCATTCTAAGTCTAATGAGAGTATAGACGTTGTCTTGAGACAATCTTTGGGACGCGTCTATGACAACTCACCACGGTCAACTCGCCATGGGACAAAAGTTACACTAATATAGAAGAAATAGTGGAATAGAATTACTAAAGAAAGGTTGCCAAAGGAAGGACAAAATGAAATGTGAATGACAAAAATTAAAATAATTTTAAAATTATTTTAAATGATTAAAGTGAATTGTCGAATAGTCCTGCAGCTAGATGTCCCATGGAGAGTTGGCCATGGAAAGTTGATCATTGCAAGTTGGTCATGCCGAGTTTGGGACAACCATGACTTGGATGATTGAGAATCTCCATAGATCCATGATGGCGAACCTATGACATGCATGCTACAGGTGGCACACAGAGCCATTTGTGCCGGCACGTGAGCTGCAGGCAAACTTACGCATGTGTGTGCCTCACAGCTGATTTTTGGCCAGTTTGAGGCCTTTTTCAGCCTCCCAGAATCTTGAGAAAGGCTTCTGCAGGCTTCTTCAGGCTTTGCAGGCCAAAAAGTAGCTCTGTTTCATCACTTCCTGTTTTCCCAAAAATACTGGAAGTGATGAAACGGGGCTAGTTTTCAGCCTGCAAAGCCTGCAGAATCCTGCAGAATCCTTCCTAAAGTCTCTGAGAGGCCAAAAAAGGCCTGAAACTGGCCAAAAATCAGCAGTGAGGCACAGTGCAGGTAAGGGGGTGGTGGGGTATGTGTGGCTGGGTGTGTGGGGATTGCACACACATGCGTAGGGGGCGGGGGATGTGTGTGTGCATTGCCTTCTGGGTACAACACGCACACAATTTTGGCACAGGAGCCCAAAAAGGTTAGCCACCAGTGCCATAGACATTTACTTTCAGTCCTTTTAGTTTATAACTGGAAATCCACTAGTATATTCCTGAAGATAGGATAAGCACAACATAAAACTCTTTGTGCATGTAGGATAGAGACAAGGAATCAGTGACACACATTCTTTTTTTTATTCTTCTTTTTAATTATAAGAATACAACACAGTGCATCCGTTCTGGCATTACAATTGTTATACATATGTAAATTTTACTTCACCATTTACAATCATCTTGTTTGATATATTATTTACTATTTATTCTGTTCATCCTGACTACTTATGTTCCAACCTTGCTATTGTGGTTATCCGGCAGCAGGTGTGGATAGCTGAGGAGAGCAAGGACTCAGATGAGGGGCCAGGACCATTAGGGAGTGGATTGTTGCCTTCAGAGATTGTGGTGGCTGGCAGCAGCGATGAAGAGGTTCCCGAGGAGCCTGTGTCAAGTGTGCGCGTGCAGGAAAGAGCAGCTGCAGTAGCACGGGTGACTCAGGAGTAAGGCTGCAAGGTAATGGCCCCTCGTTCAAGAAGATAAAAGCCAGCTATGAAGCGAACGTTCTTTGCAGGAAGCAAAGATGTTTTGAAACTCCAGCCTCATGGACATTACAGTATCTTAAGTTGGTATTTGAAGACTCTTGTGCTGTGAAATATTTCTTATCTGTTATTCTTGGCAGTCTTGCACAGTTTTGGCAAGGTTTGTGCTTATCAAAGTTAATTAAATTGCAGCAGCCTTTTAACCGGGGATTTGTAAGAATCATTAAAAGGTTTCTGCTCCCTTTGGTCCATGTTTGTTTTATTGGAAAAGGGTTCGCCTTTTTCTATGCAACCTCTGATAGAATTTATTCCACCTTTCATAGTACTCAGATTCCCCCTTATTTTTTAATTCTAGGGTTAGACTGTCCTATTCTGCAGAAGCCGTAATTTTCCTTATTATCTCTGTTTCTGGCGGTATGCTTTCCTTCTCCCAGTATTGTGCATATATTATTCTAGCTGCCGTCCACACGTGTATTATTAGATAAATTAAATATTTCCTATATCCTTCTGGTATTATTCCTAAAAGAAAAAATACCTCAGCTGAATTTGCCAATACATGGGCCTCCATTCCACCCCCAAATCTAACTTGTGAACAACGTTCACATTATTTCCAAAGAACATTCAGATTACGTGCCCAGAAGCAATTGTTAAAATTAGATCAAGACCTTTAAGCATCCATTTGCCAATCTCCATTTCTTATTCCCCAGGGATGAGTTTTTGAGAACATTGGTTTTGGTTTATTGTTAAAAGAATGAGGTTCTTGGGTCAACAGAAGTTAAATTCAACAAACCCCAATTGTGGCAGATAGCAGATGAAGATCAGCATTTTTTCATTTGAGTTTTGAGACGTACATCAACTTTTTTCTCTTCTTATGTTCTTCTTGTGGTCAGAATAAGGCATTAACAAGAATACAACAAGAAAAGAATTTCTCGACAAAAGTAGCTGTATTCTGAAGCTGTATTTTTAAGAAACAGCTATATGCATGTTGAAAGACAACTGAACACAATATTAATAAAGTTATGAATGAGTTTATGTGGGAAAAGAGGCAGAGACTGGAGGTGGAGTCAAGAGAGAATTCAGTATAGAATCATTAAGTATCCACAAATGTTCCAAACCCAGCTGTGATGACCCAGGATGGGATACAAAATAAACACAGTCACAAAAAACAGGTGAAGCCCCTTTTATACCTTCACTTTGCTTCCAAGCTCCAAATATCCTTGACTGGAGACAAAAAACTCCCACACAAGCAGTTACAAGAAGGAGGAAATGTCGTTCAAATTATAAAGAGTAAAAAACAACACAAACCAGGCAAGATAAGGGCTTGAAGACATCCACAGATATCAGAACACGCACTGGGAAGGATACCAAACTCAGAGAGGAACAATCAACTAGAGATATTTCCATGCTTTGTTTCCAGCACTGGCCCGTACGCATGTCCGTCCTCTTATCCAGTTGTCACAGCTGCAGCCCATGAAGAAGATCAAGGCCCTCTCCTCCTCCATAGATCACGTCTCTCCCTTATCCTTTCCTTCCTGCGTGCCCTAGGATGGAGAGGGGATGGGCCTGGGTCCTCCTCTGATTGCTCAGCCGGCCTCTGCCCTTCCCCAGCCTCCTCCACAACCTCCGGAGCCACACTTCCACTCCCTGTCGGCTGTTCCTCCTCTCCCTCAGAGTCAGTCTCCACCAGGGGCATGACACTAGCTCTCCCCGAATTCTGTTGACTCTTATCTACCGTTAATTTAGTACTGACCATAAGTTGACCAGAGTCTTACATATAGGCTTGAGCAATAAATCAACTTAAATAGAATTTAATGTATGGCCCTGATTCTTTGTGGATGACAGTTTAAGCCTGAAGGAAACGTGCCAACTGTAAGCATTTCCTGAAGAAAAAAATAAACAGTGAGCATTTTTCCTTGATGGCTGACAAAAATCTACCTTGTAAACTAAACTGAGTGTTTCTTGCCCTGTCTTTGAAACCACAGAACAACGCTGCCCTGCCTTCTATATAGAGCTAAAAGCACTTGAAGGCAATAAAAAACCATCTACACCCAGACAACACCCTCTTGATTGCTTGCAGCCAGCTAAGCAGAGATTAAAATCCAGGAAAAAGCTTCCTTAGGTCACTGGAAGACTTTGGGTTAAAATTGGAAAGCAGAGAGGACCTATGGAAAGCTACAAAGACCCAACATTGGATGGAACCAACAGAGATCTGGCAAAAGCTGGGAAGCATGGATATCATTGAATTGAACTGCACACGGGTACAAGGAGATCCAGAGACACTCTGAACAAATGGGGCTATTCGTTGGCTTCTGCCCTTTGCGATTGTGGTGACATGCAGGCAACAATACATAGGTATATTTTTGTTCTGACCAAAGCTCATTGAGACACTAATAAACACACATTAGTCCCAAAACCCTTTTTTCTTTATTTCAACGGCTGTGAATTGTAATCATTCACAGCCAGGGTTGGGATCCAGATTTTTTAACAACCGGTTCTGTGGGCATGTCTTAGTTGGTGGCATGGCTTGGTGGTCATGTGACTGGGTGGACGTGGCTTGGTGGTCATGTTATTGGCTGGGTGTGGCCAACTCAATATCACTCACATCGAGGCATACATCTCCTCGCCTGGCCTCTCATGACTGTGGGGATGCTGTAACAGTTATAAGTGTGAAAAATGGTCATAAGTCACTTTTTTCAGTGCCATTGTAACTTTGAGTGGTCACTCCACACAAGCAAAGTACCAGCAAAGGAGGGGAAAAAAACTCCAGAGAAATTCCTGAGACAGGAAGTCTAGCCTTGCCAAGAATGGAATAAAAGTTAATGGAGAGGCAGTTTCTGTAAGCAACCCCAGAATGTTTCCTTCCTGCCTTCCTTACAGGATTAGGCCAGTAATTTCTTCTAACAACTGGTTCTCCAAACTGCTTAGAATGTTAACAACCAGTTCTAGATAATAGATATGAACTGGTAGAATCCCATCACTGTTCACAGCCCATAATGAACCTCAAACAGTTTGTAAATAGTCCCATGAAAGTCTGCCAAAGTCCTTCAGGATAAATCTGATAAGCACCCATCTTTATCTTCCTTGAAATGCTGCCAATGACTAAATGTCCAATTAGTCTTTCAAAACCAAACAGAGCACAAATTCACCATGGAGCTTTCAGGTTCCAAACCGACCAGAGCAAACAACGTTGCTTCCTGCAAAGGTTCCTGTCCCTTTGTACTTCCTTTATATCTTATGGGAGGGGCAATCACTTCCAAGCCTTACTCCCTAGTCGCCCCTTTTGTCTTAACTGTTCTTGCCTTCTGGCAAGTGGAGTAGTAGAGTGGAGTGGAATGGAACGGAATGGAATAGAATATAGAGTAGAGTAGTAGAGTGGAATGGAGTGGAATGGAATAGAATATAGACTGGAGTGGAGTGGAATGGAATGGAATAGAATATAGAGTGGAGTAGTAGAGTAGAGTAGAGTGGAGTGGAGTGGAGTGGAGTGGAGTGGAGTGGAGTGGAGTGAATGGAGTGGAGTAGAGTGGAGTGGATGGAGTAGAATAGAATATAGAATAGAGTAAAGCACAGCAGAACAGAACAGAACAATACTTTATGGGCCAAGTGTTATTGTACACACACAAGGAATTTTCTCTGGTGCAGAAGCTTTCAGTGTACATTCAAACAAGGTAATATAACTGTAAGATACCAATAGGAGAAGGTAGTAGAAAAGATGAGAAGAGAGGGGAAATCCAGCAAACCTTGGCCTCGTCATCACCAGATCACCAAGCCGGTTGTGTATAAACACTGACTAGCAGCAGGTTCAGGATTCAAAATGTAGCCTTTCCCAAACTTTTGGAAAACATTTAACGCTGTTTTGCAGTCAGTTGCTCTGGAAACCTTTTCTCCTCCTACTGAACAGGTTTGAAAGTATCTTTCCCCTCTATTTTAAGACCCAGTGTGGTCTAAATATCCTCCTCTCCATTGCCTTCTCTGCCAAGCAATCAGAAATGTAATTTATTATGGTGGAGACGCCCTTTGCCAACGCCCTTCCTGGCAATACTGGGGATCTAGATTAGTGAGCAATACCATGGGCACCATACCCTCTTCACCTTGTGCCAATCCCATGAGTAAGGCTTTGTGCCACAGAAAAGAAATCAAGGGGAGATGCCCATAAAGAATTGGTGATTTCTTACCTGTCCTCATTTTTGGTACAGAAGTTGCTGAGGTTCTTTGGAATCTGAGATCTAGTAGATTTCAGAGTCCCTTCCCAGACGATCCGAGAGTTTAACAGGAACACAAAAGCCACATAGTCTATAAGAGACCATTATTCATGTAGTGGGGGAAAAACACACCCCATTCCTGAAAAGTGGTCACTCAGCTTCTGCTTAAAAACCGCTACTAAAGGTGCCTTCACTAGTTTCTCAGACTGTAGGGCTTTGTACCATAATGCTGTTCTACCTAACCTTTGAGGGGTCCTTGGTGTTCTGACCCAGGCTGAACAGAATCACGAAACAGACCCCTGGTCCTCCCCACCCAAAAAAACCCTTTTTGATTTAGTTAATGTTAATTCATACCCAGAAAAGTCCCGGCAATAATCCTTCCCAGGTTTAAGTGCAAGAACAGACCTTATCAGTCCTTGGAGAGTTGCCAGGCCAAGAGCTTCCAGTCGCAATGCTGTAAAAGGAAATACTTGGCTCTGTGAGGCACGAACTCAGATAAGCAAATCTTCACCATAATAAGTGAACTAATTGTCTCCTGCAAACACCCTTTTGCTCCTATTTATTCCCTATGGGAGAGGCCATTCAGCGTCCACTTGTGCCTTTTCTTCTGAGTTGACCCCTGTTCCTTGGTTGTTCCCTTCTCCTGACAGCTCTGCACATACACGCATCTGGAACAGGCTCCAGCTGTTCTTCTTCCCCACTTATCTCTGACTTTGAAGGCATTGCATAAATGTCGGATAGTCCTGGCCCCCTCTCTGCCCCTGATGCAGAGCAGCCATCCGAGCCTTCCCCAGACTCCAGGACTGGCCCAGGTTCCTCCCTATCCTCCACACTGTCCGAGTCTGTGGCCAGCTCTGTGGGCAGCTGGCAGGCCACAACACTTGGTGCTCTCTGAGCTTGGTTCTTTTGTTTATTTATTTTATTCATTTATTTATTTATTTTATATTGCCGCCGATTTGCCCATGGTGATTTGAGGTGGCTTACACAATGTAAAACCATATTTAAAACAATAAAAATAAAAACAATAAAAACTAACAAAAAGAATCAAATAAATTAGTACAATAGAACAAAATTTGGGAAAAACAACAAAACAAAACAAAACAAAACAAAAACTCTAATGTGTCGGGTGGATGTGACTGGCAAGAGATGTTTCCTTAGATAACCCGAACCCAAGTCATGAAAGGTTTTAAAGGTGATAACCGGCACCTTGAATTGCACCCGGAAGCAAATTGGCAACCAAGGCAGCTCCTGTAGGAGAGGTGATACATGTGCATACCGGGGTCTGCATAAAACCATGCAGGCCGCTGCATTTTGCACCAACTGGAGCTTCCGGATGCTCTTCAAGGGCAGTCCCATGTAGAGCGCGTTGCAATAATCAAGACGGGAAGTGACCAGGGCATGAGTGACTGTGAGTAGGGACCGCTGATCCAGGAAAGGCCGTAACTGGTGCACAATCCACAGTTGCGCAAAGGCCCTCCTGGGCACGACCGCCACCTGCTCTTCGAACAGGAGTCGTGAGTCCAGGAAAACCCCTAGGTGACGCACAGGGTCTGTTTGGGGTAGTGCCACCCCATCCAAGATTAAAGGTGGCAATTCTCCCTGAGTCAATGAACCCCAAAGCCAAAGCCATTCAGTCTTGCAAGGGTTTAGTTTCAACCCATTGCTCCCCATCCAGCCCCTAAGAGCCTCCAGGCACTGCGAGAGGGAGGACACAGCATCACTTAACTCACCACAGGGCCCGAGACATACAGCTGAGTATCATCAGCATATTGGTGATACCTCAGTCCATGGTGATGGATGATCTCACCCAGCGGCTTCATATAAATGTTGAACAGGAGCGGAGAGAGTACCAAGCCCTGTGGAACCCCTTAAAGCAATGGGCGAGGGTTGGATCTCTCCCTTCCTATCAACACTGACTGAGAGTGGCCGCAGAGGAAAGAAGTGAACCAAGACAGCACAAGGCCTCCCATTCCCATTCCCCGATAGGGGGGATGGTGTTACATTGACAGAGGATGTTACCTAATTTGGGTAATGAAACATCTGCAAGAAAAGAACCAAGCTCAGAGAACACCAGGGACCCCCCCCTCCCCTCATTTCAACCCTGAGCTACAAGTATTCTCCTTTATAATGTCAACTGTCCGGTTGGTGAATACGGAAAAAGAATCTCCTGGGACATTATTTTACCAAGAGTATAAACTTTACTGAATAAATCCACATTGGCACAGAAGAAGCGAAACCAGCTCTGGGCTTCCTGCTCAGAAGCATGTATCGTTCACCCCCCACCCTCCCTTTTCGCCATGCGCCACCCATAGTCCATTATGTCCACCAATCCCCCCTTTTCATTTTATTATGGGAACTGGCCGGTCATGCTGGGACATCTGCTCGGGGTGTCCTTGAGGGGGGAGCAGTGTTTCATGGGAACCGACGATGCTTGGATGCCATTCCCTGCCCCCCCCCCAGCATTCCAATCCACACCCACCCTCTATTCTTTGTCAAGCTTGCAAGCGAAGTGGAATATAGGTGAAAGTTTGGTGCTCTCTGAGCTTGGTTCTTTTATTTATTTATTTTATTCAGTCTTGACAGGTGCCTAACTTTTAGAGAACATCTTTGTTTAAACTTTGAGAATGCACAGTACCCTAAACCACATCTTAGTTGGCTGTGTGAAGCAAGCCTATCAGACGATTGGTTTATAAGTCCGTTGTTATGCAACCCTAGGAAACTGAACTTAAACACGCTATCGTTCAGTTAGTCATTAGCAACCATGGCATGTGAACACATATTTTGAACCAATTAGCCTGGTTGCTAACCTTTGTAGAATTAGAGAAAACATTGCACAGTCCTTCAAATGGCCCTTGAAGATGGCAGTCATATCATCTCCTAGTCATTTCTCCTCCAGGCAACAAAAACCCTTCCAGCTTTTACTCACTGGATTTGATCTTTAGGCCTTCGGTGTATGTCTTGTCTTTCTTGGTAATAATATTAGAAAGGACTGGTGTGTCACTGTCTCTGGACCAGAAGATTCTGATAAATTGATTCAAGTGTTGCGTTAAGATGTTGGAGCAAGGAGAAGAGAATGGGGATGACTTTCCAACCCAATTACTAGCTGGTATAAATAAGTAAAAAGCCATCACAAGAAGAACGTGTGATACATCCTATACACGCTCCATGCAGTATTTCTTGCTTTAGGAGGCATGACAGCATGTATTGTTATGCATTGCAATAATCTTGTCTCCACTTGACCTGGGAGTTCTAGATGCGTTGGAAACAACCCGTCAAAAGCCAACCATAGGGGTTTCGAAAAAGAAAGATCAGTTCAGAGGGAAAGGTTGCTATGCCTGTTGCACATTTCTAATGTCTTCTTGGGGGGGGGGGCTAGCATCTTCTCCTGTAGGGCCATTCACTTCGTTTCATTAAGCGGAAGAATGAATCTGGGAGTGGCAGAGCCGAAGATACGCATGGGAAAGGGAGGGAGGGAGGGAGGATCAAAGCCTTTCAAAGCCACTTTCAGGAGCCCGGGGTACCCCCAATTTGAGGCTTGGTTAAGCTGACCCAACGACCCAACGCATCGCGGACACAAAATACATTTGCTCAATTCCCACAGCCCTTTCGCAGGGCCCGCGGCGCTCTCCATGGTGCTGAAAGCAACCCCGGCGTGTGCGTTCGCCGCTGTCCAAAGTGCTGAAGCGAGAGCGCCGTTTCAGCCGTCAACCAACCCGCCTCACTCTCTCCCTCCCCGCCACTCGCGCTAGCAGCAGTGACGTGGGCGAACGTGCAGGCGGCTCAGCCCCAAAGTCCCCGAGACGCCAGCTTGTCGAGGGGGGCAGAAACCGAAGCGGGGAGGAGACAGCGAGCCAGAGCGCTTCCTTGGAGGCTGGCGGTTGTGTGTGTGTGTGTGTGTGTTTGTGAAAGAGTGCGCGCGCGCTCGCGCGCCCCCGCGTTTTCTCAACCTACCTCTCTGGCATTCGCGGCAAATCAAGCAGCTCAACCGCCGCCACCACCACCCCAGGAAAAAGGGACTCGTCGTGTCATCTACCGGCTCCCGGTTTGCCTACCAGTTGCCGGCCCATGAGGTATTGTGGCAATGTTTGCGGTCTGGAGCAACGGTTTACCTCCATCCTAAATTGCCCCCGTCGATTATGGGCTGTATTGGCTCCAAAACCCCCATCGGTAAGACTGGCTTCGTTATTTGTGGAAAAGGAGGGTGGGGAGGAAGGCGGCTGCGTTTTCCAGTGGACCGGGACAAACCACCCTAAGGACTGGGAGGAAGAGGCTGGGTGCTCCCTGTGGAGAATGAGGGGGGGAGGGGAGGGGAGGAGGTGGTAGCAAGGAACCTGAACGACCTGAGGGGGATCTGTGTGTGTGTGTGTGTGTGGGCGGGATGCGCTCAGCCGAGCCCAGTTGGGTTTCCTGCTTCCTGCCTGGATCTTCCTGGCGTGGGTATAGCAGGTCTTGGACAGTGACTATTGCACGGTTGGCTTTCGCGGGACTGCATGGCCGGCCCCACAGCTCCTCTCCAGCAGTTCGTAGGTTGTTTTCTCCTTCCTTCGCTTTCTCCCTCTCCGCCCTCCCACCTCACCCGGCGTCGCCAGCTACGGCCCGAAGCCCGGCACAATTAGCATGCTAGGGCAGGCTCGCGGTTGCCAAGGAACCGTTCTCCTTAGTAGACCTTCAGTCTCTTGCCCCCACCCCCCACCCCACACGTCTCCCCAATATCAATTGCCATCCCAGAAGCAGAAAAAGGCGAAAGGAAGGGTGGGGATAGGGCGCGCGGAAAACCCCAGCCGATTAACAAGATTCGTAAACTCTTCTTTTCTACTCCGGGGTGCAAAAAGAAAGGAAGAAGGAAGAAAAGGGAGGCTTTGAATCGTACTTCCGAGCTGAGTTGAGGTCCTAGCCTAGCGTGGGTATTTTGTAGGCAACCAAGTGAGAGTTGGGTGGACGACAACCGATTCTTCTCCAGTGAAAATAAAGGCATGGAAAAGAAAAGGTTGGTTTTGCAAGATGTGTGTATGTTATAGGTAAACCACCCGGAAAGGGTCTGCTCTAACTCTGGCATTGACTGGTGAAGGGAGTATCTATTCTATGCCAATTGGAAGTATTATATGCAATTCCTCCTAACTGATTAGACACTAACCTCCTTCTCTGGCTGCTCTGGAACTGAGAATAGCTGGTTCTTTTCTCTCAGGAGTTACCTCTGAGTTACTTGGAGTAACTCTACACTGTTGACGTGTGTAGAATGAGCCCAGTAGAGTCCTAGAAACAGTTGCAGAAAGTTTGCCCGGGAGGTGAAGAAGGAAAACCTGTAGCGTAGATAATTGCATAGGGTTATGCATGAGTGTTTGCTTACACTTTAATGTCCCATTCTTCAAACCCCCAAGCCTTCTTAGTGTGGCTTGCAGAAGGCATTAAGATCGCCAACATGCAGACAGATTGGATAATCCTTATGCAATTAATAAGGTAACAGAACAACAACAATATGAAAAAGCGGCCTAAGATCTAGAAGTCTTTTTTTAATAATAATAAAAAAAGACATTGACTTGCTGTGTAAAATCTCTTCTTAGTGATGGAATTCCAAAACTGAGGGGGTGGGCAACAAAGAGGATTTAAAAGAATTTGGTTATAGGAACAGCTTCTCAGTTATGAACGGAAAACCAGAGAATGTGCAAGGTTTTAACAGGAGAAGTAAGTTCTGTGTAAAAGAGAAAGGTCTTAATAACGGTAACTTAATTGAACTCAACAGCAATCATATCAATGCTCTCTCTCCTGCCATCCCTCAACATTTCTCATTTGAGAGACAGAAAAAAAAAACCCTTCCCTTCCAGATTTTCTTCTCTCGTGGGTCCATTTGTTCACATGCCCTTTGCAGTGTGTTCAAAGGGATGATCCAAATATCCTTTCTGGATATTCAAGTGGTTGATCCAGAAGAAAAGCAGGGATTGGCCATCGATGGCAACATTCAGACAATTAGGTTAATCAGGTTGGTTCACAAGACCTACAAGCTGCATCCGCAAGCCGTACCAAGCTTGCCTGTTTATTTTGATACGCAAGCATTACAACACATCGCTCTTCCAAACCCACCGGGCTTACGGCACAAGGTTACTTTTAACCTGGAGAAGGATGAGAGTTAGTGGCTTCTGCAAACCTAAACTGTTTAGTGACGAGGTCAGTTTGTGCATCCTTAAAATGGGTTCATTCAGTAATCAGGAGCTGTGTCTGCAAGCATGTTTATTTAATTCTGGGGGCGGGGGAAAAATACCCTACTCTGGCTCCATTGAGATAACTCAGGTTAAATAGCATTCATCTGTCTCATGGGCTAAAATACTGCCATCATGGTTTAAGCTAGAGGACTGGTTTTTTTTTACAGTAGATATTGGCATGTTTGTCTGTCTGTCAATAAGTTCTCTTGCACTCAGAAAGTTCCTTCTGCTTCGCATCGCCATGCCTATCTCCATTCTGCTATCCCTCTCCCTAATGCTATTTCTTCAGAATATCACCTGTCTCAATGAGTTGCCCCCAAAAGGGTGTGTTCTCCCCATCAATCTAAGAAGGGTGGTGGTGGAGAGAATGAGAACAGACCAAAGGGCAATTCTTTTCCCAGACACAAAAATGAAATCAAATTACAGAAATCGCAAGTACAAGATTGCAACTGACAACTGAGATTTCAGAAATGTCAGAGTTGGAAGGAACCTTGCGCCCTGCGGGCACGATGGTTAAAGTGTAGCACTGCGGGCTACTTCTGCTGACTGCCGGCTGCCTGCAAATTGGCAGTTCAAATGTCACCAGGCTCAAGGTTGACTCAGCCTTCCATCCTTCCGAGGTGGGTAAAATGAGGATGACCCAGATTGTTGGGGGCAAATACTATTTTGACTCTGTAAACTGCTTAGAGAGGGCTGTTAAGCACTGTGAAGCAATATAGAAATGCTATTGCTATTACCCAAGCAGGAAACCCTACACCATGCCAGACAACTGGCTATCTAGTCTCTTCTTAAAAACCTCTAGTATTGGAGCACCCACAACTCTGGAGGCACGCTGTTCCACTGATAGTTCTCACTGTCAGGACATTTCTCCTTAGTTCTAGGTTGCTTCTCTTCTTGATTAGTTTCCATCCATTTTTTTTTCCTTGTCTTGCCTTCTGATGCTTTGGAAAATAAGTTGACTCCCTCTTCTTTGGGGCAGCCCCTCAAATATTGGAACCCTGCTACCACGTCACTCTGTATCCTTCTTTTCCCTAGATTAGACATACCCAAGATGGATGATTCATAGAGGAGATGACTATCAATAGCTACTAGGCAAGATTTATGATATCAGAGATGGCGTGCCTCTAAACCAGAGGTCTTCAAACTTGACAGCTTTAAGACTTGTGGACTTCTACTCCCAGAATTCCTCCTCCAGTCATGTTAGCTCAGGAATTCTGGGAGTTGAAGTCCAGCCAATCTTAAACTTACCAAGTGTGAAGACCCTTGCTCTAAACAGTGGTTTCTACGATGGTCGATCTCATGCCCTACGTGTGAATGCCCACAAAAATCTAGTCTGTCTTTGTATCCATCAGATGCGAAGCTTGGTCAGTTCATGGCTGTTATGTTTTGATGCTAGGGAGAAAAGATTCTTAACTTTGAGATCTTTTAAGATCTGAGCTTGGTTGTTTTCTTGCAGGTGTTTCATTGCCAAATTAAGTAACATCCCCAGTACTGATTGTGTTACTTAGTATGGTAATGAAAGGTCTGCAAGAAAACAATAATAGCAATAGCACTTAGACTTATATACCACTTTATAGTGCTTCACAGCCCACTCTAAGTGGTTTACAGAGTCAGCCTATTGCCCCCAATAGTCTGGGCCCACATTTTACCCACCTCAGAAGGATGGAAGGCTGAATCAACCTTGAGCTTGGTGGGATTCGATCTGCCAAATTGCAGATCGATCTATCAGCAGAAGTAGTTTGCAGTACTGCCCTCTTACCACTGTGCCATAAAGAGAGCACCATAGACCCTACAGTTCAATCCCAGGCTACGAATATTCTCATTTATCAATTCCCAACTTGCTTCATACTTACATCCTGAATATCTCCGTGGTCAATCTTAGAAGAGATAGAAAAAAAACTTCTAGCACTGGTCAGGAAATCTCTCTCTCTCTCAATCCAGACCATTTTTTAAAAACTGAAGCTGCTCACTCTTCTCGCGCGAGTTGGTGGATACCATAACAACTTCTTCATGCACCATGAACATGTCTGAGATGAGTAATGCTGCAACCATTGTAAATACATAGCAGTGGCCAAGTGCCCGAATTTTGATCACATACGATCGTGGGGATGTTGCAATAAGATATTAACTGTAAGGACTGGTCGTGAATCACTTCTTCCAGCGCCATGGTAACTGCAAAGAGATTGTGAAACAAATGGTCGTAAGTCAAGGCCTGCCTGTCTGAGACCTGTATAGCGACATCACTCTATTGGGTGCCAATGTACGCTGGTCAAAATTCTCCCTTCTGCATACAAGCGTGTTCTAGGCGAGAAAGGATGGGACTGCAAACAGGCAAAGATCTCTGGGAATTGTAGTCCCTGCCCTACTGCAGGATGTCCAGTTGGGAACTGAGACACTGCACTGGAACTACTGAGATATTTATCTGCATGGATGAATGTCATGTTTATGCAAAGATCCTTTGGAACAATGGTGGCTAACCTTTTTGGGTTCCTGTGCCAGAAATTGTGTGCGCGCTTGCGTGCCTCATGCTCGCGTGCCAGCACCCAGAAGGCAAGGCACGCCCCCCCCCCCCATGCCCCTTATGCATGCAGGCGCAATCCCCACCGACCCCGCCTTCCCCTTACCTGCACTGTACCTCACAGCTGATTTTTGGTAGGTTTGAGGCCTTTTTTGGCCTCCCAGAGGCTTGAGGAAGGCTTCTGCAGGCTACTGCAGGATTTGCAGGCCGAAAAATAGGCCCATTTCATCACTTCCGGTATTTTCGGAAAAATAGGATATGACAAAACAGGGCTAATTTTCAGCCTGCAAAGCCTGCAGAAACCTTCCTCAAGCCTTTGGAAGGCCCCAAAAGGCCTCAAACCCACCAAAAATCGGCTATGAGATGCGCACATGCGCAGTGAGGTAAGTTTATCTTCAGCTCGTATGCCGGCACAAATGGCTCTTTGTGCCACCTGTGGCACGCGTGCCATAGGTTCACCATCACAGCTTTGGAATCTTTCTTCTTTTATAATATTCTGCAATTTGGTTTAAAGTACTCACGCCAAGCAATCCTGAACGAGCAAGGCATATCCAAACCATGGCTATGGTTAACTGTTACCGCGTTTCCCTGAAAATAAGACCCTGACTTATATTTTTTGACACAAAAAAGGGCACCAGGTCTTATTTTGAAGGGAAGTCATCCACTGACTAACCTCACTTGAGCACTTCACTCCTGACCTCCTTTTCGCTGCCAGAGGCCTTCAGCAACTTCTTCTGTGGCTGGCAAGGCTTTCCTGAAGGCCTCTGGAGCTGGTAACAGATCGATCCGGAGCTTTGTTATCCACTACGGAGGCCTTCAGGAAAGCCTTCCTAGACTTGCCAGCTGCAGAAGAAATGAGCCGGCGAGGCAGGTGTCAGGGTGTGTGAGGTCTGGCTACAACTGCCCAAAGGTAAGTAGTAAGGCAGCTCCACCCCCAGATCCCCACCCTAGCTTAATTTTTACTCATCCACTCTGGAGTGGGCGGGATTTTAATGAGGGTTTATTTTGGGCGCATGTGTAAAAACCAAGCTAGGACTTATTTTCAGGGTAGGTGGTATTTTCGGGGGAAACGGTGTTTCCTTCTTTCAACTTTAAAAACGTTACAGTTAGCATTTCTTGAAAGATGCTAGTAATTGCTTTTGAATATATAACGAACGGAATAGCCATAGCTATACCAAGAGCGTTATGGAGGTAGGTTCACTTCATATGTCCAGTTCTTTAAAGAAAACTAATTTATTATATGGGGGGGCAGGGGGAGAAAATATGGTGAAGGCAACAAACCACTTCTCTGTACTAAACTACAGAAAGAGGGAATAACAAAGGAATGGAAAACAAGAAAACCCTAGAAAAGAAAGAAAGAAAGTTTGCTTTAAAAAAATCCCCAAAAAATCCCCAATAAGCCAAAAATACACAAGTGTTTGTGTGTGTGTATCAAATAGGATAGCAGGGAGGCAGACAGGGAGGAAAATAAGAAAGATTAGGCTACTGAATAAGAGGTTATCCTTGACTTATAACACTTGTTTTGTTTAATGACCGTTCAACGTTACCATGACATTGAAAAAAGTGATTTGTGACCATTTTTCGCACTTTTTTGTTTTTAGAGTAGAACAGAATTCTTTAATGGCCAAGTGTGACTGGACACACAAGGAATTTGTCTTGGTGCAAATGCTCTCAGTGTACATAAAAGAAAAGATACATTCGTCAAGAATCATAACGTACAACCCTTAATGATAGTCATAGGGTACAATCAGCAATCAAATCATACTAGGAAACAGTCAATATAAATCGTAAGGATACAAGCCACAAAGTTAGTCATACAGTCACAAGTAAGAGGGGATGGGTAATAAGGAGTTGCAACATGCCCATGGTCACGTGATCAAACACCAGATGCTTGACTCATATTTATGACCGTTGGGGGGGGGGTCACCTTTTGCACCCTTCTGACAAAGTTAGCGGGGAAAGCCAGATTCCCTTAGCAACCACATTACTAGCAGCCGCTGTGAGAAACAATTGTGGCGAGAAAGGTCATTAAAACGGGGCAGAACTCACTTTACAACTGTTGTGCTTGGCCAACAGAAAGGTTGGGCTCCATTCATAAGGCGAGGACTATTTAAACGTACACTTTCTACCCTTTCAGCCATTCGATTCCATTTTAAAGCAAGGAATTGAAACCAGGACCACACAGAACAGCAATAGAACTTAAGACTTATATTACCGCTTCATCGTCCTTTACATCCCTCTCTAAGCAGTTTACAGTTTAAAGCAGGGGTCCCCAAACTTGGCAACTTTGAGGCTTGTGGACTTCAACTCCCAGAATTCCTCAGCCAGCAAAGGAATTTACAGAGTAACAGAGTTGGAAGGGACCTTGTAGGTCATCCAGTCCAACCCCTTGCCCAAGCAGGAGACCCTACACCATTTCTGACAGTTCAATCTCTTCTTGAAAGTCTCAAGAGTTGAAGCTCCCACAATTTCCGAGGGCAACTTCTGTTCCATGGGTTGATTGTTCTCACTGTCAGAAAGTTCCTCCTTATTTCCAGGTTGAATCTCTCCTTGATCAGTTTCCATCCATTATTCCTTGTCTGATCTTAGGGTACCTTGGAAAATAGCTTGACCCCTTCCTCTCTGTGGCAGCCCCTCAAATATTGGAAGACTGCTATCATGTCTCCCCTGGTGTTTCTCTTCCCTAGATTAGCCATATCCAAACCGTTCTTCATATGCCTTAGTCTCCAATCCCCTAATCATCCTGGTTGCTCTTCTTTTTGGAAGTTGTGGGAGCTTCATCACTGGAGGCTTTCAAGAAGAGACTGGACTGCCATCCGTCAGAAATGGTGTAGAGTCTCCTGTTTGGGTAAGGGAGGGTTGGGCTAGATGACCTACAAGGTCCCTTCCAAATCTGTTAATCTGTTAAAAATCTATTAAAGATTTAAGAAAAACTCCTGCAGATCTTGATAGAAGTGACATCCAAGAAATTCTGTCACTTGAAAACATTTTAGTACACCCATATCAACCTTGGAAACTCCAGGCAGTCCTTCACTTACGACCACTTAATGTTGCTAAGAAAGACTGTTGTTAAGTGAGTTTTGCCCCATGTCACAATATTTCTTGCCACAGCTGTTGAGTGAATCACTGCAGTTGAGTTAGTAACACGGTTGTTAAGTGAATCTGGCTTCCACTTTGACTTTGTTCGTCAGACGGTCACAAAAGGGGAGCACAGGTCCCTGGGATACCGCCACCGTCGTAAATATGAGTCAGTTGCCCACTGTCTGAATATTGATCATGTGATCATGGGGATGCTGCAACAGTTGTATGTGTGAAAAACGATCACAAGTCACTTTTTTCAGTGCCATTGTAACCTTCTATAACAGGGGTCGTCAACCTTTTGGACCTCAGGGACCACCAAACTCATAATTTTAGATCCCAGGGATCATTAACTGGTTTTGTGGGCATGGCCTATTTGTGGGTGTGGCTTGGTGGTCATATGACTGACTGGGCATGGCTTGTGTGTAAATATTATAAATATTTATATAAATACTGATTTTTTTTATAAAAAAGAGCAACTTTTATCCAAAATCAGGCAAAGCAGGCAGGCAGATTGAGTTGCTCACAGAATCACTGATTCATTCAGAGATCTGTCTATCTGCCATTGGCTAGCTCTGTCTGTCACATCAAATTTGCTTGCAAGCAAACTCATAAAATTTGCTAGCAAGCAAACTCACAAAATTAACTCACAACACACCATGCATGTAAATATTGAATTTTTTATATAAAAAGAGCAACTTTTACCCAAAATCAGGCAAAGCAGGCAGATTGAGTTGCTCACAGAATCATTCAGTGATCGATCTATCTGCCATCGGCTAGCTCAGCCTCTCAAATTTGTTTGCCTTGAGTCTGCATTGAGTTTGCTTGCAAGCAAACCTTCAGTCCTAAGGGAGGTTTGGCTGTACTTAAAAGCCCCCCAAAATTTTCTCATGGCTCACCATGTTACAGGCAACTGCTGTTCTATAACATCCTCAAGAGCCTGTGGAACTCCTTGCCAAAGGAAACAAGGTTACCTTTCACGATTACTTTTTGCCAAAAGACAAAGCACGTTTTATTTAATCAGACTTTTGACTTCCAAACTGATTTTTCTGCTGAGATGGGGTGCTTTGTTTGTTCCTTGATTTTTTGTTGTTAATGGGTTTTAACTGCTTCCAATTCATTGCATTTTATGTTTGAATGAGTGAAAATAGAATATAAATATGTTCCAGACTTTTGCTTTACAATAGATTTGGAATTTTGTTGTCTCGTCTTAAGCAGAAAAGTACCCGATATTTAAATGACCTGAGGCCATTTGATTGAGTTGCTTGTCCTGAATGCCTTTTATATATCAATGAATCTATATATATAAAAGCAAAATACCATTCACGCATCATCACAAAATCTCCAGAACCATAAAGCCTAGCAACTTGAAATTTGGTACGTATGTTCCTCTTGGCTTCTAAGTGCTCACTAAGAAAGGATTTTTTCAAAATCAGAGCATTAGTATTTCCTATATTATTATAAACACGCTCTGATACTAAGGAGTTCTACTCCCCCTCCCCACCTGAAAAGAAATATCTTCCAAATGCAAAACACAAGCAGAGGAGAGGAGTTTCAGTTTTAGTTTCACAGCACCAAACAGCTTTGGTACAGAACAGTTTTATTTTATTTTATTTATTTGTCAATCGGTTACAAGATAATAGGTATAAGTATAAAGAATACAGGAAATAGGTACAAATAAATGGGGACAATAGGACAGGGACAGGAGGCACGATGGTGCACTTATGCATGCCCCTTGAGCTAAGTTGAGCTAAGCCACGCCCAGCATCCTTGCTGTCTCCTTCTTGCTCACACAGCAAATACTATTTCAGTTTCCAAACAGCCCTCAATTCTCACACACTGACAGAACACTAGCCGGATGAATGCTGATGCATACTGGTAGGCAGAGGCAGAATTTTTTCCTCCTTATTTTCCTCCCCAAAATTAAGCCCAACCACATAGTTTCGTAGCGAAGCACAGGAATTGAGCTAGTATTTTTTACATATTAAGCTTCCTAATATAACTTATCATCGTTTAGATCAGATAAAGGTAATGATGGTGACATCCTGGAGAGGAAATAAACGATATTCATTTAATATCTTACCCCGATTAAGGAATTAATCCACCGACACAACGCCCTGATAGAGTCACAGGGCAAGTAGAATTTGCCCAACACATTAAACCCACAAAATCTAACCAAGCTTTAGTGAGAATGCAGTCACTAGATCTATAACAGTCCTGGTTAAGCATTTTATGAGTACATAACACAGAATGCATGCTACTGATTGTACACCGGAGGCACATTTTCAAGCAGCGACTTTTCAGTCTGAAATCCCCACGCTATGTTGGTTTAATCAGAAAAATGCACATCGGCTGAATTACCCCTGGTGTTTATTTCCTAGGAAAAAAATGTTTCCGATTGCAACAGGAAAACTGGCAGATCTATGCAGGCTTAATTGGCGGGTCAGCATAACGAAATCTAGCAGATTTTACTTCGTAATAAATACAGGATTGGGCCATAAGCCCAGGCTCTGATGCTGTAATAAGGATTAAATGTCTTCATGGAGGATTTATTTGGTTAAGACTGTTGCCAAAGATGCATTTTCTGTATCCTAGCATGCTTGTTTTCAACCGGGACAAAGAAGTTAAAAAAAACCTTGCTGGAGAGTCGATTGGTCATTTAAAAAATAATAATAATAATTCAAACGGGCCTTTAGCATTTTTCCGTGTTTTTTATATTTAAAAAAAATGGAATCCTTGCTGTCTCGTTTTTTTCCCAAGATTGGAAATTAAAGTGAGGAGAAATATGCTCGTTTTGTGCCAGCAGGAAACAGTTTGCTTACTTCGATGCAGGAAATACTGAATCCTGGCAGGACACGAGAGGATTTCTGCCAATCGGCATAGGAGCTAGAAACTTGCGCAGATGCTTAGCAAGGAAACTGGCTTGCTTGCTTGGAAAGGTCTGTAGGCTTTCCACGCTCTTTTTAGGAGAGAAATTTCGAGGCAGATTTGCAGGTGGTGAGAAGTCTGCTATGCTCCTCACATAGCCGGATGGAGCCGAAGAAGATCCTGCAGCTCAGATTTCCTGGCCCAGAAGCTGTTGGCGCGTTGTAATGTGTGCACTGCGGGACCCGATGGCTCGGTGGCTAAGACTCTGAGCTTGTCGATCAGAAAAGGTCAGCATTTCGGCAGTTCGAATCCCCAGCGCCGCGTAACGGAGTGAGCTCCCGTTTCTTGTCCCAGCTTCTGCCAACCAAGCAGTTCGAAAGCATGTAAAAATGCAAGTAGAAAAATAGGGACCCCTTTGGTGGGAAAGTAACAGCTTTCTGTGTGCCTTTGGGAGTTTAGTCATGCCGACCACATGACCACGGAGACGTCTTTGGACAGCGCTGGCTCTTTGGCTTTGAAACAGAGATGAGCAACGCCCCCTAAAGCCGGAAATGACTAGCATGTATGTGCGAGGGGGAATCTTTACCTTTACCTTAATGTGTGCATTAGGGGGTGACCTGAGAGCAGTCCTCCAATACTTGAGGGGGGCTGTCACAGGAAGGAGGAGGGCCAAGCTATTCTCCAAAGCAGGGGTCGCCAACCTTTTGGACCTCAGGGACCACCAAACTCATAATTTTAAATCCCGTGGACCACTAATATGAATTTTGACTGATGGTAGCTTGCTGACATTGGTGGGAGACAGAGAGAGAGAGAGAGAGAGAGAGAGAGAGATCTGACCTAACCTGTCTCTCTCACATACACACAAACATACAGAGGCGTGAGTGGGATTCGAATTTCTAAACAACCGGTTCTGTGGGCATGGCCTAATTTGTGGGTGTGGCTCAGTGGTCATGTGACTGGCTGGACATGGCTTGTATGTAAATATTATAAATATTAATGTAAATATTGAGTTTTTTTATAACAGAAAGGGCAACCTTTACCCAAAATCAGGTAAAGCAGGCAGGCAGGCAGATTGAATTGCTCACAGAATAACTCAGAGATCTGTGTTTCTGCCATCGGCTACCTGAGTCTGCTAATAATGAGTCTGCTAATAATAGATGCTTCAGTCCTAAGGGAGGTTCGGCTCTGCTTAAAAGCAGAGCTGAAGATCTAAAGATTAGCTAGAAAGCAAGAAATCCAACTATTTCCTACTTTGTAGCTAATCTAAATCTCCCGACACAGCAGAACAGCTGATGGCTGGGGGGGGGGGGAAGGAAAAATAGCAACTTTAGCAGGCAAACTTGCCAGGTAAGGCAAGTGAGGCAGTGAGAGAACGGGGAGGGTTTCCACAGGCCAGGTGGGCAGCGCAGCCTTGTGTTCCCACACAGCCTGAATTAATTGCCTCGGGGGGGGGGGGGGGGTTGCTCTGGAGGTGACATTTCTCTGCGGACCACCAAAATTTTCTCGCGGACCACCAGTGGGCCATTGGCCCACCTGTGGGCGACCCCTGCTCCAAAGCACCTGAAGGCAGGACAAGAGGCAATGTGTGGAAACTTTGCAAGGAGAGAACCAACCTAGAACTCAGGAGAAATTTCCTGAGAGTGTGAGGGAAAAAATTAACCAGTGGAAAAAACTTGTCTCCTGAAGTTGTGGGTTGCTGCACTTGCTGCAAGTTTTCCAGAAGAGTTTTGGAGAGCCGTTTGTCTGGAATAGTTTAGGGTCTCCTGACTGAGCAGCGGGAGTGTTGGACTAGATAGATGACCTACAAAGTCCCTTCCAACTCTGTTAAACTGTAATCCTAATTGAAGACGTGGCATCAATTTGGGGAAGGGAGAACTTCTATTTTTAACCTCTTGGGGGTTGGCTTTCTCCGAGGCCGAAGTGTCACAAGCCCCTCAGATGATGGGGGGGGGGGGTGGTTTCCCCAGCATCTGACTAGTTGCTGACAATCGGGACAAGAGAAAGCTTTGTCTTCCAGCACCCTCTGTCCAAATGCATTAGCTTCGTCTGCTCATCTTCACTTTCTTGTCTCTGTCAACGTCGAAGTCGCTTGGCTAGTTAAAAAAAAAAAAAAAAAGGCTTTTGTTTTGGATTGACTTGCTTCGCTTGTCGGCGAGGAGCCAAACAAACGCGTGCATCAGTTCCGCACAATCGAGCGCTTTCAATATTATCCTGCCGTCATATAAATAAATATCTCCCGATTGGAAAGGCTTGAGGTGGATGCAATTCTCAAGAGCCATCGCATCGGGCGGCCCTCCACGCTTTATACGGGGGGTGGGGGGGTGGGGGGTGGGGGGTTTGCTTTGTGTTTTTTTTTGCACCTTTAATTAAAACCCTCCCTTTTATAGTCCCTGCCTGTTACACGCTTCCCTGCCTGCGTTCACATAATACGTTTAATGAGATCGGGTCAACATGGAGTAGCTTCATTTGTATAATTGGCTAAGCAGAGTTCGCTGTTATCCAGCCTATCGTGCTACAATCCCAGAAAAGGGAGAAATTCAATAATCAGGTTTAATCACGTTGCACGATTACAATCTACGGATTACGTCCGGTGTTGAAGTCGCAAATCGCTTCCTATTTATGCATTCAATAATCTCCCTTGATCACCTCAGTTTCTTTCTTTCTTTCTTTCTTTCTTTCTTTCTTTTTGTTCTGTGGGAAATATTTTTTTTTGTTGGTAAAATTTGTTTTTTTTTTTTAACAACAAAAAAAACCTTCTTTCTATTGTACAGAGTGTCAGTTGGTCCATATTTCTTGTGCATAATATCTATAGTCTTCCCCTCTTAGATTTAAATTTATATTCAAATTATATTAATCAACTTTCCATGTCATGTTATGTTCTGTTAAATCCCAGGAAAGGGAGAAATTCAATAGTCAGGTTTAAGCACATTGGGCGATTACAATCGATGGATTACGTCTAGTGTTGAAGTCACAAATCGCTTCCTATTTATGCATTCAATAATCTCCCTTGATCACCTCAGTTTCTTTCTTTCTTTCTTTCTTTCTTTTTGTTCTGTGGGAAATATTTTTTTTGTTGGTAAAATTTGTTTTATTTTTTTTTAACAACAAAAAAAAAACCTTCTTTCAATTGTACAGAGTGTCAGTTGGTACATATTTCTTGTGCATAATATCTATAGTCTTCCCCTCTTAGATTTAAATTTATATTCAAATTATATTAATCAACTTTCCATGTCATGTTATGTTCTGTTAAATCCCAGGAAAGGGAGAAATTCAATAGTCAGGTTTAAGCACGTTGGGCGATTACAATCGATGGATTACGTCTAGTGTTGAAGTCACAAATCGCTTCCTATTTATGCATTCAATAATCTCCCTTGATCATCTCAATTTCTTTCTTTTTTTCTTTCTTTTGGTTCTGTTGGGAAGATGTTGTTATTGTTGTTTACTTCTTTGGGGAGAAAAAAATAAGATAGAAAAACGGAATTATTTTCTCCTCCAAAACAATAACGCAGCCTTGAGGCAATTCAGGGAAGTTATTCCTTCACCACCAAAGGCCCAGCCCTGATCGATAAGAAGTAAATGGAAAAAAAATCCCAATTAAGTGTCAAAAAGGATGTTTTGCAGAATTTAAACAAACTCTGCACTAATCGTTCCAGAATGAGCATTACCACGGAGCACTGGGGACACAAATCTGAACATTTTATTTTTATTACCTTTATTGTCAGAGTACAACATGTGTACAATGAGATTGGCTGAGCCTTCCTTCATACACCCACACCCACAACCACAACACATACTGTCATACTATGTTGACATGAAGTTATTTTCCTTTTGGGAATCTGACAGCCCACGGGTAGAAACTGTTCTTCAGCCTGTTGGTGTGGCTGGCTATGCTTCTATACCTCCTACACAGGGGTAGGAGAGAGAAGAGGTGCTGACCGGGTGTGAGTCGTCATGGAGAACTTTCTGCCCCTTTTTAAGGCAGTGAGTTCTAGCTGCTGTGGTTAGCCGGCAGCAGGTTCGCCGGCTGAGGTCTCAGAGAGCGAAGGCTCAGATGAGGGGCCTACGTGTGATGCAGGGATGGGGCCACAACTATCAGGGAGTGGAATGCTGCCTTCGGAGATTGTGGAGGCTGGCAGCAATGATGAAGAGGCCCCCGAGGAGCCTGTGCTCAGTGTGCATGCGCGCAGGGCTGCTCGAGGGAAAGAGCAGCTGCAGCAGCACGGGCGACTTGGGAGTAAGGCTGCAAGGTAGTGGCCCCTCCCTTAAGAGATAAAAGCCAGCTGAGAAACCGGAGTTCTTTGCAGGAAGCAAAGACATTTTTGCACTCGAGCCTTGTGGACGTTCGGACTCTCTTAGTTTGTGTTTGGAGACTCTTTGTGTTTGAAATATTTCTCAGTAACTTTATCTAGTAGTCTTGGCAGCCTTGCAAGGCTAATTCTTTCAGAGACAATTAGTTTGAAACAGCTTTTTAACCGTAAAGGAACGGAATTAGTAAAGAATCATTCAAAGGTTTTGCTGTTACCTCTGTCGTCGTGTTTGTTTCCTTGGAACAAGGTTTGGGTCAGAACACTAGCGAGAATTATATTAATGGAATATAATTCTATTAATTAATAGAATTATAGAGAATGTAACATGAAGGATGTGTTATGATTGGATGGATTTATGATGAGGTAATGAATGTTATAATATAAATTAATCTAAAATGTTGAATATCTCGCATAAAATGATGGAATAATAGTTATAATTAAATAAATGATTAACAATGATTTTATATATATATAAAGAGAGATTTTCTATATAAAGATTTTCACGGGTATTTGTGTGTGGATCTTTGGTTCTTTGGGTTTTCTCCCGCGTAGAATTGGAAGTATCTAGGCTAGATACTTCCAATTCTACGCGGGAGAAAACCCAAAGAACCACACACACACACATACATACACACACACATATATATGATGGATAATATGAGAATTTATACAAACTGTAAGTGAAGACTATGGAGATGAAGCACAACTGACACATTGTATATAACTGGAAGATGGTTTTATGTTTTGTTTATCTATGTTTGTTTAAAAATAAAAAAAATGTTTTTTTTTAAAAAAAGGACATTAGCGAGGTCATCTAGTGGTATCAGAGGGGAGGGCTCACGATGTTTTGTGCTGTGTTCACCACCCTCTATAATAGCAACAAGATGCAGGGAAATTTCTTCTGCCATTTAGCAGCAACGTGGATTCTCGGAGCCCAGTTTGGTGGCTAGAGAGAGGCAATTTCTACCTACAGGTAGTCGCCCTTGACTTACAACCGTTCGTTTAGTGACCGCTCGAAGTTACAACGGCACTGAAGAAAAGTGACTTGTGATCGTTTTTCGCGCTTATGACCATGGTGACATCCCCATGGTCACATGATTTACATTCGGATGCTTTGACCACTGACTCACAGTTGTGACGGTTGCAGTGTCTCGGGGTCATGCAATCCCCTTTTGCGACCTTCTGACAAGCAAAGTCAACGGGGAAGCCCGATTCACTTAACAACCGTCTCACCAGTTTAATAATTGCAGTGATTCACTTACCAACGGTGGCAAGGAAGGTCGGAAAATGAGAGCCAAACTCACTTACCTGCTCTCTCACTTAGCAACATAAATTTTGGGCTCAGTTGTGGTCATAAGTTGAGGATAGCCTGTGCACCCGCCCCCCACCAGCTTTAATTTCACTCCCTTTAATATCCAGTACTTTGGCAATGCAGGGAGTCCTCAGTTTATGGCCACAATTGAATCCAACATTTCCGCTGCAAAGCAAGAAAGTTGTTAAGCGAGTTGCACTTATGAACTTTTTTTGCCGCAGTCGTTCAACAAATCACGGCGGTCATTAAGTGAAACATGCAGCTGTTAAACAAATCTGGCTTCCCCCATTGACTTTGGTTGTCAGGAGCCAGCTGGGAAGGTCATAAAAAATGATCACATGTGCCACCGCCATGAAAAAATGCCAGCGTTGTGGTTCGCCAGCAGCCTGTGCAGATGGCAGTGGAATCGGACAGTGGGGAAGAACGGGGACCAGTCCGGGAGTCTGGAGAGGACTCGGATGAGGGTCCTGCATCCGTTGCAGAGATGGGGCCAGGACCATCTGGGAGTGGAGTGCTGCCTGCAGAGCCTCTGGAGTCTGGCAGCAGCGAGGCAGAGGATCAAGGGGAGCCTGTTCCCAGTGTCCACATGTGCAGAGCTGCCAGAAGGCAAGAGCAGCTGAGACAAAAGGGGTGACTTGGGAGTAAGGCTGGGAGGTGATTGCCCCTCCCATAAGGAATAAAGGTCAGGCCAAGATGACGAAAACTTTGCAGGAAGCAAAGTCATCCGTTCGGTTCAGATTCATTCTTGAAGCTCTTTGTACTTTGGTTGGTTTTTGCTCTAGTTCATTTGACACTTCTGTTATTGGCAGCACTTCACAGGGAAGAAAGGTGGGTGCTTATCTCGGGGTCTGTTTGAGATTCATTACCGGCTAGGAATGAAAATAATTCTCAGCGTTGCAATAAAAAAAGACTTGTTTTAAAATAGGTGTGTGTGTGTAATTATGGTCTCAGAAGCTTGGTCAGAACAGCCAGTTGCAAGTGCCCAAATTTTGATCACATGACCATGGGGATGTTGCAATGGTCATAAGTGCAAAAGCTGGTCATTAGTCACTCTTTCCAGTGTCATCGTAACTTCAAATGATCATTAAATGAACAGTTTTAAGTTGAGGATTACCTGTATTAAAAATTGAGCTCATAGGCTAATCCAAAAGCTGGCTTGTTTGCCTTTGGCTTAGCCATCTATTGTGGTCAAATAAAAAAAACCATGATTAATAAGACTGTAGCTTAACATACGTGTGAACTTGGTGTATCTCTGCCTGCCTAGAGGTGGAGCTCTCACCTCACAATCAGGAGGCTGTGAGTTCGATCCTAGGTAGAGGCTAATATTTGGAATAGACTCTCCTGCTCGAGCAGGGGATTAGACTAGATGACCTACAAAGGTCCCATCCAACCCTGTTATTCTGCGAGACATCCTTTTCCCTTCGGCCCTGCAGCCATGACTGGAAATCTGGGAGAAAGAACAGAATGTAGAGATAGGCCATGGTGGTTTTTTTATCAATGTTGGCTGCATTAGACATATCTGCTCCCTGGGCTCGATGAACATTTGGTTCCTTCATAAAGGTCGGATCAATGGGAGGCAGGCAGGAACACCAGTGAGGTAGCCTGATCCTAGAGCAGAAGTCTCCAAACTTGGCAACTTTAAGACTTGTGGACTCCCAGATTGGGAACTCTATTACCAGGCCGCAGTCTTAACATGGATTAAGGATTGGTAAATCTAAAAAATAAATGTGTATTAACAACAGAGGGCCACAATCTGCAGATTGGTTGGCATCAGTGGTGGGATTCAAACATTTTTTTACTCCCGGTTCTGTGGACGTGGCTTGGTGGGTGTGGTGTGGCTTGGTGGGCGTGGCAGGGGAAGATTACTGCAAAATCCCCATTCTCTCCCCATCCCACTAACCTGCTTTCCAGCTCCGTTCTCCTAGGCAGGGCAACCAAAGAAGACCCAGCCAATCAGCTGGGACTTGGGAGGCAGAGAATAGATGGGGGCGGGGCCAGTCAGAGGTGGTATTTGCCGGTTCTCCGAACAACTCAAAATTTCCGCTGCCGGTTCTCCAGAACTGGTCAGAACCTGCTGAATGCCACCTCTGGTTGACATGCATTTATATGGGAAGGGAAAAATACATTCCATTCATACTTCCAGAGGCACAAAGTTAGAGACACTTTATTATCTGTATGGGAGAAAAATCAAGAGAAACCATTACATGAAGATCCCAATTTGGTTGTCCACCATAGAAGCACTAGTACATCCCAATGACCTTGAGATATAAAGAATTATTGGATGAACAGGGAAAATTGAAAACTAATCAAGACTTGTGGACTTCAACTCCCAGAATTCTCCACAACTCTTAAAGTCGCCAAGTTTGGGGACCCCTGTCCTAGAGTAACTCCAATCCCCTGGAGTCATGGCCTACTCTAGAAATCCCATAGAGAGCCAGTCTCATCCAGCTGTTCTGAAATGCAGAGGGAGATACTGTTTTTTAGGCCATCCCTAAAACCAGAACCAGAATAATTTCTTCTCTTAGCTATAGAGCTAGTACTTGACTTATGACCACAATTTAACCCCAAATTTCTGTTGCTAACTAAGATGTTTTTCAGCCTATTTGTCCTTGTTTTTATTATCCTGTACCGTCTGCCAGATGGTAATAGTTAAAAAAAAGGGTTCCCAGGATGAGATGGATCTTTGAGAATGTTTTGAACCTTCTTAAGGCAGCGGGGGCTATAAAGCTCTTCCAAAGAGGGGAGACGTCAACCAGTGATCCTCTGGGCAATGATATTAACCCTCTGGAGTGCTGTCCTATCTGCCACTGTGTAATTGGCAAACCATACATGGGTGCAGTAAGTTAAGATACTGTTCTGACCCAGAAACTTGCTCCAAGGAAACGAACACCAAACAGAGATAACAGCAAAATCTTTTAACGATTCTTAACGAATTCCCTTCCTTCACGGTTAAAAGACTGTTTCAAACTAGTTGTCTCTGATAAGAATGAGCCTTGCCAAGGTGGTGCAAGGCTGCCAAGAACACTAGATAAAGTTGTCAAGAAATAGTTCAAACACAAAGAGTCTCCAAACACCAACCAAGATATTCTGAATGTCCACAAGGCTTGAGTGCAAAAACTTCTTTGCTTCCTGCAAAGAACTCCAGTTTCTCAGCTGGCTTTTATCTCTTAAGGGAGGGGCCACTACCTTGCAGCCTTACTCCCGAGTTGCCCATGCTGCTGCAGCTGCTCTTTCCTTCAAGCAGCCCTGCGTGCATGCGCATTGAGCACAGGCTCCTCGGGGGGCTCTTCATCACTGCTGCCAGCCTCCACAACCTCTGAAGGCAGCATTCACTCCCTGATGGTCCTGGCCCCATCCCTGCCTCACACGCAGGCCCCCCATCTAAGTCCTCGCTCTCCGAGACCTCAGCCGTCCATACCTGCTGCCAGCGAACCACAACAGATACTCTCTATGGTGCACACCCCGGTGGGGGCTTTCCCCACGTCCCAAAGTTTATTTTATTTATTTATTTAATTAAACTTTTATACCACTCCCTCTCCCAAAAAGGGACTCGGGCCTACTAAAAACATACAATAAATACCCAATAAATACAATTAAAATAAATTAAACCAAATTGATCTGGCTGTCTATCCCAAGAATTCCGTTAAAAGTTAAAAGCTAATAAAACCCCGATTAAAATTAAGTTAAAACCAAAATACAGTTACTGGGCCAGGCCAGCCTGTTTAAAAAATAGGGTTTTCACTGCGCGCCGGAAGGTCAGAATATCCGTCATAGCCCGTATCTCCGGGGGGAGATCATTCCATAGGGAGGGGGCTCCCACAGAGAAAGTCCGAACCCTCGGGGCCGTCAACCGACAACGGCCGGGCGGCGGCACCCCAAGGAGGGCAACCCTGTGGGAGCGTACTGGGCGGCGGGAGGTTGATGATGGCAGTAGGCGGTCCCGTAAGTACCCAGGTCCCGAGCCATGGAGCACTTTAAATACTGTCAGTACCACCTTGAATCGAATCCGGAAGGCCACAGGAAGCCAGTGCAGCCTGCGGAGAAGCGGTGTAACGTGGGAGCTCCGAGGAGCACCCACAATCACCCGCGCGGCTGCATTCTGGACCAACTGCAGCCTCTGGAGACTCTTCAAGGGGAGCCCCATGTAGAGAGCATTGCAATAATCCAGGCGGGAGATGACGAGGGCGGAAGTGACTGTGCGAAGTGAGCCCAGATCCAGAAAGGGCCGCAACTGGTAAATCAGACGAATCTGATAGAAAGCCCCCCTGGTGACGGCTGCAATATGTTCTTCTAAAGACAGCCATATGTCCAGGAGGACACCCAAGTTGCGCGCCCTTTCCACGGGGGTCAAGACCTCTCCCCCCACGGCCAGCGAAGGAACCAGCTGGCTGTATCTGGGCGCAGGAAACCACAGCCACTCGGTTTTGGTCGGGTTGAGACGAAGCCTGTTACGACCCATCCAACTCCGCACGGCCTCCAGGCATTGGGACATCACTTTGACGGCTTCGTTGGGGTGGCCCGGGGTGGAGATGTACAGCTGAGTGTCGTCAGCGTACTGATGGAACTCCACCCCGAAGCCACGGATGACCTCACCCAGCGGCTTTACATAAATGTTGAACAGCAGGGGCGAGAGCACCGACCCCTGAGGAACCCCACATCGTAGGGGCCTCGGGGCCGATCTCTGCCCCCCCGTCAACACAAATTGTGAGCGGTCGGAGAGGAAGGAGGTGAACCACCGCAACACGGTGCCCCCCACCCCCAACCCCTCCAACCGCTGCAATAGGATACTGTGGTCGACAGTATCAAAAGCCGCTGAGAGATCTAACAGGACCAGGACAGAGGAACAACCCCTGTCCCGGGCCCTCCAGAGGTCATCCACCAACGCGACCAACGCCGTCTCCGTGCTGTGCCCGGGCCTGAAGCCCGATTGGAGGGGGTCAAGATAACTCGCTTCATCCAGGTACTGCGGGAACTGACGTGCCACCACACTCTCAACAACCTTCGCAACAAAGCGAAGGTTGGAGACAGGACGATAGTTAGATAACAATGCTGGGTCCAGGGACGGTTTCTTGAGGAGGGGCCGCACCACCGCCTCTTTCAAGGCGGCAGGTAACAGCCCCTTTCTCAAGGAAGCGTTTATAATACCCTGGAACCAGCCTCGTGTCACCTCCCGAGTGGCCAAGACCAGCCAGGAGGGGCACGGGTCCAGCAAACAGGTGGTGGCATTCAGTCCCCCCAGTATCCTGTCCACGTCCTCCACAGTAACAGGGTCGAACTCAACCCAACTGGCCTCACCGATATCCACCCCCGCCCCCCCGCCCGGAGATGCCCAGTCGGAGTCCAGCTCGTCCCGGATCTGAGCGATTTTGTCCTGCAGAAACCTAGAAAACTCCTCAGCCCGTCCCTGCAAGGGGTCCTCCCGCGCTCCCACCTCCAGGAGGGAGCGGGTCACCCTAAACAGGGCGGCTGGGCGGTTTTCCGCGGACGCAATAAGGGTGGAGAGGTAAGATCTCCTCGCCATCCTTATTGCCACTAAATACATCTTAATATAAGATCGTAATAGTGTTCGGTCGGACCCAGAACGGCTGGCCCTCCAACTGCTCTCTGGCGTCTTTTCCGGCGCTTCATCTCCCTTAGCTCCTCAGAAAACCAAGGAGCCACTTGGGATCGGCACCGGGTCAGAGGCCGCAAGGGCACGACTCGGTCGAGGGCCCCAGCAGCCACCCTATCCCAGGTGGCGACCAAGCCCTCAACCGAGTCGTGTGTGTGAGCTTCGGGAAATGGCCCAAGCTCTGTCAGGAACCTATCAGGATCCATCAGGCGCCTGGGGCGGTACCATTTTAATGGTCCCGCCTCCCTGCAGTCAGGGGGTGCGGAACGGAAGTCGAGCTTCAGGAGCGAGTGATCCGACCATGACAGGGGTTCTACAACTATATCCCCCATACCCAGATCACTGGGAACAAAGTTGCTGGGAAAACTGACTTCCATCCTGCAGTCTCATCCTGGTTTCTCATTCTCGCATCAGTTTGAGCTTCTTTCAGCTTCTAAAGGGCAGCACAACCCACTCTGCAACCCTATCAAAAAGAAATCAAAAGCCACTCTGGAGAAGACCTGCTGGGGTCTCCATTTCCCCAGTGAGGGGTGTGGGTTCAAAAGGCCTTTCAGCCTTTGGATCTAAGAGGAGTTTAAACACTGCTTTCCCATCCTTTAAGACTCTGCAGTAAGTTTAGAGCGGAGTAGCTGTGCAGCGGTGGCAGAAATTGGCTGGGCCCTTGGTGACTTTCGCTGGAATTGTGCGCGTCGTGATGTCCCCTCCTCCGTCTCCCCCTTAAATAGAAAATCCCCAGTTTCTTGGGGGTTTGCGATGCTTTGCAGAAGGGGCTTCTTCTTAATGGGATGGTCTACGAGTTAAAACTAGAAAGCAAATCTACAGCACGGAGACTCTAGCAAAAACTGAAGCACTGCTATTATCCTTCTCATCTTTCTTCTCATAACCTTCTCTCACGGTGCCTTATGATTTATCGTTTTGTTCTTTGAATCTTATGATTTATGATTGCATCTTATGATTTATGATTTATCACTTGTTGTTTGTATGTGCACTCAGAGCTTATGCATCAGAGAAGTGAAGTGAAGGGAAAAGAAAATAGAATAGATTAGAGAATGGAATGGTAGTTTATTCTATTCTCTAATCTATTATATCTTCTCCCCTCCTCTCCCCTCCCCTCCCCTCCTCTTTTCTTCTATTCTATTCTATTCTGTTCTATTCTATAATCTATTATATTTTCCCTTCCCTTCCCTTCTCTTCCCCTCTTCTCTTCTCTTCTCCCCTCCCATCTTATTCTCTTCTCTTCTCTTCTCTTCTCTTCTCTTCTCTTCTCTTCTCTTCTCTTCTCTTCTCTTCTCTTCTCTTCTCTTCTCTTTTCTCTTCTCTTCTCTTCTCCCCTCCCCTCCCCTCCCCTCCCCTCCCCTTCTCTCATTCTATTCTATTCTACATTCTATTCTATTCTATTCTATTCTATCCTATTCTATCCTATTCTTCAGCTCACCAAATGCCTTCATGAGATTTCAGAAACCCCCACACATTTATTATATCAAAATGATTTAATAAATATTTCTTTAACTTATTGACTTTGGTTTGGCCTCTCCTCATAAAATGAGGACCCTTATGAAGATGTCAAATGTTTCTGGCCAGTCTCCCACTCAGACGGAGGATGATCCCTGGAGGAACATGAATAACAGAATAACTGAATTGGAAGGGACCTCGGAGGTCATCTAGTCCAACCCCTTGCTCAAGCAAGGGACCCTATACCATTTCAGACAAATTGGTGTCCAGTCTCTTCTTTAAAACCTCCAGCTGATGAAGCACCCACAACTTCTGAAGGCCAGCCTGAGGTTCATTCCAGGATATCCTGAGCTGAGGACCTCAATCATTTAATCCTGGAACTTTGAAATAGTCCCTTCCTATCAGAGTGTTTACAGCGTGAGTACTATTGTGAGACAACCTAGGAGCAAAACACAGGACACAGAGTCTTTTAACAGAGGTTTAAGTCCCTTTTTTTCAGTACCGTCGTAACTTCAAACAGTCACTAAATGAACTGTTGTAAGTTGAGGAGTATTTATATAGGGATCGTAGCTCATTTCATGCTGGTGGAGGTTTTGACCAGCTGAAGGATGGATGGAAAACATTTCATCTCATCAACCGGGGAAAAAGTCTTTGTATTGATGGAGAACAATCGATCTAAAAATCAATCAATTCAGCCTGGAGGGCATTGTTGTTGGTTTTTTGTAAAAAAAAAAATATATTTTATATTTCAAAAACATCTCTTTTAGTGAACAGCATGGTTCCAGGTTTTCACATTTCCATACAAATATGGCCTTGGTTACCTATTCATCTCTGACATTCGGTTTCATATCATATCACTACATTTCATATTTTATAAATTTTCTCAGATATTCTTATATTCTTCAAATTTATTTTATATATTTTCTATTCTTTTCTTAACTTACTTCTTTTCATTTTAAATAGTTCTCGTATCTTCATATTCATTGTACTTTATATTTTAATCTGTCACATTTGCAATTTCATCACATATTCTTATTTTATTATTCCAAAAGTTCCATCTTAATTCTAATAATTCAAAAGGTTTCCCTTTAATTACTAATTTGAGTGTACCACCCCTTTATCTTATACATCATTTAGTTAACTCCTCTTTAATTCATAATAATAATCTATCACAATATAATCACTTTTTAATTATCACCTTAAGAGTTCATAACAATAATCTCCTAATAACTACTTAGCACATATACATTTTAAACTAGATTCCGCGTGATATTTTCCCCTTCAAATGCATTAAATCATTTATAATTTCACATAAATTAATCTATTCAATTAATCATAAAAAAACTGATGTTAGTCTTTTTATAACAGTCCTCATAATTCATTTTAGCCTGGAGGGCATTGTGAGTGGTTGATTGTGGTTGGGTTCACACATTCTGCTAAAGCAGGTTTCATCCACAGCTTCTACAGGAAACAGGCTAGGAACTGTCCCCAGAGTTGCCATCCAAGAGACATGGGTTGGATCGTGGTTAGAATTCATCAGAGCGCATCTTTGTTATTAATCTTTAGAAAGTTTTTTTTTTAAATAATGTTCTCTATGCAGTTTTGGGAATTAAGAGTTGTGGTGTTAGATACCTAGGGGATATCTGGTGCTAGAATTTACTATACTTTCGTGAGTTATTTGGAGTAAGTGTTACAGCTGTAAAGAGTTTATTGCTGTTTATTTCTGTTGTATGTTTTCAGTCACATCTGCTCAGAAAGGCAAAAAAAAAAAGGAATTCATAATGAGAGCCACAAGCAAGCTTTGCCTTTCACTAAAAACAAGAAAAGAGAAGTGGAGCTTTGATTGTGTGGCTGCAGCTGACATCTTGACTTTTTTTTGGCCAAGCTTGAGGATAGAACAGAGTAGAATAACAGAGGTGGAAGGGACCTTGAAGGTCTTCTAGTCTAACCCCCTGCTCAACCCTATACCATTTCAGGCTGTCCAATCTGTTCTTAAAAACTTCCAGTGTTGGAGCACTCACAATTTCTGGAGGCAAGTAGTTCCACTGGTTAATTGTTCCAATGGTGAGGAAATTTCTCTTTAGTTTCTTCTCTCCTTGATTAGTTCCAGCCATTGCTTCTTGTCCTGCCTTCAGGTGCTTTGCAGAATAAGGATGCTTTAGGATGTTTTATTATTCTTGTAAGCCACTTAGATTTGCTTAGCATACATATCTTAGTAACAAATAAATAAAAATAATTACAGTGGTAGCTTGATACTCAACTGCTCTGAAACTCACCGAATTTGATTCTCGATGCATTTTAATGCCAAAATGTGGTCTTGGCTACCCATTATTTGCTTGGCACTCGATGCACTGATTAGAACATATTGGTGTTAGCTGTCTTGTGACTCTCGACATTATTTCTTATGGGGCAAAATTTGTTTGGTACTCAGTGTATGCGATACCATTAAGGACCAAAGTGCCTTATAAACAAAGTATTATTCTCCAAAGCACCAGAGGGCAGGACAAGAAATAATGGTTGGAAACTAATCAAGGAGAGAAGCAACCTGAAATTAAGGAGAAACTCCCTAACAATGAGGACAATTAACCACTGGAACAGCTTTGTCTCCAGAAATCGTGAGCACTCCATCACTGGACGTTTTTAAGAAGAGACTGGACAGTCACTTGTCTGAGATGGTATAGGTTGTCCTGCTTGAGCAGGGAGCTGGACTAGAGACCTCCAAGGTCCCTTCCAACTTTGTTATTCTATTCTATTCTATTCTATTCTATTCTATTCTATTCTATTCTATTCTATTCTATACTCCTACTCCTAATTCCATTCAATTCTATTCCTTATTCTATCCTATCCTATCCTATTCTATTCTCTATTCTACTCCTACTTATAATTCCATTCCATTCTATCCTATCCCATTCTATTCTCTATTCTACTCCTACTCCTAATTCCATTCCATTCCATTCAGAGGTGGTATTCAGCAGGTTCTTACCAGTTCTGGAGAACCGGTAGCAGACATTTTGAGTAGTTCGGAGAATCAGCAAATGCCACCTCTGACTGGAGATTTTACAGTATCCTTTCCTTGCCACACCTACCAAGCCATGCCCACAGAACTGGTATTAAAAAAAATTGAATCCCACTATTGATTCCATCCCATCCCATCCCATCCCATCCCATCCCAACCCAACCCAACCCAACCCAACCCAACCCAACCCAACCCAACCCATTCCATTCCATTCCATTCCATTCCATTCCATTCCATTCCATTCTATTCTATTCTATTCTATTCTATTCTATTCTATTCTATTATTCTATTCTATTCTATTCTATTGTAAATCTGCAAATGGCTAGCTTAACGTCTTGGGCGAACCATTCATGGCCACTAGAGCAGGGCTCTCCAACCTTGGCAACTTTAAGCCTGGCAGACTTCAACTCCTAGAATTCCCCAGCCAGCAAACTTGAAGTCCTCCAGGTTTAAAGTTGCCAAGGTTGCAGAGCCCTGCACTATACAGAAAATACTTTGTTTCCCCTAGTGGTCATATAGGGTTGTGCAGCCTAGTTTTAGTACAGGTACTGCTGAAGTTAGAGTTGTTTAGTGACCGCACAAAGTTACAACAGCACTGAAAAAAAGTGAATTATGACCATTTTTCACCCTTACAGCGTCCCCAGGGTCACGTGATCAAACTTCAGGTGCTTGGCAACTAATTAATATTTATGACGGGTGCAGTGTCCCGGGGTTACGTCGGGATACCCCTTTTGCGACCTTCTGACAAGCCAAGCCAATGGGGGGAAGCCAGATTCGCTTAACAACCGTGTGACTCACTTAACAATTGCAGTGATTCTCTTAACAACCATCCCAAGAAGAGGTCATAAAATGGGGCAAAATTCACTTAGCAACGGAAATTCGCTGAGCAGTAGAAATGTGGGTCTCAGTTGTGCTCGTAAGTTGAGGACTACCTGGAGTTGTAACTCAGGGGTGAGTTTTCTCAATGGGCCCCATGGGAAACTGGGACTGTTCCAGAGAGCTGAATCCATAGGCTGAACTTCATTCGACTCAATATTAATTTTATCGCTTTATGAAAAGCAGTAAATTATAGGGTCTGGATTTGCTGCATCAAATTGATATTTCAATTTCTTAATGTCGGATGGAGCTCATGTGGGCCAGACTGGGGCAGAAAAAACGGCCAGTTAAATGCCAAAGTCTCTTCTAGGTTTGCTCTCACATAAAGAATTAATTTTAAAAGGAATTTAGAGATGACCTTGTGGGGCGGGTGGGGGGAGCCCTGCGTAATTTTCTTTGCAAGTCCCTCCTTAATAAAACTTTCACACCTCTTCCAAAGTAAAATTTTCAATTCTTTGGGGGAACTTTTAATGCTCCTCTCCCTCTCTCCCTCTCCCTCTTTTTCTCCCTCCCTCCCTCTCTCTCCCTCTCTCTTTCTTTCTCTCTCTTCCTCTCTCCCTCCCCTTATCTCTCTCCCCTCTTTCTCTCTCCCTCTCTTTCTCTCTCTCTCCCCTTCTCTCTCTCCTTCTCTTTCCATCTCCCTCTCCCTCTCTCTTTTTCTCCCTCCCTCTCCCTCTCTTTCTCTCTCTTCCTCTCTCCCTCCCTCCCCTTCTCTCTCTCCCTCCCTTCCCCTTCTCTCTCTCCCTCCCCTCCCCTTCTCTCTCCCTCTCTCTCTCTCTCCTTCTCTCTCCCCCTCTCTTTCTCTTCCCCTCTCTTTCTCTCTCCTCCTTTCTTTCTCTCCCTCTCTTTCTCTCCCTCCGTCCCCTTCTCTCTCTCCCCCTCCCTTCTCTCTCTCCTCCTCTCTTTCTCTTCCCCTCTCTTTCTCTCTCCTCCCTCTTTCTCTCTCCCCCTCTCTTTCTCTCCCTCCCTCCCACTTTTTCTCTTTCTCTCTCTCCTTCACTTTCTCTCTTTCCCTCGTTCTCCCTCTCTCCTTCCTTCTCCCCTTCCCCCCCTTCTCTGCTTGAGTAATACTTCATTATGAAATATTGAGGAAGGCACCGGTCTCCGAATTGGCTGAACGATATGGGTCGGTTAAATAACATCGTTTCCTCTTCCTCCTTCCTTTTATGCCAGCCAGTTGGCATTCCTACGGAAGGCGCCACTTCGCCCTCCCTCCCTCCCTCCCTGCCAGGGACACTGCCAGCTCAGGGGACAAAGCCAACTAACTCCCACACCGCTTCTGAATAGGTCTTGGAAAGAGAGAACCCATGCCAGAAAAAGCTTTTGATAATTATTTAAAATTTAGAACAACCTACTGCTTACATAAGCGTGGGCTGAAAAATGGTGGGCATTTTGGATGCATTTTATTACTTGTCAGAATTTGGGCGAATTAAATGGTTCGCCCACTTAGGAATTCAGGGCCTATCCAGGAAACAAGAGACTCCAATAAGACCCAACTTGCATAGAATCATAGAATAATACGAGTTGGAAGGGACCTTGGAGGTCATCTAGTCCAACCCCCTGCTCGAGCAGGAGAGTCTATTCCAAATATTAGCCTCTAGCATGTCTGAAGGGTTTCTAATGCACTATCTAGCCATGTAGGTTTGTGTAGGGATAGTGGCTAGATCAGCCAAACATTTTTCTCCTTTTTCTCCAGGGTTAAATTAAATCTTAACTTGTTCTTGAGGGGTCGGTTCCTGAAAAACCATAATTTTTCTTTTTTTTAAAAAAAAAGAAAATTCTTTTGGTTATGGTTTTGACGTTTCTGGAAATATTATAAAAGGTTTTAACTTTCCCACCAAGGACAAAGTGGGGTTACTGAATCTTGTAGAATCCAGAGCTGAATAACAGAATAACAGACTTGGAAGGGACCTTGGAGGTCTTCTAGTCTCACCCCCCCCCCCCACTCAAACAGGATACCATTTGACACAAATGGTTGTCCAATCTCTTCTTGACCCCCTCTTTTTTGTGGCAGCCCCTCAAATATTGGAAGAGTGCTGTCATGTCCCCCCTAGTCCTCCTTTTCATTAAACTAGACATACCCAATTCCTGCAACCGTTCTTTATATGTTTGAGCCTCCAGTCCCCTAATCCTCTTTGTTGCTCTTCTCTGCACTCTTTATAGAATCTCAACATCTTTTTTATATCGTGGCAACCAAAACTGGATGCAGTATTCCAAGTGTGGTCTTATACCAAGGCATGATAAAGTGGTGTTAACACTTCATGTGATTCTATCCCTCTGTTAATGCAATCTAGGATTGCATTGGCTTTTTTGATGGCTGCAGCACATGGCTGGCTCATATTCGAGTGATTGCTCACCAGGACTCCAAAATCCCTTTCATAGTTACTCCTATTGAGGCAGGTACCTCCTATTCTATACCTGGACATTTGGTTTTTGTTGCCTAAATGGATAATTAGGATTGCAGAAAAAAAAACAATTACTACCAACCTACCTTCCATTGAGGACCTATATCCGTGATGGCGAACCTATGACATGCGTGCCACAGGTGGCACGCAGAGCCGTTTGTGCCGGCACACGAGCTGCAAGCAAACCTACCTCACTGCGCATGTGCGCGCCTCACAGCTGATTTTCGGCCGGTGTGAGGCCTTTTTCGGCCTCCCGAAGGCTTTTTGGAAAAACAGGAAGTGACAAAATGGGGCTAGTTTTCGGCCTACGAAGCCTTCCTGAAGCCTTTGGGAGGCCGAAAAATGCCTCAAACTGCCCAGAAATCAGCTGTGAAGCGCAGGGAAGGTAAGGGGGGGGGGGCAGGGGGGGCGCATTGCCTTCTGGGTGCTGACACACAAGCATGAGCGTGCAAGCACGTGCACAATTTTTGGCACAGGAGCCCAAAAAGGTTAGCCACCACTGACCTATATATGGCATGAGCCAGAAAGAGGGCTGGGAAAATATCTACAGACCTCTCACATCCTGGACATAAACTATTCAACTCCTATCCTCGAAACGACACTATAGGGCATTGCACACCAGAACAACTAGACACAAGGACGTTTTTTCCCCCATGCCATCACTCTGCTAAGCAACTAATTCCCACAACACTGTCAAACTATCTAGAAAGGCAGTATTACTCATCATTATTCTCATCTTCCTTACTTCCTATCTCCTTATTTTTTTATGACGATAACTTTATTGCTTGTATCTTATGATTTAAATTTATTTAGTATCCTGGTATGATTTATGTTGATTGCCTATTTAGTATCCATGACTATCATTAAGTGTTGTATCTAATGTTTTATGATGGCTGTATTTTTACAATGAGTGTGATAATGATCGATCACTATTGTTGTATGTACACTGAGAGCTTATGCATCGGAGACAAATTCCTTGTGTGTCTAATCACACTTGGCCAATAAAGAATTCTTATTCTTATTCTACTCTATTCTCTATTCTCTTTTCTATTCTATATTCTATATTCCATATTCCATATTTTATATTCTATATTCTATTCTATTCTCTATATTCTCTATTCTCTTTTCTATTCTATATTCTATATTTTATATTTTATATTTTATATTCCATATTTTATATTCTATTCTATTCTATTCTATTCTATTCTATTCTCTATTCTCTATTCTCTTTTCTATTCTATATTCTATATTCCATATTCCATATTTTATATTCTATTCTATTCTATTCTCTATTCTCTATTCTCTTTTCTATTCTATATTCTATATTTTATATTCCATATTCTATTCTATTCTATTCTCTATTCTCTTCTCTCTTCTGTATTCTCTATTCCATATTTTATATTCTATTCCATTTCATTCCATTCTCCTCTCTCAATGTCGTTTAATTGTGGTTGCTAAAAGTCATATGGATGCGGCTAAGTTTGGCTCGGTCAGGGTGTCTTCAGGGAAGGGCCTTCCAGGCTGACCTTTGTCCGAGTCACTTATCCTAAATTGGAGGACTTGTTATGGGTTTGACTCTGGATCTCCTACTCGGGTGCGAGTAAAGAGCAGAGAAACATACCCTTCCTTGTTATAAAAAAAACTTCTTTGTTATGCCTTGACAGTGGAAGAGAAAAGAGCTGTGCTATTTTCTGCAGAAAGCTTCTGGCACCTCCTGGGTACAACGGTAGCAGTAACACTCTAGAAAATTAATGGCTCATCTGTTCGGAACGCAGCGTCCCTTCCTTGCACGGAAGGCAGATTCCCTGCTGCCGGATGCATTCTCTTTTCTCAGAAGGAAATACTGGCTCGGTTCAGATCTCTCTTCTTTCCTTCTTCCCATGCCTCTCTCTCTCTCTCTCTTCTTCTCCCTCTCCCTCTCTCCCTGTCTGTCTGTCTGTCTCTCCTTCTCTCTGTCTCTTTGCTTCTCTCTGTCTCTCTGTCTCTCCTCTCTTTGTCTCTCTTTCTCCTTCTCCCTCTCTCTCTCTTTCTCTCCTTCTCCCTCTCTCTCTCTGTCTCTCCTTCTCTCTCTCTGTCTCTCTCTCTGCCTCTGTGTCTCTGCCTCTCTCCTTCTCCCTCTCTCTGTCTCTCTCTTTCTCCCCCTCTCTCTCTGTCTGCCTGCTTGTCTCTCTCTCTCCTTCTCCCTCTCTATCTCTGTTTCCTCTCTCTCCCTGTCTGTCTGTCTCTCCTCTCTGTCTCTCTGTCTCTCTCTTTGCTTCTCTCTGTCTCTCTCTCTCTCCTTCTTTCTTTCTCTGTCTCTCTTTCCTTCTCCCTCTCCCTCTCTCATTCTCTCTGTCTCTCTCTATCCTTCTCTCTGCCTCTCTCTCCTTCTCCCCCTCTCTCTGTCTCTGTCTCTTTCTCTCCTTCTCCCTCTCTCTCTCTGTCTCTCTTTCTTCTCTCTCTCTGTCTCTCTCTGCCTCTGTGTCTCTGCCTCTCTCTCCTTCTCCCTCTCTCTCTCTTCTCTCCTCCCCATCTGTCTCTCCTTCTCTCTCTCTCCTCTCTTTCTCTCTGTCTCTCTTTTCTTCTCCCCCCTCTCTCTCCTTCTCTCTGCCTCTCTCTCCCTCTCCCCCTCTCTCTGTCTCTTTCTCTCTTTCTCCCTCTCTCTCTCTGTCTCTCCTTCTCCTTCTCTCTCTCTGTCTCTCTCTGCCTCTGTGTCTCTGCCTCTCTCCTTCTCACTCTCTCTGTCTCTCTCTCATTTTCTCTGTCTCTCTGTCTCTGTCTGCCTTTGTCTCTCTATCCTTCTCTTTCTCTGTCTCTGTCTCTCCATCCTCTCCACCTCTTTACCCACACAGAGATAATTTAGTTCGCCCTTCTGTAGCCTGGTTGGGATTATTCCTCAAAATTTCTTCTGTCATTTGGAGGTATCAGGTTGAGGCTTAGGCCAGGAGTCTCCAAACCTGACAACTTTTAAGACTTGGGGACTTCAATCTCTAGAATTTCCTAACCAGCCATGCTGGGTGGGGAATTCTGGAGTTGAAGTCCACAAGTCTTAAAGTTGCCAAGTTGTTGGTTTTTTGTTTTTTGTTTACTTTTAATCACCCCATGATCCCTTGCATCGGGGTGGAGTCGGGGACAACTGAATGGAGCTGAGTGTTTACTGGCCGGATGCCCTTCCTGTCGGCAATGCAGAGTTCGCAGCTGATATTTCCTCACTGTGCCCAGAGAGAGCTTAAAGTTGCCAAGTTGCCAGGTTAAAATTGCCACTTTAGGACTTGCGGACTTCAACCCCCATAATTCCCCACCCAACATGGCTGGGTGGGGAATTCTGGGAGTTGAAGCCCACATGTCTTAAAGTTGCCAAGTTTGGAGATCCCTGGCTTAGACTGTCAAGAGATCCCTCGCCTTGATCATATTTATCCAGAACAAATGAATATTGTGGGGTCCTTGATGCTCTCTGAGCTTGTTTGTCTTCTCGCAGGCGGTTTATTACCTGACCAGGTAACATTCCAGGGCTGGCTTTGGTAGCTACAAATATTTCCCTCTATTGGTACCGAATGGATATTCTTGGATGCATGTCTTCCACTTCACTGCAGGATTTTGCTCGTTGCAAGTTCTCCTCTATGGATTATGTTTTTGGCATATTATTGTGTAGCTTCCTTGGCTTTTATTAATTCATACACTGTTTGAGCCGTCGGGCTGTTTTCAGGAATCCAGGCTTGCGGAAAACTCTCTGCTGAGTTAGCAGCTTATGTGAAGTAGCCATTCCGTGCGTTGCTTTTTGTTGTGGTTCAGGCGCTAAGTCATGTCCGACTCTTCGCAGCCCCGTGAACCAGAGCACGCCAGGGCCCCTGTTGTCCTCCACTGTCTCCTTTTCAGTTTGCTAAAATTAATGTTCATTGCGTCGATGACACTATCTAACCATCTCATTCTCTGCTGTCTCTTTCTCCTTTTTCCCTTCCATCTTTCTCCAACATCAGGGTCTTTTTCACCTTCTTCTCATAGGGTGGCCAAAGGATTTGAGCTTCAGCGTAATATCTGTCAGTCGAGGATGAAACTTTGGAAGCTACGGGCCTCTCTGTTTCAACTTGCCATTAGAGTTAGAGATGGGGGGGAAGTGTTGCTTTTGAATGGGTTACATCAAAGTCTCGCAACCTTTTTGGGTTGGTGGCCCAGAAGGAGCAAGCAGAGGGTGGGATTCAAATTTCTTAACAACCGGTTCTGTGGGAATGGCTTAATTTGTGGGTGTGGCTTAGTGGTCCTGTGACTGACTGGGCATGGCTTGCTGACTGGATGTGGCTTGGTGGTCATGTGATTGGCTGGGCGTGGCTTGTATGGAAATATTGTAAATATTTATGTAAATATTGAAATTTGTGTAAAAAAGGAGCAACTTTTACCCAGAATCAGGCAAAGCAGGCAGGCAGATTGAGTTGCTTGCAGAATCACAGATTCACTCAGAGATCTAACTTTCTGCAATCTGTTAACTGAGTCTACTCTGCTTTTAGATTAGCTAGAAAGCAAGAAATCCAATGATTTCCTGCTTTCTAGCTAATTTAAATCTCCCAGCACAGCTGATAGTCAGAACAGCTGATGGTCAGAGGGAAAAAAAGGAAAAATAGCAACTTACCAAAAATTAGGCAAAGACACAACGCAGGCATTGGATGGTACACATGCCAGGTAAGGAGTGAGTGGGCAGGGAGGGGAGGGGTGGGGCCCGCCAGTGGTGTGATTTGCCGGTTCTCTGAACTGCACAGAATCGTAACAACCGGTTCTATAGAACCGGTCCGACCAGGTAGAACCTCACCCCTGGGCAAGCATCTTTATGATCGCATGCGCATGTGAGAATGGGGCCATGCCCACATGTGAACAGGACCACACCTGCGCATGCAATGCAAATGGGGCTGCAAGCGGGCACGCGTCACTAATGCAAGTGGAGTGTGTGTACATACACACGTACACATACACATGCAGCGGCCATTCACTCACGCAACCCGGTAGCTAACAGGCCATGGCCTGGTAATGGGCTTTGATCCATAGGCTGGGGACCAGGGGTGGGATTCTACCAGTTCGCACCTATTAGCTAGAACCGGTTGTTAACATTCTAAGCAGTTTGGAGAACCTGTTGTTAGAAGAAATTACAGGCCTAATCCTGTAAGGAAGACAGGAAGGAAACATTCTGGAGTTGCTTACAGAAACTGCCTCTCCGTTAACCCTTATTACATTCTTGGCAGGACTAGACTTCCTGTTTCTGGAACTTCTCTGGAGTTTTTTCCCCCTCCTTTGCTGGTACTTTGCTTGTGTGGAGTGACCATTCAAAGTGACAATGGCTCTGAAAAAAGTGACTTATGACCATTTTTCACACTTACGACTGTAGCAGCATTCCCATAATCATGAGAGGCCAGGCGAGGAGATGCGTGCCTCAATGTGAGTGATGTTGAATTGGCCACGCCCAGCCAATAACATGACCACCAAGCCATGGCCACCAACTAAGCCATGCCCACGGAACCGGTTGTTAAAAAAAAAAGTCCCACCCCTGCTGGGGACCCCTGGATTAGATGGAGAAATAACATTTCTAAATGAGTTAGACGGAGTGTTGTGGCCCACCGGTGGCTGGCGGAGCTGACAGCAGAGTCGGACAGTAGTGAGGAGGTTGGGGAGGAACCTGAGCCATTCCTGGAGGATGAGGAAGGCTCAGAGGAGGGCTCTGCATCAGAGGCAGAGATGCGGCCAGGGCAGGCTGGCAGTCATCAGCTGCCTTCAGGCTCGGACAGCAGTGAGGTGGGGGAGCTTCTGGAACCGGTTCCCAGCCTGCGGATGCGCAGAGCTGCCAAAAGGAAGGCACAGTTAAGAATTCAGGGTTGACATGGGATTAAGGCCACAGGTGGACGATGAATGGCCCCTCCCATCAGGATTAAAAGAGAAACAAAAGGGGAGGGGGCTTTTGTGGGAAACAAACCGCTCTTTCCTTCGTCTGTTCGTTCCAGCCTCGTGCAGATTTGTCTGTATAACCCAGCCCTTCCCTGTCAGCACTGAGTGTGGAATTTTACCGGGCAGCGTTCCAGGATTGATAAAAATCTGAGCTAAGGAGTATACCTTCGCAAGACTGTTTGCCAAGCCGTTGGCTGACTGTGAATGAAATAAATTGACGTTAATGCAATAAAAGAGGTCTTTGCCAGGGCTCAGAATTGACAGTGCTTTTTGGGGAGGCCTAGGACCAGAACATGGAGGAACAAAACTTCTAGGATTCTACAGAAGGTCGTGGGAGCCTGGAATCAGTTCAAGGACATCCTAACAGATGTGGAGTTGAAGCAGATGGTTCCCATAACTAAGATAACTTGTTTACATAGACTACGTGGGGATTGGGGCTTTGCCTTGGAAAAGTATTGTTTTATTCTATGGACTGGGGTTTGGGAACTCAAAGTTAGTTTTGCCTGGACCTTACCCAGCTGCGTATTCAATAAACAATAAGATTTTCAGAAATGGAATTATCCTGGACTTTTATAGAATAGAATACTTTATTGGCCAAGTGTGATTGGACACACGAGGAATTCTATTCTATTCTATTCTATTCTTTGGATTCACAAGCTGGATGTTGAGACACTGCCTTCCCAAGGACGGTCAAGGTTAAGGTTGATTTCCTTTTGGTTCTGAGCTTTGTTGGGCATGCTTAATTCTCACTTTGGTCAAATTGGAAGGGCTGTGGTTGTGTCCTCTCCCTTCAGGTTGTCTGTGAGCTCAGCTGCACTTATAACCATTTTGTATTAATAGCTGGAGGTGAGGGAACATACATAAGAGAAAGAGAAAAAAACCGCTGGTGACCTGCACCATAGAGAGCATTTTAACTTACTGCACCTCTGTATGGTTTGCCAATTGCACAGTGGCAGATAGGAAAGCACTCCAGAGGGTTAATGTCATTGCCCAGAAGATCACTGGTTGCCCTCTCCCCTCTTTGGAAGAGCTTTATAGCTCCCGCTGCCTTAAGAAAGTTCAAAACATTCTCAAAGATCCATCTCATGCTGGGCACCCTTTTTTAAAAAAACTATTACCATCTGGCAGCCGATACAGAATAATAATAAAAACAAGGACAAATAAGCTAAAAAACAGCTTCTATCCCAGGGCAGTAACTCTATTGAATTCTACTGTATAGTGCAATATTAATGCAATATCAGGGGTTTTCAGTTCAATTGTATACAATGCGAAGGATGTGTGTTTGTGTTTACTTTCATAGTCATAATGTACACTGAAGATGGTATTTAATTTCGTTGTATGAGGTGCAAAGACAATAAAGTAAACTAAACTAAAAACTAAAAAAGAGCAGACTCACTGCAAAACGAAAGCTCTCCACATTCTCAAAATTAGAAGGTACAGACCAAAAGTTACAAATTTTGCCGTTCTGGCGTTGCAGTGTAGGACAATAAAAATAGAATAGAATACCTTTATTGTCATTGCATTTCACAAATACAATGAAATTTGAAAGCTACTCCAGCACAGTGCCCCAAACACCACATCACAATCACACTACAGAGTATTTAAAAATTAAAAAAAATTAAAATAATAATAATTAAAAACCTAGTCTAAAACCTATCTAAGACATATAGTAAGTTAGTTTTAAAATGCTACTATATACGTAGGGCTAAATCACATATGCATTGTTTGATTCAAGACAATTATTGCCTTGGAAAAGAAACTGTTTCTCAGTCTATTAGTCCTCATTTTAAGACACCTATAATGCCTCCCTGATAGTAACACTTTGAAATATGAATGTCTAGGATGAGAATGGTCTGTGGATATTTTTAGTGTTCTAGAGCAGGGGTCTCCAACCTTGGCCACTTTAAACCTGGCGGACTTCAACTCCCAGAATTCCCCAGCCAGAAGCTTCTGGCTGGGGAATTCTGGGAGTTAAAGTCCGCCAGGGTTAAAGTGGCCAAGGTTGGAGACCCCTGCTCAAGAGAGGAGTCTGGTCTTCACAATCTCTTCCAAAGAAGAAAGAGAGCAACCTATAATTTTTTGTGCTGTGTTTATAACTCTCTGGAGCATCTTCTTATCCACTACAGAGCTTCCAGCATACTACACCGTTACACAGCATGCCAAAATGCTCTCGATGGTAGAACGGTAAAAAGTAACCAGCAATTTCTCATCCAGACCATCTTTTTCAGCAGCCTCAGAAAATGCAGGTGCTGTTGGGCCTTCTTTGCAGTGGCCATAGTGTGGACCGACCAAGTAAGGTTGTGGGAAATATGAGTTCCTAGAAATTTAAAACTATGAACTCTTTCCACACAGTCTCCATTGATATATACTGGGAGTGGCTCTGCTTTGCATCTTCTGAAGTCTATAATATAAAAAAGTCTATAATATATATATAAAAAAAACCAAAATAACCAAAGCTTCAAGGCTTTGTTCCATCTGCAGAGTCCTTAGTACCCTCTGAGCTTGGTTTCTTTGCTTACAGACGTTTCGTTACCTGTCTATGTAACACCATCAATGCTAGAGAGTGTGGGGCTCGCTCCTTGGCAACATCGGCAGCACAAGCTGCTGTAGGCGTACAAAGGGAGAAAAAACAAATAAACTCTGACATCGCTCAAAAGTCAACGGGGAAGCCAGATTTGCTCAACAACCACGTTGCTAACTTAACAACTGGAGCGATTCCCTTAGCAACTAGGGCGAGAAAGGTTGTAAAAACGGAGCAGAACTCACCTCGTGCGCGTCTCGCTCAGCAACCGTTGAGGGCGTCATCGTGGATGGAGATCGGAGCATTCTCCTATCTCCCTGCGCTTCACTTTGTGACTAAATGCAAGAACAACACACTCTACCAGGGGTTGGGCTTCACAAATGTTAGCAAGGGGTTCTCTACGCGGTTGCTGGGTGGGTGTGGCCATGGTGGGTGTGGCTTAAGCGGCCTCCTGCACGGCTTTCCTTGAGCCTCCGGGAGGACGAAAATGGCCTGTTTGGAAGCAGGAAACGGGCCCATTTCTGGCCTTCCCGGACTTCCGGGAGGCCCCTGAGCCTCCGTGCCTGCCCTTCACTTACCTGCATCTAAAAGGGGCCACGTAGACACTCTGGGAGGGGAGGGGCAAGGTGGGCGAGGCCAGCCAGGAGTGGGATTTGGGGGTTCTCCCAACTGCATAGAATCTTTATTTTTATTTATTTATTTATTTTCAAATTTTATATACCGCTCCCATCTCCTAACGGGACTCGGGGCGGTTTACAGCCAAATAAAATATAAGCAAATACAATATTTAAAATGCAATTAAAAAGATTAAATGAGTGGCTGGAGAATAAAACAGACTGTGGAGTTAAAAAGTTAAAACCATTTAAAATCAATTAAAAACCCTGCCAATGACTCTAAGCCAGACCGGCTTGATGGAATAGGTGGGTCTTCAGCGTGCGCCGGAAGGCTAATAGGTCAGGGATGGTCCTCATCTCCAGAGGTAATTCGTTCCAGAGGGAGGGTGCTCCCACAGAGAAGGCCCGCATCCTTGGGGTCGCCAGCCGGCACCGTCCAGCCAGCGGTACCCCAAGGAGGCCCGCTCTATGGGAACGCACTGGCCGACAGGAGGCTGATGGTGGCAGTAGGCGGTCCCATAAGTACCCAGGTCCCAAGCCATGGAGCACTTTAAAGATGATCACCAGCACCTTGAATCACACCCGGAAGGCCACCGGGAGCCAATGCAGCTCGGGCAAAAGTGGTGTAACATGGGAGGTCTGAGAAGCCCCCAACACCACCCGCGCGGCCGCATTCTGCACCAGCTAGAGCCTCCGGATGCTCTTCAAGGGGAGCCCCATGTAGAGAGCATTGCAATAGTCTAGACGGGAGATGACAAGGGCGGATGTGACCGTGCGAAGTGCACAGAATCTTAGCTGGGGACTCTCCCTGCGAACCCCCAGCAGCCCACCGGTGCACTTTTCACACAAATCCTTCTACTCTTTTAAGATGCTTTCTTAGGTTGAACAAAAATCGCCCAGGGCGAAACCAAGGAAATAAACAAACCAGAACAGGACTCTCTGACCGGTATTTTGCCAATTACCCACCTGATTCCACAATTCAGCTGGAGGCGACCTTGTGGCAGCTATCTTTAGAAAGCTTCTCGCAAAGGTTGACTGCCCAGATCTAATTCCTTGAATCTGGGATATTTAGGCAGTAAAGGTTTGTACACTCAGGCAAAGCCTGAGTACAGGTAGCCCTCGAAATACAACAGTTTTCTCAGTGGCCTTTGAAGCATCCCCTTGGCTACCTGATTTGCAGATTTGCTTGACCAATGACTCACATTTATGACGGTTGCAGTATCCCAGTGTCATGTGATCCCCTTTTATGGCCTTCTGACAAGACAAGTCCATGGGGGGAAACCAGATTCACTTAACAACCGTGTTACTCATTGAAACAGTTGCGGGGATTCACCTAACAAATGCGGCAAGAAAAGCTATCAACTCATTTCACCAATTTCTCACTTAGCAACATACATTTTGGGCTCGACTGTGGTCATAGGTTGAGGACTTAGCTGTACAGCCGTGTCTCCATCAGTATGTCAGGTTTCCAAGTGATGAAATCCATTTAAAAAGAAAAGAACAAAGTCCATCTTCCAAAACCATTTCTTTTATTTAGGGAAGCATCAAATTGCCAAAGTCCATGGTAATTCCGGATCCGACACAACCCGGAATTACCCCACAATATTAAAAGTTAGAAACAACCCCCAAAAGTCACATTCTCCAATAGAAAGTAATTCAACGTTGCTTGATGTCATAAATCTCCACCTCAAGGGGCCTAAGCACAGACAGTTCATTTTCCCACGGGAAGAAGAATCAGCTAGCCTAAACAACTCTCTTTATCTCCACTCCTCCCCCCTTAGGAATGTGGCAAGCCCAAAACCCTTCCCCCCGTGACTGCCACAGAGAAAGTAAGAAAAAGAATATATACTAAGCCTAACTAAAATGGCTACACATATGTCAATTTCGGGCTTGACACAGTATTGTAAATAAGCCCAGTCCACTTCATTGCTGGTCACTCTGCAGAATACCAGAGTTGGAAGGGATCTTGGAGGTCTTGTAATCCAACCCTAACTCTAATTAAGTTAAAGATCATACCATTCCATTCTGGACAAATGGTCTCTTCTTAAAAACCTCCAGCGATGAAGCACCCACAATTTCTGAAGGCAAATCGTTCCACCGGTCAATTGTTCTCACTGTCAGGAAATGTCTCCTTCATTCTAGGTTGGTTCTCTCTTTGATCAGCTTCTGTAAGTTGTTTCTTGTCAGGTGCTTTAGGGCAGATATAACAGCTCATCTGTGATAGGAAATTGGCAGAGAAAAAAAAAATATTTACTGTACATTACAGGTAATCCTCAACTTATAACCATTCACTTGGCAGCTCTTCACGTTTACACCAACCCTGAAGAAAGTTACTTACAGTCAGTTCTGACGCTTGGAAGCATTGAGGAAATCAGGAAGTATTTGATTTGGCTAGCTAGTTGCATGAAGTGGGGTAGGGTAGGGTAACGCTAGGGTAGGGTTTTCCAACCTTGGCAACTTTAAGATAGTTGTCCCAAAGGTGCTTTTTTTTTTTCAAGAGGCAACTGGACTTTCTGGTTTTTCCTTTGCTTCTCATCCAACAAGCTTCTTCGGCTCCTGAACAAGATTCTTGGATGAGAAGCAAAATGTCTTCAAAGAATAATGAGAAAGTCCAGTTGCCTCTTGGGGAAAAAAAAGCAATTTTGGGACAACTATGACCTGGAGGATTGAAAATCTACATAGACCAAGGATCTTCAAACTTGGCAAGTTTAAGACTTGTGGACTTCAACTCCCAGGATCCCATGAGCTAACATGACTGGAGGAGGAATTCTGGGAGTTGTAGTCCACCAATCTTCAATGTCTATGACAGGGTCTCCAAACTTGGCAAGTTTAAGACTTGTGGACTTCAACTCCCAGGATCCCATGAGCTAACATGACTGGAGGAGGAATTCTGGGAGTGGAAGCCCACAAGTCTTCAAGCTATCAAGTTTGAAGACCGCTGCCATAAACATTGAAGACTGGTAGACTTCAACTCCTAACGTTCCTCCTCCAGTCATATTAGCTCATGGGATCCTGGGAGTTGAAGTCCACCTGTCTCAAAGTGGCCAAGGTTGAGAAGTCTGACGTGAAGGGATTGCTCTCTGTCTCCCTCTTGTGGCACCCTGGAGGTTGACCTCACTCTCTGCTCTCCCCTGCAGTGGCTGTGGACAATACGTTGCACGTGGAGTGGAACGAGGCGAAATCCCTGCCTGCCCTCTCATCCTTGGGCCACACTCGGACCTCACTGGTGCGCAGGTTGGTTCGTCAGAGCTCTGTGGACAGCCAGGACTTCCTTGAGGTGCCTGTTTTAATTGCTCTCCTTGTTGGCCCACTGGTTATTTATTTTTGTTTGGCCTCAGGTGCCACCATCATGCCACGGGTATTTTTTTTTTTTATAGAAGTAACGAATCCTACCGTTGAAAGAGGCCACGGAAATCATTTAGTAGTCCAACCTGTCAACTAAAAAATACTCCCTTGGGAGTGGAGGAAAGCAGTGCATTCCTTAAATGCCTCAGATCATCGCCTTGGCAGCCGAAGCTGTTGGCGCACAAGATTATTACTGGAGAGCATGATTGGTGACTCTCGGCATTGGATGTGTCCCATTGGAGAATATACATCCAGGGAGTGGGGGGGAAGATCAGGGTCAAGGGGGAAACGAATGATGTATTTTAGTGTCGGCTGCACCCAGCTAATGCTGACGTGGCCACTCCTAATAAATCTTTTTTTTTTTTTAACTCTGAGAGATGCGGCTAGAGACTTATGATTTGAATGGGGGTGGATTTGTTGGAGCCCTGACACAACTCCTGCTCAGGGCAAGGGTCCAAGTTGAAAGCACTGCTGGAAGAAAATATCCTTCCGGGTTCAGTTCCAAATGGGGAAAAAAGACACCGGAAACATGGAGGCTGTTTGGAAAGATGGTTTAATGGTAGACAGGATCACATGCATTTTAGGTCCTGGGTGTTATGCCCCTGTCGGAGTCTGAATCCGAGGAGGAAGACGAACAGCTGCCAGGGAGTGGGAGTGTGGCTCCTTTGGCAGTGGAGGAAACTGGGGAAGGGCAAAATCTGGCTGGGCAGAGCAGGGAAGAGATAGAACAAGGGAGAGGGAGTTCAGAGGAAGAGCCAGTCCCACCCCCTATTCACCTTAGGGCACACAGGGAGGAACAGAAAAGAGAGCAACATGGGTTGCATGGCTTATGGGGGAGGAAAGAGCCCTGATTCCCTTCATTAGCCACACCTGGGAAAAGAGTTTAAAAGAGATGCATGCTGAGTACAGCAGCTGCTGGGAACAAACGTGAGTTTATTTTGTGTTGACTTTGCTTATCTGTGTTCCTGGCGTCTTCCCAATCGTGTTGAGTTATCGCCGTTCCTTCATGTCTGGAATTCCTTCTCCTGCCCTGCCGGACTAATTACCTCATCTTGCCTTGATTGGACTTATAGTTACAGTTTTTGTTGATCACGTTTTGGACTTGATTCTCTGCAGCCAAAGGCTGTTCCTGGGAGAGTTCTTCTCCAGTCAGAAGGTAACCAGAACATTGGGGGCAGAGTTAGAGCTAATAAAGGGATTCCTACTGATTATCAGACTGTGTTGCCTTTGTGCCACACCCTGGGTCATCACCCTGGGTGAAAAAGGAAGAGATGCTGAGAGTGCCTGGGTTTTATGCCCTCTGTTGGGCTTTGGATTTGAGCTTGTGTTCTAATAGGTTGTCAGACTCCCATGGGGCCATGCAGTTGGCAACTCTGTAGGCTATCCTGAATCCCAGGCTTAATTGAGCCTTGCTGGATGATGATGTAATGAAAGGGTTTTGGGCAATTCCTATTATGGCTCTGCTTGACGGGGGTAGGTCTTTGTTATGTAGAAAAGGCTTGATCAGGCCTCAATGGCCCGTTGACAAAGGGGTGGGGTGGAGCTGAGTTTCTGCCTCTCTGAGTTTCTACTTCTCTTTTAGGGGAAATATTCTGCCGTTGTTTTTTTTTTAGTATATCCTAAAATATTTCCTTTTCATAGGAGAAGGGTGAGTTATAACTTCCAACAGAGGGTTGTTTGCTTGAGTGTCTCTCCATCCAATGGAGCTCATCGGCTTTCTTGGCTGGGGATTCTACTGCCCTGTCGATCTTGGTCACTGGTAGGAAGTTTCTCCTCAATTCCAGGTTCCTTCTCTCCTTGATTAGTTTCCATCCATCCCTTCTTGTCCTGCCCTCTGGTGCTTTGGAGAATAATTTGACCCCCTCTTCTTTGTGGCAGCCCCTCAAATACTAAAAATTCTGTTCTCATGTTCCCCCCCCCCTCCACCTTGTCCTTCTTCTCTCCAGACTAGCCAAACCCAAATCCTGCCACCGTTCTTCGTATGTTTTACTCTTCCACGCCCTTAGTTGCTCTTCTTTGCATTTTTTTTCAAAGTTTCAACATCATTTTTTTATTTCTTTTTGTAATGTGGGGACCAAAGCTGGATGCAAGGTAGCGCCTTGGTCACTAAACAAATGGTTGTAAGTCAAGGACCTCCCGTATATATCACAGCTTTCAAACTCACTGCGTTATGTTGCCGTCACGTGACGTATTGCAATGTTTTTTTTCCCCTTCGTGGAGCTGGAATGGGCCCGACTTGCGTGTGATGTATTCGGCCCCCGCAGGCCGGCTGTTTGACATCCCTGAAGAACAGAGTTTACAGGAACAGATTATGACTAGTTTAATGAAAAGAAAGACCAGGGGTGACATGATAGCAGCATTCGAATATTTGAGGGGGTGAAGCTATTTTCCAAAGCACCTGAAGGCAGGAGAAGAAGCAATGAATGGAAACTATCCAAGGAGAGAAGCAACCTAGAATTCAGGAGTAATCTCCTGACAGTGAGGACAATTAACCAGGAGAACTGCTTGCCTTCAGTCATTGTGGGTGCTTCCTCAATGGAGGTTTTTAACAAGAGATTGGACAAGCATTTGTCTGAAATAGTATATAGTTTCCTGCCTGAGCAGAGGGTTGGACTAGAAGATCTCTAAGGTCCCTTCCAACTCTGTTATTCTGTTAATATGTCTGCAGAAGATGTTCATTTGTGTATTCCTTTTTATGGGGAAGGCTGAGAATGCAGCTGTGGTGAGCCCAGGGCATTTTGGTAGTGGAAGGGAAGCCAGCTGTTGAACCCAGCCAGATGTCAGAATAGATTTTCATTCCAGATGTCCTATTTTCTCCAGAAACAACCCAATGCCCAATATCAGCAACTTGGTTTTTTGCAGCCCCTGAAGAAGCTGTCTTTCAAATCCTGGGATTAATTCAATTACCCAACTCTGGGTGGCCTCTGCTCTTGGCACTCAAAAGGAAATAGCTAATAAATCAAAATAGTTGCTTTTTTTTTTTTACTTGATCTGGCCAGAATGATGGCATTTCCAAGAGGTCCAATCATATGGCGACCAGGAAGCCCATGTTCTGACCCAAGCCTTGTTCAAATCAAACAAACACAAAGTATGCATAAAAGCAAACCTTTTTAATGCGGCGCTGTGAATTCTGTGCATTCACAGCCAAGAGTCATTCAAAACTAATTGTCCCAGATAAGAGCAAGCCCTTTCAAGGTTGCGAAAGGCTGCCCAGAACAAAAGACTAATTGCAGATAAATATCCAAAGCCAGAAGTTTCCAAAAACAAACCGGAGTAAGCAGGGCTTCAACGAAGACTCTGAGTATAAAGAATTTCTTTGCTTCCTGCAAAGAACCCATTCCCCAGGGCTGGCTTTTATCCCCTATGGGAGGGGCCATCACCTTCCAGCCTTATTCCCGAGTCGCCCGTGCTGCTTCAGCTACTCTTTCCTTCGAGCAGCCCTGCGTGCATGCACACTGAACACAGGCTCCTCGGGGTCCTCTTCTTCACTGCTGCCAGACTCCACAACCTCCGAAGCCAGCACCCCACTCTCCGATAGTCCTGGCCCCATCCCTGCATCACACGCAGGCCCCTCATCCGAGTCCTCGCTGTCAGAGACCTCAGCGGTCTGCACCTGCTGCCGGCGAACCACAACAGCCCAGCAGGTTGCCAACTCACCAAAGAAACTACCAGTTGGCCTGTTCCTCTGCTGTTTGCATCTGTTGGGCCTTTGAAACTTAGCAGGTGGCATTTTACTTGCTGCTGGAATGAACAGGCATGAACATCTGCTGCCCTTAAAGCAGAGAGGAGGGAGAGATTTATTTAGTGATCATTTCACTGCCAACTTCTTGAATTTCTAATTTTTGAACCATATGGTCAAATTTAGCGGTGATTTGTCGTTCTCCAAAAGTTCATGTTGTGCGGTTACAATTATGCGTATTGGAGAAAAGTCAGTGACAACGAGTGTGCTAAGGTAGGTCTCAGCTTACAAGCACAACTGGAAGAAGAATTTTTTTGGTTGCTAGGCAAAGCAGTTGTTAAGTCAATCGTGCCTGACAATATGATCTTCTTTCTTTTGCCACGGTCCTTGAGCAAATCACTCCACTTGTTAAGCGAACCATGCAGTCATGAATCAAACCCCCTATAGCAGTGGTGGCGAAACCTTTTTGGCACCGAAGTGCCCAAACCAGAACACACGTGCATGCATATGCATGTGTGCGTGCTGGAGCACCGGAAAACCAAAGACAAGATGGCCAGTACACGATGCCTCTTTTTAGGACATTTTTCGGGCTGTTTTCAGGTCATTTTTCAGGCCCTTTTTCAGGCTGTTTTTTTAGATCAATTTCTGGCCATTTTTCAGGCCTTTTCCAGGCTGTTTTTCAGGCCATTTTTGGACCATTTTCTGGCCCTTTTGCAGGCCTTTTTCAAGCTGCTTTTCAGGACATTTTTGGACCATTTTCTGGCCATTTTTCAGGCCTTTTTCAGGCTGTTTTTCAAGGCCATTTTTGGACCATTTTCTGGCCCTTTTTCAGGTGGTTTTTCAGGCCGTTTTCAGGCTGGTTTTTTTGGATCATTTTCTGGCCATTTTTCAGGCCTTTTTCAAGCTGCTTTTCAGGCCATTTTTGGACCATTTTCTGGGCATTTTCAGGTGGTTTTTCAGGCTGTTTTCAGGCTGGTTTTGGGACCATTTTCTGGGCATTTTTCAGGCCATTTTCAGGCTGTTTTTCAAGCTGTTTTTGGCACCATTTTCTGGCCATTTTTCAGGTCTTTCTCAGGCTGTTTTTTGGGCAATTTTCAGACTGTTTTTGGACCATTTTTCCAGTAATTTTTCAGACCATTTTCAAGCCATTTTTGGTTGTTTTCAGGCCATTTCGCAGGCCATTTTACAGGCCATATTCAGGCCATTTTACAGACTGTTTTCAGACTGTTTTCGGGCCAAAAACAACTTGAAAAATGGCCTGAAAAAGGCCCGAAAACAGCCTGTTTTTCGGCTTATTTCCGGGCTGTTTTCCGGTGCTCTGTCACCGGTGAAGACCAGCTGTCCAGCACTCACGTGCATGCCAGGAACCAGAAGAGTAGCTGGCAATGGTGCACTTGCCCACTAATAGGGTTCTCTGTTCCACCTCTGGCACACCTGCCATAGGTTCGCCATCATGGCCCTATAGATTTTGCTTGTGGGAAGTGGCTAAGAAAGTGGCAAACAGTGAGCGCATGACTCCGGGCATTGCAATCGTCATAAATACATACCCGATCACCGAGGGCCTGAATTTTGATCGTGTGCCCATGAGGATGCTGCAATTGTCATAAATATGAGGATCGGTTGTGACTTTTTGGGGGCACCGTTGTAACTATGAGCGGTTGCTAAACAAACGTTTGTAAGTTGAACGCTAGCTATAAATGCATTCTGTACGTTACGGGTAGTCCTGCACTTCGTTTAGTGACTGTTTAAAGTTATAACGGCGCTGAAAGGAGCGTTTCACATTTACAACCGTTGCGGCATCCCCATGGTCGTGTGATCAGAATTCGGACGCTTGGCACCTGGCGCATATTTACGACAATTGCAGTGTCCCTGAGTCACGTTTTGTGACCCTTTTGTGACCTTTGACAAGCAAAGTTAATGGGGTGCCTATTGCTTAGTTAAAAACTGGTTGCAATATTCCAAGTGTGGCCTTTATCAAAGCATGTGTTCAGCCGCCAGCCCCTCCAGCAGCCAAATAAAAGGAGGAGGAGAGGTTTGGGAATCAGGGCCAGCATCAGGGCAACCTGGCGGTTCCAAGGGGGAAGAGGGAGTGGAGCGGGCAGAGAGAGAGAGAGAGGGGGGGGCGGAGCCTGGACCATCCGTCAGCCCTCAGATGGAGAGTCAACAGCCCCCAGGTCTGGAGGTGGCTGATGAGGAAGAGGAGGAACATCCAGTGCCCGATGCACAGGAGGCAGAGGAGAGGAGAGCAGTGGAAATCTATGGGCTGGTCCTTGGGAAGGAAGAGCCACCGCTGCTAGCGAAGCCCCACCCTAGCTCTGGGAATAAAAGGCAGGGGGTGGAGATGAATAGATCTGCAGACAACTATTCATCTAGCAGCCAGACGGACTTGTTAGCCTGCGCAGTGAGAGAGAAACGTTTTGCTGAGGCTGCTGGCGCGCCTATTGAAGGAATCTTTGAGTTAAATTCAGAGGGTTGGTCGTGTTTGGGGAGCTGGGTCAGAACAACATTATAAGCAGTGATGGGATTCAAACTTTTTAACAACCGGTTCTGTGGGTGTGGCTTAGTTAGTGGGCATGGCTTGGTGGTCATGTTATTGGCTGGGCGCGGCCAATTCAATATCATTCACATTGAGGCACGCATCTCCTCGCCTGGCCTCTCATGACTGTGGGGATGCAGCAACAGTCGTAAGTGTGAAAAATGGTCATAAGTCAGTTTTTCAGTGCCATTGTCACTTTGAATGGTCACTCCACACAAGCAAAGTACCAGCAAAGGAGGGGAAAAAAACTCCAGAGATGTTCCTGAGACAAGAAGTCTAGTCCTGCCAAGAATGTAATAAGGGTTAACGGAGAGGCAGTTTCTGTAAGCAACACCAGAATGTTTCCTTCCTGTCTTCCTTACAGGATTAGGCCAGTAATTTCTTCTAACAACCGGTTCTCCGAACTGCTTAGAATATTAACAACTAGTTCTAGAGAATAGGTGCGAACCTGTAGAATCCCACTCCTGATTATAAGGTGGTATTAACACTTCATATGATCTTGTTTCCATCCGTCTGTCAATGCAGCCTAGGATTGCATTGGCTCTTTTGGCAGGTGTAGCACACTGCTGGCTCATACCTATTTAAGCGATTGTTCACTAGGACTCCAAGATCCTTCTCACTATTATACTATTGAGCCAGATACCTCCTACTCTATACCTGTGCACAATGGTGGGATTCAAAATTTTATACTACACGGTTCTGTGGGCGTGCCTTGGTGGGCGTGATGTGGCTTGGTGGGTGTAGCAGGGAAGGATATACTGCAAAATCTCCATTTCCACCCTACTCCTGGGGGAAGGTTACTGCAAAATCCTCATTCCCTCCCCACCCCACTACCCTGCTTTCCTGCTCCGTTCTCCGCGTTGGGCAACCAAAGAAGACCCAGCTGATCAGCTGGGACTCGGGAGGCAGAGAATAGATGGGGGCGGGGCCAGTCAGAGGTGGAATTTACTCAAACTTTCCACTACCAGTTCTCCAGAACCGGTCAGAACCTTGCTTAATATCACCTCTGCCTTTGCATTTGGGTTTTTCTTGCCTAATTGAAGAACCTTACTTTTCTCACCATTGAATTTCATTTTGTTAGATAGGGCCCAGTATTCAAGTCTGTCAAGAGCCTTCTGCATCTTAAGTTTATCTTCTGGCGTGTTGTTGGCCTGGAGACTAAAACATATGAAGAATGGTTGAAGGATTTGGGTTTGGTTAACCTGGAGAAAAGAAGGGCCAGGGTGATATGATAGCAGCATTCCACTATTTGAGACAAGCGGGTCAACTTATTAACCAAGGCACCTGTAGGCAGGAGAAGAAACAACGGATGGAAACTAATCAAGGAGAGAAGCAACCTGGAATTAAGGAGAAACTTCCTAACAGTGAGGACAATTAACCAGTGGAATAGCTTTGCCTTCAGAAGTTGTGGGTGCTTCATCACTGGAGGTTTTTAAGAAGAGACTGAACAGCCACTTGTCTGAAATGGTATAGGGTCTCCTGCTTGAGCAGGGGGTTGGACTAGATGACCTCCAAGGCCCCTTCCAGCTCTGTTCTGATTGATTGATATTCCTGCCAGCTTGGAATCATCTGCAAATTTGATGAGTTCTCCTTCTATCCCCTCATCTAAATCATTGAGGAAGAAAAGTTCCTGTGTGGTGGAACAGGAAGTACATATGTACTTCTGTAAAAACCCCTTGCCTGTTAACTTCTTAATACCCCGTGGTGGCATTTATAATAGAGAGGAGCAGAATAAGGTATAGTGAAATGTAGGATACAAACCCGAGAGGTCTAACGAGTTGGAAATCCTACTCAGTACTTAAAAGCTTTTGGTTTTACCCCCACAGTACAAAACTGCATTTCCATGCTTTTCCCTGCAGCTTTATTTTGTCATTTGCTGAGAATGGCAGTTTCAATAAAATGGTAGGCCAAACCATTTCTGACAGTGAAATAAGTGAGAGGTGCACACACACGCACAGACACACCATGGGCGAATACACAAAACCCAAGTTCCTTTATTCAGTGCCTTGAGAAAAAAAAACAGTCAGCATGGGTGCCATTCAGAAGCAATTATCACAAAGTTCTGGTGCTTTTACTTTTCTTAAAAAAAGAAAAAGTTTCTTAAAAAAGAAAAGAAAAAGATTTTCCTGAAGAATAAGTGTTGGTTGTCATGTTTGAAGTTTTACAAGGTTTTAATGAGGGCTCCTTTTCCCTATTAGGAAGTTTCTTCTTAATTCCAGATACTTCTTTCTTTGATTAGTTTCCATCCATTGTTTCTTGTCCTGTCTTCTGGTGCTTCTGGAGAATAATTTGACCCCCTTTTCTTTCTGGCAGCCCCTCAAATACTGGAACACTGCTATCATGTTATGCCTAATTCATCTGTTCTTTAGACTAGCCAAACCCAAATTCTGTAGCCGTTCTTCATATGGTTTAGTCTCCAGGCCTTTGAATCATCTTAGTTGCTCTTCTCTGGCCTTTTTCCAAAGTCTTAGCACCCGCCCCCCTTTAAATTCAAATTCTACCTGTATAAAATTTAAAGAGGAAAGAGGAATCCTAATTAAAACGAATCAACATTCCTCCCCTCTTTAAATTTTATACAGGTAATCCTCGAATTACAACCATACATTGAGTGACACTTCGAAGTCACAATGCCACTGGGAAAAAATGACTGGGGAGCCCTTTTCATACCTACAACTGTTGTAGCATCCCCAGGGTCATGGGATCAAAATTCAGATGCTTGGCAACTGAATAGAATAGAGCAGAGTAGAGTAGAGTAGAATAGAAAATAGAGTAGAGTTGAATAGAATAGAATAGAAAATAGAGTATAGTTGAATAGAACAGAGTAGAATAGAATAAAATAGAAAATAGAGTAGTCGGATAGAATAGAGTAGAATAGAAAATAGAGTAGAGTTGAATAGAATAGAATAGAAAATAGAGTAGAAAATAGAGTATAGTTGAATAGAATAGAATAGAATAGAATAGAAAATAGAGTAGAATAGAACAGAGTAAAGTAGAATAGAATAGAAAATAGAGTAGTCGAATAGAATAGAATAGAGTAGAATAGAATACAATAGAAAGTAGAGTTGAATAGAATAGAGTAGAATAGAATAGAATAGAAAATAGAGTAATAGAATAGAATAGAGTAGAATAGAATAGAATACAATAGAAAGTAGAGTTAAATAGAATAGAATAGAATAGAATAGAATAGAATAGAAAATAGAGTAGAGTAGAATAGAATAGAGTAGAATAGAACAGAAAATAGAATAGAGTTGAAGAGAATAGAATAGAATTCTTTATTGGCCAAGTGTGATTGGACACACAAGGAATTTGTCTTGGTACAAATACTCTCAGTGTACATAAAAGAAAAGATAATTTGTCAAGTGTCAAGAATCATCAGGTACATCACTTAATAATAATCATAGGGTACAATAAGCAATCAAATCATACTAGGAAACAGTCAATATAAATCGTAAGGATACAAGTGACAAAGTTACAGCCATACAGTCATAAGTCGGAGGGATGGGTGATAAGGAGCGATGAGAAGATTAATAGTAATAGTAGTGCAGACTTTGTAAATAGTTGGACAGTGTTAAGGGAATTATTTGTTTAGCAGAGTGATGGCGTTCGGGAAAAAACTCCCCTTGTGTCTAGTTGTTCTGGTGTGCAGTGCTCTATAGCATCAGTTTGAGGAAAGGAGTTGAAACAGTTTATGTCCGGGATGTGAGGGGTCTGTAGATATTTTCCCAGCCCTCTTTTTGACTTGTGCAGTATATAGGTCCTTGATGGAAGGCAAGTTGGTAGCAATTGTTTTTTCTGCAGTCTGTGTCTGTCCTGTTGGGTTGCAGAACCAAACCAGACAGTTATGAGAGGTGCAGATGACAGACTCAATAACTGACTCGTATTTATGATTGTTGCAGCATCCCTGGGAGTCACACGATCCCCTTTTGTGACTTTCGGACAAGCAAAGTCCATGGCGGAAGCCAGATTCACTTAACAACCAGGTTACTGACTTAACAACTGTAGCGATTCGTTGAACAACCATGTAAAATGGGGCTCACTTAACAATTGTCTCACTTTAGTGATGGAAATGTTGGGCTCAGTCACGGTTGTTAAGTTGAGGACTACCTGAATGCTGTTTTTAATGTATTTAATATTTTATTCTACACCGCCCAGATTGTGAGGGAGATTGGTAGTTCTTAAATAAATATAAGATAAATGTGTGTGGTGGGGTATAGTTGTGGGTATATGTGATTTTGTGTGTGTATGTATGTGTGTGTTTTGCAGCATTAACAGATAATCAGAGTTGGAAGGGACCTTGCAGGTCATCTAGTCCAATCCCCTGCCCAAGCAGGAAACCCTACACCATTTCTGACAAATGGCAGTCCAATCTCTTCTTGAAAGTCTCAAGTGATGGTGATCCCACAACTTCCGAGGGCAACTCCTGTTCCATGGATTGATTGTTCTCCCTGTCAGAAAGTTTCTCCTTATTTCCAGGTTGAATCTCTCCTTGTTCAGTTTCCATCCATTATTCCTTGTCTGGCCTTTGGGTGATTTAGAAAATAGCTTGACCCCTTCCTCCTCTCTGTGGCAGCGCCTCAAATATTGGAAGACTGCTCTCATGTCTCCCCTGGTCCTTCTCTTCACTAGACTAGCCAAGCCCAGTTCCTATAACCGTTCTTCATATGCCTTAGTCTCCAGTCCCCTAATCATCCTGGTTGCTCTTCTGTCTTCAGTGTACTTTTTCTAGAGTCTCAACCAGTGGTGGGATTCTATCAGTTTGCACATATTCAATAGAACCAGTTGTTAACATTCTAAGCAGTTTGGAAAACCAGTTGTTAGAAGAAATTATTGGCCTAATCCTGTAAGGAAGGCAAGAAGGAAACATTCTGGTGTTGCTTACAGAAACTGCCTCTCCGTTAACCCTTATTACATTCTTGGCAGGACTAGACTTCTTGTCTCAGGAACGTCTCTGGAGTGTTTTTCCCCTCCTTTGCTGGTAGTTTTCTTGTGTGGAGTGACCATTCAAAATTACAATAGCACTGAAAAAAGCGATTTATGACCATTTTTCACACTTACGACTCTTGCAGCATCCCCACAGTCATGAGAGGCCAGGCGAGGAGATGCATGCCTCGATGTGAGTGATGTTGAGTTGGCCACACCCAGCCAATAACATGACCATCAAGCCATGTCCACCCAGTCACATGACCACCAAGCCACGCCCACTACCCAAGCCACACCCACAGAACCGGTTGTTAAAAATTTGAATCCCACACCTGCTCTCAACATCTTTTTTATAGTGTGGTGATCAAAACTGGATGCAGCATTCTACGTGTGCTCTTACTAAGGCTTTATAGAGTGGTATTAGTACCTCCCTTGATCTCGATTGTATCCCTCTGTTAATGCAATTTAGGATTGCATTGGCTTTTTTGGCTGCTGCTGCACACTGCTGGCTCATATTTAGCCAGCAGTGTGTGTGTATATGTGTGTGTGTGTGTAATCTCTTTTCTGCCTTTTCATCAATCCCCAACATAAGCCATAACCGTGTGTATGTGATAACACACGCCCCTCTCTCTTCCTCCCAGTGGCTCGTGGTCTTTTTGTTGAAGGGCTGGTGCCGCTGTCTGAATTCTACCCTCTATTATTTTAAAAGTGAAGATACTTCAGTCAAGTGCCTTATTGAAATAATGCCCACTGTGAATTGTGTGTTTGTCCTCAGACGCTGATTGCATCGCATGACACACTTCATCTGATGTTTAAATTAACCCATTTTCTGGCTTTGCACAACGCATGGAACAGTAAACTAATCAGATAGGCCAGGATCGCACCACTAAGTCACAGGAAGATTTTAATTCTAACTTTGCTTAGCCTGTAAAAATGCACCTCATTTGGTTGCTCACCTGGTGAGAGCAGAGGCAACCACTGGAGAGATAGAGAGAAAAAGAGAGAATGAGAGAGAGAGCCAATGGGAGAGAGAAAGAATGAAAAGGAGAATATGAAAGAGAGACAATAAGAGGGATGGACTGGGAGAAATAAAAGAAAGAATGAGAAAGAAAATACGAGAAAGAATAAGAGAAAAAAATGATAGACACAGAATGAGAGAGAAAAAGAATGAGAGAGAGTATTGAGAGAGAAAATGAGAGAGACAGAAAGAATGAGAGAATGAGTGAGAGTGAATGAGTAAGATAGAAAGAGAATGGGAGAGAGAGAAAAAATAGAGAGAAAGAGAGAATGGAAGAGAGAAAGAATGAAAAAGAATATGAGAGAGAGAGAGAATGAAAGAGACTGGGGGAGAGAAAGAATGAGAGAAAAAGAGAAAATGAAAGAGAAGGGGAGAAGGGGAGAGAGAAAGAATGAAAAATATGAGAGAAGGTGGCATGAGAGAGAGAAAGAAAGGAAAAAATGAAAGAGAAGGAGAAAAAGAGATAGAGAGAATGAGAGAGAAAGAATGGGAGAGAGAATGAGAGAGAGAGAAAAATGAAAAAGACAATATAAGAGAGAGAGAATGGGAGAAAGAAAGAATGAGAAAGAGATTAGAAAGAATGAGAAAGAGAGAGAGAAAGAATGAGAGAAAGAGAATGAGAGAAAGAGATAGAGAAAATGAGAGAGAAAGAATGGGAGAGAGAATGAGAATGAGTTAGAGAGAGAGAATGGGAGAGAGAGAAAAATGAAAAAGAAAATATAAGAGAGAGAATGAGAGAAAGAATGAGAAAGAGATAATGAGAAAGAGAGAGAAAGAATGAGAAAGAGAATGAGAGAAAGAGATAGAGAGAATGAGAGAGAAAGAATGGGAGAGAGAATGAGTTAGAGAGAGAGAATGAGAGAGAGAGAAAATGAAAAAGAGAATATGAGAGAGAGAGAGAATGAGAGAAAGAATGAGAAAGAGATAAGAAAGAATGAGAAAGAGAGAGAGAAAGAATGAGAAAGAGAATGATAGAAAGAGATAGAGAGAATGAGAGAGAGAATGAGAATGAGTTAGAGAGAGAGAGAGAATGGGAGAGAGACAAAATGAAAAAGAGAATATGAGAGAGAGAGAGAATGAGAGAAAGAAAGAATGAGAAAGAGATGAGAGAGAATGAGAAAGAGAGACAGAGAAGGGGAGAGAGAGAGAGAGAGAGACTGGGAGCTGAAGTCCATCCATCTTAAAATTGCCGAGGTTGAAAAAACAGTGCTCTAAGGCATGTTTCCAGACTGCGCTGCCCAGAGCGGCAATGTTTTGCTTTAGTTCTGAGGTCAGCTCTGCCACCACTGAACATACAGAAGCATTCCCCACAGGTAGAAAACTAGCTGCTCAATGCAAGGCGTTCCGGACACACCTTCTTCCTGACAGGTTAGCTCTTTTTGCAAAAAGGATGATGCTCCCGCTACGGGGGGAGGGGGGGAGGGAGCGAGGGAAACGGACGTTAAGCAGCTGAGCTGCCCCCTCCAACCTATACAGTGTGTCCCACCCCTCACACACACAGAGCGCCTTTAAAGGCCTCGGTGTTATCACTCCTTCTGTGCTGCACTGACGTCAGTAAAGAGCCCGGCCTGTATCCTGGGAGAAATCGGTCCGTGGTGACTGGTTGCCATGGAAATACACCTTGTTGCAAGCTATACCAGCCCCGATCGGCTTCCGAAAAAGCCCCCCCTCCCCCCCCCGGCCCACGGTTTCAAGCCAAGAAGGCTGCTGCGATTGTGGGAAAGGGGCCAAGGTAAGCTTGCCGAAGAAGGATCGGTGGAGAAGGGCCCCCGTGGCTGTTTTTGAAACACGGGGCAGGTGGAGACAAAAGAGGGTGCCCCCCCCAGTCTCAAGGTGCCCTGCAGAGTAGTACCCATGATGGATGCAGCTTTCTCTGTACCATAAGCATCCCCCCACCCACTTCCCAGTCTCTCTATGGGGCAGGCAAGGGATGGGTGGGTCTTGGGGACAAGCGAGAAGCTGGGTAGTGCATTGGGGGGGGAACTCTAATCTTCCTCCTTTACTCTCTTTCCAATTTTGCAAAGGGCACCCCCCCCCCCCCCCCCCAGAAACAGAAGTAAGGGTAGAAATAAGTCCAGGGTGACTCTGTAGGTGGTGATTTTCCTATTTCTTCAGGCCTCCCCAATGCTCCCCTTGCAAATTATCACCACTGCTGAGTTTATCTGCTCCATGTGTAAGGTTGCATCCACACAACACTTTGACCTAGAGGCAGCAGCTACTCAACCCCTCCACACTAAGTTTGCTTTATGGATAATCTTGGTTAGAGATTTGAGGGGGCGGTTCTTTTGGCAGACTGACTGGTTGTGTGAATGCACCCTGTTGGGTTCCTTTTGTAGTTTAATGTGCTGTCCTAATCCCTCACCCCCCCCCCAATAGGTTAAGTCAATAATTAAATACGTTGCCCGAACAGAAGAAATCTGTCTCTTAAAAGGAACTCGCAAAGATATTATTTTAATTATTCGCATTTATTTTTGTTCCTGTCATTATAATTTTTATAAATAATTCAAACATGCCTAATACTCCTTCCCGCTTTCCGCCCCTCAACAACAGCCCTGTGAGGTGGATTGGGCTGAGAGAAAGAGCCATTGGCCCAAAGTCACTCAGTCGGCTTTCATACCTCAAGCGAGACTAGAATTCACAGTTGCCTGGTGCCTAATAAATTGTGAGTTCTAGCAGTGCCGAGGCATGAAAGCCAGCTGGGTGATTTTTGGCCAATCACCAGGAGACTGTGAGTTCTAGAGCCGTCTGAGGTATGAAAACTGGCTGGGTGAATTTGAACCAATCACCCGGAGACTGGGAGTTCTAATCCTGCTTTAGACACAAAAAACTTAAAATTCTGGTAACAGTGGAATTCTGAGAGCTGAATCCATACATCTTAAAAGTTGTCAAAGTTGCAAAACACCGTTCTAGGGCAGGTTTCTAGTCTGTTGTGCACAAAACAGCAATCTGTAGCTTAGTTCTGAAACCAGCTTCTGCCATCACTGGGCAGGGGGGGGGTTGGACTAGATGACCTACAAGGTCCCCTTCCAGCTCTGTTAATCTGTAATTGCTGAATATAAAGAATCATTCTCCATAGGTAGAAAACTAGCTGCTCAACAATACAAGAGGTTCCAACTCCACTTACGCTAGCTTTCTTTGGATTTATCAACACGACGCTACCTGTAGAACAACTGAGCTGGGGAATTCTGGGAGTTGAAGTCCACCCATCTTAAAATGGCCGAAGTTGAACAACCACGGTGTAGATGGCGGCATTTTCATCACCTCAGTAATAGCATTACCTCTTCCCTGCCAGCACCAAGGCTAGGAATAGAAAGGAACATAATGTCTAATAACATTTCATTTCTTGCCCATTTACCATATGTTGCTGTACCCAAAACGTCCTAAAATCTTATCTCCACAGACGTTTACTCTCTTTTACACCAGCAACTAATACATTTTATGGCCCTGTAAAGAATTACTGAAACTATCAACAGACTAAAGGCACAGTTGGTGTTTTTTCGCCGTCGTAATTTTTTTCCCCTGGTTTTGAAATTCCTATAATATGAAGGTCAAGGCACAGGAGCTTTTGGAAGCCACAGTAATTAGCATCCAAGGAAAGAAATAGCCCAGAAGGAAATCAGAAGGAAAAAAAGGCTTTAAAAATTCAAAGTGTGGACAAATAATTTATAAGGCCTGGAAGAACGGAAAGACCCAAATTCTCCATTATATTCATAATATTTGTATGCAGCCTACTGGAAAGGAGCAAACAGGTGCTTTGAAAGAAATCCTTTCCGAAATTTATAATCTGTCAGTTTCTCAACTGAGAATCTTCTTATATATATAAAAACGAAATACCAGTCACGCATCATCACAAAATCTCCAGAACCGTAAAGCCTACAAACTTGAAATTTGGCACGTATGTTCCTCTTGGTTTCTAGGTGCTCACTAAGAAAGGATTTTTCAACATGATCATCAGAGCATTAGTATTTCCTATATTATTATTAACACGCTCTGATGCTAAGGAGTTCTACTCCCCCTCCCCACCTGAAAATAAATCTGTTCCAATTGCAAAACACAAGCAGAGCAGAGGAGTTTCCGTTTCAGTTTTAGTTTCACAGTACCAACCAGCTTTAGTACAGGACAGTTGAGCTAAGCCACTCCCAGGCTCCTTGCTGTCTCCTTCTTGCTCACACAGCAAATACTGTTTCAGTTTCCAAACAGCTCACAACTCCCTCACACACTGACAGGACGCTAGCCAGGTGAATACAGATGGATGCTGGTAGGCAGAGGCAGAATTTTCCCCCCTTATTTTCCTCCCCCAAAACTAAGCCCGACCACATGGTTTCATAGCGAAGCAAGGGAATCGAGCTAGTTTGAGACATAATTGTATCATAAACTTTAGGGCCTTCTCTGTGGGGGCCCCTGCCCTCTGGAATACTCTGCCACCTGAGTTACGCACCAGCACGGACCTGAGGGCCTTCAGGCGCGCGTTGAAGACCTGGCTCTTTGAGCAGGCTGGCCTGGGCTTAGACAGTTTTAATTGTCTCCTTAATTTGGTTTTAATTTGGGTTTTTAAATTTAGGGGGGAGGGTTGTTTTAATCTGAACAGCCACTATTTAATTTCTTTTTAACTTGTATTGTATTGTTCGGGGTTTGATTCGGCTGTACACCGCCCTGAGTCCCTTGGGAGAAGGGCGGTATATAAATGTTAATAAATAAATAAATAAATAAACGATGAAACGTCTCTCACCTGATTTCAGGCCTTTGAGGAAAAAGGAGCTGGCAAATTGATGGGGGAAAAATCCACCCAGATAGCCATTCGTTGTGACTTTTAAATCAAACCTCCATGCTTCAAGGCAGTACAGATAGTCCTCTACTTATAACCATTCCTTTAGTGGCCATTGGAAGTTGCAACGGCACTGAAAAAAGTGACACGACGGCTTTTCACTCTTACGACTGTTGCAGCGCCCAAATTTGGACGCTTGGCCACTGGTTCCTATTTATAATGCCCCAGGGTCACATGATCCCCTTTTGCGACCTCCTGACAAGCAAAGTCAATGCGGGGAAGCCACCGTTAACAACCGTTTGACTCACTTAACGACTGCAGCGATTCACTTAACTGTGGCAAGAAAGGTCATAAAACAGGGCAAAACTCACTTAACAACTGTCTCTCTTGGCAGCAGGCATTTTGGGCTCAATTGTGGCAAGGACAAGCTGTATTGTCCAATTGTTTTTGAGTGTCTTGAGGTTTTTTAAGGACTGTTTTCAAGACAGTGGTTATTCCTTGTAACCTTATAAAATGTCTGCTTCTTTGTTTTTTCCCCTGGTGGGTTGTCAACCTCAAAAGCCTTGATTTACGTTATTTAATTTGTTTCCTTATTCCAGCAAGCGGCTTCAATCCAGCCCTTTCAAATCTGTGTTCACTTTAATTGTAGACTGAAGGACTTGCCCTCCGTTTCTATGGTGAAGTTTGAAAAATGTGTTGTGGTCGATTCGATATCATGCCAATTGAAGGCAAATGTCCCCTTTATAATGCCTTGGTAAGACCACACCTGGATTACTGCATCCAGTTTTGGTCGCCACAATGTAAAAAAGATCTTGAAACTCTAGAAAGAGTAGAGAGAAGAGCAACGAAGATGGTTAGGGGACTGGAGGCTAAAACATATAAAGAATAGTTGCAGGAATTGGGTATGACTAGTTTAATGAAAAGGAGGATTAGGGATGACATGATGGCAGAATTCCAATATTTGAGGGGCTGCCACAAAGAAGAGGAGGTCAATTTATTTTCCAAAAAGCAGGGCAAGAAGCAATGGATAGAGAGTAGAGTAGATAGAGTAGAGTAGAGTAGAGTAGAGTAGAACAGAACAGAATAGAATATTGGAATGAAGAATAGAATAGAAGAGAAGAGAAGAGAAGAGAAGAGAAGAGAATATTGGAATGAAGAATAGGAATAGAATAGAATAGAACAGAATAGAACAGAATAGAACAATATTAGAATGAAGAATAGAATATATTAGAATAGTATAGGAATAGAATAGAATAGGAATAGGAACAGAGTAGAGTAGAATAGAGTAGAGTAGAGTAGAGTAAAGTAGAATAGAATAGAATAGAATAGAATTCTTTATTGGCCAAGTTTGATTGGACACACGAGGAATGTGTTTTGGAGCAAATGCTCTCAGTGTCCATAAAAAGGAAAAAATGCATTTGTCAAGAATCATACGTATAACACTTAATAGTAGCCAAAGGCTACAAATAAGCAATCAAATCATATTGGGAAACATACTAATAAGTGATCAAATCAAGTTATACTAGTAAGCAGTCTATTTTAAACAATCGTAAGGATACAAGCAACAAAGTTACATTCATGCAGTCATAAGTGGGAGGAGGTGGGTGAAAGGAAGGATGAGAAGATGAATAGTAATAGTAATGCAGACTTTGTAAATAGTTGGACAGTGTTGAGGGAATTATGTGTTTAGCAGAATGATGGCGTTCGGGAAAAAACTATCCTTATGTCTGGTTGTTCTGGTGAGCAGTGCTCTATAGAATCGTTTTGAGGGTAGAAGTTGAAACAGTTTATGTCCAGGATGTGAGGGATGGAAACTAATCAAGGAGAGAAGCAACCTGGAACTAAGGAGAAACTTCCTATGAGCGAGGACAATTAACTAATGGAACCGAAGTTGCCTTCAGAAGTTGTGGGTGCTCCATCACTGCAGATTTTTTAAGAAGGGTTTGGACAGTCAGACACTTGTCTGAAATGGGATAGGGTCTCCTGCTTGAGCAAAGGGTTGAAATAGAAGACTTCCCTTCCAGCTCAGTTCTGACTGGTTGCTTGGGTGCCAGGTTAAGACAATTTCCTAAACCAGTGTCAATGAGGCACAATTGTCACCTTCACCTAATACACTCATCTGGAAGAAGCAACCTATTCTGCCAAGAGAGAAGTTGCCTTCTAATAGCGTACTGAGGAACAAACTTTTCAAACCTTAGTTTAGCCTCCTGCTTGAGCAGAGGACTAGAACAAGGGTGGCCAACGTTTTGGACCTCAGGGACCACCAAAGTCAGAATTTTAAATCCCATGGACCAGAAACCCTGGGAAAATCCCACAAAAAGTCTGCAGGAAAATCCTCCACCCTGTTTTCCTACCGATCGATCGATCGTTATTTGGGATCGCAGGATACCGTCTCCAGCTCCGTTCTCAGTGGGAGAGAGAGAGGGAGAGACTTTTGACTGCATGCAAGGAAAGCAGCAGAAGCCGCAGAAGTCTTTCTTTCTCTCCCCCAAACTCTCGTTTCTGGCGGAGTTTGGGGGAGAGAAAGAAAGACTTTTGCTGCTTTCCTTGCATGCAGCCAAAAGCAGAAGAAGAAAGAAGCGGAAAGAAGCAGCCCGGTGGCCAGGCCAGGTGCGTGGGGCATGTGGGGCAAGTTCCCCCCTCCCCCCTTTCCCCCCTCCCCTCACTACCTCGTGTTGTTCACAATGCAAGCGACGCAAGCCTTGTGTTCCCACGCAGCCGCGACCACTGGTCTAAAACCAACTCTTTTAAACGCACAATCTTTTTTGCTTGCCTGGGAAGGCAGCGCAGGTGAAGGTTTGACTTCTCCATTTCACGCGCAGCAATCCTGCCGCATTTATCGCTTGGCAAGGAATCGTCTTTTGTTGAGTTTGATCCCAAGCCTGTTTGGGATTTAATAAAAGAATGTCATGGTCCTTCTTTTCTTCCGCTGGTGCCCTTCAGAAGCTGATCCTGTTTGGAGGGAAGAGAAGGGAAAAACAGACGACTGGACGGCGGCTGATCAAAGAAGAAGGGAAAGGTTATTATTATTCTTGGAATGAGTCAAATCTCAAAAGGGATATTGCCAAGGGCAAATGGCTATGGCTTGACTGACCACCATAATGGAGCCTTGTGAATTATGGTCCTAAGTTGTGACAGTTCTAGAATAGAAGAGCAGAGTTGGAAGGGACCTTGGAGGTCTTCTAGTCCAACCCCCTGCCTAGGCAGGAAACCCTATACCCGTGATGGCGACCCTATGGCACGCGTGCCGTAAGGGGCACGTAGAGCCATTTTTGCCGGCACGCGAGCCATTACCCGGAACTGATCCACTGCGCATGTGTGCACACCCCCTGCCAGCCAGCTGATTGTCGGGTGTGGGAGATGCACACACATGTGCTGGGGGGCAAGGGGCAGGGAGTCATGCACACATGCGCAGAGGCGTGCGGTGCACACACGGGGAGTTGCATGTGCATGCACAGGCAGTGGGAGGATCGTGCGTGCATTGGATTATGGGTGCAGGCACGCATGCGTGCGCTTTCGGCAAGCGACGACGAAAAGGTATAGGACATCACTGCCCTATAGCATTTCAGACAAATGGTTGTCTAATCTCTTCTTAAAAACTTCCAGTGTTGGAGCATTTACAACTTATGGAGGCAGATTTTTCTCACTGATTAATTGTTCTCGCTGTCAGAATATTCCTCCTTAGTTCTAAGTTGCTTCTCTCCTTGATTAGTTTCCACCAGGAGTGGGATTCAGCCGGTATGGACCAGTTTGGGAGAACCGGTAGTTCTGGCAATGAGTTAGTGAAGCGCATGTTCACCGAACTGGTTGAATCCCACCACTGGTTTCCATGCATTGCTTCTTGTCCTGCCTTCAGGTGCTATGGAGAATAGGTTGACGCCCTCTTCTTTGTGGCAGCCCCTCAGATAAAGAACAGATAAATAAAGAACAGATAATCAGAGTGGCAAGGGACCTTGTAGGTCATCTAGTCCATCCCCCCCACCTGTTCTGACCCACGCCCTTTTCCGACAAATCAAGCACAATCCAAAAGGAACGAAAAACTTATAATGCTTTTACAAAATAATTAGCTGTGATAAGCACGAGCATTGCCAAACTGTGTGAGGCTTGCCAAAAGATAACAGACAAGAAATAATTTGCAATACAAAAATGTTCAAATGCAAACTCAGAATACTGGAATGTCCACGAGGCTGGAGTTTCAAAATGTCTTTGCTTTCTGCAAAGAAGGTTTGTTTCACAGCTGGCTTTTATCTTCTTGAGGGAGGGGCCATTACCTTGCAGACTTACTCCTGAGTCGCCCGTATTACTGCAACTGTTCTTTCCTGTGAGCAGCCCTGCGCGTATGCACACTTGGCACAGGCTCCTCGGGAACCTCCTCCTCACTGCTGCCAGCCCCCACAATCTCTGAAGGCAGCAGTCCACTCCCTAATTGTCCTGGCCCCTCCTCTGAGTCTTTGCTCTCCTCAGCCATTCGCACCTGCTGCCGGCTAACCACAACACCCACCCAAGCAGGAGACCGTACACCATTTCTGACAGGTGGCAGTCCAATCTCTTCTTGAAAGTCTCAAGTGATGATGCTCCCACAACTTCCAAGGGCAACTTCTGTTCCATTGGTTGATTGTTCTCACAACTCTTGGAATACTGCTATCATGTCACAAACTGAATCATCACATTGAGCCAGTGTTACAAACTTTAGAAGCAGGGCATAAGAATCTTTTGAGTGGTTTGTCGTAACTTCTAACTGTCACTCTGCGACTGGTTGTAAGTTGAAGACAAGTTGCATAAGGGGGTCTGATCTTCATCAGACAGGATGTATGTATAGCTGAAAGTCAATCACCAGTGTTCTACAGCACCCCAATCTTTATTATTATTCCTGGAGCTTTGAATTCTTTGCGAAGTTGCCTATACAAATGCACATCAATACACCTGCACATGAATATATATATACATACACAGGTATTCCTCAACGTAAGACCGCAATTGAGCCAACATTTCGGTTGCCAACTGAGCCATCTGTTACAGGAGTTTCGCCCCATTTTACGACCTTTCAGTCCACAGTTGTTAAGCGAATGACTGGAGTCGTGAAATTAGTCACCCGGTTGTTAAGTGAATCCGGCTTCCCCATTGACTTTGCTTATCAGAAGGTCGCAAAAGGAGATGACGTCATCACTCTGGCTTCCTGCGACCGTCATAAATATGAACCTGTTGCCAAGCATCTGAATTTTGATCGCATGTCTATGCAGATGCTGCAATGGTTGTAAGTGTGAAAAATGATCATAAGTCACTTTTTTCAACACTGCTGTAACTAAACAAACTGTTGTAATCTACCCAAGACATGAAACTCTGCTGTAATTGGATGGTTTAAATGTGAGATGGGTCCAAATTCGAACCAATCAGCTTCCATGCTGAAAGGGAGGTTTAAATATGGGTTTTCCCAGTTTTCCCTATTGTACAACCTCACGCTGTTTCTCACTAACAGGCTGGCTGATAAGCTGAGATGGACATCATTGGAACAGTTTTGAAGGCAAAACTTGCAAATATTTACTGTGAAGGGAAAGCCATCCAAATTTCAACACTATGTCACAAAGGGGTTCACACTGAGATGTCGATCCAGAGCAGGGTGTGAACTAAGTCCACAAGTCATAAAGGGGCCATCGTTCCCAGTGATGGGATTCAAATTTTTTACTACCTGTTCTGTGGGCGTGGCTTGGTGGACATAGCTTGTGGCATGGCAGGGGAAGGATACTGCAAAATCCCCATTCCCTCCCTACTCCACTAACCTGCTTTTCAGTTCCGTTCTCCTGTGCAGGGCAACCAAAGAAGACCCAGCCGATCAGCTGGGACTCAATGGGAGGCGGAGAATAGATGGGGGCGGGGCCAGTCAGAGATGGTATTTGCCAGTTCTCCGAACTACTCAAAATTTCCACTACCCGTTCTCCAGAACCAGTCAGAACCAACTGAATACCATTTCTGCTCAATATGGCTGGCTCAGGAATTCTGGGAATTGAAGTCCACAAGACATGAAGGGGCCATCATTCCCAGTTCTGTGGGCCTACCTGTTCTGTGGGCGTGGCTTGGTGGGTATGGCTTAGTGGGCATGGCAGGGAAGGATACTGCAAAATCTCCATTCCCTCCCCTCTCCACTAACCTGCTTTCCAGCTTCGTTCTCCTGTGCAGGGCAACAAAAGACAACCCAGCCAATCAGCTGGGACTTGGGAGGTGTAGAATAGATGGGGGCGGGGCCAGTCAGAGTTGGGATTTACCGGTTCTCCGAACTACTCAAAATTTCCGCTACCGGTTCTCCAGAGCTGCTCAGAACCTGCTGAATATCCACCTCTGATCGTTCCCCACCTCTGATCTAGAGGCACGCTGGGAGTTTCTACCTGAACCTTCTTAATGACCTCTGGTTTCTTCCTTTTCACAGGTAAATGTTGAAGACACCATCGAAATGCTACCCAAGTCCCGGCGAGCGCTGACCATTCAGGAAATTGCAGCCCTCGCTCGATCTTCCTTGCATGGTAAGATGTAGAAGACACCAGACGTATTCTCGAGTTTTAACTTTAGCAAGGTTTGGCTCAGGGCTCAAAGGAGATCATTATTTAGTGCTCCGTGCAAGTCCACGATGTCAACTCATAAAACATTCCTATGCCTGTTTTAGTAGCTGCCATAAAAAAAAAAAAGGAAGGGGAGGAAGGAAATTTGGAAGAGCAGATGCAGCAGTTTGGAAGCGAAAGTACATTTCAACTCTTTATCTTTAAAAGATTGTAACTAAACTACCAGAGCTTTTGCCCAGAATATATTTAATTGGAGAACGTGAATGATGACACCCAGCTGGTGAATGGGCTCAATTGGAGAATCTGGTTTATGAGACACCCAGCGGGGAGAGGGGAACAAGGTCACAGGAGATTGTAAATTACGTATGCCAGAGTTGGCTTCATACAGGGCAATGCCAGTATGTCGCCTCTAATAAATCCTTTGAATCCTTTTGCTCGAGAATCATGATTTAATTAGAGCAATTGCTGGAATCCTGTCACAGGAAATGGGACTCAGAAAGAGTCTGGCCAAGATTTGATGATTGAAGGGAAAATGAAGTAGCAGGTCAAAAAAGATGTAGAATCATCTGGATTGTGCAAAAGATGCTTAAGAAATGCCATGGAGGTTGCGCTTAGATGAATTTCAGATTCAGTCCGAACATTGGCTTATTTTGTCACTGTGCAGTGAAAAGGGTGACTGTCATCCATCCAAATGACAAATGTAACAAAATCTGGCACTTTCAGGAACTTTAAAATCCCCAAAGCAAAACTTTATTGAGTATATCATTTCAATACTGAAAGAAAGCAAAACCAAATCTAAATTTTCCCATGCAAGTCTGTGTAGTTAAGGAACAGATTTCATCCCTCCTCCCTTGGAACAAGTCACATGGTCCAGTTAGGAAGTGTTCTTTTGCTTTGATAACAATCCATGCCTTGGCGGCCACCTGCAAAAGTGTCCTTGGCTCTCAAGGTTGAAGTCTGCAACCTCTGCTTTCCATCTCACCCTTCCCTCCCCCTAGTTCTTTGGTAAGTTGAAAAACAATAATAGTCACAAAAAGCTTAAGCGTTTTTCAATTTTAACACGTACAAGTAATCATCAACTTACGACCACAATTGAGCTCAAAATTTCTGTTGCTAAGTGAGGCTTTAGCTAAGTAAATGTTGCCTTTTTACAATATTTTACAACCTTTCTTGCCACAGTTGCTAAGTGAATCACTGCAGTTATAGCAGACGGCCAAGGCTGAGCCCAAAGGAAGGGTCAAATGTGTCATCGGTCATCAGTCTCTGCGAGCCTACAAGAGATCTAAGTCCAGCCCACGTTGAATACCTTTCTATTCTTAACTCCCACTAATTTCCCTTGACTGTTAGTAGATCAGATTCTTGTAGAGATCTTAAGCTTGCAATTGTCAGGATTCCAGCAATCGCCCTAATTAAATCATGATTCTTGAGCCAAAGTTCAAAAAACTTCAAAGGATTTATTAGAAGTGACATACTGGCACTGCCCTGTATGAAGCCAACTCTGGCATAGGTAATTTACAGTCCCCTGTGACCCCGTTTCCCCCTCCCCTCTGGGTATCTCATAAACCAGATTCTCCAATTGAACATGTTCACGGGCTAAGTGTCATAACAGATAACAGATAAGAGTTGGAAGGGACCTTATAGGTCATCTAGTTCAACCCCCCCCCCAAGCGGGAGACCCTACACCATTTCTGACAAATGGCAATCCAATCTCTTCTTGAAAGTCTCAAGTGATGACGCTCCCACGATGTCATCATTTACGTTCTCCAATTAAATATATTTGCGGGCAAAATCTCTGGTATTTTAGTTACAGTCTTTTAAAAATAAGAGTTGGAATGTATTTTCGCTTTTCCCCTCTTTTTATGGCAACTACTAAAACAGGCATAGGAAAGTTTTATGAGTTGACAGCAATATCTTTATACAGCTAATTGTCAACTTATGACCACAACTGAGCCCAAAATTCATGTTGCTAAGGGAGAAATTTGTCAAGTGAATTTTGCCCCATTTCTCTTGCCATATTTGGGTTTATTTTGTAAAAAGTTTTTTTTTTATTTTTTTCACATTTCAAAAACATCTTTTTTTTAGTGAACAGCATGATCCCAGGTTTCCACATTTCCATACAAGCATGACCTGGATTACATATTCATCTTTCACATTTAGTTTCATATCCCATCATTTCTTTACATATTTTCTATTAATTTTCTCAAATACTTTTCTCAAACATATTTTATATGTTTTCTACTCATTTCCTAACCCGTTTCTTTTAACTTTAAATCATTCTCATGTCTTCATATTTATCGTGCTTTATACTTTTATCTGTCAGGTTTGCAATTTCATCGCATATTCTTATTTCCTCATTTCAAAAACTCTTTCTCAATTCAAACATTTCAAAAAAGTTTCCCCCACGTTTACCAATTAGAGTGTACCATCCCTATACCTTACGTATCATTTGGTGAACTCCTCCTTAATTCCCAATAATCATTTAACTCTTTAATTATCACCTTAAAAATTAATGACAATAATCTCCTAGCAACCACATAACACATATACATTTGAAGTCACATTCCGCAACTTGCCATATTTGTTAAGTGAATCATTGCAGTTGTTCAATGAGTAACCCAGTTGTTAAGTGAATCTAGTTTCTCCATTCACTTTGTCACATGACCCAGGGACCCTGCAACCATCATAAATGTGAGTTCAGTTGTTCAAGCATCTGAATGTAAATCACGTGATCATGAGGATGCTGCAACGGTCATAAGTGTGAAAAATGGTCGTAAGTCACTTTTTTCCAGTGCTGTTGTAACTTCAAACGGTTACTAAGTGAACTGTTGTAAGTCGAGGGTTATTTGTACTCCTTTGAACTGCTGGAATCTGCTGATTTCCCCGCAGTTTGACAATAAAGTTAGTAAGTTAGTACTAAATTAAGTTAGCAACAATGCTGTTAAGAGAAGCTGGCTTCCCCAATGACTTTGCTGACCCAGGGCGCGGCACAAAAACAACAACGTCACAGAAGTAGGTAACGTCCCTTTAATTCCTCCAACTTTGTCCTCAATGTCCAGTTATCATCGGCTGGAGAAAAAAACTCTCCCAAGAACAGTTTTTAAAGAGAAGAAATTCCGTCCGAACCCAAAGTACTTCTAAATTATAAATAAAAACCAACACAAACCACGCTGCAACAATTAACGAGACAGGGCAGGATAAGGAATTGCAGACTTCAAAAGATAACGAAACACACACAGTTGGGAGGACGCCAGAACCCAGATAAGACTTGACAAACAAAGATAATTCATGCTTTGCTTCCAGCAAGGTGCTGTGTACAAATGCCCTTTTAAAATCCTGTTTTCCCAGCTGTAGCTAATCAAGGGAATCAGGGCCTTTTTCTCCCCCGTAACTCACGTTGCTCCCTCATCCATTCCTCCCTGCATGCCCTAGGATGAAGAGGGGGTGGCCCTGGGTCTTCCTCTGAATGCCCACCCGAACTATGCCCTTCCCAGTTTTTTCCACAGCCACCGGAGCCATATTTCCACCCCCTGTCAGCTGCTCGGCCGCCCCCTCGGAATCAGATTCCAACAGGGATATGACAGGGCATCACCTCACCCTTGGACACTGCAACTGTCATTAATATGATTTAGTTGCCAAGCGGCCAAATTTTGATCACATGACCATGGGGATGCCACAATGGTCGTAAGCGTGGAAAACATTTACGTCACTTTTTTCAGTGGCATTGCAAACTTCAGTGGAACAACTTGGCTCCAAAACTTGTGGATGCTCCAACACGAAGTTTTTAAAAAGATGTCGGACAACCCTTTGTCTGAAGTGGTGTAGGGTTTCCTGCCTAGGCAGAGGGTTGGACTAGAAGACCTCCAAGGTCCCTTCCAAACTCTGTTATTCTATTCTATTCAAACTGTCAGTAGATGAACTATTGTAGATTGAGGAGTATTGTATTTGTATGTACTTGAATTGGAATTGGCATCCTTCGGTCTCAAGAGACGATGGTATCGTGCAATGAAACCAATAACTGCCACTTCCCATGTTGCTTCAATGCTCTATGCAAAGCTGGAGTGTCCTCTGCAGAGACGAGGCCTGGGTAATTTAACATGGAGGATAAACTGTTACCCAAGCAGCAAATTTGAGTTGTAAATTTAATTTTACGAAGCTTCTCCTCTGGTGATACTGATTTGCAAACTAGGGCATTCAAAACCCTTTGCTAGATCAAGGCTTGAATTCAACTCTGCTGTCTGGAATCTGCACTGTATTACTGACATAAATACAATTGAGCGAGTCCAGAAGTATTTTACCAGAAGAGTATTACATTCCTCTGTTTGCAACAGAATACCCTACATCACCAGACTTGAGATTCTAGGCTTAGACAAACTTGAACTACGCCGGCTAAGATTGGACTTAAAGCATAGTACATAAAATCATATGTTACGTCTTACCAGTTAATGAACATTTCAGCTTTTACACAACAACACAAGAGCACACAACAGATATAAACTTAATATAAACCACTCCAAACTTGATTGCAGGAAGTACGATTTCAGCAACAGAGTGGTCAATGTCTGGAACTCACTACCTGATTCTGTTGTCATCTGCTCAAACCCCCACTCCTTTACCCTCAAATTAACCTCTATTGACCTCATCCCATTCCTAAGAGGTCTGTAAGGGGCGTGCATAAGCGCACCATTGTGCCTACTGTCCCTGTCCTATTGTCCCCAATTATTAGTTCCTATTTCTTCTATTTAAACTTATGTTTATTCTTAATTCTATTGTATTGTAAGCTTTTGACAAAATAAATAAAAAGACACCCCCCTTTCCACGTCACAGAATACATACATACATTGTATGTACTAATTGTTTCAACTGAACTATGTCCTTTTACAAGGATCCTGTGAGACTCATCAGGTTTCTTCCTGTGCTAACTTATTTTTACTTTTTCTATTTCAACATATGATGCTCTTTTCAATTCTTACACTTACCTATTGTTGGATGCCTTATTTCCCTGAGGTCATACATGGGGCAGGATGGTTTTTTTTTTCCCCCCCTCACCAATCAACTTTTTCTTTGAACTTTCTCTCTTTTTTTTACAAATTATAAAAGGAAATGCAAAATGGGCAAAATTCACTTAGTCTCACTTAGCAAAAGGAATGTTGGGCTCAATCAATACAGGCCAGTCTGGCTTAGTATCAATTACTAGGGTTTTAAATTTTTAAATTTTTTGGTAATTTTAACTTTTTTACCTTGTTTTATTGTGTTCTTTCAGCCCCTAATTTAATTCTCTTTAAATCTATTTTAAATTCTGTTTATTGTGTGGTTTTATCTTGGCTGTACACTGCCCCGAGTCCCATTGCAAGAGAGGGGGCGGTATAAAAATTTAATTAAATAAATAAATCGTGATCGTAAGTCAAGGACTGCCTGTCATCCTTTGTTACCTCAGCCTGAAAAAGTTCTTATCTTGCAGAAAATTACAGCGATTCGGGTGTTACGGGAGAAAAATTCAGCATTCCGTTCTTACAAGATTGTAATCCCACATAAAAAGCAAAATTAAGTAACATAAAATACACCGTAACCCATATTATTTGGCAAGTATAATAAGAGTAGCCCTGATGACGTTACCTAGTTTGGGTAACAAAATGTCTGTAAAAAAACAACAAGCTCAGAGAGTACCAACAGTCCCTCAAGTATAACAAGGCCCATGTTGCTTCGCCCTGAGAATGACAGCCAATTTAGGGTCATGATTGAAGGACTAGAAACCATGAGTTTTAGTTTTACTTTAGGCATTAAGCCAGTTGGGTGACTTTGGGCCCATCACTCTCTCTCTCTCTCAGGTCTAGAAAGAAGACAGCAAGGGCAAGCAATTTTTGAAAATCTTGCTAAGAAAACGGAATATATTTGTCCACAAAGCTGCCAAGAATCCAAGCAGACTCGAATAGCAAAATGAACAGGACATTAAAAAGGGCACTGGAAAATATTCTGAAATGAAAAAGATTTTTGCCAAGGTGTTTTGTGTGTGTGTGTGTGTGTGTGTGTGTGTGAAAAAGTCCAGATAGCTTTATGGTTGATGCCCTTATTTATAAAGCTTATTACGTTGTACCATTGGGTTTATTTTTTAGCAATTTTAAGAAATTTTAAGTACGTGTATGTATTTGTTTCAGCCTGCTATTGCTGATTTTGTCCTCTCACCGCCGTTTTTCGATCCTCTCCCTGTTTGTAGGTTAACCTGATCCACAATGCCTCTAAAAAAGCTGTGTTTTCCAAATTTGGCAACTTAGAGATGGGTGGACTTCAACTCCCAGAATTCCCTGGCTGGCTGGCTGGAAAAACACTGCTCTAAAACCTCTTCTTCCACAGCCTATTAAATTAACCAGCTTTTCTCTTTTCCAGCAAATGCTCTCTGCCCCCATCGCAAATATGAAAACATTAAAAATGTGAACGCACGCAGAGACGAAAGCATATTTTAATTAACAAAAGTCACGTCAGTCACACCGAAGGGATAAATGAAGTTCAGAACAAGTCGTGAATCACACATTTAGCTCTTTCAGAAGAACGAGTGTTTCTTAGAACCGGGGTCTCCAACCTTGTCAACTTTAAGACAAGGCATAACTGGCCGAGGAATTCTGGGAGTTGAAGTCTACAAGTCTTAAAGTTGACAAGGTTGGAGACCCCTGCCTTAGAACATGAAATATATTAATTATCAGAATTCCAAGTGCCTTAATTCATGGTCTCTAGGTTCCCTCACAGGTTGGGGAGCATCCTAAAAGGGGAAAGAGACACACCCTCTCAGTAACCCGAGGGCATCTCCAGCTAACGCTGTCTGTTCGTTCGGTTGCAGGTATTTCCCAGGTGGTGAAGGACCATGTGACCAAGCCCACTGCCATGGCGCAAGGCAGGGTGGCCCACCTGATCGAGTGGAAAGGGTGGTGCAAACCCATCGATTCTCCTGCGACTTTGGAAAGCACCTTCAACTCCTATTCGGATCTCAGTGAAGGAGAGCAGGAGGCCAGGTTTGCTGCAGGTGGGACTGCGAGGGAGGGGAGATCAAGTGTGGGGGGAGAGCTCTCTCAAGGAAGCCCCTCAGGCTAGATCAGTGTTTCTCAATTAAGATGTGTGGACTTCAACTCCCAGAATTCCACAGCCAGCACGTGTGGACTTGAATAGAATAGAATAGAATAGAATAGAATAGAATAGAATAGAATTCTTTATTGGCCAAGTGTGATTGGGCACACAAGGAATTTGTCTTGGTGCAAATGCTCTCAGTGTACATAAAAGAAAAGATACATTCGTCAAGACTCAAGAATCATCAGGTACAATAGTCATAGGGTACAATAAGCAAATCATACTAGGAAACAGTCAAAAATCATTAGGATACAAGCAACAGGGTTACAGTCATACAGTCACAAGTGGGAGGAAGTGGGTGAAAAGAAGGATGGGAGAATTAATAGTAATAGTAATGCAGACTTTGTAAATAGTTGGACACTGTTGAGGGAATTATTTGTTTAGCAGAGTGATGGAGTTCGGGGAAAAATTGTCCTTGTGTCTAGTTGTTCTGGTGTGCAGTGCTCTATAGCAGGGGTCGCTAACCTTTTGGATCTCAGGGACCCCCAACCTCATAATTTTAAATCCCAAGGACCAGAGACCCTGGGAAAATCCCCAAAAAAGTCTGCTGGAAAATATCCCCACCCCATTTTCCTACTGATCAATCATTCTTTATTTGAGATCGCAGGATACTATCTCCAGCTCCGTTCTCAGGGGGAAAGAGAGAGAGACACTTTTGCCTACATGCAAGGAAAGCAGCAGAAGCAGCAGAAGTCTTTCTTTCTCTCCCCCAAACTCCGCCAGAAATGAGTCTTTGTGAGACTTGTTGTGCCAGTGCAGCCTCTTGGAGCAGGAGGCCTTGCAGGGTCCCAAAGACTCATTTCTGGCAGAGTTTGGGGGAGAGTTGCTTTCCTTACGTGCAGCCAAAAGCAGAAGAAGAAAGAAGCGGAAAGAAGCAGCCCAGTGGCCAGGCCAAGTGCGTGGGGCAAGTTCCCAATTCCACCCGTTCCCCCTCCCCTCAGTACCTCGTATTCAGAGGTGGGATTCTATCAGTTCGCACCTATTCGCTAGAACTGATTGTTAACATTCTAAGCAGTTCGGAGAACCGGTTGTTAGAAGAAATTACTGGCCTAATCCTGTAAGGAAGGCAGGAAGGAAACATTCTGGGGTTGCTTACAGAAACTGCCTCTCCGTTAACCCTTATTACATTCTTGGCAGGACTAGACTTCCTGTCTCAGGAACTTCTCTGGAGTTTTTTTTCCCCTCCTTTGCCGGTACTTTGCTTGTATGGAGTGACCATTCAAAGTTACAATGGCACTGAAAAAAGTGACTTATGACCATTTTTCACACTTACGACTGTTGCAACCTCCTCACAGTCATGAGAAGCCAGGCAAGGAGATGCGTGCCTTGATGTGAGTGATATGGAGTTGGCCACGCCCAGCCAATTACATGACCACCAAGCCTTGTCCACCCAGTCACATGACCACCAAGCCACACCCACAGAACCGGTTGTTTTTTAACTTGAATCCCACCCCTGCTCGTGTTGTTTGCAATGCAAGTGATGCAAGCTTTGTGTTCCCATGGGCCGTGTGGGCGGCGCAGCCTTGTGTTCCCGCGCAGCCTGGATTAATTGCTTTGGGGGTGACATTTCACTGTGGACCACCAAAATTTTCTCATGGACCACCAGTGGTCCCTGGCTCACTGGTTGGCAACCCCTGCTCTATAACGTCATTTTGAGGGAAGGAGTTTAAACAGTTTATGTCCGGGATGTGAGAGGTCTGTAAATATTTTCCCAGTCTTCTTTTTGACTCGTGCAGTATACAGGTCCTCGACTGAAGGCAGGTTGGTAACAATTGTTTTTTTCTGCAGTCCTAATTATCCTCTGATGTCTGCTTCTGTCTTATTGGGTTGCAGAACCAAACCAGACAGTTATAGAGGTGCAGATGACAGACTCAATAATTCCTCTGTAGAACTGGATCAGCAGCTCCTTAGGCAGTTTGAGCTTTCTGAGTTGGCGCAGAAAGAACATTCTATGTTGGGCTGTTTTGATGATGTTTTTGATGTTAGGTGTCCATTTTAGGTCTTGTGATATGATAGAACCTAGAAATTTGAAGGTCTCTACTGTTGATACTGTGTTATCTAGTATTATAAGAGGTGGTAGTATGGGGGGGTTTCTTCCAAAGTCTACTACTATTTCTACGGTTCTTTAATGTGTTCAGTTCCAGATTGTTCTGGTTACACCACGAGGCAAATTGTACAGCCTTCTGTCTGTATGCAGATTCGTCGTTGTCTCGAATGAGACCAATCACTGTTGTGTCATCTGCAAACTTCAGTATTTTAACAGATGGATCGTTTGAGATGCAGTCGTTGGTATATAGGGAGAAGTGGAGAAAACACACAGCCTTGGGGGGGGCCCTGTGCTGATTGTACAGGTATCAGATGTGATTCTGCCTAGCTTCACCGGCTGCTTCCTGTCTGTTAGGAAGCTTATGATCCACTTACAATTGTGTTCAGGTAACTCCCATAATTTCACAGCCAGTGGATTTCAACTCCCAGAATTCTACAGCCAGCACGCGTGGACTTCAACTCCCAGAATTCCACAGTCAGCATGTTAGTTGGGGAATTCTGGGAGTTGAAGTCCACAGTTGCCAAGGTTGAGAAATACTGGTCTAGACACCTGATCGTTGTCGGCTGGCGACCCCAAGATTACGTGCTTTCTCTGTGGGAGCCCCCTCCCTTTGGAACTATCTCCCCCCGGAGATACGAGACACATCGGACATCCTAACCTTCCGGCGTGCAGTCAAGACCTTACTTTTTAAGCAGGCCGGCCTAGCCAATTAAAGGTTTTCTGAGATTTTTAAATTTTAGATTCAAATAAGACTTTTAATTCTATTTGATGGGACTCAATCATTTACTTACTTACTTATTTTACTCATTTATCCTATTTTCATCTATCTATATTCAATTCTGAGTTAATTACTGTTACTGTTGACTGTATCTTTATATGTTTAGACTGTACACCGCCCCGAGTCCCTTTTGGGAGAGGGAGCGGTATAAAAATACGATAAATAATAAAAATAAAATAATAGACTATGGCAGAAATCTAATGCCATCAGCCGCAAGAGCCAAGGCTGATATTATCTGGAAGGAAAGAGTATTTCCTCCCTCCCTCCCTCCCTCCCTCTCTTTTCTGTGCCATCTAGTGCTTTGTGTTCGTTTTCTACCAAATCTAAGTAGAAAAGAACATGTATTCTATTGGCTGTTGTAGGGGGTCACAGCTAACTTTGTAGGCTGTCTAAGTCCCAGGTTTGATTGAAGCCTGCTGGGTGATGCAACGACCTTAGACTGTGCCATGTGGTGAGCTTTGCTGCTAGATGGGCCAATCCAGTGGTGGGATTCAAAATTTGTTACTACTGGTTCTGTGGGCGTGGCTTGGTGGGCGTGGCATGGCTTGGTGGGCGTCATGTGGCTTGGTGGGCGTGGCTTGGTGGGCATGGCAGGGGAAGGATACTGTAAAGTTTCCATTCCCTCCCCACTCCTGGGGGAAAGTTACTGCAAAATCCCATTCCCTCTTAACCCCGCTAACCTGCTTTCCAGCTCTGTTCTCCTGTGCAGGCCAACAAAAGAAGACCCAGCCAATCAGCTGGGATTTGGGAGGCAGAGAATAGATGGAGGCGGGGCTAGTCAGAAGTGGTATTGGCCGGTTCTCCGAACTACTCAAAATTTCCGCTACAGCTTCTCCAGAACTGATCAGAACCAGCTGAATACCCACCTCTGGGCCAATCCTATTATGTCCTGGAGGGTCAAGTCTTAATCCCTTCACCCAGGAGCTGGAGGCCTTTTGTCTTGCATATAGGCTGGCCCAGTCTTCCTTAATGGGCACTAAATATCTGCTGGGGGAAGGCAGCTGCTCTCTGTCTTTAAAACATGCTTCTTCTTTAATCATCCAGGGAAATACAACATTCTGCCTTTTTAATATTTCTCAAAATATTTCATTCTTCCAGGAGGGGGATAATAGGCAGGCGATGGCTCAGTGGCTAAGACGTTGAGCTTGTCGACCAGAAAGGTTGGCAGATTGGCGGTTTGAATCCCCAGCGCCGTGTAATGGAGTGAGCTCCCATTTCTTGTCCCAGCTTCTCCCAACCTAGCAATTCATGTAAAAATGCAAGTAGAAAAATAGGGACCCCTTTGGTGGGAAGGGCACAATGTTCCATGTGCCTTCAGTGTTTAGTCATGCCGGCCACATGACCATGGAGACGTCTTTGGACAGCGCTGGCTCTTTGGCTTTGTAACGGATAAGGAGCACCGCCCCCTAGAGCCGGAAATGACTACATGTATGTGCGAGGGGAACTTTTACTTTTAGGACAGGGATGGGTGCTAACTTTCTACGGTAGTAGAAAGTCATATTTAGTCGCTGGTCTGTGGTGCATTTGGGGAAAGGCCCTTCTCTACTAAGTAGCTGCACAGTAGTGGGAGGCAGATGGTGTAATTTACAGGCACACGGGTTGTATTTCCTCTGACATTCTTACTCACGATGAAGTTAACTATTGCTTATTCAATTAAGCCAGTTTTCTGTATGCTCACGCGATGCAGTACTCGGATCTATTACTTAACCGGTGAATATGCAGCTATCGAACGGCTTTGTTCCTGGAACTTCAGATCTTTGTGAGAAGTTCAAGAGGCCATTTGATGACCTCACCAGAAGGGACTCATCCATTTGTAGTGTCCTTTTGGTGAGCGGTCTGAGGGTGGAAATACACATGGCAACCTTCTAAGCAGCAATTCGGCCACAATTGCCATCCTTTCAACCCCTCCAAAACAGGAGTGGGATTTTACAGGTTCGGACGAACCGGATGTTACATTGGCATCTGGTTCACTGAACCGGCTGGCCCTGTCCAGCCCACCCCGACCCTCCCAGGAGTCTTCACACAACCCATTTTTAATGCAAGTAAGTGGAGGCTCTGTGAGGGGGGAAAAAAACGCCCCTATCGGAAGTACCGGAAGTCACAAAATGGGCCTGTTTCCGGCTTCCGGAGGGCCTCCAGAACCCAGGGAAGCCTCCGGATCCTTGGGAAGGCAAAAAACAGCCCTCCCAGAAGTTCCAGTAGGCCACGCCCACCATGGCCACACCCACCCAGCAACTGGGGAGCAAACCGGTTTGCTGGTATTTTTCAATTCCATCTCTGCTCCAAATGGTATAAAACTCATACTTCAGAACTACATCGATTTTGGTGCCTGTTTTTTTTGAGGGGTGTGTGTGTGTGACCTCACTGGAGCCCACATATCCTTTGTAAATTGCTCACCTTAGCTTGACAGAGTTGGCTGATACGGAGGGAAGGAACTACTGGTAGATAGAAGCAAAACGAAGGAGAAATGAATTCCGGGCTGGTGTTTGGAGATCAAAGTCATGATTGTTTAATTGGATTTTGTCTGGATATTTTATAAATGTTTCCCAGTGCTCATTTGCTACCTTAATCAGATCCTAGTAGAAGTAAGTGTAGGGAGTGAGTTCATTAAGACTTAATTAGTTCATTAAGGCTGATTCCTAGCTAGGGCTTGTTTGAGTGGGTTCTGAAGAATAACGCGGGAGCTTGCTTGCAAATAGAAATAAATATGCATAGGAAAACCTTAGGTGAAATCACGGACTCAAATGCTAGCGTTTCACGCAAACAGACCTGTTTATTTCCATTCAGACAATGCAGGGTAGTTAACTTTTTGCTGGAATCCAAAGCCTTCCATTTCAGCCTAGCGGGGAGGGCGAAAACAGGCCCCCGTGGCCCGTTTTTGTTCCCAGGGTGGTGCAGGAGGCCAACTAGGCCACGCCCACCATGGCCACACCCACTGAGCAAGCAGGTAGAGAACCGGTTGTTAAATTATCTGAAGCCCATCCCTGCACACTTCCTTTTTTCCATCCATTCAAAATCTCACTTCCAAGAACGAGGCTTGTTTTAGATTATTTTCAAGCATCGCATTGGAAGCCGCAGCTTGGCAACCACACTCACATTGCAGTTAAAGTGACACTTCCCTTAAAAAAAAAATTAAAAAATAAAAATAAAACAACAACCCAAAACATCAACCAAGCTTTGGGCACTGGGCAAAGCTGCCAATTTCATCCCGGAGGTTTGTTTTCATTGCGGTTGGCTGGTTTGCTTTGGGCAACGTTTGAACGATTGGCACCCACAGAGAGGGAGCAATGTCACCATGTGCCTAGAGAGATGTTTCTTCACTTGAATTACCCAGTTTTTTTAAAAATAGGTTGGAGTCTTTGAATATGTGAGGTGTTGGGGGACTCAGGGGTCCTATATTTTGGACCAGCTCTGTCCCTCTTCTTCCCTGCGCCCCGCTCTCTCTCCTCTCTCTCTGTCTCCTTACTGTCTACTCTCCCTCTCCCACTCTCTCTGTCTGTCTCTCCCTCTCCCTCTCTCTCCTCTCTCTCTCTCCCTCTCCTCCTCCCTCCCCCCCTCTCCCTCTCTTTCTCCCTCCCTCTCTTTCTCCTCTATCTCTGTCTACTCTGTCTACTCTCTCTCTCCCTCTCCCTCTGTCTGTCTCTCCCTCCCTCTCCTCTCTCTTCCCCCCCTCTCCTCTCTCTCTCCTCTCTCCCTCTCTCTCCTCCCCCCTCTCTCCTCTCTATCAACTCTCTCTCCTCTCTCTCACCCTCCTCTCTCTGTCCTCTCTCTGTCTACTCTTTCTCCCTCTCCCTCTCTCTCTGTCTGTCTCTCCCTCTCTCTCCTCTCTCTCCCCCTCTCTCTCCTCTCTCTCTCTCCCCCTCTCTCTCTCACCCTCTCTCTCTCTCTCCTCTCCTTTCTCTCTGCCTCTCTCTCACCCTCTCTCTCTCCTCTCTCTCTCTCATCTCTCTCTCCCTCTCTCTCCTCCCCCCTCTCTCTCCTCTCTCTCTCCCTCTCTCTCTCACCTTCTCTCTCCCCCTCTCTCTCCTCTCTCTCTCCTCTCTCTCTCCCTCTCTCTCTCACCCTCTCTCTCTCCTCTCTCTCTCCTCCCTTCTCCTCTCTCTCCCTCTCTCTCACCCTCTCTCTCTCCCTCTCTCTCCTCTCTCTCTCTCATTTCTCTCTGCCTCTCTCTCTCTCTCCCTCTCTCTCCTCCCCCCCTCTCTCCTCTCTCTCTCCCTCTCTCTCTCACCCTCTCTCTCTCCCTCTCTCTCCCTCTCTCTGTCTCTCCCTCTCTCTCCTCTCTCTCTCTCTCTCCCCCTCCCTCTCACTGAACTTGACATGATAGCAGGGTCCCAATATTTGAAAGGCTGCCACAAAGAAGAGGGGGGGCGGGGTGTCAAACTATTCTCCAGAGCACCTGAGGGCAGGACAAGATGCAATGGATGGAAACGAATCAAGGAGAGATCCAACTTAGAAATAAAAAGAACTTTCTTGACAGAACAATTAATCAGTGGAGCCACTTGCCTCCAGAGGTCGTGGGTCCTCCATCAGTGGAAGTTTTTAAGAAAAGATTGGACAGCCAATTCTTTGAAATGGTATAGGGCACGGGTGTCAAACTGGATTTTTTCCAGGGTGGATCAGCATTGTAATTCTCTGAAGACCCCCTGTTTTCTGCCTCCCCGGCTTCCAGCAGCACTCTGCTGGCCAAAAACAGGCTGCGCGGAGGCTCTGTGAGACCCCTGGGTGGCCCATTTTAACAGTTAATCAGAGTTGGAAGGGACCTTGTAGGCTATCTAGTCCAATCCCCCGCCCAAGTGGGAGACCCTACACCATTTCTGACAAATGGCGGTCTAATCTCTTCTTGAAAGTCTCAAGCGATGACGCTCTCGCAACTTCCGAGGGAAACTTCTGTTCCATGAGTTGATTGTTCTCACTGTCAGAAAATGTCTCCTTATTTCCAAGTTAAATCTCTCCTTGTTCAATTTCTGTCCATTATTCCCTGTCTGGCCTTCGGGTGCTTTAGAAAATAACTTGACCCTTTCCTCCTCTCTGTGGGAGCCCCTCAAATATCAGAAGACAGCTATCATGTCTCCCCTGGTCCTTCTCTTCACTAGACTAGCCAGGCCCACTTCCTGTAACTGTTCATGGTATGTTTTAGTCTCCAGTCCCCTAATCATCCTAGTTGCTTTTTCTAAAATTGCAACAGGCCAAAAATAGGACACGCAGGGCCTCCGCAGCCCGTTTTGGCTGGCAGAGGCACCGTGGCCAGTTCTTTGATATTTCCAGGCTGGTTCCGCAGGCCCACGGGCCTTGACTTTGACATCCTTGGTATAGGGTCTCCTGCTTGAGCAGGGGGTTGGGCTATAAGACCACCAAGGTCCCTTCCAAGCTCTGTTATTCTGAAGAGGCTGGCTTGTCCTTATGTGGCCGAGCTTCACCAAAGCCAGCTTCTGAGTCACTCCAAAAACTCGGGCGGGGGGAAGCCAGCGAAGGATTTAACTCTCTCCTACCCTGTCCTTTTTAAGATAAAAGCAGGGGAGAGAGGTTGGCTCCATGGAATCCAAAGCCTGGGTCCTGCAATTGATTTTTGGGGGGAGAAGAAATCCCGTTTTGTAAAGCAAAGGGTTACCAGGGGTTATTATGGCCACTGTCCAAGCTGTGCGTTGGCTTTAATGGCTGAGCGGTTTGCTGTTTGGACAGCTTGTCAGCTGAGGGGGAGAAGGGGACAGGCAGGAACAGCCATTCCCAGGGATAAATAAGGACAGGATGGAGAAGGCAGCCCAGGCGTTGTGATGGTAGACCAGGGTTTCCCAGCCTCGGCAACTTTAAAGCTGTGTGGACTTCAACTCCCAGAATTCCCTAGCCAGAGACTGTGGGGGAATTCTGGGAGTTGAAGTCCACACAGCTTTAAAGTTGCCGAGTCTGAGAAACATTGGGTAAACCAGGGGTGTCAAACTGGCGGCCCAGGGGGCCGGATGAGTCACACGCAGGCCATGCCCACCCCAGCTCCACGAATACCGCGAAACATCACAGTGATGGCAACGTGACACCATGAGTTTGACACCCGTGGGGTAGACCATCCCTGGGGGGAAGGGGTGTCTTTCTCTCCCCCCATCTCTCTCTTTTTCCCTTTCTCTCTTTCTCTCTCTCTTTCTCTCTCTCTTTCTGTCTCTCTTTCCCTTTCTGTCTCTCTTTCCCTTTCTGTCTCTCTTTCTCTCTCTCTCTTTCCCTATCTCTTTCTCTCTCTCTTTCTCTCTCTTTTCCCTTTCTCTCTCTCTTTCCCTTTCTCTTTCTCTCTCTTTCTGTCTCTCTTTCCCTTTCTCTCTTTCTTTCTCTTTCTCTCTCTGTCTCTCTTTCTGTCTCTTTCCCTTTCTTTCTCTCTCTTTCTCTCTTTCCGTTTCTCTCTTTTTCTCTCTCTCTCTTATTTGAATGCAGGTCTGCCTCTCCTTGCCTCTGAAAGACATGCTTGAGTTGTTCTCTTTTATTTATTTGATTCTTATCCCTCTTTTATTTTTCTTTATAAATAACTCAAGACAGCAAATATACCTCCTGTTCCTTCTGTCTCCAATTTTTCCTCACAACAACATTCCTGTGAGGGGTTTGAGCTGGGAGAGAATGGCTGACCCAAAATCACCCAGCCGACTTTCACGCTTAAGGTAGAACTAGAACTCACTGTCTCCTGGTGATCGGTCCAAAATCACCCAGCCAGCTTTATGCCCGAGGCAGGACTAGAACTCACCGTCTCCTGGTGGTTGGGCCAAAGTCACCCAACTGGCCTTCATGCCTAAGGCAGAATTAGAACTCATGGTCTCTAATTTTGAGCCGAATGCCTTAACTACTAGATCAAACTGGCTCTGAGTGAACTTTGGTATCCTTTTCAGGTCAGGTCAGAATCTTGACATGCTGAACTTGGTTAATTTAAACATGAACTAAATACTTTGAGACTTATTTATTTATTTATTTATTTATTTGTTTGTTTGTTTGTTTGTTTGTTTGTCTGTCTGTCTGTCTGTCTATCTATCTATCTATCTATCTATCTATCTATCTATCTATCTATCTATCTATCTATCTATCTATCTATCTATCTATCTATCTATCTATCTATCTATCTATCTATCGTGAAAGGCCACTCACGCATCATCACAAAATCTCCAGAACCGTAAAGCCTACAAACTTGAAATTTGGCACGTATGTTCCTCTTGGCTTCTAGGTGCTCACTAAGAAAGGATTTTTCCAAATGACCATCAGAGCATTTAGAGTATTTCCTATATTATTATTAACATGCTCTGATGCTAAGGAGTTCTACTCTCCCTTCCCACCTGAAAAGAAATCTGTTCCAATTGCAAAACACAAGCAGAGGAGAGGAGTTTCAGTTAAAGTTTCACAACAGCATCAAGCAGCTTTAGTGCAGAACAGTTGAGCTAAGCCACGCCCAGGCTCCTTGCTTTCTCCTTCTTGCTCATACAGCAAATACTGTTTCAGTTTCCAAACAGCCCTCAACTCTCTCACAAACTGACAGGACGCTAACCAGATGAATACCGATGGATGCTGATAGGCAGAGGCAGAAATTTCTCCTCTTATTTTCCTCCCCAAAAACTAAGCCCGATCACATAGTTTCGTAGTGAAGCATGGGTATTGAGCTAGTTTATTTATAAAATCTATAGGTATGCCAGCCTAGCCCACATGGGAGATCATGGTCTAGTCTAGGGCATTGTTTCCCAAACTTGGCAACTTTAAGATGTGTGAATTTTTAACTCTTAAATTTGCAGCTTTTTGAGAAACACAATCCAGGAGTCTCGAACCTTGGCAACTTTAAGCTTTGCTGGCTGAGGAATTCTGGGAATTGAAGTCTACAGGTCTTAAAGTTGCCAAGGTTGGAGACCCTTGTACTAGTCTATTATCCAAAACTAGGTAATGGGGTAATTCAGTAGTGCTTGCTTGGTGACTGCATTCATACAACAACAACCCTCTCACTCATTAGACCTAATGACTATGCATACATAACATATGGCAAATTTTAATCTTATTTGTTTGAATTATATGTGTGCAAATGTGCTGGCAGATCCTTGATTCTTTGTTTTAGTTTACTCTCAGTGTTTTGTGTGAATCCATAAAATTTTTTCTACAAGGTGGTACATGAAGGCAATGAACTCTCATATATTTTGAAACCCAGGAGATTTACAACATATTGTTAATATAACATGATATGTACTGTTTTTATTGCTTTCGTGTAAGTTTATTCATTCTTGCTTGTTAATCTTGCTTGTGGCTGGACCACACTCCAGAAAGGGAGGTGATATCAGTATTATTTGGGTTTCTTGCTTATTTTGCTGTTGGCACCAAGGTTGCAAAACTTCAAACCACCATTAGAGGGCAGCATTGAATTAGATTTAAGCATTTACTGCTGCCACCTGCTGGTTATTTAGAGTTTTGTATATAGTGTAAATCAGAAATGGGAAGTTGGGTTTCTTGCTTATTATGTTGTTGGCACCAAGATCTAGGTTGCAAAACTTCAGACCAGCACTAGACTGGCAGCATAGAATTGGTTTTAGGCACCTATTATTGCCACCTGCTGGTTATCTAGAGTTTTGCACATAGTGTAATTCAGAAATGGGAAGTTGGCCTTCTTGCTTATTATTGCTGTTGGCATCAAGGTTGCAAAACTCCAGACCATTGCTAGAGGGCAGCATAGAGTTAGTTTTTGGCAACAACTGCTGCCACCTACTGGATGTCTGGAGTTTTGCACGCAGCGTAAAACAGAAATAGGAAGGATGGTCACTGTGTGAACAGAGCAGGAGATTTAGCAGCCCAGATCTGGTAGCTGTTTTATAAGATACTAAGATACAGTCCAGAATGGCTGTAAAGTGTTACAGAAACGCTATTGGCATTTATTGCTATTGCAAAGTATCAACCAGCTTCATGCCCCAAAGCTTAGGAAAAGCTCTTGGTGAAATATTTCCACTTGCAGAACCTTTTTCACCAAGTCACCTCAAACCAAGGTCCTTCCTGACAAACTCAGGTCATGTCGGCATTGCGGGCAGACTGTCCAATGACATGCCAGGACGATACCGATTTATCTACCTTCAAGCTGTTCTGAGTCAGCTGCTCTGTCTAGAGTCCCGGGGAAAGAGCTGGGGATGCTCAAATCTTGCCAAATGCGGTATATTTATTGTTTTTTATTGTTATTTTGTGCTTTCCCGGGGCAGCTCCTGTCTCTCTTCTGCTCCACCTTTTCCTTCCCAGCCTGTCAAGTAGCAAATGAAGATTGATGCGTGGAGCTGATTCCTCAGTTACTCTCTTAATTAAAGGAGGCTAGTTTTTCAACTTGGTTGTCCTTCATTTAGCTGCCTGGTTGGTGGGGGGGAGGGGAGAGAGAGAGAAAGAGAGAGAGAGGAACAATTCATTCAAGGCAAGGGAGAGTAAAAGGAAGCCGGAGGCCAAGGGAAACGGAGTCAGGCAAATTGTCTGCAGCCAGGAAACTTTTAAAGGAAGCTGTGGAAGGCTGAAGACGGCGGCATCATCCCAACAAATCCTAAAATGTCTGTAGGGGGCGTGCATAAGCCCACCAACGTGCCTACCGTCCCTGTCCTATTGTTTTTTTTATATTTTATTTTTCTTATATGTATCCATGTATTCATAACTATGTTGTACTTATACCTATTATCTTGTAAGCAATTGACAAATAAAATAAATAAAATAAAAAACAATGGCCAAGATGGGGGTTGGAGGCTGAAAAGTAGGAAGAACGAATGCAGGAATTGGGTACGTCTAGTTTAGTGAAAAGAAGGACTAGGGTGACATGATAGCAGTCTTCCAATATTTTGAGGGGCTGCCACAAAGAAGAGGGGCTCAACCCAATATTGGTTGCTATTATTTTGGATGTTGAGATTCTGTAAAGAGTGCAGAGGAGAGCAACAAAGAAGATGAGGGGACTGGAGGCTAAAACCAGAGGTGGGTATTCAGCTGGTTCTGACCGGTTCTGGAGAACCGGCAGTGGAAATTTTGAGTAATTTGGAGAACCGGCAAATCCCACCTCTGTGACTGGCCCCGCCAACCCCATCTCTTCTCTGCCTCCCATTGAGTCCCAGCTGATCAGCTGGGTCTTCTTTGGTTGCCCTGCATGGGAGAATGGAGCTGGAAAGCAGGTTAGTGGGCTGGGGAGGGGAGGGGATTTTGCAGTATATCCTTCCCCTGCCACGCCCACCAAGCCACAACACGCCCACCAACCCACACCCCCCAGAACCGGTAGTAAAAAAAATTGGTATCCCACCACTGGCTAAAACATATAAAAAACCGTTGCAGGATTTGGGTATGTCTAGTCCAGTGGTGGCTAACCTTTTGGGGGCTCCTGTGCCAAAAATTGTGCGTGCGCTTGCACGCTTGCGCTCGCGTGCCAGCACCCAGAAGGCAATGCGCGTGCCCCCCACACCCCCTATGCATGCGCGCCCAATCCCCACCCACCCGTCCCTGCCACCCCCTTACCTGCACTGCACCTTACAGCTGATTTTCAGCTGGTTTGAGGCCTTTTTTTGGCCTCCCAAAGGCTTGAGGAAGGCTTCTGCAGGCTTCTGCAAGCCAAAAAATAGCCCCGTTTCGTCACGTCCGGTATATTCGGAAAAAACAGGAAGTGATGAAACGGGGCTAGTTTTCAGCCTACAGAAGCCTGCAGAAGCCTTCCTCAAGCCTTTGGGAGGCCAAAAAAAGGCCTCAAACCGGCCGAAAATCAGTTGTGAGGTGCTCACAGGTGCAGTGAGATAAGTTTGCCCGCAGCTCGTGTGCTGGCACAAATGGCTCTGCGTGCCACCTGTGTCACGCGTGCCATAGGTTCGCCATCATGGGTCTAGTCCAGGGGTAGGGAACCTTGGCTCTTTTATCACTTATGGACTTCAACTCCCAGAATTCCTGAGTGAGCCATAAAAAGTTCCCCATCCCTGGCCTACTGGTTTTTCAGTTGTGAGGGAAATCAATTTTTGACTGCAATGGGATTGTTTGATATACAGATGTAGGACATATAAAGAATATATAAAGAATATGTCCTACATTTGTATATTAAACAGTCCCATTCCAGTCAAAAATTGATTTCCCTCACAATTGAAAAACCACTAGGCCAGGGATGGGGAACCTTTTATGGCTCACTCAGGGATTCTGGGAGTTGAAGTCCATAAGTGATAAAAGAGCCAAGGTTCCCTACCCCTGGTCTAGTCTAATGAAAAGAAGGACTAGGGGAGACATGATAACAGTGTTCCAATATCTCAGCGGTTGCCACAAAGAAGAGGGGGTCCAAAGCACCTGAGGTCAGGACAAGAAGCAATGGGTGGAAAACCATCAAGGAGAGAAGCAACCTAGAACTAAGGAGAAATTTCCGGGCTGTTAGAACAATTAATCGGTGGAACGATTTTCTCCAGAAGTTGTGGGTGCTCCTACACTGGAATTTATTAAGAAGAGAGTGGACAGCCATTTGTCTGAAATGATATAGGCCAGCTTTGCTGGCTGAGGAATTCTGGGAGTTGAAGTCCACGAGTCTTAAAATTGCCAAGGTTGGAGTCCCTTGACCTAGGTGCTTTGAGCCTCTATTTTAACTTTTACACACATACATACACACACACACACACATACACACACCCTCCAATGTTTGACTTGACTCACTGACTCAGATGCTCTGGATGCTCCCCAGCTCTCTCCTGCTCCATTGCTTGCCCAGAAAACAATGCTTAACATTCCTCAAATGCCAGCTCTTATCACGCTGGCTGGCCTAGAGGCCCCTTGCTTGGAGAAGATAAAACTTGGCTTTCTGGGAGAAGTTGTGGGAGAATGGAACTTATTTTCTCAGGCTCTTACCCGCTTGCCTGGTTGGTTGGTTGGTTGATTTTATTTCTCCTGTGTTTTTTATTATTTTTATAAATAATTCAAGGTGGGGAATATATCCAACATACCTTCAACTTCCTTCCTTCCTCTCCATCCTCCCTCCCTCCCTCCCTTCCTTCCTCCCTCCTTTCTTTCCATCTTCTTTTCCTTCCCTCCTTCCCACCTCCCTCCCTCCCTCCTTTCAACTTCCTTCCTTTCCATCCTTCCCCCCTCCCTCTTTCCCCCCTTTCTCCCTCCTTTCAACTTCCTTCCTTCCTTTCCCTCCTCCCTCCCTTCCTTCCTCCCTCCCTCCTTCCTTTCCATCTTCTTTCCTTCCCTCCTTCCTACTTCCCTCCTTTCAACTTCCTTCCTTCCTATCCATCCTTCCCCCCTCCCTCTTTCCTCCCTCCCTCCCTCCTTTCAACTTCCTTCCTTCCTTTCCATCCTCCCTCCCTCCCTTCCTCCCTCCTTTCCATCTTCTTTCCTTCCCTCCTTCCTCCCTCCCTCCCTCTCCTTTCAATCCTTCCCCCTCCTCTTTCCCCCCTCCCTCCCTCCTTTCAACTTCCTTCCTTCCTTTCCATCTTTCCCCCCTCCTTTCCATCTTTCCCCCCTCCTTTCCTTCCTCTCTCCCTCTCTCCCTTCCTTCCTTCCTCTCTCCCTCCTTTCCTTCCTCTTCCTCCCTTCCTCCCTGCCTGGAGAAGCAGTTAGGCTTAAATGCAGGGTCATCTTCCTTTTGAGCGACTCTAAAATTTAGAATTGCAGCAGGAACATCTTCATATAAACCATGCTGGATCTTCCAGCTGGGCCCCTCCAAAGCTCGGCATGTTGTATGATTCAGCCGGAGGTTGCCAGGCAGCCAATGATAAAGGCTGGAGCCAAAAGCTGCCATTGACTCTCTCTCTCTCTTTCTCTCTCTCCCTCCTCCCTCTCTTCCTCCCTCCCTCTCTCTCTCCCTCCCTCCTCTCTCTCTTCTCTCTCCCTCCCTCTCTCTCTCTCCCCCCCTCCCCTCCCTCTCTCTCCTCCCTCCCCTCTCTCTCCCTCCCTCCCTCCCTCTCTCTCTCTCCCTCCCTCCCTCTCTCCTCTCCCCCTCCTCTCTCCCTCCCTCTCCTCTCTCCCTCCCTCTCCTCTCTCCCCCCTCCCCCTCCCTCGCCTCTCCTCTCTCCCCCCCTCCTCTCTCTCTCCTCGCCCTCTCCCTCTCTCTCTCCCCCTCCCTCTCACCCTCCCTCCCCTCCCTCCCTCCTCCTCTCTCTCTCCCTCCCCTCCCTCCCTCCCTCTCTCTCTCCCTCCCTCTCCCAATCCCCTTCTCCTCCCTCCCTCTCCCCCTCCCCCTCCCCCCTCCCTCCCTCTCTCCCCTCTCTCTCTCTCCTCCCTCCCTCCTCCCCTCTCCCTCCCTCTCTCCTCCCTCCCACCACCATCCCTCCCTCGCCTCTCTCCTCCCTCATCCCTCCTCTCCTCCCTCTCCCTCTCTCTCTCCCTCCCTCCCTCTCTCACCTCTTTCCTTCTCCCGCCCTCCCTCCCTCTCCTCCCCCTCCCGCCCCTCCACTCATCTCTCCCTCCTCCCTCCCTCTCTATTCCCTCTCTCATCCCCTCCCTCCCGCCTCTCTCTCTCTCATTTCCTCCCCTCCCTCTCTCCCTCTCTCCCCTCCCTCCCTCCCTCTCTCCCCCCTCTCCCTCCCTCTCCCTCCCCCCTCTCTCTCTCTCTCCCCTCCCTCGCCTCGCCCCTCCCTCCCTCCCTCCCTCTCTCTCCCCCTCTCCGCCCTCTCTCTCCCTCCCTCCCTCTCTCTCTCTCTCCCCCTCCCCTCCCTCCTCTCCCTCCCTCTCATCTCTCCCATTCCCTCCTCTCTCCTTCCTCTCAAGGGGACCACCCACAGGCAGCCGTGAGCTCCAAATTACTTGTCTGTGGCGCACCCCTATTTAAGGACGGGCTTAACTGCCTAATGACAGGTCAGATCAACAGACACGTTCATGCGGTTCAATTGAAAGCCGCAGGCTCCAGGGCTTCTGCCCAGGATGGGATGGGAGAGAAGCCCTCAAGGAACTGCAGATCTGGTCTACCACTAGTCATGTCAAAAAGCACCACCTATACCCAGTGGTTTCTCTTGGAACACAAGTAACAGGCAGCAATTTATATTTTCTATATATTTAGACATGTCAAAAAAACCGTACACCTCTACAGAAACAATACTGCAGGTAATTAGCACGGATATTTCCAAAGGGACTGACCTTGAACTGTTCTAAGTTTAACTCTTTTACGTTCCTATCAGTAGTAGATGGAAAGGAGGACACCAGGTAACCCCACCGTTATTCTGTACCAATAAACAAATACATAGGGAAATCGAGAAGGTGGATCCAACAACTATAATACATAAACTTATTGTCGTGGCTTCGGTAGTTACCCCCATTTAAATCATGAATCTCTAACTGGATTTTCAAAGCTGAAAGAAGATTTATTAGGAGGAGACATGCCGGTGCTACCTGGGTGTGGCCGACTCTGAGACACATCATTCATTGTCACCTTTGATCCTGGTTTTCCCCCACCCCCTGGGTGTATCATAATTCATATTCTCCAATGGGACACATCCATAGCCAAGAGTCATCAATCATACTCTCCAGTTAGAATTTTGCGAGGCAGAAACTTCGGTCGCCTAGAAACTATCTTTGAAAACATTGATGGAATGCAGTTTCGGTTTCCAAACTGCCTCACTGCTCCCCCCCTCCCTTTCAGCTGGCAACTCTAAAAGACCATAGAAATATTTTATGAGTTGACACTCATACTTAATAGAACCATGGTTTAAACCCGGGCTCTCCAACCTTGGCAACTTTAAGCCTAGAGGACTTCAACTCCCAGAATTCCCCAGCTAGCAAAGCTGAGGTGTTGAATTCTGGAAACTGAAGTCTGCCAGGCTTAAAGTTGCCAAGGTTGGAGAGTCCTGGTTTAAACAATTCATTTGCAAATGAAAGCAAATATATGTGTCCCATGTTGAAGGGTCCAATGTGGATCGGTCACTATGACCAGAGGTTTAATCTTCCAAGCTTTCGCACTTGTGCTGAAACCCATCCTATGGGAACTTCTCTCTACCAGAATGTGTGCCTTGGGCTATTCTAGGCATAGTATTTATGTGGTGCCTGGTTGTGTGTAGCTTTTTAGTTGTTGGTTGGGGTGTTGATGGCCGGTTATTGGCCTTGTTTCCTTGTGCTGCTGTAAGGTCTGGCGGTATGCTGAAGCCAATCATGAATCAAAACAAAGACTTAAAATGGAGGTTTGCAAATCAAAGAAAGCAGACTTTTATTCTTTGATCAAAGCTAAAGATCTGGGAAGAAGTTCCTAGCACACAACGAGAGACATGGGAGGAAAAACTCTACAAAATACAGAAAGATGCCCTGTCCTCCTTATACCTTTAAGATTCTTAGAAGTCGAGTAACTGCATTGTAAAACTCTCTAACTTAGATTTCCATCTTTCCTGCAAAAGACAAATGTCTCTCCATCAATGTTTGCCTTTCATCATCTCTTCTCCTATTGTCCATCTAATTGATCACAATCGACCACTTTTAAGGAGGCTATTAACAGCATTCTTCAAAGGTGTGGATCAGAGGTGGTGTTCAACAGGTTCTGCCCAGTTCTGGAGAACCGGTAGCGGAAATTTTGAGTAGTTTGGAGAACCGGTAGCAGAAATTTTAAGTAGTTTGGAATACCACCTCTGACTGGCCCCGCCAACCCCATCTCTTCTCCGCCTCCCACTGAATCTCAGCTGATTGGCTGGGCCTTCTTTTGTTGCCCTGCCCAGGAGAACGGAGCTGGAAAGCAAGTTAGAGGGGTGGGGAGGGAACGGGGATTTTGCAGTATCCTTCCCCTGCCACGCCCACCAAGCCACGCCCACAGAACTGGTAGTAAAAAAATTTGAATCCCACCACTGGTGTGGATTCCACCGAATGGAGGTAGATTTCATTCCCAGCGGGTGATGCTGGGGTGAAATGTATCAATCCAGGAAAACAGAGGGATTCAGATTGATTTAGATGGGGCAATCATGTGTCTTAATAGGAGAGGGATGTAACTGATTGCAGGCATATATTTATAATTGTTTTACAACAAGTGAAAGGTTAAGAAAATCTTTTTTTACAACAGCAAGATAACAAATGCCTTTAGAGTAACTCTCTACTTAATGCTACAATATATCTTACTACATTTCTTTATTTATTACTATCCCCCTTCGCTGCCAAATCCTCGATTCCTGACAATCTGGTGGTAAATCAGCACTCCTGTTGACTGATAAGTGGCTGGTTTCCCAGGCCTCAATCATTTCCCTGGCTGTTTTTGTCCCTGCTCGTCTGACAATCTTAGTAGGGCCGAAATTGAATGCATGTCCTTGTTCACTGCAATGTGAGGGTACCCATGAATTTGGGTCTTCTCGTCTGGGCTCCAGCCTGAACCCAAAAGTTTGGAAGACTAAATTTCTGTGGTCTTGGTGACAGACCCAGATTGGAACTTGCCATCTTGATTGGTAGCCAATCATTGGGAAAACAAAAAAAAAGATAAAAAGTAAACCATGAAAGAAAACTGCCTGAAAATGAGTTTTTTTTGGGGGGAGGAAGGGCTTTCAAATGGCCCCCAATATTATTCAGAAGGAGAAATAATCTGATGTGGAGATGTGAAGATTTAATTTAGGGGTGAGGGAAATGGGGGATGCTCAGAAAAAGAGATTGAGGGGGGAAAAAAAGAGGAATCTATTTTTCTAATTAATTTGTCCACAACTGTTGGAAGAAATATCCTTCTGGGTTCAGTTCTAAGTGTGGAAGAAAGACACTGGAAACATGGTGACTGCTTGGAAAGATGGTTTAATAGTGGACAGGATCACATATCTTGGATGAAGAAAAGAAGGGCAGAGATGTGCTGAGAATCCCTGGGTTTTATGCCCTCTGTTGGGATTTGACTTTGAGCTTATATTCTGATTGGTTGTCAGACTCCCATGAGGCCATGCAGGGTCTTTTGAGTCCCAGGCTTGGTTGAGCCTTGCTGGATGATGAAAGGGCTTTGGGGTTCCTATTATGGGTCTGAAGGAGGTAGATCTTTGTTATGTAGAATAGGCTGGCCCAGGCCTTAATGGCCCATTAGCAAAGCTGTGTTGTGGGGCGGGGGGGGGGGGGGGGGGGCTGAGTTTCTGCCTCTCTGAGTTTCTACTTCTCTTTTAGGGGAAATATTCTGCCTTTTTTTTTTTTTAGTATATCCTAAAATATTTCATTTTTTTTTTTAGAATTCTAACTTCCAACAGAACAAAGCGAACACCTAGTAGCATTGCAGTCCGTTTCGGAGACAGCAGCTTCGACTGCCACCTCAAAAGCAATTCCAGTTCAATTTATTTAGTCATTCTTGTATGTCGCCCGCAGTCGATCTATGGCGATTAAATTTATGTTCTCAGAAGCACTCCAAGTAGATAATAAAATTAAGAAAGATTTTTTAAAAAAAATGTAATAAAGATAATACATCTTGACAATCTGAGTTCACCGATAGCTTGGCCATTGGCAGGAATTCAGATTATGTTACCAATGCAATTGAAAGGCACCAAGCAGGAAGCTTTCTGTTAAAGGCACATAAGCCCTGCTAAGAAAAAAAAAAAAAAAGCCACTTTATTGGCCTTTATTATGATAATTATAAAATTATAACCATATAATAATTATAATTATGTTTCCTCCAGTATTCCTATTCCTTAGGAGAGCTTTCCCACACAAATTGGCTTTTTTGCTCCAGCCCAATTTCTCTAAACCCGTGATGGCGAACCTATGGCATGCGTACCACAGGTGGCATGCAGAGCCATTTGTGCGGGCATGAGAGCCCCAGGCAAACTTAATTCACTGTGCACGCGTGCACCTCCTGGGTGATTTTGGGTACTTTTTAGGTCTTTTTCAGCCTGCCAGAGGCTTGAGGGAAGCCTCTGCAGCCTTTGCAGGCCGAAAAATAGGCCAGTTTCATCATTTCCGGTATTTACAGGAAGTGATGAAATGGGCCTATTTTTCAGGCTGCAGAGGCTTCCCTCAAGCCTCTGGTAGGCCGAAAAAGGCCTCAAACGGGATGAAAATCAGCTGGGAGGCCCAGTGCACGTAAAAGGGTGGTGGTGGGGATTGCACACGCATGCGCAGGGGCGGGGGGGGGGGCGCCCGCATTGCCTTCTGGGTAACAGGAGCAAAGGAGCCCAAAAAGGTTAGCCATCACTGCCCTAAACACTGGAACTAGCATGTCTTTCTGATCATCATGTACTTTGCATTCCTAAACAAATGACTCCAAATATATATTCCTTATTTCATTGCACCAGCGGGAGTTGGAAGTCTCCTTTTATTTTTTTTTACTTTTTTCCCTTCTTTTCTATTTGCTTTTGTATTTTTGGTATTTTATATGATAAGCTAATAAAACGGTTAAAGCAAAAAAAAAAAAATAAGAAGTGTAGGAGAAAAGCAAGCTGAGCTGGAAGGTGGGGTGAAACATGTCATCAGTTTGGAGTCATTGTGTTGCCCCAAGAGATTTAAGGCTGAGCCCCTCCTTCCATTTTTTTGCCTTCTTGGGCCTCAGCAAGGGGAATCCTGGCACAGCTGATCATATGAACAGTTGATTGTCGGGAGGGGAAAAAAAAAAGAAAGAAATACCTTAAGGGGCGATGTCAGGTGGGTGGGTTGAGCGAGCATCGGGTGGGCGGGCGGGGCAAGCGAGCCAGCGGCGACCAGGCAACTGGGTCAGAGATGTGGCCAACCAGAACTTACTACCGGTTTGGCGACTCAAGCCAAATCCTTGTTACCGGTTCGCCTGATCCAGTGCGAACCGACTCAATACCACCACTGATGTCGAGACTCTGGAAAGAGTGCAGAGAAGAGCGACAAGAAGGATTAGGGGGCTGGAAGTTAAAAGAATAGTTACAGAAATTGGGTATGTTTAGTCTAATGAAAAGAAGGAATAGGGGCGGCATGACAGCAGTGTTCTAATATTTGAGCAGCTTCTACAAAGACGAGAGGGGATCAACTTATTCTCCAAAGCACCAGAAGACAAGGACAAGAAACAGTGGATGGAAACCAACCAAGGAGAGAAACAACCTAGAACTAAGGAGAAATTTCCTAACAGTGAGGACAATTAACCAATAGAACAGCTTCCCTTCAGAAGTTGTGGGTGCTCCAACACTGGAGGTTTTCAAGAAGAGACTGGATAACCATTTGCCTGGAATGATATAGGGTCTCCTTGGTCAAGCAGGGGGTTGGACTAGAAGACCTCCAAGGTCCTTTATAACTCTATTATTCTATGTTCTTGTTGTGGTTAACCGGCAGCAGGTGCGGACGGTGGAGGAGAGTGAGGACTCAGATGAGGGGCCAGGACCTTTAAGGAGTGGCCTGCTGCCTTCAGAGATTGTGGGGGGCTGTCAGCAGCGATGAGGAGGTTCCCGAGGAGCCTGTGCCAAGTGCGCATGCATGCAGGGTTGCTCGCAGGAAAGAGCAGCTGCAGCAGCACAGGCGACTCAGGAGTAAGGCTGCAAGATAATGGCCCCTCCTTCAAGAAGATAAAAGCCAGCTGTGAATCGGACGTTCTTTGCAGGAAGCAAAGACGTTTTGAAACTCGAGCCTCATGGACATTGCAGTATCTTAGTTGGTATTTGAAGACTCTTGTGTTGTGAAATATCTCTAGGTAACCTTATCTGTTATTTTGGGCAGCCTCGCACAGTTTTGGCTTATCAAGGTTAACTAGTTTGCAGCAGCCTTTTAACCGGGGCATTCGTAAGAATCATTAAAAGGTTTCTGTTCCTTTTGGTTCGTGTTTGTTTTATTGGACAAGGGTTTGGGTCAGAACAGTTCTACATATGTTCTATATTATGGAACATTTTCTCCCAGATGACTTTCCAACCTTTATCAATCAGCTGAAGGTCAGAAATCTACTAGATTAATCTTTCCCCAGCTTGCCACTCCAGTTTGGTAAAGTACAAAGCTTGGATTTCTGACTTTCACAATGACCCTCAGGGTTGGCACCTCTTCAGATCCGTGATTTCCTCCACCTTGTGTTCCACCACCTCTAAATAACAGCACTCCTTTCTCCCCAGGTGTAGCCGAACAGTTTGCCATCGCCGAGGCCAAACTCAGAGCCTGGTCATCGGTGGAGGGAGATGACTCCAACGACGAGTCTTACGATGAGGATTTTCCCGCTTCCAGTGAAACTGCCCAGGAAGCTGGTAAGTGAGGACGGATGGCGTCTCTGCTTGGTTGAAAGCCAACAGGAGGCTGAACGCCCAACCAGGTAGAAAAGGAAGAACTACAGATCCACTTACTTTATTCCAAAATCTAGCTCTCAATGCAATATTAGGTCCTAGGTGTCACACCTAATTTTATGGAGAGTCACATCAGCGTTACGGGCAAGTTGCATGTTAGACTGTGTATCCTATTAGTTCAGGAGTGCTCCCTCAAGCCCAGGAGATTGCCAGATTAGCTTATGGCTGCAAGCCTGACCTTTATTTGTCAAGCAATTCTAAGATAACAGGTATAAGTATAAACATAGTTATGAATACATGAAATGGATACATATAAGAGAAAAAAAAACAATAGGACAGGGATGGTAGGCACATTAGTATGCTTATGCACGCCCCCTATAGATCTCTTAGGAAAGGGGTGAGGTCAATAGTAGACAGTCTAAGGTTAAAGTTTTGAGGGTTTGGGGAAGAAACCACAGAGTCAGGTAGAGTATTCCAGACATTGACTACTCTGTTGCTGAAGTCGTATTTCCTGCAATCAAGTTTTGTGCGATTAACCTTGAGTTTGTATCTATTGTGCGCCCTTGTATTGTTATGGTTGAAAGTCTCTTTCCAGGCAACACAGATGGGCTCTTGACATTTTTGGGACCTCCTTTAAGCCCCTGCACAATGGGACTTCGGAGTTCCAGATGTTTTCATTTGCAGGGAAAAAATTTTTTTTTCTTCCTGTAGTTACTCTTAACTGAGAAAGCAGTCTCAAGGAGGAAGGAGGAGGAGGAGGAAGAGGAGGAGGAGATGAGGAGGAGGAGGGATGAAAAAGAGAAGAAAGGAGATGAGGAGGGATGAAGAGGAGGACAGGAGGAGGGAGGAGGAGGACAGGAGGAGGGAGGAGGAGGAGAGATGAAAAAGAGAAGAAAGGAGATAAGGAGGAGGGATGAAGAGGAGGACAGGAGGAGGGAGGAGGAGGACAGGAGGAAGGAGGAGGAGGAGAGATGAAAAAGAGAAGAAAGGAGATGAGGAGGGATGAAGAGGAGGACAGGAGGAGGGAGGAGGAGGAGAGGAGGAGGGAGGAGGAGGAGAGGAAGAGGGGGGAGGAAGAAGAGGAGGAGGAGATGAGAAGAGGAGGAGGGAGGAGGAGGAGGACAGGAGGGGGGAGGAAGAAAAGGAGAAAGAGATGAGAAAAGGAGCAGGGAGGAGGAGAAGAATAAGGAGGAGAGGAGGAGGAGGGAGGAAGAAGAGAAGAAAGGAGATAAGGAGGAGGGAGGAAGAGGAGGAGATGAGGGAGGAGGAAGACAGGAGGAGGAGGGAGGAAGAAGAGGAGAAGGAGATGAGGAGAAGAGGAGGAGAAGGGAGGAGGAGCAGGAGGAGGAGGAAATGATGAAGAGGAGGAAGAAAAGACCCATCCTTCAAAATGATCGAACCAAGCTTTGCACAATCACCATGCCTTTGGAGGACCATGTTCAGAGGTGGCATTCAGCAGGTTCTGACCAGTTCTGGAGAACCGGTAGAGGAAATTTTGAGTAGTTCAGAGAACCAGCAAATACCACCTCTGACTGGAGATTTCACAGTATCCTCCTTCCCCTGACATCCCCACCAAGCCAAGCTCACAGAACCGATAGTAATACAAATTGAATCCCACCACAGCCCATGTCTTGTCACAATGCACTCTCTCAATCCAGTGCACGATGACCAAGTTGCCCCTCTCGCTCATGGGCTGGAGATAGGACAAAAGGAGGGAAAAAAACCCTCCCAAGGACATAGCAGGAAAATGTGTGTGTGTGTATGTGTGTGGGTTAGGTTTTTGAGCTGATAAATAATTAAACAAGGGAGACTAGGATAGATCTATTTCGAGCTACTTAGCTCTCATCAGCTAGCCATACCCTTACTGGGATTCGAACCAGGGAAGTATTACATGTGAGGCAGTTGTAATTGCCATTAGGCCACTGGTTCTCTTCCAGATCAGCTGAGACAGGGGAATGAGTATATACTTGTGTTACAACACAAGTAGATGATAGATAGATAGATAAGATAGATAGATAGATAGATAGATAGATAGATAGATAGATAGATAGGTAGGTAGGTAGGTAGGTAGGTAGGTAGGTAGATAGATAGGTAGGTAGGTAGGTAGGTAGGTAGATAGATAGATAGATAGATAGATAGATAGATAGATAGATAGATAGATAGATAGATAGATAGATAGATAGATACATACATACATACATACATACATACATACATACATACATACATACATACATACATACATACAGTATTTCAAGGACTTGCATGGCACGAGCGAAGAAAAGTTCTAAATATGGATCTACCCACTTGGATTCTCTGATTAGTGTTCCAGCTGCTCTTTCAGACAAGTAATCCACCTTCTCTCGGCTGCTCAGCCCTGGTTGCACATGAAGGACTTCTAGGCCTGTTAGAAGCTTTTGTGCCCAAAAAAAAGCCCAACCCCCACCCCAGTTGGCCACATGTGTGTTGACAAAGTGTGCAATTTCTATTCTTTGGGGGCAAACAAAAGCTTTCGCTTCCTTAGAATTAATTGCTGACAAATCTGGGTCCATTTACGTATCAAAGAAAGTTAGCCGTAATCTGCCAGCGTAACATCTAAGGAGAATTAAAATTACTCCTCTCGGTCATATGCAGGCAAGAGACTGAGGAGGTGCCTGGATGAGACCGCCTAAAATCTTTTCTGGTTGTGGGCTGTGTAAAATCTTTTCTGGTTGATAGGAATGTGGCTCTTTGCTATGGCAAAGTTCCCATCACAAAAGAGGGCATTGGTAAGCTTAGCTCATGGTTTTAAGGTGTTTGGAAAATTGAGAATATTTGCACAATAAGAAATATGCCATTGAAATTAGCATGGATGGTTCCCTTGGGGAAATAATCTAGAAGCGAGAGATCCTTTTTGGTCTCTGAGCTTGGCTGCTTTCTTGTAGACATTTTGTTAGTTTACTTTATTGCCATTGCACCTCGTTACAATGAAATAAAACACCACCTTCAGTGCACATCAGACCATGAAAATAAACACAAACACACATCCTTCACACCCCACACATTGAACCGAAAACCCGCAACAATGCACCAACACTGCACTATATGATAGAATTCAAAGAGCTACTGCCCTGGGATAGAAGATGTTTTTCAGCCTATTTGTGCTTGTTTTTATTATCCTGTACCGTCTGCCAGATGGTAATAGTTCAAAAAAAGGATGCCCAGGATGAGATGGAGCTTTGAAAATATTTGGAACTTTCTTAAGGCAACGGGAGCTATAAAGCTCTTCCAAAGAGGGGAGAGGGCAACCCATGATCTTCTGGGCAATGACGTTAACCCTCTGGAGTGCTTTCCTATCTGCCCCTGTGCAATTGGCAAACCAGACAGAGATGTAGTAAGTTAAGATACTCTCTATGGTGCAGCGGTAGAAAGTCACCAGCAGTTTTTAATTCAGTTGTTGTTTCCTGAGAAGTCTCAGGTAATTTCATCTCTGCTGGGCCCTTTTGACCAGGGCTGCAATGTCAGCCCCCCCAGGTCAAGTTCTCTTTTATCTTTTATTTCATTGCCCAAATCTAGGTAACACCATCGGTGCTAATCTAAAAAGCTTCCCCGAATCTCATTTTGAAATTCAACTCTCGCCATTTAGTCTAGTTTTGACTGGAAGGGAGCAGACCAAAGAGGCTCCTGTAGAAAGAAGCTGTTGTTGGATCAACAACCGATTAGATTGGAAATCTAAGTAATGCTGCCTTGCTAAACTCTTCCCTCTTGGTTGTTGTGTTGCAGACGCAGTGGGCCAGCTGCCCCCCAACACCCTCCTGAAAGGCTTCCTGCACAGCCGCCTGTGCCACCTGAACTCCCGACAAGGCTCGTGCGACCCGGAAAGCGATTCCTCTCAGTCCACCATCTCTCCGGAGACTTTGTGCTCCAGTCTCTGCAGCCTTGACGACAGCTTCCTTCTCAAGGAGCTGGGCACCCCTTCCGAACTTGCTGCCAAACTGCTGGGCTCCGTCTCCGGCGGGGAGGACATGCTGATTTCCAAGTTGCCCACACAGACTGCCGGAGAATGTGCCTTCCGGAGCCTGGCGCAACTCGAGTGCCAGGACTCTATGTACTCCATGTCCTTCACCGAGTCCTGCCTCTCGCCCACGGAGGAGGAGCCAGAGGGCCTCCCGTCCAAGGACTACAAAGTCCATGGGGACAGCTGCCAGGTCCGGAGAAAAGTCTCCGATGTGGCCTCCTCCGGCGTAGTGTCTCTCGACGACAACGAAGATGACGAGGTCGAAGACCAGCCGGATGCCGAAGAGCCGTGAATCCCCTTCCGTTCCGTGGCATGCTTCACCTGCCATTTTTGCTCCGCTCCGTGGCACCTTTCGTCTACCCAGCTCCAGGGCCCATCAGTCGTCTCAGCGGGATGGTTCCTTCCTCCCCCTTTTTTTGGGATGAAGGGAGGCAGCCTGGGCAGGCGCGGTGGGTTCGAAAGCTCCTCCCCCCACCCAGGCCTTCCTGAACTCCACCGTGCCATCCAACGCCACCATTTTAAAGCCTCAGGGGCCTGCTTAATGGCTTCGTGGGTTTTGCCTGCTGCGTTTGATCTCTCTTTCTCTCTCGTGGCCTGTTTTGTTTCCTTTGCATGGGAATGTCTTGGAGGTGGGGGGGCAGGGTGAGGATGCCGAGCTAACTGTCGGAAGAAGGGCGATGCTGGTGGGAGTTATCACAACTCAGAGGTGGGGGGGTGGGGGTACTCGGTGAACATCGGGCGAAACCCAATCGTGGTGCCCCGGGGAATCCAGAAGTGCCCCCGTTCGCTGTCCAGGCGGTGGCATGGCTAACGCTCTTTCAAGCCGAAAATCATTTCTCTTCTTCAGACTACGAAACTCGACCGACTTTCGAGTTGGCCTGTATGTCCCCCTTTCTCACCCCAGCTCCTGTGGCTTGTGGCAAAGAGCAGAAACGAGACGTGAAATGCGCAAACGAGGGCGTGCCATTTGTTATGCTATTTTTTTAAAAAAAGAGGAAAAAAAAAAACAACCAAAACAAAAAAATAATATCCACTCTTGGCCCGACGGGCAAATCCTTGGCTTTATTGTCTCAGATTTTATACTGTGGACCCATTTGGAAGAAAGGCGGGGGGGGGGGAGGCAGATAGGGGAGGTGGGGGTGTCCCGGTGTGTGCTAATATGCTCCATTTCCCCCACCACCACCACTCCCCCATCTCTTTGGAAAGGAAGCAAAGAGTCCACACGACCTCGTTCCAGATCTTTTTCTATAGTTTTGTACGTGTGTCTCCATGTTCTGTCTTTCTGGGATTTGGTGCCCCGACACGGATGGATTTCCTTTGGGTGCCCTCTCCCCTGCTCTGCTCTCCCACCGTGGCTCACCTGGCTTGGGAATACTACCGTCTTTCCCCAAAAATAAGACCTATCCCGGAAACAAGTCCTAGCCTGATTTTTCAGCATGTGCCCAATATAAGCCCTACCCCAAAAAATAAGCCCTAATAACAATTGTCATCAGACCTGGAGTGGGGGAGACATGGCCAGTACAGGAGAGGGCGAGCGGTGCGGGGACCAGTGGAGAGAACCAGCCAGCAGTAGCAGTGCTCCCATCAGCCCCCACATTTGCCACCTGCTGTACATGGGGGGGGGGGAAGACATCCCCCCCCCGAAAAAATATGCCCTGGTGCTTATTTTGGAGCCCCCAAAATAGAAGACCGGGTCTTATTTTTGGAGAAACACGGTATGATCTTTATTCTGCTCCCCTTTGCTCTAAGGTAGTATTTCTCGACCTCGTCCATGTTAAGATACGCGGACATCAACTCCCAGAATGCCTCCGCCAGCTTGGCTTGGCTGGCTGAAGCATTCTGGGAGTTGAAGTCCACACATCTTAATATGGCTGAGGTCGAGAAACACGAGTGTCTCTCTCTCTCTTCCATACGGCCTTCTCTGGCCTCTCACCTCTTCTCTAAGCCTACGTTAAGATGGTGCAAGCAGTCACCAAGCAGTTTGGCACAAGTCCACAGTGATGTCTCTGATGTTGGGTCATCATTGCAAGGTCTTATCTGCATCAGCGTTTGCTGGGATAGGGCCTCCTTTGAATCTTGAGATAACAAGGACTTTGACCTTGCAGGTTGGGTATTTGGAGGAAGTTAGGTTCCCCCACTTCACTTCCTTGTTTAGCAATGGAAACTCTATAGAGCAGAGGTCTCCAACCTTGGCAACTTTTAAGAGTTGTGAACTTCCACTCCCAGAATTCTTCAGCCAGCCATGTTGGCTGAGGAATTCTGGGAGTTGAAGTCCACCAAGCTTGAAGTTGCCAAGGTTGTAGACCCCTGCTATAGAGAACACCGAGGGAAGGAAAGCTAATCAGCCCTGTAAGATCCTATCCGTTTTATCCTGATGTAATTGTCACAGCTTCTTTCAAAGGTTTCTGGGAATTGTAGCTTGGTAAAAGGGGTTGAGGATGTGGAGATAAAATCCTAAGGTTGTCCACACACCAGTTTTTAGCAAAGATTTCTGAGGGGTAGAAGGAAGTATAATTAAATCAGTTTGAGACTTACTGGATATGTTTTTGCAGGAACAAAAGTCCCATCAGCACCAATATTCATGCATCTGAGTTGGATAAAATGTTTTGAAAAACAGTGTTTTCTGCAGAATATGGTTGTAAAATTCAAGATGGCAACTTTGCTGTTATTGATTTGTTTATGTCCTTGTAGCTGCCATTTTGTTTTTTTTTTCTGACCACCTGGACATAAATACAAGCAGCTGCCTTCTTGACTTTTGAGACCACATCCTGAGGACACTCTGCACAGGACCGTAGATGCCGTCTCGACTACTCCTAGCACAGTGCTTCCCAAACTTGGCTAAATTACTCAAACTTGGGCAGAAGTGGTTTTTCTTTGAGTAATGGCACACAAACCTACTACCCAGTCATAACAGGGAACTTTAACTAAGGACTCTTTGATCAACAGTAAAACGAACTTTCTCAAAAGAGGTTTTTTTGTCATGTAGGAAAAAATAGTTTGGGAAGCCTGTCTTAGAAAGACATTGGAGATTAGTCCTTCCTAGTTTTATTCTGGCCATTGCCCAATTCTTTGTAAATTACATTTTCCATAAGGCAGGGTTACTGAATTTTGTAGAATCCAGAGCTGAATAACAGAGTTGGAAAAAGACCCTGGAGATTTTCTAGTCCACCCCGCTGCTCAAGCAGGAGATCCTACACCTGTGATGGCAAACCTTTTCGTCACCGAGTACCCAAACTGAAACGTGTGTGCATGTACATGTGTGCATTCATGCACGTGTATATGCATGTGCCAGAGCACCTTGAAGACCAGCTGGCTGGTGTATACTTGCCTGTTTTTTGGTCGTTTGGGGGCTGTTTTCAGGCCGTTTTTGAGCCATTTTCAGGCCGAAAAACAGTTTGGAAATGGCCTGAAAAATTGCCTTAAAACAGCCTATAAAATGGCTTGAAAAATGGTCTAAAACAGCCCACAAATGGCTGGAAAATGGCTCAAAAACCAGCCTGAAAATGGCCTGAAAACAGTCCGAAAAACAGTCTGTTTTTTGGCCTTCTCTTTGGCTGTTTTCGGGTTCTCCGGTGCCCACAAAGAGCATCTGGAAACAATGCGCAGCCCACAAAGAGGGCTCTGCGTGCCGCCTCTGACACATGTGCCCTAAGTTCACCATCATGGCTTTATACCATTTCAGACAAGCAGTTGTCCAATTTCTTCTTTAAAACCTCCGGTGGTAGATCACCCACCACTTCTGAAGACAAGCCGTTTCACTGATTAATTCATTCCTCACTGCCAGGAAATGTCTCCTTAGTTCTACGTTGGTCCCCTCCTTGGTTGGTTTCCATCCATCGCTTCTTGTTCTGCCATCAGGTGCTTTGGAGAATGACCCCCCCACTTTTATTTTTTTCCTTAGTGGCAGCCCCTTCTCTGCGGCTTACACTCCTACACTTAGGCAAGAAAAACCAAAAGTGCACATATAGACTGGGTGAAATCAGGCTGAATAGCAGGAACTGTGAGAGGGATCTTGGAATCTTAGTGGACAACCTGCTCAATAGGAGCCAGCCGTGTGCAGCAGCAGCCAAAAAAGCCAATGCAATCCTAAATTGCATTAGCAGAGGAATACAATCGAGATCAAGTGAGGTACTAATACCACTCTATAAAGCCTTAGTAAGATCACACCTAGAGTACTGCATCCAGTTTTGGTCACCACACTATAAAAAGATGATGAGACTCTAGAAAAAGTGCAGAGAAGAGCAACCAGGATGATTAGGGGACTGGAGACTTAAAACATATGAAGAACGGTTGCAGGAATTGGGCATGGCAGTGTCTAGGGAAGACAAGGATCCGGGGAGACAGTGTTCCAATATTTGAGAGGTTGCCACAGAGAGGAAGAGGTCAATCTGTTTTCTAAAGCACCCGAAAGGCCAGACAAGGAATAATGGATGGAAAGTGATGAAGGAGAGATTCAACCTGGAAATAAGGAGAAACTTTGTGACAGAACAATCAACCCATGGAACAGCTTGCCCTCGGAAGTTGTGGGAGTGTCATCACTTGAGACTTTCAAGAAGAGATTGGACTGCCATTTGTCAGAAATGGTGTAGGATTTCTTGCTGGGTGGAGGGTTGGACTAGATGACCTACAAGGTCCCTTCCAACTCTGATTATCTGTCATCTGCTTCAGAGCTCTAGTTCTTTCGATCTGAGAGGAAGGAATGTGACTGGCAGGAGGACCATCCAGGACTGGTCTATCACCACAATTGACGTTCTTCTAAGGAAGGAGAGGTTGCAGAGAGCCATGTAAGGATGATGTTGGGGGAAGTCTCAGATAAATCAACTAGTCATGGGGGTTAAATAACTAGTCGTGGGGGGCGGGCTTCTTGTCCTAGTTATTCCAGGGGCTCTTGAGATTTCATGGAGATTGGGAAGGTTGTTTCTTTCCCAACCATCTGGGGAGGCTGGGGACCTTTCGATTGGCTCAGGGATGGTAGGAGAGTTGAGTCTCACCATGCCTCATCCATCTGACGTGCAGCAAGACCTAGTCAGGTGACCATGGGTGCGTAGGGGCTCTTCACCGGAAGGCCACTAGGGAGTAGGGTGAGATGGGGAGGGAACGAAAACAACACGTCTCATTCAAGAACCTCCCTTGCTAAGCCCGTCTTCTCCTGCATCGTCTGTGCAACACCAGTCCATTCGGTGGCACTGTCGCATGCACCCCCTCCCTACCACTACAACCCTCCCAAAAAATCTCTGTGCAGACTCCTGTCTTGCCTCCCCCTTGATGCCCGAAGAAGCCTAGGGCATTTACCCTCTTTACTCGTTCCTCTCAACCTCTCTGATCCTTGCACTCCCGTGTCCCGGTCCAAATGCACAGTATTTGTTCCTGTGTGTCACTATTTCTTCCCCTGATTTGTTCCTGATGTATAGCCCGGCCTGGTACGATTGTCTGTTTCGTTTTCTTTGTATCTGTAAATTCATTAAAAAGGTGGTTCTTCTACCCAATCGGGCTGTGTATTGCTCATTTTTTCTTCTTCTGTGCCTTGCTTTCCAGCAGCTTTGTTTCTTCCCATCCCTGCCTTCCTGGATCTCTTTCAGAATCCAGGTAGTCCTCAACTTACAACAGTTCGTTTAGTGACCGTTCAAAGTTGCCACGGCACTGAAAAAAAGTGACATCACTTCCCCCCCCCCCCTTCCACTGGCGACGTTCAGAGCATCCCCATGATCATGCGAATCAAAATTCAGGCACTTGGCCACTGACTCATGCTTACGACCGTTGCTGGGTCCCAACAAAGTCACGTGATCTCCTTTTGCAACTTTTTTGGACGAGCAAAATCAACGGGGAAGCACAGATTCACTTAACAACCGTGTTAATCGACTGCGGTGATGTGGCAAGAAAGGTCACACAATGCGGGCAAAACTCCCTCAACAAATTCACAGAAATTTGGGGCTCAGTTGTGGTTGTACCTCAAGGACTATCTGTATCTAGTATGAGTGTTTGGTATCTGCTTTTCTTCTTATTTTTTTAATGTACCGTAATTCAGTTTGGCTGAGGCTGATGGATTTGACACTTGCCACGTCCATGCCTAAGGGAACTGTGCTTGTGTTGTCTGCAACTGAAGCTCTGCAAGCAGAGATGTCCACCGGTTATGGTCCAAAAATGTCAAACTGACAACTGTGATGATTATCATCCTGACTTTTGGTCCATCATCTTGACTTCGGGGTCCGATTATCCCCGGACATCCCTGCCTGCAACGGAGAGCCACAAAATCAGCCTGCCAATGTTGCGTTTCCCAGAGTGGGTGGAACCAAGATGAAAATTACATTTGATTTCCTTTCCGTGTAATTAACATTAAATGCTGTTCATATGTCAACTTGCTGGTCATCGATTTACTTATTTCATCCACCTATCCCGTTTCCCATGGCGACACATAAGCCGCAATCGATTGTCTCGGAGATCCGCTCCCCGTGATTGGTAAACACCCCCAAACTCTGCAGTTCAAAAAATAGGAAACGGGGCATAAATAAAAGCGCTTGGTTTTAATGCTGGTCATTGTGTGAGAATTGGAGGATGACTAAGAGAGGAATTGCGCAGCAGGTGTCCAAATGGAAGTCAGAGACGCTGACACGAACTCGTAGTTTTATATAGATAATAAAAAAATATTTTACATCCATATTTACAGCAAACAAGATAGTCAGGCGAATAGGAGCATCCTGAGGTAAATCACAGAGCAACACAGGGCACACTGAAGAAAAAAGGCGGGAAAAAAAACGAAACTCCCCCTGCACACCTACAGAATAGAAATTAGAATAGAGTAGAGTTGAATTGAATTGAATTGGGAGGGATCTTGGAGATCTTCTAGTCCAGCCCCCTGTTCAAGCAGGAGAACCTATATCATTTCAGATAAGTGGCTGAAATGGTATAGGTTCTCTTTGCTTGAGCAGGGGGCTGGACTAGAAGACTTTCAAGGTCCCTCCAGCTTCTATTTTCTATATTTTCTATATTATTTTCCACATTATTTTCTATCTTCTCTCTCCTCTCCTCTCTTCGCTTCTCTCTTCTCTCTTTTTTCTTCTCTTCTCTCTCTCCTCTTCTCTCCTCTCCTCTCTTCGCTTCTCTCTTCTCTCTCTTCTCTTCTCTCTTCTCTCTCTCCTCTCCTCTCCTCTCCTCTCCTCCCTCCTCTCTCTCTCCTCTTCTCTTTTCTCTCCTCTTCTCTTCAGATTGCCTCACACAGGAGCCAGCATTCTCCAATCAATCAAGCCAGCACAACTGTGTGTCCTGGCTCACTGTACAATCCCATTGCTCCAGCTACTAAATTTAAATATGTGAACAGATGGTTTCTTAACAGATGCGTTCCATGCACCTCAGTGTATAGCCATGCTGGCCACATAACCGTGGAAGTGCCTTCTGACTGCAGGGAGAATACCCTCTCCATTCCCTTTTAATCTAAAGAAGACCCCATATTAGCAAAGAAATGCTTCCCAACCCCAACCCTGGAAGAGAAAAGGTTTCTCTGAAGGAAAACTGCTTAAGCAGTTTGTTCAGCAACCAGGTTGAGACATCTTGTATGAATGCTGCTGGAGCACATGCATGGCCCAAAAGGAGCAGCCATCTCTGTTGCTGCTACTGCTACCTCATCCCATGTTCTGGAACATGGTTTCCCAACTTTACTTGCTGGGGAATTCTGGGAGTCGACTCACAATCTGGTCTTGTGGCAACATCCCCACAAGTCACCTGGATTAAAATTCAGGTGCTTGTGTTTACCATGTTACATGTGGCAGCTGGCTTTCATGTAACATGTGTTTACCATGTTACCCATGGCAACTGGCTTTTGTGTAACATGTGTTTACCATGTTACCCATGTTAACTGGCTTTCGTGTAACATGTGTTTACCATGTTACCCATGGCAACTGACTTTCATGTAACATGTGTTTACCAGGTTACACATAGCAGCTGGCTTTCATGTAATGTGTTTACCATGTTACCCATGGCAACTGGCTTTCATGTAATATGTGTTTACCATGATACACATGGCAAATGACTTTCATGTATCATGGTTGGAGCATCCCAGGGGTCACGTGTTCACCATTAGCGACCTACCCAGCCGGCTTCCAAAGAGCAAAGTCATTGGGAGAAGCTGGATTCACTTAGTGACTGCGTAATTCACTTAACGATGGCAGTCGTTCACTTAACAAGCATGGACAAAAAAAAGTCATAAAATCAAGCATGTCTCGCTTAAACAACCTCCTTGCTTAGCTATGGAAATTCTGCTCCCAATTGTGGCTGTAAGATGAGGACGACCTATAGGGTAAGGTAAAGGTAAAGGTTCCCCTCGCGCATACGTGCTAGTCGTTTCTGGCTCTAGGGGGCGGTGCTCATATCTGTTACAAAGCCAAAGAGCCAGCGCTGTCCAAAGACATCTCTGTGGTCATGTGGCCAGCATGACTAAATGCCGAAGGTGCACGGAACGCTGTTCCTTCCTACCAAAGTGGTCCCTATTTTTCTACTTGCATTTTTTACATGCTTTCGAACTGCTAGGTTGGCAGAAGCTGAGACAAGGAACGGGAGCTCACTCTGTTAAGCGGCTCTGGGGATTCGAACCGCTGAACTGCCAACCTTTCTGATCGACAAGCTCAGCCTCTTAGCCTCTTAGCCACCACATACCTATAAGGTAGGCAAGCTATTACCGCCCCACTTCTGAAACCCACAACCAGGATTGTCTGGAGCAGCTTCCCCTACAAAGCCCGGATGAAATATTTGATTTGATTTGATTTATTTGATTTGTCAATCGCTTACAAGATAACAGGTGTAAGTATATACATAGTTATGAATACATGAAATGGGTACATATAACAAAAATAAAAGAAACAATAGGACAGGGACGCTAGGCACGTTGATGAAAGGGGTGAGGTCAACAGTAGACAGTCTAAGGTTAAAGTTTTGGGGGGTTGGGGAAGAAACCACAGAGTCAGGTAGAGTATTCCAGACATTGACCACTCTATTGCTGAAGTCGTATTTCCTGCAATCAAGTTTGATGCCATTAACCTTGAGTTTGTATCGTTTGTGTGCTCTTGTGTTATTTTTAAATATTTTAAATATCCTTTTGCCTCCAGGAATTATCAGGCTGTCAAATCTACAAAGTTTGGCTACTAATAAAGAGATGCTGGGCTGGCCAAACTCTGGGGGACCCCCCTCCCCAACCTCCCTGTTCATATAAGCCTTTTGCCAGACCTGATGAGGATTAAGGGCCTACTCAATACAGGTAGGCCTCGATTTACAACCACAATTGACCCAAACATTTCGGTTGCTAAGCAAGACAGTGCTGAAACGGGTTTCGCTCCATTTTATGACCTTTCTTGCTAAGTGAATCACTCCAGTTGTTAAGTGAGTAAAATGATAGTTGAGTGAATCTGATTTCCCCCTTGTCTTTGCTGGTCAGATGGTCACCCAAAGGCAATCAAATGGCCTCTGGCACACTGCAATAGTCATAAATATGAGTCAGTGGACAAGCGTCTGAATTTTGATCACGTGACTGTGGGGATGCTGCAATGGTCGTATGTGTGAAACATGGTGATAAGTCATGTTTTTCAATGCTGTTGTAACTTTGAACGGTCATTCAACAAACTGTTGTAAGTTGAGGGCTACCTGTTGATTTGGATCCAGAGGTGGTATTCAGCAGGTTCTGACCAGTTCTGGAGAACCGGTAATGGAAATTTTGAGTAGTTCAGAGAACTGGCAAATCCCACCTCTGACTGGCCCCGCCCCCATCTATTCTCCACCTCGCGAGTCCCAGCTGATGGGCTGGGTCTTCTTTGGTTGCCCTGCACAGGAGAGTGGAGCTGGAAAGCAGGTTAGTAGGGTGGAGAGGGAATGGGGATTTTACAGTGTCCTTCCCCTACCACAGCCACCAAGCCACGCCCACCAAGACACACCCATAGAACCAGTAGTAAATAATTTTGAATCCCACCACTGTTTGGATCTATACAAAGACCCCAAAATGTGCATTTCTTCTGTCTATCAAACTGCCTGTCAGGGCTCCAACAAATCCATCAATATTCAAATCATAAGTCTTTAGCCGCATCTCTCAGAGTAAAAAAAAATATGATTTATTAGGAGTGACCATATCGGCATTAGTTGAGTGCAAGCAACACTAAGATACATCATTCATTTCACCCTTGACCCTGGTTTTCCCTCCACCCCCTGGATGTATATTCTCCAATGGGACACATCCATAGCCAAGAATCATCAATCACGCTCTCCAGTAATAATCTTGCATGCCAACAGCTTCGGGCTGCCTATCAATTATCTGAAACATTTAAGGAATGCACTCCTTTCCCCCACTCCCTTTCTGCTGGCAACTAAAAAGACAGAAGAAGTATTTTTTAGTTGACATTGCCATCCTGCACCCTGTTTCTTTCTTCAATCTGGACTTGTCACCTCTCTTGCTCCCTGAAAAATGCAGGTAGTCCTCGACTTAGAACCACAAATTGACACCCCCCCCCCGGCAACAATTCTGTTGCTAAGCAAGACAGTGGCTAAATGGATTTTGCCACAGTTGCTGAGTGAATCTCTCTGGTGGTTAAGTGAGTAGTAACACGATAGTTAAGTGAATCTGGTTTCCCCTTTGTTTTTGCTGGGTAGAAGGTCACCCAAAGGGGATTACATGACCCCGGGACACTACAACCGTCATAAATATGAGTCAGTTGCCAAGCGTCTGAATTTGGATCCTATGATCATGGGGATGCTGCAGTGGTCCTAAGAGTGAAAAACGGCCATAAGTCATTTTTTTAAAAATGCTGATTTTAATTTAATTTAATTTAATTTAATTTAATTTAATTTAATTTAATTTAATTTAATTTAATTTAATTTAATTTAATTTAATTTAATTTAATTTAATTTAATTTAATTTAATTTAACTCAACTCAATTCAACTCAACTCAACTCAACTTAATTTAATATTATTTTTAATTTAATTTAATTTAATTTTTTAAAATTTAATTTTTTAAAATTTAATTTAATTTTTTAAAATTTAATTTAATTTTTAAAAAAACGCATTTTAATTTGAATGGTCATTAAAGGAACCTACGCTGTGGACTCCCAGTATTAACCTTGGAGACTGACAAGGAGGCAATGTTTTCTGGCTTGTAAGCAACTTCTCTGTTTCCTGCCAGACCTGTCATTTTGCGGCAGGAGCCACCCAAATGCAGGTGACTCGGAGAAGGTAGAATCATCAGAACAGAGCTCGAAGGGACCTTGGAGGTCTTCTAGTCCAGCCCCCTGCTCAAGCAGGAGACCCCTACACCAGGGGTTGGCAACCTTAAACACTCAAAGAGTCACAAAGGTCCTTACTAGAAGCCCCCCCCCAATTCAATTCTGGAGCTGACCAGAAGTCCGGTTCCCCCCACCATAGAGTCTCCTCCAAGCACGGTGTCCTTTTTCTTCTGCCAACTAGAAATCCGGTTCCCCCATCATAGAGTCTCCTCCTAGCGTGGTGTCCTTTTTTCCTTTTACCGACCAGGGACAGGAAGCTGCAGCAGAGGGATAAAAGAGCCACATGCGGCTCCAGAGGCGTGGGTTGCTGACCCCTGCCCTGTACCAGGGCTCCCCAAACTTGGCAACTTTTAAGACTTGTGTACTTCAGTTCCCAGAATTCTCCAGCTAGCTATGCAGTTATGAACCCTATAACATTCCAGACAAGCGGCTGTCCAATCTTTCCTTAAAAGCCTCCAGTGATGGAGCATCCACAACTTCTGAACTGCAACTCGTTCCACTGGTTAACTGTCCTCCCTCTTAGCAAGTTTCTCCTTAAATCCCAGGTTGCTTCTCTCCTGGATTAGGGAGGGTGTCGCTCTCTGCTCTCTTTCTCCCAGGGACTGCAACAACAGCCTTCCTTATCTTGCATTCCAGTGTGGGGGACACAAAGGGCATTGCAAAAAGCCAATTATGGGCATCACAGCTTCTCCTGCCCAAGGACGTGCCCTCTCCTCCTGCCTCTTCTCAAAGAGACTTGCACACATCCAGCAGCCTCTGGGCACCCCCAAGGGCCATGTCTTCGATGAGCTCTTCGTCCACTTTTCGCTCCGAGCACATCAGCACCTACACGCCGAGTAAACATCGCTTCGAGCCCCTCCTGGATCCTGCCCATGGGATCTTTGGGGCAGGGAGAACTCAGGAACCTTATGGGTGTTCAGGTGAGTGAGAGCCTTTTTTTGGGGTGGGGGAGATCCACTGCATGATATGTTCCACCTCCTGCTTGGACTTCAGAGGCAAAGTAAGGCTAGTTGCTCATTCCTACCTTAGATGAGGTCAAAAACGGACCAGGAGAATACCGTTTTCTGATTTCCAACATGGTACGAGCAATAACCAGTTGCTATTCTACTAGGTGTGTCCGCTTGACGGGACCTGCTTAGCAACAGCAATAAAACTTAGATTTATATGCCACTTCACAGGGCTTTACAGCCCTCCCTAAGCAGTTTGCAGAGTCAGCATATGGCCCTCTAACAATCTGGGTCCTTTTACCGATCTTAGAAGGATAGGAGGCCGAGTCGACCTTGAGCCAGTCAGGATCGAACTCCTGGCAGTGGGTAGAGTCAGCCTGCAATACTGCATTCTAACTACTGTGCCATCAGGCCTGTTCCTCTCTCCCCTCCTCTCCCTTCCTTTTTTCCTACTTTCCTTCCTTCCTTCCTTCCTTAGCACTTAGCAATATAAATATAAGTATTTATACTTATATACCGCTTCACGGTGCTTTTACAGCCCTCTCTAAGTGGTTTACAGAGTCAGCCTCTTGCCCCCAACAGTCTGGGTCCTCATTTTACCCACCTCAGAAGGACAGAAAGCTGAGTCAACCTTGAGCCTGGTGGGATTCAAACTGCCAAACTGTTGGCAGCCGGCAGTCAGCAGAATTAGCCTGCAGTACTGCATTCTAACCACTGCGCCACCACAGCTCTTACCCGATTCTTGAATTAACCCATTCGGGAAGGAGTCTTGCAGTACATACAGATAGTCCTCAACTTACAGCCATTCATTTAATGACCATTCAGAGTTGCAACAGCACTGAAAATAGTGACATACGACCTTCCTTTCACAGTTATTATGACTGTTGCAGCATCCTTCATGGTCATGTGATCCAAACTCGGGCACTTGGCTACTGGCATGAATTTATGACGGTTGCAGTGTCATGTGATCACAATTTGCAACCTTCCCAGTTTGGAGTTCAAGTGTGGTCATAAGCCAAGGACTGCTTGTATTAGGACATGTATTATGAATTAATAGGGGTCATGGAACACATATCCAAGAGGAAATCCAATTAAGCCCATTGTGATGGATGAATGCATCTGACTTAATTATGAGCATTGAATGAACCATCACTGAAATTCAATTTCTGGATATTGAAACATGCTCAATTACAACCCTGAAAACACAGGATGCAAGACAGGGTTAGGTTTAGGGTTCAGGAAGAAGCTGCTTCCTTGGGGTGGATCTTCCAAAATGAATGGCTGGGGCTCCCTTAAAAAACCATTAATTAATCTTGGCTGATCTTGGGGGGAGGGGAAACCTAAGAAGCATCAGGTTTGATTATTTATTTATTTATTTATTAAATGTATATACCGCCCCCTCTCCCAATGGGACTGCGAAATAATAAACAGGGGATTAAAAAGAGATTAAAACCCAATAAAACCAATTTAAAAACCGAAAAAACAGTACAGTACTTGGATTGCAGAATCCTAGGTCACCACTAGAGGGCAGCAGGATGATACCAATACCATTTCCCACCACTAAGGGTCCCTTACAATGTTGCAGCTCAAGTACAGATGCCCCAGAGGCAGCCTGGTGTAGTAATGAAGGTACTGTGTTAGAAACTGGGAGATCCTGAGTTCTAGACCTGCCTTAGGCACAAAGCCAGACCAGTTGATGATTTGGGGCCAGCCATTTTCTCAACCCTAGAAAGGAGGCAATGACAAACTACATCCCCAAAAAAATCTTGCCAAAAAAGCTGCAGGAAACCCAAAGGAGATCCCGCTCCCTCTCTCACTTTCCCTCCCTCTCTCTCCTTCGCTCTCTCACACAGACAGACAGACAGACAGACAGACAGACAGACAGACAGATACACAACACACCCCTCTTTTTGCTCCCTTCCCAGGGTCCCCCCCATCGGTCCATTCCTCAGCCTTGGGCAGCAGCAATGTGGTGGCCAGCGAGAACAAATACCAGGTCACCACCGATCTCAGCCAATTTGAACCTCAAGATATCGTGGTGACGTCCTACAACTACTGCATTGTCATCCAAGCTGAGAAGGTAAGAAGGGGGTTTCTATCAGGACTGAGATACAACATGCGGAAGGGATGAAAAGAAATCGAGACCCGAGGTCCTCTTCCCATTAAAACCCAATCAAGGGAGCCATTTCAAGTGGGATTGAAATGTTGACATGGATGAATTGCTCTGGTCATTAAACAGCTCCCACAATTGTTAACAATTAGCTCCAAGCAGCATGGTCATCCATGAAGCTAAGCTAACTCTGGCAGACACTTGTGTCATGGGAATCCCTAAAGCAGGGTAAGCCAGTCTCAGTGAACAAACAATTATGGTTATTATTACGGTCGTTGCACAATCAGGCAGAATTCAGCCAGATTTTGGCTTTTTTATCCACCTAGCCAGACCTCGGACCTGGGATAGGCCTATGGTGGTGTTTGGTGGTGTTAAAGGGATCGTCCCAAGATGTAAGCTGTTCCATGTAAAGCTGCCTTTTGCAATTGACTGATGGTGAGTTTTGTCAATGCCGATGGTGTTCAAGTAATGCTCCAGATCAGTGGTGGGATTCAAAAAAATTTACTACCGGTTCTGTGGGCATGGCTTGGTGGGTGTGGCAGGGGAAGGATACTGTAAAATCCCCATTCCCTCCCCACCCCACTAACCTGCTTTCCAGGTCCGTTCTCCTGTGCAGGGCAACCAAAGAAGAGCCAGCCAATCAGCTGGGACTCAATGGGAGGCAGAGAATAGATGGGGGCGGGACCAGTCAGAGGTGGGATTTGCCGGTTCTCCAAACTACCCAACATTTCCGCTACCGGTTCTCCAGAACCTGTCAGAACTGGCTGAATACCACCTCTGCCCTGGATCCTGAATTAACCCATTTTCTGCTTTCATACCACATTCAGTCCTAACCAGCCATAAAAGGAAAACCAAAATCAACAAAAAAAAAACCTTTGCAATGTGGAAATATAATTTCTTTCCCTGACTTAAGGAATCCATATGGATGCCACATGTAAATTGATGTAAATCAATTTATTTTCCAATAAGAATATGTTGCTTTGGGTTAAGTCTACCATTCACATTATGCGGTGACTCTGATTGAAATTTATGGGTCTTCGACTTACACCCATAATGGAACCTGCCTGTTGTGGTTGTAAATCGTGACAGACATAAAATGGGACGTCCTGCAACCAAGCTGATTTGTATAACTCTCTTTTTGCAGCAGTCATAAAGCAAATCAGCATGGTCATAAAATAAACCTTCAGTTATTAAGAGAGCCCACTGTGTGCTAGGGGCATTTTTGTTGCAAACTGGTATACCGTATTTTCAGTAAAGATGTTGTAAATTGAGGTCACAGAATGTTACACATGGTTGTAAATGAAGGCTGGTTGCCAAATGTGATAATATGTTCGTAGGTGTGGTACTGTGGTACTGGCCATTGGAACAATCCTAGGCTGCATTAACAGACCGATAGAATCAAAATCACATGAAGTATTGATACTGCTTTATAATGGGTTGGTAAGACCACACTTAGAATACTACATCCAGTATTGGTTGCTACAATATAAAAAAGATGTTGAGATTCTGTAAAGAGTGCAGAGAAGAGCAACAAAGATGATGAGGGGACTGGAGGCTAAAACATATTTAAAAATGGTTGCAGGAATTGGGTATATGTCTAGTTCTGTGATGGTGAACCTATGGCACGCATGCCACAGGTGGCACACAGAGCCACTTGTTCCGGCATGTGAACTGCAGGCAAACTTACCTCACTGTGCATGCAGGCACCTCACAGCTGATTTTGTGGCTGGTTTGAGGCCTTTTTTGGCCTCCCAGAGGCCAAAAGGAAGCTGCAGGCTTTTCAGGCAGATAATGGCCGGTTTTGTCACTTCCTGTTTTTCTGGAAATACCGGAAGTGGTGAAACAGGCCTAGTTTTTGGCCTGAGAAGCCCGCAGAAGCCTTTCTGAAGCCTCTGGGAGGTCAAACAAAAACCTCAAACCGGCCAAAAATCAGCTATGAGGTGCAATACAGGTAAGGGGGTGGCAGGAGGCGGGAGGGGGGATTGCACGTGTGTGCATAGGGAGCGTGGGGGGGCACGCATTTCCTTCTGGGTGCTGCCATGCAAGCATGAGTGTGCAAACGCGCAAACAATTTTTAAGCACAGGAGCCCAAAAAGGTTAGCCCCCACTGGTCTATTTTAATGAAAAGGAGGACTTTGTCAATGCTCGAACACTGGAAGTTTTAAAGAAGAGGACAGTCATTTGTGTGAAATCGTGTAGGGTCTCGTGCTTCAGCAGGGGGTTGGACTAGAAGCAGGGATGGGATTCAAATTTTTAACAACCGGTTCTGTGGGAGTGGCTTAGGTGGTGGGCATGGCTTGGTGGTCATGTGACTGGGTGGATGTGGCTTGGTGGTCATGTTATTGGCTGGATGTGGCCAACTCAATATCACTCACATCGAGGCACGCATCTCCTCTCCTGGCCTCTCATGACTGTGGGGATGCTGCAACAGTCGTAAGTGTGAAAAGTGGTCATAAGTCACTTTTTTCAATGCCATTGTCACTTTGAATGGTCACTCCACACAAGCAAAGTACCAGCAAAGGAGGGGAAAAAAAACTCCAGAGAAGTTCCTGAGACAGGAAGTCTAGTCCTGCCAAGAATGTAATAAGGGTTAACAGAGAGGCAGTTTCTGTAAGCAACACCAGAATGTTTCCTTCCTGCCTTCCTTACAGGATTAGGCCTGTAATTTCTTCTAACAACCAGTTCTCCAAACTTCTTATTTATTTATTTATTTTATTACATTTTTATACCGCTCCCTCTCCCAAAAAAGGGACTCGGGGTGGTGTATATCCAAGATAAAACGACATAAATAGTAAAAAATTTAAAAGAGATTTAAAAGAAATTAAACTAGTGGCTGGAAAAATATTATAAAAGCAGAGTAAAAGAGGTAAAAAGGTTAAAAATTTACAAAATTTAAAACCCTAGTAATTAATACTAGGCCAGACCGGCCTGTTGGAAAAGGTGGGTTTTTAATGCGCGCCGGAAGATCTGCAGGTCAGTGATGGCCCGCATCTCCGGGGCTAACTCTTTCCAGAGGGAGGGAGCCCCCGCAGAGAAGGCCTGCACCCTTGGGGCCGCCAGCCGGCATCGTCCGGCTGACGGCACCCCAAGGAGGCCCGCCCTGTGGGAGCGCAGTGGCCGGCGGGAGGCCGATGGTGGCAGCAGGCGGTCCCGTAAGTAACATTCTTACAATGTTAACAACTGGTTCTAACGAATAGGTGTGAACTGGTAGAATCCCACCCCTGACTAGAAGACCTCCAAGGTCCCTTCAGCTCTGTTATTCTGTTAACTTCACAACTGGGCTTTAGGTAATTTTTCAGGATTCCATTGCAACTTTGAACAGCTGCTAAGTAACTGGCCCTATGTATTACGTTTGCTCAAATCTTACCCATTGCCTAAGCTAATGTAAAACAAATCAGTTTCTTGGTCTCAGTGTGCCGTATGTTTTCAAATAGTACACTTAACCTTATTACTGAGCAGACTCGTGTTTTAAAGTTTGTGCCATGCCTGAACAAAAACCCTTAGTCGAGGTTAACCAAAGTCAAGATTCCTCTATTATGCAAATGCATCTTTGTCTGATCTGAATTAAAATGGTTGCATAAACATAGTTACAGACCAGGAAATGAGTGGGGGAGCATGAGAGGGAAAAGAAGGACATGGATTGAAGGCAAGAAGAAGAGAATGTAGGAGGTTGTCATAAAAAGGAAAGAGGGATGCCCATCTTTTTTCGTTTTAATTCTGTTTCTCTGCTGCTATTTTCCGTGATGTTCTAATCACTGAAGTCATCAACACCCAAATAGGGTTCCTGTTTAGGGCAATGTTTCTCAACCATAACAATTTTAAGATTCTGGGAGTTGAAGTCCAGATATCTTAAACTCAGGGGTGGGATTCTATCAGTTTGCACCTATTCGCTAGAACCAGTTGTTAACATTCTAAGCAGTTCGGAGAACCTGTTGTTAGAAGAAATTACTGGCCTAATCCTGTAAGGAAGACAGGAAGGAAACATTCTGGTGTTGCTTACAGAGACTGCCTCTCTGTTAACCCTTCTTGGCAGGACTAGACTTCCTGTCTCTGGAACTTCTCTGGAGTTTTTCCCCCTCCTTTGCTGGTACTTTGCTTGTGTGGAGTGACCATTCAAAGTTACAATGGCACTGAAAAAAGTGACTTATGGCCGTTTTTCACACTTACGACTGTTGCAGAATCCCCACAGTAATGAAAGGCCAGGCGGGGCCAGTGCGTGCCTCGATGTGATATTGAATTGGCCACACCCAGCCAATAACACGACCACCAAGCCATGTCCACCCAGTCACATGACCACCAAGCCACGCCCACCAACTAAACCACGCCCACCGAACCAGTAGTAAAAAAATTTGAATCCCACTGCTGCTGTTTAGGGCAATGTTTCTCAACCATAACAATTTTAAGATGTGTGGATTTTGACTTCCAGAATTCCAGAGTTGGATGGGAAATTCTGGGAGTTGAAGTCCAGATATCTTAAACCTGCTAAAACTGAGAAATATTGCTTGAGGGGGGTGAGTGATCAGGAAGGGGAGAAAGGAACCTTAAAGGAACCAAAGATTAAACTGAATTCAAGACAGTTTCTTGTGCGCTAAGGAAGGTGCAACACCATGATGCTTTTTCAAAAGGCAACTGGATTTCCTTGATTTTTTTTTTCTTGAAGATGTTTCACTTCTCATTGAAGAAACTTCTTCAGTTCTGGATGGATTCTGAAAGTTCAGCCAGAATTGAAGAAGCTGCTTGGATGAGAAGTGAAACATCTTCAAGGAAAAAAACCAAGGAACTGGGGCAAGAAGGATCATAAAATGGGGCAAAACTCACTTAACAACTGTCTTCTTAGCAACAGAAATGTTGGGCTCAGTTGTGGTTGTAAGTCAAAGACTACCTGTATTTTGGATGACCTTCAATCTCAACCAGCGTTTCTCAACCTTGGCTGGGGAATCCTGGGAGTTGAAATCCAAGCATCTTAAAAGTTGTCAAGATTGAGAAACACTGGATATTAAAACCCACATCCTTTGGTCAGATTATAGCGATAGGTATGGCTTACATACAGAATATGGATGACAGTAATTTGATAACCAGGTCAAGCAGCTTGTGGGAACGCTTCCAGTGATGAGACCCCTTTGAAAAACTCGAGCTAAGCTCTTAAGCCAACATTGCTAGTGTCATGCCCATGTCGGAGTCTGAATCCGAGGAGGAAGTTGAACAGTTGACAGGGAGTGGAAGTGTAGCTCCGTTGGCTGCAGAGGAGGATGGGGAAGGGCAAAATCTGGCTGGGCAGAGCAGGGAAGAGATAGAACAAGGGAGAGATAGAACAAGGGAGATGGAGTTCAGGAAGACCCAGGCCCACACCCTCTTCATCCTAGGGCACACAGGGAGGAACAGAGAAGGGAGCAACGTGGGTTGTACGGCTTACTGGGAAGGAAAGGGCCCTGATTCCCTTCATTAGCCACACCTGGGAATGAAAGTTTAAAAGAACTGAATACTGACTGCGGCAGCTGCTGGGAGCAAACGTAACTTTATCCTGTGTCGTCTTTGCTTATCTGTGTTCCTGGTGTCTTCCCAACCACGTGAGTTTTGCCGTGCCTTCACGTCTGGAATTCTTGCTCCTGCCAAACTAATTACCTCAGTTTGGTTTGATTGGATTTAAAGTTACAACTTGTGTTGACCATGTTTGGGACTTGATTCCCTGCAGTCAAAGGCTGTTCCTGGAAAGAGTTTTTCTCCATTCAGAAGGTAACCAGGACATTGGGGGCAAAGTTGGAGCTATTAAAGGGACTCCTACCATTTATCTGACTGTGTTGCCTTTGTGCCACGTCCCGGGTCATCATCAGAGTGAAAAATTCAGGAAGATATTTGCGGAAAGGGCTCACGCGGTTATGTTTGCTTGCCTTACAGATGGCCGAAGATGGCATTGTCTCCAACACCTTCACCCACAAGTGCCAGCTGCCAATAGACATGGATCCTCTGTCTGTTAGTTGCTCCCTGAATGACGCTGGCAAGTTGATTATCACGGCTAGGAGGCACCAACTGTCCACATCACCTCTGTATCGTACGGAAGTGAAACTCTAAATGTTATCACCCAAGATAGCACATCAACCCACACCTGAAGGTCCCTTATACATTGATTCTTAATTTAGTTTGTGGGCATCCTTTCTCCCTGCCATGCCATGCCATACTATAGCACCACACGTGACATTGGCATGCATTCTTTCAACGTCCATTTGACAGAAAGAAAACCTTACGGTAGTCCTCAGCTTACGATTTAATTTTTGGACTGCAACTTCCACCCCTAAGTGATGAATTGATTGAGTTGTTCCTGATTCTACGACCTTTTTCTAATCTTTTTTTTTTTTGCCATGATTGGGAAACAAACAATTGTTAACTTATTTCCCCCCTGGGTTCAAATAGCTTCTTAGTTTATCAAAATATAAAATGCAAAAATACAACAAAAAGTGAGGATCATGGGAAAATAAAGGGAGGAAAAGTGGAAGAGGGAGAAAAAAAAAAACCATTGACTTCCGGTTCCTTTTGGTGCAATAGAATAAGGTGGGAATGTAAAATCTCAACCTTTTACTTTTATAGGGGAATACAGTGGAACCTTGGGTCGCGATTCTAATCTGTTCCCAGGATTACGATCGCAACCCAATTTGGTCGTGACTGGAAGCACGACTGACTGCGCGTGCCTGAGCACCCCAAAAAAATATGGTGCGGAATGGTGCATTTTTTTAACAACCGGTTCTGTAGGCATGGCTAGGTGGGCATGGCTATGTGACTGGGTGGGCGTGGGCTTTTCTTCCAGACCCTTCCCACATTTTGTGCCTCCTGGAGGGGCGTTTTTGCTCCCAGAAGGCCTCCCAAGGGCCCAGGAAGGCAAAAAATGGAGCAGGGGTGGGGGGGGGCTCATAACACCCCGCTATGCTCTGGTTTTGGGCCTCCTGGGCCTCAGGCAAGCCCCCTGGGGGAGCATTTTTGCTCCCAGGCAGCTTCCCAGGGGCCCAGGAAAACAAACAATGGAGCACCTTCCCCCACATGCCCCTTTTTGCCTATTGGGCTTCGAGGAAGCCTTGTGGGTGAAGCAGTGAGACAGCGAGGGGGATCCCGATACAGCTGATCATCGGAACAGCTGATCGTTGGGAGGGAAAAAAAACCAAGAAATAGCTTAAGGAGTAACCGGGCAGGGAAGAATGCAGTTAGCGATGTCGTGCATGCACGATAAGGACTGACTGGGCGGAGAGGGGCGGGGCCAGCCAGGGGTACGATTTGCCGGTTCTCCGAACTGTGCAGATTCATAACAATCGGTTCTATAGAACTGGTCCAAAGCGGTAGAATCTCATCCCTGTTTCCATGCCAATTTTGTTTGCCACCCGATTTTTGAATCGTGACCCGATTCAAAAATCAGGTGGATTTTTTGGTTGTCACCTGATTTGGTCGTGAACAGAAGCGTTCGCGACCCGAGGTTTCACCGTAGATCATTTCTATAGAAACACACCTGTGTAATCGGGAAAACCTAAAGTCAAAGTTGAATCGCTGCAGTCGTTAAATGAATCATATGGTTGTTAAGTAAACTCAGGAAACAACAACTGAATGGAAAACTGCTGGTGACCTTCTACTGCTGCACCATAGAGAGTATTTTATCTTACTGCACCTCTGTATGGTTTGCCAATTGCACTGTGGCAGATAGGATAGCGCTCCATAAGGTTAACGTCATTGCCCAGAAGATCATTAATTATCCTCTCCCCTCTTTGGAAGAGCTTTATAGCTCCCGCTGCCTTAAGAAAGTTCAAAACATTCTCAAAGATCCATCTCATCCTCGGCACCCTGAGTAGACGGTACAGAACAATAAAAACAAATAGGTTGACAAACAGTTTCTATCCCAGGGCAGTAGCTCTATTGAATTCTACTGTATAGTGCTGTTAGAAGTTAAAACACACCCCTCTCCTAGGAAAATGAAATATTTTAGGATATTTCCCCTAAAAAGAGTAAAAACTCACCTCTGAAGCAGAAGCTCACCCTCACCTTTGTTAATGGGTGGGCCATTAAGGCCTGGGCCAGAGTATTCTACATAACAAAGGTCTCTACCCATCTCACCACCTGGCCTGGGAAGATTGCATCAGCCAGCACTCAGGTGAAGCCATGTGGTCCAGACAAAGCCTACAAAGTTTGGCTAAGACTCCCGCCCCTCTGGGAGTCTGACAGCCAATGGGATACATTTCTTACACAGGAACAGGAAACACTAAGGTGGGGGCCCAACAGAGGGTATAAAACTAAGGGTCTCTCAGCATTCTTGACCTTTCTTTTCCTTCACCCAACATCTTGAAGCATATGATCGTCCCTTTTCGCTCAGGAGCTCCAAGCCGTGAGGTCCTGCTGTCCACCATTAAACCATCTTTCCAAACAGCCTCCATGTTTCCAGTGTCTTTTTCCCCACTTGGAACTGAACCCAGAAGGATCAGGGGTTTGCTATTCAATTGCATAGAATGTGAAGGATGTGTGTTTGTGTTTTACTTTTTATAGTTTTCTTGTGTATAATATACACTGAAGATGGCATTTAATTTCATTGTATGAGATGCAATAACAATAAACTACTACTACTACTACTATTACTGAATGAATCTTCCCCTACTGACCCTGATCGACCCCAGGATGCTGTAACTATCATAAGTACATGCCAGCTGCCAAGTGCCCAAATTCCAATCACATGAGCACAGCGACACTGTCATTAGTGCGAGGACTGGTTGTTAAGTTACTTTTTTAAGCGCTGTCGTAATTTTGGACATTCAACAGTCGTTGAGTACTAATGGTATGTGCAGTGAGAGACAGAAAGCCCTCCATTGAATCTCTTGTGCAATGGCTGTGCTCTTCCCTTGTTGGGATGTGCAAACCAACAGCTTCTATGGAAAAAAAAAATGACATGAGGTCTAGAAGCTTGAAGCGGTGGGAGGGCTGTAGTACCTTTGATAGTGGATAGGTGGCAACAAAGATAAATCTCTCCTGCTTACCTGGTAGGCAGAGATGGTATTGGTAGCGGAAATTTTAAGTAGTTTGGAGAACCGGCAAATACCACCTCTAGTTGGCTCCGTCTACCCGCCCCTCCAGTTACCTCTCCTATATTCCCTTGTATTTTAGCTCTGCTGATTCGTGAGGCAGAGCTCAGCTGACCAGCATTGACACAGAGGGCAATTTTTGGGCCCTGTACACATGTGCGCTCTCAGAACCGGTAGAAAATTTTTTGGAAATGCACCACTACTGGTAGGGACTGGGTTTTAGGCTGGCATCATAACACAGTCTAACTGAATGGGAAGGGACCTTGTAGTCATCTAGTCCAACCCCCCACCCAAACAGGAGACCCTACACCCGTGATCAGGGGTGGGATTATACCAGTTCGCACCTATTCGCTAGAACTGGTTGTTAACATTCTAAGCAGTTTGGAGAACCGGTTGTTAGAAGAAATTACTGGGCTAATCCTGTCAGGAAGGCAGGAAGGAAACATTCTGGTGTTGCTTACAGAAACTGCCTCTCCATTAACCCTTATTACATTCTTGGCAGGACTAGACTTCCTGTCTCTGGAACTTCTCTGGAGTTTTTTTTCTCCTCCTTTGCTGGTACTTTGCTTGTGTGGAGGGACCATTCAAAGTGACAATGGCACTGAAAGAAGTGACTTATGACCATTTTTCACACTTACGACTGTTGCAGCATCCCCACAGTCATGAGATGCCAGGCGAGGAGATGCGTGCCTCGATGTGAGTGATGTTGACTTGGCCACGCCCAGCCAGTCACATGACCACCAAGCCATGCCCACTAAGCCACACCCACAGAACCAGTTGTTAAAAAATTTGAATTCCATCCCTTCCCGTGATGATGAACCTATGGCACGCTTGCCCTAAGTGACCCCAGAGCCATGTTGCCTGGCACGTGAGGCTTCATCCGTTCCTCTTCTGGGTTTGTGGCGCGCGTGACAATCAGCTGGCCTTCGTGCATGTGGCAGTGCCGGAAACCAAAGAGTTGGTCTTCCATTTTCTGGCATGCACATGCACACCGGGCCAGCTGTTCATCGTGTACACATGCACGTCGGAAACCGGAAGGGTGCACACTGGAAGCCTGAAGTTTATTTCCCAGCACGTGGCATGGCCCCTGGGCAGCTCCTCTTCCAGGTTTCATCCCCAACAAGTGCATGCATGATATGCTCTCTTTTTGGCACTCGGTGCCGAAAAGGTTCGCCATCTCTGCCCTACACCATCCCCGACAAATGGCAGTCCAATCTCCCCTTGAATATAGGTAGTTCTCGACTTACAACCACAGTTTGTTGAGCCCATAATTTCTGTTGGTAAGCAAAGACAGTGATGTGAGTTTTGCCCAGTAATAATTGGATGGAAACTGAACAAGGAGAGATTCAACCTGGAAATAAGGAGAAACTTTCTGACATTGAGAAACATCAACCAATGGAACAGAAGTTGCCCTCGGAAGTTGTGGGAGAGCCAACATTGGAGGCTTTCAAGAAGGGATTGGACTGCCATTTGTCAGAAATGGTGTAGGGTCTCCTGCTTGGGTGGTGGCGGGGGTTGGACTAGATGATCTACAAGGTCCCTTCCAACTCTGTTATTTCTGTTAACCCGGTTTCACAATCTTTCTTCCCATAGTTGTTAAATGAATCACTGCAGTTAAGTCAGGGTCCAAGGAACTTTGGATGCTTTTTTGGTTCCAGGCAGAAATCCAGAAAGTTTATGTATGTAAAGGAGTGGATTAGCATTTAAATTACAGTAATTAAGCTTTAAATCAAACACTTTAAAAGAGACTCATTTAAATGATTAAAAGCAAGGCTGCCCGCTGGTATGTTTTTCTCTCTCTGGGAATTGTGCTACTGAATCTTGTGATTTCATAACTGAGCAAAGGACTTATGCAGGCAGCGGTTTTATTCTTACCATCAACCCCTGGTTTTTGTCTTCCAATACTCGCTGCAGATGATTGCTGGGTTTTGCTTTGGGACGCGCGTAGGAGGAAAAAAAAATGCCAGAGAGGTACTAAGTTCCTGCAAATGGATATGCATTTCAAGATCAGCCAAAAGACTCAAGTGCTAAGAGAGAAAATATAGGGAGATTTTGGGAAGAGTTGGAAAAGAGATGGAGACTAATTCCTTGTATGTCAAACCACACTTGGCCAATAAAGAATATTCTATTCTATTCTATTCTGTATTCTATTCTATTCTGTATTATATTCTATTCTGTATTCTATTTTATTTCTATTCTAATTCTATATTCTATTCTGTTCTGTATTCTATTCTAATTCTATTTTATTCTATATTCTATTCTATTTTATTTCTATTCTAATTCTATTCTATTCTACTCATGCTCATTCTATATTCTATTCTATTCTATATTCTATTTTATTCCACTCCACTCAACTCTATTTTCTAAAAAGGGGTTGTGGGAAGTACACCCCAAAAGGACAGTGCCAGAAACCTCACAGCATCAGAAACCTCAGAAAACAATGCCAAGAAACTCAAGCCAGCCCCTTCCCTACTTTAAGAAAACCAAGAATCACCAGCTGAAAGAAAAAAACTCAGAGCAGCCCTGCTAACAGAGCTGACAATAGAAACACTTAAGTAGAGCCATTAAGATAAGGAGAATCAGGCTAAAAATAACTCACCAAGGCAAAACCAGAACTTTCCTTTTTCCTGCCCCCTGACAAGATTAATCCCCAGGATAGGAAAGACAAAGGTCTTGGGACAGGATTAACCCATTAAGGTAGGAAGACAGGATCCAGGGCAATCATTTAGAGGCACACAAATAAACCCGTCAAGCTGCAGAAACTTCAAAGGGGAATTAAGCATAAAAGGCTCATACCCCCCCACCCCCCCAAAAAAACTGCTTTTTTTTGCTTTCCTGAATTAGATCCCTTTTCTGGCAGCTGGCTTCCATGTCTATTTCTTCTCAGCATCGGTGACTGCTTCCCAGCTGGGAAATGCACTCAGGAAATTTCTTCCAACAGGGTTATTATGGGGGCGTCAAGGTTCTCTCATGTGACGCCCCTCCTGCGTGAGCTGCATTGGTTGCCAGTGGCCTCTCGGGTGCGCTTTAAGATTTGTGTTAACTTTTAAAGCGCTCCATGGCATCGGATCAGGATATTTACAAGACCGCATTCTGCCATTTTCCTCTCACCGTCCGGTGCGTTCCCACAGGGAGGGTCTCTTGCGGGTCCTGTCGGCATCTATGTGCCGGCTGGTGACCCCGAGGAATAGGGCCTTCTCTGTGGGGGCATCTGCCCTCTGGAATGGGTTGCCTCAGGAGTTACGTACAGCCACGGATCTGGGGACCTTCAGGCGTGCCTTGAAAACCTGGCTCTTTGACCAGGCCATCTTGGGCTGATTTTAGATTTGGGTATTTTAATTTTTATATCAAATTTTAGGGTTTAAGGGAGGGGTTTTAATTGTTTTCAGCCAGGGCCTTTAGTTTAATTTAGTTTTAACTTTTATATATTTAATGTTTTAATTGTATGGCTGTGCACCGCTCCAAGTCCTTCGGGAGAGGAGCAGTGTATAAATAAATATTATTATTATTATTATTTGTTAAAGAAACTTGGCATTCCTCAGTATTAAAGGCTTGGAGGGGGGGGGCGGGGGATTGAGAGCAAACACATTGTTTTTTTTTTAAATCCTAGCTGGGATTAGCCAGCTTTCTGGGAGTTGAAGTCCACAAAGCTTAAACTTGCCAAGTTTGAAGGCCCTTGTTTTAAAACAGGGGTCCTCAAACTTGGCAACTTTAAGACTTGTGGATTTCAACTCCCAGAATTCCTCAATCAGGATAGCTGGCAGAAGGAATTCTGGGAGTTGAAATTTACAAAAATTTAAAGTTGCCAAGTTTGGAGACCTCTGTTTTAAAAGATCCCAAGGAAACACAACTGTTCTTTAGGCCAGCCTCAGTGCAGAAATGATTATGGTTATTTATTTATTGATTTATTTATTTATTTATTGATTGATTGATTTCTATACCGCCCCCTCTCCCAAAAAAGGAACTCGTATTATTAAAGTTGTTGCGCAATCAGTCAGAATTCAGCCTGGTTTTGGCTTGGATAGGCCTATGGTGGTGTTAAAGGGATCGTCTCAAGATGTAAGCTGTTCCGTGTAAAGCTGCCTTTTGCAATTGATTGATGGTGATTTTTGTCAATGTCGATGGTGTTCAAGTAATGCTCCAGGTGTTTGGGGATTAAACCCATTCTTGTTGTTAATAAATATGCATTGGTTGCCTATCTCAATGGACTCTGGACTCCTTTGAGAACTGGAAGCACATCTGTTTAGGAACCCTGGAACAGTGGGAAACTCAGACTGTCTTAATTCAGTGGTTCTGGGAGATTACAAATGTATTCTTCAGCAATATTTTTTCTAAATCTGGAATTTCTGGACATCTCCCATTTTGCTATTAACTAGCTTGCACCAGCTTGGATATTTGGGGGGGAGATTATGTGAAAGCTCTGGCTGGCTAGATCAATTTATGGAGGAAATCAGAGATGAGAAGAAATAATTTATTGAAAAGGATCCTGAGTTTCTTCTCTCCCCCCGCCCCCCCCAAAAAAGTAGACATTGAGCACATTCACATAATATCTTTAACCTGGGTTATCAGTTTAACCACTTCCTGGGTTCCCCCAGTAGACTGAATTGGAGTCTAACTGGACCTGCACAACATGAAAGCCACCTAACCATTAATTTTTTTAAAAAAATCCTCCCTTTTTACAACCCTGTAATCCCTTAATTTGGGATAAAATCAGGGTGACTGGATGAGGCTGAGAGTTTACCAGCCGGATGCCCTTCTTGACACCACAGAGTTAGCAGCAGATATTTTCTCCTTGTGCGCTAGGAGAGAAACATCTGCTGCTACCTAGGATTTAACTCTTAATCTTTTGAGGGGAATCTTCTGTGCCTAAGGCAGGACTCACAGTCTCCTGGTGATTGACCCAAGCCACCCAGCCAGATTTCATATCTAAAATGGGACAAACTCACAGTCTCCTGGTGATTGGCCTAAAGTCATCCAGCTGGCTTTCATGCCTAAAGTGGGACTAGAACTCACAGTCTCCTGGTGATTGGCCTAAAGTCACCCAGCTGGCTTTCATGCCTAAAGTGGGACTAGAACTCACAGTCTCCTGGTGATTGGCCCAAAGTCACCCAGCTGGCTTTCATGCCTAAGGTGGGATTAGAACTCATAGCTTCATGATCTCCAATCTGGTGCCTTAACCATTAGGCTAAATTGGCTCATACTGATACCGGTTCCCATCCTTCTCTTCACCCTAGTTGTGACCTGGGCCATGTCAGTGAACCAGACCAGATTCCCGCCACCGTCTACGGCTTAGATAACACACCAGTCACTCCTTGGTTTACAATATAGCTCTATTTGTGTTCTTTTCTGTAATTAAATTAATATAGATAGATATGTATAAAAAAAATCTTCGGTACATCCATACAGCCATCTTTCTTTCCCTCTCCTCTGCCTGTGGATTCGGGCATGAGTGGGTTCCACAGAGAGAGAAAGGCGGAAGGGAAGAATTCCAGGATCTGGCAGAGGGAAGGAAGAGGGTTGCCTGGTTCAGTAGTTCAAGAAATCCAGTGTCGGTTTTATTCAGGCCCTACCAAGAACACCCCCACCCAAACCCCACCCATTATTTAGGATCTCTCCTACCGAGGGAGCTAGCCGTACATGGTACGGCTGGGTCAGCGCTGATGGTTTGGAAGGGAAGATTCAGAACACAGAGAGAGAAGCCCAGAGGTCTCAGCACAGATGCCCACAGATGCCACAAGGGCATCCACGTGCGCCGAAATGTTCCTTTTTTCCTTTCAAACCTGAAAATCGGGGCACAGTGACGAGACTGCGAGGAAGACAAGAGGCTTCACCTGCAAAGCTGCTGAGGACCGACGAACGAGGTCTTCAACGACGCTCAGAGGTGGCCCGAGCGAGCCTCGGGGTGCAAGGAGGTATGGAGAAGGGGAGATGAGAAGAAGGTGTTTTGAAAAGGCCCGCGCGCGTCTCCTGTCCATGTTTCCGTCAGCCTCCCTCTTCCTCATCCGACCAGCTCTCGTTCCAAAGTGGAGAAGAGCTGCCGGAGAGCAGGACGACGGGAGAATGGGAAGGTTACATCTTAAATCAACCCTGAGACCAAGGATGGAGCAAACGGGGCACCGGGGGCAGCCCAGCTTCAAGGTTTTGGAAGGCAATTCTCCAGTTATTCCAGGAACGGACTGTCCTCTAGAAGTCCCCAAAGCTGGAATGTAAAGGCATTCTTAGAAGAGGCCCAGCTGCAAGAGCAACAGCCCAGGCATGGCAACGATGAACCGTCTCTCGGTTGGCGGGCTCTCCGTGCCCGCCGTCACTGGCACTTGTCGTCGCTCTCGGAGGGGCTGAACTCGCGAGGGATGGAGTGTCGCTGCCGCCGATCCCACAGCTGGTGGATTTCGGTGGCCTCCATATCACTGCTGCTGGTTGTGCTATCCCGGAAGCTCGCCAGCGGAGGGCGCACCTTCGCCCCTTTGGCGGTGACCGAACCCTCGATGGCTTTGCGCAGCTGGAAGAGAGGAAGAGGAAAGGATGAGCCGCGGTGGCGCAGTGGGTTAGAGTGTAGTGCTGCAGGCTACTTCTGCTGCCTGCCGGCTGCCTGCAATTTGGCAGTTTGAATCTCCCCAGGATCCAAGGTTGATTCAGCCTTCCGTCCTTCTGAGGTGGGTAAATTGAGGACCCAAAATTGTTGGGGGCAAATATGCTGGCTCTGTAAACCGCTCGGGGAGGGCTATTGTAGGAAGTTAGCACCCACCCCTCTCCTAGAAAAATGAAATATCCCAGGAAATATGAAAAAGGCAGAATATTTTCCCTAAAAAGAGAAGTAGAAACTCAGAAGCAGAAACTCACCTCAGAAGCAGAAGCTCACCCTCACCTTTGTTAATGGGTGGGCCATTAAGGCCTGGGCCAGAATACTTTACATAACAAAGATCTCCAGGTAAAGCTACAGCAATTGCTCAAAAGCCCTTTTCAGTGCATCATCATCCAGCAAGGCTCAACCAAGCCTGGCGCTCAGGACAGCCTACAGAGTTGCCCCTGCATGGCCCCATGGGAGTCTGACAACCAATCAGAATACAAGCTCCAATTCAAATCCCAATAGAGGGTATAAAACCCAGGCACTCTCAGCATATCAGCCTAAGTGCTACTCACCTCCTTGAGGGACACCACGCCAATCAGGCGCCCGATGCTGGTGACGTAAGCGTGGTCCACTCCCAAGAGGGAGAAGATGGTGTGCGTCTGGAAGAGATGGGAAACATCTCAGCTGGGCATCGCAACGTACAGAAAAATGGCACCCACAAGCTCCATCCATACGATCAAGTCAATGTAAAGGAGGCCCTTGTCCATGGCACACTGATACCAACAGTGCAACAGAGGCTAAGTTGAGGACTACCTGATAAATCACCCAGCTCTGCTTTGGGCCTGTAGGAAGTTAGCACCCACCCCTCTCCTAGAAAATTGAAATATTCTAGGAAATATTAAAAAGGCAGAATATTTCCCCTACAAAGAGTAGAAACTCAAGAAGCAGAAACTCACTCAAGAAGCAGAAGCTCACCCTCACCTTTGTTCATGGGTGGGCCAAAATACTTTACATAACAAAGATCTCCAGGTAAAACTATAGCAATTGCTCAAAAGCCCTTTTCAGTGCATCATCATCCAGCAAGGCTCAACCAAGCCTGGGACTCAGGACAGCCGACAGAGTTGCCCCTGCATGGCCTCATGGGAGTCTGACAACCAATCAGAATACAAGCTCCAATTCAAATCCCAACAAAGGTTATAAAACCCAGGCACTCTCAGCATATCAGCCCTTCTTGATCTTTTTTCACCTTGGAGCATTTAATCATCCTTTTCACTTTGGAGCTCCAAGCCATGTGATCCTGCTGTCCACCATTAAACCATCTTCCCAAACAGCCTCCGTGTTTTCCAGTGTCTTTTTCCCCACTTGGAACTGAACCCCGAAGGATATTTCTTCCAACAGGCCCCACAATCTACCTTGTGCAAAGAAGTCCGTTCGACCAGCTGGAAAGGAGCCGGATCGATCTTGCAGTTGTTGAAGTTGACCAGCTGATCGAGTTGTCGCTCCTCCCATTCCATGACCTACAAATTCAGGAGATGCATTAATGCAGCAGGCCAGCTCACATTTATTTCCTTTTTATTGCATTGACTGTATAATATTTAGGAGTGGTGCAGCGGCCTAGAGGCGGAGCTTCCGCCTCACAATCAGGAGGCTGGGAATCCTAGGCTGGGAATCCTAGGTTAGAGGCAGATAGTTCTCTCTCTGGACACAATGAGAATATATCTGCTGAATATAACTCGGCATTGGTGACAGGAAGAGCATCCAGCCAGTAAAGACGCTGCTAACTCAATTCAGTTGCCCAGATTCCACCCCGCAAGGGATTATGAGGTTGTTAAAAGATGATGATTTACTGTATAATATTTACAATATTTCCCCCTGAATATCAACTGTTCAAGATCCATCGATAAATGATTCTCTCACTCCAGATGGTCACGAATCTACATATAGACAGAAAGTTGAACTGGCACAGCCAGTTCATTCTGGAGCTGAACATGCTTAAAACTGTAGAGATGTTAATAGATTTTAGAAGAAGCTCTCCTATTCTACTACTTCTTATAATATAAGGAAACACAGCATCAACGGTAGAGACCTTCAAGTTTCTGGCTTCTATAATCTCCCAGGACTTGAAATGGACACCTAACTTCGGAACCATCTCAAAAAAAGCACAACAAAGAATGTTCTTTCTGCACCAACTCAGAAAGCTTAAAGTGCCCAAGGAGCTGCTGATCCAGTTCTACAGAGGAATTATTGAGTCTGTCATCTGCACCTCTACAACTGTCTGGTTTGGTTCTGCAACCCAACAGGACAGACACAGACTTCAGAGAGTAATTAGGACTGCAGAAAAAACAATTACTACCAACCTGCCTTCAATCTTGAGGACCTGTATACTGCACGAGTCAAAAAGAGGGCTGGGAAAATATTTACAGACGCTAAAGATCACTGCACACCAGAACAACTAGACACAAAGACAATTCTCCTCCCCTGCATATCATCACTCTGCTAAACACCTAACTCCCACAGCATTGTCTTATGCCTAAGGATATCTAACTGTGTAATAGTGCTCTATTGCTATTACCCTTCTCATCCTTCCTATTGCCTACTCCTATTGATATCTTATGACTATCACTTTTGTATCTTAAGATTTGTGATTTATCATTCTGTTCCTTATATGCACTACACACTAACAGCTTGTGCACTGGAGACAAATTCCTTGTGGGTCCAATCACATTTGGCCAATAAAGAATATTCTATTCTATTCTATTCTATTCTATTCTATTCTATTCTATTCTATTCTATTCTATTCTATTCTATTCAACTCTATTTTCTACTTTCTATTTCTATTTTCTATTTCTATCCTAATCCTAATCCTATTTTTCAGTAGAGATAGTGTCTGATTCAGTGGTGGGATTCAATTTTTTTTACTACCGGTTCTGTGGGCGTGGCTTAGTGGGCGTGGCATGATCTGGAGGGTGTGGCTTGGTGGGCATGGCATGATTTAGAGGGTGTGGCTTGGTGGACATGGCATGGCTTGGTGGGCATGGCAGGGGAAGGATACTGTAAAATCTCCATTCCCTCCCCACTCCTGGGAGAAAGTTACCACCGGTTCTCCGAACTACTCAAAATTTCCGCTACCAGTTCTCTAGAACTGGTCAGAACCTGCTGAAGACCAGCTCTGGTCTGATTCCATACAACATGCTACCGAAGGCTACCATTGAGATTTGTTAATCTGGGTTTAACATTTAACATATTAAGGGAAGTGCTACAGACTGGCATAAAACCTGAAAATCATGCCTGAAGGGATCTAAAACTTGAATCTCCCTTGTATTAATTTTAAAATCCTAACGATTGCACCCTACCGACTATGGAAGATGTGACTGTTTTCAGATAATATGCTTCCTGAGGTAGCCTATTTGGGATTTTCATAATTTTTGGAACAACGAACTTAACCACACACAGGCTGGATTTGCAGATACGAAGCCATAGAATTTTTTGCAAAAAGCAATTCTAATCAAATTTTGCAAGTTCTGTGAATTATCTGCGAGGTCTTTTATCTGGCGAAGTGGTTTGTTTGATCACAGCCAATGTGCGAATAATTTAAAGCAGATAGGTGATTAAGAGAAAACCTAATTGGTGCAACCCCAGGCAAGCTTATTTTCCCAGCTCTTAGCAACAGATAAGACAAACCACCTCGAAGGCTTCTGCTTGTTAATTATTTGCTCTAATTCAAAGAGACGCAGAGATGGATGGATTACTGGGCATCGGAGATCTTTATGGGCAGGCAGCGCATTATCAGATTGTTCCCAGCACTTCTTGATTAAGGCAATTGCAGCAATCTCATGTTCTATCAATGGCACAGGGCCTGTTCTGCACGTGGTCCAAAGTTCAATTGCAAGCCTTCCCAGTTCAGGAAAAATCAAGAAAGAGGAGACAAGAAAGTCCTTTCCCTCCCAGGTACTAGAAAGCGACAACTGGGTTGATTTAATAAAAAGCTGACAGCCCTACTAGCTAGACTAGATCTGAGAATCAACTCCACAGGTAGACTAAAACTATACTTCATTGAAATATAATAGCACAATCTTGCGAGACTGATTGCATTGGAATATACAGTAGAACAGCAGGGTTGGAAGGGACCTTCGAGGTCTTCTAGTCCAACCCCAAGCTCAAGCAAGAAATCCTGTATCATTTCAGATAAATGACTGTCCAAACTTTTCTTTAAAAACCCCAGTGATGATACACCCACAACTTCTGGAGGCTTCTCCATTCCACTAATTTAATTGTTTGATACATTAATTAATTAAAATACTATACATCCTCTCCTTTTTATTAACCCAGTAAATCAGGGAGGCCTCTGCCAGAGTTACTTTTCTTGTTGTTCTGGACTTAAAATAGGTTTTACCCCTTTGGTCTAGGCCAGGCCTTCTCAATCCTGATTGGTTCAAGGTTGACTCAGCCTTTCATCCTTCCGAGTAGGTCGGTAAAATGAGGACCCAGGTTTTTTTGGGGGGAGGTGGGGCAAATATGCCAACTCTGTAAACTGCTTAGAGAGAACTATAAAAGCACTGTGAAGCAGTATATAAGTCTAAGTGCTAGTGCTATAAATTAAATCTAAGTGCTATTGCTATGTAGGAAGTTAGCACCCACCCCTCTCCTAGAAAATTGAAATATCCTAGGAAATATTAAAAAGGCAGAATATTTCCCCTAAAAAGAGTAGAAACTCAGAAGCAGAAACTCACCTCAGAAGCAGACGCTCACCCCCACCTTTGTTAATGGGTGGGCCCAGTGGTGGGATTCAATTTTTTTTTACTACCAATTCTGTGAGCATGGCTTGCGGGGCGTGGCATGCCTTGGTGGGCATGGCAGGGGACGGATATTGTAAAATCTCCATTCCCACCCTATTCCTGGGGGAAGGTTACTGCAAAATCCCAGTCCCTCCCCACCCCACGAACCTGCTTTCCAGCTCCGTTCTCCTGTGTAGGGCAATAAAAGAAGACCCAGCTAACCAGCTGAGACTCAGGGGGCAGAGAATAAATGGGGGCGGGGCCAGTCAGAGGTGGTATTTGCCAGTTCTCTGAACTACTCAAAATTTCCACTACCGGTTCTCCAGAACTGGTCAGAACCTCTGGGTGAGCTAGACTGCTTTACATAACAAAGATCTCCAGGTAAAACTATAGCAATTGCTCAAAAGCCCTTTTCAGTGCATCATCATCCAGCAAGGCTCAACCAAGCCTGGAGCTCAGGACAGCCTACAGAGTTGCCCCTGCATGGCCTCATGGGAGTCTGACAACCAATCAGAATACAAGCTCCAGTTCAAATCCCAACGAAGGTTATAAAACCCAGGCACTCTCAGCATATCAGCCCTTCCTTCTCTTTTCCTTCACCTTGGAGCATGTGATCATCCTTCTCTGGAGTTTTAAGCCATGTGGTTCTGCTGTCCACCATTAAACCTTCCAAACAGCCTCCATGTTTTCCAGTGTCTTTTTCCCCACTTGGAACTGAATCCCGAAGGATTTTACTTCCAACAGCTATACATTTTAATAATAAGAAATTCTAGCCCCAAAAAACTAGGCGGGGAAGAGAGATTGTGAAAATCAAGGGACCACATAAAAGGACCTGCTTTTTATTCAAGGGCCGGTATCAGGAAATCCAACCTTGCTTCAGGGCTGGGCTGCTGGGGCTTCAGGAGAGCCCCTAGCTAAGGTTCTGTGCAGTTCGGAGAACCCCCAAATCCCACTCCTGGCTGGCCACGCCCACCACACCCCTCCCCTCCCAGGAGTCCCCATGCGGCCCGTTTTGGAAGTAGGTAAGTACAGGACGTGCGTGGAGGTTCGGGGAGGGTGAAAAACGAACCTCCCAGAAGTTTGGGAAGGCTGGAAATGGGCCCGTTTCCAGCTTCCCGAGAGCCTCCGGAGCCCCTCCTGCTGTGGTGCAGGAGTCCGAGTAGGCTATGCCCACTATGGCCACGCCCACCCAGCAACCAGGCAGAAAACCCTTTGCTAAAATATCTGAAGCCCTGCCTTGCTTTTATACCTATACAGAGCAGAGGTGGTGTTCAGCCGGTTCTGACCGGTTCTGCAGAACCGGTAGCGGAAATTTTGAATAGTTTGGAGAACAGGCAAATACCACCTCTGACTAGCCCCGCCCCCTCTATTCTCTACCTCCCATTGAGTCGCAGCTGATCGGCTGGGTCTTCTTTGGTTGCCCTGCGCAGGAGAACGGAGCTGGAAAGCAGGTTAGTGGGGTGGGGAGAGAATGGGGATTTTGCAGTAACCTTCCTCTGCCACGCCCACCAAGTCACGCCCACAGAACCAGTAGTAAAGGTATTTGAATCCCACTTGGGAAAGTCAAGGGAAATCATCAAAACCATAAAAAAAGGAAAACCTTAGAATATTTTGTACACGTGATGAGACACCTGGAAAAATACGGCCTACTTCGCTTAATCCTCCAGGGAAAGACTGAAGGCAAATGAGGTCCAGGCAGAAGAAGAACATCATTGATGCAAAATCTAAGGCAGGGGTCTCCAAAGCTGGCTGAGGAACTCTGGGAGTTGTAGTCCACAAGTCTTAAAAGTTGCCAAGGGTGGAGACCCTGGATCTAAGGGACTGGTATGGACAAAACTTGTTCAGAGTTTTGCAGCATTAATTCAGTGCCAGAAAAATACACACAGATGGCTGATGCTTCATTTAACATCTTTATAAACATAATAAGTAGATTTTACAAACCAGTTGTAGATTTCTCCAGCATGGAGCAAACTCAGACAGAAACATGTTGCAAGTAACTTCAGCAGGCAAGCAAGCAAGTTAGTTTCATTTTCAATAGACAGACTCAGAGCTTCACATAGCTGCAGTGTTGCAGAGCTTAATACAGAGCCACACTTAGGCTATTTCTAGTTTCAGTTTCCAAACAGTTCTCATTGGCTGACTCAGTTGCTATGCCTATTCATTGGCTGACCTTGTTACTAAGCTCTATTCCAGTTCATGAACATATTCTGACAAAACTCAGCAGCACTTTTTCCTGCAGCTGTTGATAAAAACAGGATTGCTGACGTCCGATGACCGATATGACACAAGAAACAGATAATAGATAATCAGAGTTGGAAGGGACCTTGTAGGTCATCTAGTCCAACCCCCTGCTCAAGCAGGAGATCCTACACCATTTCAAGAATGAGGAAGAACCTAGCACTGCCTATCCAGTCACAAACTCAGCTTATTTTTGGGAGTGTTGGCTAAGGAGGGGCAGAAATGCTTCTCTTTTCAAAGTTGGAGCATCTCAGTCAAGATGGGAGATTACCAGAAGCTTACCTCAGTTGGAGTCATCTCGCTAACTGGATCAAATTCGTCCTGCAAGAGAAACAAGGAGAGGAGAGATTATTTACCACAAGTGTCACTACATTCTTTTTGATTTGTCTGCTAAGCGTCCATAGCCTACTAGAATTGTTATCATGTTTCTATAGCAACTAAGATATGAGTGTCTTGTGATGTCTGATTTATTGCGCATGTTTGCAGGGAAGGAGTTTCTTTTTTTCTTTCTTTTTCTGTACTTCTTAGATTGTACTTTCTAGAGTTATGTGTTAATAAAAGTATACTGCAAAGAAAAACACGGTCCGGCACCTCTACGTTATGAAATCTGAATTTTTTCGCGTTGACAACAAGCACCTATCTGGGGAATAGGGACACAGAGTGTGACTGGGCAATGGAAGGAGGGGAGGGGTAGAAGTCAGGAGAATCAGGAGCTGGCAAAATAACTTGTGGTGACCTGGGGCATGGCACAAAAATATCAAAGTCACAAAAGTAAATAAATTCCCTTTAATACCTCCAGCTTGGCCCCCAATGTCCAGTTATCTGCGGCTGCAGATCAAACTCTTCCAAAAACTATCTACAAAGGGAAGAAATGCAGTCCAAACCCAAAGTACAGATAAATTAGAAATAAAAAAAAAAAACCAACACAAACCACACTGGAGTCATTAACACGACAGACCAGGATAATAAATTGCAGACTTCCAAAAGATAACGCAGCACCCACAGTTGGAAGGACGCCAAAACCTAGATAAGCCTGACAAAGATAATGCACGCTTTGCTTCCAGCAAGGTGCTGTGTGCAAACGCCCTTCTTATATCCTCTTCTCCCAGCTGCAACTAATGAAAGGGATCAGGGCCTTTTTCTCTCCCGTAAGCCACGTTGCTCCCTTCTCCGTTCCTCTTTGCATGCCCTAGGATGAAGAGCGGGTGGCCCTGGGTCTTTCTCTGAATGCCCAGCCGGATTGTGACCTTCCCCCGTTTCTTCCACAGCCACCAGAGCCACACTCCCACTCCCTGTCAGCTGCTCAATCTCCTCCTCAAACTCCAACAAGGGCATGACAGAACTACAAGACTTTGAATTCTTTATTGTCATTGTATGCATATACATACAACAAAATTCACATAACACCCAGAGACCAGACCCAACACACACACATACACACACACACACGACAGTCCTCAAACACCCCCCCCCCCCACATCTGCCAAAGTTCTCCACCCCCTGAAAACACACAAGCATCCGCACAACAGACCAAGTAATACTGTCCAACAGCTCACTGATGGTGGTCCTTAAATTCACTGTTAAGTGCAATTATAGCTCTGGGATTAAAAACTGTTCAGGAAACGTGTGGTCCGAGTTTTAATTGTTCTGTATCTTCTGCCAGAAGGCAACAATTCACAAAGATTGTGAGCAGGATGGGAAGAGTCTCTGAAAATGTTGTGCAACTTCCTCAAACAGCGAAATGCGAAGATGTAGTCCAGGGCTGGTAGCTGGAGCCCAATGATATTCTGGGCAGTCTTAACGATTCTCTGTAGAGTATTTTTGACTGCTACAGTGCTGCTCCCATTTTTGTCTGCTACAGAGCTGCAAGAGTGCCATATGTCAGGACACTGTCAATGGTGCTGCGGTAGTAGGACAGAAGTAGATGCTGAGATAGATTTATCTCCCTGAGCATTCTCAGGAAGTACAGCCTCTTCTGTACCTTCTGTGCCTGTCATTTGCACCTCTATAAATGTCTGGTTTGGTTCTGCAACCCAACAGGACAGACACAGACTCCAGGGAGTAATTAGGACTGCAGAAAAAAACAATTACTACCAGCCTGACTTCAATTGAGGACCTGTATACTGCATGAGTCAAAAAGAGGGCTGTGAAAATATTTACAGACCCCTCACATCCCGGACATAAACTGTTTCACCTCCTTCCCTCAAAACGATGCTATAGAGCACTGCACACCAGAACAACTAGACACAAGGACAGTTTTTTCCTCGAACGCCATCACTCTGCTAAACAAATAATTCCCTCAACACTGTTCAACTATTTACAAAGTCTGCACTATTATTACTATTAACCTTCTCATCACTCCTTATCACCCATCTCCTCCCACTTATGGTTGTATGACTGTAACTTTGTTGCTTGTATCCTTATGTATCCTTATGATTTATATTGACTGTTTCCCTATGATTATCTTTAAGTGTTGTACCTTATGATTCTTGACTCTTGATGAATGTATCTTTTCTTTTTATGTACGCTGAGAGCATTTGCACCAAAGACAAATTCCTTGTGTGTCCAATCACACTTGGCCAATAAAAGAATTCTATTCTATTCTATTCTATTCTATTCTATTCTATTCTCAAGCATGTTAGCATTCACAGTTCATGAGAGGAGGTCCTCCGAGATATAAGTGCCCGGATATTTAAAACTACCAACCCTCTCCACTTCCTCGTCAATTATATACAATGGAAAATGTACGTGAGGTCCTGGACGTACAATAGTTCATTTAGTGACTGATCAAAGTTACAATGGCACTGAAAAAAAGCAACTTAGGATAGTTTTTCACCCTTACGACCGTTAAAGCATCCCCACTCCCCCAGTCATGTGTTCAAATTCAGACATTTGGCAACTGGCTCATATTTATGACGGTTGTGACATCCCTGGGATTACGGGATGCCCTTTTGTGACCTTCTGACAAGCAAATTGAGTGGGGAAGCCAGATCTGCTTAACAACTGTGCGAGCAACTTAACAACTGCAGTGATTCACTTAACAACGGTGGAACGAAAGGCTGTAAAACGAGGCAAAACTCACTTAACAAATGTCTCATTTTAACAACAGAAATTTTGGGCTCGTTTGTGTAAGTTGAGATAACCTTGAAAAGACTTACAGTGCTGTATATGCTACCTGAATATACACGTAGTCCTCAAGTTATGACTGTAATGGAGGCAGCTATGGGCGTGGTTTTACTGAAAATCAGAAGTAAATGCTGGGATTTTGGCAAAACTGTGGTAAAATGCACTTACGTGACTATAAGACACTGCAATTGAGTGTGAATTTCGTGTCTGTTCAAAGTTAAACGGCAGCGGAAACAAAGTGACACAACTGATCCTTGCACTTACAAACACTTAGGGTCACATGATCAAAATTCAGGGGCCTGGCACTTGGCATGCATTTATAATAGTTGCAGTGTCCTGGGATCATGTGAATGCCATTTGAAACCTTCCAAGCTAGCTTGCAAGGGAAGGAATGGAGGAAGCTGGATTTGATTAACTCAATCAGAACAGAGCTGGAAGGGAACTTGGAGGTCTTCTAGTCCAACCCTCTGCTCAATCAGGAGAGACTGTATACCATTTCAGACAGGTGGCTGTCCAGTCCTTCTTAAAAACCTCCCATGTTGGAGCAATTCACAACTTCTGGAGGAAAACTGTTCCACTGGTTAATTGTCCTCATTCTTAGGAAATTTCTCCTTAATTCTAGGTTGCTTCTCTCCTGGATTAGTTTTCCACCCATTGCTTCTTGTCTTGTCTCCTGGTGCTTTGGAGAATAAATTGATCCCCTCCTCTCTGTGGCAGCCCCTCAAATACTGGAACTCTGCTCTCATGTCCCCTTAAGTCCTTCTTTTCTCTACTAATCCTGCAGCCGTTCTTCATATGTTTCAATCTTCAGGCCTTTAACCATCTTAAGTTGCTCTTCTTTGCACTTTTTCCAAAGTCTCAACGTTTTTTTCGTAATGTGGCGACCAAGACTGGATGCAAGTATCCCAGGAGTGGCCTTACTGAGGCTTTATAAAACGGTATTAATACTTCACCTGAGATTGATTCTATGCCTCTGTTTATACAACCAAGTGTCTCATTCACTTAACAGCAGCAATTCCCTTAACAACCATGGCACAAAAGGAAGGCAGTGGGATTCAGACGATTTGGATCGGTTTGGGCGAACCGGGTATTAAATTTACATCTGGTTCATCGAACTGGTAGTTGAACTGCCCAACTGGCCCCGCCCACCCTGCTCCTCCGCTCCCAGGAATCTCCACGCGGCCCGTTTTGGATGCAAGTAAGTGCAGGGTCTGCGCAGAAGTTCTGGATGGCTGGAAATGGGCCTGTTTCCGGCTTCTGAGAGGCCTCCGGAGCCCGGGAGAGGCTGTTTTTGCCCTCCCAGAGGCCTAAGGGAAGCCTCCGGGCTCTGGGGAAGGTGAAAAATGGCCCTCCCGGAATTTCTGGATGTCCAGAAATGGGCCTGTTTCCAGCTTTTGAAGGGCCTCCAAAACCCGGGAAAGGCCACTTTCGCCCTCCCAGAGGCCTGTGGAACTCACTTAAGAACCGCTTTGCTTAGCAACTGAAATTCTGATTTCATTTGTGGTTGTAAGACGAGACCTCCATGTAAGTGGGGATTTGAACTAGTCTGTTGTGCAAGTCCCCAGCTGTTTGGTTAGTTTTATGGTTTAATGCACTGTGCAAGCCCACATGAGGGATTAAACCAATAACCAGGTGTAGGTATATCATGTGAATGTAATGCCAGGACCCCCTGACTCTTATCTTCTCTTGCGTACATAGACTTTCACCTCCTCGCTTGCGTTGGTGCCTTAAATCATACGTAGGACCTTTGCAGCATCCAGGAGAGCAGCTGTATTACTTGATGCTTCCGTCAATAAAAGCCGGACATTGCATTAGCATCTTTGAACAAGGGGACTGCGTCACTGTGTATTTCGTAATAAAGACTGAGCTGCAAAGAGCTACGCTCCTTGAATGGATTTCTCTTTGGAAAATACATTCCGTGAGCCCAGAAATTCCTTTCATGTCTTTCTTGCAAGAAAAAAAGGAGGTATTTGTCAACCAAACAAGGATAAAAGGCGAGGATAGCCAAAATTCACCCGGTGGGGTTGTCTCTATTTCAGCCCCCTTTTGCCATCTTCTTAGAGACCGGTAGAAAATCACCAAAAAAATCACTTTTATGATGCAGATTTATTTTCAGGACAGAAAGATGGAAACGAAGAAGGGAAGCTAGTAATTCTGAGGCAGGGATGAAGGCAAGAAATATTTAGGATTGGTAGTTCCAGAGAAGAGATGGCTTTAAATAAATCAACTGGTTTGTCAAAGGGAGATAAGAGGATTGTTTTGAGCTACCGCTAACACAAAACCACAATCAAAACGAGAGCCGAAACTGTGCGGAAGGTACTCGACGGTGGCCATACAGGTAGTCCTTGACATACATCCATCTCTTTAGTGACTATTCGAAGTTAGAATGGCACCGAAAAAGGTGACTTGCGATCGTGTTTCACACTTACGGCCATTGCAGCTTATGACTTACGACTGTGGCTGAGTGATTTAAAATTCGGGCGGTTGGCAAAACCCTGTTATTAACGTAACCACTGCAGTGATTCACTTTGCAACGGTGTGAAGAAAGGTCATACAAGAGGGCAAAACTCACCAAACGAGCTTAGCGACCTAAATGTTGGGCTTCATTGTGGTCGTAAGTGAAGGACTACCTGTACGTTAGAGCAATGTTTCTCAATTAGAGCAGCTTTAAGGTGGCTGGATTTGGATTTCTAGAATTCACGAGCCAGAATTCTGAAAGTTTAAATCTAGACATTTTGAAGTTGTCCGAGCTAAAAGGCAGTATATTAGATGTGATGCTGAATTTGGGATTCCTGTACAAATTGTTCCACAAAATGAGCTCAAAGAATATCAACCATGATGTTCCAAAGATTGGATAGCTCTATGCTTTTTGGAAGCTCAAACCAAGTGGAATTTTATAAATGTCAGGCAATTTATATATACTCTGAGTCCTATTTATAGGCCATAATTAAGTGTGCATTGTGTGTGCTTCTTAATCTTAAGATAAGATATAGGCACACGTTAATTGGAAAATTATTATCTATAATCAGTGATTTTCAACCTCAGAGACTTTAGGAAGTAGGGCTTGTCGAAATCAACACAACTATGCCACGTGCAAGATTTCTTCTAAATGATAAGGATAGTACAAGTCAGCAGAACTTTGGGCTGGCCAGGATTTGCAGAGGTGTTTATTCTAAATATATTCGCATGATATTATGCGAAGAAAGATCTGTAATATAAAACAGGGTTTCTCAGCCGTGGCAACTTTATGACGTGTGGACTTCAACTCCCAGAATTCCCCAGCCAGCACAGAATTCTGGGAGTTGAAGTCCACCCATCTTAAAGGAATTCTGGGTGATGAAGTCCATACTTCCGTCAGTACAGCCTAGCGTTGCATTAGCATCTTTAGCAACTTGACTGCATCACTGTCTACATCAGGGGTGTCAAACTCAAGACCCGCAGGCCATATTTGGCCTGGGAGGCCACCCAGGCCGAAACAGCAAAGGACCAGCCCGCGGGGTCTCGGCTAGCAAAAATGGGGCGCAGGAGGGCACCCCCCCCCGCAACCGCTTTTAGCCTCAAGAGTGGTCCAAGAGGCCTACCAGGCCCAAAACAGAGCCTCCAGAGTGCTACGTCCTTCACTCAGAAGGTTATAAAAGGGAGGAAAAGTAAAATACTTTACCTTTCAGATTTGCAGGATTCTTCTACTGTAGCCTACTGTATGCCAACAATTTTGTAGTTCAATTTCCTATGGAGTCAGATTCCTGATCTAGTCTCTCTCTCTCTCATAAGGTGATCAAGTAGGTCAAGTATTGAAAAAACAAAATCATAGAAATGTATGCCTCCCTATTTTTATCTATCTATCTATATATAAAGTGAAATACCACTCATGCATCATCACAAAATCTCCAGAACTGTAAAGCCTACAAACTTGAAATTTGGCACTCTTGGCTTTTTTTAGGTGCTCGCTAAGAAATAATTTTTTTGAAATGACCATCAGAGCATTAGTATTTCCTATATTATTATTATTAACACGCTCTGATTCTAAGGAGTTCTACTTCCCTTCCTCACCTGAAAAGAAATCTCTTCCAAAGGTAAAACACAAACAGAGGAAAGGAGTTTCAGTTTTACTTTCACAGCACCAAGCAGTTTTAGTATAGAACAGTTGAGCTAAGCCACGCCCAGGCTCCTTGCTGTCTCCCTGTTGTTCACACAGCAAATACTGTTTCAGTTTCCAAACAGCCCTCAACTCTGTCTCTCACACTGACAGGACGCTAGCCAGATGAAGACCAATAAATGCTGGTAGGCAGAGGCAGAGTTTGTTTGCCCTTATTTTCCTCCCCCAAAACTAAGCCCGATCACATAGTTTAGTAGTGAAGCATGAGCATAGAGCTAGTAAGTTAATAAAACCATGTCTGCAGAGGTGCGGTCTACACCCTCCATGGCCACACTCCCACCGGGCTCTCCAAGGTCAAACCCAATCCTGATGTGGCCCTCAATGACATTGAGTTTGACACCTCCTGGTCTACATCATAAGAAAGGCTGAGCTACAAAGAGCTCCCCTTGTTGAATTGATTTCTCTTTTGGAAAAATACATTCCGTGAGCCCAGAGATCTCTTTCGTATGTTCCTTGCAAAAAAAAAACGAGACCAAATTGTCTGGGGAATTCTGGGAGTTGAAGTCCACCCATCTTTAAAGTTGCCACGGTTGAGAAACACTGGTTTGGATCGAAGGTCGGAAAGAATACAAGGTTAATACTGAACTTTGCCTAAAAGAGGTTGTACGGATAAACAGGCAGATTTTTTTTTTTTTTAAAGTTAGGCATGTGTGAATCCCAGAAACCAAATTGTCTTGAATTGGGGAGTCAGGTTCATAAATCCTGTAACCTTCAGCACAATTTTAACCCTCTCTGGCCCCTCTAAGGGCTGATCTAATTTTTAATTTCTGTGATTTTGGGAAGGAGAGGAACGGATACGGGGCGGCTGGCCCACACTTACCACCACCGAAATACGGACGCGTTTCGACTTGTGCTTTTCGGATGCCCCCGGATTCTCCTCCTTTTAATTTTTACCAGAGGAACAAAAACAAATGGGAGGGAGAGAGAACACAATTTCAGGAGGGGAACGGCGGCGGAGCGGGGACAAGTCTGCCACATTAGGGAGCGAGCAGCGGCCTGGGAAGTGAAGATTTGGGGGGTGGTTTCTGGCTCAAAAGATGGAGAGAGGGAAGAGGGGGGATTAAAAATGGGGAGCTCACCTCCGCGGATTCTGCTGTTGAGGCGTTGGCGCAAAAAAGGTTCCTCAAGGTCATCCCTGCCGTCTCGGTTGTCCCAGCTGTCCAGAAAGAGAGAGAGAGAGAAAGAGAAAGGGAAAGAGAGAGAAAGAAAAGGAAAGAGACAGATGAAAGAGACGAGAGAAGAGAAAGGGAACGAGAGAGAAAGAGAAGGGAAAGAGACGGAGAAAGGGGAGAAAAGAGAGAGAGGAAAGAGAGAGAGAAAGGGGAAGAGAGAAAAGGAGAAGTGGGAAAGAGAAAAAGGGCAAAGAAGAGAAGAAAAAGAGGAAAAGAGAAAGAAGAAAGAAAAGAGGGAGGATGGGGAGAGGAAAAGTGAGAGGGAGAGAAAGGGAGAGAGAGAAAAAGAGAGAGAGAAAGTGAAAGAGAGCAAAAAGGGGAAGAGAGAAAAAGAGAGAGAAAGAGAGAGGGAAAGAGTAGAGACGAAGGGAAAGAGAGAGAAAGAAAAAAAAGAGGATAGAGAAAGATAAAGAAAGAAAGAGGGAGGGACATGAGGGAGAAAGGAAAGAGAGAAAAAGAGAAAGGGAAAGAGAACGAGAAAGAGAGGAAAGAGAGAAGAGCGAGAAAGAGGAAAGGGAAATGAGAGAGAGAGGAAAAGGGAAAGTAGAAGAGAGGGAGGGAAGGGAGAAAAAGAGAAAGAAAGAGAGATCCAAGGGGAGAGGGAGGAAAAAAATAGAAGAGAAAGAAAGAGAGAGAGAGAAAGGGAAGGAGAGCAGAAAAAGAGGAAAAAAACGAGAAAGCACGAAGGTAGGGGTAGATGGGAGAAAGAGAAAAGAGAATACCCAGCAAAGAACGTAGAAAAGAGGAAATAGAGAAAAAAGAGGGAAAAGAGAAAGAGAGAGAGAAGAAGAAAAGGGGAAAGTAAAGAGAGAGAGAGAAATGGGAATCGAGAGAGAAAGAAAAAGGGAAAAGAGTAAAGAAGCAAGAGAGGGAGTGAGAAAGAGAAAGAAAGGGAATGAGAGAGAGGGAGGGGAAGATGGAAAGACGAAAAGAGAAGTGGAACAAGAGAAAGAAGAGAAGAAGGGAAAGAGATAAAGAGAAAGGGAAAGGAGATAGAGATAGAAAGGGAAAGAGAAAGAAAAAAGGAAAAGGAGAACGAGAAAGAGAGGGGGAGGAAAGAGTGGAGAAAAGTAGAGAGATTAAAGAGAAGAGAGAAAGGGAAGCGAGAAAAAGGTAGTAGATCGAAAGGGGAAAGAAAGAGAGAGAAAAAGAGGAAACAGATAAAGAAAAGAAAGATTCGGGGAGAGGGAGAAAGAGAAAAGAGAAAGGTAAAAGAACGTTAGGAAGGAGGGAGAGGGCGAAATCGAAAGAAGGGAATGAGAGAAAGAGCAGGGAAAGAGAGAAAGGAGAGGGAAAAAAGAAAGCGAGAGAAAGAGAAAGGAGATACGAGAGAGAGGAGAGAGGAAAAGGAAAGAGAACGAGGGCGTGAGTGCGAGGGAGAAAGAGAAGAAGAGAAAGAACAGGGAAAGAGAGAAGAGGGAAAAAGAGAAGTAGAGAAAGAGAAAAGGTCGATAAGAGAGAAAGAGAGAGGAAAGGAAAAAGGCGAAAAGAGAGAGGGGGAAGAGGGATAAAGAGAAAGAGAAAGAAGGGAAAGATGAGGGAAAAAGAGAGAGAAATCTCAAAGGGCGGGGCGAGAGAGAAAGGGAAAGAGAGAAGAAAAAGAAGAAAAAAGGAAAAGAGAAGAGAAGATAGAGAGAGAAAGGTAAAGCAATAGAAA